>OX381621.1:11146900-12511452 GCA_947459985.1 Diloba caeruleocephala | reverse complement strand
CACAACAAGACCTTCCATTTCATATGTTACACGATACAGTTTCCTAACTTTATTCTTTAATTTTCTATGTTGCCCCCCAAAAGTGACCGTTATTTTTTAAATAGACCGGAATAGGGTCACTTTCAAAACTTCTGCAATTCACCCAATAATAATCATAAATGATTCAACTGTTTTTCAAAAATATATCCCTTAAACACAAGTAAAGAAAACACAAATCACGCTTAAAATTTATGACTGTTTTTTTGGTTGCCATTTACCCATACATTTCCGAAACACTTTGAACGCAAAATGGTCACAATGGGAGCTAAACAATAGGTCCCGAGCAATATTTTTCCGCGGCTTGATATCAACAAGTTGCTTTGAATGACTCCGTATTTTTAACAATGAATCCAAACAGAGTATTTCAATGGCTGTGTTTAAAATATGCATTTTGCATTTTGTGGCAGGTCAACATTGCAGATCTCATGCCGTGTTCCAATAACCACGAACCCATGTTCTTAATATAGATTACTCGTGTAGAATACTTAATTAATTTGTGCAAATGAATTAAGCTGATAACTGAATACAAATGATTCAGTGCAAATAGTCTACTTATTATAGGATGTGGTTAAACGAGTGACATATATTATTGAAGAGTATTAAGTACACGATTCTCATTTCAAATGTGTATAAAAAATAAAGCCTTAATTATTGATTTATTTTCATAATTTTTTTCCGGGTTTTAAATATGAATGTAGATTAATATATTTTACGAACTCTTATTACAACTAGGTTTTATTTTTCTCGGGTCAGGTGCACTAACACAAGGGTGACCATGGTTCGCGAATTTATTCCTGATTTTCATAAATTACATTGTTCTGCAGCCATACATTGTTAGCCTAATAACCAGCAGGTACGTAAAATTACTTTCTGTGTTCTAAATTATGACTACATTCGACTAAAATTAAATTAAAGTAAGGGACACTCCCTAAGGATTGTTTAGTATATAACTAATTTTCAGATTTTGAGGTCATAATATTAGACATCTAACACGATTTGTCACACATACGTCGCATTAGAAAAATATCTGTAACAAACACTAAAACGCAAAATAGATTAAGATTACCTAGGCTTTACCTTTATTCATTATACTAGCTGGGACCCGCGGTTTCACCCGCCGTTTAATTTTATATATATAGAAATGAAATTCATTGGAATGATAGTGGCGCCATCTGTCAAAGATTGGTCGTACCAACTCAGAAACCTTTCTGGGCTCATGCACAACACTTTGCTGAAGATCATGACTTGATCAAATGCATAGTTTACGATTCTATAAAGGACATACACACAAACATTTATTTTTATATATATAGACAGAAGATTGGGCGGATGTCGTCTAAAAAATCCAAAAGCAATATCAATATCAAAATCAAAATGTTTATTGCAAACTAAGTGTACATTATTAATGGTTCTACATATACCTAATATTAACGGAACTTAAGACTTAGTGCCTTTTTCAAGCATTGCAATATAGATAGATAGATTACAGTTCCAATCAAATTATAATTATTAATACACTATTAAATTAGGTTAAATTGTAATCATTAATAAATTAGAATTAAAACAATATAAAATTACAGTAAGTATATTAGTTTATGATAAAAAAAATTATATGTCAGTCTTTATAAGAGGTGGATGATCGTCGGAGTAATTATTTCCTCTATTCTTATTATCTACATTATAATGATTATACCTGGTATTTAATTACTATATAGGTATTCTGCAATAGAATAGTAAAATATTATAATTAAATAAATTCTTAATTTCTTATTAAATTCTACCTGGTTTTCTTCATTTTTAATTGTATTTGGTAGCTTATTAAATATTTTAACTGCCATATAATAGGGGCTTTCGTTTAGCATTTTTATTCTCGACAATGGTAGGTGTAATCTATTTTTATTGCGGGTGTATATGTTGTGGATATCTTTCTTTGTAGTAAAAACATTAATATTTTTAAATACAAATGTGCATATATCAAGTATATATATTAAAGGCAGTGTTAATATATGAAATTTTGTGAAATATGGTTTGCAGCTTTTTGAGTTGTGTATTTGGGAATATATATATATTTTTTTTTTTTTTTAAACGTTGCCCCACACTAGGACTGCTCCTGTGTCGTGGGTGCGGTTACAGACATAAATTCCACATACAATACACCCAGACCCTATGATTCTAATGCATTTTTTGTATAATAAATAATTCACCTATATTGACACTATTACCCCATAGCATGATACCATATCTTAGCCATGAGGACGCATATGCATAGTAAGCAGACAACGCTGTTTGTATGTTAGTACTATGTTTAATTTGAAAGAGGGCGTATGTAAATTTGGACAATTTGGATTTTGTGTGTTTTCCAGTTGATGTGTGTGTCTAAATTTATTCCGAGTAAGCTTTATGTATTGACTTCTTCTAAAGGTATATTTTGGTGAATTATGTTTATATCTAGGGGATGCTTTTTGTGTGATCTAAATTGTATGATCTTAAATTTATTTGAGTTTATTTCTAAATTATGATCTTGAATCCATTCTGTTACTGTCAGGAGAGTATTTTGGACGAGCTCATTATGACGGTCAGAATTTTCGCATTTTACTAAAATCGAGACATCATCCGCGAATAATACTGGTAGGGCTTTTTCTGGATCTAGTGATTTAGGTAGGTCATTTATATAGATCAAGAACAGTGTACATCCCACGGTTCCCTGGGGAATGGAACATGTCAGTTGTCTTTCTTGGGATCGCACGAATTTAATTTCATTTTTGTCACTATTGAAGTTTTGTATTTGAACTATTTGTGCCCTATTACTTAAATATGATTTGAACCACAAGTATGCATTTCACGAATTAAAACTATTTGTCTGATTATTGCTTAGTGTGGACGTTTTTTTATTTTTGTGACCTATAGAGTTATAGTGTATGCATTTTACTACTATCGGGAAATATATGCATCTGCCTGCTTAATCAGAATATGGAGTTACGAACGTTCTAGTATTTCGAGGCGAAATTGGTGAGGCTCTGCAGATGTAAAGGAAAACTTCCGAAGTAATAATTATAATAGTAGATAACTTGTTATCTATGCAATTCTAATATTATTGAAAATAATTATTAGTTTAGGGAAATCTAAATACTTGAATAACATATAAACCTTTTGGTAAAACACTTTTAAACGGATTCTATCACGTATATTTAAGATTTTTATTTTTCCTGACGTTTCTAATACTTTGCAGCATTCGTGGTCGCAGGATGACTAAGGAGACAGGCATCGTTACAGATTAAAAAAAAGGATGTTTTTAATTTCAATAGCTTCACGAAACATTCTAGGTCTTCAACCTCAAGTCCTCGCAAAAGAAAACCGATATGTACCAAGAATTTTTCGTGAGGCTCTTAAAATTAAAAATATCCTAATTTTAATAGAAATATGGAAAGGAAATGAAATCTAAAATATAAGCGATAAGCAAACCGAGACCTGCAGACCCCACTTTAAAAATCTTAACTTTACCATCCTACATTTATGAAATTACATTATTTATTAAAACGAATCAAAACTTATTTGAATACAGGGGGAAAGGTAAACGAGATCCCACCAGAGTAAAAGTACCACCTAATAACACTACACTTATGAATCAGAGCGTTTTTGTAATGGCAGGTAGGGTTTACAATAAAATACCCTCTTCTATGAAGGACAAACTACAGTTATTTTTATTGGATAAATTTTACTACTTCATAAATATATATTTAGTTTTAATGTGTATAAAAGCATAGATATTAATTTAAATCTGAATAAACTAGGTGATAGAAAAAGGTACATTTATATCAAGAGAACATTTCAATTAACGATACTGATGTGATTTAAAATGTTTCTCTATAAATGAATTCTTAACAGATAAGCTTTAAACTGTACTCTGTAATTAATAAGGTATTTATAGCTTTTGGTGTCATTAGTTTTTAAATCATTTCACATTATATGATATGACATTAGATTAGAAATTATGACATTTATTAATTATAATTCATACAATATATTGCATGTACGTTTGACACATATGACTTAAAATGATTATCTATACTTTTATAACTGGATAAATGTAAAATTTGCACACTACTGGCAAAACACAGTGAACATTTCATTTTTTACCACCTTTATATAACATGTGTTAGACAAATAAATGAATTAGAATTAGAATTTGAGACTTCATCACCGTGGATGCACATGCATAAGGAATCATATAGAGTAATTTAAAGCCAGATCAGTCGTGAATTCACAACGCAAAATTTTAACATGCATATCGGCCGTGTGGTGCGTGTTACGAATAGCACCAATCCATCTCGTCCCGTGGGTTTCGTAAAAGGCTACTATGGGATTAACCGGAGGGTGGGCAGCAGCGTCCTTCGAGTACATTAAGACCTCAACTCCGATACCAAACCCACCTGCCAAGCATGGTAACTATGAGCACACAACACTCTCACATCGGGCGTTGTGGTGATCTTTGAGGGAGGCCTGTCTTTATTTTTTTATTAACAGTGGACTTTATTCCGCTGAAATGATGATGATGATATCAACCCGTAAATGTCCACTACTGAACATCACAATCATATCAGCGATAGGCCGTCCAATGTTAAACATAAGCCTGGGACATAGACTTGCACAATTTTGTTATTATGGGCGGAATTTGCTTGCCTCTATGTACTCTACACGCTTGGCCGACCCGCCTGGTCGGTGAGCGCAGTATGGTTACTATTCCACAGTCGCCTTGTACAACATCCACGTGAGGAGATGGAGTGGTGCCATATTCTTAATCTGGACACCATGAAACTACTGAACATGGGCCGACCAATAATCACTACAACGATCGGTTATATTTCCGTAATTAATAGCCTTGACAGGTGGATTGGTGATCGCAGTATGTTGTTATTAACACACGGGAGGATGATGCTACCCATTCTCTTGAGATCAACCTTTAGCCACCTATTACTACACCCATGGATGGAGAGGCGTGGTGTATATTACCGACAACTATATGGAACTAAAAACAAAACATATACAAAAAATTATGAACGTATTTATTACGTTCTGATATCGGTTTAACATTACTTCCCTAGACGGATAATTGAAGTTAGGGAAAAGTCCTCAAATAGGAAACCCGAAGATTAATAGCGTGATACGAATTCCTAAACTTTATCTGAACTTGTTAAAAAAATTACGAGTCCTATGAAAGTTATCGCGAACACTTTACCTTTAAATAAATCGGACTGCTAACTCGAGATAACTTTACGAAGTTGGTGGCTTTGAAGTCGGGAACATCGAATTAGGCGGGCGTCTGATATAATCATAACATTTTTAGCGCTTCCAAACAATTTTGACTTTCTTTTTTCTTCGTCTTGTTCATAGTTCGCAAAGTTGAAAACAGAAACGTTCGTGTTCTCCGATGTGAATCGCCTTCGACTCGACACTAAAATAAATTTAGGACCAATAAAACGCACAATGGCTTTGATTTCCTTTTATTATATCTACCACGCGCGTCATCCGAGTATCTTAAAACGAAGTATATCCAGATGGTGATATATAGCTCATCTTTAGAGAACTGTAACGTTCCTTTAAAAAAAATGTAACGTTCCTATTTGAAAATAAAAGTAATACAGAATATCGTATCGACACATTATCGTGGTGCTCCATGGACGGATTTACGGACTAGCTTCTTAAGTACTAGTTTGCGCGAACAAAATCCAGGTTTGTACAATGTGACTTCTTCAATGTCACACGTACTTTCTTAGTTAAACCAAGACATGACAAGGAAAAGGTCGTGAAGAAACCTAAATCTAATGTTCCTAAAACCTAAATCAACAATACCTTCTCTGTATGAGAAGAGGTATTTGCCATGGAGTGAGACAATTACAGAAAAACATTTTTATTTTTTATTACTGAATACTACACCAATATTTACGACATGCGGACTTATTCGGTTGGAATTTATTAATTTGCTTGCTTTTTTAATGTCGAGTTGCGTCTGGATATTTGTTCGTGCTCAGCCACATGAAGTTAATATGTCACCGAACTGATATTGTTTTGTGAAGTTTGTCGACACATTTCCCAGAGGAACCTTACGAATTCCACGCGTTTTTGTTTTACAACTAAAAGTCAATGTGTTGTGGTACATTAAATAAAGTTGGAAACAATGTTAGACTATTGTCCCGAAAGAAATATTCTAATGCAGTAGAATTCTGTGAAATGTGTTTAAAATATTAATAATTTTCATAAGTAATGCCGAGAAATAATTAATACTTTTTCAGCACATATTAATTCCGTGTGGAGTCCGGATTAAAAATATAGGACCACTCCATCTCCTCCCGTGGATGTCGTAAAAGCCGACTGAAGGGGCCTGCAGGCAGGGCTTTGAACTTTGGCCGTTTAAGGGACTCTAAGCCAGGGGAATGGGCAGCAGCGTCCCTTTTGTGTACAGTAGCCAAACTGCGCTCACCAACCCGGCTGCTAAGCGTGGTGAGTATTAGAAAATTGACGATACAATCGTGGAAATCTACAAGGGACACCTTTGTTCAGCAGTGGACGTATAAACGGCTGATATGATGATGATGATGAAAAGCAGTGGCAAAATAACTATTTCAATCATTTCCATCCATTGTTAAAAGTTGATGCTAATTGTATATTGGTACATTGATATAAAAGTACACTCCACATTTCGCGTCACAGCTCGCGAAATTTTTCTAGAATAAACAACACAGTTAACAGTTATGACTTGAATTGTTATTAATACTTGCAATTGTATGTAAACTAATATGCCATTAACGTAAGTCAATTGATATAGGAAGCATCGTACCGCAGATCAGACTTCGAAATATAAAATTTTAGGCAAGAAATAATTTATTTGGTAATGTTTAAAAGAGGATCGTGTTACCCTACCTCGTAGGTAAGAAAGAGTAGGTATAGTATATTTGAGATTAAATGATCGGAAAAAAAATTGTAATGACCTTTATTTTAGCACGTAGGTTTCAAGAAATACTTTCACTCGACAATATATTTGGATGAAACTGGCATTTTCTACTGACCGCCTCTGAGAAGGAACACCGAAACGAACTCAAAGGTTTCTGTTTTAAAGTCCAGACATATTTAAATACAATATTACGTGAGAAAATGTAGGGCAAAGTCTGGAATAGCCTTTTGAAGAAAGATCCATAACCATTTTGGGATGACCTGTCCTGACAGACGGCAAGCAGGAATTAGTCATCGTGTAGCTCAACTCTATTTTAGGGAGCTCAACGACCCGTCGCACAACAATACCATCAGCATGACATTTGTGTAGGCCACTTGAATACCCAAAACCACCAGACAGATATTATGCGTAAGTGTGTAAAACTAGCCTACATAGTACTCACATTCACAAATATTTTATCATGATCAGCAGTGACAATGTAAATACAAATTATGTCATCAATTATTCAATAAATGTCATAAAAATTAATTATACACACAAATGTCATAAAAATAAAGTCCGAACAACTGTCCAAATTAAACAACACAACCATGCAAATAATAAGTATGTTAGATTAGAGCAGCTCAATCCCAAGCATTTTTGTCATCCATATAATCTGTAACTGTAAAGAATCCATTTTTACATAGTTTCTGTTTTATAACGTACTTAAATTTATTAAGACTTAAGCCCGGATTCTAGATCAAACTCAAACACAATTTATTTATTTCATATAGGCTCTTAAGAAAAGTCAAGTTAAGTGATCGAGAATCAAAACTCAAGTAGAACTTGAGCCGATATTGCGTTAATCAAATATGAACCCTTCTTAACGCTTCTCGCAAACACTTCCGAGAAGTGTAGCTGCTCAACCAGTCGTTTCTGGTGAAGCTAAAATGCCTCCAGCCAGGCTTAAAATGTTTAGCAAAATCTAAGCAACTTGCGCTAAGGGTGCCCCCTGCCGGACACCGACCTCGGCTTAGGGCATTGCTGGAGATATAAAGCTTTTGTTTTGGGGAAAGCTGAATCGGTTTAATTTAATTGGTTTCAGGGGACGTTTAAATCTACAGGCTCGGCGAGCAAGGGACGGGGGGGAGAAGCTTAGACGGAGTGGGGTTTTCGCGGCGATGGGCCTCCGCGACGTCAGTGAGGTGGGCATCCTCGTCGGCGAGGGCGATAAACCGATCGGGTGTTGAAGGAACGAGACACCGCGAGTCTCTTTGTGTTAACTAACGTGATCTTGTCATCCGGCACCCTGATTAGCTAAAAACAGCGACAGCAGCCAAGGATCCACAGGTGCCAAATCGCCTGAAATTGAAAGGTGAGGACGCAGTTTTTAGTTCATTGATCTTAGGACGGAGTGTGCATCAGAGATCTTCACCTGTTTAATCGCTATCGGTAAATATGTATTACTAAAATGACGTTTGAAAGCGGCGTCTGCGCAATTTATATCTGTCGCAAACCGTATGCAATGTACGTAATCAGCCCGCGGGTCGATCAGTGCGTGCCTCGGGCGGCGAACGCTACTGATACGGAAGTCTGTAAAATATGAACCAGCATTTATAATCAATTGATGCCATCTCGACTCAAGTTCCACTTGAGTGTTGATTCTCGATCTGTAATACGGGCCTGAGATTTTTATAGAATCTATAGTGAGCTGCGATGGGGACTTAACGGGTGGAATACCGTGGAATAAAATGGCATAGCGTCGATACATAAACAGTGTTTACTACCAACGTTAACGCCCACCACACAGCAGTACGCTACGACACACGGGTGGCTTGAAGTTTGATCATATCTACTATAGTAATGAACACAAAGCTGGTTCACAAACTCGACGAACGCTTTCATGAGATTAGAGAAGAGTTAACGAGTAGGATGCGGGTAATCTGTTTTACCGAGCTCTAGCTATAGCCCGAATGAAACCGAAAAACTGTATTCTAGTGAAATTTGTACATAACTATGAGTACAGTGTGGATTCCGGCAAAAAAAGTGCGGTCGGGGGACCCTCGTCGGGTGAGAAGTTCCTTACTTGCAATATTAACAAAATAAAAATCCCGTGTGAACTAAAACAATATAATATTTACACGTGTTTAGAATTGAGGTTATGCAGCTCATCGCGCAAAATGCTTGCTGCTTGAATCTCGATAATCACACGTGCTCACACGCACATACAGTCGTACATAATAGAAAGAGACAGAAAGAAAGAGAAAGACAGGCATAGGTCGTCTACCGTAACTACAACAAAAATAGAAAGAGAATGTCCCCCCGACCCTTGGTCGCGCCGGCCAAACAAAATATCCCTTTAAACCCTAATTTAGATATATCCAGCAGTCCCTTGCGAATATTACTATCCCAGTAACTCCCTGAGCTGAGGTCCGTATCCCACAGGGGATGCCCCCAGGCGCAGTTACTTAAATATCAAATTAAGCTAGGCTGGTGGCTATTCATGCTTCGCCAGTTTGTCCGGTTAAGCAACTACATCCATCTCGGGGTGTGTGCGAGAAGCCCTACACAAAAAAATGAGAAAGAGAGGAGGTCGCCTGGAGGGGTTATAACGCTTTTTCCTTACGTGACGAATTCTGGCAGTTCACTCTACTGTAAGGCGCGTAAAAGAACTTCATTCCAATAATAATCCACCTCTCTCCATCCATGAGTATCATAAAAGGTGACTCAGCGTTGATATCAAGAGGATGGGCAACAGTATCCTCCCTTGTCATTATCATTGTTTCGGCTGAATAAAGTTCACAGCTAAACACAGGTCTCCCCCAAAGATCGGAGAGAAGTGGGTCTCAGTGGGGGTTTTCTCCATAATTGCCACGCTTGGCAGATGATTTGGCGCAGTTGAGTTGTTAATATACTCAAAGGCCACTACTGCCCATCCTCCGGCTAATTCGCCGAGTCGCCTTTTCGACACCCACGAGATGAGATGGGTTGGTGCTATTCGTAACCGGCACCACACGGCAACGTGATTCTATGTGCTAGTATAACAAATATACTGCGATCACAAATCCGTCTGCCAAGCATAGGTTGAATAAACTTTGAACTTAACTTTTCAAATCTTATATTTACTTAACATAATTTTAAAAAATACGTCCTCCTTTTTTAAGTTAAGTTCAAAACAATCATACTGGTATTTTTGATGTCTTCAAATATTAAAAGCTCAAAAAAGAAGTTTCCATTGGAATCGAAACATTAATTGAATTATTTACTTTAAAATGAGTGGGCCACCTCAAAACATTGTGTTTAATTTTTTAATAACTCTTTTTTTTATAATTTACAAATTGTACACAAGCATAGAAAATAAATTTTTTTTCGACCTACCTTTTTATTTGGCAATATCCCTTTGACCGGATTCAGCAGTGGAAGGGTCAAGCTGATGTATGTGAGGCATTACTTCCTAATGATGGCGTCCCTATCATATAGTATCACTCTTGGATTAGAGCTGAAAATGACGTAATTTTAAAAGGAAGGAACTGAAAATTAATCGAACAAGAATTACTAAGACAGAGCTTACCAAAAAACAGGTTAAACAAGTTTAGGCTGAACAAATTGTTCTTTGTAAACGTCTGAAGGGAACTTATTAAAGAATTGTTAACGCAAAGTCTCTTAGTTAATTATTCAAAACAAAGAAGGAAGCTTGGAAATTAAATATACATAAGTTATGGTGGGAACAAAACAGATAAGATTTTCTCTTTAAGCTCTTGCTTCAGCTGTGATTTAAGCTAAGTGAGTAAGATAACGTGTGGTCAAGACTCCGTGTGGTGTTCGGATTAAGAATATAACATCATTGCATCTCCTCCCATGGCTGTCGTAAAAAGTGACTAACAGACTCTTAAGCAAAGGGAAGACCAGTGACCATACTGCGTTCACCAACACGCCCGCCACGTGTGGTGAGCACTGTCGAATTCCACCCAAAATGATGACACAATTGTGGAAATCTATTAAGGAGACATTTGTTCAGCAGTGGACGTCCATTGGCTGATATGATGATGAAATATGATCACTGAAGGTCACTCAGCGAGCTAATATGGAGAAAGCTATCCTTGATATTTCTCTACGAGATCGAATCAGAAATGAGGAGATCCGTAGAAGAACTAAAGTAGCCGACATCGCTGAATGGATTTGGGGCAATGGGCGAGCAACTCGTAGAACTGATGGCCGTTGGGGCAGAAAGGTTCTCGAAGGTAGATCGGTGGACGGCCTTCTACGAGATGTACAGACGACCTGGTAAAGGTAGCTGGGAGTCATTGGACGTGGGCAGCATGTAACTGTGGAGGAGGCCTTTGTCCAGCAGTGAAAACTCTTTGATTGATTTGATGATGATGAGTTAGATAAAAAGTATAATAAAATAAACTAAACTTTTTTACTAATATTTTGCTAATAAACAAAAGCTCCACTGTTATTGTGTAATAGCTGGAATAGACTAAATACGAATGAGTAATTCAGGATTATGAGGACAATTTTACAAATTTGCAGATGAATGTTATGACGTCAATTTAGTTTTTAGAATTGTATATGTCGCAGCTATATTGTCAAAAACTAACTTAAAAAATAACTTGAGTGATATTATAAAAATTAAATTTACTACCAGTCGTTGAAACTTTTGTAAAATTATGAATTGTAACGTTTTGACCATATTGCTGAATTCAAGCAATATTATGATAAGAGTGATATTTTGTCAATGCATTTCTACTTGCTAAACTAAAAGTTTGAATCAACTCCATAGCAACCGAAAATGTTCCGGCTACGATTAGCACCAACCCATCTATCTCATCTTGTGGGTTTGGTAAAAGGCGACTAAGGGATTAGCCGGAGGCTTGTGTCGTCTGAAATGATGAAACGAAAATCAATCACAAGTGAAAAAGTATAACAAGGCTATACCAAGAATTCCAGCAAAATATAGGCGCTGATAGCCTCACTGACCGTAAACGATCGGCAAGGTTAAGCAACGCTCGGCGCGGTCGTCTGTAGACGGGTGACCACATAGTGATATTTGAACTGTGCGTCTCCGTGCTTCGGAGGGCACGTAAAATCGTCGGTCGGTTATTGGCATTAGACGACAGTCGTTAAGTGTGGGAGAGTATTCTTTGGCAAGATGAACGCAATATTATGTTTGATAGCTTGCAAGTTACATCCGGAGTTTTCACTACACAGACTTTGTTGCGACTAGGAGGAATTTCTGTGCGTCCAAGCATTTTTGCCATACCTACTATTGGAATCAGTCACAATAGCTCACAAAATAGGAGACCCGTAAATAAAAAAATATGTACCCGTGGTGCCTGGCAACCGGCCTTAACCATGTTGTAAACTCCCATTTATTGTGCCTTTGGCCTATAGTTTCTTTCTCTGTCTCCTGCTTGGTACAGAGGGAAGTGGAACGTATAGTCTTTCTTACTCCTCCGTTTTCTTTTCTGATTAATTTCAGTGCGGGTTCCAAGACAGTTATTAATTTCTCGGGGACACACCGAGCTTTATTGATCGGTGTTCTTTTCGGTGGCCGCCATTGTAGATCGTGGCTTGCCCCAAAAACAAGGCGTTAAGCCGAGGTGGAGGCCTTTGGGCGGCTTGAACAATTCTGACACAAGGTTAGCCACACATGCACATGAAAAGAAAGGAGAAGAGTAAAATAAAAAACTTGTTGTTTTTTGTAATTTATTATTATTATTATTTTATTCCTCCAACGTAGGTACGGTTACGTTTTCCATAGATTCACAGAGCTCGGTTGAAACACTAAATACTACTAAATAAAGCATTTTTTTGTTGGACTTCTCTCAGTCATCATCATATCAGCCACTGGAGGTCCACTGCTGAACAAAGGCCTCCCCCTTAGATTTCCACAACGAGCGGTCACATGCCGCTCTCATCCAATGACTCCCAGCGTCCTTCACCAGGTCGTTTGTCCACCTCGTTGGAGGTCGTCCCACGCTGCGTTTTCCGGTGCGGGGTCTCCATTCGAGAACCTTTGTGCCCCAACGGCCATCAGTTCTACCAGCAATATGCCCTGCCCATTGCCACCTCAGTTTACTAATCCTTTCAGCTATGTCGACAACTTTAGTTCTTCTCTTAGTCATTTCTTGGAAATGTAGCTGCTCAACTGGATATTTCTGGTAAAACCAAAAGAGGCGTCCAGCCAGTCTTAAAATAAATACTATATTCTAAGCAACTTGCGCTAAGGGCCTGCGGGATACGGACCTCGTCTTAGGGCGATGATGAAGCTGAAGCTATTTATTTTTGAGGACAGCTGAATCTGTATGAATAGCATTTTTTGTGTTCCAAATAGACCTTTAATAATACTATAATGTATCCTACATTTCCAACGTATGACCTTGTACGGTATGATATTTCTTCGACGGCTACAATGTTACATAAAGATAAAAGAGGTGACTGCAATATTTAACTAAGACGTCATGAAATGAAATTAGCGAGCTTAGAATTCCAGCGGCATTTCCACGAGAAGCCATAATAACCTCGAAAGCAGTACGAAGACTGTAAACATTCGTATGTAAATATCGTACGTCCTTGAACAGCACCAACGTGTAGGTATATTAAAAAAATATACATTAGGCATCTAAGCCTTTCCATCAGTGTTTCATAACATCATCATGTCAGCTAAAGGACATCCACTGCTGAACAAAGGCCTCCCCATCATAGATTTCCACAATTATGTCATAATTATTAGGGGGAATTTGCCAGTACTCACTTCGCTTGGCAGGGAGACGGTGAGCGCAGAATAAACTAAACGAAACTAAACACAACAGCACTTTTTAAAGTGCATAGCTTTAACTCTCGACTAAGTAGTAAACTGCCCAAAATTCACACACACATGCATCATGGCATACATACCTACATGACCATCCCATGACACAATGAGCAGTCATAGTATTGCCATAATGACCATGCCTAGCATTGATAATCGCAGCTTGTTGTTACATATATTAGCGAGAGGATGCTGCTGCCCATTCTTTTGACATCAACCCTTAGTCGCTGACACTCCTGGGTGGAGAGGGGTGGTCTATTTTTTATGCTGGTCCAGCACTCACTCCCAACCAGTCACTGGAACTCCTGTACCTTTTTTTATTTTATTTATGTCCTGTGGAAATTCTACATAGAATTTCCTTCACCCTGGGGAAGGGCGAAGGGGTATGCCAGTCTCCTACCGGCTAAAACCACTGGAGCGGTCATCTTCGGCACCGAAGGGGGGCTCCAGGTCCTCGTAAGATCACACTAGAGCCGCCCATTGGTGACACGCCTTTAGGCACATCACGGAGGGGATGACTGTAAAGCGGTCACCCCCTCTAGCGGAGGGAAGGCGACTGAAAAAGGTCACCCCCCCAGGCACTTCTCGGGAAGGATTGTAAAGGATCCCCCCAAGCCTCGCTTTGCGCTGTGCTGCGCACACGGTGGCACGTGACCACGTGCGCGCCACCGTCTTCCCGGGGGTCACTCGGTGTGAGCACGCAGACTCCCCAATCTGCGCGCCCGTGACCCCGAGGCCCCCCACCATGTAGTGACGGCAGGGGGCTCAGGCGTGTTGAACTTGGGAGCCGGGACGGTTGTTGCCCCGGCGCCGTCTCGCAGAAGGAGACCACTGCACTCCAATTTTCATGCTCTGCCAACATAGACGACACTACTGCCGGCAGAGAGAGATCTTGCCCGATCTGATCGACCAGGGTCCGCCATTCGGCCGCCCACGCATGGCCCTCCTCGAGCGTGTGCTGTGCGGTATCCTGGTCGCTTCCACAATGGTGGCACTGTGCCGTAACCTCGCGTCCTATTCTGTGCCGGTACGCACCGAAACAACCATGACCGGTGAATACCTGCGTCAGACGGTAGGTGACGCGCTCGCTCCTTCTGAGCCAGGCTCCGAAGAGCGGCAGGATGGCCTCGACGACGCGCTTGGTCGCAACTGCACCCGAAGGCGTTGTCGCCATATCTCGAGTGCGCGCCCTCGAGCCAGCCGCCTTATTCTGTCAAACGCCCCTGAAGGCACGCTTTCCCCACTTTGACCGAGGGAGCGTGTCTGGTCATAGAACCACGCATCCATCTCCGCCTGGATGTCGAAAGGCGGAAAGCGTGCCAGGAGAGTTGCCGCCTCGTAGGACACTGTCCTGTATCCCCGTGCGATCCGTATAGCCACTCTGCGCTGCAGACTGTGAAGTTTAGTTCTGCAGCGCTGGATGCCTGACAGCCAGGATGACCATACAGGCGCCCCGTAGAGGGCCACAGACCGCACGACGCCCCCGTAGAGACGGCGAACATCCTCACTCGGTCCCCCGAGATTGGGCTGCACCCGGTGTAAATAACCCACTACCCTCTCGACTCGGGGGACGAAGCATGCGAAGTGCTCTTCGAAACCCCAACGACTGTCCAGGGTGAGCCCCAGGTACTTCATGTACTGGCCCACCCTGATTTGCGCGTCACCAACGCGTATCCACGAACTGGGTGGTTCTCTGCTCCGCGGCAGTTTGTGGAACCATAGCGCCTCGGTTTTGTGAGGCGCTATCTGCAGACCCAGAGCGTGGATTTTGGCCACGACAATTGCCATTGCTTGCTCGGCAAGCCGAATGGTTCCCTCGAAGGACTCCCCGCTGGCCAACACAAGAGTGTCGTCAGCGTAACAGACCACGCTGACACCAGTGGGGAGAACGACACGCAGGACCGCATCGTAGGCGAGGTTCCATAAAAAGGGGCCGAGAACCCACCCCTGCGGAACCCCACACGTAATCTCCCTCCGCTTTACGCTACCGTCCCTGCCCACGTAGCGAATGGGCCTATCGCGCAGATAGGCCCTTATGATGCTTTGCAGGTAGGGGGGGCATCGATGATGGACTAGTGCCCCCCTAATTGCGCCCCACGGGATGGAGTTGAAGGCGTTGACGATGTCTAGACTGACAGCCCACGCCACCCTACCCCGCTGGGATACTGCCTGTTCCGACAGCGAGCGGACGCGAAGGATCGCGTCGATTGTGGACCGCCGCTGCCGGAGAACTCCTTTACATAAGCAAGTATCTATTATGGCGACTACCGGAAAGAACACCGACCAATGAAGCTCGTTGTGTCCCAGGGAATAGAATAATTATCTTGGAAGGAACCCACAACGAAATTAATCAGAAAAGAAAAAGGAGGAATGGGAAAAATACACGTTCCACTTGCTTCCGTAGCAAGCAGGAGACAGAGTTAAGGTATGGTTCTATCGTCAACATAGTCTTTATCGTATAAATAGGCATAGGGTTTTATTTTAAGTTGCCCGCTCTTGGATTTCTCCTGTGTCATGTGTGCGTATACAGACACAAATTCCACACACAACACACCCAGACCCGGAACAACTACCTGCAGATCATACAAATATTTGTTCCGTGCGGGAATACAACCCGCGACCCGGAGTGCAGCAGCCGACTGTATCAGCCACTGCACCAAACGTGCCGTCACTGGCACTGTATATGTATATGATTAGAGTAGGTATGATTTAACTTTATTATTCTAAGAATTTAACGTAACGTATAAAGTCCCATTAGTAGCTATTCAATTAAAGAATATTCTATTATATTCTAGTTTACACTTTCTAACTGCAAGTGATTAGTTCTTAGCTAGGAAATGTGTTAATCGTAACTCGAGCTTGACGCGCTTAACATTATTTGTACTTGCTGCATTAGTAATGCACGTCCACTAATGCTAATTAAATTGTAAATAGGCCTACAACGTTTTATGTACACACATATCCACCGCGCCTGTAGACCTTAAAAGGTAACGCAGAAAGGTACTTTAGAAAATGTACATTTTTTATGACGAGCCTACTCCATCTGTATTTACCAGGTTCACACAGGAGGCGGTTTTTATGTTTGGCAAAAGACGTTATTCCGCAGAAGTTAAGAAATGTAAAGGTTAATTTAAATTTGGTGTATATTACCTATTTGCTTTCTATTTATTTCCTTACTACAAATATATCAAAATGTGTAAATATGCTTTTCAAATATACTAGGAGGGATCAAAAAGTTGTGAGAACGACGTACTCCTTGGTAAGAAAAAAAACACTGGCAGGCATCGCTCAGATACATATTTGTAATATAAATAAAGAACAAATCTTCGATTCTCTTTTGTTTCTTTCTGAATGTAGTCATTTGTTTGCTTCGTGTCGGAACGTGTTCTCGAAAATGGAGAAAACGAAGTGCGAGCCGTTATTAAATACCTCGGTTTAAAAAAGTTAACGACGCAAGAGATTCATTGCGATTTGGAGGCAACATTAGGAGAGTCTGCTCCGCCGTATTCCACTGTCGCATGGTGGGCTACTCAATTTCGAGTAGGGAGAACGAGCACGGAAGACGAACATCGTTGCGGCCGTCCATCGACGTAAGTCACCCAAGAAAATGTTGCGAAAGTCGAGAAAATTGTATGGAGCGATCGAAGAGTTACCATCCGATACTTAATTCAAGAAACGGGCATTTCATATGGAAGTATTCAATCCATATTGAAACAATCTTTGAATATGAGAAAAGTCTCCGCAAGATGGGTGCCGAGAATGTTAATCGACAGTCAGAAATAAAATCGACTTGACATTTCGAACATATTGTTGGACAAGTTTCAAGAAGATTCTGAAAACTTTTTGTCTCGTTTCTTAACAATGGACGACACATGGGTCCATCATTTTGATCCCGAGACAAAACAGCAATCTTCGCAATGGAAACGGCCATCATCACCGACCCCGAAGAAGTTTCTCGTCGTGGCATCGGCTGGCAAGGTTATGGCCTCAATATTTTGGGACTCAGAAGGGATATTGTTGATTGATTACCTGGAGCGTGGAACCAATATTACATGCCAATATTATGCAGCTTAAATTCCCAAGTTGAGGAATGCCATCAAAGAGAAAAGGGGAGGGAAACTTCGAAGGGGCATGCTGTTTCATCACGACAACGCACCCGCGCACAGGTTGGCAGTTGCGATGGCTGCCATTCAGCAAGCTCGCTTCGAATTGGTTGAACACCCCTCTTATTCATCAGATCTGGCGGCTAGCGATTTTTATCTGTTCCCCAAATTAAAAAAATACATAAGGGGAAACAGGTACGAAGACTATAACGAGGTGATGGATGCCGTGGAGAGCTTTTTGCAGGACCAAGACAAAACTTTTTTTGTGAAAGGGATTGAAGCCTTGGAAAAGCGCTGGACTCGGTGTGTAGAAGGACTCGGAAACTATGTAGAAAAATAAATTGTATAGTTATCAATAGTCATTATATTCTATCTCATTCTCACTACTTTTTGATCCCTCCTCGTATCTATGGTCTATTTTATTACCTACATCTCTTGCTTCCTTGTCGGGTTATTTGGAGCGACTTGATGTATAAACATCTTAAAAATTTCGTATTGTCAAATTTCCAGTATATCAAATAATGAACCTTATTTAACGCAGACTCCTTACTAAACTTTGTATAAGCCTTCTTCATCATCAAAGCGATTTCTGGGTGTTATTCGTAGGTGAGTTTTTCTCTAAGGCAACATTATAATGTTTTCGTCCATTCCCTTGAACGATATCAAGTCTGCCTATCGCAGGCCAAAGCTAATGACATAAACGGCACGGTTGGTGCAGTGGCTGATACAGTCGGCTGCTGTGCACCGGGTCGTGGGTTCGATTCCCGCACGTAACAGATATTTGTATGATCTGCAGGTAGTTGTTCCGGGTCTGGGTGTATTGTGTGTGGAATTTGTGTCTGTAAACGCACCCGCGTCACAGGAGAAATCCTAGTGTGGGGCAACGTTTTTAAAAAACTAACAAAAAATAATAACAAAGACATACCTTTTATTTCTTACCTGGAGTAATCTTCATTGACTTCCGCCCCCTCGGAGAAGGCGAAGGGGTATGCAAAAATCTTACCGACTATAACCCCACAGTGGCCATTCTTAGCATATACGGTGGAGCACCGGGATCCGCATTTTTTTGAGGAGACAGCACTAATGACAGCCCCGCCTATGCCAAAAATGTTCAAACGGTATGTATATGATACTTTTACCATCTTACCTCACAATAGGGTGTCTCTGATTTATAAACATCCAAATTCAATACACAGTAAAATTCAGTTTACTGTGGAATTGGAGGATAACAAATCCTTGGCCTTTATTGACCAACTTCTTATCCATAATCCTGATCATTCAGTTAGTCACACTGTATAGAAAACCTACCCATACAGACAGGTACCTTAACGGTGAATATCACCACCACTCTTTTCAGTTAGCTACCGTGGCTAAATCTTTGTTACAGAGAGCACACGGCATCTGCGACGCCGACCACCTGGTAGGGGAGCTTCACCATGTACAAGTTCTTCAAAATAACAATTTAAGAGCGCCACATCCCCGTCGCAGAAGCCGCCCGAAACCCACCACGGTTGATCGGAGACCTGCTGTCTTACCATTCATTAAGGGAGTCATGGACAGAATTGGTCATATCTTGAAGCGTGCTTCTATTAAAACCTACTTCAAGCCACATAAAAAGATCAGCCAACATCTCAAACCCGTGAAGTGTCACATTCCCCTACAAGATGCAGGGGTCTACAAGAGTGACTGCGATTGTGGATTGTCATATATAGGACAAACAAAGCGTAGTATAGCCACCAGAATTAACGAACACATAGCTGACGTCAAGCGTAGACGCACCACAAAGTCTGCAGTGTGTAAACATGCCTTAGGCAAACCCAACCATTTTCTTCGATTTGATCATCCTCAAGTACCTGCGAAAGAGAACTGTTATGTACCAAGAATGTTTCGTGAGGCTATTGAAATTAAAAATCATCCTAATTTTAATAGTGAAGATGGTTGGCAGGTACCACTGGTACACTGGCACTGGTATACTGGCACAGGTACTGGTACTGTTTGGAATCCGGTTATAAAATGAATAAAATCCCAAACAACACACCACACTAATAAACATCAAGACACTGTGAGTGATTACTGCGTGCATCAAAACAATTTTTGATTAGTTTTGTACGATAAATAAAAAAGCTTTTTAAATCTGTAACGACGCTTGTCACCTTGGTCACCCTGCGACCACGAGCCCTGCAAAGTGTTCAAAACGTCAGGAAAAACAAAAATCAATAATACACGGGATTTAATCCATTTAAAATTGTTTATTATAATGTGTAATAATCGCGAAAACCTAAGACATTACTTAACTAATGGTTATCAAGAGACTGTCATGAAATCTTATTACATTGTAATAAAGTGCAAAGCCTTACATAAATATAGTATAGGATTGTCATCCATCTTTGCTCACATAACTTTGCAATAAGATTTCATGAATGTCTGTTAAATACCTATTTGTTTTGCTTGTATTGCTGTTTGTGTCTGTGTATTATAATTTTGTTATAATATATTTTAAATGAAAATCATGTTTTACAAATGTTACAGTGGTTAATAAATAAAAACGTCGATAAAATCGTCATTTGTCTATAGTCAATCACTTCGGATTACTTTGCGTTAAGTATTACGTCAATCGGCACGGCTGGTGCAGTGGCTGATACAGTCTACTGCTGCGCCGAGGGTCGTGAGTTCGATTCTCACACGGAACAAATATTTGTATGGTAGTTGTTCCGGGTCTGGGTGTATTGTATGTGGAATTCATGTCTGTAAACGCACACAGGAGAAATCCTAATATGGGGCAAAGTCAAAAAAAAAAACACTCTGTAAGACAGAGCAGTACAAATAGAGCAACAATACATGAAATACTCGTTACTTCAAATGTACCGCCAAGCTTCATGTCATGACGCGTCGCCTCATTTGAAGTGGGACATTGTACTGGCTCGGTACAAAAAAGAGGCTACTCTTACAAACTAGTTTTCAAATCGTATCCTACTCAACACTACCCTGTGCTTTGCAGCAAGACTCGAGGGTAACAGACCCAGGACTTCCTCAAGTTGCGCAACGACACTTGATTTTCCCTCCACCACGTTTAGTAGTTTATAAGCTGTTTTCAAGGGTCATCACGAATCATCTCAAGCGCAGGTTTGATGACTTCCAGCCTCCCGAACAAGCCGGTTTGCGAAAAGGTTTCAGTACCATAGACCACATCCATACGTGTCAAATGCCCATGTCGTGCCCCTCCCAATATCCGTTGGGAGCTCTGTTCTCGAAGTTGTTGACGAGTATGTCTACCTGGGACAAACTGTCCAGTTAGGTAGGTCCAACTTCGAGAAAGAGGTCAATCGTCGAAGCCGGCTCGGCTGGGCAGCGTTTGGGAAACTTCGCAACATCTTTTCGTCAACAATACCACAATGCCTCAAGACGCAAGTCTTTATCCAGTGTGTGTTACCAGTGATGACATATGGAACAGAGACGTGGTCACTCACAATGGGCCTCATAAGAAAGCTCAAGGTCACTCAGCGAGCTATGGAGAGAGTTATGCTTGCTATTTCTCTACGAGATCGAATCAGAAATGAGGAGATCCGTAGAAGAACTAAAGTTGTCGACATAACTGAAAGGATTAGTAAACTGAAGTGGTAATGGGCGGCGCACATTGCTCGTAGAACTGATGCAAAAAGGTGGACCGTTGGGGAAAAAAGGGTTCACGAATGGAGACCGCGCACCGGAAAACGCAGCGTGGGATGACCTCCAACGAGGTGGACAGACGACCTGGTGAAGGACGCTGGGAGTCGTTAGATGAGAGCGGCATGTGACCGCTCGTTGTGGAAATCTAAGGGGGAGGCCTTTGTTCAGCAGTGCACGTCCTGTGGCTGATATGATGATGATGATGATGACATTTAGTATGTCCCAGCAACCTTTTTCAGGTCTTCAATCCATCTGGCGCTGGGACGTCTGGATTTTGTGAATGTCTAATTAGAACAAATAAATTAAATTCTGACCTGAACAGTCGTTTGAAAAACACGGTTTTGAGGTGCAGTGTTATACATGTGTACGAGTGGGTCATGCCCACATAATCCCTAAATAATTTCGTTCATAAACCAACGGAAATTAACATATAAATTGCCTACAAATTCACGAAAAGTTCGATACTAAACTTCCGAAAAATTTGCAAAGTAACGTAACAGTTCATCTTCGTAACGTCTTCCAAAAGTTTGATTATATCGCGAGTTAATGAGCCTGAAAGTTTCCGCGACACGTAGTTTATAGACTCACGTCTTTACAGTACTTATCGCTCGCGGAATTTTAATAAGCTCAAAATATTGGATGTTTGAAATTTTTCCAATAATAATATCATAACAAAGAAGTGCAAATGGAAACAAGAAGAAGACTGTTTTTTTTTTTGTGTAGGGCTTCTCACACAAATCCTGCGAGGGATGTAGTGAATACCATGAATATGAATGTGAATAGCCTCCAGCCTGGTTTAATTATATATTTAAGTAACTTGCGGGACACGGACCTCGGTGCAGGGAGTTACTGGAACAGTAATAATCGCAAGGGACTGCTCGATCAATATTTCATTAGTGTTTAAAGAGATCTTTTGTTACTACTCGTATTTGTCGGCACGAGCCGTTCCAAGCAAGGGTTGAGGGTAGGGTGGTCGCGAATTTAGGCTTCCGCGACGGCGTAGAAGTAGGCCCCGGCGCCGGGGTCGATATGTCGATCTGTTTTTTGATGGAGTGGGCTATTTAGTGGATGCTAATTAGATCATCGGGATCTTTTAGTGCATGCCTTGGTCGGCGGTATTTGCCTATTTTAGAAGGCCTATAGTTAGCGGCCGCTACTACTAGGGGATACGGGTGAAGAAGGGCAGAGTCGAAAAACCGTTTACTCACTAATTTCGTGACCTGCTTGATAGTGAGCAAGTTCAAGTCGGTATGCAGTTGGATAGTGCGCATATTCCAGGGACTACCTGTGGCTTTGAGAATTAATAAGTTTTCGAAGAACTGGAATTTTTTAAGATGGGTAGAAGCAGCGTTTGCGGACACAACGCTTGCGTAGGTCATTTATTTTTATTTTTATTCTTTATTTATTTAAGGGCATTTGTCTCCAAGGATAAGCGAGCCCTAGTGTTACCTAAACTTAATGTCTACAAACAAAAAAATTTTCTTAACATAAAGAATTATTGATGCAAAGCATATTTTCCACAAAAAATTTAGCAGCATTAGATGTTGGTTCAATGGGTCGTATACACATTACGTAAATACGCACCTTATAATTAAGGGTAATTTACTACGTGCATTTAACATTGGGTGAAGTGGTCCGAGTGCAAAGGTGGCTCGGGCGCGCACCGTCTTTATGTGCTCTCGGAACGACAAGTTTCGGTCTAATATAACGCCTAGGTATTTGGCGTGGCGTTGCCAGGGAATCGGTTTGTGAAACATTGAGATTTGTTTGTAGCGCATAATGATGCTCGTCGCCGTGGCGGGAAAAAAGGACGGCTGCACTTTTTAAGGGATTGACCTCAATACGCCATTTACTGAACCAGTTGGCCAGTGAATTGGCTGAGGTTTGAAGTTTACGAGAGATACTATCAGGACTGGTGCCTATTGGTAGAATATTGCCCTGGCGTCGGCGAATAAGGCCAGTTTTGGCTTGTCTTTTAATGGATTGGGGACATCGCTGGTGTACAGCGTGAACAAGAGTGGGGCGAGAACCGAGCCTTGAAGGACTTCGGAGCTTATGGGATGGGGGGTGAAAAGTAATCCTTCAGTGCGGCAGCGAAAACTACGATCCGAAAAGTAGTCTCGTATGATTAGCACGAGATGATCCGGCACCCCGAGTGTATATAGCTTATATATTAAGCCATTGTGCCAGATATTGTCGAACGCTTTCGCAACGTCAAAGAATAACACCCCTGTCATTCAACCATAGGTGAAATTGTGGAGGATATGTTCGATTAAACGGTGAACTTGTTGGACACATGAGTGTTTAGTTCTTAAACCAAACTGCTCGTTAGGAATTAGTTTATTGGATTCGGCAAAATCCTTTAATCTTTTAAGAATAAGCCGCTCATATAACTTCCCAAGCACATTGAGAAGGCTTATAGGGCGAGAACTGGCTGGCTCAGACGCCGCGGTTTAGGCATACCGATAACGGTCACCTGTTTCCACATATGTGGGAAAACGTTGTTGTTAATTGCCGCGTTGAATAAAGCGGTCATTAGGATAATGGGGGGGGGGGGGGAGTGTCTGATCACTTTACTGGTTATGCCGTCTGAGCCAGGAGCTTTTTAGGATGGAGGTTTTTGATAATTATACCTCATCGACCGAGGTGAGGGCGAGGGGGTCATCGGGGACGTGGACGGGCGGAATAGCGGCTCTACGTTCGACTTCGGCATCGAGCTCAACGAGATGGCTTTGGTCTACAGATAGGGTGCTGGGGGTGCATTGGGCATCTAAGCTGTCGGCTACAAGAAGATGACTGCGTTTGAGCAGTAATTATTTATATATTTTGTCTTAAGTACAAAGCAAATATTGCAAAGATAAAATAGTTTTACTTTAATTATAATACAATTGCCAGAACCAAATATTAACGTTGATTGGTCAACCTGAAATGCAGTAGACGTTTAAAAATTCCGAACGTTTAATCGAGTTTTGGTGCAGACTCTCATATGAGCAATGAATGTCATACCGACCACGTTGTGGCGAAACAAACTTCACCACCATGTAACTACAACTTACAGGGACATCTACTGGAACAATAAGTGCAACTCTCTGATGACGGCAAAGATTCATGAATCACACAAGTGAAAAGATTGCACAACCCTGCATATCATCATATCGGCCATTTATACGTCCACTGCTGAACAAAGGCCTCCCCCGTAGATTTCCACAAGTGTGTCATCATTTTGGGGGGTATTTGCCAATACTCACCACGCTTGGCAGGCGGGTTGGTGAGTGCAGTATGGTTACCGTTACACAGAAGGGACGCTGCTGCCCATCCCTCTGGTTTAGATTCCCTTAGTCGCCTTTTACGACATCCACGGGAGGAGATGGAGTGGTGCTATATTCTTAATCCGGACACCCTGCATATCTACAGATATTATTTTTATTGATCCGGTGGAAATACATTATGTACTTCCTCCGCCCCGGGGAAGGGCGAAGGAGTCTGCCGGACTCATACCGGCTAAAAGCACTGGAGCGGTTATCTTCAGCACCGAAGGGGGTTCCAGGTCCTCGTACTGTAAAGCGGTAAACTAGTTCATTCCATAAGCTACAGTCAAAGCAAGCATGAAAACAAATTAGAAAACAAACATAATAAAGCACACCTGCACAAACGTTATTTTACAATGTTTGTAGCCTTATTCCAGTCTATTTACGTGAACCGTTTCTCTTTGCAGGTACCACAGACGGTAATCGGATTTGCGACGTGTCTGCCCAGGTACGCTATTACCGCTTAGCTACGTCTCTTAAAGTTAGCCGCTTCACTGAACGCTATTAGAAGCAACAGGTGTAGCTGTTCTTTATATATATTATTTATATATAAATTGTATATGCCAGTCACTGAGGGAACTTGAAATAGTAGTACATTAAATGCAACGATTAATGTCACATTCATCAATTACAATATTCACCGACATAATTGACATGAATCGTTTCTGGGTGCAATGTCAGTTACGTGATTTTTTATCGAGATACGTTTAAGTCCTATATGACCGAAATGTAACAAGTTATATGCGATGAAACCAAGTAATTACAGTTTTTTTTTAACACGACATAGTGACGATTCGAGCAAGTCATCAGTCATCTGGTAGTAAGCATCATGACTGCCCATTACAATTGTAATACTACCCAGGACTATTCCTGCGTGGCACTACACTGTGCACGTCACCTAGAGACATGGAGTTACTTAATTCTCTTATGTCGAGTAATTTCACTAGCTACAGTGCCCTTCTAACTGGAACACAGTAATGTTAGTTTAAACACTACTGCTTAGCGGCGGATATCTAGCACTGGGGTAGTACCTATCTAACCAGACTCTTGCAATAAGAGATAATAGGGCTCTAATACCAGTAAAAAGTACATGAAACTCTAATGATGAATATAACATTATTAACCAGTATAACCAATTTCACACTTTCACTGTAACATATACTGTGTACCTATGATTCAAATGGCGCTTACCTTACCGAGTAAATAGAGCTACAAGAAAAACAAACACGGAGCGGTTTGTTACCGTTTGATCTGACGTTTTATAAGTAGTAGGTATACACGTCTCCCCGAGAAGTGCCTGGGGGGGCGACCTTTTTACAGTCGCCTTCCCTCCTCTAGATGACCGCTTTACAGTCATCCCCTCCGTGATGTGCCTAAAGCCGTGGCACCAATGGGCGGCTCTAGTGTGATCTTACGAGGACCTGGAGCCCCCCTTCGGTGCCGAAGATGACCACTCCAGTGGTTTTAGCCAGTAGGAGTCCGGCATACCCCTTCGCCCTACCTCGGAGTGAAGGAAGTTCCATGTAGAATTTCCACTGGACACCAATAAAAAAAAAGTACACACGGCTACAATAACCCAGTATAAGCTGATCTCGCATTGGCTTGGAGGCTTTCCGTATGATGAGAGATCAGGGTAAACTGGTTTTATAGCTAGCAGTGTAGCCCTGTGTTCCCATATTTTTGTGGAACGCCAGATAAAATATAATTGTAACTGTGGCGTGCCAAGGGATATTGCTTTATAGCTGAAAAAAACTGAACTTATACACTTTTAAGAACGACGGGCTAACTGATGTGTCGCTGCTGGCTGGATTAAAAATCTTGCGTATGTTGAACACACCTGATCTAGATATTGCACCAATTTAAGTACTAATTAAGCTTCCTTTGACGATCTCAAATATCTTGTTATAATACCATAAATATTGGTGTTTACCTTTAATTTCGATCTAGATAAATAGGGCAAAAATATCAAAACATTTTAGTACTACGAAGTCTATTTCTTCGCTTTGTTTGCTGAAGTGTAGCATTTTACTTTAATTTCGTTTAGGTCTTCTATTATTACGGCTCAAATTGCTCGAGAATTGCTTTGCATAAATATCGTGCTTAAGTTACTTTATTTACGACAAATTGTTTGTATGCAAGATTGTTTATAAACTTTATATTTATTTATGACGCGTGACATAGAAAGGTAATGTAAATCTTTCATCATTTCGGCCGAATGGCATATAATGCGGCCAAAGATCACCACAACGACCGATATGGATGTATTGTGGGCTCATTGGGGGGTTTTGCCATTATCGCCACGCTTGACAGACGGGTTGGCGATCGCAGTTGAGTTGTTAATGTACTCGAAGGACGCTGCTGCCCATCCTCCGGCTAATCCCTTAGTCGACTTTTACGACACCCATGGAAGTGATGGGGTGGTGGCATTCTGAGCCGGCACCACAAGGCAAATCTAAATATTTACTAACATTTAAAGTTTCACTGTAATCATACAATACATAAATACATGTGTCTTGAATACATCTGCACTCGTCGGCCTGCTACATCAATCGATGAAATGTTTGATTGATAGCTGACCCCTCTTAGTTATCACCTATTACAATTGATAGCAATCAGACATCTACATTGATTTTACTCAATCGGTTAAATTATATAAATCAGAGGAATTTACTCTGATTTATACAAGCTTTTGTAGGATATTTATTAATATGCGTATACGAGTACACCGCAAAAGTAAAAATTGCACGTGCGTGTGCACTGAGGGACCACACAGAGTATTCGCAAAATAAATACCTGAGGATATAGTAGTAGACTTATATCAATTATAGAACTAATCTTGGAATTTGTAAATAATTATATAAAAAACTATAGCCCTTAAATTGTGGTCCCTCAGTCCTCACAGACCATATGCTAGATCTCGGAAAGTATCTTAAAAATTAAGGTAATGCGATTACAGATATTTAGTAGAGAATTTGTAAAGCTTATTTACTAAATAACACGCCATAAAAAGTTAAAGATAAGATTTTGACGGTTGGTGCAGTAGCTGACACAGTCGGCTGCTGCGCTCCGGGTCGCGGGTTCGACTCCCGCACGGAACAAATGTTTGTATGATCTGCAGGTAGTTGTTCCGGGTCTGGGTGTATTGTGTGTGGAATTTATGACTGTAAACGCACCCACGACACAAGAAAAATCCTAGTGTGGGGCAATGTTTAAAAAATTCAAATAATTAATAATTTTTAAAATTCCTTCAGTGCACACGCACATAACATTGCTTGCCATGTTTCGCCAGTTGGTAAGATCGGTAACGGATCTGACTGCGCAGAGTTCCTCAGACGTACATAGATTACGTCACTCATGGACATTTCATAGTCATGTACACCTTTTTTAAAGTAAAACTGAATCTTAGTTAATCAGCAAAACAGAATGTGGAAAAAAAATTCCTTACTTACGCTTTCTTTTTATACTAGCTGGGAGCCGCGGTTTCACCCGCGGTTTTAGTTAAAATAAATTGGATTATTCATAAGTAATTTAGAGTACTTCGGCATAGACACTTGACATGGAGTATATTTATTGGATTTCGTGGGGGATAATCTTTTTGCGCGGAACCATAATTATTTTGCCGTGTGGTGCCGGCTCAGAATGCCACCACCCCATTTCATCCCGTGGGTGTCGTAAAAGTCGACTCAGGGATAAACCGGAGGATGGGCAGCAGCGTCCTTCGAGTTTCGATATTAACAACTCAACTGCGATCGCCAACCCGTCTGCCAAGCGTGGCGATTACGGCAAGACCCCCCAATAAGCTCACAATATGCCCATATCGTTGTGGTGATCTTTGGGGGAGGCCTGTGTGAAATGATGATGATGATGATGATAATTATTTTTCTAAAATAAAAGTAGCCTAAGTTATTCCTTATAACATCAGCTATCTGCCAGTGAAAGTCCCGTAGAAATCGGTCCAGCTGTTTCGGAGATTAGCGGGAACCAACAGACAGACAGACAAACCGACAGACAGACCGATAGAGATTAGACAGACAACTTTTTTTTTTGTTGTTGAATGTACCGTATATACTTTCATATTCATTTAGCAAAAAGCTGTTATTTTGATATTACAAACAGACAATTAAATTTTATTTATTTGAATAGATACATTTATGTATCTTGAATTATTAGGTTTTATAGTTTGTCCCAAATTTCAGTTTTCTGTCCTTGACTAAGTTTGCATGTGTTACATCGGTGTTACATTTATAATAAGTTTCAATGAAATGAAACCCAGCAACTATGGCAACATAATAGTAACACATATTTTGTTTCTGTTAACCTTAATCTGTCACCTGTACCTACTAACATTTCAAGTTACGACCACATCTGACCTAATAAACACTCATCGTTATAATTTCTGGGGCAACACTGATGTCATTCCAACCTCAAAATAGGGTTACCTTTGTAATGAGATTGAATGGCGAAGGCACGCACAAGACATATACATAAAGCGGTAGGGATCCCAAGGGTAGGGCAAATAGATGCTTAGCTCCACAGCGTAATGGTTGTCAGTACATCCTCATAGTCTATTAACACCGGACAGTATTGTGACGCTAAGATTATTCCATAATTAACGTTAAATTATACTTTACCCTACCTTAAACAAACGTCATTAATTCGCCAAGCAAGATGTTGATTGAAAATCGGAAGTCGTTACTCAGTTCTAGTTTTATTACTAAGTCTAATACTTTTTTAGACCGAATGGATAACCATGTGTATGTTTAGCCTACTTGAAGGTATATAATTATTACTATGACTGAGTTTCCGCCAGCATCTAAACATTATCTTAAATAGCAATTTATTGATTTCGTAGTTACCTGCTCGGCCATCAACAGCCTGTTTGCAATGAAGAAACGTTTTCTTCATGGTGCAGTATGCCTGCTGATGCTATTAGCTCCTTTAAATCTTAGCTGTATTCATAAATACTATATTTATTTATTCATACTTTTATGCACAGTGGTGGTCTGGTGATACACAAAGCGGACTAATGCCGTGTGGCCTTCTACGTCAAGTCAACCTTTGGATTTAAAAAGCAATGCATCGACAAAATTGTAATTCAATAATAAAATATACATACATACAAATATACCAGTATGATGATGATGATAGCATGTTGGCTGGCCAAAGGACGTCTACTGCTGGACAAACGCCTCCACCGGAAATTCTACAAAGACCGGTTACGTGCACCCCATATGCAACGACTCCTAGCGACCTTCACCAGTTCGTCTGTCCACCTCGTTTGAGGTCGTCCCACGTAGCATTTTCCGGTGCGCGGTCTCCACTTGAAAATCTTTTTAATTAATAATTTTCTACATACTATATGTAGATATGTATGCCGTGTGGTGCCGGCTACGAATAGCACCAACGGATCTCATCCCGTGGGTGTCGTAAAAGCCGACTAAGGGATAAATCGGAGGATGGGCAGCAGCGTCCTTCGAATACATTATCAACTCAACTACGATCTCGAACCCACCTGCCAAGCGTGGCGATTATGGCGAAACCCCCCAATGAGCCCACAACACATCCATATCGGTCGTTGTGGTGATCTTTGGGGGAGGCCTGTGTCCAGCAGTGGAAAAGCTATATTCGGCCGAAATTATGAAAATGATAGATATGGTAACACACATAAGTTAGAATATACCTACTACATAGGCTACATTACGTAGATAACCTAGTAACCATTGTAACGATGCCAGTAATTGTCGATTAGTATTGCAGCGATGGTCGCAGGCGCGCAGATTGGGGAGTCTGAGTGCTCATACCGAGCGACCCCCGAAAAGATGGCGGTGACGGTGCGCACGTAATCACGTGCCGCCGTGAGGCGTGGCACCAATGGGCGGCTCTAGTGGGATCATACGAGGACCTGGAGCCCATTAGGTGCCGAAGATTACCGCCCCAATTGCTTTAACCGGTACAGGTAAAAGGAGCATACACTTTCGTCCTTACCCGGGGCGGAGGAAGTTCATAAAGAATTTCCACTGGGGACCAATAAAAAACATAAAAAAGGATTGCAGCGATTTGAACTTTTCTTTCAACGAACAATTTAGTTGGAGTTATTTCTGATGTCAAAGCGAATCACGTTCCAGACATTGATTGCTGAGACAATAAGGGAATCAGAAATAAGTCCTGTACGGTAAGAAGGAATCGGAAGAATAAAATTTCCTTAGTAAGCAGGTTACGGCTGTGAGAACTACCCAAAATTTGAAAATATCCCGTTTAGACGATAATCATTTACACTGTGAACGGTATAAAGTCATGTGTTCATATCATACTATCTTCATTCGACTTTTTATTCTATTATATATAATATAAAATGTGCTAATTTAGGAATTATTCTACACTTTTGTCAAGTTTTATCCCATCCCGTGCAGCTATTGTCGCAGTGTCTAGTAACAAATACCCCTCCAACAAATAAGGTGCCAAAGAACTGTTCATTTTACAAAAAAAAAGGTACAAAAGCGACATAATAACACTTAAACACGTACAAGTAGCAGCTCCAAAGTCAACCGCCTCCATACCGAGTGCAACAGAACATATGAAATGCTAACTACTATTGTTTGCGAGGGTACAGTAGTGGCTCAAAGTTTCACGGGCAACAGTTAGGAACTTTCCACGTCCAGGGAGAATGTCAATAGGACCACAGGGAGCCCCCAGCTGTAATAATGACTGTTCTACGCATTTACATGTGACATTTTGTGCCCTCGTGCTACCACATTTGTTTAACCGAAAACCGTACGACGAAATTGTTCAAGAACAATTTCATTACACGCGGGAGCAATTTGAATACAGAAAACTGGTTTATTAAAACACGGAACTGGAATGTTTGATGTTCAAGAAAGTGAAGTTATACTCAGCAGTGTGCAAGGTGAAATGTGTTCCTTTTTGTAGAAATGTCTCCTTTTTATGCAAATATATAAATACATTTCGAATAAATATTTTTGAGGAACTTTTTACATTACACTAAATTACGCTACAATATGCTTAGGCAATTTTCTACTTGCATTTTTTGTGTAGTAGAAAGTTTTGAAAAAATAAACGTTGCAGCCATTCCACGCCTACCATCAGATAATTAAGTTTTGTGAATCTAAAATATATGAACTATAACTGATCCTATATTAAATTCTAAAATAAAGTATAGATAAAATGATATAGGTACATAGACGAGTACCCAAATTAGTAACCATATAATATTAGACCGAAATTGTACTCCGCCCTGCTTCAATATATTATATTTTAGAGCTGAACTCGATTGTAGTGAGTTATGTTGATTATACGAGTAGATCATAATAGATATGGCTGAACTAAGGAAGTACCACGCATCTATAGAATGCCGACGGCAATAAAGTAGCGATATCTTGTTGCGTTTCGTCTGGGGAATTATGAGTACCGAAAGATCAATTCCCCTTCTCTCTACAGGGGGAGGCCCCTTAATAGGTTGGAAAATCCCCTGGTGTTATAGCATAGCTATTCTGTAAGAACTCACTAGCAAACTCACTTCTGAATCGGCAGTGAAATCTCTAATGTCGTATTGCTTTTACTACTTTTTACTGTGGCTTCAAAAGTGAGTCTAGTTCACTAGCAAACACTTCTGAATACGTGGTAAAATCACTAATTTCGTATTGCTTTCACTAACTCTGACTGCGGATTTAGAAGTGAGTTTACTAGTGAGTTTTTACAGAATAGCACTGGAGATGCTTGTGTCGTGATTGCAAACCACAATGTAACACGGATGACCGCTTGGCCTCATCTAACAAAAAAAATATTTAAAGATTTACATTAACTATCATACATATTATGCACAATTAATGTAATCAAATACGAAAAACCCTAGTTCGTACGTACTTAGTTCAAAACTTATCACATCCTGCCATATTCGACCATTGCACGCGTAATCCGCTTATGTAGAATTGTACGGCATAATCTGAATCGTCTGTAATGTACTAATTAACGTAATTATATTCGTAACGATGAAATAAAATCTAGTAACCATTGTAACGATGATGGAACGACGATCTACTCATATGATATAATGACTGAATTTGATATTTGTAGAACTAGCTCATTAGATAACAATGAATTTTATTTATCTTTAATGAATTTCTTACTTCCAAATTATAACACTGCGAAATTTCATTCGGTTTTGTCCATTTTTACTTTAAAGTTAATACACGGCGTTTAAAAAAACGCGACACAAGCGGCCTGCAATACAACGACGTTTACGGACCGAACACTATTAGCGAACGCACAACCCGTTATTGGTTTGCCTGCTTCCGTACTGGAAATTATGATTTGGAAAATGAACCCTGTGGTCGTCCGAAAACTTTGGTCGAAAATGACAAATTAAAGGCGTTTGTGGAAACTAATGATATTGAATCTACGGCTGAATTAGCAGCTGCTTTTGACCTTAGCATCAAAATAATATTGGTCCATTTGCGTCAAATTGGTAAGGTAAAAAAGCTTGACAAATGGTGCCTCACGATCACCAACGCAACATGCGCTTCTCAACAGGCACAGAAACGAAGGAATTATAAACCACATTTTTACCTGCGACGAAAAATGGACTCTGCTTGACAATTGCAAGCGCTCAGCAAGTTGGTTAGATCCTGGTTCAGCACCTAATCAATGCCCTAAACGAAAAATTACCCCTCAAAAAGTCATAGTCACTGTTTGGTGGTCTAGTGCTAGGTGTGATTTATACACTCGAGAGATGCCTGGGGGGTGGCCTCTTTACAGTCGCTTTCCCTCCGCTAGAGGGGATGACCGCTTTACAGTCATCCCCCCGAAGATGACCACTCCGGTGGTTTTAGCCGGTAGTAGTCATACCCCTCCGACCTGTCCCGGGGCGGGTGTACTGTGTTCCGGGATCAAGGGCACTGAAGGTAATGAAATTACTGGGCAAAAGAGTATTTAGTCTCCATACAATTGTCTCAAGGTGACGAGCGCAGTATAGTTATTAGTCACACAACTAGTTCTAGGTAGCATTACAATTATCATGGGAATGGCGAATGACTTCCACGTCACAATGCTGTGTAGGGTAAAAAATAAATAGTAGGAAGCTTAACGTTTGAAATGTGTATCATGCTGTAAAAATATATTCCCAGAGTATATACAATGCCGCGCACCGCGACAACACGCAAGGCAGATTTAGTAGAACCACTTTTTATGATAACCGCATCATGCTGTAGTGGCACAGCGTCCACGTCGTGTGGTTTTAGGACCTTTTGGTTCGAAACTTTAACATTGAATGCAAGTTATGTCACAGCAATTTTCCGTGCCTCAAATGACAGGATTCCTACAAGAACAAACTTCGGCAAAATTAAAATACTTTAAAGTTGATATAAATTGTTTTTGTTCGTAGATGTTAGCAACGAGGGATTCGACCTTTCTCGGATTATGACAAGGTTGAAGGATTAGTTGGTTTAGGCACTCTCACAGAATACTGAATTAAAAGGTACTAAGTAAAACCGCTAGAATTTTGTTTTATTATTCATTATGCTTTCTCTAGAAGTCTTGACTAAATGAGCACAGTTTTTTTTTTTTTGTTTTCTTAATTTATTTGATAGACAGCCCTTTTTTGTAATTTGTTGAAAAACCTGAGGGTTATGTAACCACTGGATCAGTGGTTTGTTCCCAAGTCCAACGGGTGTTCAGCTATGGCCGATTTTTGGATGGATGTTTTTTTACCGCCCTAAGGTGTTCTGAGATTCTACAAGCTACAGTACGTTTCATATGACCGATATAAGACTTGCCACAACTACAGTCTATGTTGTAAGTTCCGGGCTTCTTGAGAGCTATATAAAAACATGGTAAATATTCCATTTTCAGTTCTAATAACAGTGTCAGTCACCGTGTTAATTTAAAAACGTATAAATAAATGTATTGTAACAAATGGCTGCCAATTATGGACCGAAGCTTAAGCTTACAAAAAAGCATCTTTATTGTTCTTTCTTCGTCTGTTCTAATCATAGCCCTCGCTCCGAAACTAGAGTAACCTGTATGTCAGGTGCCAATTTCACCCCTGTGCAATGTTCCAGTCTGGCGAACATTGTTGAAAAAATTTCATTTCAAACCTGCCAGCTATGTAAAGAAGCAAATGGAAAAAAGAATTGAATGTCATATTACAAATGTAAAAATTAAGAAAGAACTAGGCTAAAAGAAAAATGTAGAGGTAAATTACCATAAAAAAATATTATTAAGGTACACGATGAGAGGAAAAAAGAAATGATGCAGGTTTTTATGAATTTTATGAGTCAGGAGAAAAGCAAAGTAAATGAGTAAGTCAATAGTAGTTGTTCCGGGTCTGGATGTATTGTGTGTGAAATTTATGTCTGTAAACTCACCCATGACACCGTGATATATAAAAGATAAGAAACGATACAGATTGTCTAAATTAATATCAAAATCCATCTAATCCAAATTCTTTAGACTTGCATTGAGAATTGGTCTGTTTTTTGAGTTGAATGTTAATTAATAACAAAAACAGATCAAGTTCAAATCTAGAGATTTTCGATTAAACGGATTAATAATTTCGGCCTTAAGACAGGTCAATATGCTATTCATTGCCTTTCTGCAAGTGTAAACAGAAAGTGTCGAAGAATTTTATTTACTTAAATTAGTTGTTGTTCTCTGAACTAAAGGCATGATAACATTCATCAAGTCGGTAAGCAAGTCCTAGAGCTTCATCTGTCTGATTAATATTTTTAGTAGTTGTGTTACAAATTCATATTGTGTACCTAAACATTGGAATTTTCGTTTCCACAGAAAAAGTGAATACGCACGAGATGCTCCCTCTTCCATAAGAATCTCATAGCTTATTCTAAGTAACACCGTGATGTCTCATCGCGAGTATATAAATATTTCAGATGTTTGGCTTACTGCAACCAATTTTAAGCCTGCTACTTCCAGTTTTAATTAGTTAAATTGCTTTTAATATATGCTCTATAAAAGGTTGATTATAATTAATGGTATATTTACTTTTTGACTTGAAAACTCAAATAAAAATAAGCTGCTCTCATGATTTAGAACGTCTTGAAATAATGATTTATATTTACACGCGTAACATACAATTTTTTTTTAAGTTTATTATTATTATTACGAGTGTTACTCAGTAATTGACCAAAATTATTCGATGTTTCTACTATCTTGATAATTAGGGATTTGAAAAGCCTCTAAATTATAATTGACTGCTACCAGAAGTCGTTTCTGTCGATGTTTCTACAAATAAATTAATAATTTATATCTTTATAATAAATTCCTCTAGTGCATAGGATACACGGCATTCAAGCGGCGTGCTTAGTGAACTTGCCTCACATTATTCAGCGAGTAATTACCTAGATGTTAGCAGCTTGTTTGTATACTTGCCATCAAATAGATGCGCTCCCCGAGGCGTATGGAGGATGAGGCAATGATGCACGACTAGATACCTCAACCAATATTACGAGCGTAATGTTTATTTGCAGCTGGTTCAGTTGACAGTGCATTTAACTCTAAAGGTTAATATAAAATTACAATTTCAACCGCTGAGTTGCCCCACCGCTTGTTGGTAAAAATTCAAATGCTTTACGGTTAACGAAATATTTACAATATCACTTATAGAGAAAATACAGTATTATTACAAGTGAATTAGGCCGGTGTGCGTATAAAAAAAGGTGTTAATTAGTAATATTTTGTAGGTAGGGTAGCCAAGTTCGGTGTGGTTCCTAGCAGAGAATAGACCACCCTCTCCACCCATGGGAGTCGTAAAAGGTGATAAAAGGATGATAATCAAGAAGTTGGGCAGCAGCATCCTCATCATCAACATATCAGCCGTAGGACGTCGACTGCTGAACAACGGCCTCTCCTATGGAATTCCACAATTGTGTCGTCAATTTGGGACGGATTTGCCAATACTCACTCACGACGCTTACCAGGTGGGTTGGTGAGCGCAGAATAGTGCTGTTCCACAGAAGGGATGCTGCTGGCTATCCCATTGCTTTAGAGTCCCTTAGTCTCCTTTTACGACATTCATGAGCAGCATCCTCCCGTGCACAAAATTTAGGAAACGTATGTCACTACTGCTTATGTCCAGCAGTAGCCGTCTTCCAGCTGGAGTGATGATGATGTCACTGCGGCATTATGCTGTAGCTTGCTAGCTCACTACAACTTTTTGATAGTAATGTGAATATTCTGGCTCCGTCCGATTCCCGGCAAAGGTTAGCCCACCTCACTCCATCCTTGGGTTTCGAAAAAGTGGACTTAACGTTGTTATCAAGAGGATGCGCAGCATCGTCCTCCCATCTTCAAGTAACAAAATACTACGGTCACCGACCCGACTGCCAAGCGTAATTATTAAGGCAATATATGCATAATCGCTCATTGTGATAATTGGGAGGCCCACGTGCGGTGAACGTTTGCGGGCAGTTGTGTGTGAATACTCACGACACTACAGATACGTCATAGTGTTCATGAGGCAGTGTATGAAATAAGGACGTGCGCTGGATCCTGCACCACCGCCATCTTACTTCAGATTGTCTAGAAGTTTTATCACAACCATATCGATGCACACATTTTTTTTTATAACGTCAAAAGTTTATTTTTATGTACAGCTAAGAAAAAGGACCACGCATAGTGACGAAAGAAGTGAGAGAGATATATTAGGCTTCGGAGGATCCTTTATGATCCCTCCGAGAAGTGCCTGGGGGGTAGCTTTTTTACAGACGCTCCCCTCCGCTAGAGAGGGTGACCGCCTTACAGTCATCCCCTCCGAGATGTGCCTATAGGCGTGGTATCAATGGGCGGCTCTAGTGCCGAAGAAGACCGCTCCAGTGGTTTTAGCTGGAAGGAGACTGGCATACCCCTTCGCCCTTCCCGGGTCGAAGGAAGTTCATGAATAATTTTCACTGGGCACCAATAAAAATAAAAGTATGAGACTATGAACTTTGCAAACTTTATGCGTCCCCAGTCTTCCCAAAACCCAACTAGTTACAAAATTTGTACTAAAAGTTGTCCAATCGTATTATTAGACAAGTTACGTAACGCAGTGTCCGAGTGGCACTGTTCCTTACCTCTCCTCATATTACTCAGCGAACAATTGCATTGATTTACACAGACATTAGAAACGCCTTATTTTGAACTTGAAGCGTCGGCTACGTAGGCTTCCCGAAGCGCAACGCGGATATTAAAGGCTTTGCAGATAAACCCTGCTTATTCGTTATATCATAACCTACATCTTTACTTCAAGCTGTTTATGTTTTGAACTTTTATAAGCATACATATTCTTAAGAGTATAAATTCACTTAGAAATAGAGCGCTTATATATTATTCATATGTTACGCAAAATGAAAGCAAACGTCGACTCCTGTTGCATTATAGTATCCGTAGCTATTTTTATCACACACCGCATCAGCCAAGAGACGTCCTCTGCCGAACCAAGACCTCCCCCATAGATGACCGGTTATAGGGCATATGTCGTAATTTTAGGGGGGTATTGCCATAGCTGTTGTTCCACAGAAGGAACGATGCTGCCCATCGCTCGGGGTCAGAGTTCCTTAGTCACATTTTACGACATTCACGGCAGGATATGGAATAGTGCTAGTCTTAATCCCGACAACGTTTTTTATTAATATTAAGCGTATTTGTTGCTTATAAATAGACCCATTCGCCACCACCTTTAGTGACTGTTTTAATACAGACAACTAATACCTACTGCACGTACTTCCATAGGCGCGCCTCGTGCTTATTTTATTTATAAAACACACGGATAAAACCCACTCTGTTCGCTCCGCTTTGTTATTCATTTTTATTTTCTACCTGCTTTAAAATAAGAGAACAAAGAACGTACCTGTCCGTATCTTTTCACGCTATTTGTTGAGACTCTCGGTGATAGGCTTACACCTGAACTCGTAGAAGCTCTATACTGGGCGCATTAATGTAACTGCATAAATTTGGTGCAATGTTTCAAGTATTTTTTCTGCTTATGTGGCAATCAAGTTTACGTACGTGTGGTTACCGAAAGTTACTGACGTATGCAACATCAGGGATAACCTCGAACATTGGGAACCCTATATTCATGCTTTTAAACTCCTTTTGAAGATGCTCCTGCTGTATATGGACCTAAGACGTGGTCACTCACTGTTGGCCTCATAACAAAGCTCAAGGAGGGAAATTTGCTTGATCTACGAGGCTCTACGAGATCGAATCAGAAATAAGGAGATCCGTAGAAGAACTAAAGTTGCCGACATAGCTAAAACGATTAGTAAACTGATGTGGCAAGGTGGACGTCCTGTGGCTGATATGATGATGCTATAGTAATTTGGAAAAACCTTGATATCCCAGCTCATTTTATAACCGAAGTATAAGCGGGACTAAGCTACTATGGATCGACGCAGTACGAGACCATTTTCACTCAACTAAAAGGTATGAACTCCCTATTTGAAGGTAATAGGCGGGACAGTAAAAGCGGGCAACATTTAAAATGTTTTATATAACTATAACCACATAACCATGGAAAAAGAAATATTTAAATTTTGACCATGATAACAAAATAAATCTATTAATCATATTATTTATAGTTCCGTGTGGTTCCCCTGGTTCCACTATAATATACCACCCCTCTCCACCCATAGGTGTCGTAAAAGGCGACCAATCAATCAATCAATCAGCCAATCATAGTCCACTGCTGGACATAGGCCTCTCCCAATTTACGCCACAACACCCGGTCCTCCGCCTTCCGCATCCAGTCCCCTCCAGCGACCTTTCTCAGGTCATCGGTCCACCTGGCGGGCGGGCGTCCTACCTTACGGTTGCCGAGCCGCGGTCTCCATTCTAGGACTCGTCTGCTCCAACGGCTATCGGTCCTTCGACAGACATGGCCAGCCCATTGCCACTTCAGCAAGCTAATTCTACGAGCTATGTCGGTTACCTTGGTTCTTTGTCGGATGACCTCATTTCGAATTTTATCCTTCAAAGAGACTCCGAGCATAGCTCGCTCCATAGCCCGCTGTGCAACTTTAAATTTGTGGACTAGTCCAACCGTTAATGTCCACGTTTCGGCACGGTAAGTCATAACAGGTAGGACGACCAAAAGGTTGATATCAAGAGGATAGGCAGCACCATCTTCCCGTGTGCTAATAACAACATACTGTGATCACAGATCTTTTGCCAAGCGTGGTGATTATGGCAATATACCGGTCATTGCAGTGAATATTGGAAGGCCCGTGTTCACCAGTGAACATTTACGGGCTTTTTTATGTGTTTGTGTAATATTTTTACGAAATCTTCATTGTTCCGATGTGTGTGTCACGCTGCAACAGATAAACGGATAGGCGAATTTGTTCAGAGACAGATTTTTATCTGGATTAGCACATAAATAATAACTTTTCGTTCCGGAATATCACGTTGCTACCATGTCCGGTGAAACAGGTGAAAGTTAGTAATACATACATAATTCTGTAAAAAATTGCTGCATATTATATTCACCTCCCTATTTTCTATGTGTTGTACTTATTTCAAGCATTACTTTTTCACCAGAGTGACACAAAATCTACTTAAAGTAACTTCTGCGTCTACTCATCCGCATATGTTTCGGGGAGGAGATCAAATCCGCAACATTGTGTGTTTTTATTTTCATAATTATATCTATTATCGACGTATCAGAGTAGCCGACGCATACCAGAAATAATGACGTATAATGTATTAGATGTTATCTATCACCAAGAAAGCAAGTTGTTTTAATACAACAAATGACCGGCATCGTAATTTGAGCCAAAGGATGTCCGCAGTTAAACAAAGGGTTCCCCCATTGATTTCCTTACAACATATATAACTTCGACCAAAATGGATTACAGGTAAACGGAATATTTATGATGAGGATAGAGAAAATACAAAGAGAGAGAGAGAGAAAATAAAATAAATAAACTAAAAAGATGAATTGAAGAATATATACACCTTGTAAACAAGACGCACGATATGTAACTTATTTAGCCCATTACCGTCCCACTGATGGCCATGGACCCCTTTTCTGAATGAGAAAGATTCAAACCAATAGTGGTCTAAGGCCTGAATCCTTCTCCTCGCTGTAATTTAAAGTGATGGTCCACTCTGGCTTACTGCGGGTTGGCAGATTACACACCAGTATTAAGAACTTAATGCAGAACTCTCATGTGTTCAGGTTTCCTTACAATGTTTTCCTTCACCGTTAAACCCTGCCACGCAGTAATACAAAGTGGTTTTCGTTAAACTTGTTTCTTAAGCCGTGCCTTCAGCGCAAGTTTTGCCCTACACAATTCACAAATATATTGAAACATTCCACAAAAATGTCTACACAAAACATTGTTCCACTACACACTTTGTTCACAACAATGTTTATGCTTTCCATGCCCGGTGGAATAGATCTACACAAATTGCCCCACGCGGGTAGAGAAGCAGGGTATAATAATTTATTGACAACTCTCGCTAGCGTTGCGTGTGCGCACATCCGCGCTTTTCACAACCTGTGTTATAATTGAAAGTAATTCATTGAAATCATATTCGGTACCACGAAAAAGTTTCCTATACCGAATCGATCTTATAATTTAAATTTGAATGGTCAAATTTGAGATAGATTTCGTCATTTTAGCGGCAATTAGCCAGCACTTACCACGATTGGTAGGTGGTTTGGTGAGCGCAGAAAAGGTGCTAAGCCACAAAAGGGACGCTGCCGCCTATCCCTCTGGTATAAAGTCCCTAAGTCGGCTTTTAATACATCCACGGGAGGATGGAGTGGTGCTATATTCTCAATCCGGACACCACATGGACAATCAAGACAGACTTGAAATCTACGCTTTCGTGTTCTTGTTATTAAACCAACAATCAATGACACTGAAAGCACGTTTTCACACACGTTTGCACCCGTTTTAGATATATAAAAACCTTCTTATGTGAGAACAAAGTACGAGTATTTTTTTTACGTTAGGATATCGGTATCCTCCAGATATTTATTGGCTGTAGAGGTCAGATGGCAGTCACACCCTGTAAAATATCGATAGTCGCATCTGGGTCTACTGAAATCCTGACTCCGTTCTTGGGAAAACGATCGCAATCTGATTATGACAGAATCAACAAAAAACTATTAAGGTTTAACTTATTATTATATTTAATCTGTAGGTTTTGCGTGTGAATGATCCTTATTGCATGCTGTGTTATCTTTTTAAGTAATGAGTCGCTTATCATTACGATCGTCGTTTCAGCCGAAAAAAGTTACACATATCTACGACCCAAACACAAACGTGTAACGTTAATAAATGAATTTTGAATTTAGGGGTCGGTTTTGGGGTGCAGTCTATAAATTAAAATAATAAAGATTTGTAAACTGTTCCGTGTTACATATCAAATGAAAGGGCTTGTTGTAAGTAAGCATGTAAGCTTGTTGGCTCAAATATATTTTATTTATAATTTTAAAACAAATAAATCTGCTACATAATAATTTTGTCAATTTTTTATAGCATAGCAAGCCCTAGGTTTGGTGCTGCATCCCTCCTGATACGTCCGGGGGGAAGAGCAGTCGTCGGGCCGGTGCACCCTGGGCACCGGGCAATAACTACTCCACTTTTTGGAGGACCTTATTGCCCGGTGGCTAATATTCTGACGGGTTGAGGCCCAGTTTGGGCTGTAGGTAGGCCGTAGAGTGTTCTCCGTTTTCGGAGGAGCACGGGAGGGCTAGCGGCGGGCTCGGTGTGCACTTACCCTGCCCCGAGCAGGTAGTGGGAGGACTCTCCTTCCCTGCCACCGTCGATATCGTAACCTCGGTGGGAGTGTCGTGGTCACGTCTCGCGGCTTCAACCGGGACCGAGGATCTTGGCTTAACCGCCCGGATCGCGAGGAAGAAGGCCTCTATAAAAATTCCCCGAACCCAAGCTAGCGTGCGGCGAGGGGTGCATGGCTGATGGGAAGTTCAGTCGCGAGCACGCCATCCCCAGGACCGGCGGCACCTGATAATGGGATACGCTTGCCCGGGTACAGGGGGCACTGCCCGGGTCGACCTTTCATTTCCCCCATACTCGTGGGACTAACTATGAAAAAAACTTTGAAAACTAAGAAGGTAGAGAAAGAGAAGGTGGGAGTAATTGCGGGTTCGCTGTCGGAGTCTGACAGCGTCCAGATGGACGTGGGGTCAGATGTTGACTCCGTGTCTGGTTCGGGTGCCAGGACACGTAATGCGCGTGAGATGCGCGCCAATTCGCGGGCGCAGCGTTTGGTCACATCGCTGTCGCGTCCGGGCACGCCGCTACCGTCGGGTGGGGTGAGCGACTCCGAGGACTCCTTGGACCCTCGGGGTTCGTTCGCCTCACTCAACACAGTGATGGCGGGTGAGGGTCGCAAGCGGGCCCTCCCTAAGGCGTCAAAGGGGTCATCCCCCGATGCCAAGCGGTCGGTCCGTAAGGACGAAAACGTTGAGAGGCTGGAGAGGGAGAATGCGGAATTGCGCTCCCAGATCGCCAGCCTCTCAGCGCAGATAGATAAATTAACAACGGAGGTTGGTCTCCTCCGCCGTCAGAAGGACGCGCCGGGGAGTCAGAGTCACAGCGATGCTTCGGCATTCATGCCGCCGGATGCGGTGGCGGAGCTTCGGCGCTCAATCGCCCTTGAAGTCGGGGGCATAGTGAGCGCCAGGTTTGCCGCCTTGGAGGGGCGACTCCTGCCGGAGCAGCGTCTTCGTCCGCCATTGGCGGCTGATTCACGGCGGCTACAGTCAGAGACTGCCACAAATGCAGTTACGTATGTGGCCGCCGCCAAGGGGCCGTCTGGCGCGACGACGGGTATGACCGCAACCCAAGCACCGTCTGACGCATCGGCAAAAGCTCCGAATTCTTCCCCTGCGACTCAAATGCAGGGCAAGAAGAAGAAGAAAGGGCGCAATGCGAAGAAGGTAGACGGAGTGGCCGACCTGCCAGCGGTGCCTACTGGGAATGCGGCGCCCACTGCTGAACTACAGGCCACAGTGGAGACCACTGAGTTGTGGTCCACCGTGGCTGCAAGGAAGGGGAAGAAGTCTCAATCCCCGCAGGCCCTGGAAGCTTCTGCTGCGCAGGCTGCGCAATCTGCCACCACCCAGGGAGGGAAAGGAGGAAGGGGGAAGAAAGGAAACAAAAGGAGGAAGGTCAACCTCCCCAAGGTTCCCGCATCGGCCGCCATTACGGTCGCCGTGCCGGAGGGCTCACCCGAAAGTAGGTTGGGTGAGGTTATGGCTGAGGCTAGGCGGAGAATTAAGCTCGCCGACCTCGGCATAGGCCCCGACATGGTGACCATGAAGAGGGCGGCCAGTGGCGGTATGGTGCTGTCCGTCGCTGGCGCAGACTGCGGCGCTAAGGCTGACAGTCTGGCGAACCGTTTGCGGGAGGAGCTCTCCCCCGTCTTTGCCGTGCGCATCACGCGGCCGATAAGGACGGCAGAGTTGAGGGTGCGTGACCTAGACGACGCCGTCACGCCGGAAGAGGTGGCTAAAGCCATCGCCACGGCGGGCGGCTGTCAGCCCGAGGAAGTAAGGGTGGGCAATATTCGACGCTCACCCGTGTCCTTGGGTACTGTCTGGTTGCGCTGCCCACTGGAGGCGGCCAGAAAGGTGGCGTCCGCCTCGCGTGTCTGCGTGGGGTGGGTGTCAGCTAGGGTCGAGGCATTGGCAGCACGACCTTTACAGTGTTACCGATGCCTTGAACTCGGGCACGTGCGCCTCCGCTGCGCCACCCATGGGGGGGTTGACCGAAGTGACCTCTGCTTCGCTTGTGGCAGCCAGGGCCACAAGGCGAGGCAGTGTACGGTGCAGTCGCAGAATTGTCCGCTGTGCGCAGACTTCGGGCTGCCTGCAGGGCATAGGCTGGGCAGCAAGTCATGCGCTGCCCAAAAAGGTAAGAGGGGGAAGCGAGCTCCCTCTGCCTCTGCCAGTAGGCAGGAGACGACTGCGCCGGCACCATTGGTCGCAGGCCCACCGGAGGCGATGGAAGTCGCACATTCCCAGCCCTAAGAGTCCTTCAGGGCAACCTGAACCACTGCCGCAACGCGCAGAATCTACTGCTGCAGACTGTTGCGGAGTGGTCAGTTGCCTTGGCAGTGGTGGCGGAGCCCTACACCATCCACGAGCATCCTCGCTGGTTCGTGGGTGCCGGGGACTCCGTCGCCATCTACTGGGCTGCAGTGGAAGGTGGGCCACCTTGCTCCCTGTTAGACAGGGGGCAAGGCTTTGTTGCCGTTGAGTGGGGACCTCTGGCAGTAGTGGGCTGCTACATCTCCCCCAACGTGTCTCTCGCCGACTTCGAGGGATACTTGGATGGGGTGGCTCGCAGCATTCGCTGTAAATGCTCACCCCGTCCAGTGCTCGTTCTGGGGGACTTCAACGCTCATTCTAGAGCTTGGGGCAACCGTCGGGACGGGCCAAGGGGGAGGATAATACAAGACTGGGCGGCATCGCTTGACCTCCGATTGATGAATCGGGGGTCCGTTAGCACCTGCGTTCGCTGGCAGGGGGAGTCGGTCGTGGACCTTACATGGGCGGCTCCTTCTGCGGCCAGCTTGGTGTCGGGCTGGCGGGTGGCGGAGGAGGTGGTCACGCTGTCCGACCACCGCCACATAGTTTTTGACGTGGCCCTCTGTCCGTCTGGCCCGAGCCGTCCAGGTCCTAGCCCACAGTCGCGGCGTTGGGCCCTCACACAGCTCGATCGAGAGATGCTTATTGCAGCTGCCAATGTCGCGGCGTGGTCAGAGGTCGATCAAGGGATCTTGCCCGATCCAGAAGAAGAAGCAGCCTGGTTCCGGGAGACGATGACGTCGATATGCGATACATCAATGCCCCGGGCCAGGCGCTCCCGGCGTACGGCGGTGTACTGGTGGTCGGAGGAGATCGCGCATTTGCGTGCGGTCTGCCTGGCTTCCCGCCGCCGGTATCAACGAAGCCGACGCCGGCGTAGTGCTACAGATGGAGAGACTGCAGAGGCCTATCTGGCCTACCGGGCGGCCACGAAGTCGCTACATAGCGCAATTCGCGAAGCGAAGGCTCGGTCCTGGAGCGAACTCCTGGAGGGACTGGACAGGAATCCGTGGGGGAGACCCTACCGTATGGTCGTGGGTAAATTGCGCCCGTGGGTCCCCCCGGTGACCGAAACCATGGCCCCGGATTTGCTGGAGAGAGTACTTTCAACGCTCTTTCCGGCGGTCCGGGACCATCCTAGTCCCTCTCCAACCCCGATTGCCTCGGAATGGGCCGAGGAGTTGGGGGTTTCAAAAGGGGAGTTGGACCGAGCCATTGGCCGCCTGAAGAGTCGCAACACTGCACCGGGTCCGGACGGCATTCCGGGCCGCGCGTGGGTGTATGCACTGCAGTCTCTTGGGGACCGCTTGAGGCGGCTGTTCACCAGTTGCCTCCGTCGTAGTGTGTTCCCGTCCAGCTGGAAGGAAGCCGGATTGGTTCTCTTGAAGAAGGAAGGAAGGACCGCAGAGTCTCCCTCTGCATACCGTCCCATTTGCCTGCTCGACGAGGCTTCGAAGCTATTCGAAAGAATAATTACCCGAAGACTCGTTGAGCACCTGTCGCGAGTTGGCCCCGACCTGGCCGAAAGTCAGTATGGCTTCCGGCAGCGGCGGTCCACCATCGACGCGATTCTCCGCGTCCGCTCGCTGTCGGAACAGGCGGTGTCCCAGCGGGGTGGGGTGGCGTTGGCGGTCAGTTTAGACATCGTCAACGCCTTCAACTCCATCCCGTGGGATGCGATTAGGGGGGCACTAGTCCATCATCGGTGTCCCCCCTACCTGCAGGGCATCATAGGGGCCTATCTGCGCGATAGGCACATTCGCTATGTGGGCAGGGACGGTAGCGTAAAGCGGAGGGAGATTACGTGCGGGGTTCCGCAGGGGTCGGTTCTCGGCCCCTTTTTATGGAACCTCGCCTACGACGCGGTCCTGCGTGTCGCTCTCCCCACCGGCGTCAGCTTGGTTTGTTACGCTGACGACACTCTTGTGTTGGCTGGCGGGGAGACCTTCGAGGGAACGATCCGGCTTGCCGAGCAAGCGGTGGCAATTGTCGTAGCCAAAATCCACGCTCTGGGTCTGCAGATAGCGCCTCACAAAACCGAGGCGCTATGGTTCCATAAACTGCCGCGGAGCAGAGAACCACCCAGTTCGTGGATAAGCGTTGGTGACGCGCAAATCAGGGTGGGCCAGTACATGAAGTACCTGGGGCTCACCCTGGACAGTCGTTGGGGCTTCGAAGAGCACTTCGCACGCCTCGTCCCCCGAGTCGAGAGGGTAGTGGGTGCATTACACCGGGTGCTGCCCAATCTCGGGGGACCGAGCGAGGAAGTTCGCCGTCTCTACGGGGGCGTCGTGCGGTCCGTGGCCCTCTACGGGGCACCTGTATGGTCATCCCGGTTTTCAGGTGTCCAGCGCTGTAGAGCCAAACTTCACGGTCTGCAGCGCAGAGTGGCTATACGGATCGCACGGGGATACAGGACGGTGTCCTACGAGGCGGCAACTCTCCTGGCACGCTTTCCGCCTTTCGACATCATGGCGGAGACGGATGCGTGGGTCTATGATCAAACACGCTCCCTCCGCCAGTGTGGCGAAAGCGTGCCGCCAGGGGCGTTCGACAGGCTAAGGCGGCTGGCTCAACGGCGCACACTCGAGACGTGGCGAAATCGCCTTCGGCTGCAGTTCGCGAACAAACGCGTCGTTGAGGCCATCCTGCCGCTCTTCGGAGCCTGGCTCAGAAGGAGCGAGCGCGTCACCTACCGTCTGTCGCAGGTGTTCACCGGTCACGGTTGTTTCGGTGCGTACCTGCACAGAATTGGACGCGAGGTTACGGCACAGTGCCACCATTGTGAAAGCGACCAGGATACCGCACAGCACACGCTCGAGGAGTGCCCTGCGTGGGCGGCCGAGCGGCGGGTCCTGGTCGATCGGATCGGGCAAGATCTCTCTCTGCCGGCGGTAGTGTCGGCTATGTTGGCAGAGCATGAAAATTGGAGTGCAGTGGTCTCCTTCTGCGAGAGCGTCATGCTCCAGAAGGAGACTGCAGAACGGGATCGGGAGAGGGCTGATCCCGCACGGAGAAGGACGAGACGGCGCCGGGGCAACAACCGTCCCGGCTCCCAAGTCCAACACGCCTGAGCCCCCTGCCGTCACTTCATGGTGGGGGGCCTTGGGGGTCGCGGGCGCGCAGATTGGGGAATCTGCGTGCTCACACCGAGCGACCCCCGGGAAGACGGTGGCGCGCACGTGGTCACGTGCCGCCGTGTGCGCAGCACAGCGCAATGCGAGGCTTGGGGGGATCCTTTACAATCCTCCCCGAGAAGTGCCTGGGGGGGGCGACCTTTTTACAGTCGCCTTCCCTCCGCTAGAGGGGGTGACCGCTTTACAGTCATCCCTTCCGAGATGTGCCTAAAGGCGTGGCACCAATGGGCGGCTCTAGTGTGATCTTACGAGGACCTGGAGCCCCCCCTTCGGTGCCGAAGATGACCGCTCCAGTGGTTTTAGCCGGTAGGAGTCCGGCATGCCCCTTCGCCCTTCCCCGGGGTGAAGGAAGTTCCATGTAGAATTTCCACTGGACATCAATAAAAAAAAAAAAAAGGTTTGGTGCTGCATACCTAATAACTAAGAGTGAGTACTTGGCTTTAACGCAAATTATAGTATTTTATTATTCGTAACACATTCGCTTAACAAGTTTATAACGTAATCTACGGAGTTGGTGTAATAAAACGCTTTAATGCTAATAAAACGTTTACCTCTTTGCTCTTTACTTACATTACGAACGAGAAGCCTGCGAAGCGATGTGATAAGGTGTTTAAAACCTAATAAAGAACATAGAATAGAATAATATAAAACATTTTATTCGGCACTCACACATAGTTTACAGCACATAATTTAAAAAAGGTAAGTACAATTAAGCAAACACTTTTAAAAATACTGACGAACATGCATATAACACCTAGCGCTGGTTTTCAGTTGGCACCTCACTCACCTCACCCACTAATCTTCCGCCTTTTTGATACCAAAACAAGTAAGTATATCATTAGGAGATCAAAAAAAGCTCGCAGAACGCAAGGCAGCTTGTGGCGAGTTGAATGTTAGTGGTAACACTATGTGCCCAAATGCTCCAGAGATTCGGTCAGGGCCTCGTCTCTGGCTTGCCTTTATTGGTTGGTTGGAGTAGAACCCCATGAGTGCCGGTAGGATTTCCAACTCTGGCTTGCCTTAGTTGGCCGATTAGAGGGGGGCCGCCAGAGATATAGAGCATATACTCGGGGGTGGAAGTGTCGTAATAACAGGGAAACCCGCTCCGAATCTTCGAGATGGTGAAACCGGTGCTGCACCTTTCGACACCCCGTGCCGCTCATACCGGTATTACTCCCTATCCCCTTTACTTATGGCCATCTTGCGAGTGGCCGCCTGTCACAGAACTTCACTATAAAGGTTGAAAGGCAAACGCCGTTTTTTACGTTTTTAGAAGTATTTTACCCATTTAGCACCCATCGACCTTATAATTGTAGTTTCCACCTCATACAATAGTTTTACACCTCTGGGGAAAATCCGAGACTGCATTTTAATAGTGCAGCCATAGAAAGCCCACGGTTAGTGTCCTATTACATTTAGATTAAAATTGTCTAAAGTACCTCTGCATGTTGGGCCCATGTTTCCGCGTAAGCCTTTCAAAAGACCGGGTTTCCCCTTACATGGGATATCAACCCGTGAAAAGAACAGACAGAAGAGGAGAGACAATATTTTTGACCAACACATCGAGAGGCTGTCAGGCGGCTGGGTCAAGGGCTTGATACAGGAAGCGCTACTCCTGAACCCGGCTCATATTATTAGGAGGTTATTCTCTTTGGAGCCCTCACCACGGGTAGCTTGGCCTCTGTTCAAAATGCCAGTGGGCTTCAATCAATTTTAATCAATATACATATCTATCATATCATAACGATAGCATACCTATATAAGGTCTTACTTTATTAATGGATAATATTTTAGGAGGTAAATCTATTGTTTTGGTTACAATTAATTATATTATATACTAGCTGGGACCCGTGGTTTCACCCGCGTGTAATTTAAAAGAAATTTAGAGTACTTCGACATAGACACTTGACATAGAATATATATATTGGATTTCAAGGGTTTTTTCTTGCGCGGAACCCTAATTATTATCTAAAATAAAAGTAGCCTAAGTTATTCCTTATAACATCAGCTATCTGCCAGTGAAAGTCAAAATCGGTCCGGCCGTTTCGGAGATTACCCGGAACAAACAGACAGACAGACAGACAGACAAAAAAAATATAAATAGTTTTTTTGTTATAGGTACCGTATATACTTTCATATGCATTAAGTAAAAAACTGTTATTTTGACATTACAAACAGACACTTCAATTTTATTTATGTGTATAGATTAAAAGAAGTAGATGTGTTACATGCGCGCCAAAAGTAAGAACCAATACTCCCCCAATTGTAGCACCACGCAATCAGTTCGCCCAAGACAGGACAACGAGCATACACTGTCATATTCTGTATCGTTTTATTAATTAATTAGGTGTGTAGTTTTATAGCTTTATACCTACATACAGCGAGACTGAGTTTTGCGCGTAATTTAATATGGACGTAACATATCTATGGTATAATATCATCGGTTGCAATCAATGATCTTCTTTTAATATATAATATCATTGGTTGCAATGATGTATTTTAGCAAAACAAAAACATAATTTCAACCTTTATTTTATACATTTTCATAATTAATTTAAAGAATTCATAACAATGTCTTAGGTTTTCGCGAGTATTACACATTATAATAAAACACTTTTAAACGGATTCTATCGCATCCTGCGACCACGAATGCTGCAAAGCATTCGAAACGTCAGGAAAAACAAAAATCTAAAATATACGCGATAGAATCCGTTTAAAAGTGTTTTATTGTAATAAATAATTCATGTTTCCGTTTGCATAAAAAGCGCAATTCACCACGTAAAAACTGTAAGTAACTATCACTATGATGTTTTTCTAAAAATACCGTGGTACTGTTACCGAACACAATATCACTAAAACGTGTTTGAAAATGGTCCAGTCGAACAACAATGTGGTTGTTTTGTCCACCAGTGTGTGTTGATACTTGAAATGAATTCTATACCATTCATAGAGCCTAGCCTTAAAATATTTTCCATGAATAAAGTAAGACCCTATACATATAGGTAGATTGTGATCTAAGGCAGGGTTAATAGGTATTGTAGCTTGACTATTTGCTACAGAATCCGTAGCTTGTCAGTTGAGCTTCGTAAAGCTGTCCTATCGATTTCATGGTGTCTTAAAACTGACCAATTATAATATCTAGAAGACCGGCAGCATGGTCCTCTGCATTCCTCTGTCCTTAGTACACCTGCGACAGCAGAAGTTATTGTTAAAAGATAAAGATAAAGTTTCTAACGATGAGCATTGCAAGCAAACAAGTGAAGTCATGCAGAACGATTATGCAGTGGATTGGTTTTAGTTTCAAAGTATAAATCTCTCACTCATTATAACTTACTAGCGACCTCCTACACTTGATCTGGGAGCTCTAGTTGAAATCTAGTAAGTTCTCCCACAACTTCTACGATGTTATGTCCATGACCATGTCGAGAACGTGTCTACAGAGATCGGTATTAAACATCTGCCAATTATGTTTGATGCTTACGAAATCATATTTTTTTATAATCAAGTTGTAAAATGAATCATCATATCAGCCACAGGACGTCCACTGCTGAACAAAGGCCTCCCCCTTAGATTTCCACAACGAGCGGTCACATGCCGCTCTCATCCAACGACTCCCAGCGACCTTCACCAGATCGTCTGTCCACCTCGTTGGAGGTCGTCCCACGCTGCGTTTTCCAGTACGCGGTCTCCATTCGAGAACCTTTGTGCCCCAACGGCCATCAGTTCTACGAGCAATGTGCCCTGCCCATTGCCACTTCAGTTTACTAATCCTTTCAGCTATGTCGACAACTTTAGTTCTTCTACGGATCTCCTCATTTCTGATTCGATCTCGTAGAGAAATACCAAGCATAGCTCTCTCCATAGCTCGCTGAGTGACCTTGAATGAATAATGAATAATTTCTATCTACTCATAACTTCCACCCTTTTATTATTAGTAGGTGTTAATACCGTATCTCGTACGTTCTCGACACGGAAAGTTTTCATGCGTTTAGAATAGCTCCACTGGTCACTGGCAAATGTTATTGGGTATTTCTGTAAGGTAATTGTCAATAGCAGGCTGACGTTTGGAATTGTGCCCGGTTATTGCAATATACCCGCCTCCTATTAGTTCCAAGAGAGTTAATAACGTCATTGGCAACAACAGCGACTGTCATTACAACGGATGCCCTTTTAATGTGTCCGATCGAAGTTATCTCTAGGGCAATCTTCAAAATGTATACAGTTCGGTTATGAGATTGCTACTCTTAAATAACAGCTGATTGTTCTCGGAGTTCCGGACAATATCCGAACATGTTTACGCTAGAGTGGATTACCGGGACATTGATAGATACCGCAATGTAATCTCAATTACTTTAAAAGAGTATCCATGGAGTTTCGTGCTGGCTCTTCTCCACAGTATCAACCATTAAGAACCGTGCTTGAACTTGCAGAACTTAGTTTCTGACGTTTCATAAGTGCCAGTATTAAGTTTATTTGAAAGTAATAACTTTGACTTTGAACGTTGAATCGGACGGTGGTTCAGAATGAACCAAATTAATAATACCTTTTTTTATTTTTTGTTATTGAACTATCCTATTATTTACAAAGCATTTTTTACGATTAGTTTAAGTATATAGCACAACTCCATTTCCTACCGCGAATGTCGTAAAAGGCAACTAAGGGACTCTTAACCAGAGGTATAAGCAGCTACATCCCTTCTATGGAACAGTAGCATTCTGCGCTCACCAACCCGCGTTCCAAGTGAGGTGAGTACTGGCATTCCCCCAAAATGACGACACACATGGGTATGTAGCCGGTTGTCTATGGAGGAGGTTTTTGTTCAGCAGTGGACGTCTTTTGGCTAATGTACTGATATGATGGATACATAAGCTGTACCGCCGTTGTAAGGCGACAAAAATTACATGGAGTATAACATCCAAAACTCCAGTTAAATATAAGTCATCCAGTACTTAAGGATGAGCAACAGGCAAGGGCGGGCAGCAAGAAGAGGAGCAATTAAAACACCATCTAGAACACACACCTGAAAATAAAGTTTTCCTTTGAGATTGAAGTTGTCCGATCTTTAGCATTCCTCGATGTAAAAATAATGGTAAAACCAGGCGGTTTCCTGGCACACTCGGTTCATAGAAAGCCTCCACATACTGACAGATATCTGGACGCCTCATCGCACCAGCACCCCCGCCACTTACAGTCCTTTGGTGCATCTTTGATGAATCGAGCACATGACCTTTGTGACCCTGAACACCTACAAGCCGTGTTGTCACATGTTCAGGAGGTACTGAAACGCAACATAAAACGAACAGAAGATGGCGCAGATATCGGAAGGAAGCTGACTTTAATATCATAAGACAGCCAGTGTTCTTGCCCTATGTGCAAGGGGTAACGGATGAAATTGGAACAGAACTAAGAAAATAGTCCATCAAGTCTATATACACTCCGTTATCCAAAGTTGCGAGACAGGTTAGGACGTCAAATGATCATCGTCATTATTCCTCTTCAGACACCCGGGGTGTACAAAATTGACTGCAGCTGTGGTAGTTCTTACATCGGAGAAACGAAGCGAACCATCACGGAAAGAATGAAAGAACATACCGAATCAAATATTGAGATTAAAAACATTTCAATGGGAGAGATAGATTTAGATTTTCCGCGTCATGGAATTCAGTGATAAAGAAGTGTTCGCGTCGCCATTTATGTTTGTGTACTTATACCTGCCAATACTGTCAGTAGTGTGTGTCGTTATGGTGCACTGCAAGACTAAGTGCGGGTAGTTGGTAACAACTACGGCCCATCTCGACGCTGACACTCACTACATCTGTCTACTCGTGTACACGGTCAATGCAACTTGATCGAAACGTCGAGGTTAGTCTAAATATTCTTTTGATAATAATATGTGTGCGAATAGATACTATCTTAAATTTATGTATTCAATACTTATTAATCGATCTAGATCGATAAAAATGTATCCTATATGGAATATTGGATCACTACCGATTTCAAATATTATGTTTTGACATTCCATAACGGGCTTACTTACTCCAAACCATCGGCTACCGTTAGTTACTCTAATCGTATTGATGACAGATGATATAAGCGAATTCATGAATTTATTATGTTAACCTTTTCAGACCAGAAAACAGCGCAATCCGCGCAATTGATTATTTAGAGATCGAACCTACCCTAAAGGCTCATTAACATTAGAATTTCTTGCCGATAGACGATAGTCTAAACCATAGGAAAAATCTTAATGTAATTTTCTTGGGCGTATTGCATGTTAAAGAGCGAAAATCACCTGCTTTGTCAAATAAAAAGGCATATGATCGCATGCCAGTTGGTTCTTGCGTTCATGTAAACGCTGACCATATCACCCAAATATGTTCGAGAACTTTTTTCTGAGAGTGGGCTTAATTAGCCGAGGTATTGATGACCGTAGAACCACATGGTTTGATTATAAATAAACACATATTCCCTATTCACACGTATACTTGCGATATTAACTTTTTTTAATGGACTTCACGTATTAACCCAGGTATCTATAGCTGCTTTCCGGACTAAGCCCACCACGTCAGATCGTTCGGAGAGCCATTTATGCAATTTTTATGTGGTACAAGTACTGACTATCACGTGTCCAAACGATCGGTCTACGGCAAATCACAATGAATACAGTTATATTAGATATACATTTACAGTATTTATACTTTAGAACTAAATACTATTCACAATAGTCCCTTATCACTCTCTTTTTAATCGTGCTTATGAATATAAAATATTTATATAAAATAAATAAATAATACAGGTATTTTATGTCCACTACCAGTCTTTTATCTCAATGCACTTCACTGTTTCACTACATTCACAATTTCAGGCTCGTAGTCCGCAACAGGCGGCCCTTTAGAGCGTTACTCTAATTATTTTTACTACTTAACGGTCAATAGCGTTATCCTGTTGTTTGATCATAGCCTGCTTCTTGATGCCATCGCTAAGTAATTGAACTAAATCATATAGAATAAAGTACCAAAATGTTATTACTTTATAGTGAAACGAGAATTAAAAAACCGATTTTATTTCAATCCCTATTATTCGTACAGATTGTTTCTGTAAGCAATATTAACTTACAATGGAACGCATTATGTAAGCTCAATTGGATGCTCGTTATACAGGTGATGACGTAATATTTCACGCTTGATTTATTCAAATTTGCGCCAGCCAACTGAAACTATGGCTTGATTAAATTACGTTAAGTGATTTTATTGCTTTTTTATGAGGCCGTTCTTCTTACTTAGCTTGGAGCTTTTGCGAACTTATCGTCATCAGATCTAATTATATGGTAACTTGGAAGCTATTCTTCCTACTTAAACTGTTTATGCTAAAACTCGCGTTGGTATGACTAGTATTTGATACACCAAAAACAATTAGCATTATTAATCTTGACATTTAATTACATAGTTAATGGATTATATGATGACATTCGATTATTTTATATTTGTTTAAATTACATTTTATATACATTTGTACTTGCATTGCGATAACCATGTAGGTTATTTATAATTTCGTTTAATGGACGTGATAGTTGTCTGGCAATTTAGGTATGTCATGCTCATCAAGTGTTCTGCTGATGATGATGTCTTGTATTTGGTCGCTAAGTTTCCCTATAATATGATTAAGCTACGCGATGCTGATGTATGCGTCATGTTCGTGAACGAGTGCTGTCTGTTGTGGTCTGCCAAATGCTGCCATGATTATTTAATCATAACTTTAAAAAAATACTGCTATGGTGTTTCTCCGAATGTTTTTTTTCTAATGATACTTTGCTCTACTGTGATCATACGAGATCCTGAAGCCCCTTTAGGTGCCGAAGATGACCACCCCAGTAGTTTTAGCCAGTAGGAGTCCGATATACCCCTTCGCCCTTCCCCGGGGCGGAGGAAGTTCATGAATAATTTCAACTGAGACAACTAAAAAATAAAAATGCACATTACTTAAAATCATATTGATAAATGACACATGCTACGACCCCTTTAACTTTTTGTGCGAAGACTTTTCATAATCATATCACCCAAAGGACGTCCACAGCTGAACAAAGTTCCCCCCCACAGATTTCCGCAATTATGTCACAATGGGGGGGCAGTTTGGTAACTATCACGCTTGGCAAACGGGTTGGTGAGCGCATAATGCTACTGTTCCACAGCAAGGACGCTGCTGTTTATCCCTCTGGTTTAGATTCTGCTATATTAGGCTATGATTTCGGGACTTTTCGCGCGCACATAAATCTAAACAAATTGATAGTATAAAAACTTATAGAGTCCATTAGTCGCCTTAACATAATAATAATAATGTTTATTTTCAGAAAAAAGGTTACATTGTTCACAAACTTATTTTACAACTTAAAATGAACATTTCAGAAATAGAGGTAACGTTGGTATCTGTACTAATGAATAGCATTGTATCACAAGCACCAGTACACAGAAGAAGATTGAGTGGTGGTATATTCTTAATCCGGACACCATACGAAAGCCTTTTAATATCTCGTAATAGCACTCTTATTAACACACAACACAATGGTTTTCATATTCAAAACTGCCCGTTAACATTTTCTGGTAAACATGCGCCTACTAATGAGAGCAATAAAGATTGCGATTGACTGTTCGATAATCACCACGCTTGGTAAGTGCATTTCTGGTCGCAATTACTCTTAAACATAGAATAATGCTGCCCACTCTTTAGTCATCTCTTATACGTCTTTCACGACACACAAGCAGATGAGGGTAACTCGTTGTGTTATTATTTTCCGGCAACTTTTAATATCCCAAATTTTCCATAGCGAACGTCACCGATTAGGTCACTTTTAGGTCAAGTTTTTGATGCATTCGTATTTAAATTTCATTTCATTAAGCATTGTTCGCATAAATATCATAATACATTAAAGATAATAGATGAGGCAACGGCCATAATGGATAGCATGGCAAACGGATAAGCTAATTAGAGTTCTGAACAAACTTGGGACAAGCCTTAGCTCTTCAAGTTCAGACAGTGATTAAATATTCCTAAGTACTTGATTATTCATGTCAACTGGCAGCAAAGACATCTAACGTGGACTTTTCTAGGCTATCATCAAGTTAATAGTGGCGGGTGAAGTAAAAAGTGTGCATTTTTATGAAGCAATTATTTGACTTGCACTTATCCTAAGTACAATATGAACCTGTATTAGTATTATAGTAATATCGCAGCCATAGAGAGTCACAGGTTAATGCCCCATTACATTGTAAAGGGCCCCTGCGTGTTGGAGGATCCACGAGTAAGTTCGTCAAAAAACCGAGATTTCCCTCTTGGTCATTTCCCATTTTGCCCTGAACTTTACTTTACAAAATCAAACAAAAAAGCTTCAAAAAGTATCTTTTTTTTTTACAAACATGGTAATGGAACAACATGTCATACACACACCAGGTGGTAAGCGTCACGCCTGTCCATAACAATTGTAATGCTATCCAGGACTTGTCCTGCGTAGCACCACACAGCGCTCGAGACATTACTTTTTTAGATATTTAGGCTCTTATGCCCAGTAATTTCACAAGCTACAATGCCTTTCAAACCAGAACACAGTGATGTCTAAAGTTTATTTGTTTTAAATATATCGTTGCCCCACACTAGGATTTCTTCTGTGTCGTGGGTGCGTTTACAGACATAAATTCCACACACAATACACCCAGACCCGGAACAAATACCTGCAGATCATACAAATATTTGTTTCGTGCGGGAATCGAGACCGCGACCCGGAGCGCAGCAGCCGACTGTATCAGCCACTGCACCAAACGTGCCGTTAAATTGAAACACTACTGCTTGGCAGCGCATATCTGGCACTGCAATGGTACCTACCTAGCCGGACTCTTGTAATAAAAGACTTACAAGTACCACCAGTAAAAAAATGCAGCAAAAAAAGATTAATTCCATTCTAATGGTAACAACGGTAACTTGCCGAAGTTCACGGAGGGTGCCCAGATTAAATGTTTCAAGTGTTTCGGTGACACTAACGACTTTTTCTTGATTTGCTCATAAAATATCGTGAATGGAATTTCAGGAGAAATAAAGTTGCTCAGTCTATATTATCTTTCATTTATTTTTTAGCTGCTCCTGCTAATGTTTTAATATTCTTTCATCATTATGTTTTATCAGCAATAGATGTCTTGAAATCATCAGTACACTTAACAGTCAAGACCAACTCTCCCAAAATGATTTATGTTGCAGATTTCGCGAACTGCGTCTAGAATTTTAGAATTATGATACTTACTTGCTTTTCTTTTCTGCGTACAAGTATACTCTTAGTGGAGCGTAAGCTTCTTTTTTCTTTCTTCGGGATTTTTACACAAGCACCATGTGTAACAACTACACAGGAGCCTCATAAGTGTGCAATACAATAACAGCTTCAAGGAACTATAGGATGTGCCGCCGTCCGTATATATTGTAATTGCTTCACCATTCTTCATGAAAACAGCATCATTAATCAAGTCAGTGAAACACGATTGAGCCTATATGAACATATAATATAATAAAACACACAAGTTATTTTAAAGTATCTGACTAACTTACTCAATAATATACGCGATTTAATCCGTTTAAAAGAGTTTTATTATAATGTGTAGTAATCGCGAAAACCTAAGACATTACTATGTTCATATATTTTCAACCAATTTTAAATGTTGTTTTTAGCATTAATGAAGACACGGTTGCCTTTGTTGCCATTTTCTTGCCGAAACATTTAAATCATGTTTTACGACCTCTGCGGCTGCTGAGCAAGCGTGGGGCCTATTCTTTGCAGGGACGTAATACAGGTTCCCTTTGTTGCATAATTTTAATATGGTGCTAATAGTAATACGGTATAAAATCAATCAATCACCAGCCTATGTAGGTCTACTGCTAGACTAAGGCCTCTCCCAGCGTGCGCCACAACACCCGGTCATCAGTATTCCCTGGATATGGAACAACAGGACCTAGCAACCTTCTTCAGATTGTTCATCCATCTGGCTTGTGAGTGTCCCACACTACGTTTTCCAATACGTGGCCTCCACTCTAGGATTCTTCTATTCCATTGGCCATCGGTACATTGACCAGTCCACTGCCACTTGAGCTTGCTAATTCGGTGTGTTATGTCGAATTCTTTGATTCTCTTCCGGATATCCTCGTTTCTGATTCTATTCATTAGAAAGAATCCGAGCATAGCACGTTCCATAAATCCATATTGTATACGTTTCTTCTAAAATATAGGTCATCGTCATCATATCAGCCACAGGATATCCACTGCTGAACAAAGGCCTCCCCCTTAGATTTCCACATCGAGCGGTCACATGCCGCTCTCATCCAATGACTGCCAGCGACCTTCACCAGGTCGCCTGTCCACCTCATTGGAGGTTATCCCACGCTGCGTTTTCCGGTGCGCGGTCTCCATTTGAGAACCTTTTTGCCCCAACGGCCTTCAGTTTTACGAGCAATGTGCCCCGTCCATGCCACTTCAGTTTACTAATCCTTTCAGCTATGTCGACAACTTTAGTTCTTCTACGGATATCCTCATTTCTGATTCGATCTCGTAAAGAAATACCAAGCACAGCTCTCTCCATAGCTCGCTGAGTGACCTTGAGATTTCTTCTGATGCCCATTGTGAGTGACCACGTCTCTGTTCCATATGTCATCACTGGTAATAAACACTGGTTAAAGACTTTCGTCTTGAGGCATTGCGGTATTGTTGACGAAAAGACGTTGCGAAGTTTCCCAAACGCTACCCAGCCGAGTCGGATTCGACGATTAACCTCTTTCTCGAAATTGGACCTACTTAGCTGGACCGGTTGTCCTAGGTCCCATACATACTGTCAACAACTTCGAGAACAGAGCTCCCAACGGATATTGGAATGGGCACGACATGGGCATTTGACATGACTTTCGTCTTGCCATGTTAATTTTAAGTCCCATGTTCGGGGAAATGACGTCCCGCTGTCTCACACCTCTCTGCAATGGCATTGCTCTGTTCATGTAAGCACTTCAACACTTCGATGTACATGTTCATTTTAAAATATAGGTAAATAGCTGCAATAAAGATTTATTTTACATAGTAAGTACTTATTATGTTATCATTCTGACCCAACGGCAAAGCAACTAGACCGCGGTGCTGATAGTTAATCAGGATTACTAAGGAATACAAACATCAATAAAAATGTATGGAAATGATTTTAAGATATGTACGGATCAGCTGACCGTTAAATAACGTCAATCCCAAATATTTCTTTGACGTTTCTAATCCTTTGCAATCGTAGATCGTCATCTTGTCTCAAGGGGCAGTTCTGAAACTGAAAAAAATAACTGTTACATATTATTTTGGCTTGTATTGAGTTTCGCACAAACCCAAAAACCTCACGAAATCTGATCTTATTTAGTTCTACCGTGATATTGGGCAGTAACTTACATAACGGGGATTGGAAACTTAATATTTCCATTTGCAATATCATTACAGAGAATACACAAGACAGTCGTAAAGATTTAGTTGGAAAATGGAGGCTGGCCGAGATCCAGATACGCTAAGCCACAATTTTAATTTCCTTTGCCTTCAGAAAATGGATATAAAATAATAATTGTTGTACAAAATATTTTTGTAAAGCAGAGAAAAATGTTGAACATACTCATTAATGCTGTTTTAAGATAGTTTCTAGTTGAATTTGTCTGTATTTTAATTAATATAATATTAAATTTTAATTAAAATAATTTATTAATTACACTGACCTGTGCAAATTAATTAAAGAGGAAAAAGATGTTAGGGCAACCTTCGATTGTAAGTATAACCTGATATTTAAATTGTGTCCGAAAACGGAAATGTGCTATTTTTTATGTATGACATTAAGTATCAATATAAATTTGAGAAGAATTGTTTGTCTTCCCTCTGTGAAAAGCCATTTGGCAAAAGTACGTGATTATTGTACAAGGTTTCGAATGTGTTTTTTTAATTTATGATCTTAATAATTATTGTAATTTTTTTTGTCTCTCTTCACCAGTTAATATCATTTGTAAGGTGGAACCCGATCACGCAGAGACCTTTTATAGAGTTTTACTCTTAAATGTACATCACAGAAGACGGTAACTCGCCATTTACTCTAAATCTTGAAGCATGTTTCCTTTTTATTACACCGTTATACCTATATAGATTTGGCAGCCGCTCTCTGATCGGCCGACTAAGGCAGGCCAAAGTTGAGTAGAGTTCTGCGGGCATTCATGGAATTCCATTTCGGCCAACAAATAAAGACCAGACAAAGACGAGGCCATTACAGACCATCTGGAAACTTCGGGTACGCAGTATCGCCACTCATATATACTATAGATCTTGCCACAAACTGTCCTGGTTTGTGTGATTCTTAACAGATCCTTAGTATATACTTTTTCTATATAAAATCATTGTGAAGCTGTTCTATTTTGATCTTCGGGATTGCGTTTGTGTAATGGTAGTTTGGCGATTATGTTGCGGAATGAGAACAATCTCATAAAGTATGTGACTATCAATTATGTTTTGGAAGTGGACTGTATTGGAAGGATGCTGGTAAAAGATGAGTTACATTAAATTGAAAACACGATATAGGCGGGGCGATCGTTGGAGAGAGGATTAGGTGCACGCCTTACCTTGGAGCTGGCCGCTCTTTAGTATCCGCACGCCTCTAATGTAGTTCTTCTCTCTTCCAAATGGCTGGCGAGGATTCACACACGCTAGGCAAGAACACGTGGCGCAGCACAATACATCACTCAGTCTTACACCCGCGGGCAGATAAGTAATCACAACACTTTATAGGCGTTTATAGTGCATATTAGTTCGACAGCAGTGCAGGCTGACGATGATTATGATTTACTGTCCATAAAAGCTCTTTTCACGCATTCTAAACATGCGTCATCAACTAATAACCCTATATTTTTATTGGTCCCCGGTGGTGCAAATTCATTATAAACTTCTTCCGCTCCGGAGAAGGGCAACGGGGCATGCCGGACTCCTACCAGCTTAAACTACTGCAGCGATCATCTTCAGCACTGAAAGAGGGGTCCAGGTCCTCGTAAGATCACATTAGAGCCACCGATTGGTGCCACGCCTATCTGCACATATTGGAGATCCTCTAGCAGAGGAGAAGAGCGCGAGAATCACACAAGAGCAGGCCAGGTCGAGACCTACTCGCGACAGATGCTCAATGAGTCTTCGAAGCCTTGTCGAGCAGGCAAATGGGACGATATGCAGAAGGAGACTCCGCGGGCCTTCCTTCCTTCCTCAACAGAACCCATCTGGCTTGTCTAGACCCTATGCAGCGCCTTCTTCTACCAGCCTTCAGGCGGCCAATGGCTCCGCGAACTTCCCTTCCGTAACCTCCAACTCCTCGGTCCAGTCCGAGGGATGGAGGGGGACAGGAACGGTCCCGGATCGCCGAAAGAGTGTTGAAAGTACTCCGTCCAGCAAATCCGAGGCTATGATTTCGGACACCGTATGATAGGATCTCCCCACAGATCCCTGTCCAGAACCCTACCCAGTGTGAATGCGGTGTTCTTGACCATAATACTTAGGCCTTACTACCACTGTCCAATTTCACCTTCACTATATAGTTCTTCCGAATTTAGAGTATCCAAAAACAATAATACTTATTTTCTTTCATGACCGGGTCGGTTTTTGACTTCGATCTCACCTGATGGAAAGCGATGGATGAGGTCTACGATAAAACGAGTGCACCCAGAAGATGCCTATTCACTCTTACTTTAAAGGTTAACGGATAGCAGGGAAAACAGACGCTAGCAAGGAGTCTCAGGACATTATTTAGAATAAAATGAATACTATCGACACGAAAAGACTGGAGAAGATCGATATATTATCGACACTAGTCAGACTTTGGGCTATTTAACATGCTCTTAGAACCGCGGTAAGATTTTTCAATGTATAAACATCGGTACGCAATCCAAGGCTTGACCATAACAACGTTGCTTATCTCTATAGTTGGATCGATCGGCTAGTAGCCATTAAACCCGGAGCTATAACCCCAATTAAAACACAAACATACCTACACATACATATTAGTCGATAGAATCGATAGAATACGCGTGTAGTAGGGCATTGCCCTAATTACAGATTCCTTTTTGTTTATAAACCTAATTAAGTGTACCGTACTCTTTACACTTGGTAACATTATTAATTAATGTAATTTTACATAAATCAGTACTGCAATTAACCATCATGTTTTTGTTACAATATAAATTATAAAATCAGCCAGCAGACGACAGTCCGCTGCTGAACAAAGGCCTCCCCATAGAATTCCACAACTTTGTCATCATTTGGGGGGGTTGCTATACTCACCATGCTTGTCTTGGATGGTGAGCGCAGAATGATCGTGTTCCACAGCAGGGACGAGTCCCTTAGTCGCCTCTTACGACATCCACGAATGGTGATGGTGCTATATTCATAATCCGGACACCACATGGACTATAATGACTACAATACTACAATATACATGAACCATCTTCAAATATCCTATTTCACGACATAATACATTACGACATATAAGAATCTATCTAATCATCGTCATCAAATAAAATAATCGATATCCGAGCGTTATAGAATCTCAAACATTCAAATATAGAACCTTCCACATGTATAATAGTAGTAAATGACAGGCAGGCGTGTTGCTGGAGAGTTTGTTGCGTTATTGCATCTACTTTTCTTCCCAGCTTGAACAGTAGTATAATATGGATGCTCATGTATGTTCAAAAATAACGAGGCACTTTAGTCTAATTTCGAATCATCGATATTGCCATTCTGTTCTATTCTATTCTAAAGAAAACGTTTTTATTGCCACATTTCCCAAACTTTACGGCTTTCTGCACGCGTTACATTTTTGTTACATTAAATTATTGTTTTTATTCCAGGTGTAGATATTTGTGAAAAATGAAATATGTATAAATAGACCAGGTCACGATTTATGAACATATAACACACACATATTGTATAGATATATAAGTACACTGAAAAAACGTTGGGGTAAAAATAAATAAACTGTTTGTCAAAATAGCACCTGCAAAGTTGATAGTTAAAAGTAAATAATTCAACATGATATCATGATATGATTATCATCATTGCTTATTAATTACTGAGGTGCCGGCTCAGAATACCACCACCCCATCTCCTCCCGTGGGTGTCGTAAAAGTCGACTAAGGGATAAGCCGGAGGATGCGCAGCAGCGCCCTTCGAGTATATTAAGAACTCAACTGCGATCGCTAACCCGCCTGCCAAGCGTGGCGATTATGGCAAAACCCCCAATTAGCCCACAAAACACTCGTATCGGTCGTTGTGGTGATCTTTGGTGGAGGCCTGTGTCCTGTAGTGGACTTTAGTCGGCCGAAATGATTAATTACTAAACATTAAATAAGTTTTGGTTGTTGTAGCCGAGTAATTTTTAACGAAGCCAATTTGGTACTTTGCTGTAGCTTCGTTTTTTTTTTTAAGTTACTATAAATCCCCATAAAATGCAATTGCAGCGACAATAGCGTGGCGTGAATAAATGCGGTTTTGTCGTGACCGACGATTGGATGACATTTCCATCAATCGATGAGATTGTGTGATCTGTGTGTAGCAAAAACTACGACACACATTAAATGAATTACTGTGAAAAAACACAAAATACATTACCACTATAAAGCACAAGTAACCGTGGTTATTCTTGATTCCGCGTCTTTTGTTCAACCGCGAAATGTTGAACATTCAAGGTAATATATTGCTCAGTGCAGTCTTACGCTCATAAATAACGTGCTACGTGAAATGTTCTCGACATAAATATTTGTAGAAACGCTAACAACAAAAATGAGTATAATAATTTAACTATTCCCGTAAATCTTGTAACTTCCTCACAATTTATTCATGCTCTCAGTTTGTAGTAGGAAAAAAAAAGCAAAGAATCTGCGATGACATATATTTTAAGGTGTGTATAATAAATCAAAAATGTGATACCGCTTTATGACACATTTCCAGCGCTTTATTTTAATATATTTTGTGCCCTGCTACAAAAGATATTCCTTTTTTTTATTGGTTCCCAGTGGAAATTCTTCATGAACTTCCTTATGTAGGTAGGTATGCCGGACTCCTACCGGCTAAAACCACTGGAGCGATCTTCGGCACCTAAGGAAGGCTCCAGCTCCTCGTATGATCACACTAGATCCGCCCACTGGTGCCACGCCTATGGGCACATCTCGAAGAGCGGTCCGCCCCCCGCGGGGATTGTAAAGGATCCCCTAAAACGTCCCACGGCACCGCGTTACCACACGCTTGCTACCGTCTTCTCTTGGGTCGCTCGGTGTGGGCACGCAGATTCCCCAATCTTCGCACCCGTGAACCCAGAGATCCCCAGCTTTATAGTAACGGCAGGGGGTTTCAGGCGTATGGGAATTAGGTGCCAGGGTGGTTGTTACCCCGGCGCCGTGTCCTCCTTCTTCGAACGGGATCAGCCCTCACTCGATCCCGTTCTGCGGTCTCCTTCTGGAACATGACGCTCTCACAGAAGGAGACCACTATATTCCAGTTTTCGAGCTCTGCCAACATAGCCGCCACTACTGCTGGCAGAGACAGATCTTGCCCGATCCGATCGACCAGGCTCGACGGCGGCCCACGCAGGGCACGCCTCGAGCGTGTGCTGTGCGGTGTCCCGGTCGCTATCACAATGGTGGCCTCACACTCCTATCCTGTGCAGGAACGCACCGAAACAACCGTGCCCGGTGACCACCTGTGTCAGGTAGTAGGTGACGCGCTCGCTCCTTCTAAGCCAGGCTCTAAAGAGCGGCAGGATGGCCTCCACGATGCGCTTGGTCACATACTGCATCCGCAGGCGGTGATGCAACTTTCCAAGTGCGCGCCGCCGAGCTAGCCACCTCAGCCTGTCCAACCCCCGGCGGCGCGCCTTCGCCGCTCTGGCGGAGGGAGCATGTCTAATCGAAGACCCGCGCATCCATCTCCGCCAGGATGTCGAAAGGTGGAAAACCTGCCAGGAGGGTTGCCGCCTCGTAGGACACTGTTCGGTATCCTCGTGTGATCCGGATAGACACTGCGCTGGAGACCATGAATTATGGTTCTGCAGCGCTGGGCGACTATCAGTCGAACTGACCTGACCATACAGGCGCCCCGTAGAGGGCCAAATAAATTGTTAATATTATTATTTAAATGTCGTTTGTGTTTACCGGTTATTCTCCTTCGTGGGGAGGAACCCGATCACTCCTTTAATAGGCTAACGCATGGCCCGATGATGATGTGACGATGATACATATTTATTTATTGGGACTAAGTTCTTTTAATTGACTTACAGTAAACTGGCAGAAATTGGCACGTAAGGGAAAAGCGTTATGCTCCAGATGACGTATCTTTCGCTTCTTCTCTGTCTCGTTCTATTATATTCGGTTGTATGCATGTGTGTGCGTGTGATTATCGAGATTCGAGCAGCAAGCAATGTGCGCGGTCAGCTGTATAACCTCAATTCTGAAACGTGTAAATATTATTAAAACTTATTTTTTGTTATTATTTTAATTCACACGGGATTAATATTACGTCAATGATTGCAAGTAAGGAACTACGTTCCAGATGGAACCCCGAAGACACAATTATTATTTTTTACTTATCCTGGTATATATACTTCATGTACTTCTCTATCCGGACCAAAAGGGCACAAATCTGTAGGGTTTGCGTTCATTTGTTGTATTTATTTAATTACGCAAAGACCGTGTGGTGCCAGCCAAGAATACCACTACCTCATCTCATCTCGTGGGTGTCGTAAAAGGAGACTATTGGATTAGCCGATAGATGGGCAGCAGCGTCTTTCGAGTACAATTATAATACAACTGCGATCGCCAACCCGTCTGCCAAGCGTGGTGATTATGGCAAAACCCCCCAATGAGCACACAACACTAACCCATACCGGTTGTTGTGGCAATCTTTGGGGGAAGCTTCTGTCTAACAGTGGACGTTTTTCGGCTGAAATGATCACTCAACCTTTGCAATAGTTAGGGTTATAGTTAAATTCGTATTTTTTTATGTTTTTCTACTAAAATATCTCCGTAAACTGTCCTCTTGCGACCTGCCTAACCAGTAACACTAAATACAAAAGTTCAGATTACAAATGAAGCAACTTTTTAACATTTATTTGTCTTTTCCGATGTTTAAATGGACCTTTAATTACAAACACAAAAGTTAGCTCAGTGTTTAATTTCAGAGTAACACGACATAGACCGTGGAACTTAAATGGGTTCCGAGTTAGGAAACTCAACAATAGTCTATTCCTATTGCTGCTGTTTGAGTTCCGTTCCGATAAAGTGACCTTTTGAATTGAAGAACTAATTTGAGTTTCTTCCAAGTTTGTTCGGACACTTTCTTAGAAATGTACCAAGAGAAAGAAGCAGAGGACATCATGTTACAAACAATTCCTAATTAGGGTTCCGGACATCCGAAGGAAAAAACGGCGGAAACTTTATAATATCACTTGTGTATCTGTCTGTCCGTCTGTTACGGCCAATTTTCTCCGAAAATTTGCTCTACTGTACTGATTAAGTCGAACTTTGGTTTCTGTGACCCAAACACGGACGTGTAACGTAAATAAATGAATTTCGATTATGGGGGTTACTTTTGGGGGCAATATCGAAAATTAAAGTATAAAGTTTTGCTAACCCATCATCATCATATCAGCCACAGGACGTCCACTGCTGAACAAAGGCCTCCCTCTTAGAAAGATATACAGTTTTAAAGTTATTTAAGAAAATTTACCCTAATCTCCGAAACTACTTAGCCTAAAATTATAAAAATATATAGATAATAATCTCTTAACCCATAGATTACAGGAAAACCTATAAGAAGTCTATGGTCAACTACGATGTTCAGTTTATTCTTCGGATACAGAACCCTCTTTACGTTAGTTCAACTCGCACTTGTCCGGTTATTTTATAACAATTTCACTTTCCTTTCTAAAAGAGACAGTATCCACAAGTAAGCTTGAAAGTTTTATAATTTCACTTTAACGATTTCCGAGATTATGCTTTTAAATTAAAAGTGTCTATAGCAATCAATGGAGAGCAATCACCGAGCATAATGGCCGTCGCAGCGTATCGGCAGAAGTAGTAAATAAAGTTTTACCGCCTCTTAATTGGACATGACGTTGAGTTTGCATCGATGCGAACAATATCGAAGTTCCCTCTGACTTATAATTACGGAACTTGAAAACTTTTAATTCTTGTTCATAAACATGCTGGTATGATTTCGTTCCTTTGCAAGAGTTGTCGTCATTTTTATTAATATTATATTCTACGCATCAAGTTTGAATCTATTATTCCAGATAAAAGGGAATTATGGTTTTCTTTTTATAGAATCAAGAAAACTCTCTTTGTAAGCAGAGATCCACGTTATAATGTTGAGTACATTAATGCGGAGGGACTTAATTTAAGTAATCCAGATTACTCTTTCGCAGATATATCCCAAGAATTCCAGACCATTATTTTTAGAGAGCTGCTCTTCTTAAAAAGCTTTTCAAATGTAATATTTAGTCACAAAATACAAGACTAGACTGGAAATATTTAAAAAAAAATCAAGGTAGTAACTCGTTCCCTAGTGTAATACTTTACTAAGACATCATAAAAGCTTTAGCAGAAGCTGGTACCGGATTGAAAAAGTGGCGCAATACAAAGAGCTCTACTATACTTAGCTAGTACATCGGTGAGTCTGAATAGATGGACTGATTGCCTGTCACGTAGTCCATCTACTAGTAAATGGACAAGCTCTGTAGATACAGTCAAGACTGTCAAGATATTTGAATATAAATTAGAGCTGAAGTAGTAACGCAGTAATAAAACTGGTATATGTATCTAATTATATTTTTTTATTTTTTTAAATCGTTGCCCCACACTTGGATTTCTCCTGTGTCGTGGGTGCATTTACAAACACAAATTCCACACACCATACACCCACACCCGGAACAACTACCTGCAGATCGTACAAATATTTGTTCCGTGCGGGAATCGAACCCACGACCCGGTGCGCAGCAGCCGACTGTATCAGCCACTGCACCAACCGTGCCGTCATGTAAACATCACGCCTCTATTTACCAATGGGGTAGGCACAGTACTATTTTAGACACAAAATCCGTCGGTAATGGTGTATAGTACGATGTACGGCTTAACGTTGTAGTTGAAAAACCTGTACATACATTCCAACTGCAAATGTTAGTTTATACGCGCAATATTTAAAGATTTATCATGCCATTTTAAGACCATAGACTTCTTATAGTTCCTTTCAACAAACTCTTCCATTTCATATGTTACATAGTACAAATTTGCAAATTTTTTATTTTATTATTTTCTATATTGCCACCCAAAGTTTACTTAAAATTCTTTTACTTACATTACACGTCCGTGTTTGGGTCGCAGATATCAATATGTGTACTAAACTTCAACTTAATAGGTCCAGTACATTCAGAGGAAATTGCCTGTGACAGAAGGACAGACAGACACACGAGCGATCCTATAAGGGTTCCGCCATTTTTTCCTTCGGACGTTCGGAACCCTAAAAACGATAAAGTAAGAAGATTAAATATGCAAAGTTAATCTCTAAATAGGAAATGTATGCAAAGTACATTTAGTTTATACATACGCATTAATGTTTCTAATTCCAAGTTAATGTGTACAATCGTAACCTCACTTAAAACTTTTTCAGTAAATGTTACGAAAAGCGTAAAAGTTCATTGGGTAGAAACGAGTTTAATCAATCTTGTTAAACTTGGTTCAAACATTAATTGAATTTGTGAACGGCTGAACGTCAACAGCCGTCTTCGTATTTTGAAGTGAACATACATACTTGTGTACTTACAGAACCTCTACCGTAATAAGGACACAAAGGCTTGTTTACAAGGACTTGTAAACAAGTCCTTATGGCTAAATGCGAGCTAAATCTCTGCGATTTAGCTCGATTTACAGTGCCTATGGTGATATGCTCACAAACAAAAAGGTTTTGCGTTCCGTCAAATGAATGTTTTCACAATTCCTTAGGTTTTTTTAGTTGAAGTGTTATGAAAATATATTCAATGAATTCATTGACGCCATAGCGCATGTACGAATTTAATCACAATTTTAGGTTATCTACTTTTAAATGCCAAATGCACAAAATTTTCTATGTACGCTACCGTTTCCGCTCATCAAAGTTCCATTATTCCGTCTACTTCTACCTCGGGTCGGGGACCTTCTAATTAGGGGCGTGGCGGGCGGCGTTATTATGACTAATATCTACGAAGACAAAAAGCCAAAGCTCGAAGCAACCAACATAATTTGATCGTAGTTATAGTATATGCAATTTTTTTTACATTTACTTAAACAAAATATATAAATATACTAAATTCTTTCAATTTGATGAGACTTACATAGTAATGGTACCGGGTACCAACACATTACTATATGTTTATATTAGATGTGGACCTATTCTTATATATACGTACCTACTTTAATTAGTTAAATTTAACATGTCAATATATAAAATAGAAAATTAATACCAGTAGTAAGTAATGTGTAGTAATTATATTCTCTCGCATACACAACACACTTTAATTTAATATTCTGACATAGTTGGAGCAAAAATTAATAATGTAAGATCCTGTAATATGAGGTGAGACGAGATTCAATTAAGTTTCATTGATACCGCGCAAACTTCATCAATCTATTGATCGACGTAATTAAATTCGTAGCGTAGTATCACGACATGGCCCACTAAAGGACGCCGTGGGTGTAATATTTCCCTTACAAGGTTGGCAAGTCTGATTACACCTCAATTGTTCTTCGGCTGGTTAGGTATTTCAAATTCTTTACCTATATAGATGAATACCGATGCTAACATTTTATAAAGTATTTTCAGGACGTTCTGCTGATGTGTGTCTTCAGGCAGCCAATGGCTTGGCCCAGCTCCCCTTCCGAAACTCCCAATTCTTCGACCCAGTCCGAGGCAGTCGGGGGTGGAGAAGGACCAGGACGGTCCCGGACCGCTGGAAAGAGCGTTACTATCCCTCCACAGCTGGAGGATCTGCATCCGGGGCCATGGATTCAGTCACCGGTGGTCTCCCCCACGGGTCCCTGTTCAGTCCCTCCAGGAGCTCGCTCCAGAATAGAGCCACGGGCCACAGGGCCACGTCAATCTTTATGTGGCGGTGGTCTGACAATGTGACCACCTCCTCCACCACCCGCCAGTCCGACACCATGCGGGCTACAGAAGGAGCCGCCCATGTAAGGTCCACGACCGACTCCCCCTGCCACCGAACGCAAGTGCTACCGGACCCCCGATTCAGCTATAGGAGGTCAAGTGACCCCGCCCAGTCTTGCAATAGCCTCCCCCTCGTCCCGTCCCGACGGTTTCCCCTAAACTCTAGAGTGAGCATTGAAGTCCCCCAGGACGAGCACTGGTACGCACCCCGTCCAGGTAACCCTTGAATTCGGCGAATCCAATGAAACCTAGCTACCTCAACTGTCAAGTTTTTGAAATATTTTATACAATATAACCATTGATTCGAAATTACAGTGTGATGCTCATATAAAGGTTATATCCAATAGGTTAAGTTCTGCTGCTTTTACAGTCAGAAAAACTTAGCATCCGCGCCATAAGGGTATTTGTGAACCACTTAAAGAGATCTTTAATAATGTTAATATACTAACAGTGCCCTTACATTTTTGAAAATATTATATTAGTCCGTAAAAACCTGCTAATGTTTAATGTAAAGACCGACATTCATTATATAAATACTAGAAATAAACATAAAATTGTTGTTCCTAAATTTAGATTGCCAAAAACCAATAAATCATTCTTAGATAACTGTATTCGATTTTATAACAAGATACCTAAAGCAATTACTGATCTCACAGATAGGAAGTTTAAAGCACATGTTAAAGCAATTCTCATAAAAAGCCTGCCATAGGATTAGGGGCTATGTTGACGATGGGGACACGGCATTAGCTCCTTTCTGCACATGTGGCTTCCCTGGTAACCAAATATGTCTGAGATACTGTTTGTAGTGTATAGCTGCTATATCTATATTTCAGCAATGTATTGATAAATTTTTAAACACCTTTAGATGTTCTTAATATCTAGTTTGAAATTGTAACCTCAAGAATAAAAAAACAAGTATCCATGGACTTTCTTGCCGGTTCTTTTTTTTTTAAACTTTGCCCCACCCTAGGATTTCTCCTGTGTCGTGGGTGCGTTTACAGACATGAATTCCACATACAATACACCCAGACGCGGAACAACTACCTGCAGATCATCCAAATATTTGTTCCGTGCGGGAATCGAACCCACGACCCGGAGCGCAGCAGTCGACTGTATCAGCCACTGCACCAACCGTGCTGTTCTTCTCGATAGGATCATCTAATTGGATCCGTGCAACTTAAATTCTGATGTTTCATAAGTGCCAGTACTTCATCATGTCATATCGGCCATTTATACGTCCACTGCTGAACAAAGGCCTCCCCATAGATTCTCACAACTGTGTCATCATTTTGGGGGTATTTGCCTATACTCACTACGCTTGGCAGGCGGGTTGGTGAGCGCAGTATGGCTACCGTTTCTCAGAAGGGACGCTGCTTGGGCAGCAGCGGTTCTCCCCTCTACTAAGGGAATCTAAAACCCTCGGGACACCACACCATACTTGGTTTATTTGAAAGAAAAATATTTGACTTTGACTTTGAATATACCAAAACTGGGATAGCAGTTCCAAATGAAAAGTAACAGGTAATTTCAGAGTTCTATGTAATAAAAATAATACAATATTTTTATCAAGTGGCTAAATCAATACTACAGCAGGAATAATAATACGGCAAATGCGTTTGATCGAATTCTCGTTAGCATATATTCATTCCTCGTACTGACACATATAATTTAATGATACTTACACTGTGTAAAAATAAGCAATTAGAGAGTCACTTGCTTCTGTTTTTATCTTTCATTCATTTACAATTTGAGTATTCGTTTAGTTCATGTCGATGTAGGGCCAACGTTTTCATGTATGTTAATATAAGGTATTTGTTTTAAGCAATAAAACAAATAAATTTAGGCTGCCGTATTTTTATTAGAAATTCTATTACTGCAGTTGCTCCAAACAAACATACGTAAAATATATTGGAATATTTCACTTATATGTTTTGTATTTGCCCTCTTGAGCCGGAAACTGCATCACAATTGTCTCCGGTAATGCGTGAAGCTGAGCTCATTTCCTCACAGAAAAAAGCGCTAAAGGCCATAAAATACGTACGATACATGTGCAGGATCTCATTTGATGTTGGAAACATGTTTTTGTCTCTGTTATTGCAAGGCAACCTTATTAAATCAATCAATTGAGGCCTAGCTGACCTAAACTAGATTCATCAAATACTTTAGTTGTCAAACCAGCTAGCGTTCGTTTCATCTAGTTAACCACATGGGTCTGCTACACGATAAATTATAACTGTCTGTCTGTCAAACTCACTTGTAATAGTATGTGTTCGTAACTGATGACAAAAAGAGAGGCATATTTATTAATTTGTTTATATGGGAATGTGACAAATGTTTTGTTGATTCCGTTGATATTTGTTTGCTGAAACTTTTACAAATGAAAGTTAGAGAATAACATTATTTGTATTTTATCTAAACAAACTCACAAAACAAACATTGGTATCTTATGTCACTATCTACATACGTTTACTTTGAAGTGACCCAATACAAATTAGGTAATCCTAGAAATAGCAACGTAAACTAGGAATGATCTGAGGTGTCTTCCTCAAACCAAAAACATTTCTTACCTTGTTTCAATTCACCCGGGTTCCATACATCATGTACTTCTTCCGCCCGGGAAAGTGTGGAGGGGCTTGCCGAACTCCGAATTTAAGGTCAAAATAGCTGGAGCTAAATCCACCAAGGGTCATCTTCGGCACCCAAGGGTGGGTTGAATACAATCACACTATAGCCACATTAGTTTTAAGCATATGTAGAAGGGGATAATTGTAAAGCAATCACCCCCAGGCACATCTCGGGGAAGATTAGAAAGGATCCGTTCGAAACCTCGCTGTGCGCTGTGCTGCACACACAGCGGCACGAGACCACGTGCGCGTCGCCGTCTTCCCGCGGGTCGTTTTGTTACCTATTGAACTTTTCACAGGAAGTGGCGAGTTTTATCAATACACTAATTTTGCATTTAAGGTCAAATAAAATTATTAGTTTGCCACATTAAATTCCCTGATGCCATGCTGATAACCCACATAAACCACAGTGTAGCGTATAAATTATTCAACACTATATTAATTACCGTAATTGTCTGCTTAATTTGAATTGTGGTGAATTTTCACTGCGGTAAGAAATGTTTTGGAATATCCATCACAACTGTTGTTTAATATTATGAGGGCTGTTTACATGATGTCACGTACAGCACGCTGTAATCGTACTTAGTAAGAGAGCTTCACATAAACACTACTGTAATGTGCAACACACACTGTGTAAGAAACGGTTTCTTAAAAACAAATATTTTTTATTTTTATTTTATTGGTTCACAAACAATTGTCATACTGATACTAAAATGTTCATACCCAGTATTATAATATTATCTTACAAGTAAAGTATTAGGTAATGCAAAAAAGCATAACACAAAAAGGAAAGACCACTACAGTTACAATAATGCCATGCCATATACTACTATGACCAGTTCGTAGCCGGCTACGAATACTGCTACGAACCTCACGTTAATACCGCGCGTGGGCTACACGACCCAAATACAGGATTGTACAGGAAAGATTTATAAATAAATCAATGTATAAATATTTGTAACAAAATCAAAATTATCCCGTATATTAATTGTACTCATAAAACTTCGAGATATATATATAATAGAGAAATAATATTGTGGTAGTAGAATTCTATGTCTGGGGCTCACACATCACACTCGCATATCAGTCCGTGAACGTCTATTGCTGAACATGGATCTCCCAATGATCATTACAATCAATAGTCATATTTGCATAATCACCACGCTTGGCGGACAATATGGTGATTGCAGTATGTTGCTATTAGCACACGCGAGGATACTGCTGCCCATCTTCTTGATATCAACCCTTATCTTAGCTATATTACACTATTATAGAAGCGAGCGAACGGTGTGGTGGTCTCCGTATTAAAAAGTAAATAGATATATATATATTTTTCTATTATTATAGATATATTTATTTAATACAACCGAGCACCATCATTTACCATCAGGTAACCGTTTGCTAGTTTGCCGTATCTATCATATACTACATATAGTGTGCCGTGCCATCTCCTCCCATGGGTGTCGTAAAAGTCGGCTAAGGGCTAATCCCTTCCGGAGGATGGACAGCAGCGTCATTCGAGTATATTAACAACTCAACTGCGATCGCCAACCCGCCTGCCAAGCGTAGTGATTATGGCAAACCCCCCAATGAGCCCACAACACATCCATATCGGTCGTTGTGGTGATCTTTGGGGGAGGCCTGTGTCCAGCAGTGGACTTCATTCGGCCGAAATGATGAAAAGTGATCATATACTACAGCCACATACTCGTGAAATGACATGGCAAGTAGTGCGGGAAAGAGGCAGAGACTTAGTGTGGCTGTGTTATTTTTTATACTACACGACATGCTACTCATCATGTCCACTGTTCCTGTTATTTTGGTTTTTTTGTTTACGAGCCCTAGGACTATGAGCACAGCCACTCGCACGATTATACGGTCAGCAACAAGCTCTTATATCGTAAGGTGTCAGTTTTTAGGTTAATGATCTAACTATTTTAGTAATGAAAGCCAGTCTTCAGTGCCTCTTTTAATTTGTAATTAAAATCAGGTATATCATAATCCGTGTGGTGCCGACTAAGAATTCCACCACCCCATCTCATCTCTTGGGTGTCGTAAAAGGCGACTATGGGATTAGCTGGAGGATGGGCAGCAGCATCCTTCGAGTATATTTATAACTCAACTACGATCGCCAACCCGTATGCCAAGCGTGTCGATTATGGCAAAAACCACAATGGGCACACAACATTAACCCATACGTACGTACCATTGACGGCACAGTTGGTGCAGTGGCTGATACAGTCGATTGCTGCGCTCCGGGTCGTGGGTTCGATTCCCGCACTGAACAAATATTTGTATGATCTGCTGGTAGTTGTTCCGGGTCTGGGTGTATTGTATGTGGAATTCATGTCTGTAAACGCACCCACGACACAGGAGAAATCAGAGCGCGGGGCAACGTTTTCATTTAAAATTAAAATGCTGATAGTCGTGGCGATCTTTGGGTGAGGCCTAGGCCTATGTCTAGCAGTGGACGTTTTGTCACCTGAAACGAAGATTTTATAAGCTTAATAACTTACTGCTTCTCTTATTAAGTACATGTCCTTTGTCTATGCATATAATATTATTAAAAAGTATGTTACGTCTCTAGAAACATATAGACGTGATATTAAGGCGAATCATTATTATTTGATATATATATGAAATATGAAACTTAAAATAAACTGAAGCCTTTTTTGCATTACTAATAACGAACATAACTAACTTCTTCACAGATTCGGTCAGTATATACAATTGTGCAGTGCTTTCACGCAATTCCTATTTTATCTTTTATTCGAACTCTTTACAGCGTTCGTCGTCAGGGCAGACTTACATCTCTGAAGGAATTTGAGGCCGGTCAGGTCGCACAGAGATGGGGCCGGCCAGGTCGCATAGTAACGGGGCCCGTCAGACAAGTGACGGCCGATACCTGCCAAGGGAGTGTTCATATGCCTTTTTTTTATTTTTATTTTTATTGGTGCCCAGTGGAAATTCTTCATAAACTTCCTTCGCCCCGGGGGAGAGCGAAGGGGTATGCCGGACTCCTACCGGCTAAAACCACTGGGGCGGTCATCTTCGGCACCTAAGGGAGGCTCCAGGTCCTCGTATGATCACACCGCCCACTGGTGCCACGCCTATAGGCACAACTCGGAGACAGTCACCCGACTGTAAAGTGGTCACCCCCCGGGGGATTGTAAAGGATCCCCCAAAGCGTCCCACGGCAGCGCGTGACCACATGCGTGCTACCGTCTTCACTTGGGTCGCTTGGTGAGTACGCAGATTCCCCAATCGCGTAGATTGGGGAACCCAGAGGTCCCCCGCCTTATAGCAACAGCAGGGGGTTTCAGGCGTATGGGAATCAGGTGCCAGGGCGGTTCTTACCACGGCGCCGTCTCCTCCTTTTTCGAGTGGGATCGGCCCTCTCCCGATCCCGCTCTGCGGTCTCCTTCTGGAGCATGACGCTCTCACAAAAGGAGACCACTGCATTCCAGTTTTCGTGCTCTGCCAACATAGCTGACACTACTGCTGGCAGAGAGAGATCTTGCCCGATCCGATCGACCAGGATCCGCCGCTCGGCGGCCCATGCAGGGCACGCCTCGAGCGCTGTGTGCTGTGCGGTGTCCTGGTCGCTATCACAATGGTGGCATTGTGCCGTGGCCTCGCGTCGTATCCTGTGCAGGTACGCGCCAAAACAACCGTGCCCGGTGAGCACCTGCGTCAGGCGGAAGGTGACGCGCTCGCTCCTTCTGAGCCAGGCTCCAAAGAGCGGCAGGACGGCCTCGACTACGCGCTTGGTTGCAAACTGCATTCGCAGGCGATGTCGCCACTTTCCTAGTGCGCGCCGCTGAGCTAGCCGCCGCAGCCTGTCCAACGCCCCTGAAGGCGCGCCTTCGCCGCTCTGGCGGAGTGGTCATATGCCTACACGGCGAACCATAGATAATTGGAAGTAACATCGTGGGGTTTTAGCCAGTAAGAGACTGGCATTCCCCTCCGCCCCGCCCAAGACAGAGGAAGTACATGAGGATTACCCCACCCCCCGATAAACAAAAAAGACTGACATGACAGATGTAAGTGACATCGTAACGAAAACTGATACCATGGATTCAGTAGATGATTCTGGAACCCTCAGCGTTAGAATATTGTGTCCGTCTTTTCATAAATGACAGTTTTTCCTCAAATATATTTTACTGTTTTCTGTATTAAATCATTGTTTTCGTCTATCCTGATGTTATTTTAAATAAGAACTCAATAAACAATTTATTTTCACATGAAACTACTATACTACTATACTTTAAATTCAAATAGGCGGCTGTTGTCTTGCTACACGTACCCGGATGAGGTCATCGCTCGCAGTAGCTTAATAATATCATCTCATAGTAGATATAATAATCATATTGCGAGTTGATCGGCTCTGGCTTAAAAATGGCAAAAACTGTAACCTATTATTTCCGAGATAAATAAATGACTTTCCTGTTTTGTTTTAGGCCTAAGTGTAAACTTCCCAAAGTTTTCGGTAGGTTGTCACTCAGAGTGTAAATGTATGAAAGACGCAAGGAAAGTCTTACGTTTATTTCAGGATTTACCTACGTACAAAGTACGAGTACCAACACTCGTATCTAATATTGATCATTGGATTATAAGAGGTAGCTTTAACGATTTACTGGCACTCCGGTACTGCACTTCGTAGATAACAGCATCAAACTTACAGCTAATAGTTTGATGCATTTTATAGCATTCACTCAGTACTAAAGGATTTTTAGAGCTGTCGTAAATTCTTATATTATGCAATCGTAAAATGTAGTAGTTACATGAAATCATACTAGAGTTTGTGACCTTTAGTAACGTTGTAATGATTTGTTTCATTAATATTTTATGTGAAACTGGCCGTGTGCCCGAGTTAATCCCCTTCCCCTTGCCATAGGGGATGAATTTTCAAAAGTCCTATGTGCCAAATTTCATGCTTCTAAACCCATAAGTTTAAGCTGTGCGTTGTCTGTTAGTCAGGCAGTGCTAGAGTTTTATTAAGTAGATATTTTACTAGTAGATGGAAAGCCTAAATAAGAATAGTGAACTATACATATCTCACGACTATTTGGTTGATCTCCAAGTAACTCTACGTTTTATAATTAATTAAATGACGACGACGGTAACACGAGCAGTGATAGCCTAGTGGTTGAACACTTACCTTCCATACAGGAGCTCTCGAGTTCGATACCGGCCCGTAGCTCTGACTTTTCGGATTCATGTACGGATCGGAATTCGATTATCACTTGCGTTAACGGTGAAGGCAAACATCGTGAGGAAACCTGTACACTTGAGAGGATTCCAAAATGTTCTCAGTTGTGTTATAGTCCGCCAACCCGCACTAGGCCAGCATGGCGACTCAGGCCTAATCTTTCTCATCGTAAGAAAAAGCCTGTGCTTAGTAGTGGAACAGTAATAGGCTGTAATGTATGACGACACGGTTGGCGCAGTGACTAAGCAATTGACTTTCCTACATGTCGCAGATGTCGCAGTCGCTACATGTCGCAGAACACATATTTGAATGATTTGTTACTTCGTTGTTTCGAGTCTCTGCAGACTGCGACTTTTGTTTTCCTCTGTGTCGTGGGTACATTTACAGACACAAATTCCACACACAATACACCCAAACCCGGAAAAACTACCTGCAGATAATACAAATATTTGTTCCGAGCGGGTTTCGTACCCGAGACCCGGAGCGCAGCAGCCGACTGTATCAGCCACGGCAGCAACCGTGACGTCTTTATTACTTAACTTAACAAGCCTTCAAAATATCATTATTTTAATAACTTTAAGAATTGTAAATTGGATAATTAAATAACTTCCCTATTATTTCCAAAGTTAAAGTCGAAACCACAGAAAACAGAGTTTGTTTTTGACTCACTGTTCAATGGTCCGAACAGTTAATATTTCTGTTACTTTATATATTTTGTTTATTATGCAAATTATAAGTTCAGTTCCTCGTAATCAATTTAGATGAACCTTTCCTTTTTAATTTTGTGATAAGTATCATCTAGAAGTCTTAAACAAAACTAAAATCCTAAATATAACCTTGTAATAATTTGAAGCCAGCATAGTCAGTGTGTAGTAATGGTATGTGCCAGCGGACATGTAGCAATGACAAAGTTACTACAAGTAACTATCCTCTTTGTTCTTTTGTTTATGAAGCACATATATTCAACTATATTGTATATGACAAACTAACGTGTTGCTGGGGAGCTTATTGCGCTGTTTTTTCTCCCCAGCTTAAACACTGGGAAGCGTTAAAGCCTACCTTATATGAGTCGATATGTTGACGTTCAAAACGGTTTTTTTTATCTATTGTGTACAAATGATCATTTCACCACCACTATTAAACCAACTTGTTCAAATGCCAAGTTCTCTTCGGTGGCCTGACCTTTTAATGACTTCCCGTTTAGAATTAAATCAAAATTCATAGTTATGCTATGTATCCAAACTCAGAACTGTATCCAGTATATTATGTACATATCTAAAATAATGAACTGATTTTTTTTTTAATAATATGAGCAATCTTGGTCTAGTCTAGTCTTTCACCCAAACTATCTTGGCTGCATATGCTTACATACGATATATGTATATTGTTACTTCCCATTTTGTACTGTAAATTTATTTGAAGACCTTGCGTATTATATAGCATTGTTTCGTTTTTTGGTTAACTGGAAAAGAAGTTCTATAAAAATCTCTTAGGTATTATCGATTGGCTCTAGTGTGATCTTACGAGGACCCCTTCGGTGCCGAAAATTACCGCTCCACTGATGGTTTTAGCCGGTAGGAGTCCGGTTACCCGGTTATACCTGATGGATACCCGGTTCGCCCTTCCCCGGAGCGAATGAAATTCAATTAGAATTTCCACTGGACACCAATAAAAATGAAAAAGGTCTTATCGATTTCATTTTATGTACATATGTATAAAGTTAAATTTATTATTATAAGCTGTCAAATAGAAACACGTAGCAACTGAAGAGGTGAAAATAACAGCTACAGATAAGTAGCATAAGTACCTATCTAATAATGGTACAAATAGTATTCTTATCGGACACTTGAGTTTGACTCACTTGTTATTGATTAACAAATAATACAGATCTATGCACTCTAGTACTTATGTAAGATTACATAGAATCGCCACCTTTGTATGAAACCAACACAAAATTACGACACAACATAATAATTATTAATCTATTTTTTCCTTCTTTTACAAATATTGCGTATTTATAGTGTGGCACTTGGATTTCTCCGTTATCTCGGGTGCGTTTACACACAACATTCCACACACAATACACCCAGACCCGGATCAACTACCTGCAGATCATACAAATATTTGTTCCGTGCGGGAATCGAACCCGCAACCCGGAGCGTAGCAGCCGACTGTATCAGCCACTGCACCAACCTTGCCATCAATCTATCAATCATCTCAGCCATTTGCATTCCAAAGGTTTAAACATAAGGCACTCCCAAGTTAAGCTGTGTATATGACCAGGGCTCAATTCTCGTAATTAATTAACACTATGACTGAAAGTTGACCGAACTGAGATTAATTTATGATTTGACAAAACAATGTTATTATGCTCCGCTTAAAGTTCAGTTCGGTCTCACTTCAATCTCAATTTTGACATTTATTTAAGGACAATTTTACTACCTGTGTCAATTCAGTATATTAGATCACATCACAATTTAATTCACGTTTGACGTTGTTTGTTAGAAGAACTCCAATTGTGACATTTACGACACTGAGACTAGATTGAAGCTATATTTTAAACATTTTTAATTTAGAGAATTAGCCCTCTAGTTGTTAGCATAATATAAGTACATATATTTGTAACTACTGTTTGCCGTTATTATGTTTTCAATACTAGCAATGTGTATGCACGATACCATACTTTGTGCTAGAATTCGATATAATTTGCAATGGTACCACACTGAGACTAGATTGAAGCTATATTTTGAACATTTTTTATTTAGAGAACTAGAATAGAATAGAACATACTTTGTTGTACACCATTTGGATCTTAAAAAGAAAACTTTAATCTTAATACAATCTATAATGGGCGGTCTTATCGCTAAAAGCGATATTTTCTAGACAACCTTAGGATTACTGAATAATTAGCCCCTTTGGTTGTTAGCTTAAATATAAGTATATATATGTGTAACTACTGTTTGCCGTTATTATGTTTTCAATACTAGCAATGCCTTAATGCCTTTGTGCTATAATTCGATATCATTTGCAATTTGTAGCCATAAATCGATATGAATTTGCCCAAAGTCGTTCATTTAATCATTCATTCATCGACTGATTTGATTTCAAAGTACCTGAAATCCAAAATGTATGTCTAAACTGCCATTTATACGATGCCTAAATGACTGTTTTTAGAATTTTGTCATCCATCTGCAATAGTCTAATAATAATCCGTCTCTAATAGGCTCCGAAACGGTTCAACGGATTTCAATAAAATTGTAGGAATTAAAACAGGAATTCTAACTTATTTTTCGTATGCTTATATTTTGGTACATTGCAGTGTTCAGAAGATATGTATGTAAATATATTTTAGTGTAATTTTATTGGCAACTTTTGTAAAAGAAGCTGCGAGATAGTTCAAATCATTTGGTTGGTAGCACATTCTGGCGCGGCACATTTAAGCGATTCATATTTATTATTTGTCGGAGTAGATTGCTAATGTGAACAGCTTGACTGGGGCGGTACAGTAGTTCTAAAATCCTGCCATTTCATTAGTCATAATAACTACTTACATATTTGTGTACATAGCTGTGTTCCAGGTAGGAACAGCCAATTAATTTACCGGGACAAAAGGCATTCCAACTTAAGCCTTAGGTTGGCCATGCATACATAATCAGGATATCTATATATGGATGCTGATATCAATGAGTGCGGTTGCTACTTACCATTAGCTATGCGATATAAATTGTGAAATTGTTACATTGTACAAGAAACAATGAAAATAAACAAATTCCAAGCCATTTTCTACTCTTCGAAACTGAATATATTGTATTCTTACGTAGGTTATACCGCTGGTAATAAAAAATATAGTAAGCGCTTCTTTATTACACGTGATTCTGTGCTTGTCACACAAGCGACACTAATATGAGAACAAATACAAATAAAATAAAAACACTGCACACGAATCACGTCAAAAATATTGGTGGGATTTATATTCGTTTACCGCAAAATCCTAAAGGCTCTTTTTACGATTGTTATCCTATAACAAACAGTCCTTTACTTATATGTTCTTATTACTTCTCGTATATTTTTCATGCTCTTGCATTAACTTTATTCCTTTGCAAATATTATTCCATCCTACTTATGAAGCAAAACATCTCATGTCTCTTGTTCACATAACTTTTACGAAAGACGTGTATGAAAATGATGAAATCAGAAGGCTGAAAGAATGAATGAATCTCGTAATAACAAATTTTCTAAATATAATTCCGATCTAGTCGCAACGTTGTAAATGTCACGAATGGTATTCTTCTGAACTAACAAACAATATCAAACGTGAACTTATATTGTAATGAGATCGAAAATGGATCGAAACAAAAACGGTATTCTGCTAACATTTTCAACAGATACTAAAATTAAACAAGCGTCAAAATTGACATTGAAATGAGACTATACTGAACTGATCTTTAAGATGAGCAGAATACAGTTTTTTTGTCAATTCATAATTTAATCTCAGTTCTGTCAACTTTAAATCGTAGTGTATATTAATTAGCTTTGTTCAGCAATGGACGTCCTCTGGCTGATATGTTGATGAGCCGGCTTCGGTTCGGCATTTCGTTGCATGCATTGTCACCGACAAGTCCCGCAAAAGTCAACCTCACCGTCAAATCTCGATGAATAACAATGCATGTCACTACCTTTACAACCGCGACGCTATGATGTAACTGCTCAACAGACCACACCCAATCATACCATCAATTATCAATTATTGCCTGCGTTCACTCACAGGCGATGCTATAATACATCTAAATCTTTAATCTCCGATATATATATATATATATATATATATATATATATATATATCAGTGAGTACAAGTGTTTGTTGCAGTAATTTTCTATAACATCATTCTCTTGCTCTGGGAACCCTAGACGGAGCGGACTGTCCTATAGTCCCTGTCTTGAACTCGGGCGTCGGGCTATGGTGTTCATACTTTAAGCTTTATAGAAAAGAATGGCCTATCGATCCATTAGTATGTTTATACACGTGTGTAAAAGCCTAGGACACGCATTCCCGCACGGGATATCCTTAATTGTTGGCCGAAGGAAATCCCGAAGTTCCTAATTTGATGGTAGAGATTGAATTCTGTCGTTTGAAGTTCAGTAGCTATTATATTCAAGTCTGTATTACGGAAGCCAAGTCTAAATGGTGTATATGGCTATACTTAGGAAGCGGGTTCATATCTTACTATTGCTGTACAGGGTCGCTCGGTTTTTCGTTTATTATATAACTAGCTGTGTCCGGCGGTTTTCTACCCATCGTTTAATTAAAAAGAAATCGGATTATATTAGATTACATGGGTTTTAATATTTTTGCGGCAACCTATTTTCATTTAAATACATTCTAAAATAAAAGTAACCTAAGTTACTCCTTTTAACATCAGCTATCTGCCAGTAAAAGTCCCGTCAAAATCGGTTCAGCCATTTCGGAGATTAGCCGGAACAAACAGACAGACAGAAAGACAGACAGAGAAACAAAAAACATTTTATTTTTATTTTGTTATATGTACCGTATATACTTTTATATGCATTTAGTTAAGCTGTCATTTTGACATTACACACTTCAATTTTATTTATATGTATAGATATCACACCTGTATTAAACAAAGGTAATTTGAAGTTTTATTTTTAACTAGCTGGGACCCGCGGTTTCACCCGCGTGTAATTTAAAAGAAATTTAGAGTACTTCGACATAGACACTTGACATAGAATATAAATGTTGGATTTCAAGGGTTTTATTTTTATTGCGCGGAACCCTAATTATTTTTCTGAAATAAAAGTAGCCTAAGTTATTCCTTATAACATCAGCTATCTGCCAGTGAAAGTCCCATCAAAATCGGTCCAACCGTTTCGGAGATTACCCGGAACAAACAGACAGACAGACAGACAAAAAATTAAAAAATAGTTTTTTTGTTATAGGTACCGTATATACTTTCATATGCATTTAGTAAAAAGCTGTTATTTTGACATTACAAACAGACACTTCAATTTTATTTATTTGTATAGATGAATGATTAGCTGACGAGCACGCCTAAGCGATCTCAGCTACTCATTAACAACCATAACACCAGAAGAGTCGCGGATGTGTTGCCGACTTTCGGCGATGACATACTTTTATTCTCTGAAGTCCATGTCGTATGTCTGCCATATTTTTGGGGGTTGGGCTTCCGGTACTCGTAAGTCACCGTACGAAACGCAGCAACGCTGTTGCTATCAACAGTGTTGCTACTTCACGCCGGTATTCTGTGATGGCGTGGTACTTCCTCGGTCGAGCCAGCCCATATACGAGCTCTAGTCAATAAATGTGACTACTGCTAGGCTCTTCAAGGTCCAAGGTAATAAAGTTGCTATAAACGAGTATTGTCTTGGTGGCAGTGTAAATCTTACAGAACACAGACGCCACCAAGACATGTATATCTTACAGAATACAGATGATTAGCAATATACTTGTGATCATGATTGCCAAAGGTAAGTAGGTAAGATCTTGTGCAACATGTAATGTATCTAATCAGAAATATAATGCAACATGATGTCTCATTGAAGTTTGATTTTGAAAAAGTATCCGCACAATACATGACACGATAGGTAGTGGGTTACAGCTGAAAACCAGCGTTAGGTGGTCAGTATCACTGCCGCCCAACATCAGCTGAGCTGTCGGCCCTTTAGCACTTTAATTTTGTCACTGTGCACGATATGTGTTGCACCTTTAATTTAGTTTAATGGTTGTTATATTTAAGTTAATTTTTATTGTGCGTACTGTTTGTGCCAATAAAATCATTTTTCTTTCTTCCTTTCTTTCTAAACAGTATTTTTATATGTCAACACGTGGTGTAATATTCATTTCAGTGTTACCGGATTAAAAATCCACTCCTCCCGTGAATTTTGTAAAAGGCAACTAAGGCCTCTTAGTAAAGGGATAGGCAGCAACGTCTCTTCTCTTCTTCCAACCCACCTTTTTTTATTAATCCGGTGGAAATACATCGTGTATTTCCTCCACCCCGGCAAAGGGCGGAGGGATATGCCGGGCTCCTACCGGCTAAATCCACTGGAGTGGTCATCTTCGGCACCGAAGTGAGGCTCCAGGAACTCGAATAATCTCCATCTGCCCTTGGGTGCGACGCCTTTAGGCACATCTTGAAGGGGATAACTGTAAAGCGGTCAGCTCCTCTAGTGGAGAGAGGTTAGGTATTCTCGTGCGATTCGTATAACCGCTCTACGCTGCAGACTGTGAATCTTGGTTCTGCAGCGCTAGACGCCAGAGAGTCGTGATGGCCAAACAGACGCCCCGCGTTCCGAGGGGGGACGTCTCGCGAACCGCACTACTCCCCCAATGAGGCAGTGAACTTCTTCCCTCGGTCCCCCAAGATTGGGCAACAGCTGGTGTCACCAACCCGCCTGCCGAGAGGCAGACCCAAATTACGACACAATTGTGAAAAAGTATGGGTGAGCAGTGGACATCTTTTAGCTGATATGATGATGATGAATACTTGCAGACAAATCCTTTCCCAGGACTTCCTCCTCCTTGGGTAATGTGGAGGGATGCTCCTAGATCTTACTGCCTAGCCACGGTATTTCTACGGTCTCGATATCTCGCTCGCGCATTTACATCTCACCGGCTTAATAATCAGATCTCGTAAATTCAAAACAGTTACCAGATTTAGATTAACTGTTTATTTTTTGTTCAAAAACTGTATTTTATCCATTTTAGTATCAGTTATACATTTTAAGAAATCCAACAGTTCCTTTGATTATGTAGTTAAACTTTTTAAAGTGCGATAAGAATACAATTTCAAGGTCAAGGCGTCCAAGATTTTTATATGTGATGACTGACGTTCTGCGGGCGCCTGCGCATGCATTAAAGGTGTGTGGGCGCATGCGCAGGTGAGTTTCACTTCTGGAAAATGTACTTTGATGCACGCGCTCATTTTTTTTATTTTAGGCACTTATTAGTTTTTATCGCCCTGATAACTAAATCGACGTAATAAATTTAATCTATGGTTTTTCCCATTTATCCATGATCTATCTCTGTTTAGCTACGAAAAATGTGTTGTGTGCAAATCTTGGATATACAAAGTAAATAAATACTGTTTGAATACTAAGGAAAAGCTTCCGAGCAACAAATCCCATCCTTTAAGAACTACCTCATGTGAACATCTGTTTTATGCTTTGGTTACCCAGGCAAAGGTCTTTAACAATGCCTACTGTTTACGTGTATGTGGGCAGATAGCTTTAATACTGAGTTAATGTGCTATCCGGGTGCCATTTTATGTCTAAACGAGACTGTTATTATAACTTAACTTTAATGGCGTTATAAATTGAAACGACTTTCCACACACATTACGTGGAGCGGCTCGCTGATGCGACTGGCCAAGCGTCGTAATATTTATTATTTTGATATCCCTGAAACAAACAGTTTTCTGGCACCTAGGTGTGTTTGGTATATTAAATCTTGTTTGCTGTTTACAAATATACTTCTCCAATATTTTCCACTACTTTACATTCCCTATTTTAGTTTTGTTCTTTGAATTTATATATAAAGTTTGTTAGTAGACCTGTGACAACAACAATGTAACACGTATCCGCACAATGCATACTCCTGGTAGGTTTCTTATTGCGCCACGCCTCCAAGGGCGTTGGACAGGCTGAGGCGGCTAGCTCAGCGGCGCGCACTTGGCAAGTGGCGTCACCGCTTGCGGATGAAGTTTGCGACCAAGCACGTCGTGGAGGCCGTCCTGCCGCTCTTTGGAGCCTGGCACAAAAGGAGCGAGCGCGTTACCTACCGCCTGACGCAGGTGCTCACCGGGCACAGTTGTTTCGGTGCGTACCTGCACAGGATAGGACGTGAGGCCACGGCACAATGCGCCAGGCCATTGTGAAAGCGACCAAGACACCGCACAGCACACGCTTGAGGCGTACACTGCGTGGTCGAGCGGCGGATCCTGGTCGATCGGATCGGGCAAGATCTCTCTCTGCCGGCTATGTTGGCAGAGTATGGAAAACTGGAATGAAGTGGTCTCCTTCTGTGAGAGCGTCATGCTCCGGAAGGAGACCGCAAAGCGGGATCGGGAGAGGGCCGATCCCACTCGGACGGCGCCGGGATAACAACCGCCCTGGCACCTAATTCTCATACGCCTAAAACCCCCCTGCCGTAGCTATAAGGCGGGGGACCTCTGGGTTCACGGGTGCGTAGATTGGGGAATCTGCGTGCCCACACCGAGCGACCCAAGAGAAGATGGTAGCACGCAAGTGGTCACGTGCTGCCGTGGGACGCTTTGGGGATCCTTTACAATCCCCCCGAGGGGGTGACCGCTTTACAGTCACCCTCTCAGAGATGTGCCTATAGGCGTAGCACCAGTGGGCGGCTCTAGTGTGATCATACGAGGACCTGGAGCCTCCCTTAGGTGCCGATAATGGCCGCTCCAGTGGTTTTAGCCGGTAGGAGTCCAGCATACCCCTTCGCCCTTCCCCGGGGGAAGGAAGTTTACTGAGGGCCAATAAAAATAATAAAATCAGGTAGGTACCACCGCAATGTTGGATATTCGTGATGAGCGTCATGCCCTCACGGACTTCCTCCGCCCTGGGTAGGAGCGGAGGGGAGGGCCGGACTCTTACCAGCTAAAACCCCACGATTTTCCATCTTTTTATGCCAAAAGGCGCAGAATAGCCTTTGTAATCTTTGTATACAATTTATGTTACACAAAAAAAACCGAAGGATCAGTAACTATTGAAAAATAAATTACATTTACTTGATACTTTGCATTCGTATGCTATAAAACATTACATAAATGTTCACAAGCGAAACGTTTCCTGCTCCGCGTTCGCGGAATATTGCTTCAAATCGGTTGAAATCGTCCGAAACCGGTGGGCATCGCGTTGAATAAATGTCAATACGAAACAAACGCCACCAAATAAAAGGATTGCGCTTCAGTATTCAGCAATCAACTTTCTATTGTCTTTTTTTTCGAATTTCCAACGGCGGGTTTACACATTTTTAGTTTAATTGTGACTATTCGACGTTGAAATTAGTACGTGCGTAGTTATGTGTGTACATTTTTTCTATACCTGGAGATATATATAAAATCAATGAAGGCCATTATAATTACAATAATCATTTATTTCAATCTTCCATGGCCCATAGCTATATACCTTACAAACTAACCTACATAAAGTAGGTAATACAAAAATTGTGTTAGTAAATATAAGGCTTAAGACTATGGTAGTACACTTCACTTTGCACCATTTATCTTTATGCTATCGTCTGTGTATATGTAATAAAAAATAAACAAAAGATGGTGCTTCAGGGACCCACTCAAATATATACAAAATAACATCAAAATCTGTCCAGCCGTTTAGAAGCAGTTCAATGGCATACAAACATACAGAATAATTATATACATAAGATGTAATTATTATAATTAGTCGCACCTGAATAGAGTAAAAACCGATCCGAACATAGTTTGGGAAAAAGGTAGGCAGATGGCCGCTATACTTATAGCACTGGGGATCTATTTACTGTCCGAAGCTCCCTTGCTAGTTACGGCTGAGTAGACACGCATCCACTCGAGACAAACCGCGATCAGAATCTACTTAACTGAACAAACGTGTGATAAATCAAATCATACCAACATCAAAAAACATAAATAATGACGCGATACAGTCGTGACCTACAAGTATTTGTTTTTTTAACAACGTAGGAGTAGAATAAATATTAGAATAAGAATAAAACAATAAAAGTGGAAATATTTCCATTGTTTGCCGACTTGTGAACGGCAATTTCCTTATAAATTGACGGAAACAAGACGAATTTGATGACGGACTCCCCGTCTTCACTGTGAATTAGTTATTGTTTGGCTTTATATATATTCCCTTTGTTGCGAAATCTTGCCAACAAATGTCTCTCCAGAAATAAAATCTGTTAATATTTGAACATCCTCCTTCATAGTTTTCCTTACAACAGTGACTGTTATAACGTTTGCTGACAAACTAATATTATTCTTTTATCTCGTTAATATATAGTTTTGTATAAAATTGTGTCAGGGGACGACACGAATCTGTTTGATTCATTCTTCTTTATGGCTATGTTGTTTTAATAAAACAATTTTAAACGGATTAAATCGCGTGTATTTCTTAATTTTTGTTTTTCCTGACGTTTCGAACACTTTGCAGGGTTCGTGGTCGCAGGATCCGTTTAAAATTGTTTTATTATAATGTGTAATAATCGCGAAAACATAAGACAATACTATGTTGTTTTATGTGAATATATGATCGATTGGAAATATGAATGATATCATTCGTTATGAATACGAAATGTAATAGTGAGCGACAAAGGCTCCCGAAAATTGTTATTACAACGGCATCATACACATAGATAATAACTGCTATTGTTTAGGTACATTCGTACTTTTATCTTTTGGTTCATAGTGCTTATTTTTGTAGTTTTTTTATGATTAGACGTGAAATAGCACCAAATGATTGTGTTTTACGGTGTGTTCGCCTGTTACGGTTTCTTCTATAGCAAAGAAAACAACATATAAAAATGGAAGCTTTTGCGTTATGTTGTAAAAGATTGTTGGTGTAAAAGTGAATGTTAGTATTTCTACACACATAATAAGAACGTGCAAAAGTAATTGGGGTATAAAGTTTGTTTTATTTTATAAACAACCTGACGTTACGAGACTGTAAGTATGAGCACTGTGTGGGTTATTAATTTATTCTGTTTAATTGACGTGATAGTTGTCTGGCCGTTTAGGTATGTCATGCTCACTCAAATGTTCTGCCGATGGTGGCGGCGTGTATTGGGTCGCGGAGTTTCCCAACAATATGGTTGATATGTGCCATGTTCATGATGCCGCCTGTTGGAACTGGTCTGCCTAATGGCAGCATTAGGCAGACCAGTTTCATTTGGCATTTTAATTAAAAATAAAGATACACATATTTTTATTCATATAAAACCACTTACAGGCACTCATGTATAGTCAGACTTTAGTTGTCAAGTTCCAAGATGCAGGTTTCCTATGGAGAAACCTGCGCACTCATACCAGGTTTCGGGGGAATCCTTTACAATCCCCCCGAGAAGTGCCTGGGGGGTGGCCTCTTTAAATTCACGTTCCCTCCGCTAAAGTAGGAGTCTGGCATACCCCTTCGCCCTTTCCCGGGGCGGAGGAAGTACATGATGTATTTCCACCGGATCAATGAAAAAGAAACAAAGAAAAAGCTTTCCTATGGAGAAGAACGGGCAAGAAACTCCACGGTTACCTACACTTTTTAAATCAAAATAGTTTTGTTTCAATATTGGACTACATTGTTCTTGAAATGAACGTTATGTGAGGACAATGTAGGAGAAAAGAGTCTAAATTACCATTAAGTCTAACACTAAACAAGCCAGATTTTAATATTTCTTACGTATGAGTTTAAATAAAAGTAAAGTATCATCTGCAAATAGCACTATCTCATGATTTTCATTTACGAAATAAGGTGGTTTAGGTCATTTATATAAAGAAGAAACAAAAATGGACAGAGAATTGTGCCCTGTGGAACTTACATTATGACCAGGAGACCATAAGGAAACCATCCGGTAACGTCAACTTTCTGAATCCTCTTACGTAAATATGAGACAAATGCAAATTCAGTGCAGAGTCCTTAATGCCATAATGAAGTAATTTCCTGATCAATATTTTGCGAAGAACACAATCAAATGCTATGATAAATGATAAATCACAGAAGATACTCAGAGTATCATGTGAATCTTCCCAAGCACCGAAAATATACTCTAAAAGTTCAACACCGGTCACCAGTTGTCGAAGGACCCTTCGTAAAGCCAAACTGTTTAGAATTTAATAATTGATACTTATTAAAATACCTCTGCATTTGACCAAGCATCAGGTTTCGAAAATTGTACTTTTTGTATTTTTTTATGTGGATTGTACTGATATAGGTCTTATATTAGTAGGGTCCGAAGTACTACCTACCCCTGCCTTCGCTGCTTCGCTTAGCTAAAAGTTCATAGTACGACTACCTGATTTAAATAAGGGAATTATCTTACTATTCTTTATTCTTCTTCTTCTTCTCTTAGATACTATTCTTTATAAGATCAGGACATTTCCCACAGTCAATACACTTATTAAAAATTGTGGCCAAATCAGATGCAACAATATCTATAATGGATTTGGCCATGCTGACAGAATTTTCCCACAGGTCTGCGGTGGTTTTAATCAATATTTCATCTAATAAAGTTTAATAAATATTACAATCAAGCTTGTTTAGTATAGACTTTTTAAGTAGTTTACTCTCTTTTCTCCTACATTGTCTTCACATTAATCTTAATTTCAATAACAATGTACTCATAAATATTCATAAAAAGAGGGACCATGGAGTTTCTTGCCCGTTCTTCTCCATAGGAAATCTACACCTTGGCGCGGCACCTAACGTCTTTACTATTCATAAGTGCCTGTAAATGGTTTAAATGAATAGAATTATTTTTTTATCTTATCTAGCAAGCCATTCGCCTCGCCACGCCTGCTCTTAACAGTATTGTAATGCTACCCAGGACTAGTCCTTTACTTTATTTATTTTGCCTAACTGCAGCTGACGGCACTTCTCGAACGTGTGTTGTGCGGTATCCAGGTGGATACTATAGTGGTGGCACTGTGCCGTGACCTTGCGTCCTATCCTATGCAGGTACCCACCGAAACAACAATGTCCGGGTCCAATTACCTGTGTCAGGTAGTAAGGGACGCGCCCACTTGTCTTGAGTAAGAGTCTAAAGAGTGGCAGGACGGCCTCGACGACGCGCTTAGTCGTGAACACGCGTCACTAGCGCGGCGTTGACACGTGCCTAGCCTAAACATACCACTACTAAAATCAAAAATACATACAAAGAACTCAGTTGAAAACGCACAGCCTTAACCTTTACTTTGTCTTTATTTAAACGAACAACGTTTTTTAATATATAATACCATTGACTAAAAGTATATTGTGTCATAATGAAATAAGAGACTTTCCAATTTTGACACGTATTAACACCCCACTTTTTCTTGTTTAAACACAAAGACTAATTAATTACCTTTCAACGTAAGAAAACATCTAGTTATATCTCCGAAAAATAAACCGGTAGACCTTTAGAAAATGATTGAAACCGTAGAGTCCCGCGGGTATTTGTTATTTAAAAACGAAATATTGATTTCAGCTGGAATCCTGTACGTATTTTTATTTGAAATAGCGACGTAACGTAATAAATTTTACCAAAAATGAAATCTGACCATTGTGGATTGTTGTTTGCTATTTTATCGTTATAAAACATTTTTGATAAAATAAAACTCGTGGAAAATGGTTTTTTGTATAGTAGTAATCTAAGCAGACATATTTTTCTCAATTTGCCTAATTCAATTACTTTAAAAGTATCGACGGAAAACCAATTAATTTATATTGTAGTATTAAATTAAATTAAACGAACAAAAAACGTAAAAGAACAATTACGTTTTTTGTTGTTTTTAGGGTTCCGAACGTCCGAAGGAAAAAACGGCGGAACCCTTATAGGATCACTCGTATGTCTTTCTGTCTGTCCGTCTGTCACAGCCAATTTTCTCCAAATCTACTCGACTGATTAAGTTGAAATTTGGTACACTTATGGATATTTGCGACCCAAACACGGACGTGTAACCTAAATAAATGAATTTTGAATATGGGGGTCACTTTTGGGAGGTAATAAAGTAAATTTAGGAATAAAAACTTGCAAACTGTGTCGTGTAACATATTACATGAAAGGACATGTTGTTGTTGTCACCAAAAATGTCTACGATAATGAAATGTAATTCGTGTAATATTGTTATTAACGAAGTTTTAGCATTTATATGTAATAAGATTGATGTTATGGACGAGGATAGTATTACTAGAATTTGTGAAACTGCTTTCTCGAAAAGCGATATAGTGAACGCGAAAAATCTGTTGTTTGAATCGATTCCTGCAAGCAAAAAGAAGACGCGAAAGAGGAAGGGGAAGACAGTCCGTGACATTGAAGACATCATCTGTCTTTTAAAAGAAAGTGATACTGAAATGATTCCTATCTTTGTGGCACGTGAACTACAGAAACTACCCCCCGTGCTATTTTATCACCTAGACGCGACCCGAACTCCCAAGGATTTGGTCAAACTGAGACAGGATGTAGACCGTATTACCAAAGAATATGCTACGGTGGAAGACTTTGACAAGCTGAAATCAGAAGTAATGAATCTTCAGCGCCCTTATTCTCAGAAAAAATCGAGCATTAATTGCACAGTCCGTGTGGTGTCCGGATTAAGAATATAGCACCACTCCATCTCCTCCCGTGGATGTCGTAAAAGGCGACTAAGTGAATCTAAACCAGAGGGATGGGCAGCAGCGTCCCTTCTGTGAAACGGTAGCCATACTGCGCTCACCAACCCGCCTGCCAAGCGTGGTGAGTATTGGCAAATACCCCCCAGAATGATGACACAGTTGTGAAAATCTATAGGGGAGGCCTTTGTTCAGCAGTGGACGTTTAAATGGCCGATATGATTGATTGATTGAATTGCACAACGGGGTGCTTGTCTACTTAACAGCTTCGAATACAGTAGCGGCCCTCCTGAAATATTCCCTCTTGTAAACCAAAAACAGTGTCCGATTAAAAATGATCATATGTTGGCTGTTGAAAAAGACTGTTTCGCAGAAGAGGATAATTTTGTATCTTCCACGCAAAGAGCGTACAATAACTTGTCAGCTGATGAGATGAGTAGCGATAAATAGGCGATGACTCAACCGTCGCTGCGGTTGGCGCCGCGCGCGCCCCCTCCTACTAAGCCGTCGCAGCAGTTACCGTCGACCCAGTCATCATCTTTGCTAGTTGCTACAGCGAACCTCTCCGGTGAGCCAAATCAACAAATGTTATCGAGAAAATCTTTTTCAAATATAACCAAACAAGAGGGAGAATGGAAAACTAATGAAATTTCTGAAGAATGGAAACAGGTAAGGAGGAAATTTGTAAGGAATCGTTACACTGGATATACAGGAAAAGCTGTGATTAAATCTGATTTTAACTTTAGAGCGGCGGTTCTCAAGGTTCCTATTTATATTTACAACGTATCCAAGGAGACTACCGAATGCGATATCAGTAACATTATGAAAAAAACTAATTTGCATGTTACTTTAATAAAGTGGAATATGAAACAGACTAAAGATTATAACGCATTTAAGATCTTTGTACCGCAACAGAATCTTGAAAATTTCCTAAATGATGACTTTTGGCCTGAGGGAGTTTCTTTTCGTCAGTTTATCAATTTTCGACAGTTTAATGAGCGAGCACTAAACGAGGACAGCAATAAACCATCTTAAATGGATAGTAAATCAACAAAACATATTAGTTTCAATTGTAAGATTGTTATTAGATCTATAGAGTGCATAAGGAGGCTGTGCCGGATAGCGGACGGTGTCGCGCTACAGGAAACCTGGTTACTGCCACATGATGTACCTTTTCTTGGAACCATTGACGACGAGTTTGCGTTCACTGGCACCTCAGCCGTGGACACATCAGTTGGGATACTACGGGGTAGGCCGTACGGTGGTGTGGCCCTGCTCTGGAGGAAGTCTGTGTTCCCATGCGATTGTGCATTCGTTTGTAGTGTTCGCTCCGTAAACGTCGTCGATGTTGCATGCCACTTGTGCCGCGTTGCTGCTACGACAGTACTCATATTCCATAATTACTTGAATTTTCAATGTGTCCATGACGACGAAAAAGATCAAACGTGATGAAAACACATGAGACTGAGATTGAATAATGAAAACCATGTATATAAAATAAATTTGAAATTAGAATTCATAGCCAAATGCAAAATATTTTTATTTGAAATGGCCAGTACTGCAGAGCGGCAATTGTATAGGTAAAGACCAAATATTGGATGAAAGGAGATATGCCATGTAGATCAAAATGTATGCGAGCCTAGAAATCCATTTTCCCACTACCATTCTTCATAAAAGCACACTAATGCACACAGTTACAAGGTCTCATCCAATGAACTGAATAAACACAACATTATAATTGGCTTCTCATACTAAAACACACCCACGACTTTGTAGGTAGCCAATCATACCGAGCGTACAGACCGCAAACGACAGCCGTACCACGCAACGCGTAAGTTTATTGGGAGTAACATTCGCTGCTCTATTCACTGCGTTTGTTATTCACCGATTGCTAGTGAAAAGTGATAGTTAAGAAGCATTGTATTTTGTACAAAAATAATAATGTCGTGCTACTCCATCAATCCATATGTAACATAATAAAGAAAACAGTCATGTTTTATTTATTCTTTTTATAGACAAATACAAGAAAATTCCTTCTCTTGTCCTTATTTCCTATTTCTGTGGTAAAGACCTATTAATCTACTTAATTAATAATGTAACTTGGAATTTAATATTGAAACGAGACTACACTTTTTTAAATTTATTATTGTTGCATGTATAATTAAAATGTTGCACGATTGTAAAGTCGAATATAATGAAACCATCCAATAATTTTACCACGTAATATATACCTATATTATGGCAAATAAATCATTCATTCATGTTTATAACCAATATTATAAGACTATTTTACACCAAACATATTTTACAGACTCTTTCATTGTTTATAGACTCAGTAATTTATGATGAGTTCCATGTACCATTGTTATCACTGCATGTACAAATATTCATATATAAATCAATCAGGTACGTCACTTTTTTTAAACTAAAACTTAGCCATGGATATGTCATTGAACTATAAAAATAAAGTCGTGCTCATAACCTTCTCACAGAATTTCTTCAGTTGTGAAATCTTACAAAGAAATTTTAAATTGCGAACTTATTAAAACCAGATCCAATTTATTTTCGCCATGCCTAGTGAACAAAACATTTAATTATAATATTGTAATCAAATTCACCTTTTATCATTATATAGATACCGAGTCATAAAATATCTACAGTTTAATTATTATAATAAAACAGATTCTATCGCGTATATTTTAGATTTTTGTTTTTCCTGGCGTTTCGAATGCTTTGCAGCATACGTGGGCACAGGATGACTAAGGTGACAGGCGTCGTTACAGATTTTTTAAAGTTATTTTATTTTATCTACCGTGCAATTTTAATCAAAAGTTTGATTCGCTGCACTCTATAATCACTCACAGTGTCTTGATGTTTCTTAGTGCGGTATGTTGTTTGGGACTTAATTATTTTAATAACTGGATGCCAAACACCTGTTTTAGCTTTGTGTTGTTAGCAGGTACCACCTGGTACCGGCTAACATCTTCTCTATTCAAATTAGGGTGTTTTTTAATATCAATAGCCTCACGCAACATTCTAGGTAAGTACATATCGGCTCTCTATCGCGAGGACTTGAGGTTGATCAAAAGGAAGGAAATGGTTAGGTTTGCCTAAGGCATGTTCACATACTGCAGACTTTGTGGAGCGTCTGTGCTTGACGTCAGCTATGTGTTATTTTATTCTGGTGGCTATACTACGCATTTGCCCTTTGTATGACAAACCACAATAATTACCAAATTATATTCCTAATATAACGACAAAAATATGTTCGATTCTTTTCATTATTATTTTTTAATTAGGCCCGATATTGCTAGTTTTATTAATATCAATCTTCGTTCGACGTTTGATATCAAACCTTAGAGCACCTCATCATCATTATTATATCAGCCAAAAGATGTCCACTGCTGAACAAAGGCCTCCGGTTACATGGTTACATGCCGTGGCCGACATTTTAAGGAGAATTGACCTGTGCAGAAGAAGAATGGCGTCTGTATCACAGAAAGGACGCTCCCTATGATTTTATTACTTTTTACATATTCAGTACAGTACAGTTTAGTTTGCTGATCCTTAAATATACACAGATATATACAGATAAAATCAAAGCGAAGGAAGTCAATATTCAATAAAACGCCTTTGAAAGTTTAATTGTCGTCCAGGGAGATAAATCAAATTATACTACTAGCATTGGCCGCCATTAATTTCCTTTGTCCGGTCATTGCCCTTCCACCCAGACGTCAAATTCTGTTAAATGCTTTTAGTCTTGTCGATTTTCACAGCGTCCATTATCTATACGCTGCGCTGTGGAGAAGTAAAAGTGAAATATCCAGAAGTGAATTATTAAGGGTTTTTAGCGATACAAAGTGGAATTTCTGTGCCAGTGCGATGGAGATGCACTGGCAGCGGTAGAACTTTTTTTTAAACGATGTACATACCTTACTACGCTTTCTCCTTTTGAATACCATCTAGTGATGAGAGGTTGTTGTCCGTGTGTTGTCCGGATATAGAATGAAGCACCACTCCATCTCCTCCCGTGTAAAAGACGACTAAGGAACTCTAAGCCAAAGGGATAGGCAGCGGCATCCCTTTTGTAGAACAGCAGCCCTTCTGCGCTCACCAACCCGCCTGCCAAGCGTGGTGAGTACTGGCAAATTCCCCCCAAAATGCCGCACGGCATCTAGCTGGTGATTTATGGGGAGGCCTTTGTTAAGCAGTGGACGTCTTTTATCTGATATGAATGATGAGACGAGCAAGTAATTCATCTGGTGGTAAGCGTCACGTCTGGACTAGAGGACTAGTTGAATACAGGACTACTGCTGCGTTACACCACACTGTACTAGTCACTTCAAGACATTAGTTATTGCCGGCCGAATACTGAAACTCCACTCAATATTGAAGGCCCGCTAAACTGTTTGAGACACCCACTTTTCTCTTTTACCACCGTTTGTCATATACTCAGTAATGTTTTGCTTCGTGAGCGCAGATTACAGACATCAATGTCACATGTCACCTAGATTGACTGATTGAATAACGGCCGAAATTAATAATCAGTCCAATCCAAAACCTTTGGATTTGGAATTGATTAATTGTCTGTTTTCGTTTTAAGTATGATCCAAACACAAAAATAGATCAAGCTCAAAATCTTAAATCTAAGGATTTATTAATTTGGGTTCCGCACATCCGAATGAAATAACAATACCCTTATAGGATCATTCGTGTGTCAGTTGGAATGTATGGGAGAACATATTTTTACAACTGCAATGTGAAGTTTGTTCGAGGGATAAATTATTGGTAAGAAGAGAAAATTCAATAATAGACAATATATTCTGCAATTTCTCTCTACAATCCGATATGTATTGACATAGTTTTTTTATTAACCGCAATCAAATTTGAGTCAGATTTTAAAAAACATGATAAGTAACATATTAATCATACAGAACCTCGACGCGAGCTCAACTCACAAATGCCCGTTTTTTTTAAAAAGTCGTTTCAGATTTAACATTTGTTAATTGAATTCATCGCCACGTATACGTTGGTGATCGAGCTGTTTGCGGTTTCCGCTGAAATTAAGTGGCCGTCTACATTCACTACGAAACGGCGGAAATTTTCTTGATATTCATTGGAAACCCGACACCAACCAGAAAATATGCGTTGAACGTGACGAACATTTTTAGATTAATCTGGGCCACCAAAAACGTTCCTTCATACTTGTTTCCCTTATTAGGGTTCCATACGTCCGATTGAAAAATGGTGGAACCCTTATAGGGTCTCGGAAACTACTAGATAGATAAGATAAGGACCAATTAAGTTAAAATTTGGTACACATATGAACTTTTGAGACTCAAACACGGACATGTAACGTAAATAAACAAATTATGAATATAAGAGTAACATTTGGAGAGTAAACCAGTTTTTTTATAAGTTGCTAGTTGTACTGTGTCAATGAAACGGCTTGTCATCATTATTAAAAGAAATTAAGACCCTTTTTATAATTTTAAAATAAATAGTTAAGAAGTTATTTAGGAAAATAGATGAAAAATGACCCTCTTATACAAATGAGCTAACAAAATAAAATAAAATCTGAATATAGTTCTTAACTCATAGGTTACAGAAAAACTATTAAGAAGTCTATGGTCTTAAAATAACATGGTGAATCTTTCAATATTGTGCTTAACTTCGTAGTCGGCATATTTGGGAGAACATGTCTTTTAACTACAATTTTAAGTTTGTTCTTGGGATAAATTATTTTGGTACCACATATTTTGGGTCAAAATAAAAAAACCATTGTAGATTACATATTGAAAATATGGAACCCTCTTCACGCGAGGCACTTGTCGGTTTTTTGATAGTTTGGCCACGTATCTTACTTTGTAAGATCCGCTTCGCTTATAAAGATTCCAGGAATCATGTCCTGCAGGGAGATAAATGATGAGCGTGTTTTTCTTCTTAAAATGCGGTTTATATAAACATTTGTTTAAAAATCTCCGTTTTGTCCTCAGTACGCAGTATATAAACTATTATAATACCATTATTTACTAAACACAAAGCCAGTTGTACGGCAACCCATACACTACTTGTTCACGTTGTCAACCCAACCTTTTTCCAAGTACATTAGGGTCGGCTTCCCGCCTCACTAAGTATGACTGGATATCAGTTTTGTACACTGATGGAATGCCGCCTGACCTCTGAGACCCAAATAGTAGCGCAGAATATTTCGTAAGCTATAGTGCTAATGGTACACCGGTACCCCAAAGTTATACCAGTAATTTATAACCGTGGTCAAACGTGCTACCAGACGCCCTGTGAAATATACTAGACTGCCTAATCAGCTTCGAGCTTGTAGATATATCGGTTTTTTCGTAATCTTCTGCCATTCCCGACTCTTACCGGCTAAAACCCACAGTGTTTCTTCGAACTACCTACCACTGGAGGAGTAAGATTCGCTCGCTCAATCGCTGCACCCAAGATAGATAGATCGGCTTGTGTACATCATTCCATGTAGCTAATATTATAAATGCGAAATTTGATATTTGAATGAGTAGACACACAAAGACAGATGATAGGTTACATCACCATCATATTTAATTTATAGGGAGGGAACGATAACAGAAATACTAGTGATGTGCTACACGCAATGATAAGCTCACCTTTATTCAAAAACACGTGCAACAGGTGAATTAATTTGGTAGAAGTTTATTACAGAAATGAATTTTTTAGATTAGCAAAAGCAGATAAGTTGAATTATTTTATTGCTTTTGCTAATTATTACAAATGCGATACATGGACATTTAAAAATATATATTCCTGCCTATCTCAAACATAAAATATCCAGAGGGATGAGTAGCTGCGTCCCTTCTGGGGAACAGCAGGCATACTGCGCTCACCAACCTACCTGTTAAGCCTGGGGAGTACTAGCGAATTTCCCTCAAAATGATGACACACGGCATGTAAGCGGCCGTTTATGGGGGAGGCATTTGTTCAGCAGTGGACGTCTTTTGGCTGTTAGCAAGTGCAGATGATGAGATTTTATTTATTCACATATTTTTGTTTTTTAAAACGTTGCCCCACACTAGGATTTCTCCTGTGTCGTGGGTGCGTTTACAGACATGAATTCCACATACAATACACCCAGACCCGTAACAACTACCTGCAGATGATACAAATATTTGTTCCGTGTGGGAATCGAACCCACGACCCGGAGCGCATCAGCCGACTGTATCAGACACTGCACCAACCGTGCCGTCATTAACGATTAACGTTGATATAATCTGTCTGATACTGAAGAGCGGGCGAGCGGGCGATTTGTAATTTGTTAAGACCTATTATTTAACCGTCTTCAATTTATATATCATAATTACAACCAAAGGACTTCTTCAGCTGAACAAAGGCCTTCTCGACAGAAGCTCACAATTGTGTCATCATTTTGGAGGGTACCAGTACTGGCCACGCGTGGCAGGCGGGTTGTGAGCGCAGAATTGTTTCTGTTCCAGAGTAGAGACGCTGCTGCACATCTCTCTGGTTAAGACTCCCTTGTCGCCTTTACTTCTTTCAAGGGAGGAGATGGAGCGCTCTATATTCTTAATTCGGGCACCACATGGAATACAATTTATATTTGCATTATGCTAAATGACAATTCAGATAGTACGCATGTATAAATAATATAGCGCCGTTTGATTAAAAAACCAACTATGTTTGAAAAAGCGCTACCAAAACGGAACTATAAAAGACCTGCTGTACTCGCGGCGACGCTGCCTGCGAGAACGATATTGGATTTGAGAGATAAATACCTCCCCTAGGTAGATTTTTAGGTTTTAAGGTAACTCTTCGAAAATTTTCATTATAATCGATTCGTATTGATTACAACGCGCATATGTTACAAACAGCCATCAGCAGACTCATTTTCATATTTATTACATTAGTGAAGATATTGCCCCACAGTAATTCCGTTTAAAATGTCTTGCCCTTAGTCGAGATCTTAAATGATAATAGCAGCCAGTATCCTAGTACATTCCGCCTTGCTTTTTTATTCTTTGAATGTTATGAACACGTAATAAAACTGTAAGCCATAACCTACAAATTGAGACAGCCAGTAAGTTTGCAAGTCGTGAACCTAATGGCCGTCTAGGTAAATACCGGTCTGCCTAATTACCGTACTGGACAAACAACACACCCATTGCCCAGCACGGTAAGGTCTTCACCTTGGCATGCTGTTGCATATGAAATAAAGCCGTAGCTTAGCTTATTCATGATTTCGGATTAGCTTGATTATTAATTTCGGCCGGTAGGCACGACAAAGATTCTTGCATAACCTTGTATTGCTATCCTTACACCTATATTTACAAAGGAACTATTTGAATTTGAATCATTTAGATAGGATTTTTTTTATTACAAAATGTATGTTAGGTGTCCGCTCATAAATCTTCAAGGTACAAAAATTCCGTATTCCATTACTGTTTCATATGTATGTTACCATCTAAAAATGAAACGTTGATAGCGCCTACGTATTTGTTATCTGTAGCACGCTTCTTGAATATGAACGGAGACCACATTACTGTATCAAATAATAACTCACATAGAAGTGTAATCGTACAGTTTGCACAACTTTATCTACACGATAACATGACCAAAAGTGTCTCTTTGCAGGTTGCACGGACAAGCAGGCTTAAATGGGGCGAAGGCAATAAAATTAAAAACTAAAGTTCCTTGCACGATACGCAAATACTCGCACAGACTGCCGATGTTTGCTCTCGGAACGTTATCACTTGATAAGTTAGAACACAAGCCGCGATCAAACAACGTTATCATGGTAACGTTCTTACTGGGGACTTCGAGGTGCTGCACAGACTCCGCTCCGCTCAGGCGTAGCACGCAAAACACCTGAGACAAGAAGCTATCGACTCGTTTTCTGCACCGTTTGCCAACGGGTGGCATGATGGAAGTTAAAACCAGATTGATCGGTGAAAGTGATAATTGATGTGACTACTAAGTGTTAATTTTAGTGTAAATAGACAAGCCAAAGAACAAACCAAAGCTGATAAGCTCAAATTCTAGTCAAGAGAGGTATCACTTCGTCAAGCTGGAGGACCTAACGACTTTTGATACCGACCTTATAGAGAATGTCAGTGCGAAGGTGGAGGAATGCCTGGCGAAGAACGACCACCTGGCGTTGCAGGAGTTCTGCCCGGCGTACTATGATGGCTTGCTGTGTTGGGACCCGACGCCCTGGAACACGCTGGCTATACAGCGGTGTTTTAGCGAGTTTCACGGCGTCCAGTACGATGATACACGTAAGTTAATCTTAATTCTTTATTACGCCACTCTTACTAAAATAAGTAAACAATGCGATCACGTTGCGTGAACGGATATTTATGAGGAATTTATAAGAAGTAACATTTAACGTATATTTAAGGCAATTTATACAAAAAAAATCGCGTTTTTAATGATATGGCTCTCTGAATAAAATGTTTTTTGAAAATAAATTATTACTCCCATTTCATTCTTAATCTGATATGTAAAATAATATTACGGTCAGAATGTCTTTAGGGAAACACTTTGTTTCCTTACCCACTTACCTGTTTATTGCCGGCAGCCGCGAGACACAATAGATTTATATTCTGGCTTTATAACAGTTAATGAAATAATACAATGTTTGAGACAGTTATCATATTATACACAGATTTCATAATCAAATAAATACGTTTTCTCAAAATCTCGATCTTTGCACCAGTACAAGTAATAAATATTTATTCTTACAGTACAATACAAAAACCTTTATTTTCGGTTACTCAAATAAAAAAATACTATTCTACGTCTCGAGACTCCTTCAATTATAATTGGAGAACTAAAACAATATTGCAACTGAATGTTTTCAAAATACTCAAGTACATAGTACCGAAATGTCTTTTAAACAATAGCGATAAAAATAGCTACTTACTGTTATTTTGAGCTCGTTTCTTTCTTTCAAAATTCGATGTACAGACATAGAATTTATACCAAGTGAAGTGTTCTATGTAACGATAACAACAATCGAATGTATCTGTATACGCTGTTATAACATCTCACTCGTTTTCTGTTAGCGTGCGTCTAGACATGTGCAAACGTGCACTGTAATCAGTGGTGTAATGCAACGTTGTATCACGGTTTAAGGAGCACAGCATGGAATGACAATTAAAAGTTGGTTTGAAAATGGATTTTAATTATACATTATTTCAACGCAACCGTCGAAATGAGTGAATTGTATTGCATTACACCATACTTGATTATGTTGCATGTCGCACAAGGACGGACCCTCATCTTCAAGGAGAAGTAACATTAATAAGGGTAGTATGCCACTCATCTATTTCTTTGTCCAATTTATTTGTGTAAAATTTGATCTATGAAGATGTGATGTTCGACAAGTGCCATATCCAATTCTAAACGCATTATTATTATTTTTCATCTCGGTGCCTTGTTTTAGAAAGACATTGGTTACTGTCAGGCTCATTAAATATTGCTTTCATACCCATTCAGATGTGATTGATTGAAAATATGAAATGTCAAAATATTTGATCATTTTTATGATATCTATAAATTCTTTGATAAAATTGACATTTAAAAAAGATGTTGGGTGAGTAGCATACCACCCTGATGTAGTGGCAATATCACTCTTAGCCATGTTTAAAAATAGTAATAAATCATTTATTCCGAGTAACTACAAGTATGTTAGTAAAACACTTGACATGGTTGACCTGGTTTCCATACCAATGTTTTAAGATATTGGTTAATTCAGAAGATAAGTTAGCCCCTTCCATTTTTTCCACAGTATGTCATAGAAAACCAGGTGAAACGCCCTTCTCGAGTCGCGAAAGCAAACATAAACCAGTGTATTCCGATTCAAATAATATTTCACAGCATACTTAACTCTCAATATCACACTGTCTGTCGAGAGTCCCAACTCGCGCCAGTCCGGGGTTTCTGTAGTCATTCTACACCTTTGTACGTACACGTGTACAGATTTGTATAATGGATCTTCGCAGTGAAACAAATATTAAAATTACCCACCAATCCATTTTAGTATGTGGAGATATTCATTATTAATCATTTTATAGAGGTGACATGAAACCTCAGAAGACTAACTACAAGAAAGGTTTCTTGTAGTTATTCTGGAGTTGCGTCTGCGTGCTTATACCAAGTGACCCTCGAGAAGACGGTGGCACGATGTCTCGTGCCGCCGTGTGCGCAGCACACCGCAAAGCGAGGCAACCGGGGAAGCCTTTACAATCCCTCCCGAGAAGTGCCCGGAGGGTGGCCTTTTTACAGCCGCTTTTCCTCCGCTAGAGGGGGTGACTGCTTTACAATCATCCCTTCCGAGATATGCCTAAAGGCGTGGCATCATGGGCGGCTCTTGAGTGATCTTACAAGGATCTGGAGCCCCCCCTTCAGTGCCGAAGATGTTAGTCAGTAGTTTTAGCCCGAAGATTCCGGACTCTTAGTCCGGAATGCTTCTTCGCCCTTCCCCAGAACGGAGGAAGTTCACGATGAATTTCCACTGGAGACTAATAAAATACAAAAAGTGACACAAAAGGTGGTGAGTGCAGAGTGGCTGCTATTCCACAGAAGATGTTCTGTCAAACCTGATGACCATGACATAAACAAAGAAGCCTCATATTATTACCCCCTGAAAATCTGAACAGTACATAAAAAGGTTAAAAACAAAGAAAAAAAAAGTAACTTATATAATATATAATAAGAAAGCGTAATCTCACAGAAAATGCTTCCAATATCTGCGAACAACATCGTGCAAACACGCCGTAAGATATTTTATCCACCTGGTATCGCATGAAATATTTTTGCAAGATCAAATCTGTGGGAACGTGAAATATTCGAGATGCATAACATCCCGAAAATAGCATAAGCTATTACTAAACATTATTTAGATTGATAACCCCTTTTGGCCGTGCGGTGCCAACTAAGAATAGCACTGCCCCATCACGTCCCGTAGTGTCGTGAAAGATCACTATGGGATTAGCCAGAGGATGGGCAGCAGCGTCCTTCTTCCTTCTTTAACTTCCTTCGCCCCGCATAAGGCCGAAGGGGTATGGTAGGGCCTCCTACCGGCTAAAACCACTGGAGCGGTCATCTTCTGCACCGAAGGCTGCATCCTTCCATCCATGACCGCTCCAGGTCCTCGTAAGATCACATTAGAACCGCCCATTGGTGCCACGCCTTTAGGCACATCACGGAGGGGATGACTGTAAAGTGGTCATCCAAGCCCAAGGCACTTCTCGGGGAGGATTGTAAAGGATCCCCCCAAGCCTCGCTGTGCGCTGTGCTGCGAACACGGCAGCACATGACTAAATGCATGCCGCCGTCTTTCCGGAGCTCATTCGGTGTGAGCACGTAGAGTCCCCAATCGATCCGCCCGCGACCCCCGAGGCCCCCTTCCTAGAACCCCTTTTATTGATCCGGTGGAAATACATCTTGTACTTCCTCCGCACCGAGACAGGGCGGAGGGGTATGCCAGTCTCCTACCGGCTAAAACCACCGGAGTGGTCATCTTTGGCAACTTAGGGGTCTCCCTCCCTAGTTCCTGGAGCCTTCCAGGAACTCGAAACATCTCTATCTAGAGCCACCATTGGTGCCACGCCTTTAGGCACATCTCGGAGGGGATGACAGTAAAGCGGTAACCCCTTCTTGCGGAAGGTAGGCGACTGTAAAAAGGCCACCTCCCCAGGCACTTCTTGGAGGGATTGTAAAGGATTCCCCTGAAACCTCGCTATGCGCTGTGCTGTGCACACGGTGGCGCGTGACCACTTGCGCACCGCCGTCATCCCGGGGGTCGCTCGGTATGAGTACGCAGGTTTCCCTCTAGGCGAACTCGCGACCCCCAAGGCCCCCGCCATATAAAGACGACAGGGGGCTCAGCCGTGTAGGACACGGACGCTGCGGCAGTTGTTACCCCAGCTCCGTGTCCTTCTTCTCCGAGCGGGATCGGCCCTCTCCCGATCCCGCTCACCGACCTCCTTCTGGAGTATGACGCTCTCACAGAAGGAGACCACCGCACTCCAATTTTCATGCTCTGCATAGCCGACACTACCACTGGCAGAGAGAGATCTTGCTTGACCCGATCGACCAGGATCCGCCGCTCGGCAGCCCACGCAGGGCACTCTCTAAGCGTGGTCCTAGACCCCCTAGTGACTCACGAATAGCATTAATATTTTTTAAATTTTTAAATAATATTCTAATAATACACTATATACCTATACACGCAGTTGTATAAATATGGAGACATAAATACCTATAGCGCTCATAGCCAGTTGCGCTCACTGATCGGTAAACGCTTGGCGCGGTCAGTCTGTGGAATTTGACCGCCATAGGAGTGTTTCCGTGGTTTAAAGGGCACCTGAAATCGTCGGTCCCGCTTGTTGTAATTAAACGGCAGTCGTTAAGCCAAGTCGACGGCATTTGGGTGGCTTGAATAACTCTGACACAAGGTTGGCCACCAATCACCCGAAAATAAATTAAAGAAAGAATACCAAAATAAAAATGACAAATTTAAATTAAATATTTTTAATGAATAAATGAATGAATGAAAATAATAATTTTAAATTAGATATTTAGTGATTGTAGATTTCTCCGAACTCTTGCAGCTTCCAGTCGGACTCGAGGTGGCTGAATATTGATTTGGGATAGGTACCTATAATAACGAAGTAACATCCATAGATTCACTTTTAATCAGAGATAAAATCTTCGGGTTGGGGCTCGTTTGACTCGTCTCGGTGTGTATTGTGAGGAATGAGTTTCCATGATGAAAAACAAGAGTTTGGTTCTAAATAAATATTATTTTTATACTCATCATTTATCGTTTAATTCACTTAACGATATAAAATACATTGTAATGTCTTAGTTTTTCGCGCGTTCGAAACGTTAAGTATTGTTAGGAAAAACAAACATCTGTAATATAAGTAGTTACGTCATGAAAGGGTTTTATTATAATACTAGCTGGGACCCGCAGTTTTACCCGCGTTTATTTTAAAAGAAATTTAGAGTACTTCGACATAGACACTTGACATAGAATATATATATTGGATTGCAAGGGTATTTTTTTTGCGCGGAACCCTAATTATTTTTCTTGAATAAAAGTAGCCTTAGTTATTCCTTATAACATCAGCTATCTGCCAGTCAAAGTCCCGTCAAAATCGGTCCAGCCGTTTCGGAGATTACCCGGAACAAACAGACAAACAGACACAAAGACAAAAAAATTAAAAATTGTTTTTTTGTTACATGTACCGTATATACTTTCATATGCATTTAGTAAAAAGCTGTTATTTTGACATTACAAACAGACACTTCAATTTTATTTATTTGTATAGATAATACATTATTATAAATACACTGCTTGCATTAGTAGCTACATACTAGCTGCTAGTAGAACGAACCATAATTAGTTATTACTATTGATAGGGCTGATGTATTGATTGATTAAAAAATAAAAATTGTAATGCAGAGAATGCATCCCGCTGGTGTATGGACGGCGTGTGGCGAAACTACTCGAACTACGCAAACTGTACGGAGCGCATCGCTAACGTATCACCGACTGACGTCACCAGCCTCATCTACCTCGCCGGCTACTCACTCAGCCTTGCCGTGCTGTCACTCGCTGTATTCGTCTTCCTTTATTTCAAGTAAGTTCACTTCCTTCCTGATGACAGGGTTGATTCAGTGACTATCTGTTTGACTTGCTCTGAGTCTGGGTGTATGTATCTCATAGCATCTACGGTACAAGACATTCTCAGTCAAATGCCAGGCTATAAGACCGTCAAGCAAGTTTTCATTATCATTTACTAAGATGTATACCATGCCAATATCGCTAAAATATATGATTGTTTCTGCACGATGTTTTTATGGAACGAGGTCGAAGCAATTTCGGCAGTGTAAGTGTAATTTACCCGAAAGAGAGACATACATTAACAAAAAATATCTGTATTTTAAAATGTATTTGTATTTCAATGATGAAATTCATTCAGCCATTATCGTCATATCAGCTAAAGGACGTCCACTGCTGAACAAAGGCCGTCCCTATAGATTACCACAACGGCCTGTTATATGACATGCAAGTTATATTATATTATACTGGCCACCTGGCCACTTGATTATCTCAGTGCAAATAGTCGCCGTTAGCAAGACGACAACAACCAAAGACCATTATGTCTGATGGATTCACCCGGACGGTGGCATGCCCGACAGATGCCAATCATCTTACTATTGGTGTAAATTAGGCAAAGAACAAAATCTAAATTAGGTATATTTTTTATCATCTCATAAAAAATATAATTACTTATAATAAAAATACCGAATACATAGTATTGTTACATAATGGGTCCCTTACTCTGATTACGAACACAGTTTGTAAATATATTATTTTTTGCAGGCGTAGATTCGTTACTACGACACAAATTGCTACAATTATATCAGACATAACGAGCTACACTTCGTTTAAGAGAATCGGGAGATCGCTGAATAAATTGGGAGACAGTGGGGTGGGATATACAGACAATGTAATTGTGTCAATTATATACATATTTTGTGTATGCACCCTTAAAGAGTCAGTGCTAACATGCCACTGAATTAGGCCTAGTTAATATTAAGTTCCGATTCTATGTGGTGTCCAGATTAAGAATATAGCACCACTCCATGTCCTACCGTGGATGTCGTAAAAGGTGACTAAGGGTCTCTATACCAGCACGCGTCACTTCTGGGGAACAGCGGCAATTCTGCGCTTACCAACCCGCCTGCCAAGCGTATAAATTGACCGAACAATTATAGTTATATAATTATATTATTAGTGCGAACGCCTACAAGAGATGGAAAAATAGAACAAGATGTATGAAATGTTTCTAAAGATGTTAATAATAAACAAGAAAGTTGGCGAATGCTTCAACGTTCGTTGCGAGTACAAAACGACGACACACGACATATAACCGGTCGTTGTAAAACTATCGGGGAGGCCTTGGTTCAGGAGTTGTTATTCTTAGGCTGATATGATGATGATGATGAGTATTAAGTTTTAATCTACTTACAAGAAATTGATAAAATCTGCTTCGTATTTGTTGAATGTAAATAGAAAATTGACACATGATTATCTGGGAAATGAGTTTGCAGATTTTATCAGAGATATAGATAAACATCGTAAGTAGGCTACTGAACTAAGATCAGACCATTAGATAATACTGTACTACATACATTGCAGATTTATCATATACGTCAAAATAGAATTAATAAATATTAGATAGTAAGATGAAGTGCTACATATTTTGACTAGTTCTGCAAAAGTGCATCAATAGGGTTTTACATTAATTCACATGTTTAATTTACATATAAATCAAAATAGTTTGAGAATATTCAGTCCCTTTAACATTAAATGCAACATTTTTTATTAGTATAATTAAAAGAACCAACCTGGCCTTATCCTTTCTCATAAAAATCAATGCTAGTCTGTATGTTACTTATAGACTCGCATACCAATCGATCAATTGAGCTCATGGGTCATGTTTGACACATTACTGGATAGATTTAGAAAGTATTGAGGAATTTTTAGGTAGCACAATTACCGTAAAAACGGAAACCAAGATAAACCATTGCGAACCGTGGCAGGGTACAGCTAGACTGCTATAAAAATATGGCTTTGATTTTTTTGTTTTACTTGTAGCGGTCAGTATTCTCTTAGCTCTTTAGAGAAGTTCTAAATGATAGTTCTTAAAAAAAATATTTAAATAATGGAGCAATAATATGTCTTGAAATTCAAAATTATTATGATATCTTTTTACATTAAAATGAAAAAAGGCAACATTCGGTAAAAATTTAAATGGATGCAATAATCGCTGATTATTTTGTGCGATATGTTCTTCGTTTATTAGAGATATGTATATGTTGCAGAGAGACGACAGTCACGGATGGTGTTAAAATTACAGTTCTGTTCTTTGCGATCGATAGGCGGATCGGACTCGGATAATTTAGGTTAGAAGGCAGCGGAACGGTCTTAGCCTTCGTGGTTATAAATTAAGGGGTATGATCAAATCACTGACTTTCTTTAGAGATGTTGTAATTTTAACATCTTCCGTGAATTGATCATCTATCTTAGGGATTTGATCGAATCTCCGTTTTTATCATTTCCCTACGACATATACATATTGATTTGCTGGCGATGTCGTAGTCATGGCAAAATCGCTACCAGAGCTTAGTACAAATCGACTCGATAATCTCAATAGAGTTTCTCAATCGGTCTTAAAATGAACATAGGCAAGACGAAAGTCATGTCAAACGCCAATGTCATGCCGATCCCAATCATCATCATCATCATCTCAGCCGGATAAAGTCCACTGCTGGACACAAGCCTACCCCAATGATCGCCACCACCACCGGTCAGGGTGTGCTGTGGGCTCATTGGTTTTGCCATAATGGCCACGCTTGGCAGTCGGGTTGGCGATCGCAGTTGAGTTGTTACTGTACTCGAAGGATGCTGCTGCCCATCCTCCGGTTAATCCCATAGTCGCCTTTTACTACACCCAAGAGATGAAACGGGTTGGTGCTATTCGTAGCCGGCACCACACGGCACGATCCCAATATCTATTGGGAACTCTTTTCTTGAAGTTGTTAACGACTTTGTCTACCTTTCCGGTTGTCCTGGACAAACCTTCCAATTAGGTACGCCGAACTTCGAGAAAGCAATCGATCGTCGAAGCCGAGGCGGCTGAGCAGCGTTCGGGAAATTTCGCAACGGCTTTTCGTCAACAATACCGCAGTCCCTCAAGATGGGCGTCTTACCAGTGTGTATTACCAGCGATGACATATGGCTCAAATCCATACAAATAGATCGGTGCTTATAGGCTCTTACCCTCTGGTTACACCGATTTCTCGCTAACGTGTACAGGTACCAGTTTCCTCACTACGATCTCTTCTTGATATGTCCAAAAGCCCTTGTTACGACATCTAATAGGCATTCGAACACGAGGGGTAAACCATATATACCCCTTGGACGGGTAAGAACCTGTAAGCACCGATACATTTGTGTGAATATTCTCAACTCTTCACCGGCTAATATATGGAAGGTTTTTAAATCACTCGGCACATCTAAATCACAATCCTATAACCTTCTAACTAGTTTCTCAATAATCTGAATTAGCACTATTCACCATAGGGAATTTTCCAGATGATGTATAAAAATCAATATCTGCTATAATAGTTCCATGCCGATTTTGCCTCCCGACGCATTCTCTTTTTCTCCTGTGACTGATCTGAAGATCCGCAAAACTTTTACTACTATGATATCGGTCATTCTTAATAGTAAAATGACCGTTTTTACACATATCATAAATGTGTCCTGCAGACTGGGTATGAGCTTCAATTGAGAAGGCTTTAGTTATCTCTCTTCCAAAAATTCTAACTCCTACTTAGCTAATCATTTCAGGCAGATATCCATGCTAATTAATATTATATAAATAAATTAATGCCGATAAGGTTCTAGGTTGATTTTTACAACAATGTGCTCATACAATATTGTAACATTTAATATGATTTAAAACGAGTAAACCATGGAGTTTCTTGCCCGTTCTTCTCCATAGGAATTCCACATCTTGGAACGCGGCAATTAAAGTCTCGACGATTCATAAGTGCCTGTATATGGTTTACATGGATCAAAATATTTTTATCTTATCTTATCTTATCTAGAAGCAGTTGTCCACAAACAAATCTCCTGCTACATCTTCAAGAAGAACTTGCTATCCGAATACTAACCCGGATTTCGGCCTGGTCATAACACATCTACTGCTATACATAAAATCACAGAAGATATAACTCATTAACTGTCACAAAGTCAGACATAATTAAAAATCTATTGTGTCTCACGGCTACCGGTAATTAACAGGTGTTCGGATAAGAGGCGGTATGAAGTATTCTAAACCAACGGGTTTAATTTTAATAGACTTATATATATATTATTATTAATATACTTAAACCTAACCTTTGCGTTCTAGTTATAAACCATTTCAAGTTTATATCCATTCCGTGTGGTGTGGATTAAGAATATAGCACCACACCATCTTCTCCCGTGGATGTCATAGAAGGTGACTAAGGGACTCTAAATCAGAAATATGGGTACCAGTGTCCCTTCTGTGGAACAGCAGCCATTCTGTGCTCACCAAACCGCCGGCGTAAGCGGAAGCGTGGTGAGAACTGGGAAATTCCCTCCAAAACGACGACCATGTAACTGAACTGACCGACTGAAATATAACCGGTCGTTGTGGAAGTTTATGGAGTAGGCCTTTGTTTAGCAATGGACGTTTTTGAGCCGATATGATGATGCATACATAGAATTCTAACACCTCAAAAAAAGAAACTGCTAAACACCCTCAAACATCGTATTTAATATCCAGTCACATTGGTTCGTCATTTCAGCCGAATGAAGTCCACTGCTGGACACAGGCCTCCCCCAACGATCACCACAACGACCGATATGGGTTTGTGTTGTGTGCTCATTGGGGAGTTTTGCCATAATCACCACGCTAGGCTGGGGAGTTTTGCCATAATCGCCACGCTTGGCTGGCGGGTTGGAGATCGCAGTTGAGTTGTTAATGTACTCGAAGGACGCTGCTGCCCATCCTCCGGTTAATAACATAGTCGCATTTTACAAAACCCACGGGATGAGCTGGGTTGGTGCTATTCATAGCACCACATGGCACAGTAATTGCAATCAAACAATCAATCAGTAATCTTATATAATGAATAGAAAATACAACGCTACCAATTTACATTGCAGGAAAGAAAGTACTCGCGCAGTGGTTTTGATTTTAATGTTCCTACTTGTATTTTACTAACGTTTATTATGGGTGGGAATATCTGTTCAATATGTACCCGAATAATATCTGGGGTTATTGTGAGAACGCCTTCCATTAGTTAACATATATTAAACATAATGTATATGATTCACTGGGGACATAACAACGATAATAAAAACTTATACCGCCTTTGATGTTAACACATCTTTGACATTATCATAGGCCGTTCGGTGTATTCAAAATTAGAACACGACTGCCCAAATGTTATGCCCCGAGCTACATAAGCTACGACCTTGTATGTTGTGGTCAGTTTCCAGTCTCGCCAGATGCGATTGAATAGGTAGTGTCAGTATTTAACCTGGAGCAACTGCTATCTGACCATCGCAATTTGATAACTGTAGCATACGAATATCCAGACGACAGACCAGCAGATAGACAGAGAGTCGTTAGATGCGGGTGGCATGTATCCGGCCGGAAATCTATGTGGGAGGCCTTTGTTCAGCAGTGGACGTCCTTCGGGTTATATAAAAGATAAAATACAAAGATAAAAATATGTTTTATTCATGTGAAACCATTTATAGGCACTTATGAATAGTCAAGACTTCAGTTGCCGTGTTCCAAAATATAGATTTCCTATGGAGAAGAACAGGCAAGAAACTCCATGGTTACTCTTTTTAAATCATATTGGTACAATGTTTTATTTACTGCAATGTTCTTCAAATGTGAGGACAATGCAGGAGAAAAGAATCCAAACTTCTTAAAAAGTCTACACAAGCCTGATTTTAGTATTTACTAGAGTTTTTGATTCAATTGTCAGGACAGCATTAAGATGACCAATCTTAACAGACGGCACTCGTTCACGAGCATGACGCACGCATCAGCGTCGTTCAGCTCAACCATATTATAGGGAAACTTCGACCCGACACACAACGCCACCATAATAAGCAGGATACTTGAATGTGCATGACACACCTAAACTGCCAGACAAATATCACGTCAATATAACAAAATAATTAAATAGCCCACATGGTACCTACTGGATGATGATGATGATGACCAAGGTTAGACCGGCTCACGGCAGTCTTTCTTCAGGTTTCTGACAGTCCGTATTGTCGGTCTCAAATATACGTATAACAAGCTCAACCGCAGCTTAACATGCTCTCTGAGGCATGATGGGAATTTATAAATAATGATTACCCCTACAAGGTAAGACCACGGGTATATCCCACAATCATTACCTTCGTGCTTCTGAAAATTTAATTCTTAACATTCAATCCCACCATACAGGGTGTATGTCCAATTCCTTCGTTGTTTCAGCAACAAATGTCTGGAATGCGCTTCCCCGTCATATAAAGAAAGCTCCGAGTAAAAATCACGTTTAAAGGTAACGTGCGTCAACACTTCTTAAAACCGTTGCAATCCTGATCATTCAAAACGGTCTTCGTCATTAGAGTTAACATTTATATAATTTTTTTTTTCTTGTTCATTGTATCTTTTTTTATTAGTGCATGTAGGTATGAATTCCCATTTCTACATTATCTATAGCTTTGTTCTTGTGCCTCTATCGAAGTGCGAACCCAAAGTTTGACTGGTAGAAAATGCCTATGGCATTCAGTCCGCCTTGTGTATAGTCAATGTACATAAACAAATATCGGGGCTTACCCTCCTAGACTTACGTGTTAGTTCGGTTCTGCTTATCAAATCTAGAGGACAGATCCTCCCTAATATTAAAAATTAAATAAATTTACTGTTGAATATGCTATAAAATTAGTGAATTTTATTTCCAGGAGACAGCTACTGACTTATATCAATCGCGATTCCAATCAATCATATATGCCTTTCACAAGAATATCACCGCCAAGCCTTGCCTTTGGAGCAGTTTACGTCTTGCCGCGCCGATAGTAGCCCTATCAGCCCATACAGGTGAACCATAGCAAACACAACCTAAGTAGGTAGCGCCGTAAATAGTTTTCAAAGTATAAAATGAAAGACCCATGTAGCTGTTGATATCCTTGTCAGGGCATAAAAGTTCCTTTTAGCTTTTTCACCTACAGATTTGATGTGATCAACGAATGAAAATTTTCTCTCCAAGACCAAGGTAGCACACGGACTCCTTTCTTTTTACGGTTACATTATTGAATTTAATGCTCGGTGATATCTTAAGATTGCCTTTTAAAATTAGTTGAAAGGTTTTTTGAGGTGCAAACATTACGGGGTTTCGTTCGCCCCACCTAGAGATTAAACGTAAACAAGTATCCGCCAATTTTTCAAGGCCCGCCCTTGTACTTGACTGAATAAGCAGAAGGCCGTCGTCTGCGTAACCAGTCAATGAACAATTAATGGAAACAAAGTAATGGAATCGCTAGAAAATCATCGAAACCCATGTTCCATAGATAAGGACTAATAACGGATCCTTGAGGACATCCTATCGTGTGTTCCTTCGACACAGCGTGATGACCAAGTTTAAGTTTTGCAGATCCGTGTGCAAAATATGAGTAAACGAGAGTGTAGATGTTTCTGAAGCAACCGCGGGCTTTCATTTTAAGTAGTCACCACGCGTTGTCGAAGGCACCAGAGATATCAAGGAAGATGCCTATCACGTACTTATGTTCAGATGAATTTACTACTTTCCTGACAGAGATTGCCGCGTCAATAGTAAATTTTCCTATTGTGAAGCCGAATTGGTTATTATGAAATTTCGGTCCATCCGGCAGCAAACGTAGGCTAAGGCAGCATAAGGCGCTCGAGAAGTTTCCCTAAATATGGTAGTAAAGTTATAGGCCGGTATGATTTAGGATCATCCGGGGGGTTGTCACCACTTTTTGATATTATGCGTATAAAACCGGAACGCCATATACGAGGGAAAATGCCTTCAGCAATGCAGCGATTAAAAACGGTCAGTATAGAGTCACCCGATATTTTACAAGCTTCTTTAATCATTCTATTCGATATTTTATCTTCTCTAGATGCTTCATTAAGTGGTCGTATATTGACAACGTTTATGAATTCGTCAGTGGATGGAAGGTCAGACGCTGGGGATTCTGGCGGTTCAGCAGCCCATGATCCGATCTGTTGATGATACTCGTTATCATTTCCAGGTAGACCATCAAAAATTGAGCTAAAGAAATCCCAATTCGCCCCTTTAGATTTGTATCTAAAATTTGATCCAATATTTTGATAACCTTGTGTCAATCTAGGTACAAATTCGTACACGATCAGGCAGTGATCACTACACGACGCGTCCGGAAGGACGCGCCACCTGTCCAAGCGAACGTCTGCACTAGATAGTGTGACGTCAATAGAAGACTCGAAGCGAAAGGGCGAAGGCGAAGGGGTATGCCGGACTTCTACCGGCTAAAAGCACTGGGGCGGTCATCTTAGGCACCTAAGGGAGCCTCCAGGTCCTCGTATGATCACACTAGAGCCGCCCACTGGTGGCACGCCTATAGGCAGATCTCGGAGAGGGTGACTGTAAAGCGGTCACCCCCCCAAGATCATAAGTACCCGTCTATGAATGAACTAAGCTTGTTCTATACTAAAGGTGTTCTATAAAAAGATACAAAAACAATCCTTAATCTAAATAAAATATGTTATACCTACGATAAAATTATTTTACACACAAACAAAATACCTACACTAATATATAGCATCGCAACGTACATTGTTCCAGGCTGATATCCATTGACCATTACATGCACGCCGTAGCTGTGGCAAAGAGGTTCCCACTCAGCATGATGCTGTGTTGTAACGAGAACTTCATCAGAGCGCTGGTGTTCAGTGTTAACCCCATAAACTGTATACAGAAAAACTGCAGAGAAGCAATGTATTTTTTTACTAATAAATATTTCGTATCTAAATCATAAACGACAGTGGCTATAAAATGAGTAGTGATAATTATGAAAATCAACTGAACGTTAAATTCCATACAGCCAGTGTTGACACGTTAATGTAATTTGGCACACAAATTTGGGGTACAAATCATATCATCGTTCCGCCTTACCGTCCACAAATTGCATACCTGTTACAATTCAAATTGATTTCCAAATAACCTTCTATGAATTTCTTGCGTTGATTTTCCTTTAATAATCGTTTGATAATTTTACTATCGTAAATAAATATGATTTTCTCAAAGTTATTTCAATAGGAGGTTCATTGAATCCAAATAACTTACGTGTATATAATATATATCGTGTTTATTTCGTTCATTATATATACCTACGTGTAGCATCCATACATGCCGTATATATACGTGCAACGTGCAAATCTAGCACATACAATTATTACATTATTAATGCACAGGTATATGAATTGTCATGATAAATATTTGTATGATCTGCAAGTAGTTGTTCCGGGTCTGGGTGTATTGTGTGTGGAACGTATGTCTCTAAACGCACCTACGACACAGGAGAAATCCTAGTGTAGGGCAAACAATATTTTATGTTCTACCATAAATATTTACACTTGTTTGCAATAAATACTTGTAACATAATACGTGCAATAAACAATTAAGCACACATATGTATAGTGGAACATAAATGCATGCACTATAAATATATATAAAATAAAATATGTCATCTTTTTTTTTTCATCATTATTTTAGCCAAATGAAGACCACTGCTGGACACAGGCCTCCCGCAAAGACCACCACAATGACCGATATGGGTGTGTTGTGGGCTCATTGGGGGGTTTTGCCATAATTACCACGCTTGGCAGACGGGTTGCTAATGTACTCGAAGGACACTGCTGCCCATCCTCCAGCTAATCCCGTAGTCGACTTTTACGACACCCACGGGAGGAGATGGAGTGGTGGTATTCTGAGCCGGCACCACACGTAAAAATATGTACTACTCTTAATTCGCTGCTTAAATTTGCAGTACATCTTGAAATAAAATGTTTCTGAGACAGCTTCTGAAAACTTTGAAGGCATTTTAGCCTTAAAGATGTAGATGCGTTTAATTAACTTCACCCACTTTTCTTGCCTATCAGGCAAGGAGGATTTGGTAATATCACCCTTAAGTGTAAATAAATAACAAATATAACGAAAATGTGAAAGTTAAAAGATATTTACTTCAATATTAATTCGTTTGAACATTTTTTTTTTTACATATATTTGATACTCTGTAATGTCAGTAAATAATCTTACTATATACATGCATACATAGAATCCGCACCAAACAAATATTTCTATGATATGACAAACACCCAGACCCGGTAGTTACTATCTGTAGTAACTACCGGGTCTGAGTGTTTGTGCATGTGAGATTAATAGTACGGTACTAGGTGAAGAACTCGAAACCCGGGGCGGTACGATACCCCACAAAGACAATCCTTCTAAGTACCGCACAAAACTTACGCATATTTTCTATATTTTGGTAGGATTGTCATACGAGGATAAATTAAGAACTCATTTGTTTATTTGATTTTCTTAATTATGTACGAGTAGGTAATGAGAAATACTAAAACTATTTTACTTACATAGATACTATTACAAATTATGCACATGATTTTATTTTTTATTTTCAATAATTTGTTATTTCTTTTAATACTGTGGTAAATTCAAAATATAACAAAGATTTTTTAATAATCTTAGGTTAAACAGTCATACATATCCAATTTAAAATCGTTTATTTCATTGTATTATATATTTCATTGACAATAGTGAAGATTTTTACATACATCAAGATTAAAATATTCGCAAAGCTTTTGTTCTAGCAATTCAACAAATGCAATAGAATTATGCGGAGGTATTATAAGAAAACCAGACTACACATTACCGTCATAAGAATAGTTACTATTTTCTACTAAATTAAGAATTTATTCATTATTTTAATCTTTATCGTTAAAAGGCATTTAACACTATAGTCTACAATGTAAACACTGATGTTAGAATAATAAAAGTGCATCAAACACAAATTTAACGAGTGACGAGCCCACCCTTTGTCAACTAGCTGAACCGGAGTATGTGAACATATCGGTGAGAGGTGACGCACTTATTATACACCTATGGTTGCATGGTAGTATGAAGCTTTGTCCCTGTGGGGTATTTATTCTGTGGCTAGTTTTGTGTACTACAGCCCTACTTATTTCACCTGCCATAATAACTATGGGTAAGCTTAGTCGTGTTCCGGGGAAAGGTCGGAACAGCCAGCAAATTTACTGGACAACAAGGTATTCCATTTTAAGCCTTAGGTCGGCAACGCATTAGTAATCACTAATTTACTGATTTCCATGCTTACGGTTGCAACCTATCAGTCACCTGTAACTAGTAAGAATTGCCTTATAACATTCAAAAAAATATCTAGAAACTGTACGCACGTATAAGCTGATTTCGCATTGTATAGGCTTTCCGTACGCTGAGAGATGAGCTTAAACTGGATGTGTATAGCTTGATATGTAGCTGTGTCGACCCACGTTATTAGAAAAATCTTAGTGTGGGTCAGCGTTTATATGCTTGAACAACAAAACTACTACCAGATAATATCAAGCAACTAACTCTACTCGTTACAAGAACAATCACCAATAACCAAGAAAAAACAGCAACATTTTCACTCGTAATAAGAAAAGAGTTCTTGAAAAACGCTATTGAGGTTATTCTTTATACATAATACATTATCTTTATAGGGAGGAAATGAAAAAGTTTACGTTATCGTAAAAAAACCTTGTTTATCCTTTTCGTAAACTAGCTTAGTTTACTAAGATCAATAAAAATAAATAATTGAGTGGTCGGTTTTAATTATTTTTCTTATTGTCACAGTTTATTTTGGGGTTTACTTGTCACCTTATTACGTCTAGACTTTGCGGCTTAAGTAATTAATGTAGATTGCCTTGTTAACGTTTATGTGGAATTAATTCAACTACATAATTTGGTTACAAATATTTGCTTACTTAGCTCCGTAGCTCGTCCCATGGTCCCTAAATGCATTTTCCTATAACTAATACAGTGAGTCGCATCGGCAACTTTTGTAAGCCGAACGAAGCCGACGACTGTGTCTAAGAACTAAATAAAAAGAGACTTTATAGCAAAGTACTATCTACAATTATGTAGATAGTACTTGTGACTTCGTCTGCAAGGGAACTAATGTTGACCCTTAATAAAGGAAACTTAATAACGCAATATAAAGTATTCTATGGTCTGTTTCAGGACATAATCTAACTTTCAGCCAATTTTCACATGAAACCCTAAACATTCAAACGTTCATAGATTAATAAGATTAGTCAATGGCCTTGGAACTCCGTTTACAATTCGGCGGAAGCTTTAACTGTTATTGTACTGTATCAACGGCACTGAAAGAGACCGCGTCTATCATTATAACTGTTCTCAGACACGCTATAAAGTTAAAAGTTCAGAGGAAGCACGGACAAGCCTTGAACTCGGAAAGTGTACCTTCTTGTTTTTCAAAAGTTTACAAAGTGGTTTACCGTTGATTCATTATAAATTCTTCATGGTAAGACTGTGAAATCAATCATCGCAACCGTAATTTGCACAATGCGTGCGGCACAATGGTTTTCTACGGCTACGCCACGGATCGCAGTTTTGGTTCTCACTCAGAACAAATATTTGTATGGCCAACAACTTCATTTCGGGTTTGGGTGTTATACAAGGTTCATGACTGTAAGCTGTATCCACGAAACTAGAGAAGTCCTAGAGCCTGTCTTACCGTTGCGTCCCCTCCGCTAGAGCGGATGACCACTGTGCAGCTACACACACAGCTTTTTTATCGTGAGGAAATCCTCATGGACTTCCTCCATCTTGGAAGACTCTTATTACCGACTAGAACCCCACGGTGTCCTTCCTCTTATCACTAACCAGGGGTGAGGTGTACGCTTGGTCTGTATTAGACCGCGCCTCCGAAAGATATTGGCCTGTCACTGTATGACGGGCCCCGTCTTTGTGCGGCTTGGCTAGCCACACCTATCTTCAGAGAGTCGTGCGCAGGACATACGCGCCGCCGTCTCGGGCCTGATTCTGTTCGGGCGACGGACTGCCCTTGGTTCGTCGCCCGCAGGCCGCTCCTCATGGTGGCTGAAGCTCGTTCAGCGCCCTCCTGCGCCCGGTGCGTTTTCTGCGATGGGGATCAGAGGTGGTCTCCAGACGTCTCCTTTGCTTGCATCACGTCCTCGCAAAAAGAGGGGACGGTAGCCCACGCGTTCTCGCTCTGGACGATGGACTGAACCACGGCCGGAAGCGAGACGTCATACCCTTCGACCGCCACTATGAGTTCACGGCGCTGCGTTAAGAAAGCTGGGCACTCCTCCAGCGTGTTCACTATGTCTTCCGGGCAGTCTTAGCAGTGATGATAGCTGGGTGTCCTTTCTTGGCCTATTCGACGCAGATACTTCCCTAAAACACTCATGGTTTGAGAGTACCTGCGTCATCCGGAAGGTGAGGGCGCCATGCCACCTCTCCAGCCATCCATGACGGGTCTTACCGCCCCTAACGCGGCGTGCCCTTACAGTTCCACCCCCACCAAGTTGTACCTAAAGGCGTGGCACTAACTGCTCCGGTGCGATTGTTCTGGAGATTCTGGAGCCATCCTTGGTACCGAAGATGACCAATTGGATGGTTTTGGCCGGTAAGAGTTGGCATACCCTTCCCCCGTTCCCTGGGGTGGAGTAACCCCATGATGGATTTCTACCGGGTTATAAAAAAGGTATCCAGCGTCAATTTAATAGGCGTCTTAAATGTACACTTCCATTAAGAACGGCAACGTACCAAAATATTATTTCCGGCTTTAATATCATTTATATACTTTGTTTTACGATCTATCCATCACCGTAGCAAAACATCAACAAACGTGGAACATGAGTCATTGGACTTCTGCGAATTATACTCTAAAATGTTTTTAAAATAGATACAGAAAAAAATGTTATCAATATTATGATTTTCTCACACTTCAGGAACTTTTATTTATATACGCGCACCCTTTTAATCAAGACTCTGGCATGAGTACAATAGGTACAGTAATCATTTGATTTGTTTTGATTCACAACACTAGGATTTCTTCTGTATTGTGGATATATACATAAATTCACATACACAAACACCCAGACCCAAAACAGCTATCTGTAAGCTGCTGAAATATTTTCCAGTGCAAGAATCATATTAGCTTAGTCACTGCTCTGACCGTGCCGTTAGATATACATACTTACATTATCATCATAAAGATTCATATTAATTTTGAACTCGTTCAAGTTTCATTTACACTTACACTTTTTTATAAAACGCCCCTCGAAACAAATTACTATTGAATATTTAATATAAAAGATAATCATATTGTCTTATTATTTATTTATTCTTATAAGTATATCCATAAATTTAACTAAAATAGGTTCACTATTTCAGAAACTACGTTATTCTCGTAAAAATGCTAGAAATGATAATAATTCTTCGCCTACGCGTCTGTTCTCTTATTGTTTTAATAAAATGTTTCTTAGTCTTACTATTATTATAAATGTGAAAGTTTGTATGTTTGATAGTTTTTGAAACTCCATGCTGAAATGGTTGAACAGACTCTAATAAAATTTGGCGTAGAGGTAAATTATATCCTGGAAAATTATATACGAATACTTTTTATTTTAATTAGAAAAACATTATTATAAAATTTGATTAACACCCAGCTAAGCGGGCGGGTAGCGGCTAGTATTATTTATAAATCTGAACGTTTGTATGTTTGATTGTTTTTGAGGCAACGTATCGCCCAAATCGCCCACAGCAGCGTCCCTTCTGTGAAACGGTAGCCATACTGCGGTCACCAACCCGCCTGCCAAGCGTGGTGAGTATTGGCAAATACCCCCCAAAATGATGACACAGTTGTGAAATCTATGGGGGAGGCCTTTGTTCAGCAGTGGACGTATAAATGGCCGATATGATGATCGCCCAAATGGTAGAACAGACTCTTATGAAATTTGGCTTAGAGACGGTTTAGTACCTCGAACACGATATAGGAATACTTGTTATTTTAGAAAATCTATAATCACTATATTTTAATTCTCGTTCAGCTAAGCGGGCTGTTAGAGGCTAGTATTATTATTAATGTGAACCTTTGTATGTTTAATTGTTTTTGAGGCCACGTCTTGCCTAAATTGTTGAGCGAATTCTTATGAAATTTGGCATAGAGGTAGTTTATGACCTCGAACACGACATAGGAATACTTGTTATTTTAGTTATAAAAACTGTAATCTCTACATTTTTATTCATGCCCAACTAATCGGCTAGTATTATTATAAATTTGAACTTTTTTATGTTTGGTTGTTTTTGAAGCTACGTCTCGCCCAGATGGCTGAACGAACTCTAATGCAATTTGGCATAGAGATAGACCATGTACAAGATACTTAATATTGAATTATAAAAATTAAAACACTCTCGACTCTTTTCTCCTGCATTGTCCTCACATTACCTTCGTAGTGAAAGTAATGTAGTGAAAAATAATATTGTCACATTATGATTTATGATGCCGGCTCAGAATGCCACCACCCCATCTCCTCCCATGGGTGTCGTAAAAGTCGACTAAGGGATTAGCCGGAGGATGGGCAGCAGCGTCCTTCGAGTACATTAACAACTTAACTGCGATCGCCAACCCGCCTGCCAAGCGTGGCGATTATGGCAAAACCCCCCAATGAGCCCACAACACATCCATATCGGTGGTTGTGGTGATCTTTGGGGGAGGCCTGTGTCCAGCAGTGGACTTCATTCGGCCGAAATGATGATGATTTAAAAAGAGTAACCGTTTCTTGCCCGTTCTTCTCCATAGGAAATCTGCATCTTGAAACGCGGCAACTAAAGTTTTGACTATTCATAAGTGCCTGTTAAAGTTTAATGTGAATAAATTGTTTTTTTTATCTTAGTAATGTCTTAATATACGCCCAGCGAAGCGGGTGGATAATGAATAGTGATTTCATAAATCTGCTTAAAATAACATTGGCATAGACACTTATAAATAGCGATTGATGGCTCTAATGGGGGCAAGAAACTAATGAAGCCCAGCCATATTAAACTTGAGGATAATCTCTGACAGCCAAGGAATAGAAACTACCAAGGCCCTTCTCCCTATGCCATGCGAAATATTTCCACACACTGAACGCGATATTTTCATTATTTTTGTATACATTATAATACAACACTTAAACGATATTGGAATATAGAATGCGGACTTACGTAACGGCGAAATTATTAATCGATCTAATCCAAAAGCTTTGGATTTCGGATTACGGATATGTCTGTTTTTTTGTATTAAATGTGGTCATAACACAACAACGCATGAATTTCAAAATCTTGAATCTGAAGATTTTGGATTAAATTGAATATTAATTTCGACCGTAAGAGATCACCACCCACCATAAACATCCGCAATACCCGAGAAGTCGCTGATGTGTTGTCGACCTTTAGGTCGTACTTTGCAGCGTTCGTGGTCGCAGGATAATTTGTATATAGGTACGTTGCGTCACGATCGCGTTCCGTGCCTGGAATTATTTCACATGGCACACAGTAAGAGCCAAGGAAATCTATGGGAATGACATTTACGGGTCACGTGAACGGTTGGCTTATGCCAATCAATTTAATTCCGCCCACGTTTCCATAACGTGGATATCGGAACTGTCATCTTGTCTAAGGATGCTTTTCCGACATAAATGTTGATAAGCCAGGTAACGTGCCAAAAGACTAAGTAGTAAGTACCTACTTAATAACAATTTTGCGGAAACTTATAGATAAACCAAGGAAGTTACGCGTGTGAAAGTTTGTGGTGAGATTATCATCGCATCGCATTATATTAAAATCGCATGTAGGATTTCGGTTACTAGGTACTCGTATTAATAAAGGGAAATCCAGTATTGACTTAGTCATACTAATATCACAATAAGTGACAAGTGCTGCGGCAAATGCCTAATTATAACATTAAATGGATCTGAAGATACATCTATCACCAATTAATAACATAATAACCAGTGCCAGTAGCCAAATAAATATTTATCTAAAAAACCTAGATAGGTTATGTAGTATCGTTTATATAACTACTAAAGTGACAGCATAGCCCGAAAACAAAATGGATAGACAGCTAAAAGACTCATCTACTCTACTCAAAAAGGTACTCATCGAACCGTATGAATGTGAATTAAAACGGGTTTCGTGTGCTTCCTATCAAAGAATAAGCCACCCCTCTCTATAACCCATGAGTTTCGTAAAAGGCCTGAGGGTTGATATCAAGCAGCACCAGTCTTCAGTGTGCTAATAACAACACACTGCAATCACTAAGCTGCCAGGCGTTGATTATGGCAATATGACCGCTCATATCGTCAACATTATTTCACTAGAATAAAGTCACAGACACAGGCCTCCCCAAAGATCGCCACAATGGCCGGTCTGTCTGGGTGTGTGTGCTCATTGGGTGGTTTTGCCATAATCGTCACGCTTGGCAGGCGGGTTGGCGATCGCAGTTGAGTTGTTAATGTACTCGAAGGACGCTGCTGCCCATGCTCCTGCTAATTCTATAGTTGCCTTTACGACACCCATGGAATGAGATGGGTTGATGCTATTCGTAGACACCACATGGCCACCGACAACCGCTCATTGTAGTGATAATTGGTAAGCCTATGTTCAACAGTGAACTTTTGCGGTCGGATCGTGAGGATGAGCCCGAAATGTAAATGCCCATGTCGTGCTCATCCCAATATCCGTTGGGAGCTCTGTTCTCGAAGCTGTTGACGAGTATGTCTACCTGGGACAAACTGTCCAGTTAGGTAGGTCCAACTTCGAGAAAGAGATCAATCGTCGAATCCGTCTCGGCTGGGCAGCGTTTGGGAAACTTCACAACATCTTTTCGTCAACAATACCGCAATGCCTCAAGACGCAAGTCTTTAACCAGTGTGTGTTACCAGTGATGACATATGGAACAGAGACGTGGTCACTCACAATAGGCCTCATAAGAAAGCTCAAGGTCACTCAGCGAGCTATGGAGAGAGCCTATGCTTGGTATTTCTCTACGAGATCGAATCGAAGAAATGAGGAGATCCGTAGGAGAATTAAAGTTGTCGACATAGCTGAAAGGATTAGTAAACTGAAGTGGCAATGGGCAGGGCATATTGCACGTAGAACTGATGGCCGCTGGGGAACAAAGGTTATAGAAAAACGGAAAACGCAGCGTGGGACGACCTCCAACGAGGTGGACAGACGACCTAGTGAAGGTCGCTGGGACTCGTTGGATGAGGACGGCATATAACCGCTTGTTGTGGAAATCTAAGGCTGATACGAATGAATGAATGGCCTTCCCAACTGTGATTTTGGGCGTTTCTTTAAACTCAAAATGTGTTAAAATTTAAACCAAAAAACAGACAAATATCTACTGAATCCATATATATATTTTGGATTAGATTGATTATTAATTTGGGCCGTTAAAGAAGGGTACATTTGAAGAGGAAATATACTTAATATATCTTTATATACACCACTTAAGTGTTAACTTACGCTTGTACTTATATTGTTTTTTTTTTTGCAGGGACCTGCGATGTCTAAGGAACACGATCCACACAAATCTAATGTCTACTTATATGTTGTCCGCATGTAGTTGGGTCCTAAACTTAGCTTTACAAGTAAGTACCGTATATTATCTGTATACTATTATCTAAAGATAGCGTCTGTAAGCAGTGGTTGAACTCATGCATTTGATTTAGATTGGACTTTGACTACAACGTCAACACGAGCGGAAAATTAAATTTCAAAATGATGAACGAGAGTGCTTACCTTTGTATTTTAATAATTCTATCTTATCTTAAGCATTAAACTAGAAAATGTCAAACAGCAGAAAAGCGTCTATGTAAATGTCCAATAAAAAATAATGTCCAATAGTTTTGTAAAGAATGTCGCAGCTATTTTGTCAAAATTGTTTTATTATAATAACTTTACCTATATTAAATAAATTCGGTATCACTAGCGAACGACATGAAATAAACAGTGCACAAATGTGCAGATAATCGCGGAAAACAGAAAATTAAAATATTTCTACGGCGAAATAAATTGAAAATATTGTTACATTGACCCAAGACGAGTTCTTGTGATCTTTGGGGCCTGTGTCCAGCAGTGGACTTTTTTGGCCGAAATGATGACTACTAGTTGGACGTAATGTTTGACGCAGTCAAATGTATACTGTATCTTGGATATGACATTTATTTAGGGTTCGATCAGGTTGCGTTCTTAGAATGTTTCATTATAGAATATAGTCCCGGTTAGGTGGTACATAGATGATATACCTATAGGCGTGGCACCAGTGTGCGGCTCTAGTGTGATCATACGAGGACCTGGATCCTCCCTTAGGCGCCGAAGATGACCGCTCCAGTGGTTTTAGCCGGCATACCCCTTCGCTCTTCCCCGGAGCGAAGGAAGTTCATGAAGAATTTCCACTGGGCAACTGTGGTACATAGATATTTTCGTCATTCATCGGTTTTGCTAAGTAAATATTCCATCATTTTTCATTTTTCTTGAAAGAGTAACCATGTGATTGTGATCAATCAAAACTTAATAGTTATTCAAAATAGAAATACAGAACTGAAATAATTGCAATTCGTTTTTCCACATTTGTTACGGGACAAAATTGTTACACTTTATTAAACACATCCAACCATCCTTCGGGAATACTATAACTTCCTTTAAGTTAAAGTATTTTCTGATTCAGTATTAGCTTCTGATAAACCCCCTACCCTCCTATTTTCACAAATTAATGTACTCACAGCACCTTAGTAATATTAGTGAAGGATAATAATCTTTCGGTTCGCTTATAAAAAGCTTAGTCAACAATTTGTTAACTTTTTTCAATTCAATTACCTTGGTATAAATATACTTATATTATATTTTCTAAACATCCAACTTTCATTAAATCAACACACACAATGGTTTTCAACTAACATACATTAGTTACATTGACACAAGGTAATTTATCAAAAATGCTCATATGACAAGTTGTCAAACGCAATTTATCACATAAAACATTTTAGACACTCAAGTCAATGGAGTAAAATGATAATAAGATACGTTTTTCTATAAATGTGCTATGAAATTTGTTTTAAAAATATCATAGCAGAGAATATATTCGAAGCACTCAACAATATTTTCTATTAAAATTTATTAAAAACAATTCTCGTGTGTGATCAAACAAAGTATATAATATAAAAAAAGTGTGTGTGTCAGCTCCGACGCACGACTGGAGCTTACTCCGTAAGTAAAATTGTCTCAGTAAATACTAGACAGTGAGGGTTAAAAAATAAAAAGTACGTATGTACGGTATATATCATATTATATAAAATGAATTATCACCTATCTAGTAACGGCATCCATTTGTTCGTCGGATTTTCTAAACTAGATTTTTCCATGTTTTATATTTTTTTTATTTATTTATTTAATCACTCTACTGCATATTAATAATTATGTATTATATCATTTGTCATATCGGGGGCCTTATACATAAATTGATTCTTAAGGAGTAAACTCCAATACAATAATGCAACGTGTATTACTTTTACGAATACTGATTCTATACCATTCGGATAATATGAATGGGCTGTGAATATAATTACAAATACATATAATAAACAAAATTAACAAAACTGTTAAGTATTTACTTAAAAAACATACAAAAATTGGCGTCAGACGATTTCGCTTACTGTTTGTATATTGCCAACTGTTGATAGTAGCCTTCGGAGTCTACAGTGGAAGGTTTGATAATTGGTTTGAGGACAATCCCCGAATAATCCAATTAAAACGTGAACAAAGGCGAATATTCGTATCAGTTGCATCACTAATACTCAGGCGAAACATTTGACCCCATATGTCAGGCCCTCCATCAAGCCTACTCCTCCTTTTTCTTTTCTGATTAATTTCGGTGCTGATTCCAAGACAGTTATTAATTTCTCTGGGACACACCGAGCTTCATTGATCGGTGTTCTTTTCGATGGTCGCCATTGTAGAATTTGACTTACAGGATCTGCTAGATATTGGCCTCTCTAAGAATATGGGATACCTCAGATATATATTTATAAATCTACTGTAATTATTCAGGTAAGCAAAGAAATCATTAATGGACTTCATAAAAATATAGCTTATATATTGAGCAAAACTTTATGAGCCCTCTGAACGTAGTGCCGAGATCGAAACCGCGCACGGCATAATTAGTGCACAATCGTTACTGTAAGCGGTGAAACATTTTTTATAGTATACGCCTACCTACAAGCATTGGTTTGTTCTTTACGTATAATAAAAATCCCTCTAACATCTATAATATGCGTACTGCGCAGCCACTCGCGTGCAACTTCAGAGGGATCATAAAGTTCTTCCCGATTAAACCTAACTATACCCTCGCGTGTTAATTGCCGGCAGCCGTGTAGACACAATAGATTTTTAATTGTCTCATTTTACGACACGCAATGAGTTATTAAACAACTGAAGCAAATTATTAAACTTTAGTCGTTACAGTTTAATTACTTCCCAAAATAATTTTTATGACCATTATTATCTTGTAAAGAACTGGTTAAAAAGCGCCCGTTTCGGGCGTCATGTCACAAATAATTATAGATTCTCAATACAATTTATATTAAAACTTCAATTCCTAAACCTTTGTTTTATGCAGATCGTAGAATTAATTGTAAAAGTGAATGTTTAATATTAACATAACTTTTGAACTCCGCTTATGGCTCGGTTATTCCCTAAACTTTTATTTATTTACATTAATGGTTGAAAATTTTCTGAGCTTTGCTTGAGTTCAGAAATTAACACTCGATAGAGAAAATGATTATTGACCTGACTTTGAATAAGAACCAGTGCTATAACTTCCTACTTCTACTTCGTCTTGGAATCCTCTTGTTTATTAGTTATAGATATGGCCCTTACAGCAACTTGAGCTCGAGCAGGCTCCCGTTTACGCGTTAACGGAAATGACACTAAAATAAATGACGTTAGTGCAATTTCAATAATTACTTTCTTATCCGTGATCAACAAACTCTACTTATGTATTTCTCAACCACGATAGTTAATTATAAAACTTTAACACATTTTCGAAGACGTGTTAATGTACTTACCAAGTTTCGCAATATAAAGTTTATTACATATTCTGTAAACAAATGATAGATATGTAAGTTTACTCATTCGATAAAAGCGTTAAAAACGTACTTCTTCGCACAAGTACATGTATACGTTAACAATTCAGAAAAGAAAAAAGAAACTTGGTTAGCAACATGGGCAATTTTGTATAGAATATTCTAATATCACAGAGAAAGTTTTTTAATATGGATTGCAAACCCCTTTGAGCCTAATGAATCAGCAGTCATGAATAAAGATGCGTCACGTGGATAAAAGCGAATCAAAAGTCAAAGCTTCAAATTTAAACGCTATTAAAGTCGACTTTACTGCCAAGAACGGTTTGATGTTCGTCTCACGTAACAAGTCTTTGAACGTATATTTATTAGGGCTAGGTAAATTGCGAACCTAAAAACATGCACACGAGAGGTTTTTTAAGGTAATCTAGATCCGCGAACATTGTTAAAGAGAAAATGTGGAAAGAATAATATATTTGAAACCAATCCTTTGTTTTAAAGTATTTTTATCCCATATCAAGCCCTATTTTGCCCAACTACATATTTATCACGTTATAAATAATATTTAGATCCAAATATTTCGAAATAGAAATATGCCGAATAGATCATTTTAATCAGTGCATTTTCTGCGCACATCTGTAAGTAAACAGTCATAAAAAAGAGCTTAAATAAAATGAATGATATATGCCCCTCATCCATTACATATCGGTCTCTTATGTATGTATTACAATAAAAGGCCATAGACAAATAACTTGGTTTTGATCAATCACACAGATCTTTTGCAAAACAAACAAAATACATTAATGCATATACGCGATGCGGCATTCTTTAATCTGCTATCAGACGTATATGCATGCTTGTAGTCACTTGCTGTCAGAAGCCCGAATATTTTCCTAACCTTAGGATATCGATATTCCCTCAGATTACAAAGGTCAGGCAGACACTTAACATAAAGTACCGATGTTCAGCCGAATTTAAAGTGGAAGTTAACCTGCATATACACCGGGAGGTGTCAAAAGTTAATGCTCAGGAAAAAAGATCCGCATGCAATAAAACATTTTGTGGACGTGGGTCGCGACAATACCATTAATTATCCAAGATGAGCGTCCCTACGTTGACAACTGTCTCTTGATATCGCACAACGTAATTGAAACGTCAACAGTCTACATATATGTAGAGTAAAAACAAATTACGCTGTAAGTTTCGTGAAGGCTCTCGTCTAGAATGAAATACCGGACACGACAAATTCCATTAACGATTCAGTAATAGCATTGATAAATAAGTTCTACTCTAAAAAACGATGGACGTTGCAGTATACGAAATATGAGAGAAGACCTAAGTCTGCTTTACACGATGGTTCATGTTGAGTATAGTAAATCTTGTAAATTTGATCAGTACAAACGCTGTCTTTGCATGATCGAAATCCACAGGAATAACCAACATTTTCATCATTACAATAAACTATCGTTGAGAGTATTGTATATATTATTGTTTAATTTACTCTAACAACTATAGCTTGAGTATCGTCACAAACATAGTTTGGGTGAAAAAATAGAATCACATAAATTACACTTTTATCTCATAAAATCGAGCAAGTCGACTTTACCAGGAAACTACAGTTAACTGCCGGTAATTAATAGGACACTTAAAGCGAGTAATAGCTGTGTTAAATCACATGTAACTGTGCTTATGCTTTAATATGCTTTAACAACTATGCATAATATCCACTACATGTTTTTCATAATAACTTTTGATGATGATTCATGATCATTGGTGACAAGAAATAGAAATTGTACGGTATTTCAAAACTTAATTACCGTCATTACTTAATTGGTAGGTTCAATAAGAGAGAACAGAGAAGGTTTTATTCAATCTCGTGCAAATTAAGATATATATATATATATATATATATATTTCAAACCATTGGTTGATTAATTAAGTAAAATTAAATTAAATGTTTATATTTGTCATTAACTCGATTCCTCTAATTAATAATCGAACTCTTCGGAATAGTTTTAATCTCGGATTAACTAAAAGTGCCTTCAGTTATGAATTCCCAAAATGAGGTCAATTCCGTACCAGAAAAATGCGCCTCATAAAATAAAATTTCGAAGCCGACGTGTCCTAACACGAGTGAGAAGGGTAACCTAACTGACACAAGCACATGGCGCTTTTTTAATAAATACAAAACAGATTATTAAAAACATTGCAGTAATACAATAATATTGAGATTTGTGATTATATATATTACCTACATCTCCCATCGTGTATGACGATGCTTGAGTAAAACCCAGAGTTGGTAGAAATTAAACCTATATCTTGTGTGTATCCGATAAAGTTGTTAGTTATTCGATGACTAAGCTAAAGATATTGTTTATTACCTACGCCTTGATAAGGTAAATATTGAGGTAGGTTTCGTATCCAGCTCAGGGTTTTTACGAGGACATTGTCCTATTAGTCAGCAATATTTAAAATTTATAATATTTTGAGAATGCGATTACTATGTAGGATAGTTTTACATACTTACACTTAATAACTGTCTGGAGATGATGGGTATTCATGTGGCTTACAAAAATGTCATGCCGATGGTATTGTTATGCGACGTATCGTTGTGCTCCCTAAAATAGGGTTGAGCTACACGATGACTGATTCATGCCAGCCGTCTATCATTCCAAAATGGCTATGGATCTTTCTTCGAAAGGCCATTCTAGACGTTGCCCTATATTTTTCTCATGCAATGTTGTATCTAAATATGTCTGGACTTTAAGACGGAATCCTTTGAGTTTGTTTCGGCGTTTGTTCTCAGAGGCAGTCAGTAGGAAATGCCGGTTTCATCCAAATTTATTGACGAGTGAAAGTGTTTCTTGAAACCTACTTGCTAAAATAAATATCATTTGACTTTCATCATTTGATATAATTTATTCAAAATAAACTAATTTTCATTTTAAATTCATATATGTTTTTGTTTGTAGAATTGGTCTGACGAAGCCCAACAAGAACAGACGTCGTGTATGATACTGGTCATATGTATGCACTACTTTTATCTCACTAACTTCTTCTGGATGCTTGTAGAAGGTAAGGATTCATTTGTGAATATTTATTTATAATTCTTCTATGACTGCCGAAATCGCAAGGCAATAATAGTTATGAGAAAGCCCATTATCAAGAAACGACGTTTCCTTGCTGATATGGGGTAATAGATAAACTATTTATATAGAGTGTAGTGTGGAGTTTCTTCCCCGTTCTTCTGTTTAGGAAATCTACACCTTGGAATGCGGCAACTTAAGTCTCGACTATTTATAAGTGCCTATAAATGGTTTAAATGAATAAAAATATGTTTTATCTTTTTCTTAGAGAGAGCTGAATTTACATACTCTCTTTACGGTCCCCGGCAAAGAGTGATCCACCCATGGTGGTAGTAAATGGTGATCTCGTATCTCAGGATTAATATCAAGTAGACGGGTGAGAGCAGGAATAGCCTACTCGATGAACGCTTGCCTTCCACACAGAGTCTGAGTTCGATCCCGGCCCACACCTCTGACTTTTCGGTTTCATGTGCGGTTAGCATTTGATTAACACTTGCGTTAACGGTAAAGGAACACATCGTGAGGAAACCTGTACACCTGAGAGGGCTCCAAAATGTTCTCAATGGAAGTGAATGTAGTCCGCCAACCCGCACTAGACCAAGACCTAACCCTTTTCATCGTTAGAAAAGGCCCGTGCCCAGCTGTGGGACACTAATAGGCTGATTATTTATGTTATGTAGACGGGTAGTCGCATTCTACCGTGCACCAATAACGATATACTGCAATCAACAATCCGCATGCCAAGCGATTGCGAAGTTGACTATGGCAATGACACCATATGACCGCTCCTTGTAGTGATCACTGGAAAGCTTAGGTTTAGCAGTGGACGTTTACGGCCTGATGTGTCTGATCTCTCCTATGTATATGTGAGTTCAATATATTAATAATGTTCCGATACATGCATAGTAAAAATCATATAGATTCAATCATTATTTATTCATTCATATTATATATTCAATCTTTAAAATAAAACATCCACAACACACTCGAAATACTATCATAATTATATCCTATTTTTATTGATCTGTTGATCCGGATGTTCAAATGTTTTTATGGCATTTAATTGATTATTATTTACATTGTTTTATGACATTAATTGGTCAATAATTTACTTACCCCAGTTATACAATATAAATGTAGACTTTCCAGCCATTGCCCTACATTCTTCACACAACCAACCAACCAACCTTTATAATATGTCTGGATTTTAAAACGGAAATCTTTGAGTTTTTTTCGGCATTTCTTCTCAGAGGCAGTCAGTAGGAAATGCCGACTTCATGTAGATTTATTGACAAGTGCAATTGTTTCTTAGACCCTAGTTGCTAAATAAAGAAAATTTATCAATTATATTATGATTCGTAGTGATCCGCAATTAAACTTGCACAAATACACATTATGTAAGACGATATAAAAAACTTGCTAATCTACACTACTCTTTTATATCTTATCTTATCTTTATCATTATTTTGTATTTTCAGGCCTTTACCTGTACATGTTGGTAGTGGAAACCTTTACAGCTGAAAATATAAAACTGAAAGTGTACACAACTATTGGTTGGGGTAAGTTAATAAACTATTTATGATACAGTCAATGCGATTACATAGCGATTATGCACAATTACCAGTAAAGGTGGTTTTTTTTAATTTGATTAAGCTAAATGATCAGGTAATAAAGTTGGCGCTCGCTCAGCTCGTGTTATATTGACGTCGCAGTTCTAACCTAACCTTAACCGAATGACTTATCCATATTGATCACATTATGCATCATCGCTAATTAATCACATTATGTGCAACATAATATATGTCACGTCATTAATTTTTACTTTACTTAATGTTCAATTAATCTTTTTGAGCAAACATAGTGGGCGTGTCTATCGCCATTCATATGGCAAAGGGCTTTACCCCAGGCTACTAAAAATAATTCGAACAGAAAACTCATTTTGGCACAAAAGACTCCCAGTCTATCTGCAACACTCAGCAACGTCACTTTCGACCCTAGATTAGTAGGGCGCATAGTTTTTTGATCTTGAATTCAACTAGACCTGGTTCCCACCACAAATTTCACTTAAATAACTTTGTCACTTCAGTTAAGCATATAAATCGATATGAACCTTATTTAAGTAAAGACTTAAATTTAAATGAAGTTAATACTTCTTAAAATAAATTACAAGTAAACTATAACTGTTACCTTTCCATCACGCCCGCAATCAATTTTTTGAACATAATATTTAGCATTGAGGCACAATGATCAAGGACATGTACCCTAAGAATACCACCACCCCATCTCGTAAAAGGCAACTATAGGATTCATCTGAGGATGGGCAGCAGTATCTTTCGAGTACAACTTAACTGCGATCGCCAACCCGCCTTCCAAGCGTGCCGATTATGGCAAAATACCCCAAATAGTAAGCAAACAGTAAAGTAATCAGTCAACACAAACCCATTCCTGTCGTTGTGGGGATCTGTGGGGGAGACCTGTATCCAAACGATTTTCGGCTGAAATGATGATGATGATCAAGGACAATAATAATTATGTAATAATCAAAGAAAATAAACGAGTTTTGGGATACCTAGAGGATCACGATCTGATAAGCGACCGCCAGTATGGTTTTTGTCGTTAATCGGTCAGCTGGTGACCTTTTAGTTTATCTCCGTTGGGCTCTTGCCATTGAGAGTCAATGTGAGGCATTGGCTGTTAGTCTAGATGTAGCGAAGGCGTCCGATCGGGTCTGGCACCGCAGTCTTCTATCGTAGTTACCATCATACGGACTACCCGAGGGATTGTGCAACTGGCTTACCAGCTTTCTGTCCCAACAGAAAGCGTAAGAGCCGTTGTCGATGACAATTGCTCTGATAGCTTGAACATTAACTCTGGCGTACCACAAGGCTCCGTGCTGTCCTCAACATTGTTCTTACTGCATGTCAATGATACGCTGTCTGTTGTTATGCAGACGGCAGTACTGGGAACACTTATTGTACGGGCCGTTCTAACATCCCTCGTCCCATAGTCCTCGTCCCGCAGTAGTGGAAAGCCACAGACAACTTGTGTCAGAACTCGAGAGTGCCCTAGACAGAGGCTCCGAGTGGGGACGACTAAATCTAGTCCAATTTAATCTCACCAAGACACAAGTCTGCGCGGTCACTGCTATGAAAACCCCATTTGCTGTAGCTCCACCATTCCAGAACACGTCCTTTAACAAATCAGTCCTTAACAGTATTGGGATCCTTGATGTCGACATTTCCAGCAGCGTCTAGTTTCGCACGTATTTAGATGATAAGGTCAAGCTGGCGTCCAAAAATCTCGGTATGCTCAACAAGGTAAGGCGATACTTCACATCGTGGCAAAGACTGCTGGTTTATAAGTCGCAAGTCTGGCCTCACATGGAGTACTATACGGGAGCACCTGGATACCAGCTTGGACCCTTTGATTTGGTACAGAATTGTGCAGTTAGGATTGTCGACGATCCTGAGAAGAGACTTTGACTTTGAGGGAGGCCTGAGTGTGGAGGAATTGTTCGATATGATGCCTACGGCTACTTTCTACCATCACACCTCCCGCTATCGGCGGGGAGTTCGTCCACATACCCCAGAGCCAAAATGGTCTTGCACCGTACGGTTTCAAAGGAACTTCCTCCCGCGCACGCTCAGGTTGTGGGCTGATTCCAAGGTTTTCCCAAAAGACTACAGCATGAGGTTCTTCAAAAAGGGCATGAAAAGTTTTTTACAGTGTCAGCAACGCGCGAGTGATACCTCTGGTGTTGCAAGCATTCATAGGTTACGGTAACCGCTTACCGTATCAGATGGGCGCATGCTCGTTTGCCGCCGTAGTGGTATAAAAAAAAGTATATTCAAACTAAATCGATGTATACATACGTTAGTACATATTTAGTAATTCCGTGTTGTTCTCTGCAAAGAACAGACCAACCCTCTCCACCAATGGGTGTCTTAAAAGGTGAATAAGGGTTGATATCAGTAGGATGGGCCGCAACATATTTTCATGCACATGAACATGCTGCAGCCCATCCCCTATTATTAAACAACATACTGCAATCACTAACCCACCTGCCAAGTGTGGTGATTATGGCAATACCCTATGACCACTCATTGTAGTGATCATTAGGAGGCCCTTGTTCAGCAGTGGACAGTATGTATATATATGATATAGTCTCAAGGCGAAACTTAAGCGCTCCTAGGTTTAACAAGTTTCGCAGATTGGGGAGTCTGCGTGCTCATACCGAGTGACCTCCGGGAAGATGGTGGCGCGCGCGTGATGACGTGTCGCCCTGAGCGCAACACAGCGCACAGCGAGACTTGGCCTTTACAATCCTCCCCGAGAAGTGCCTGGGGGGCGGCCTTTTTACAGCCGCTTGCCCTCCGCTAGAGGGGGTGACCGCTTTACAGTCCCCTCCGAGATATGCATAAAGGCGTGGCACCAATGGGTGGCTTTAGTGTGATCTTACGAGGACCTGGAGCCTCCCTTCGGTGCCGAAGATAACCGCTCCAGTGGTTTTAGCTGGTAGGAGTCCGGCATACCCCTTCGTCCTTCCCCGGGGCGAAGGAAGTTCATGAAGAATTTCCACTGGGCACCAATAAAAAAAATAAAAAAAAAGGAATCCGGCATACCCCTTCGCCCTTCCCCGGGGTGGAGGAAGTTCCATATAGAACTTCCACTGAACATCAATAAAAAAAAAGGTTTAACAAGTTTATCTTTAAAGTTGTTTCATTCGACCTTTAACTGTTTTTGTTTAATCCTAGGCCTAATTAATTTGATCAGTCAAAGAGCAAAACTCAAATATTATAATTAATGTTCTACGTTTGTTAGTCAGAGGGTTCTGTCTTGTGGTTATAGTTCTAACGAACATGACCGACCGAACCCGAGCCTAGCCAATCATTAAAACAAATGATTTCACTACTCAAACGCACACAATTGTTAAGGGACTAGAATATTATTATTATTCCGATAGGCTCCATCGCAGTGCAGGATATTTGCCTCGAAGCAGTAGTGTTTAACCTTTAAACATTCATGTGTTCCGGTCAGAAGGGCACTGTAACTAGAGATATTACTGGGCATAGAAGACTAAATAACGAATGTCTCGAGGTTACAAAAGCAGTGTGGTGCCCGCAGAATTTATCCTGGATAGTGTTACTATAATTATTACGGGCAAGCGTGATGCTTACAACCAGGCGAAAGACGAAGTAAAAAAAGAACTGAACGTCGTTGGCAAAAATAAACGTTGTTGGCCGCTTTTCCTCCGTCGTCTGCCCATATATCTTTTTTGTGGTGGGTAAATTCTCTTGGACTTCCTCTACCCTGCAATGTGGCCCATGCATTCTGGATTCCTTCCACCTAAACCCCACAGTGCTCCTTCTGCTTCCTTATGGCTGGAGGTGAGGTGTCTATCCGTTATACGTTTGACCGCACCCCCGGCTGGTATTGGCCCATCGCTAAACTACCGAGCTCGTCTCTGTGCAACCTGGCCAGGCGCACATCTCCAGAGGGGCGCGTGCAGAAGACTGCAAGCTGCCGTCTTCTCGGGCCGGATTCTGTTCGGGTGACAGACTGTCCTAGGTTCATCACCCGCAGGCCGCAACTCTTGGAGGCTGGAGACCAGTCAGGGCCATCCGACGTCACCTGGTGCGTTTTTTACGGCGGGGAGAGAGTCGGTATCCCGATGAGATGAAATCATGGCCTGCATCACCCTAGCTAGGGTGATGCAGGCCATGATTTCATCTCTCTCTACTCTCTACCAACGTGCGCTGCGCTGTGTCTTCTGAGCGGTCTCCACATTAATGTCAGCCGGAAGGTGAAGCCACCATACCTCGTGTCCAGCCAGTTCTTCATGAGAGGTCATACCGCCTCTATCGCGGCGTTCCCTCTCTGCTAACATTTCGCCAAAATAATAAATTTGAAGCTCTAATTAAACGTCTTAAATCTGTAGCTTACCACGGCCACACAGATCGCGTCAAACGTCACGTTCAAACGTCACGTGCAAACGTGTTCAAATAAGCTTATTGAATTTAGGGCGTTGTATTTATACTTAGTACATGTTTGCTACTTGCTGTATATAGTATAAATATGAATATTTTCAGACTAGCCATCATTTCGGCCGAATAAAGTCCACTGCTGGACACTGGCCTCCCTCAAAGATCACCACAACGACCGACATTGGTATGTTGTGTGCTCATTGAGGGGTTTTGCCATAATCACCACGCTTGTCAGGCGGGTTGGCGATCGCAGTTTAGTTGTTAATGTACTCGAAGGACGCCCATCCTTCGGCTAATCCCTCAGTCGCCTTTTACGACACCCACAGGATGAGATGGGTTGGTGCTATTCGTAGCCGGCACCACACGGCGATTATGGCAAAACCCCCCAATGAGCCCACAACACATCCATATCGGTCGTTGTGGTGATCTTTGGGGGAGGCCTGTGTCCAGCAGTGGACTTCATTCGGCCGAAATGATGATTGAAATATATACCTACACGCTCCTTTATCGGTCGGTCAGGGTTTAAGATACATATTATATAATAAACATCAAAAGGCAAATTACAATTGTGGACGTTTCCAGGTGCGCCAGCGGTCTTCTTGGTAGTATGGGTGATATCGAGGTGTTTCGTCGCCGTCGTGCCTTCCAACGGACCTGATGGGGTGAGACACTTACTTGAATCTATACCAATGTAGTAAAATTGAAGTTTCTGTCTGTGATATCAAAATAAATGGCTAAATTAAAACTGCTATTTATACGACCCCTAATCATAAATGACCATATTTAGAATATTTGTGTGTCTGTCACTGTGAAAGCTTGTATTGAAAAAGGTCCGAAACGATGGTTCAGAAGATATGAATATAAATATATGTAATTTATGGCTAACGAAGAGGAAGGGTCGTCCGTGTGGTGTCCGAATCAAGAATATAGCACCACTCCATCTTCTCCAGTGGATGTCGTAAGAGGCGACTAAGGGGCTCTAAACCAAAGGGATGGGTAGTAGCATCCCTTCTGTGGAACTGCATTATACTGCGCTCACCAACCCACCTGCCAAGCGTGGTGAGTATTGGCAAAACCCCCAAAATTATGACACAATTGTGGAATTATTTAGGGAAGGCCTTTGCTCAGGAGTAGACGTCCTTTGGCTGAGATGATGATGAGGGCGGGTAAAGGCTGGTATAAAATGTAAACAAGAAGTATATACATAGGCTGCACTAAAAGTATACAAATCGAATACCATTTATTTATTTAAAAAAAGATTCACGGTCTTGTCACAAGGTTTTGTCAAACTTGTTTAGTCGTTGAGAAAATGGAATTGACTCGAGAAAATTCAAGAGCGATGATTTATTATGACTTTCGAAGTAGTTTAACACAAAAACAGTGTGTTGACCGGATGATTTCTGCATTTGGTGATGAAGCCCCATCCAAAACCACAATTTATCGCTGGTTTGCTGAATTTCAAAGTGGACGTGTCAAGCTCAGTGATGATCCTCGTCAAGGTCGTCCAAAAACTGCAGTCACCCAAGAAAACGTTGATGCTGTGCGTAAGCTGATTGAGGAAGATCGACATGTGACATACCGCGAAATTCAGGCAACTTTAGACATTGGCATGAGTCAAATACAAATAATCTTGCATGAACAATTAGGTGTAAAAAAGTTGTTTTCCCGATGGATACCGCATTTGCTATGTGAAGAGCAAAAAGCGGCTCGCGTTACTTGGTGCGTCAGAACTCTCGAAAGATTCCACGCAGGATCCTCAAATGCTGTATACAACATTGTATCAGGTGACGAATCCTGGATATATGCGTACGAACCCGAAACAAAAAACCAGTCACGAGTTTGGGTGTTCGAAAATGAGTTAAAGCCAACAAAAATTGTTCGTTCACGGAGTGTTGCAAAAAAAATGGTGGCCACGTTTGTCTCCAAAACCGGCCATGTTACGACTATTCCTCTTGAGGGACAAAAACGGTTAATGCAGAATGGTATGCTAGCATTTGTTTGCCACAGGTCGTTTCTGAACTCCGTAGAGAGAACTGCAACCGCCGCATCATCCTCCATCACGACATTGCGAGTTCTCACACCGCGCACAGAACAAAAGAGTTTTTAGAGCAAGAAAACATAAAATTATTAGACCATCCGCCGTACAGCCCCGACCTAAGCCCTAATGATTTCTATACTTTCCCTAAAATAAAGAATAAATTGCGTGGACAGAGATTTTCATCACCTAAAGAAGCTGTGGACGGCTACAAAACGGCCATTTTGGAGACCCCAACTTCCGAATGGAATGGTTGCTTCAATGATTGGTTCCATCGTATGGAAAAATGTGTCAAATTTCGTGGAGAATACTTCAAAAAGCAATAAATACATTTTTAAATAGTAATGTTGTGTCACTTCCTTGATTCCCGAAATTTTCAGTGCCGCCCTCGTAACATGAAATTTCAGCCGAAAAACGTCCACCTGCTGGTCATAGGCCTCCGCTATCGGGGGAATCCTTTACAATTCCCCCGAGAAGTGCGCCTGGGAGGAGGGCCTCTTTACAGTTGCCCTCCCTCCGCTAGAGGGGATGACCGCTTTACAGTCATCCCCTCCGAGATGTGCCCAAAGGCGTGGCACCAATGGGTGGCTCTAGATGGAGATCTTTCGAGTTCCTAGAGCCTCCCTACGGTGCCGAAGATGACCACTCCGGTGGTTTTAGCCGGTAGGAGTCCGGTATGCCCCTCCACCCTTTCTCATGGCGTAGGAAGTACATGATGTATTTCCACCGGATCAACACATTATATGGATAGGCACATTAATTCGTATATCTCAAAGTATACATTTAGTTAAATTAGTAAATTGCTTTCGTGGAATGAATTATGCAATTTAAAGTTATATATTATAATATTTATAAAAGAAACATGCAAAATTCAAAAATGTTTATTTGCACATTCAAGTCTACACACATGATATACAGGTTTATAGAAAAAAAAATACAGGCCAAAGGTAGTATAAGTAATACGATTAAGTTGCAACCGATACCTAAACTAAGATAAATTTTTATCTTGTAATGTAGGCATCATCAAATTATTGAAGAGGTAGCATCTTATAATACTATTATATTATTTATTCTGGCAGAATGGTTAATGTTTGTGTGAATGTTTTATGTTTCCCATTAATTAAAAGAAGTTCACTGCAGCGCCAGGACACATTAGTGCTACATAAGTATTAATTATTACTAAAATATTGTTGCGATACGTATCTAAGGCCCGTACTACAGATCGAGAATCAAAACTCAAGTAGAACTTGAGTGGAGATTGCATCAATGGAATATAAATGCCGGATCAATATATGTCAGGTTCAAATTCGACTAACGCAATCTCGACACAAGTTCTACTTAAGTTTCGATTCTCGATCTGTAATACGGGCCTACGTGATACTACGGATATTATCGATACGTGACAATACAAAGTTTCTCACTCTATGTAAAATTCAATGCAAAGCGTACTCTTCCCAAGCCCAATTTCGGTACAAGATCCCATCAAAAAATATTACAAAACCTTAATTTGGCATGAATCCGAGGTCTATTACAGCGCACTTACCCGCGAGCTCGGAAAGGGTAGCCAATCTTATTTTATGGCAAATCGGTTTGTTTTTATTAGCAGCTGGCCATCGCGGGGGAGACCAAGATGTGTACTTGGATGCACGAGCATCAAGTAGACTGGATTCATAAGGCTCCAGCTCTTGCAGGATTGGCTCTAAACCTGTTCTTCCTGATTAGGATTATGTGGGTAAGTTATTAAAACCAAGTAAATTCCTGCATTTGTTATTTTACTTTTACTGTGCTATGCAAATTCATGATCGGTCTAAAATTCGACCCCTTTTAATTATAACACAAGTTCTTATTTAAACCTTTAAAAATACTGTAGGTATAAATTGTGTTACGAGTACCAACTTGTTGTAAGAATGACTAATATTTTAGTAGGAATAGGAGGATTAGGAATTGGTTAGTATTTTGTATCAATAGGAAAAAAAAACTAGAGATAGGATTTTTAAAGTATTTTGGCTATAGGGGTGTAAGTTCATTTTGGAAAAGGGGTCTCTTGCCCAAAATATTTTGGGAATCCCTGATGTACTCGAAGGTCTCTGCTGCCCGGTTAATCCCATAGTCGCCTTGTACGATACCCACTGGATGAGATGGGTTGGTTTTATTCGTAGCCACACGGCTTACATGCAGATTGTGTAGCTCCTAACAATAGCAAAATGTTGACATTGATGATATCCAATATTTTAAGTTTATACCACATTATTGCACTTCGGTGAAGATTATTTACATTCCGTATAGTGTGACATAGTGTTCAAATGTCGAGCAGTTTTTTGTATGTGAACGGTATCACGTTGACATTAATAAATCGCAAAGTGCGATACATGTGATTTTAGCAAACGTGGTGAGCACTGACATTCTCCCCAAAATGACCACAATTGTGGACATTGGGGAGGCTTTTTTTCAGCAGTGGACGTCCTTTGGCAGCAAGTTATCCTTAAATCAATTATCTGATACACTTTCAGATATTCCTCACGCCATTCCCATCGGACATATAGGTACTTAAACATATTTTATATATCTGTGTAAAAATAGCTATAAAATACTTCTAATAGATAAGATTTTTTGAAGTAGGTCAGTAACTAGTTAAATTAATTTGAAACCTCCCCCGGGAAATCAGAATGGCGCATCAACCAGCAATCAATCTGATCGTGATTGAAATGAATTGACATTAAACTTACTATTTCCCTCCAATTTTTTTTTTAAATATAATGTTCCTCTGTACCTGTTCCTCGCCTTCTGTTGTGCTCGTTGATAGCGAACGTTCGAAGTTATGTAAACAAGATATTACAAGGTTTATTTGTCAATTTTGTCTTCAATGTTTGTTTAATATAATAAGGATAAACCTTTGTTTTAACAGGTGTTAATCACGAAACTCCGATCAGCAAATACCTTGGAAACAGAGCAGTATCGGAAAGCAACAAAGGCGCTACTAGTCTTAATCCCACTGTTGGGCATCACCAACTTGCTTGTATTGTGTGGGCCAAGTGATGACTCATGGTTTGCTCACGCCTTCGATTACACTCGAGCACTGATGCTATCGACACAGGTAAATATGGTTTAATTTTAAATCCATGTGATTCTCCACCTTCCTAAACCGCTGGGTGGGTCAAGCGAAGTTTATTAGTTCACTTACAAATTTAATTAGACACACAAATGTGTATTTATAAAAATACATATTTGTATGATGTATGGTAAAAAACTGTTAAATTACTTCAAGTTATAAGTTATATTGATATAATGAATATAATGTATGTTCATCCAAACTTTCAAACAACAATTACGACTATTAAATGAAACTATCACTCATCCATTACAGTCAGAACCCAACCCAACTGCCGATTTATTGGTACTAACGTTAACAAATTCTATGTTAGCGTCAAAGACTTGCAGTTTATCTGTTATAACACCCATTGCCTTTACATTTGGGGCGGTCAGCGGTCGTTAAATATGTCTGGCATTAGTACCACTCGAGACACCGCAAAACCGTTGCAAATCGTCCTTAGAAACCGCAAGATCACTTCAACGAGCTTAAGCTCCATGTTTCTGTTTGCTTCTAAAGAAACTGTTCACTTTGACTTGCTGCTGAACATCAAGCCTCTTCACGAACAATCAAACGTAAGCCTCACAGTTTGCGGAAAGTTCTCGGTGTCGTAATAAACTTTGAAACTTGTGGGAATATCTGTATGTTTTAGCCGAGTCATGCTTACCTTATGAACTGTTGTGATGGATTAATGTGCTCAAGTAAAACACTACTCGTGTTGACGTATAATTGGTTTGTGTGAAGTTTCATACATGTAGTTGTTTACGAGTCCCGAAACTGGTCTTTAAAGTTAGTTTGAACCAAATGAACATAGCCAATTTCCAAATTGACTTTAGAGAAAAGAAAAACTAAATTAATCTGGAGAAATGTTCCAACATCATATACAAATTTCCGTTCAAATCTAGAAGAATAATCAAATTGCTTATAATCGCAGGTTAGCTTATGGGATAAAACAAAGATATCTAATACTCCTTTATGACTCCGAAGCACCTATTTTGCATATTTTTTAAAAAAAAGGAGCGCACGGCCGGAATAAATTTTCTTGGCATACATTTAATAATTTTGGTAATTGCGATTTAAAACATTATGTAATCTTTTTTCTTCTGCAGGGTTTCACGGTGGCTTTATTCTATTGCTTCATGAACACAGAAGTGCGCCACGCAATCAGGTACCACGTTGAGAGATGGAAGACTGGGAGAACCATCGGGGGAGGCAGGAGGAGGGGCGCTTCCTACTCTAAAGATTGGTCCCCTCGATCAAGGACTGAGAGCATACGGTAAGGAACACTAGGAGCTTATTAATGCATGTGGACAATAAATATTCACAAATAAGGTGACGCACAAATTAAACTCAAAAATAATTATACTAATTTGGGATAATACAACTTTCATCGAATAGTTTCATTGGCAATCATTCCATTAATTTCACTACTAAAAACATAATGGAATCTAAGCGTATAAATCATCCAAAAAGCTACGAGTTTACGCATTTTACTTGATTCCTGAATCTATTGGTAAACAGCTGAAGCAAGATCCAGTTACATTAGAAAGTATACCTAATAAACTATCAGACGTCAAAGTGGAATGAGAAGAATCCATACCTATTTTACGACTAATATGTTAACAGTTTGTTCTTTTTTAAATCATTCCCTTCAGTTGTCCCCGTTTCTAGTTGTTTACTATGTCTTATTTTATTTTGTTTCCTAAGTTCAAATAATTGTTGTTGCTTAGCGTTACGAGCTATTTACTAGAACTTATTTTGACAGCTCAAAGATGACTCTCATGACAAACGTAGCAAAAACAGTATTTTTAGCAACCATTACCACGTGTTATAACGTACCTAATGTACTTTTAACCAAGTGGTACAACATTTGATTTGTGACATGATAGTGGACTTAATGCGACTAAATGGAAGGACTTTGTTAAAATGATTTATTTCCAAAATATACTTAATGAAAACATTAAAAGTTATACAGTATGTAAAATCATAAACAAGTAGATGTACTAAGTATGTAGTGATTGTTTTTTTATATAGATTAAATGTATAATAAATTCTAAATAAATGCACACAAAGGCAACCAAATAAAAATTCAGACATAGTTTACGGAATAAAATAAATAAATTAAGTATTTGACTAGACCCAGACGAACCCTGCGCAGAAAGAGGGGTGGGAGACGACCACTCTCCTGATCCGCAGCAGACGATCCCGTGGCCAACAACGGCCAAATAACGCCCCGCTTCAGGCATTCCTAATCGAGTTGGTGAACGGCAGACTTGGGGATGTCCGTCGGTCTATCACTAAACGGTCCCGAGGTGGCGGCGCCTATGTGTTCCACGCTCGGCCATCAGAGAAGGTTCGAGGCGGGAAACAACACATCCCTCCGACAAGATTGGTTCGCTCAGATGGACCAGCACTGCTGGGGTCACGGCCGAATGTAAGAGCGCCTCCCGTGACCCCGGCGCAATGTGCATGATGGGACTCCGTGGGGGTTAAGCCGGGCCCCCTGCAAGCTTTAAAGTCCCCTTTGCTCACTCGAGTGTGGAGTCAAGAGGATGTCGCCACATAAAAAAGACCAGTAGTTTTGTGATTTAATCCGAATATAATGACAAACAACTATGAAATTGCTATCATGCAAGTATTTATATAATTTCTAATAATACACGTGCAACATTACTATTTCTTTACTACTTTCAAAAAACTATTGTATTAAAATTTTATATATATTTTGCCATAGGATTACTAAACTTATGAAACTTCTTGTTAACTCTTAACTTCGTATCCAGTTAGAGAGCAATTTGAAAATACTTTATGCAATTTATTATAGAGACTTAAAAACATTTATAAAAACGTAGAGATAGTAAAAAAAATATATTATAATCATAACTTCTATAGTTAATCTTTTATTTTCGCTTAGTGTGTAGGTACATATATATGTTGCTGATTCTACATACGGACAAACTTAAACGGAATGTTTAGTAAAAATAAAAAGGGTCGAAATATTTGTTGAAGGGTACCCCTCACAAGAAACTGTTGTGTCACTGTCGTCTGATAATGAAATACTGACTTGCAGAATATATTGTGAGTTAGCCCTTAAGGCGAACGTCGCTGAAGTCAAATCAATAAAGTACAAGAGCACTATAAAATATGTAAGTGAGAACGTACATTGTGAAAGAAAGTTACTGTTCGAAGTATCTCTCGGATGAAATAAAACCGTTAAATATTTGATGCAGAGAAATCAGTTCATTCATCTTTTATAGTTTTCTTTGTTACACAATATTACCTTCATATCAGTTGATACATTTTAAGTAATAAAATGTTTTGCGTATAGCATTCAGTCTTTACGATTCACAATAATTAGATAGATATATGAATGAACCTCAAAAATGTGTCATCATTTTGATTTGTTAGTATTCAGTCTTAAACCCGAAATTTATTATTATTGTTATTTGGGATTTCTGTCGCGTTCTTAATAATTCATACATCATGATTATATGCGTGATTTGATAGCATGGCTATCGCAGTGCCTAAACGATTGGCTCGCTGCACTACGTCTCGTGGATTCGATTCCCATATGGCACAAATATTTTTACAATCTACAGATAGTTGTTTCGGGTATAGGTGTTTGTGGATGTGAGATTTAGACAGACACATAAAAAAACCTAGCGTAGGGCAACATTTTTCTAAATATATAAATGCATGCTTACTTGCAGTATTAACAGATATGATTAATGTAAATAACGTTCTGTAATCACTAATTCGCCACGCGTGCTGATCATGGCTACTATCAATATTCACGTAACATTGAAGACCCACATACCATCAGTAAATATTTACCGACTGAGAAGTAGGTAATGCTGATGATAATGTGCTTAAATATCAACAAATTAATTTGTATTTGATTAATGAAAAAGTAATAATTGTGTGCCCTTTTCCAGCAATAGGTTCAGCTAATGTAGTTCTATAAAATTTACAAACTGCACGCTTGTGGTCCCCGCATAAAATTATATGCATCCAGTAACATTTTCCAAATCCATATTTGATCAGATGCTTTTATTTCCCAATAGACTCACGGTATGAAGAGGCCCGAGGATTCCAATCTGGATAGACATACAACGATTTTGCTTACTGGAATGGACTTTATGCATTTAAGAAGATGTTTTAAGACAACGATATAATGTGGATTTGGATGGAATTTGTGTTATTTTATTTTTGTTACATATATTTTACAATAAATCAATGTTTAATCTGCTTTTTAAACGATTCTTATTAATTTTTACCACTCCTTTAAAATACAGCTGTTTCGCGGTAGTTCACATTCTACGTCCATTTATTTTTCAGTAAGACTTATTTGCACAGCGTTTATACACTATTACTACATTACCGGTTTTCAAATGTTTTTGCATGATTTACTTTAGTTATTTGTAAGCTTATAAAAAATACTTGACGCTATTTATACATGGGGTCGATATGTTTGTAAGCAAGAAAATCCTTTATCAGTATTTACTAAACTAATTTCAGATGGTGTTAATAGATATCATTGCCCAGGACACCTTTCCAATTTGCATTGATATCTTTTTCCAAAGGGATCTTTAGACTTCAAAAGGTGTCACCTAAAAGGGTAAATTTCCACACCTATTGATAAGGAAGTTCAAACGATCGGAAGGAAAATGGAATAATTCCTGGTGTCCTTTTACATTTCCAAGTAACCTCGAGTACTATTGATGATATCGTTCAAAAATTTTGTGTGAGCTAGGTTTTTTGTTGTCCGTTTATTTAAACAAAATATAAACCTGCAGATTAATATAAATCATAGTCTGCTTGTTACATTTAAGTTCATGATTTGAATGTTGGTAAATTATAATAAAACTAAGTTGAAATTCAGCTTAACGATTAACTTAACATGTTCAAATTGTACAATATTTTCAAAACTAAAAGATAACAGTCTACCTAAAAGTAAAAACAAATAAAAAAATATTTATAAATATAATTATAAATTTATAGAAGACAGCAAAATGGTTCTTAGAAATCCACCAGTTATTTAATTTCCGTAAATGGGGTTCGTTTAGCTGATGTTGATGATGAAATATAGTAAAGGGTGTATATATCATTAACAAATTATAGTAGTGTTTTCTTTGTTACGAGTTTTGTTGCTCATTTGACGAAGGCTTCTATTATGCATTTTGGTTAAATGTTCGGTGAGCGCTTGAGTCGAAGATAAATATGTCTAAACCTGGCTGTAGTTCCAGCTAACGAAAGCAAACTATTCCGTTTCACTAGCCTTCGTTGGCCTGGTCTGGGTGGTATAGTAAAAAGCCGTTTTAAAACGTCGGGCTTCCAAAGGCGACTGAAGGGGACTTGATTTTGCTGCAAGTATAAGCTTCTAATAACTTGGTTTGTACCCAGCCATCACAGCTTTAATCGTGCCATGCCGCAAGGGATAAACCTCAGATCACAGAATCAAGGGAGCTATGTACAAGTTTGGTCATTCAAAACTGAGTCCTAAGTCATTCTGATACCTCGTTGAAAATGGTGTAACTGACAATGAATGTCGTTGTAAAGATTTAGCTACTATTACACAGATCTACAATCTTGAATCTGAAAACCATTTGGTTGTATTAAGGTGTTAATTGCTCTTTTACACTGACTTCCTTATTTCTTTGATCGGAGGACAAAACCATGAGTACATTTCACTGTTTTTATAATATTTTATTCCTTTATACTTTTATTTCTTTATATATACCTATTTTATTAATGGAATGTTATAAGTGAACTTTTGTTAGAGTTACTTAAATGTAAGCGTATATGCACAGAGAGTGTTTGAATACGGATGTTAACAAGAAGACTGTGGGGCAGGTTGTACAGCCACCCATCTAAAAGGGAGTCAGCTGCGTCGGAGACCACTACCACTACTCTACTGGTGCCAAGAACATCACTGTTGCCTCCTCATGATGGCAGACACCTGCACGCTGTAAGTTATATATTGAAGATGTACCAAGTTAAATTTCCAAAGAATTTACCACTACTTTAATTGATTATGATATTCCAGTCAACAAAGTTATATTTATTTATGGTTACGAATAAGTTACGTACACAATGTTACGTGCATATGCTTAATAGGTATCTATTAAGCATATGCCTTTTTGTTTATCCGGAACACTTATTTAAGATTTCCCTGAGCTAGAAACATATTCAAAAAGGTTCTGCTCAGCTTATCGTAGTGATCAGCTCTTGTCACCTCCTGGTGATCATAGAACAAGCCCACTGGTAAAGGTCTTGTTTATCCAGGACCTATTAATTGATTAATACTAGGACATAGATAATAACGGAAACGAAAAGGGCTACTCACCTCATCCATGGGTGTTGTAGAAGGCGACTTAGGGAATTTTGAACCCAGTGTGTAACATTAAGTACATTAGGCAGCCCGCAAGTGGCGGTTAAACCAACACTACCCATACCCGAGGAGGGTTGGTGTCAGGGAAGTGACTGACTGTAAAAACCTTTACAATGTGACTAATAAATTGCGCCAACGCCAGGTAAATAAAAAAAATATAGGATTAACCCATCATCTATCACTGTCAGACGTCAGAACCGCGTTGAGTAGAGGCAAGGTGCACCGCGAGCCAATGGGGCTAACATATTCAAGACGCTGGATGCTATGTTGTTCTCCCTGGGAACTCGCAAAATCACTCAATATCGGAGTGTATGTCAATCTCAATTAGTACAATTATGCGCAGGATTATATCACCAGCGGAAGTGCTAGCGGCGATCAGTCCCCGGTGTGAGGCGGGGGGCGGGGGAGGCCGCCGCGTCTGCGCACCTTGCCCGAGGAGGACGTCCCGAATGCTCCTGGAGCGTCACTCCCTGCCTCTCCCGCCTCTCTCGCGTCTTCGTCCCCGCTCTGCCACATCACCAGCCAAGATTGGCCCGACACAGCTTCAACATCAATTTCTGTCCTTCCTAATGCTAACTACCACAACGGATACCATAAAACAGACCCACACACTCAAAACGAAAAATTATCCAATGAACCCTACTCACTGACCACCCGATTAGACACAGTATCCAATGCTACGTCGCCGAACTCATCGAATTCAAGCCCGAACACAAAATATTTTGAATATTAACACATTTGATGTTCCTGTAACTATTGTAAAATATTACACAAATTAATTATTTAATACGTGATGAATGCACGGACTTAGTCATAGTGTATGTAATACATTTATTAGCATGATAATGATAACTTAACCAAATTAATTCACTGATAATTCCTCAAGTTATAATGTTATGATCTATTTTAAAATTAATATAATTAGATTTTTTTTATATTGGAAGCTGATTTATCTTTGGGGATTTAGAATAAATTTATTCATGTATAACTGTGCAGTTTTATAAAAAGTCGGAATTAATCATTTGGACGTAACTCACTTATTATAAGCAAGTCTATAAAATGTTGCCAAAGTTATAACGGCTTATATAGAATAATAGATAGTAATTATTATTATAGGATTTAAGTAAGTATCTAGCTGTAAGGAAGAAATTGGGAAACAATGCGCTATTTGTATCATAAATTTTATAGCATATCGTAAATTTTACATGCAAAGACGTTATTTACCATGAAATTACTTTTCACGATGTGTCATCTATGTGAAACTTATGAGTGAGTATAAATATAATACCAATTTATTATTATATTAGATAGTAAATTTAAGATTCAAAATTTAATTATATGCTAGCTATGTAGTGCGTACTAGATCTTACTCCCTATGAGTATTCGATGAACAACTTAATAAATGTATGATAACCTTATAATTTAACTATATGTAACTTTAAATATGATTCAATGTTTGTACATTTATCTGTAATAAAATTTGTGATTGTCAGAATTCGTATTAATTCAAACTTTTCTATCGCCTTTAGTAGTGGCTTTTAGGCCATCTTGCGAGAATCTCAATGAAACCAAGAAGATTCAATGTTCAGTTTATTTGGCTAATTATCCGAGTCAGGTACAGTCTCAACTGCTCGAAAGCTGCCAGTCACATGGTATTTGAAATATAGGTAAATTCATAGAATGCCGCATTAATTAATAAGTTAACAGATATTACTTAGTGCGTATTACTTCAATTGATACTCAACTGGGTTATAGCAGCCACTGATTGTAATGAATTTGGCGGTACATATATCATATAGTAAAATAAAACTCCAAAGAGATGGAAAGACGACCTGGTGAAGGTTGGCTGCGAGTCGTGGATGTGGGTGGCAGGTAACTGGTTGTTGTGGGAATCTATGGGGCAGACCTTTGGCACCGTAGGGAAGCTCCAGGAACTCGAATAATCTCCATCTAGAGCCACCCATTGGTGCCGCGCCTTTAGGCACATCTCGGAGGCGATGACTGTAAAGCGGTCACCCCCTCTAGTGGAGGAAGGCAACTGTAAAGACGCCACTCTCCCAGGCACTTCTCGCGGGAATTGTAAAGGATTCCCCCGAAGCCTCGCTCCACTCCAGATATCTGTCGTGTAAATACGGATCTTATTAAGCAAACGTGTGTACGAGCGTATTCCACTAGGAAGTGGTGATGGGTGGAATAAATATATGGATGCTGTCTAAGGTTGATATACATTTTTTTTTTGTTAATCTATGTTTATACGTGGGTCAAACTGAATGTTTTTGAATTGGTTAGTAAGAATAGTTGCCGATGAAAAATGTATTTACATTTCGAATAAAGAACTCTTTGGGAAGCTAAATATATATATTGAATTCATGTGTCATTTCTTTTTTACAAATTGGCGGCAACTTAAAGTGCTTGTCGTGCATCGAAATAAACACTACTACTAGAGAAATTTTGGTGTTTGAGTATTCGGCTGTAAGAAAAACAATCTGAGGCTCTTGATCATTTGCGCTGCGGGTCGGATAACGCTCGGACCAATTGATAGCTTTGTACTAAAAGTAATAACTTTTAACTAACAACAACGGATAACGATCTCTAATACCTTCCTAAATTGTTCCCACATTGCTTTCGATTTGTTAACTGACATAGTCAACGCCTTTTAACTCTTAACTCTATCCCGTGGGGTACGATTAGGGGCGCGCTAGTCCACCATCAGTGCCCCCCCCTATCCGCAGGGTATCTCCGGGGCATACCTGCACGACAGGCATGTTCGCTACGTGGGCAGGGACGGTAGCGTAAAGCCGAGGGAGATCACGTGCGGGGTTCCACAGGGATCGGTTCTTGGTCCCCTCTTGTGGAACCTCGCTTACGATACGGTCCTGCGTGTCGTTCTCCCCGCTGGCGTCAGCTTAGTCTGTTACGCTGATGACACTCTTGTGTTGGCCAGCAGGGAGACCTTCACTAGCTAACGTATCTCAGTGTTACGCCTACAACCATGCTACGCCCCGCGCCCATGGCCATCCTGCTACACCGTACCGTCGCGTCGCGCGCCATCCCGCGGCTATATTCTCACGATTTTTTTTATGATGAATGTCCTCGTAACCTTTTTTTTTCTACAACTTTTAATGGGAAGGATTAACGCCCCCAGACACCACTGACTATTATGTAAGTTTCATATTTTGGTTTAAATAAGCCTGTGCAATGTGTATCGTGCATGTGTCCTTGTGTGACACGTTTCTGAAAGCATGTTGCATTCTACGCGACCCAGCCATTATTACCTTTGATACCTGTTTAAGTCATAATAGATAAATTATAACTTACAGTGATCTGCAAACAATCGATACCAGCTCATTGCCTGCAGCCAGCCGGCCTAAACAAATAGCGAACATTTACTTTAGTAATAAGATAACATATTACTTAATATACGGAAAGAAGCAGACGAACATTAATTAATATACGTTTCTCCGGTGTACATATCCGCTCCATAAGTGATTCTCAGTGCAATATCATTGTACAGTATTGTATTATCTCAGAATTCGATACATTTTTGCTATTTTTCGAAGGAACGAGGCTCTATTCGGATATAGTTATGGAGTTGAGAAGATTTAAGAGTTTGTTTGTTTTGTTTTTTTTAAACTTTGTCGAGTTTAAAATAGTGTTAATCATATTTATATTATTAATCAGAGAATCGAACCGTCGATTAAAGTAATAAAAATACTAATAACTATTCATTTATAAATTTATTAATAGATGTTCTTATTACACACGCGTCAAATTTAAGAGATTGTAATAGCGGAAATTGAAGAACCGCTCCTAAGATCTTTGAATGAGTCTAAATATAATGGAGAGAAAATGGAACTTCTATCCTATTTATGTCAAAATTATCAAAGTACATGATGAAAGGACGATCTTACTAAAAAAATATACCTTTTAGATGTATTATCATAAATATTGCCAATGTAGTTTTAAAGTAAATTTAATGTATGTACGAGGGTCAAACTGAATGTTTTTAGAATTCGCCAGTAAGAAAAGTTGGCGATGTAAAGATTATTTAAATTGTAGACGTGTAGATTAACTGTAGATGTACCTAAATTGTATTATGTCGTTAGTTTTTACAAATTGCTGCTATTTAAAAAGTGCGTGTCGTGCGTCGAAATGAATTTGACTAGGGAACATTTTCGCTCCATGATTTATTACGACTTTAGTTGTAGGCTTAATTAACAACTATGTTATGATAGAATTCGATTGGCATTTCATGACGAAGCCCCATCTCGTCCCACTAATAACTGGTTTAATGAGTTTAAATGTGACCGAAGCAATTTCAGTGACATTTGCGCGGTGGGTGTCCTTCTACAAAGACCACTGAGGATAACATGAGTGCTGCGTGGCTAATGATAGAAGTTGATAAAAGAGGGATAAAATTTAAACACACATTTAGGCGTCAGAAAACTTCTTGAAATTTATAACAGAGGTGACTTGAATGCTGTGTTTGCCATCGTCACCGGTGATGAAAGCTGGATATATTGTGACGAGCCCGAAACGAAAAGACAATCTACCCAATAGATGTTTCTATTCGAGGTTTTGTCAACAAAAAATAAAGAAGGGCAGCAGTCAAGAGATAAAGAGCATTGCCGCATTTTTAATAATTTTGCTACAGGATAGAAGGACTGTTACTGCAGATTGGCATTTCAGTCATTGTATATACCGGTTGTCTTGCAAAATGTGCGATAGTAGCGCCCAAGGAGCAGGATCCTCCTCCATCACGACAACGCTCCAGCTCACTCTGCCAGACGGACAATCGAATACTTGTCTATGGAAGGTATGTAATTAGTAAGATCCTTCTTAAAGTTCAGACCTCGCACCTTGCGACTTTTATTTATTCGCCAAAATAAAGATAAACTTGGAGGAATCTGCTTCGTGAACCCTAAAGATGCCGTGGCTGCGTTCGAAAACAACCTGGAAGAGATCCCTACAGATGAGTGGGCTCACTGCTTCAGTCAATGGTTCTATTACATGCGATAGTGCTTAGCAAGGAACCGATATTACTTCGAAATACAATAATAATATTAACAGGTTCCTACATCATTCACAAACTCAGCTGTAATAAATTAACATAGGTACCTATTAAATATGGCCTAAATGAATGAATTAGCAGCTTACTGTAATTAAGTATTACATACAAATGAAAATCAAAATTATACAATGACTTCCGAGGAGGAAGTCATTGTATAATTTTATATAATAATATATATAATATATGTATAATATTATATAATTTCTTCTACCTTTTTGCCATGCCCGACAGGCCCACATATGACTCCTATACCATACTGTAACAGCTAAGTAACTTGTGGTGTGCAATCAATTTATTGAGTACTAGCTGGCACCCGCGGTTTCACCCGCGTTTAATTTAAAAGAAATTTAGAGTACTTCGACATAGACACTTGACATAGAATATATGTTGGATTTCAAGGGTTTTATTGTTTTCGCGCGGAACCCTAATTATTTTTCTAAAATCAAAGTAGCCTAAGTTATTCCTTATAACGTCAGCTATCTGCCGGTGAAAGTCCCGTCAAAATCGGTTCAGCCGTTTCGGAGATTACCCGGAACAAACAGACAGACAGACAGACAAAAAAATTAAAAATTGTTTTTTTGTTATAGGTACCGTATATACTTTCATATGCATTTGGTAAAAAGGTGTTATTTTGATATTACAAACAGACACTTCAATTTTATTTATTTGTATAGATTTACATTCCTATCATAATCATTATCATCATAATTGCTGTCCCACTACTTGGCACGGGCCTTTTCTCACCATGAGAAATGTTAGGGCTTAGTCCACCACGCTGGCCTAGTGCGGGTTGGCGGAATACACAAAACACTGAGAACATTTTTGGAGTCCTCTCAGGTGTGCCGATTTACTTACGATGTTTTCCTTCACCGTTAACGCAAGTGATAATCAAATTCTGACCCGCACATGAATCCAAAAAGTCAGAGGTACGGGCCAAGATCGAACTCCGACTCCTGTATGGAGCAAGCAAGCGTTCAACTACTAGACTATCACTACTTAGACTTTGACATTCCTACTTAGGCCGCAAAGGCATCAATTATCAGTGTTATCACTAGATTGCTAGTTTCCAGTTCCAGTCACGTAACAAAAAAGTTGCAGCGTACCATAGATTAAGCACCAAATCTGCTTCAATCAGTCACTCTTGAATAATGTATTGCTGCTCGCCCTACAAATGACATAGGTTAAAAGCACCCCCTTGTGTAATAATTAAGGTTGTACTCGTATTAAGTAGATTAAGGACTGACAGTTTAATTACCAGAGGCCTTTTTAACTAACTTATTGGAAAAGAAGAATGCAGTGAATAATTAAAACTGCTTACATACAACAGTTACAAATCTTTTAAAATATGTATATGTTCATAGCTAGCTGTTCATATCGTGATCATTTTTAAAATAATTTATATCTAAAATAGGTATCCTATATTCTATTCCGCGACCTAATCTACCTCTTTGCTCTCTTTTATAATCTGTAACAGTGTCGTGCCAACTAATAATAGCACTACCCCACCTCTTTCTGGGTGTTGAAAAGGTGACTTAGGGATTAGCTGGAGGATGGACACCAGCGTGCTTCGAGTAAATTTGCCAGCCGCAAAGCGTGGTGGTCATAGCAAAAACTCCAAGAATAACAACAAAAACCCAGACCGGTACTTGCGTTGAGGCCTATGTCCAGCAGAGGAAGTTCTCCACCTGGAATGATTATGGTGATAATCCGTTCAGCCGAGCATGATGGAGCCCAGAACATTCAAACCTACAAATTTTCACATTTAGAATGGTACCTAGTAAGATAAAGACACTGCAGTATCATCATCATCATCATCATCATATCAGCCCAAGAACGTCCACTGGGGAACAAAGGCCTCCCCATAGATTTTTACAACTATGTTATTTTGGGAGGAATTTTGCCAGTACTCACCACGCTTGGCAGGCGGGTTGGTGAGTGCAGTATGAGTAAAGTTCCACTAAAGGGACGCTGCTGCCCACCTCTTTGGTTCAGAGTCCCGTAGTCACCTTATACAATGTCTATGTGGTGCTATAGCTACATATATCTATCTGGTTTAAGAACTTAGTCACTATGGTGAAAGCGGTTCCACATGTCTCGACACCCCGAGCCCTGTCGCCTGTAGCGGTGGCCCGTCTTTCGAGTGACGGACGAGTCACCGTCTGCCATAGAATGTAACTCATCCAAGACTGATTTTTTTATAGTGTAGTCATGGAGAGTCCCCGGCTAGTGTGGGGATCCATATTAGATAAAAAAAATCTAAAGGGCTTTGCGTGTTGGATCCCTGGCACCGCGTAAGCCTTTCAAAAGTCCGGGTTTCTCCTTACAGGGGATAAAACCCGCGAAGAGACAATAAATATATAATATACACAAAGTAAAACGAACTCGAGAATACAAAACAAATCCAACAATAAACATTCAAACGACTACAATTATTTTCAAACACAAATCGAATACACAAAAGTTGTTAAAAATCTTGATCGACTATTAAAACGTGATTAAAAGATTAACTTTACTGCCGGCTGAAGTAATAAAATAGGGACTATGTTTACTTTTCCTTAATCCCACTCGTTTTATGGCGTTCCAAGTAAGTACATAGTTTGTAGAGGTAGGCACTTGATTTAACAATGTACATGGGTTTATTTTAGTGGTATTCCAACCTCTGTACACTGAGGACATAAAGACGTAGGTATGCCATACAGGGTGGAAATAATAGTCAGTGTGGGCAGGGGACTACGCACTACATTTTATCATAATTAAAAACTACGGTTCCACCTGGTTCTGGGTGGCATAAGGCGACTAGGGTTTGATATCAAGAGGATGGGTAGCAGTATCCTTCCATAAGCCAATAATAACATATTATTGCGTAGCTCCCATTACCTATTACCATAGTGATCTTTGGGACGCCCTTATTCAGCAGCGGAAGTTTTAATAAAAAAAAATTAAACGCCCGATATGTTCTTAATATCTTATGCGATATTGTAATCTCAAGTATTTTATAAGGTATGGTATAGGTTAGGTTAAAAGGTAGGTATATAGATATGGAATTTCTTGCCGGCTCTTTTCCATATGATCAACTAATTGGAACCGTGCAACTTAAATTCTGACGTTTCATAAGTGCCAGTAATTGGTTAATATAAAATAAATTTATTTGACGTTGAGTTTGACTTTAAAAACTACAGTGTCAGCTGCGGGTAAGCTCTAAATGTTTGAAATATAACGTTCTTTTAAGATATTCATTCAATTTACGAATACGTAGGTTACTAAGCGACATAGTTTTAGTATCAGAAAAAGGTCTATGCCTATATGTAATATTAAGGAATCAATCGCTTGTTAACACTTAGCGCTTTTAGTTATATACATACTTACTAATCAAGGCTAAAAAGTGCTTATTTGGGTTCATGAAACCACGGAGATTAAAATAATGTAACGAAAATTATACATACATATGTATATCATAACATAAGTTTACAATACCTTGCAAAAAAGGGTCAATATGTTTTGTAACATTATTCAGAGTTTGTGGTCGCGCGGGGACAGACTATAATGTTGAAACAAGACAGTCGTATAACTCTGTGTCTCTCTTTTTATAAAACGTTGCCCCACACTTGAACCCAGACCTGAAACAACTACCTGCAGATCATACAAATATTTGTTCCGTACGGAAATCAAACCCGCGACCCGGAGCGCAGCAGCCAACTGTATCAACCACTGCACCAACCATGCCGTCGTAACATCATACGCATATTAGTTTCAATGCATTATATTCGCCTTTTCGATGGTTATTGATGACTTTCAATACTATAACTATTTTAATTTAAAGACGAATGTTCCCCCAGAGTAATAGAGGCTCCAATTCTACCACGGTAAAGCCATCGTACGAAAATTAAGACGCAAACCACGACGAAGCTAATGTAAAAGAAAAGTAGAGACCAAAAAGGCCAAAAACCAATTTGAATTAATGTTTTGAACATTGATCTTTATTTCTTTGACTGGCACATCAATTTGCTTGTTTCATTATGAGATTTTACGAGCTAAGTATAAAGATTTTCACAAAAAAAAGTACTTGGAGTAGAGAGCGATCAGGAACCTTTCTAGCCAAGTGCACGTTTACAAGGACAGATGTATTATAAATGAGTATTAATATTGATAATCACTTTTGGTTACCAAAAAATACTGAATTTATCAATCTCACGCATGTTTAGCGTACACTTTGCACGGTCGTCTGATCTCAGTATACATCATCATCATATCGGCCATTTATACGTCCACTGCTGAACAAAGGCCTCCCCCATAGATTCCAAAACTGTGTCATTTATTTTGGGGGGAATTTGCCAATACTCACCACGCGTGGCAGGCGGGTTGGTGAGCGCAGAATGGCTACAGCTTCACAGAAGGGACGCTGCTGCCCATCCCTCTGGTTTAGATTCCCTTAGTCGCCTTTTACGACATCCACGGGAGGAGATAGAGTGGTGATATATTCTTAATCAGTATACATACTTACCAGTTATTCTACAAAAAGCTTTAACATTTGGCTTTTGCGAAACTCAGAGTAAGTAGTCGTGAAATGTGTTATAAGACGAACAGAAAAAAATATCTTAGTTTTGAATGCAAGTATAATTTTTTTGAGACGTTTGGTTTTGTTCTATGAAATATATAATTGTATTTTTTTACATGACTGTCCTTTGACTAACCCCATGTTAGACGCACTGAGTATTGACCAACGACGATTTAGACGAAACGCTGATTAGACCAGTGCGAGCGATTAAATTAATGAAACCTATTAAATTCACATGGGAATAACTATTGCCATGATGGAAAGATTAACCACCAAGCAGATGATATCAAGATTTCCTGCCCAAGTTGCAGTAGACGTCGGTGAACTAATTTTTGGAAGCTCTTAAAAACACGTCTTATTAAATTTTACAGATAGGCATATGATGTAAAAGGGTGTTTTACGACGGTAGATAGGGCCGTTATATCTTTAACGTCATTAACATGAGGCTGAGCCATAAAGTTCGATGCAGCCATTTTCCAGGTCACGGGTCCCTAAGATTTACGACTTCTATATTCCTTAACAGCATTATTATAAACAGCCGCGCCGTAGTTTTTTTTTTTTTTAGGAATAACTGCAATATGTTTTTTTTGTGTAAAGAGAGCCATTACTTTTACAATAGTATCTAGATATATAATTATTAGAAAATGCAGCGTGGGATGGCCTCCAACGAATTGGCCCTCCAACTGAAAGTCACTGTGGGAATCTATGGGAGAGGTCTTTGTTCAGCAGTGGACGTCCTTTGGCTGATATTATGACGATGATAAATAAAAAAGTGAGTTTTTATTGTTGCGTTTTAGGTTTTCGTTCAACAGAACATTTTTGAAAAGCTTACATTGTATTCTTAATTTTATTTTAATACGTAGATTAGCCTTTTTGTCTACAAACTGGAACAAATTAAAAAGTATGCAAACAGTACAACTGCAACACAATACTTTTGCTGTATTGTATTGGGTAGTTTACACTACTGCAAAAGCATACTAATATGATATACTTCCTTTGAAAACTTCAAATCAAAGGCAATTGTAGCAAATACGTCGTCGTTAAGCGGAATTGTAAACTGGAGACCTTTCAAAAGGACGGAAAGTGCGACGGGATATGCAAAGCGCAGGAAATGGATGGCTGGAGTCAAAGCTACCACAAAAATAAGATCGGATTTCTTTTGCCTTTGTGCAAACCGAGCTGGATACTATTGTAGGTTGTTTGGTAGAATTTATTGCATAACTTACAACTCGATTTTAATCAAATATTCGTGAACAAGAAACAAGATAAGTTATTTTTATTTTTTTATTAATCTTTGCTCCAAACTAGAGTTTCTCCTATGTCATGGATGCGTTTACAGACACAAATTCCACGCATAATACACCTAGACGAGGAACAACTACCTCCAGATCATACAAATATGTTTTCCGTGCGGGAATCGAACCCACGACCCGGAGCGCAGCAGCCAACTGTATCAGCCACTGCACCAATCGTGCCGAGCGTGCTCGTTTGCAAGTCTGTAAATCTCGCAGACATTGGTCTTTCGTAGCAAATATACTGCTACGCGCGACCGAAGGGCGCTACCGATGCGTGACGTCCGTGTAGGCCAGTCTTTCCCAACGTGGGCGATAACGCCCCCTTGTGGGCGCTGCAGGCCTAAAGGGGGGCGGTAAGAGACCCAGAAAAAAAGGGGGCATTGTGTAGGGCTTTGGGGTCGATTTATAATGTCATCTACCTAGCTAGGAAGACTCTTAGACACCGACTGAGCTCTCGACTCTCGACTACATCTTGTGAACATCAACTAATATTTATTAAGATATAGCTCAAACTCGGTTCGATATAAAATACCGCGGGCAATGTGTTAAAACATACAAGTTTTTGTTAAATAATCCGAATTGTACATTCCTATACCAATCGGCTGGTTCTATAATACTTGTTCTTGCTTGTCGAGTACGATTGGGCGTCGAATGAGATAAACGAGTTTATGCACGTTTGTCTTATTCCTGTTGGTGCGTGGTGCTTATGCAATCCTATATAAACGACGTAAATTTATTTTATTTTCATTTGCGGTTTCGCGAGGTTTATTAAAGATGAGAAAATACGTGAAGAACTATTGTTTGCCAGAAATTTGGAGACAGATACAAAAGGCGAAACCATATTCAATACATTGGAAAAGTTTTGTGAAGAGAGAGATTCCTTTGAAAAATATTATATCAGTTGCTACGGATGGCGCTCCGGCTATGACAGGGCGCCATAAAGGCTTCATAGCATACTTAAAGAATAAAATTCCAGATGTCCTTGCTATACATTGCGTTATTCATAGACAACATTTGGTTGCTAGAAACTTAAGTGAACGACTATTTCAATCACTGCAATATGTCATCAAAGCAGTCAATAAAATCCGTAGCAGCTCTTTGAATGATAGATTATTTCATCAGCTTTGTGTTACTAATGACGAAGATTTCAACCGTTTGTTGCTTCATACCGAAGTTCGTTGGCTGTCAAGAGGCAATTGTCTGATTCGATTTTACAACCTGTTTGACTCTATGATAGAGTTCTTGGAAACAGAACAGCGCAACAAGCTCATAACATCAAAGAATGATATAGCTTACATGACAGACCTGTATAAAATGTTCAACGACATGAACCTCCAACTGCAAGGCGATGAACTAAATTTAATTAAAACAAAAAATGTCGTTGCTGCTCTCGCAGCCAAACTGCTTCTGCACAAAAAGAATATGGGCAGACGTGAGTTTCACAATTTTCCGAATTTATCAGTATACTGCAGTAACGACGACTTGTTTGCCTACTGCCAACATTTGGAAAACTTCCACATTGACTTCACCGAACGATACCAGGACATTTTAAACTTGGAAATACCAGACTGGGTGTTGGATCCGTTTTCAAATGTCAACACAGCAATGTCACCTCAGCTGGAAGAAGAACTTATAGAATTGACAACAAACGAAGAAATAAAAATCAAGTTCAAAAATGGATATCAAGAATTTTGGCTACAAAAACCGATCCCGCAATTGTACCCTGGATTGTGGTCAATTGTTCAACGATTTTTGATAGCATTCCCATCGTCATATTTGTGTGAACGTGGATTTAGTGCTGTGGCAACGCTGCTTACTAAAAAGAGAAATCGTTTGCGTGTTACCGAACGTGGCTTAACTTGCGGCTGTTTTTGAGTAAATTGGAACCTGATATTAACAAACTTATTGAACAGCATCAGATTCAACCTTCACATTAGTTTTTATATAAGAATTGATTATGTTTGTTTTATTTTCAATAAAAGATACTCTGTCCGAATACTATAAATTTGCGTTTCAATAATCAGTTATAAGTACTTAGCGGTTTTTAAGTATGTTTAAAAAGGGGGGCGTTAAAAAAGAATTTATTCTTAAAGTGGGCAGTAGACTAAAAAAGGTTGGAAACCCTTGGTGTAGGCAGATTTCCAGTCGTAAATAAAATAATATGTTTAATTTTGCACGGAGTTTTTTTTATTCAACCTGGTGACAAGACGAGCAAGTCATTCGCCTGCTGGTAAGCGTCATGCCTGCCCATAACATCTATAACGCTACTCAGGACTAGGAGCGCGTGGCACCACTCCGCGCTCATCACCTCCAGGCATAAGTTATTGAGTGTCGTATGCACAGTAATTTCTAAAGTTTAAACACTACTTGATCACGAATATCTGGCACTGGGTGGTACTTACCCAGCCGGAATTACAATAATTGCGTTCAATTATCAGTTCTTGGTATAAATAAAACCTTACTGGTAGATTAACGACACTGCGATAGGCTAGGTTGTCAGTATCAGTGTATAATCTATGGGCTAGGTAGAGATTATTTTTAACCTTAAATTAACACATTGTAATAATACAATTTTAAACGGATTACATCACGCATACTATGATTTTTGTTTCTGACGTTTCGAATTTCGAACATTCTCGGTCGCAGGATGACTAAGGTGACAGGTCGTTACAGATTATGAAAAAATATTTTCTTTTATCTACCATACAAGTTTAATCAAAAAATTTGTTTCGTTAAAATTTGTTTCGATAAAATTGTTTTATTATAATGTGTAATAATCGCGAAAACCTAAGACATTAATTAAAGTAACAACTTGTAAAAATGCACGCCCGCTGAAGTTGAGATTTGGTTTGCCAAAGACATTGAATAATCAACGGCGATATTGCCAATTGCCATAAACACCATGCATGGCAAACAGATACAAGATTGCAGTATGTTGTCGTTAGCACACAGAAGGAAACTGCTGCCCTTACTCTTGCCATAATGCTGTAATTGCCTTCTCAAAACTCATGGGAGGAGATACGTGGCTTATACAGAAACTACATGGACAGTGTTAAATTATTACTCAAATAGTTACTTTAGAGCAGGGGTTCCCAACCTTTTTTTGTCTACTGCCCACTTTAAGAATAAATTATTTTTTAACGCCCCCCTTTTTAAAACATACTTAAAAACCGCTAAGTACTTATAACTGATTATTGAAACGCAAATTTATAGTATTCGGACAGAGTATCTTTTATTGAAAATAAAACAAATATAATCAATTCTTATATAAAAACTGATGTGAAGGTTGAATCTGATGCTGTTCAATAAGTTTGTCGATATCAGGTTCCAATTTACTCAAAAACAGCCGCAAGTCGCCATGTTCGGTAACACGCAAACGATTTCTCTTTTTAGTAAGCAGCGTTGCCACAGCACTAAATCCACGTTCACACAAATATGACGATGGGAATGCTATCAAAAATCGTTGAACAATTGACCACAATCCAGGGTACAATTGCGGGATCGGTTTTTGTAGCCAAAATTCTTGATATCCATTTTTGAACTTGATTTTTATTTCTTCGTTTGTTGTCAATTCTATAAGTTCTTCTTCCAGCTGAGGTGACATTGCTGTGTTGACATTTGATAACGGATCCAACACCCAGTCTGGTATTTCCAAGTTTAAAATGTCCTGGTATCGTTCGGTGAAGTCAATGTGGAGGTTTTCCAAATGTTGGCAGTAGGCAAACAAGTCGTCGTTACTGCAGTATACTGATAAATTCGGAAAATTGTGAAACTCACGTCTGCCCATATTCTTTTTGTGCAGAAGCAGTTTGGCTGCCAAAGCAGCAACGACATTTTTTGTTTTAATTAAATTTAGTTCATCGCCTTGCAGTTGGAGGTTCATGTCGTTGAACATTTTATACAGGTCTGTCATGTAAGCTATATCATTCTTTGATGTTATGAGCTTGTTGCGCAGTTCTGTATCTTTAGTTTCCAAGAACTCTATCATAGAGTCAAACAGGTTGTAAAATCGAATCAGACAATTGCCTCTTGACAGCCAACGAACTTCAGTATGAAGCAACAAACGGTTGAAATCTTCGTCATTAGTAACACAAAGCTGATGAAATAATCTATCATTCAAAGAGCTGCTACGGATTTTATTGACTGCTTTGATGACATATTGCAGTGATTGAAATAGTCGTTCACTTAAGTTTCTAGCAACCAAATGTTGTCTATGAATATCGCAATGTAGAACATCTGGAATTGTATTCTTTAAGTATGCTATGAAGCCTTTATGGCGCCCTGTCATAGCCGGAGCGCCATCCATAGCAACTGATATAATATTTTTCAAAGGAATCTCTTTCTCTTCACAAAACTTTTTCAATGTATTGAATATGGTTTCGCCTTTTGTGTCTGTCTCCAAATTTCTGGCAAACAATAGTTCTTTACGTATTTTCTCATCTTTAATAAACCTAACGTAAGATAGCAACAACGCTTCATTAGTTGGTAAGTGGACTCATCGAGCTGAATTGAGAATTGACTAGTCCTCAGATGATTGCACAATGATTCTTCAATGTTTTCAGCCATTTCATCAATTCGTCTTTGCACAGAATTATTACTCAAAGGAATTTTTCGGATAATATCTGCGGCCGGTTTATGAAGCACAGTAGTTATTACTTCCTTTATTGCTGGCAAAATTAACTCTTCTCCGATGTTGTGTGGTTTGCCTTTTTGAGCAATTAACAAAGAGATATTGTACGAAGCTCGAAGTCCGTCGTCATCTTGCTTAGCAGCCGCCGAAAATAGTTTTGATACACTTGGCTGAGTATTATGCTTCTTCTCTAGGTCTTGAAAATATGCTACATTCTTTTCTGTCTTATCTGGATGCATTTTATTCAAATGATCTTGCAGTCTTGAAGGCTTCATTGCTTCGTTCGAAAATGTTTTTAGACATAGAAGCCACAAAGGCGACGACGGGTTTGTGGGATTTTCAATAAATCCGAATTTAATATATTCCGCAGAGTATTGCCGTCTCTTCTTTTTTACTTCCGACATTGTTTTGTTTTAAGAAATACGTAAGTGTTGAAATCAAGTACTGCTTATCTATTATGCGCGAAACCCCAAATGAAAATAAAATAAATTTACGTCGTTTATATAGGATTGCATAAGCAGCACGCACCAACAGGAATAAGACAAACGTGCATAAACTCGTTTATCTCATTCGACGCCCAATCGTACTCGACAAGCAAGAACAAGTATTATAGAACCAGCCGATTGGTATAGGAATGTACAATTCGGATTATTTAACAAAAACTTGTTAAAACATGATTGCCCGCGGTCTTTTATATCGAACCGAGTTTGAGCTATATCTTAATTAATATTAGTTGATGTTCACAAGATGTAGTCGAGAGTCGAGAGCTCAGTCGGTGTCTAAGAGTCTTCCTAGCTAGGTAGATGAAATTATAAATCGACCCCAAAGCCCTACACAATGCCCCCTTTTTTGTCTGGGTCTCTTACCGCCCCCCTTTAGGCCTGCAGCGCCCACAAGGGGGCGTTATCGCCCACGTTGGGAAAGACTGCTTTAGAGTGTTTAACGACCGAAATGAATAATCAGTCTAATCCTAAATCTTCAGAATTTAGTGTTTGATCCTGATCTTTTTTTGTTTTAGGATCACATTTAACACAAAAAATAGATAAATTTTTAATCTTAGGATTCCAATGATTTTGAATTAGATTGACTTAAATTTCGGCTTTTAGTGTATTTACCTACATTCTATATTCTCAGGAAAAGAAGATATCTATACAAATAAATAAAATTGAAGTGTCTGTTTGTAATGTCAAAATAACAGCTTTTTACTAAATGCATATGAAAGTATATACGGTAACTACAACAAAAAAATGATTTATATATTTTTTGTCTGTCGGTCTGTCTGTCTGTTTGATCCGGCTAATCTCCGAAATGGCTGGACCGATTTCTAAGGGACTTCTTCACTGGCAGATAGCTGATGTTATAAGGAAAAACTTAGGGTACTTTTATTTTAGAAAAATAATTTGTGTCCACACAAAAATATTAAAACCCATGAAATCCAATATATATCCAAACTCTATATCTAGTGTCTATACGAAGTGCTCTAAATTATATATAAATAATCGCATTTATTTTAAATAAAACGGCGGGTGAAACCGCGGATCCTAGCTAGTAATAAATAAATATTTTTATTTTACAATATCTTAGGAAGCTATCTGTCATTTCCAATCATTTACGCCATCTATCTGGTACTGTATGGAGTATTTTTTGCAGATTATATATAGAAATCTTCACACGATCACTCATTCTCTCGGAGACAATCACCTACTTTCATAATGAAATAACAAAGTGATGGATTGCTTTAAGTTAACCTAAAGGTATATTCGTAAGCGACTTGTGGTGAATTATAATATTCATCATATCAGCCAAAGGACGTCCAATGCTGAACAAAGCTAATAAAAATACCGGTAACATGCCGTGTGCCGTCAATTTGGGGAGAATTTGCCAGTACTCACCACGCTTGGCAGGCAGGTTGGTGAGCGCAGAATGGCTGCTGTTCCACAGAAGAGACGCTGCTGCCCAGCCCTCTAGTTAAAGTCCCTTCGTCGCCTTTTGCAATACGACATCCACGGGATGATAAGGAGTGGTGCTATATTTTTAATACGAACACCACACAGAATTATTACATTACTTTAAGTAAGGTGTATTACCTCTTTAAGCCCATAAGTTGCTCAAATATAAAATGAAGAAAGTAACTCGTATTATGCCATTTTTACTTGCTCTGTAGATTTTGTATTTAAGCAGACTTGTGACTAGTCTGAATAATACAAGAAATGTTTTCGCATATTCACGCCACTCCGTAATTAAAGGAAGAAAGCTCTTTTTCATTGAACTGTATGAATACTTACTTAACCAATTACAAGTTATGTATCAATAACTTTCCATTTTTTATAACGTTATATAGTACAAGCACGTGAGCGCATATATCGCTGTTATGTATCATAAGTTATTACACGCAATATTTTTCTGCCCTCCCTCCCATTTCCAATGGTAGAAACGTATCGCCATGCTCCCTCCATTAATCAAAGGTGAAACGTGGATTATTAAGGGCCTTTGACGCCGATAGGAATGTCTATTACACACATGCATCACGACCATCAGCCATATTTCGAACGTCGTACATATCTCTGAATTCCGCCTTAAACGTGAGGATTTTGTGGAAGAGCTTTAATTGAACTGGTTTATCGGATACCTGTTATAGACACTCAATTTTTTTAATGTCACACATAGGCTGCTTTAGGGTCAAAATAAAAATATACGGTTGCACTTTCACATCTGGAGTATTTAACAAGTTTAAATAATTTACAAAAAGTTTTACGTACATTGCTGTATTTTTGAGGTTCCTTCATGGTACAGCTGTATTTTTTTGATCCATTATATATATGTATATATATGTACGTATATATATACACGATCTTGCTTTAATAAAGAAAAATATTTTAGAAGGTAAATCAATACGCTGCAATGATGCAAATTAGCAAAAAAAATGAACGTAACATCAACCTTTATTTTATAAAATAATACAGAGTCAGTAAATCTTTCGCTAGTCGAGTATTTAAATATTAATTTGTTTATTATCAGTAAAACCGATACTTGATATGAATTCTATACCATTCATAGAGCCTAGCCTTAAAATATTTTCCATAATTAAAGTAAGACCCTATTTATATATACTTAGCATAAAATAATACTGTTTACAATTCTATGTCGAACACAATTAACACAGTAAACCGAAATACGTGTCGAATGAAGCTGCTTAGATAATTTTAACCGAACTTCACATAAGACAAATTCGTTTGTCCTTCAAATATTAAATACTCGTAAGAGCTAAGCTAGTATTTTCTCATAAACTAAGTAACATGCCAATTAATGTGTTAATCATACCATCAAGACATAATGTATAATATTTTAACAAGCAAAATAAAAGAGAGGTTATTAAACGAGACAAAATGGGTGTGCGTCCATTTCTTTGATAGTATCTCCATATTATTTTCTATAACTATCGCCAGCGTGCGCGTGACTTACATTTCAAGCTATAAATTTCCAGTATAAGATGATCTCACATTGTATGGGCTTTCCGTACAATGAGAGGTCAGACTAAACTGCATTTGCATAGGTTGATGTGTAGCCATGTGTACGTAAAGCAGAATACCTTTGTATTTACAACTTATTAGGGTTTTAACGCGTTAAAGAGCCTCAATAAAGTAAAAGTGCTTCCTTAACTCCGCAAATAGGATTGTTCTGCGAGCGGATTTCTTGTGTAAACAACCTAAATTGGATGTAAAACCAACCAAATACTTTATTTTGTCACTGCAACTCCATAGTTTTGTGAATTTAAACACGCTCTACGAAGAAAACGCTACTTTTTCTTTTGAATTGATATATTTTGTCTTTGTACGTTGCACTATGTGTAAAGTATTGCCGTTTCGTTTCTGTATTGTAATCACGTTAAATCTCAATACAATTTATTGTAATTCAATATGTGCAGGGTGCAAAGGTAGTATTTAGATGAATAATTGACATTCAGTTCGTTTTTAATTTATTGCTTAGCTTAATTCATTTGCTTATGTATACTTAGTTATTTATACTTCGTTAATATTTTGGGCATAATTTTATTTGCATACCTTTCAGGCTTTCATTAACTGGACGCCAATGAACATTGACTATATTAAAAACATAGACTGAATATCAGAAAGTCATTAATATTCAGAATGAATTGAAAATGTTTATTTGCCTTTGAAATGCAAATAAGTTGATTGTAAACAATTCAGCTATCCAAAGAGTTTGCTATTTTTGTTGTTCTATGATATATGTATATTGACTAACGAAACGCGAAAAATAAAAGCAATAGTCCATACCCACATACTACTGTCTATTATAGGTATAGCTCATTGTGAATATGCTTGTCATTCATTTACGTCATGCCTAGGCCGCACTCATAACACGAATATTCGCGTTATCGCGATGTAGGATACCGTACGGTCTCCTATGAGGCGAGGAGCCTCCTTTCCGGCTTACTGCCCTGGGATGTGGAAGCTAGAGCTAGAATATCATTGCGATGTATGAGGCCCGAGCATCAGTGGATATGTTAATATTCGTCACTAATTAATAAGTGAGCAATTAAATTAAATCCTGTGGATTTAATTTATTTATTAATATTTTTATTTTGTTTACAACGGTGGTACACAAGACGGACTTTATGCCTTATGTCATTCTCCATCAGTCAACCTTTGGGAAGACGAAATGCACCGAAAAAGGCACTTTAAAAAAAAAAAAATATGTCAACAATATTAAGGTAAACACATACAGTTGCCATACCATAGGGACGCTAAAATACATAACTTGACGTACTACATACAGTAAGTACATAAATATTCTACCCATTACATCCATATACACTCATTACCATTTTACCTGCAGTGTAGATACGAGTATCTTCTTCTGCGACGTCATTTGCCAGGATCCATCTTAACACTTATTACTCGTTCACTTTAGAGTTCTGTATATAACAGTGAGGAAGCTTGTCTTATCTGCTCTCCGGGATTGCGATATTCCCATGATGAGATAACGACTGCCCCGAAGGGATTTTGTTATTATTATGTACTAGTATTTAAAGTCGCCACTGAATGCTTTTTTTTACATGCTGTACGAATCGAATATTGTGATAAATTATTTCACCTTTTTTCGTACATTTTAAATCCAATAAATAAATAATATCTTCTAAATAAATTCTGACATGTACAAAGATAAGTAACATTTTATTCAAATTGATCTTTTAAATTATTGTTTTCTACAAATCAGTACTTACACTCAAAATCCCGTATCCTCTAAATTATAAGATCCTTGAGCTTGACAAACGTAACGACATAAATTGAGATAAAACAAAAGTAAGTGGGTAAGAAATTACGAACGCTGAGATATTTTTCGTTCTCAGTATAATTTCTGTCAACTTGAAAAAGTGGTCGGATTATAACTGTAATAATTAATTGCAAAAAATAAATAACTAATAAAATAATATAAATGTAGCCTCCTTGATGCAAATATGTAAAAAATGTTTCTTTCATAAACAAAAATAAGAACAAGCCTTTTGATAATTGTAGCCTATTACGAACATCATATGGTTATAGGAATGTCTTAGGTTGTCGCGATTATTACTCACTAGTGAGTTGTAAGGCGTAAAATAATGGATCATCAAAAGAATAAATCATTTGACAGTGTGACAGTCTCAGTCAGTGAGTCAGCGATGACCGTAAATAAATATTTTAACTAGTTTTACCCTGCCACGCGTTGCTGTGGCTAAATGCATGTAATTACAACATGATTTTTATTCTGAATAAAAAAAAAAATAATGGGACTAATAAAAACATGCGCGTATATGAATACAACGATAAATGTAAAAATTTCAAAACGTATAGAATTTTGCGATTTTGAACAAACGAACATTTTTTTATGTATATAGATTATAATAAAATACTTTTAAACAGATTACATCGCGAATATTAATCGCAAAGTGTTTGAAACGTTAGGAAAAGATCTATAATATACGCGATGTCATCCGTTTAAAAGTGTTTTATCTTGTAGTTATTCAGATGTTCAATATCTTTAGAACATAGAACATTTATTTGCTAGAAACATGGTTTCAGAGATGTTACATCAATTGGTATAGTGCAGGGGTGCAATTCCTTAAGCTCAAACATCCATACATCCTTAAATATAGATTTAAAATAATGGTATAAAACCAATTTGGTATTCGCTAAGACATGATTGAAGCTATTCAAAGACACGTTGAAGAAGGTAAGCCATGAGGACTAGTCTTTGCGTTTACCAAATTGGGTTATCACATTTATTTCAATTCTGTATTCAAGGATGTGTGGATGTTTGAGCTTAAAGAATTGCACCCCAGCACGTCTCAACGTACAATCGGCATGCAAAAATCAAGTGTTATTATTTCTGTACCTAGTAATGAATTTAAACATATGCAACAAAATATAAATTGAATTTGAAGACACCATAGTCAGTAATATTATTTATTAAATTATATTGAATTAGTGCAGTATGAATATATATATGTAAGCGTGTAGACAACGTTTACCACGAAACGTACCTATGTCAAATAAAATTATAATATTGCTATGAGTTAAGTTAGAATGTCATTTCACAAATATAACTGAAAATTACAATATAAAAAATGTCAAATTAAGATTATTATATCTTATTCCAGAATTTCGCAAAAAAGAACATCATTATCAGTCACTTTATAAATCCTTACATGTCATAAACTCAGTAATAGTGTAAAAACATGTATCTACAAGCCATTTCTTAAGCGCAGGTTTGAAGCGATTAAGTGGTAATTCCCTCAGACCTTTCGGTATTTTATTAAAAACTTATATAGTCATGCAACCGCTATTTCTTTTAAACAAAGTGGTTGACATCATAGGAAGTACCAGTTTACTCGGGTCTATTGATATAAATCTTCGGTTGTCACTTGTTCTTTCAAATAAATCAGAATGCTTTTTGTCAAATACACCGATTTCAAAAATATAGAGAGACGTTAAGGTAAGCAACTTTAGTTTTATAAAGAGGGGCTTACAAGAATCAACAGGACCGGCACCACATATTGCTCTGACACATTTTTTCTGTGATACAAACACTTTACTTATTTCCGTCGAATTACCCCATAGTAACAGGCCATATCTGAGTACTGACCCCACGTACCCATGATATGCTATTTTGGCAGTCCTCTCGCAAGCTAGCCTCCTAATGTTTCTGAGTGCATATACGAATCTGTTGATACGAGTACAAACGTTTTTTACATGGGCTTTCCAGTTACAGTGGTTATCGAGCACTATGCCTAAAAACTTCGTTTCATTAATTTCTGCTATTTCTTGACCATTATAATTTATTTTTAAGTCACAGACAGTGCTATTGTAATTTCTAAATTGTATGACTTTCGTTTTAGATATGTTAACAGTCAGGTTATTTTCATCTAGCCATTTGGATATGGATTGTATACAGTTTTTTATTGTGTGTTCATAATCAAGATTAACGTTACTCTGAGGGATAACTACGGAGATGTCGTCCGCAAAAAGCGTGCATTTATGATAAATAGGAGAGGCCCCAGAACGCTCCCATGAGGAACTCCAAATCTATTGGCCTTGTAGGCAGATCTATATGAGGTAGAGACTAGTTTCGAGTCTACACGAATTATCTCTACACACTGTTTGCGGTTATTCAAGTTACTGTCTATCCACTGTAGTGCTGACTGTATGTAGCTATAAAACTGCACACCTATGCTGTAAGAAAGAAGATACAAAAACTACGACAGAAAAAGAGATAGCAATCTAAAACGACAACACGTGTACTCAATGTCTTTGTCACACCTGTGATAGAATATATGTGTTCTCTTTTCTCTGCTTGGCCTATCTGTTTTGTTCGAGAATATTATTCTATAGATAATTTGAATAGTATTTTTATTAAAATATTTTATATAGTTCGTTATTCACGTGTGGTATGAGATCCCTTGTTCTTTATTTATTTTTACTTGATGGTTTGTGCATTTTCTGTACGCACGAAGGCATTGTTATTACTTAATTAATAAAACATACGGATTATGACAGTGTGTGCTCGATCTCTTGTCTTGGACAAACTGATTGCGAGGTGCTACAATTGGGGGAGTTTTGGTTCTTACTTTTGGCGCGCATGTAACATATCTCCTTCTTTTAATATATAATATCATTAGTTGAGTATATATTTTTCCTCATTCTAATCTCAAAATGATAAAGTACTTGTTATTCGTTAGTTTGATTATTGAAGTGGCCATCTCACCCGGACAAAAAGGAGAGATGGCAGGTTAAGATGGCCATATTTTAAAATTATTTTTTATGCTGTTTTAATCCTTGTATTTATTTAAACCAAACCAATACCAAAGGTAAGATGTGGCTACTAGAAAGAACTGGAGTGATAATTAAATAAAAACCGCTATAAACTGATAAAAAATGGACTGATTCGGATATCGTATTAAGGAAGTCGCAAGGAGTTTCGATGGCCCGGTCTCTTGCTTTGAACTGAGTTGAAGTGAATGCTTGCTTTAGTTTATTAGAACAAACTTTCATTGATAATGATTTAATGTCCAAATTGAGTGATGGATTTGGATGAGTCAGGCTTACAGCTTAATAATCGCCCGGACAAGTGCTCGCTAAAAAGGTGTCAAAGCCAAATCTACAGCGAATCTAACGAAAAGGGTGAAACGATCATTATCATAGCCTGTGGCAATGCTGAAGGAAGTTTTTTGCCACCCGCATTGTCTGTCATCACCGCATCACCGACCGGTGAAGAAAACATTGAAAATGAAGTTGATAATTGTGGCGAAAATTATTATAAAACCCACCTTATTGAAGATTGGTTTCAATGTTTCACTTGTGATATGTGAGTACATGAAAATTGTACTAATTTTTTGGACATGTGCTCTAAACTTGGACAGCGAAAGAAAAAGGAGCTCCAGCGAGCAGAAATAAAAGGAAATGGGAAATCTAGAGCCGGCCGTCTGTCCCGTACTACTTAGGCCATCACTCCCGAATATGGCGGGTGAGATGGCAAGTTACGTTTTTCTTTCCAAATTTTTTTTTTGTTGTTGTCCTTACATTTTAATAATATCTATATGCTGATTTTTGACCGATCACTGTTGATTCTCTTTAAAATAAAAGTTTGATTATGCTCTCAATATTTTCAGTTTTCTTTAAGCTTAAAAATACTATGGCCATCTCTAACCCTATACCCTTAAGGCAAACGAAAAGAGAAACTACATTAGCGTCATTAGCTTGATACTCATTAGCATCATTAACTTGATACATATAATAATTAACAATGTACCCTTTTCGTTCGTGAGTGATAGGACAAAAATTAATTGAAAACAGTGTATATTTTATAAACAACCTGTGCAACGTTACCGAAAGTTTCCCTGTTCATGACAAATACATCAGCCGCAGTTAAACACAGGGGGCGCTGAGACACGCAAAGCATCAGTAAAATTACCTTGGCTTGTTTTGGATCCATTAATTCCCATCCGCAACTGTAAGCAGATGCAGACATTTCCAGTCCAGCTGATATGATCAGCTCTCCACCGAAACAGTATAAGAACAGTGGCATTATACCAGTCACTCCCGTCAGTATTGTGTTCCTAACATCCCACACGTTCATCGTCTGCAACGTAGTCACGAGCACTATCGTCATACTGAGGAAGTGTGCCCCAAATATTACTTTATACAATTTCCTGATTTTGTCATGGTAATGCATGAGAAACTGGTGATGTTTCACACAGAATATTAACATTTCATCGATTGATTCATTTTCTGTTTCATCATCAGGATCGATCCGTGGTTGTTCGTTCTTGATTAAAATTGCGTGAATGACGTTGAATGTTTCTGTGATAGCATAGAAGTGTCCCAGTTCATGGGTAACCAATGTGATGAAGAGCACGATATAGCCAGTCTGATTAATGGCTGAAAATGCGGTGGCCACGCACGTCAGGACAAAGGTTATTTCAAAAAATGGCGTCTCGTACTTTGGACTAAGACCTGTAAAAGACAATTATATTTACTGTGATTTAATTCAACATTAGAAGTCAGTACTTTGGCCAGCTGGTTATGCATGTACAAAAACGTAGTCAAATATACACATACTACACCCACACACACATAAACGCAACCGTTCAGTGCTGAACCACAATTGAATTGAACCCTGATCTGATGATCACTACAACGAGCGGTCATACCCCATATTGGCATTGTCACCACGCTTGGCAGGTGGTTTGGTGATCGCAGTATGTTATTATTAGTACTTACACAGGAACATGTTGCTGTCCATCCTCCAGATATTAACCTTTAGTCGCTTTTTAAGACACCCATGGATGGCGACGGTTGCTCTGCTGTTTGCCGAAATCACACGGACATACACATTACAATGTTTCCTATACCATAATTATTTGTATTTAACAGTCCCTACTATTTATTATTAAATAAAGTGAAAACTTCTGTTTGAAAATCATAGTTTGAAACATGGAGTACGCGTAATTTAGAAATAAAAAAATTGAGTGACTATTAAAGGGGTAATGGTTTATATGCATACCATATGTTTCGCCAGGCGTAGTAGGCAAATATCGGTCATTACCCAAAACAGTGAAAAGAAAAGGCATGAGCAAGTAAGTTATATGAGTGATTGCTTGGTTGGTGACGACCAGCCACGACGCGTAGCGCGCTCGTTGCAGAGTACTTAGCATTTTCTTCTTCGCAGCACTGCCATCGGGTATCGAGGATACTCCGTACCGGCTAAGCTCAAATACAGCTCGGAGGCGAGTCCTTAAAATAATGACAAGAAATTTACGATATAATTTGTAACAAGTTAGTTTTATAATAGGTTAATTTATGCAATAATTATACCAGGATAGGGTAACTAAAATTGATTTCCATTCGTGTGGTGTCTGGATTAAGCATATAGCATCACTCCATCTCCTCCCATGGATGTCGTAAAAGGCGACTAAGGGGAGACCAGAGGGATGGGCAGCAGCGTACGTTCTGTGGAACAGTAGCCACACTGCGCTCACCAACCCGCCGGCCAAACGTGCTGAGTACAGGCAAATCCCCAAACAGAAAACACAATTATGAAATTATATGAGAGAGGCCTTTGTTCAGCAGTGGACGTCTTTTCTCTTTCTTTCTTTCTAGCCGACACATCAAGCTATACTAAACCAGTTTACGCTGATCTCTCATCACACCGAAAGTCTATACAATGTGAGATCAGCTTATACTGCTTTTTATAGCTTGATATGTAGCCGTGTGTACCAACATATTGTTATGATCAAAAAATATAACATCGCTAGACGTATATAAAATAATCGTAACGTATAACGGCGTCAGAAACACATTGCCTACTAACCTCGAAGTCCACATGAAAAAGAATTTAGAGAGGGGTACAGAGGTCGCACTGATGCAGTTTATGGCTTTGAAACACTCAATCTTGTCAGGAAACACTTGGACCAGGTAGACGAGCTGACTCAATGTGCCCACGTATATAAATGCACCAGCATACAACAACGTAGCGATGATCGAGAAAATGGTAACGTCTGAAATTAGGGGTTTCTTAATAAATAAACTGTTTTAAAGAATTATCGATATCAATCATGACGGAAAAGCTTATCAGTATAATGGAAAGAAAATTTGTAAAAGTATTGATCTCGCATTGTATAGGCTTTCGGTATGATGAGAGATCAGAATAAACTGGTTTTGTATAGCTTGATGTGTAGCCGTGTGTACATCATAGAATTATATGAATACATAAAAGTTAATTAATATCTTCTATACAAATAAATAAAATTGAAGTGTCTGTTTGTAATGTCAAAATAACAGCTTTTTACTAAATGCATATGAAAGTATGTACGTTACATATAACAAAAACACTACTTTTAAATTTTTTGTCTGTCTGTCTGTTTGTGCCGGGTAATCTCCGAAACGGCTGGACCGATTTTGACAGGACCTTCACTGGCAGATAGCTGATGTTATACGGAATAACTTAGGCTACTTTCATTTTAGAAAAATAATTAGGGTTCCGCGTAATAAAATAAAACCCTTGAAATCTAATATATATATTCTATGTCAAGTGTCTATGTCGAAGTACTCTAAATTTCTTTTAAATTAAACGCGGGTGAAACCGCGGATCCCAGCTAGTTTCTCAATAAAAAGTGGTATAAAAGCGCAAACAAGACACGTCTAACGGCAAGTGTCATTTTGTGCTTTTATACCGTAAAAAAATACTGTAAAATCCAAATTCTATCTAACTAAATACTACTCTATCTAAATTTCTAAATCCAATTTAGAAATAACGGCGTTTTTCCACATTATGGTGTACAGAAGTAGAGCTTATTATAAATGAAAATAGCACAGCATCGTGCGAAAAAATCACATGCAAACATTATGATTGATTGATTGATAGCTAGGAATTAACAGCAGATGATTATAGATACAAAAAATTGCAAATTCTAATTCTGGATTGTTTGTAAAATCTTTATAATACACTGATTGAAATAATAAAATAATGTAACATCTTATTTCTAATTGTCCTTACATAGATTGAGCTTTGTGTCGTGCCTGTACAAAACAAATGTAGTTACGTAACATAGTAAAAAGATGAGCCTTACTACGTTTTTTATCGCAAAAGACGTTATGAATACCAACTAGTTGTTGGATAGAGCTGACCATGGTTTTGGCATCTTCTACCGGGTCCTCCACATATGAAATCCTCTGTATATAACTTTGAACTTTATTTTTGACTGTCTTCATCGTTAACCAAAAACGTACTATGAAAGAGGCTAATATTGCCTTGCGTAATAACTCCAATTAACACTCAATTATGTAATTTACGAAAACACCATTTTAAAAGTATCATGGGTGTTTTTAACAACGATTGTGAAACGCTATTTAATTATATCAATAAACTGTTGTAATATGTATTAATTAAACCTACCTGCGTTATTCTGTAATATTTTTTGGTCATCAGCAGTTTTTTAATTTATTACCAATTTATAGCCTTCATTATCATGATTTCAGGCGAATAAAATCCTCTGCTGGACACAGGCCTCATCCAGAAATCGCCACAAAGATCAGTCTGGGCGTGCTGTGTGCTCATTGGGTGGTTTTGCCATAATTGCCACGCTTGGCAGGCTGGGCTGCAGTTAAGGGCATTACATTGCCCAATGACCTTGATGATATAGCCTCTTTCCTAGTATTTGTTACTTTACCGCCAACTACCTTTAAACGACCGTACTACAGCAAAATAATCTAAAGATCAGGCAAAAATACAGATGTGTCTCTGTGTTGTCATTATTTTGCCTATTTTTTATTCGCTCTCTGAGAGACCCTAATACATTTCTTAATCATTAAATAGTTACAATGATGAGTTTCTGGTGAGTTGCTGCCCAAAACATAACGGAGCCTCCGCCATAAAGAGTGATTTCTTCGAAACACACTTCCGCATAGCGTTCCCGTGGTTCCCTTCGCAGCACTCGCCGGCGTCGGTCCTCTCCACACAAAGAGATTTTAGCTTCATCAGAAAACAATACTTTATTCCAGTCCTCCAGAGTCCATGAAGCATAGTTTCGAGCAAACTGAAGTCGAGCAACACGGTGCTCACGGAGTAATTTAGGGCCCCGAGCCGGGTGGTATCTCCTGATATTGGCAGCCAAAAGCCTCCTCCTGACCGTTCACACGCTAACTTCTACTCCTCTTACTTCTTCAAGGCTCTTCTTCAGGTCCACACTTGACGCCTTACGATTGTGCACAGTTTTGAAATTTTTACACTTATTATTAAATCAGGGGACTTATATTTTACTTATTTATTCGTAATTAAATTCATTTTATAATTATGTCCATCTAGCCACAGCAACGCGTGGCAGGGTAAAGCTAGTTATTCAATAAATATTAAAATAAAGAACACAAATTATTACGTTATTCCGTCCGTTACTAAACCATTATGGAGAAAAAATTCAATTTAGGTTAGAAACTGCTTATTTGCTTTTTTTTCCAACATTTGGTCGATTTTATTCATAACTAGCTGGGACCAGCGGTTTCACCCGCGTTTAATTTAAAAGAAATTTAGAGTACTTCGACATAGACACTTGACATAGAATATACTACTCTGTCAAGAAAGTAACGGGAAAAGATCAATAATACACAAAATGTTTGTTATTCATCCAAATTTATTTTATCACCTTCAAAGTATGCTCCTACATAAACGATACACTTACGCCAACGAATAATCCAATCATCAAAACATTTTTTAAACGCTGTTTCCAGAATTGAGTTCAGTTCTCGCCGCGAATTCTCCTTTATGTCTTCTACCGATTGAAAACGGGTGCCACGAAGTGGTAATTTGAGTTTAGGAATAAGAAAGAAGTCGGCTGGAGCCATATCTGGTGAATATGGCGGTTGCTCGATGGTATTTGTTGAGTGTTTGGTCAAAAATTCGGTTTCGGTTCAGTTGGAAGGCGCCACTCAGAAGCTCGTTGACTTTTGAAGTTTGCATGTCAAATTCGTAAACCCACATCTCGTCACCAGTAACAATGCGTTTCACGAATGTTGGGTCGGAATTGACTCGTTCTAGCATGTCCTCAGCGACTCTCATGCGATTGAGATTTTGAAGAAAATTCAGGTCTTTTGGGACTAGCCAAGCGGTAACATGTTTCATACCCAAATGATTAGTTAAAATGGTACGGATTGACTCTTGAGATACAGAAAGTTCGGCGGCTATCTCTCTCAAAGTTGAATGAGGATTTTCAGTCACTATTTCCTTCACTTTCGCAATGTTAACTTCAGTTGCAGACGTTGATGGCCTACCAGAGCGAGGCAAATCTTCCATCACATCTCGACCGCTTTTGAACGCGTTGTACCACTCATAAGCACGTGTTTTTGATAAAGTCGATTCACCGTAAGCCTTCTGTAACATTTTCAGTGACTCCGAACACGAAATTCCATTGGCGATGCAAAATTTAAGACAAACTATTTGTTCGGTGTTTTTGTCCATAACGAAATTCGCAATACACACTAGATATGATATAACTAAAAACAGCACTGTATTTAATATAAATAACAGATGCAACTCAAACTCCGTGCCAAAATGGAAAACAATTGTGCCAATCTAACAACAACAATAAAAACAAAAATTTGAATTTGGAACCGTAAACAAATCATCCATTACCGATACTTTTTTGACTGAATGTACATTGGATTTCAAGAATTTCTTTTTTTTGCGCGGAGCCCTAATTATTTTTCCAAATAAAATAAGCCTAAGTTATTCCTTATAACATCAGCTATCTGCCAGTGAAAGTCCCGTCAAAATTGGTCTAGCCGTTTCGGAGATTACCCGGAACAAACAGACAGACAAAAAATTTAGAAATTGCTTTTTTTGTTATATGTACCATTTATACTTTCATATGCACTTAGTAAAAAGCTGTTATTTTGACATTACAAACAGACACTTTTTTATTTTAAAGAATACAATTTTTCTGGGATGACCTTAAGTATAACATACATTTTTTACATAGCCAGTGTACAAAAGGATTAGTTAGCAAAATCCTTTAAACTTTGCTATTTTTGCGATTTGAGTGATGTACTTAATCCCCTTAAATTATTTTTTCTAAGCTATCAATTCATTAACACCCATTATAACAGATCTTATAATTGTACTTTCCATTTCATACACTAGTTTTTCCCTTCCAGGGACAATCCAAGACTGCCTTTTTATAGTGCAGCCATGGAGTCCCCGGTTCATGTCCCATTACTTACATTTTAGATTAAAATTGTCTAAAGGGCCTTTTCGAGTTGGACTCATGTCCCCATGTAAGCCCGTGTAATCCAAAAGACTGGGTTACTTCTTGCAGAGTAAACCCGTGAATTAATAATGATTTACTTCGAGTAATAGGGACTCATTGTGTTAGTTATAATGAAACTTACAAAGTATTTAGGAACCACGTTAGTGAAACAATTGTGACAGTATCAGGATCATGTGTTAAAACCAACTTATTTAAGTACTGCTCTATTGGTATCACGAAATCCTTACAAGTTATTCATATTGAACCACAGAAAACTAAGATGACTATTGTCAAAAAATTTCCAATGTAGCACAAATAATTTCATGCCCTAATTATATTCATTTCCTAAATGGCCAACTGTGTGATTGATTTTGCAGTACATTTGTTACTCCGCGAACGCTAGCTCGGGTGTGGTGTCTCTAAATTAATCACTCAATTTAGCGAAGTGCTTGCTCCACATTCATGAAGGTCGGCAGCTACAGCTACATGTTGGCATTAACTGGAGGTTCGGGAAAATAAGCAGATTTTATCGATGCCCAATTTTGTAACGGTGATCCTTATCGCTACATACATATAAAATAGTTCCAGGGCGACTATTTGTCTACTTTACAGAACTTTCAGAATAATATAGAATCGACTGTTATCATTTATTCGGTAATTAGGTCTCAAAAAGCTTTTACAAGTCATATTGTGTTTCAATGGATGGATGGTGGAAACGGATGGCATTTTCTGAGAACTGAGAAGAAATTCTGAAAGATATTCAGGGCTAAATGATTTTTACTTATACTACTTACTTTTCTTTTTTTCCCATATACTGTTACTGTTTTACGAATCTAGATTCGTAACGTCTCAACACCACTCCTGATGGTCAAATGTCGGCGCTGAGAAAGACGGACTTGTAAGTGTAACTTGTGTTGTAGTCCTACTCGACTCCACCCGCGACGGCTTCAGAATCGGCCTTCCTTCGGCACTGATTCTACCTTGACTCCTTCTGATGACGTACTGAAGGAGGTTATCTCCCGATGTCTGTGTATACAACCGATAGATACACAGAAGTATGATAGGTGCTACAGCGTTTGTTGCGGTTAGGACGAGACCGACTTTTCTTCCCTTCTACCGGAGTAAAGCCGTCCTCAACCACTTTACCGGCTTTACCGGCAGGCGCCTTAGTCCTTAGGCAGTGGTGTGAAGTCTTCTTCGCGTAACTATCCTTCAGCACCTGCGAGGTTTGCGTTGTTTTTGCAGACTGTGACGTAATTAGGTCACTGACGGAGAACACGTCGCGGTACTTACGGCTCGTGATCCGTTTTTTTTTTGTATTGGTTTCCAGTGGAAATTCTACATGTACTTCCTTCGCCCGGGGAAGGGCAAAGGGGTATGCCACCGGACTCCTTTTTTGTTATTGGTGCCCAGTGGAAATTATTCATGAACTTCCGTCGCCCCGGGGAAGGGCGAAGGGATATACCGGACTCCTACCGGCTAAAACCATTGGAGCGTTCATCTTCGGCACTTAAGGGAGGCTCCAGGAACTCGTATGATCACACTAGAGCCGCCCACTGGTGCCCTTAGGCACATCTCGGAGAGGGTGAGTGTAAAGCGGTCACCCCCTCTAGCAGGCAGGCTGGGCAGGTGGCTGTAAAAAGGCCACCCCCCAGGCACTTCTCGGGGAGGATTGCAAAGAATCCCCCCAAGTCTCGCAATGCGCTGTGCGACGCACACGGCGGCACTTGACCACGTGCGCGCCACCGTCTTCCCGGGGGTCGCTCGGTTAGAGAGCAGATCGCAAACTCCCAAATCTGCGCGCCCGTTCATGCTGGGGGGACTCGGGGGAGTCCCCCCAGCATGAACTGACGGCAGGGGGCTCAGGCGTGTTGGACCTGGACGCGGGGGCGGTTGTTAGCTCAGCGCCATCTCGTCCTTCTCCGTGTGGGATAAGCAGTCTCCTTCTGGAGCATAACGCTCTCACAGAAGGAGACCACTGCACTCCAATTTGCATGCTTGCGTTTCTATCGTGCACACTCCACAAATCGCCCTATGCACTTTTTCTGAGCAACGATGATTGATATTTGTAGTGATCAAATAATATATCCAACAGCATTTGATATTCTGTTATTTAATTCATCATCATCATATGATCCATAAGACATCCACTACTGAACAAAGGCCTCCCCCATAGATTTCGACAATTGTGTCATTATTTTAGGGGGAATTTGCCAGTGCTCACCACGCTTGGCAGGTGGGTTGGTTACCTCAGTATGGCTAATGTTCCAAAGAAGGGACGCTGCCACCCATCCCTCTGGTTTAGAATCCCTTAGTCGCCTTTTCGCACGACATCCATGGGAGTAGATGGAGTGGTGCTATATGCTTATTCTTAAATAGTAAGATATATAGATACTTATCCTATCATTCGGAAAATGTTTTTGTTTTACTTGTTTGCCTACCGTTTCAGTAAGCAGCGTTCATAACATAATTTTTATTTCATCCCAGTACACGAGACTAATAAAAGCAAAGCTGGCTTTAGGCTAAGCATTTAATTACTTTTAACCGCCCCGTTTTGCTGACTCGGGATAAAAACGGGCAGGCTGCCAAAGTGGATAATATTTTACTGTATTTGCACACAATGTTGTACTACACACGATATTTGCAATTTTTAAGCTCGAATGAATGAAAGATGTAATCTATATTATTACTATAATAAAATCGTAGAGAGACAAAAACTGTACAATGAATATTTTTTGAAAAAAATCACTGCCCCGTGCTCCAGGAACGAGACAGATGCCAAATGTGCAATTTTTAGAATTTCTGTCTGTTTGTCTGTTTCTATGTTGGATGTTACCGCTAAAACTACACTATAGAATTCGTTGAAATTTGGCAAAAATGTCCGTTACTGTCCAAAGATGGCTCTAGAACACAAATCATCACGCTTTTGTACATGGGAGGTGAGTTGTATAACAATATGTCTACAAAATGTTTTTCTACAGCGAATATTACGAAACAATCACACAAGTGAACCCATTCGTTATCAGTACGTTTTAAGAATTATCAAAAAAACATTACCATCACGCTATATCTAAAGGGAGCTAAGCGAATGATTTTAGGAATGACAAAGCTGATTTCGTAACGGTTCGCAACTGGTTACGTAGCCTGCTAAAGTAACACGCGGGTTGTCATTGCATTATTCTCGGGATCAAACCTACCTCTTAAATATTAATTTTTGGATTTGGTTTTGCATTAATTTTATTCTCTTGAAAAGCGATTTCTATATTAAATATTCTGTCTGGTCTGTAGTTGATATTTTATTATATGTTATTGTGAGACGGGTGCAAACAATAAGTCACGGGTTCAAGGCAAGCAGGCATAAGTTTTGATTTATATTTCGCATAAATTGTCATCATGAAATGGACTTAGTTTAATAAAGTTTTCGTTTGTATATTTATTAGAGAAAAACGATTGACTTTGGTTTTGCTGTGTGGTGCCGGCTACGAATAGCACCAACCCATCTTATCCCGTGGGTGTCGTAAAAGGCGACTATGGGATTAACCGGAGGATGGGTAGCAGCATCCTTCGAGTACATTAACAACTCAACTGCGATCGCCAACCCACCTGCCAAGCGTGGCGATTATGGCAAAACCCCCCAATGAGCACACACCCATATCGGTCGTTGTGGTGATCTTTGGCCTGTGTCCAGCAGTGGACTTCATTCGGCCGAAATGAGGTAAAAAAAAAGATTGACTTTGGTGCCAAAAGTTCTTTTGAACGACTCATTGTGTATTTTCGTAACTGCTGTGTCCCCTAAGCCAAAAAGCGAGACAAAATATTTGTGTTGGTATCCTTAAATAAAGGATAATATTTTCTATTTATTACGTTTCTGTGTTACTTAGTTTTATAATGACTAAACTATTAAAGTTGAAATACTTATTTTTTTCTTCCGACTAGATGGCGTTACTGTCGAATTACATCACGGTATGGGTTCGTTGGCAAAACGTGAAGTTAAGGGTCAGCTCAGATTAAACGTATTTTTCCAAATCTGCACCAAAGGGTACCGCTACCATTGTCGATTGTCGCGATATCCACGCAAAACGTTACCTACATATGTTGACTTATATATATTCTTATATTCTTTGTACAAATATTTGTTCCGAGCGGGAACCGAACCCGCAACCCGAAGCGCAGCAGCCGACTGTGTCAGCCACTGCACCAACCGTGCCGTCAGTGACCGTGACTTCCGTCCGTGACTTTGTTGTTATTAAACTTTTATAAACAACTTACTAACCTTACCTACGAAATATTATTTATATCTAAAATATTTGAACAATTGCCGATTCTTACGGACCAGTGTTGATTAATTTTGTTTCATTTGGTTGTTATTGATATCGGATTCAAAACGGAATTTTACATGCCTCCTAGAATGAAGACGAATATCTCTCGAAGCTCCAGTGCAATGCTCTGTGCACGTTTAGTAGCTAACTGAGCCTTATGATCAACTACAGTTTTGAGAGATAGAGCTAGCCTTTGCATATTAAAAGCCCATGAGCTTTGAAAGATATTTCTCTTTAACTGCTGAAATCAGCACGCAGCGCCAGTCGCGGTACCCAATGAATTGTCATTGGTGCCTCTCGATCACAAGATAGTAATGAAGAACATGAAGCACGTCTCGCAAGCGATCGGAAGCGTCATGCTGCATCACGAGCATCAGAGACTTACACCCAGTGTGAATCACAATCGACCTCGCAGAGTATCTACACTGCGACGTCTCTATACATGATCAACATCCAACGGTCATGCATGTGACCGTTCATTTAGAAAATTGCTAGCGAATTTAATTCAATTCTGAAAATGACATAAAGCGCTTGGAAAATCCGCGTCAAACTACGGTTTACGTATTTTTTCAACTATGCGAAGAGGATCCTCTTCGTTCGCCAAATCGCGAACGAATGGCAAGATGCCGTCATATTATACGTATGAGAAGCAAAGAGTTGTGTTTGATCGACGTCAACGTGGACGTACAAAATATGGGAGTTATGAAAGACGCTGCATTGGGTAAGGTCTACACTGTGCATCCAAATAATGCCACGTGCAATTTTTTGCGCATTTCACTACAGACGGTGCTTTTGATGCCGTTAAAATTCCCATATATCATCCAGACTACAGAGCGCTCCATCTACTTGACGTGATAAACACTGTGATGATACTCTCGAGGAGGTCAGCGACAATCCCAGTCGTCTGCGACATTTATTCGTCATCATGTTGGTCTTCTAAGCGCCGACAGCCAGGGTTCGACTTATTTCTGTTCACTCAGCGCACATTATAGTGCGTGATCTCGAACGCGTGTCTGTATAATGGGCGGCACTAGTGGCGTCGGCAAGCAGATCGCTCGCAGTCGGCATGCTGTATGCTCGCTTGAAGCGGGCGGTCTGCTCTCTCGGTCTGTACGCTGTATGTGGGATCGGAGGATGGCAGTTGCGAGCGCACTCGCAAAATGTATCTTGATATTATAAAAGTATTGTACAACACACGACTTAAAGCCCGAATTTAAAAGACAAAATGAGTGTGTGGCTATAATGAGTGATTGGACTGTTAATACTAGGCGGAAAAGGGCAAGCTACATGTTATGAAAGTTATTGATGACGACACCCAGTGCCTTGTGGGAAGCGTTTCCAAACAAAAGACAAAAGCGCATGGTTTGACACTCGGCTGGCTGGACTGGATGCAATATGTGGCAGGCCTATGGGTCGTGTCATTCGGAAATGTATCATGATCCCTCTACACCTATCATAAGTTCCTAATAAAAGCTCAGGTCATTATTGCATCTTTTCAATAGCATGATCTAAATACCACGCGTGCGAAGCCGCGGACAAAAGCTAGTAGACAATAATTAGCGTAGTGTTCAGACATCAGTTCCTAGATAGTTACTGATTACTTTTAGCGAACATATAATGGATACTCATTTGCTTTATTCAGGTACAACAAACCGGTTTAAACAAACAGATTTGCCTTTGATTTCTTGCCGAACGACAAGACATTCCAAGTGACCTACGTACAACATACAGTCTGATGATGACAGACCGTCAAAATCTCGATGACGCTTGAATGTAAAACAGTGTTCGTCGTATTTATAACAAAATATAATATCAGCCTGTAACTGTCCCACAGCAGGATAAAGGCATCTTATCATAGAGAAGAAACGAGCATTGATCATCAGCCCACTTGCTCGTGCGTATTGGCGATTTTAGACCATTAAGATCCAGGTTTCCTCACGTTGCTTTCCCCAACCATTTGTCAATGTGTCTTATAAAAGTCACATTGACAGATGTTGATTTTAAACCCACAACTTAGAAGCGAATCTGTGAACCCCCGGGCCTTCGCCACTTTTACATATATGGAATATATTATATTTTATTATCTTTCTGTACCATAATAAAACTCGGACGGGACTATTTCTACAGTGGAAATATTTCCAAAACTTTTTTTTTTTTTTATAGTATTTTATTATTGATACAGAAGCCTTAACACACGTTTATTTTTAGTCTTTTATCTGACCATGCATCACGTAAAAACCACTTAACGGATTTTTATTGTACTTTCCCTTGCAGGTCTTACCAATATCTAGTAGTTATATATAACGTGATCACTAAAAAGGGCTGCCAGCAAAGGAGGCTTCACGTGATATTTAGTTTGTTTGCCGTGGCTCGTAGGCATACTACGAGCCACGGCTAAAATTTATTAAAACAACGCATTCATCATTTCGGCCGAATGAAGTCCACTGCTGGACACAGGCCTGCCCCAAAGATCACTACAACGACCGATATGGGGGTGTTGTTGGCTCATTGAGGGGTTTTGCCATAATCGCCACGCTTGGCAGACGGGTTGGCGATCTCAGTTGACTTGTTAATGTACTCGAAGGACGCTGCTGCCCATCCTCCGGCTAATCCCTTAGTCGACTTTTACGACACCCGCGGAAGGAGATGGGGTGGTGGAATTCTGAGCCGGCACCACACGGCATTACACATTACACACACTTTATTTACTTTGACAATAAAGATCACCAATATTCACTTTCGTACTTGCACTGATTGCACTGATCTCAGAATGAACAGTCGCCTACCTTTTTTATGACCTTTAGCATGCATCTCAGGGAGATGATGCTGCTTAACCGCCCAATCTGGCGAATTGAAAGGCCTCCAGCCAGGCGTAAAACTTACAAAACTAAGCAACTGTAACTAAGGGCACCCTCTACGGGACTCGGACCTCGAATGTTGGGACACCAAACTAAGGGAACAGCTGGATCGATATAAAGTAACAGTGTAGTCCCACTTCCTTTACGGCCGCTATATACACATAGGTGCCGACCAAACTTTCTAGAACCTTCTAGAATATTCGCATAGAAGTTTCTATACTCTGTAGTACTGCTACTAGATACCAGGAGGTGCTATTTTACAAATAGATGTGCCATACACGAACATTATGACACTACAGAACGGCGTTCATTTTACTATACCTACTAGGAGGGATCAAAAAGTAGTGAGAACGACATACTCCTTGGTAAGAAAAAAAAAATACTAGCAGGCATAGCTCAGATACATATGTGTAATATTAATAAAGAAAAAAATCTTCGATTCTCTTTTCTTTTTTTCTGAATGTAGTCATTTGTTTGCTTCGTGGCGGAACGTGTTCTCGAAAATGGATAAAAACGTAGTGCGAGCCGTTATTAAATACCTCTGTTTAAAAAAGTTAACGACGCAAGAGATTCATTGCGATTTGGAGGCAACATTAGGAGAGTCTGTTCCGCCGTATTCCACTGTCGCAAGGTGGGCTTCTCAATTTCGAGTAGGGAGAACGAGCACGGAAGACGAACATCGTTGCGGCCGTCCATCGACGTCAGTCACACAAGAAAATGTTGCGAAGGTCGAGAAAATTGTACTGAGCGATCGAAGAGTTACCATCCGATACTTAATTCAAGAAACGGGCATTTGATATCGAAGTATTCAATCCACATTGAAACAATCTTTGAATATGAGAAAAGTCTCCGCAAGATGGGTGCCGAGAATGTTAACCGACAGTCAGAAACAAAATCGACTTGACATTTCGAAGATATTGTTGGACAAGTTTCAAGAAGGTTCTGAAAACTTTTTGTCTCGTTTCGTAACAATGGACGAAACATGGGTCCATCATTTTGATCCCAAGACAAAACAGCAATATTCGCAATGGAAACGGCCATCATCACCGACCCCGAAGAAGTTTCGTGTCGTGGCATCGGCTGGCAAGGTTATGGCCTCAATATTTTGGGACTCAGAAGGGATATTGTTGATTGATCACCTGGAGCGTGGAACCACTATTACAGGCCAATATTATGCAGGTTTAATTCCCAAGTTGAGGAATGCCATCAAAGGGAAAAGAAGGAAATTTCGAAGGGCGTGCTATTTCATCACGACAACGCACCCGCGCACAGGTCGGCAGTTGCGATGGCTGCCATTCGGCAAGCTGGCTTCGAATTGGTTGACCACCCTCCTTATTCACCAGATCTGTCAGCTGGCGATTTTTATCTGTTCCCCAAATTGAACAAATACTTAAGGGGAAACAGGTACGATAACGATAACGAGGTGATGGATGCCGTGGAGTGTAAGTGTAGAAAAATAAATTATTAAGTTATCAATAGTCATTATATTCTATCTCATTCTCACTACTTTTTGATCCCTCCTCGTACTACCAGTACAGTTCTCAAACATGCGCGAAGGAACGGAGAGAAAATGTAAGCCACCATGCGGCATACCTGTTGTTAGAAAGAGATGAATATACACCTATAGTTACGTCAGGTAGCAGCTATGCGCATACTCGTTCGATGTCGTCCTGGCGCCGGCCGCCATTAGACCGCGTAATAAAACAAAATACTGAAATTTTATTTACAATATAGATTCTACCCATGGAATGACGTTTTTCTCACAGCATTTTTTCCGCAATATGTTGCAAGAATGACGTCTAATTGCGACCAGCCGCGACACTGGTCGGTGCGCGCGACTAAGTGAACTCCGGGCCAATACCTTGCTTTCGTGTGACCAACATAAAGCGTGGGCAACGCATCTACACTTATAAAAACATCTTAGACTTTTTCCTAGTACTTCAAGATGCAATATCTACAATATCATGGGATTGCATTCAAAATAGGAGAAGAGCATGAGGTGTGCCCGATTTTAGCCGGACTATAATAACATGACTAAAATTAAAAAACGAGGACGAAATAATAAAGTACACAAAGAAAGCAAACGGAGATTATTAAATATTTAGAATCAGAAATAGTCAACGTTTATTCAAGACAGAAGTTAGAATTATTCTATAATTTGTATTACTAAGAAAATAATCTTGTAGAAAAGGTCTTATAAAGAATTTGTATGTAATGTAATTGCTTTGTTTGTAATCTTGGCTAAAAACAAAGAAGCGTCGGTTGAATCTGAAAAATCAATTGTCTTGCAATCCACAGATGCTGAGCTCTCAACAACGCGTACTGACAATACCATAGCGTCAAATTTTGTCTTGGAATCTACAGATCCTGAGTCCTCAACATCACGTACTGACAAAATCGTAGCGTCCAATTCAATCAACCAACCTGTCGCTGATCAAGAAGAATTCGTATACCCTCAAAGTACAAACTCTCATCGTCATAAAACTTAAAAACTCGAAATAGAACAGAAAACAAGGTCCAGCAAGATTCGACTAACCTGACAAAAAATTTACAATTATAAAACCATTTCAAATCAAATATTGATACAGTCAAAATTACAAGAAGGTTCAATCAATTCAAGACAGCAATCTACGAGGGCGGTTTGATAAGTCCATGACTTTGGAAAGAAGAAACACTCTTTTTACATATACATTTTTTTTTCTACATAATCTCCTTTCAACTCTACGCACTTAGTCCAGCTATGTTCCAACCTCTTCAAACCATCAAAAAAATATTTTTTGTCAAACCCTGAAAAATAGGCCTCAGTTTCGGCTTCCAACCTCTTCGTTTGACGAAAATCTTTGCCCGCCAAGCCATTTCTTCATGTTTGGGAAGAGGAAATCCTCACAGGGGGCTAAATCTGGCGAATACGGAGGGTGTGACAATAATTCGTATCTTAATTCGACAATTTTTGATGTCGCGATTGCAGACGAGTGGGCCGGTGCATTATCCAGATGAAATAGAATTTTTTTCTTTGCTAGATGCGGTCGTTTCTTGATCAGCTTTTTATTGAATCTATCTAACAATGCAGCATAGTATGCTCCGGTTATTGTCATGCCTTTATCCAAAAAATGGATGTAAATAACCCCTTGGCTGTCCCATAAGACTGTGGCCATCACTTTACCAGCCGAGCAAACAGTTTTTGCCTTCTTTGGGGCACGTTCCCCGGTAGAAGTCCATTGCTTCGACTGTTGCTTAGTCTCTGGTGTATAATGATGGACGCACGTTTCGTCAACTGTTATGTACCGACGCATAAACTCACTCGGATTGCGATTATACATGGCTAGGCATTCCTCAGAAGCTGTTACACGATTTCGTTTCTGGTCGACTGTTAGTAAACGCGGCACCCATCTTGCAGAAAGCTTTTTCATGCCCAGAATATCATGCAAAATATAAAAAACTCGTTCAGTCGAGATGTGCACAGCATTACTTATTTCGCGTATCTTCACTCTACGGTCTGCCATAACAATATCATGTATTTTATTAACCATGCCCTCCGTAGTGAACTCAATCGGCCTTCCTTGGCGCTCCGCATCATTAGTGGTAGTACGTCCATAACGAAATTCAGTGAACCACTTATGTACCATCCCATGAGAAGGCGTAGAATCACCATAATACTTTTTCAATTTGTCTTCGGTCTGCTTAATAGTTTTACCATGTAAAAAATAGTGTTTAATTAGCACTCGAAACTCGCTTTTCTCCATTTTCAAAGAATACTTAGAAGTCGCCTAACTTCTTTGTTTCTAAAAAGCTTGTTTTCGCGCCAAATTTGAAAAAAGAACGGCATGCGCTTCGTAGTGAGTTTCCAAATATGAGACAAAAAAATATATTAAGAAAGTTTTTATCCAACCTTAAAGTCATTGAGTTGCCAAACTGCCTTCGTATGTACGCGACAAAGTGGCGCAGGTGCCGGGCAGGGGACTGGATGTCTGAAGGCGGCGAGGCGCTACTCGGGATTCTTCGTCACCGAGCGGACAACTTCGGGGATCGGCGTCGGGTTCGCCATCGGCTCGCTCACGGCAGCATTCAGCCATATGAGTCTTCGACCAACGTAAAATGAATGGACTGGCCTAAACGTACAGATTTCAAGCCAAGGAAGTCAATAAAGTAAGCGCCGGCTCTCACTTCGTCTCAGTGGGTCTCTGTCCTTTAACAGTGTGACACGTACGGTTTTTACTACATGCAATCCAAATAACTTACAAAAATATGCCTTCATGTGAATTTCCAAAGTGCAAAAACACAACATAGAACCAAAATAAAAGTTCAGGTATCACATTTTATTTCCAACTACATCGTTTAGTAATCTCCATTTTATTGTTATCTCAATGCACGAAGTTGTAGAACACAACAGAAATATTCGCATATACTAAGTGCGACAAGGGAAGCTCGAACTGTTCGACAATTCCACACGTACCGATCTTTACTCAATGTACCGACAGCAAATTAGTTTTCTTAATACCAAATTATATGGTATACGTTGGTATTAAATACCTAAATACTCGTGGACCTAGTATTTGGATCAAGTATTTGTACGTACGCATACTTCTAAGACTCAGTACGTATTTTACCTAGTACGTCTCACCTTTAATGTCTGTCTGTCTGTCTGTCTGTCCGTCTGTCACAGCAAATTTTCTCCAAATCTACTAGACCGATTTAATTAGGGCACGCCGCTATAGCGGCGGTAAGACCGGTAATGGAGGAATGGCTGGAGAGGCGGCATGGCGCCCTCACCTACCGGATGACGCAGGTACTCTCGAACCATGGGTGTTTCGGGAAGTACCTGTGTCGAGTAGGCCGAGAAGAGACGCCTGGTTGTCATCACTGCGGAGACTGCCCGGAGGACACGGCGCAGCACACGTTGGAGGAGTGCCCAGCTCGGGCAGCGCAGCGCCGAGACCTCGTCGTGGCGGTCGAAGAGGGTGACCTTTAGCTTCCGGCCGTTAGGTCCATCGTCCGGAGCGAGAGCGCGTGGGATGCCATCGCCTCCTTTTGCGAAGAAGTGATGCAATCAAATGAGGCGGCAGAGCGGGGACGGAGGGAGATCTCCGATCCTCTCCGCAGAAGACACACCGTGCATGGGCGCCGGGGTAGGGCGCTGGACGATCTCCAGCCACCATTAGGAGCGGCCTGCGTCGCCCAAACAGAAACAGGCCCGAGATGGCGGCGCGCGTGTTCCGCGCGCGCCTCTCCGAAGGATAGTAGCGGCCAAAGAGGCCGCACACAAAAGGGGCCCGTCAATCATTGACGGGCCGATACCTGCCGGGGGAGCGGTCTTATGCAGAAAAGCGTACAACTCACCCCCGGCTAGAAGTAAGAAGAAGGACACCGTGGGGTTTTAACCGGTTTGATCCCGGCATGCCCCTCCGCCCTTCCCAAGGCGGAGGAAGTCCAAGAGGATTTCGCCAAGTTAAAAAAAAAAGCCCCAGTAAATTGACATTTATTACACATATGGATATCTGCGACCCAAACACGGACGTGTGACGTAAATTAATTAATTTTGAATATGGGCGTCACTTTTGGGGGTAATAAAGAAAATTTAATAAAGTTTTGCAAACTGTAACCTATTACATATTACATGAAAGGGCTTGTTGCGAAGGCCTTATACATATTTATTTTATAATATAGAAATAAATAGTTATATAAGAAAATATATCATATATCCGTATGGTGTCCGGAATAAGAATATAGCACCACTCCATCTCCTCCCGTGGATGTCGTAAAAGGCGACTAAGGGAATCTAAGCCAGAGGGATGGGCAGCAGCGTCCCTACTGTGAAACGGTAACCATACTGCGCTCACCAACCCGCTTACCAAGCGTGGTGAGTATTGGCAATTTCCCCCCAAAATGATGATACACTTGTGGAAATCTGTGGGGGAGGCCTTTGTTCAGCAGTGGACGTGTAAATGGCCGATATGATGATAAGAAAATAGGCGAAATTTTACCGTCCATTTCTTCTCAAATAGTCTACATCACAAGAGACGTAGACAAGAGTTTCTTCGTATTTATATCGTAAGTTTTTGCGTTGCGTTAAAGGATTACGGAAACTTAGCTAACACAAAATAGTAAATACGCAATGGTGGGGTCATAACGCAAATATTTAATAAGTTTTTGTGCCGAAATGAACTCGAGGAAGGCGGAGAGGAACTCTGTGAGAGAGATCACTGGGCCCTCGACCTGCCGGAGAATGAATTCCTCGAAAATTTTAAGTTAGCAAGGAAATGGTCTTCAAAAGTCTCAACTGCACTCTGCCTTAGACCGATAGCGGAGGAACTTTTTTTCTGATAAGATGAGAAATTACGTAGTAAGTAAGCTAGCTAGATTGTAAGTAATATGAGATACTTTTTTTTGTTGCCATTATTCACTTTCACTTCACAAGAATCACAATAGAAATTGCAAAATTATCCCTAATGAAATTTTAAACTTTCTTCTTCTTCTTCTCCTAGATTAAGGCTTCTGTTCTCCCTCCCTTCCCTCCCTCCCTGTACTCAGCCACCCACGCAGGGCACGCCTCGAGCGTGTGCTGTGCCGTGGCCTCGTGTCCTATCCTGTGCAGGTACGCACCGAAACAACCGTGTCCGGTGAACACCTGCGTCAGGCGGTAGGTGACGCGCTCGCTCAATTCGAGCCAGGGTCCAAAGAGCGGCAGGACGGCCTCCACGACGCGCTTGGTAGCAAACTGCATCCACAGGCGGTGACGCAAGCGCACGGCGCCGAGCTAGCCGCCTCAGCCTTTCGAACGCCCCTGGAGGCGCGCCCTCGCCTCTCTGGCGGAGACAGCGTGTCTGATCGTAGACCCACGCATCCATCTCCGCCAGGATGTTAAAAGGCGGAAAACGCGCTAGGAGAGTTGCTGCCTTGTAGGACACTGTTCGGTATACCTATGGTAGTCCTATAGGGGTAGATATTTACCAAAAACATACTCTAATACTTATGTAGGTAATTATTCATAATCGACACAAAATTTGAAATACTAAGTACACAGACGAAATGTGGTAGAAAAATCGTCTTTATTTATCACTATCTGCTGTATCTATTTAAAGAAAAAAAACATTTTTCTAATAAAAGTAACTAGTTGCCAAAGAAAAGGCTTTAATTTCCGCCCTCGAACCAGCGGTAATGGAATGAATCGAGATAGGTAATTACTGCTGCAACCGTTAGATTTTTGGTGTGGCTTGACGTGAAATACTATATACCAGTACTATAGAATGGGTGAAATGTGGAAACTATTATTGTATGTTATAGATTTCTCGATGTTTTTTGATGTGTTGATGGTTGAAGCCATATAAACGTGTTAACATTCAAGCACATAAATACACTACCACAAAATAAACTTCTTTAGTATATTTTCACTATCATCTAGGTGGTAACGGCAATATACCTACGATAACCTATAAATAAAATTAAAAGCTTTACAATCAACCGACGCAATTTCAGGCTACAATTTAAAATTCTTCCAACCACAAATAAAACGAACACGCTCAGACCAATGATATTTTACATATCGACGCGCCATACCCGAACATTGTGTTGTCCTTTTTTTTTATTGATGTCCAGTGGAAATTCTACATGGAACTTCCTTCACCCCGGGGAAGGGCGAAGGGGTATGGGTAGGGACTCCTACCGGCTAAAACCACTGAAGCGGTCATCTTCGGCACCGAAGGGGGGCTCCAGGTCCGCGTAAGATCACACTAGAGTCGCCCATTGGTGCCACGCCTTTAGGCACATCTCGGAAGGGATGACTGTAAAGCGGTCACCCCCTCTAGCGGAGCGAAGGCAACTATAAAAAGATCGCCCCCCCAGGCATTTCTCGGGGAGGATTGTAAAGGATCCCCCCAAGCCTCGCTATGTGCTGTGCTGCGCACACGGCGGCACGTGACTACGTGCGCGCCACCGTCCTCCCGGGGGTCGCTCGGAGTGAGCACGCAGACTGCCCAATCTGCGCACCCGCGAATTATGTGTTATCCTACTAAACAAACTAGGAAAACAATAACATAAAGCATATCTGGGTACCTGGACACGAAGGTATTGAAAGTAACGAGAAGGCAGAGCAACTAGCAAGGGCTGGCTCAAATAAGCAGCTCATTGGCCCTGAACCATTCGTAGGAATACCTCATGGTACCTACCAACAGGCATTACATGCATTTGCTGGTAAAGAACATGTCAGAGACCAGAGGCAAGCGAGAGGCCTAAACCATTCCAAGACTTTCTGCAGCACAAGACTAGACGGGTTTAAGAGAGTATTCAATCTTACCAAAACCCATTTAAGGCACTATATAGGCGCAATGACAGGCCACTTCGGCACCAAGGAGCGCCTCCATAGGATGAAGCTTAGCACAACGGACACAAGCAGATTCTGTATGGACAATCAAGAGTCAATGCAGCACATTTTGTGCAGCTGACGAGTGACGCTCTGGGAAGACGTAGGGTAAAACATTTAGGAATAGCTTATCCCTTGCCTGTGGATTTTGCGCGGCTCCAGGCAGGTATGATTGCAAAGTACCTACAGGGACCTCTTGATTTGCCAGCGGAGGAGTAGTGCAGGACTTTAGGCAGCACAATGGACCCAATCGGGTCGAAGTACGTTCGGCTGATGCTGAGCCCGTGGGAGCCACAATAGAATAGAATAGACCGCGTAATAAAAAATAAAACATAATATTATTTTTTATTTACAATATCAATTTACGTTACGTATTTATTTATTTATGAAATAAAACGTCTTTATCTCTCACAATAGCAGTATTCTTCGTGCATTGTCTATAAACACAGGTGATATTATTTTTTCGCAGAATGTTACTAAATTACGCGTATGCTTCACGTCGAGCCACGACACTGGTCGGTGCGCGACTAAGAACTCCGGGCAATTACCTAGAGATGTGTAACTCAGGAGTAGTGGTGTTCAAAAACGCTATATAGCAATAGCGCGCTACAGACAATTTGCTATAGTAAAATAGCGCGCTATTTTATACGCTAAAATTATAACGAACGAGCGTACGCGAAAGACGCGATAAAAGCGCGGTGAATATACTCGAATCACGCTATATGTCGTTGGACAGATAGCGCGCTGTGTAACAGCGTGCTGTTTCGGTTATATTCTTGATATTGAATACTGTTTAGTATATTCGATACGTAAAATAATATCTATCAAAATACAAAGGAGCAGTAAAGAAAGGTAATGAACCATTCCTCATACTTTCCATGCTTGGTGATACATAACATAATAACGATAAACCAAATGGAATCTTGGTTTTTATTAGCTAAAAGAATAATACATGATATTAAAAACAAATGCTTCAGACTTTTAACAGTGTCAGTAATAGCATAAATAAACATGAAGTAAAGAGGTCGAAACATAAATATTATTATAGCCGCAGATATACATCATTCACCCCATCTTAATGATCCTCACCATCGAGGACGTAGTCTTTTAAATAGTCAGGCCGTGTCCTTAATCGTGTGGACCTTCGAAGTGGCGGTGGAGCATTTGTAACTATTTCTTCCCTAATTTGATCAAGGCCGTCTGGTGACTCTACCAGATTGTTCTCTACTCTCGTCGGATGAATCCGTAGGGTCTGCGTGTTCAGACTGAGTGGGTTCAGCGCTTTCGTGATTTGGGTACAGTGCCAACTGTCTGTTTGACACAGTAACTGTTTCCCCATTGCGTCTGACATAGGAGTAATATGGGTTGCTTTCCAGTAACTCCACTTCTTCGACAATTGGGTCCGTTTTCGAATGGCGGACGTTCTTTTTTAAGAGTACTGATTCTGGTACCACCCAAGTAGGCAATGTTTTCCCGTTTGGAGATCTCCGAGGATAACTGAACAGACGTTCATGTGGAGTTGCGTTTGTAGAAGTGCATATAAGTGATCGAATTGAGTGTAGGGCAACTTTTATAGCTCGTTCACAGTTTTCGATGCCAAGGTTCTTAGACCGAAGGTTTAAGCGTATAGCACGCCACAGCGTACCGTTCAAGCGTCCCACTTGGCCATTACCTTCGGGATAGTATGGCGTGGTGGGAGAGGAAGCGATGCTGTTGTTTCTTATAAATGATTTTAACTCTTAACTTACTCTCTCTTACTTACTTACTCTTTAACTTTAAGACACTCAATAACTGTAGCGCTCGTCATATCCCTGCATGCATAGGCGAATGGAAAGCGACTGTACTCGTCGATAATTGTAAGGATATATCTGTATTGCGTATTTGATGCCAAGGGATCTTTAAAATCAATATTTAAGCGATCGAAAGGAGCTGTGGCCTTAATAAGCTACCCTTTAGCTTTTAAGAAGCGCGGTTTTAACTCAGCACACACTCGACATGATGCTATCATTTCTGTGACTTCTGTTACCGAAAACGGTAAGTTCTTCATCCGTACCCAGTGGTACATTCTGGTTACGCCTGGGTGACATAGAGCTTCGTGTAATTCCTTCAGTTTGCTAGTATTCATGAAAGCACACACTCTAGATAAAGCATCAGCCGCCACATTTTGTGGACCGGGACGATAAATAATGTCGTATATATAACAAGATAGTTCCAACCTACAGCGTTGAATGTTTCATTTTTTATTTTACTAGTATGTTGTTGATTGAACATATAAGCGACTGATTGTTGGCCAGTTATTAAAAGAAAATACCAATTAGGTAATGTCTCTATTTTTTTAGGCTCTCAACAATGGCACAGGCTTCCTTCTCTAACGAAGGATGTTTACTTTCGGAGTTATTCAAGGTTCTAGAGAAAAATGCTACTGGGCGTCCGTTTTGTGACAACGTAGCCGCTATGGCGTATTCAGAGGCGTCTGTTTCCACGGTGAAAATCTCCTTCTCTTCGATTGCTAACAGGGTGGCCTTCTTGATGTCATTTTTACATTGTGTGAAGCTTTTCATTGCTTCTTCATCCAAAGCAAAGTCAGTGACGCTTATGAGTGGTCTAATCTTTTCTAAAAATTTATTAATCCACTTCGCATAGTGTGCGAACAGCCCTACAATCCGCTTTAATTCAGCTGAGTTCGTCCGAGGCGGTAATACAAGTAAAGGTTTGAGTCTTTCTGTATCTGGACTGATCGTATTATTTTCGATATTATATCCAAGGAGACCTTTTTTTTTTTTTCATTGGTGCCCAGTGAAAATTCATCATGAACTTCCTTCGCCCCGGGGAAGGACGAAGGGGTATGCCGGACTCCTACCGGCTAAAACCACTGGAGCGGTCATCTTCGGCACCTAAGGGAGGCTCCAGGTCCTCGTATGATCACACTAGAGCCACCCACTGGTGCCACGCCTATTGGCACATCTCGGAGAGGGTGACTGTAAAGCGGTCACCCCCCCAGGGGGATTGTAAAGGATCCCCCCGTGCGTCCCACGGCAGCGCGTGACCACATGCGTGCTACCGTCTTCTCTTGGGTCGCTTGGTGTGGGCACGCAGATTCCCCAATCTACGCACCCGCGAACCCAGAGGTCCCCCACCTTATAGCAACGGCAGGGGTTTTCAGGCGTATCGGAATTAGGCGCCAGGGCGGTTGTTACCCCGGCGCCGTCTCCTTCTTCTTCGAGCGGGATCGGCCCTCTCCCGATCCCGCTCTGCGGTCTCCTTCTGGAGCATGACGCTCTCACAGAAGGAGACCACTGCATTCCAATTTTCGTGCTCTGCCAACATAGCCGACACTACTGCTGGCAGAGAGAGATCTTGCCCGATCCGATCGACCAGGATCCGCCGCTCGGCGGCCCACGCAGGGCACGCCTCGAGCGTGTGCTGTGCGGTGTCCTGGTCGCTATCACAATGGTGGCATTGTGCCGTGGCCTCGCGTCCTATCCTGTGCAGGTACGCGCCGAAACAACCGTGCCCGGTGAGCACCTGCGTCAGGCGGTAGGTGACGCGCTCGCTCCTTTTGAGCCAGGCTCCAAAGAGCGGCAGGACGGCCTCGACGACGCGCTTGGTTGCAAACTGCATCCGCAGGCGATGACGCCACTTTACAAGTGCGCGCCGCCGAGCTAGCCGCCGCAGCTTGTCCAACGCCCCTGGAGGCGCGCCTTCGCCGCTCTGGCGGAGGGAGCGTGTCTGATCGTAGACCCACGTATCCATCTCCGCCAGGATGTCAAAAGGCGGAAAACGCGCCAGGAGAGTTGCCGCCTCGTAGGACACCGTTCGGTATCCTCGTGCGATCCGGATAGCCACTCTGCGCTATTCAAGGAGACCTACAGACATTTTTGAAAAAACGCTTTTCTGTTCGTTGATCAGAGTCAGATTGTATTTCTTTGCAGCTACCATGAACTTTGCGAGATTCATATCGTGTTCGTTTTGGTCTTTCCCACAGACGGTGACGTCATCTAAATATGAGAAAGTACCGTCTAGTTTCTCTTTTTCGATGAAATGTTCGAGAGTTCTCTGGAAAGCCGCTACACAATTAGTAACTCCGAATGGTATCCTAGTAAACTGATATAGCTTTCCGTTTGCTTCGAAGGCAGTGTACATATTTTCCTTGCTTAGAATTCGTACTTGGTGATACGCACTTTTTAAGTCAATTTGACTGAATACTTTATATTTGGAAACTTTATCTACAATTGTTTTGACATAAGGTAGTGGATATGCATCTAGGTATGTGAATTTATTAATTGTCTGCGAGTAGTCGATTACGAGACGTTTGCGATGTGAACCACCTCCTGCAGCGAGAACTTGCGCCCGTATTGTGTATTACATCACAAATTTCCAAGGTCCACCAAATTTGAATTGCAAGTTTGAGTGATTTCGTAGTAGGTCATGACCTACGATGACGTCAGCGCACAGGTTGTTCACCACAAGTAAGGGCTGTTGCTTGTATATGTGCTCGTTTATATTAATTGTGGCGAAACATACAGCATTGACAAAGGACACGTTGTTCATTGACGCTAAGGTGACAGTTTGCTGATGTGGTTTTAGTTCTAACTTCATTAGACTGGCAATGTTTTTGTTAATGAAGCTAACTGAGCTGCCGGTGTCAATCAGAGCATCTGCCAGAATATTGTTTATTGTTATTGGTATCGTGGCTTTATGTAAACCCGACGGAGATGCAGCAGAGAAAGTTGCAGTAGTCATTTCGTCGTGATGCATGGAATCGTGATTTTGTTCTACAGAGACAGCATTAATGTAAGTATTACTAGAGCGGCAGACATTCGCAAAATGCCCTCTTTTGCCACATAACTGACACTGAGCTCTAAATGCTGGGCATTTTATTCTCTGGTGTACGTTATCGCCGCAGAAAAAGCACCGTTTAGCTGGACGTGATCCTGGTAGAGTAGGTCGCTGCGTCGAAGCCGATTGTAATTTATTTCGATATGAAGGTTTCACCACTGCATTTAGATAAGAATCACCAGCGTTTTTGACTGTACTCATCTCTTGAGAATCTTTCTCTGCAGTTTCGAGGGATAAAGCTTGATTGAGCGTCTCATCTAGAGTCAATGTCGTTTTCTCCAGAAGACGTTCTCTTATCTTCGATGAGCGGATGCCTGCTATGAAAGTACCTCGTATTGCTTGATCGTAGTGTTCTTTTGCGGAAACTTCTTGAAAAGTACAATCACGCGCTAGTAACATTAGTTCTCTGCCATAATCGGATATGCATTCTTCCGGCTTTTGTTTTCTGGCGGAAAGAATGTGACGTGCCAGAATTTCATTCTTAGGTTTGACATATATTTTATTTAGGAGCTGTATGTAGATGTATGGCTTCATCGTAAGTCTTACAATCCCGTACGTAAGAAAAAATCGACGCGGAGAGATGATTGATGACCAATTTCAGTTTTGTAGCGTTTGGAATATCGTTAGACAATTCTTCAGACAAGAAATTACTAAAAGTGTACCTCCAATGGATCCATTTTAAATCAGCACCAGGAGTACTAGGTTCCACGTCGAATTTTTCAGGTCTTAGAAATCGCGTCATTGTAGTAGAATTTATTTTTTGCGGATTCATCTTTCAACATGTGAAATACTTCTTTGTCTGTAATTTTTAGCTAATTAAATTGATACATAATAACGATAAACCAAATGGAATCTTGGTTTTTATTAGCTATAAAGAATAATACATGAACTTCTTCTTCTTCTTCTCTTAGATTATGGCTTCTGTAGAGTATCTTCCACAATTTCGCAAATGTCAAGTAAAAGGCAACGTCGTACGGTATTGAGATGAATAAATCTTTACATATTCATAAAATATTTCTCAAACATGAAAAAATATCTAAAAAATATGTCGGCAACGTCGTACGGTTCAATTGTTTTCATACATGAACATAAAAACAAATGCTTCAGACTTTTGACATTGTCAGTAATAGCATAAATAAACATGAAGTAAAGAGGTCGAAATATATATATATATTATTATAGCCACAGATATACATCACTTGGGATAATAGATTTGTATTAAGTAAAAAACACAAATTGCTTGGTAGTTATGGCAGCAACCCTCAGATTATTATTATAGCAATAACTAAAGCAAGCGAGATGCTTTGTGATTAATTTCTGTACTATCCGTTACCTTTATAGTACAGTAATAACAAAATGTAAGGATTTAAACAAATCCAATCTTAATTATTGCAAACCTTTAACGGACTCGACAAGCAAAAGAATAAAAAAGTACAAATATAAATCAATATTTTTTTTATTTTACACACATCAAATATCCTCTCGATGTAATTCATTTATACGCTCGCAAAATACCTATGTACAAACAGAAATACTAATTAATAACAGGCTAACAGTTTTTGTTCTAATTAATGGCATTGAGGTACTACACAAGCTTTTTCTTCTGACGTTGACCAAACGGCATCCGCCTATTTTGAAAGGAAGGCATTCCGCGAACCAGGTCTTGAGTTTTAGGCATTATTATCTCGGAGTTTAGTATCGTGTCTAATGCCTAAAACGGAAATCACAAGTTGTTTTAGGGTGGATAGTTTGTTTACCCTACGTATTATTTCATTACAAAAACTTTTTAACAAATATAATACCGACTTCAAAAAGCCTACACGATATAAAAATATTAATACCACTAAAACGAAAAACAGGTATAAAATATAACTTCGCGTTGGTCTGCATGAAGCATGGTTAGCTAATACCTGCCCCGCCCGCCTTCATAAATAAAGTTATTTTTTCTTTTTAGTGGTATTTATATTTTTACATCGTGTAGTGTGAGTATTTTTTTTAAAGTTCAATATTACCACTGTATTACCTTGTTATCAATAAGGCCTCGGTCTTTCAAGGCTAGCTCAATATCATCAAATTCTTTTTGCACGTCTTTATTATTGGTACCTTCCACAGCTTTGCGTACTCTTTGAACCTAAAACAGGAAACAAAGGCATTCAATACGAAGTTTTAAAATAAAACGTAATATTTATGAGCAAAGATCTGACAGTTTCTTCGAAGAATGTGTGCTTATCCTTTTGCATAGGGTTGTCGATATCCAAGACTGCTCTCAATACCGGCAATGCATCATCCACTCTGCCCATGTCGGCTAATGCTATAGCCTGTAAAGATAAAGTTTATTTATTATACATGCTATGCTTTTACTTCACTAGCTCCCTGTCTCATCCGTAGACAATACCATGCTGTTCCTTTGCAAAAGTTAAAGTATACACGAACAGTTCAATCAGGAGAAAGCTGGGATGGATAAAACTCTTTGTAAGCCATTCTAAGGTTACACAGTGATCCACTTTTGTTTGTAGTACTTGAGATGTGAGCAATCCTTGAAACACATGTAGCTAGCAACAAAATCATCACAAAATAGTCCAGCCAAATGAGCATTTAAATAGAAAATGTTTGTGCACTGGCAGTATTTTTGGATATAACTAAGTTTGAGGCATACAACATTTATTTATAAAAACAAATTATATCCTATGAGCTGGATAAGAGATGACTGCTGTTTTCATAATTCGAAATGAGAGACCTTGAAAAAGTATAATATATCAAAATTAAGAGCATAAAATGTTACTATGTTACATAAATAATGATCTCTGGCTTTTCTGGCTACCCTCAAAACTAACAGTACCGCATTTCACCGGACATGGCTGTTGTGGTGCGTACCTGCACAGGATGAGACGCGATGACACGGTACAGAGCCACCACTGGGGAAGTGACCAGGTCAACGGATAGCATACATTCGAGGCGTGCCTTAATTAGGCCGGTCGATCGAATCGAGCAAGATCTCTCACTGCCTACAGAAGTGGGAGCATTGCTGCCAGAGCATGAAGACTACAGTGGTCTCCCTCTGTGAGAGCGTCATGCTCCAGGAGACACACTAGGCCAGGCGATATATCCTTTCGACATACTGGCGGAGATGGATGCGTGGGTCTACGACCAGACACGCTCCGTCCGCCAGAGCGGCGCAGGCGCGCCTCCAGTGGCGTTAGACAGGCTGAGGCGGCTAGCTCAGCGGCGCGCGCTTGGGAAGTGCGTCGTCGAAGCCGTCCTGTCGCTATTCGGAGCCAGGCTCAGAAGGAGCGATCGCGTCACCTACCGCCTAACGCAGGTGTTCACCGACACGGTTGTTTCGATTCCTACCTGCACAGAATAGGACGCGGGGCCACGGCACAATGCCACTATTGTGATAGCGACAAGATACCGCACAGCACAAGCTCGAGGCGTGCCCTGCGTGGGCGGCCGAGCAGCGGATCCTTGTCGATCGGAGCGGGCAAGATCTCTCGCTGCCAGCAGTAGCACGGTGTGTCGGTTATGTTGGCAGAGCATGAAAACTGGAATGCAGTGGTCTCCTTCTGTGAGAGCGTCATGCTCCAGATGGAGACCGCAGAGCGAAATGAGATGGAGAATGCCAATCCTGCTCGAAGACGGAGGAGACGGCGCCGGGGTAACAACCGCCCTGGCGCCTAATTCATATACGCCTGAAACCCCCTGCCGTCGCTATAAGGCCTCTGGTTTCGAGGGTGCGCAGAATGGGGAATCTGCGTACCCACACCGAGCGACCTACGAGAAGACGGTGGCGCGCATGGGGTTTATGCGCCGCCGTGTGCGCAGCACAGCACTGTGCACAGGGACATTTCGGGGGATCCTTTACAATCCCGTGACCGCTTTACAGTCACACTCCCCGAGATGTGCCTATGGGCGTGGCAGCAGTGGGCGCCTCTAGTGTGATCATACGAGGGCCTGGAGCCCCGCTTCGGTGCCGAAGATGATCACCCCAGTGGTTTTAGCCGGCAAGAGTCCGGTATGCCCCTTCGTCCTTGCGTCACGGACGCGCAGATTGTGTAATCTGCGTGCTCACACCGAGGGACTCCCGGGAAGACAGCGGTCAGGTGCCCCCGTCCGCACAGCACATCGCGCAGCGAATATGCGGGGGTATCCTTAACAATCCCCTCCGAGATGTGCCTGGGGGCTTCCTCTTACTCTGGCTGGCTCTTTACAGCCGCTTCCTCTCCGCTAAAAGTGTGATCGCTTAACAGTCATCCGCTCCAAAAACAATACAATTCGCTACAGTATTAAAACTAACAAGGAAATAACTTATGAGTTACGAGTACAGCGCTCTTATGCTATTTAAGTGAGACAGGAGTAAGAGAGTGCGATTTTTATGTCTTGAACTGTTTTATTACGAACTTTCTGTCGCATACGCGTTGATTGTGGCTCAATGGCATAAAATCTAAATAAAATATCTATACTTGTTCTTTAATTTGAAGTCTGACATTGAATCGTAAGGTAAAGGGTTTTTTTATAATCACTATAATTAAGGTTGTTTTTTTTTTAATGAAACCGTCAAAATCTATATTGATAAATCGAACTAGCTTACGAAAATATAGCACGTTTATTTCATTCATTCCATACGTGCAACGTGCAACGTGCAACGTACCAACATAAAAATATTCTTTACTCTTACGATTATTAACAGCCCTCTTTCTTACTACGATTTTTATCAGCTTTCTAACCTAACTACGTTTGTTACGAGGGTAGTCAAAAATAGACCATTTTAATGTAAAACTGTAAGCAATACATTTTTTATATTGAACTTTTTCTTACATGCACAATCGCCCTGACCCGAAACTACTATCTGTAGGCCTTAGTGATATTTGTTACCCGCAACACATAGCGCAGAAAGCTAATCGCTTAACCACTGCGCCAACAGTCCCGTCAAAATCTGTTGTTGCGCAAAATGCGCGCTCTGGCATAAATGGCATATTCATATCCCTTTTAAATTGGTTTATAAAAAGAGCATTCTAATCGAATCGCGCAACCCAAGGCCTGACACAGCTTCGCTGCCGAACACAACTGAGCTCATCAACTTGTTAACTTCCACTGCGGAAGATGGGCCTTCCAATAAACCACTACAATGAATAATCATATGAGAATGTAGCAAGAATCATAAACACCACATTTGGCAAGTGGATTGGTGATTGCAATAGACGTTATTAGCAGACAGATAGGTGCTACTGCCTATCGTTTTGAGATGTTACTTTAGTTGTCTTAGAAGACACCAAGGGGCAGAAAGAGGGTGTTCCAGCCTTTGACAGGAATGTAGCTCCAGTTGGATTTCTCATCAGTTGTGTCAGAAGAAACCTACCTTTATATTCCTAATTGTTACATAATGTTGTTTTTGAGTTGATATTGATTCCAAAGCTATTTGTGGAGCACCTTGTTTCAGAGCTAAAGCTGTAACATAACAAGAGATAATAAAGTATGTAATAATGACACACATGATTCTTTTAGATAGTGGTCAGATCTACAATTACAAACCAGCAAAGTAAGTGCATGCTCTTCTTACTGGTGTAGTTCCTGCATTGGCCATCTCTGACCACAGTTTTGATGCATATTCTAAACTTTTTGGTGTGTTCTGGAAAAAACATATTAAAAGATGTTATTAAAACTACAGCATTTTCATGATCTAAATTTGATTGATTCAATTTAGACGTAACAAATAATACTTTTAAATAAGAATCAACAAGTGCACATTTGTGAACAAATATTTATTAACTAAATTATTCAATAAAACTCACTTGTTTATAGCATGCTGCTAGTATCAGTACAACTGAGTATTTGGGGAATTTGGTCATGTTAATCTGTTTCTCCTGTACCCTTTCAAATACTTGGTACATCTCATCATACATCTCGTGGCTGTACAGAAGATCCAACAGTATGTGGTATGAGACTAGCTGGTCAAAGAAACCAGTATTCTTTGGGTCATTGAAGCACTGGAATTTAAGTTGAGTGATATAAATGATAAAGATACTCATATTACTCTACTCATACATGGACTGGCACCAACACCACCAACAGGCATGTTATGGGCTGTGGTGCAAATTGGGAGTCCTATTCTATATTAAACTGTGATAGCAACTGCCACATGACTACACCCCAATAACTAGGTTATACCTATTGGTTTTTTAAACTCTGGACTACCCTTGATAACAACTCAGGTTATATGAAAACGGCAAGGCAAGACCAATACAAGCCCAAATTAAACTATAAGCAATTACATTTTACAAATAGACGCGCTATACTATAGCTACTATACTACCAGTACATAAATATCTCTATACAGCTTTCAAACACTGCGCGAAGAAAGGGAGAAATGAAATCCACCATGCGGCATACGGCGGTTGTTGTAAAGAATTTAAAAAAAGGTCGCACCCGTGGCCTACAGGAGTATGTCAAAAAAAATCTAGGATGAATCGCCTGCAAGCGTATTAGGGCCAATTGTTAGAGAGCAGAGATATGTGATATTTTAATGCCAGCTCCATACAAAAGTTTTTAAGAAAAATATCTTTGTGCTCTTTTAGCAATGCAAATCAATAACTTTGATATTTTTAGGCATGTATTTACGCCTTCCAAAACTTTTTTCAGTACAAATAGTTAATTTGGGAATAAAGGTCTATGAAAGTTGATATTGTCCCAGTCCCATGTGCGCCGACCGCCTTTAGACCCCGTAATAAAACAAAATACAGGGGTGCAATTCTCTAAGCTTAAACTTCCATACATCCTTGAATACAGAGTTGAAATAACGGTGTAAAACTAATTGTAATTTTATTTACGGTAAAGATTTACGCATGAACTGACGTTTATTCTCACAGTTGTTGTATATATAGTTCGTGCATAAACCTTCTATAAACAGGAGTGCATTTTTTCCGCAATACGTTGCATGAACTACTTTTGGCATTGACGTTGAGTTGCGACCAGCCGCGACACGGGTCGGTGCGTGATGAGTAACGGCCGAAATTAATAATCGATCTAATCCTTCTCAGCTTTAAGTTTTTGAAATTCATCCATTGTTGTGTTACCATCACATTTAATACAAAAAACAGACATATCCGTTGTCCGAAATCCAAAGATTTTGGATTAGATCGATTATTAATTTTGTTTGTAAGTGAATGATTACAATTTTCAATTTCAATATTTTTTTTATTAGGCCCAGTGGAAATGACATGAACTTCCTTCGCCCCGGAGAAGGACGGAAGAGTACGCCGGATTCCTACCGGGACCAGTTCCTCGTAGAGCCGCCTATTGGTGCCACAACTATAGACACATCTCCGAGAGAGTGATTGTAAACCGGTCACCCCCCATGGGGATTGTAAAGGATCCCACGAATCGCCCTTTGCGCTGTGCTATGCGCACACGACAGCGCGTGACCACATGCGCGCCGCCGTCTTCTCGTGGGTCCCTCGGTGTGGGCACACAGATTCCCCAATCTAGGCACCCGCGAACCCAGAGGGCCGAGCAATTACCTAACTTTCATGTGACCATCATAGAGCATGGGCAATGTATCTATGCTTATAAAAACATCTTAGCCTACAAGGTTAATTTTGGTTATGGATTATTCTTTTTGGTCATAGATTTAATAACATAGCCAAATTTAAAAAAAAATGTCAATGTGTATTGTATTATATTTGTATTATTATTTAAATTAAAATTTATTTACCAGTAATGCTTCATTGGGTGCATCCAGAAAATGGAACATTCTCATCACAACAGGCCCAAAGACAAATGATCCAAACCTAAACTCAGTATTTTGAGAATTGAACCTAGAACAAGAATATATCAAAGTTAGTTGGTAAAAATATTGCAATATACAACCTTGTGTGATCATTCATATCACATAAACAGTTTTTATATGGAATATTTTGGTTGGCAATCATGTAGTGATTAGGTGCTCATAATTATATAGAATAATATTGAATCACTTTTTTAATCTGGCCCCTTTTTTTACAATACTCAAAATATCTATATATGTCTAAATATTCCACTCAAAATATCAGGTCTAGTTTCTTTTATTAACCTGTTGGGTAACCCAATTTATTCTAGTGTGTATATAATTATGGTAACTGGTATTAGGATCATTATCACATCATTTTCAAGAGATAAGTAAAGTATATCGCTTAAAGTAATGAAAGATGATTAAATATCATATGGTTCTATGGATAAATATCAATGTTTTACATCAATCCCTCACCACCACCACTCACTCTGTAAATCAGTTGTGAACAATTAATGAGATCTGATTTACTGAGCAACTGATTTATTGATTTGAAAGATTTACTTCCAACAGAGATGTTTTTCTTTCTTAAGAAATCTATGCTTCTACATTCAGTTCACGCTCCCATCTGTCAAAATTAGGGGTGTGATGGTGAGATTCAGAAACGAGTCTAAGCGTGGACTTACACTTCCATATGTCAAGATGCACTTCTCTATTAAAATTATTACAATAAAAAACTTTTAAATGGATTCTATCGCATATATTTTTGGTTTTTGATTTTCCTGACGTTTCGAATACTTTGCATTTTTTGGTTATTTACCCTGATTCATATTTATATGACTTATCTTTCACTGGCATTGCAACTTCTTCATTGTCATACTGGTTTCTATCATTCATTGTATTTCCTAGGTACCTTGGAAAAAACCCAGTCACAGTTATTTCTTTCCATCTTGTGATTTGTGAGCAACTGGCTGCCTGCCACTCATCATTCTTCAATTGCTCAATATGGATATAAGAGATTTTAAAGAGCCACGGGTATAAAAGTGAGTGACTTGCTTTAAGGAACAATACATTAAATATTTTAATCCCTCACTTGTGAGCAACCCAACTCTACTCCAAGTCTTATCAGTGAATTTATTAAGGTCATACCATATAATTGCTTACTTTTTGATCATATTTAAAATTAATTCCAAGTCAGTAGGTTCCGCCAAGTGCACCATATTTTTCAAGTCTTCTGTAAAGATCATATTATGTGAATCTGACACAAAATCATTCATCTTTGCTCTGAACTTTTCAGCAAAACTTGCAAATTGCTCCTTGGCCCTCTTCCTCGTTTGAAGGTAGCCGTCGATGCCTAACGCGGCAGGTGAATATAGGTTTTTGACTGGAAAATAAGATAATCTTCAAAATCAACAAATTGTTGGTTCGTAGGCTAATATTTTATGGAAATCATAGAATTTTGTCGGAGGGTCTTAAAATTAAATAAAAATAGGTATTCATATTTAGTCAAAAATTATTAATAAAAATTATATTATGGCTAACCTCTGGTCACGTGGAAGCTTCTACATGGTGCTATTATACGTAAACTGGAGAAGAAACTAGTTTTCACTAAAGAATTCACAAATACAGACATTCTCTAGATTTTTTGTAACGCCGACTGACGTACGTAGTTACGTACGGACAAAAGTTAGGTTAGGTCATAGACATTTTAGCTTTCATTCGTCCCTACAGGAGGACAGGCAAAGGCACCTGAGCCAATACCATAGAGTATAGTAATATTGGCTTGTACACACGGCAACACGGCTCGACACCCTATATAACCATAACTATGCTATATGCGATGCAAAATCGTGCGAAAGGGAGCTCGTATCGTGGCGAAGGCCAATCACAGCATTTGTTGCTTTACGCACACAGACGCACTTTTTTTTTAAGAAAATATCACTCGCCGTTCGGATCCCGACGTGAACGCTCGAATATTAAGTCACAATTTTATTGATCTAATTGCTAACGGTCTGTCTTTTGGAAGTCATAAATACAATTATCTAACTAACAGCCAAATACTGAAACGCCACTTAATATCAAGTCCCGCTTTAATTATTTGAGTTGCCCAGTTTCCTATCGAAACAGGTTTCTCGAAGAGTTAATGTGGGACTTAATATTAAGTGGCGGTTCACTATTCGGCCGTATATTACATAAAAGCGTGAAGATATTCTCAAACCTATTAGTTGTCAAGTTTTATTTTCCATACTTGATTTTATAAAGGGTGTCATTAGATGAATATGATATTTCTAGATTTTAAGAATAAATTTATTTAAAAAAAAAGAAATATCGAATACCCAAACTATATAACTTCTAACTTATTTAACAATACAAATGAAATAATCTAGAACTCTATTAAATTATTCAGCAAATAACCCAAAAGCAAGTAAATAACAAATAATTATACAGGCGGACGTCCGAACCCTCCAACGGATGGCAATCGAAAGAGCGCATTTGTTTTTTTTTTTATGTAGGGCTTCTCGCATTGATCCCAAGGGGGATATATCTGCTTAACCGGGCAAAATGAGCGCATTTGTATTCTCGAGCCGGTTTTTATACGCTTGATGACGTAGATCCTTATGCTTCATTGGTGTCTCCTAACACGGCTTCTCCTGACGCTGCGTCGTCCTCGACTGCATTAGATCCACTGGGGCCAGGTATTGCTCGAAGTGGGTTTTCACTGTCAGTGTGCAAGTCGTCAATATCAGACTCAACTGAAATTCGTAATGCTGTTAAGACACTGAACAATTTTAGATCAGGAAGCCCAGACATTCATCTCGCATTCAGCTAATTCATACGTCACATTTCATATCACAAACACAGGTAAATCATCGGTACTTCCAACACTACATATAAATCAGCTATACTGAGGCTCTACTGAAATAACCATTCAGTCATCATAAATTGCTTGAATCGTTGCTACCGTTGCGCGCGTTTCAGGAACTTAAAATAACACATGTGATCTCATTAACACAAATACGAGAACAGAGGCGTCCTACTGTTCTCTTAACATCTTTACAGGCCTTACAGCAATAGCATGCCTTAGTATTTCAGTTTTTAATGATCCAGTAGCATCTACATCGGAACATTATCATTGTTCTATGATCCAGTAGCATCTACATCGAACCATTGCCATTACGATCCAGTAACATCTACATCGGACCATTGCCATTACGATCCAGTAACATCTACATCGGACCATTGGCATTACGATCCAGTAACATCTACATCGGACCATTAGTATTACGATCCAGTAACATCTACATCGGACCATTGGCATTACGATCCAGTAACATCTACATCAGACCATTAGTATTACGATCCAGTAACATCTACATCGGACCATTAGTATTACGATCCAGTAACATCTACATCGGACCATTAGTATTACGATCCAGTAACATCTACATCGGACCATTAGTATTACGATCCAGTAACATCTACATCGGACCATTAGCATTACGATTCAGTGACATGAATCGTTTCCTAACGCCTACCATACCTGCGATTCCCTTCGTCACCCACCTTTGCTATAAGTTTAATGATAGAACAAGTAGTAAATGTTAATAAATGTCGTAAACAAGAAGATTGTTATAATTGGTGTACTATTATGGAATATTTAGATAACAGATAGTATGACAAAGTGAAAAACAAGTAATTTATAGGACTACAGGAATATAAAAAACTTACGTTCAAAAACGCAGCACATAACTCAGGGCACCACTCTCCTCGCCAAGGCACCATATACTCGGCCGTTGCCTGAGTTGTTTTTCCATAAGCACCACTTAACAACCTCAGTTCGTAGCGACCACTTGGTAGAACCTTGATCACACGGTAAGGTCCGCGCATTCCTGGGTCTAGTTTCCCTGTAGACTGAGCATATTTTATAACAAAACAAAGTCATTAATTTTGAATACTCGAGGGGGGCGTCTGGTACGGTTGACGCGTTCATTTTGCTGAACTTGGTTTTGTCTCAGCAGCTCACTAGCTCTACTTCTACAAATCTCACGCCAGGCCTCACGATTTGGTGGAGATCCCTTTACTGCTACATCACGAGCTAACGCTTTAATCACAGGCGTCGTTGCAGACGTACCAATTAAAAGATATAAGGCGGAGAATTGCGTGCTCTTTTGTTTTGTGATGTTCAGCACGAGTTGTACCTTCCATAAGGTGTCCGACCACGAAGCATTCTTGTGATTTGTTTCAATCCTCACCATATTTAGAACGGTTCTCATGTATCGCTCGACTTGTCCATTGGACTGATGCATCTCAGCCGTTATGTGGTGCAGGTCTGAGCCTAGCTCCTTGATCCAGTTGACGAACTCACCGGATTCAAACATTCGCCCGCGATCTGTCACCAACAGCCGTGGGACGCCAATCAGAGCAATAGCGTTCATCATAGCTCGCTTGAGTTCATTGGTATCCTGTCGGTAGATCGGATAGAGAAGGGAGTATTTCGTGAAGCTATCCACCAGGATGAGGATGAACTTGTAGCCTTTTGATTCCGGCAGTGGTCCAAGGGCATCCACGTGTACTGTATCGAATGGTACTTCGGGTTTTTGCCAAGACGTAATATTTTGATGAGGAGCTCTAGGCACCCTTTTCTTCGAGATGCATGTATGACAATGGGAGATGTATTTGCTAACGAATTTTCGAAGGCCAGGAAACCAGAAGTGTTTCAATATCAGGTCCAATGTTTTCTCTCCACTGATATGTTCATGCTCATCGTGAAATACTCTCAGAAGGCTTAATCTATGTCCCCTTGGTATATAGCATAAAAGCCGAGATCTCTCGCCGACTGGAGTATAGCGATAATACAACGTATTATTTTGGTGTACATACCGGCTAGGATCCAGATCACCAGTTTCCAGTTGTTGAATTAGTTCACGAGTTTCGCCGTCAGCTGCCTGAGCTATTTGGGCCCAGTTACGAGGCTTCGTAACGTTGTATACCTGCATTGACACTGGATTGCGACTTAAGTAGTCTGCGTGAGACATATTCATGCCCTTTCGGTATTCAATGGAAAACGTGAAGTCTTGCAGATATACCCACCAGCGAGCGACGCGGGGTAACAGGTCCTTTTTGTGCTCTGTAGCCTTGAGAGCGTTGCAATCCGTAAATATTTTGAATTGAATACCTACCAGGTAGTGACGGAAATGCTGAAGCGCCTTAACCACCGCCAACGTCTCCAACTCGTACGAGTGATATCTGGACTCTGCCGCCTGGGTAACTTTAATAAAATATTCCACCACTCCTTTCTTACCATCTTTGGAAGACTGCATCAGCACAGCACCGTAGCCTGCACTGCTCGCATCAGTGTGTACTTCGGTCACTAAATTCGGATCAAATATTATAAGAATTGGTTCACTAGTCAGTCGGTCAATGATCTTCCGTCGAGCGCGTTCCTGTTCTGGTCCCCATGCGAACTTGGTGTCCTTTTTGGTGAGTCTTGCTATGCAAGCAGTGTTGGTTGCGAAGCCTTCGATGTATCGCCTGAAGTAGCCCGCAGGACCCAGGAACTGCCTGACTTGTTTGACGTTTTGTAGTGCGCGACTGTTCACCAGAGCTTCAACCTTACGAGGACTCGGCCTCACCTGACCTTGGCTCACTACCCGGCCTAAATATTCGACCTCAGTTGTGACGAATGAGCATTTTCGTAAATTTATGGAAAAGCCAGAGGTTGTGAGTGTGTGAAGCACTTCCCTCAGAAGAGCGAGACCTTCTTCAATTGAGTGGCTCAACAACAATATATCGTCGACGTATATAAGCACATTACCAGCTTTTGTGAAGCTTTGCAGCGTTTTGTTTATTATTCGCTGGTACACAATCGGAGAATTTGTCAAACCATATGGCATTTTGACATATTCATAATTACCCTCTGGAGTCACGAATCCCGTCTTGTGCACTGAAGCCTCATTAATCCGTATCTGGTGGAACCCAGTGGCCATATCTAATGAGCTAAAATATTTAAAATTACCCAGTCGGTCTATGTGATCGTCAATCAATGGCATAGGGTAACGTTCTTTAATCGTGATCCGATTTAATGCCCGAAAGTCGACGCACATCCTATCTGTACCGTCTTTCTTTTTCACCAGTATTATAGGACTCGAGTATTCGGATTCGGACTAGGGAGTTTTATTATCCCCTTATCAAGAAGGTCTTGAACTATATCCCGCACTTTCAACTTTTCCTGATATGACATTTTATAAGGTCGGTTTACAACTGGAGTTGTACTAGTAAGGTTTATATGCATTTCACCGGTTGTTACTGTAGAGCTCGCGGTTCCGGAAATAAAATATTTGGAAAACTCATTAACAATAGACAGGCAAGACTTCTTATGTTCACCTTGAAGAGGCGTAGTAACATCGATACTTTTAAAAATAGAATTGGTACGACACGGTGAATTATTTGTTATTATAGACCGAGTTATAAATTGTCTATCTTTTGTACGAACGTAAGTGACGCCATCACGGTTAAGGATATCAGTCCCGATTATAATTGGTGTATTCATACAAGAGGAAGGAACGACGACTAAATCAGCCTCTATAGAAATTTCACGAAACTCGATAGTTAACGTAACGTAAGATGTCGCAACTATCTCATTCTCACTAATTCCCTTAAGGGTACAACGTCTAAAGTGTTGTTGACATGGAAGGTATTTTAAGATATCTTTGGAAATCAGTGAAATATTAATTGCACCACTATCAATAAGAACGTCGACCGGAATTCCCTGAACTACCGCGGTTATGACGTCATTACTTTTATTCTGGCTCATTAGAGACTGATTAACGCCCTTGCAAAGATTAATGTTTCGTTTGTTACGCGCTTCGGATCGTTCTTTGGCAAAACAGGCACTTTCAGTATGTCCCGGCTTTTTACAAAATGTACACGTGCCTGCGGAGGTCGCGGTGGAAGATCTTTCTTCCGGTTTATCGTTACGTGATTTCTTGTGACAATGCCCGGTTTGCCCACAGTTATAGCATTTATTTTTTGAAGACTTACTAAAATTGTTGCGACCTTTGAAAATCGGCAAACGAGTATTTTGCCCACTGCGGGTAGGCTTGGCATATATTGACAAAAACGAAACCAAACTCTGCACGGTTAAGTTAGCATTGGCTGCTGCCGCTCTCACTTGTGCATCGGTTATACCCCTAATTACAATCTGAGTCATTAGTTCTTCACTTAAGCCTTTGACTATACGTAGTCGCAACAATGAACGACGGGCATATTCAGCGTACGTAGTGAATTTATCCGACGTACTGTTCATGACTTCGAACAATATATTAGAAAAATCAAGCTTACCCAGACAAAGAGGCTTAAACTCCCGTTTGAAATTTGTCCAAGACCGATCACTAGTCACCCATTCACTCAACCACACTTTGGCGTCGCCTTTGAGACACGATGCTACTCGTGATAAACACTCCCGGTCGTCCCAACGGTTTGTATCACGAGCGCGGTCTACTTCTTCGCACTATGAATTTATATCGTGAATACTGGGGTCGAAATTTGATACGTAGTATTGTGAACGAGACGGGTTCAAAGATTTTAATGCGTCTACTAACGCTAGAGTATAATCCTTATGGATATCGCTTGCATGCAGAAACATATCACTTTTGCTTACTTCACTAGTACTTGGTACGGCCGGATTTTTTTGCAACTATTCACCACCCTCACTAGTTATTATTGGCGCGGTAGGTAATGCGTTTTGATTTTCAATCTGAGATGGGGACACATTATCTAATTGGCCACATTTTAAATCACTTTCAGACACCGATGGCGGAATATTAACGAAATCTGTACTAGAAACGTTCACGCGACTACCACTGCTGGACATAGGCCTCTTCAAGTGCATGCCACTGATCGCGATCCTCGGCTACTCTCATCCAGCTACTGCCCAGCCCTGCCAGCCACCTTGCGCAGGTCATCACTCCACCGAGCTTGAGGGCGTCCTACACTACGTTTACAAGACGCGGTCTCCATTCAAGAACACGTTTCCCCAACGGTTGTCGGTTCTACGACTAATATGGCCAGCCCACTGCCACTTCAGCTTACTAATCCTATGAGCTATGTCGATAACTTTGGTTCTCTGTCGGATCACTTCATTTCTGATTTTATCCTTCAGAGAGACTCCGAACATAGCCCTCTCCATTGCTCGCTGAGCGACTTTAAACTTGTGGACTAGCCCTACCGTGAGTGTCCACGTCTCGGCACCGTATGTTATGACGGGTAGAACGCACTGGTTGAAGACTTTAGTCTTTAGGCTCTGTGGAATAGATGACGAGAATGCTCGACGTAATTTCCCAAATGCCGCCCAGCCCAGCTGTATTCTTCTATTGGCCTCCCTCTCAAAACTGTTTCTACCCAACTGCAGGGTTTGCCCGAGGTAAACATACTCCTGAACAGCTTCGAGAGTGTTGTCGTGTACCGCAATCGGCTCCGGAATCACATGTTGGTTAAACATGACCTTGGTTTTATCCAAGTTCATCCGGAGACCGGTGCGTTGAGAAGAATCAGCTAGACTGTTCAGCATTTGGTTTAGATCCTGCAACGTTTCGGCCATTATGACGATGTCGTCTGCAAATCTCAAGTATGAGATGTACTCGCCGTTTATGTTTATGCCACGTCCTTTCCAGTCCAGCGTCTTAAAAATATCCTCCAATGCATTTGAGAACAATTTGGGGGAAATAACATCCCCTTGTCTCACACCTCTATGCAGGGGGATGTGCTCAGACAGCTGGTTCTGCACTTGGATAGCCATAGTGGCGGTATCGTACAGACATCTCAACACTTGGATATATCGCCAATCGACTTGGCGTCGCTGCAGGGATTCCAGAATGGACCTGGGTTTCGATAGAGTCAAAGGCCTTCTCATAGTCCACAAATGCTAAGCACAGGGGCTGATTTTACTCTTCAGACTTCTGTATAATCTGCCGCACTGTGTGAATGTGGTCTATGGTGCCATACCCTCCTCGAAACCCGGCCTGTTCCGGGGGTTGAAATTCGTCGAGTCATCGCGCAAGACGATTTGTGATGACTCTTGAAAACAGCTTGTAGACGTGGCTTAGGACGATTAGGTCGATAGTTCTTCAAAAGGGTCTTGTCACCCTTTTTGAAGAACAAAACGACGATGCTCCCACTCCACGCCTCTGGAGTTCTCCCATTAAAGAGAACAGAGTTTTGTGTGTGAAAATTTTCTGGAGCTCCTTTAGTTTACCACCTGCTTTTTCCGTTGTAACTCCGTCCTCCCCAGGGGCTTTTCCATTTTTAAGCTGTTTATGAGCCAGCACAATTTCGTCTAGGCTGATCTCTGGCAGGTCCTCAGTGAAGTGGCGGATCAATGTGGCTCAATCCTCAATTTCGGGGTCAGGTTGAGAAGCATGCGAAGCGTATAGCTGGCTGTAGAAGTCTTCAACTTCCAAAAGGACCTCTGGCCTTGAAACAACGCCCCCCTCCTGTTGTAGTCAACTTCGTCAGGTGGCTTCTCCCAAAACTCTGGACGAACACTTTCGACCCCCGGTTTTGCTCAATCACCCTTTCTATAGAAAGAGTGTTGGAGCGCCTGAGGTCACGTCGTATCAGTTTTTTTTTTATTGAATGCGCGGTATTCTGATGAAGTGACTGGTGGGTTTTCACGTCGTTCCTTCATAAGCTTTATAGTCTCCTCCGAAAGTTTCGACTTCCTGCCTTTACGCTGCATTCTGCAAAATCTCGTACCTTCCTCCCTGAGGATTCCTACCACATTCTCGAGGGTCTGGTCAACGTCTTCTGTGGTTTCCACGGCAGCGAATCGGTCTTCCAGTTTTGACTGGAATGTTTCAGATCCCATCACGGTTTGGAGCAAGTTAGGTCGGAGCCTGGACTTCATCAAACGGACACATTCAAGCTTTTAATCGATATTCAGAGTGCCTCGAACCAGTCGGTGATCACTTCCAGTGTTAAATTGGTTGATCACGGAGACATCTCTGAATATATGATTCTTGTCCGTTATGATGAAGTCGATCTCATTTTTGGTCATAGTGTCGGGGCTTTGCCATGTCCACTTCTTTTGGGGCTGTTTCTTAAAGAACGAATTCATTAGGAAAAGACTCTTTCTCGAGGAAGTTGACAAGCATTTGCCCCCTATAACTCCTGCTGCCAAAACCGTGCGATCCTACTACCGACTCGCTGCAATTCTGTACTCCCACTTTAGCGTTAAAGTCTCCCATGACAATGTTGTAGTGGGCCTTTGTGGTAAAATGTAAGGCCTTATGTATCTCTTCATACATAGTTTCCACTTCCTCATCCGAGTATGTCAAAGTCGGTGCGTAAACCTGCACAACCTTGAGGCTGTACCTCTTGGTGGGCTTGATTACGAGGTACGCTACCCTGTTCGACACACTGAAGATTTCTACAACGTTGTCAGAAAGAGCTTTGTTTACCAGGAACCCTACGCCACCTTGGGATAGCTGGTCTCCCTCTCGGAAGTACATAAGGTGGCCTAACTCTAGGGTGATGGTGTCCTCTCCCTCTCTTCGGACTTCACGCAACCCCAGAATATCCCACCTTATCCTTCCGAGTTCTTCTTCTTGCTAAGGTCAGTTGGTGTTGGTAGCTGTCCGTAACCCGGGGATTATTCGCACCCCCTACCCTGCCGTTACCATAACCGCCACCGTGATCAGAGATAGCAGGGCGGCCGGGAACTAGGGGCCGTTTTCTGCTATGTACTATCATTTGAAGAGTATGCCCATAATCGCCACGCTGGGCAGGCGTGTTGGCGATCGCGGGGCGTAGCTAGTCGCACTGGTGACGCTGCTGCCCGTCACCAGTCTGTGGAATTCAATTGCAACACAGGTTTTTGGATGGATATACCGCCATTAGTCGGCCGTCAGTGCCTCGTTCGTTGTTCAGCAGGATGTACCACGGGCAGGTGAGGTTGACTTGGATTTTCGCTCCCTTACATCCCATCGTTGCCAGAATGGTACGAACAGTACGCATTGTGTGCTATTTCACTTATATGTGTAATTGTGTACTCTGAGCCTCATTTGTGTACTCAAAAGTGATATTTCAAGATTTTGTATTTCAGTGATTTTTAAACGCCGCCAATATAGTCTGTAAGAACAGTGCAATAATACTTAACAGTGTGATGCCCCACTAATAACATTTTTATGTAGCAAAACCATATTCGTTTTTTCTATTTTGAGAAATATTATATGTGTATGTAAAGATTTATTAATCCAAACACCATACGACGTTGCCTTATACACGACATTGGCGAAATTGTGGAAGATACTTTACAGAAGCCATAATCTAAGAGAAGAAGAAGAAATCCTCATTCTACGGGAAAACGCAATTTATTGTTGACTAGCTGCGGTTTTCTCGGATTTTTGGAGCTCACTTCTCTGAAGACCTATTTACCTATGCTGTGTGAGTTTTGTACCTTAATATGAAGATAATTACTTTTGTGTACCCTGCTATAGTTTTGTGTAATATTTCCGAGAATAGTGCGTATCATAGACGATATGATAACGCCCATCACTACTCCAAATATAGTCTGTGCACTACTCTACTGGCAGAGCTTTTTTTTTCGTTGCATTTGTATTCCATTGTGCCAGTATCAAGTTATGATGGCAATGTTCTGTGACTGGCAGTCCTGAGCAGTATTGCCACCTTAGCGATTTTGTCACTAGATCTTTGACTTTGGACCCCTTTTGGCGATTTATTTCTGTTGATTAGCGATTTTTTTAGCGACTTCCAGCGATATTTGAGTCGTCTTCATCTATCCTAAAAAGCTATTTATATTCTTGTTTTGACGTTACAATAAAATGATTACAACCAAACTATGTTATCTATTTTTACAATTACAGTTGTTTTTCCATACTTAGAATTTGTTGTTGTACTTAGCGTTTATTGTTATTTTATTATTATTATTTTATTAGTATCATTTACATGTCTCTCTTTTCACGAGTTTATATCCCCTGTAAGGGGGAACCCGGTCTTTTGACAGGCTTACGCGGGGACATAGGTCCAACACGCAGAGGCCCTTTAGAGAATTTTAATCTAAAATGTAATGGGACACCAACCGGTGACTCTCCTTAGCTGCACTATAAAATGAAGTCATGGATTGTCCCCGGTGGTGTAAGGCTATTATATGAGATGGGAACTATAACGATAAGGTCTATTGCAATGGGTGTTACATGGAATAAAAAGACTAATAAATACGGGAACAACGGCGTCTGCCTTTCAACTTTGATCGTGAAAATCTGTGGCAGACGGTGACTCGCCGCTCACAAGATGGGGCCCCCTAAATGGCCACCACTACAGGCGACAAGGAGCAACAACCAACCAATAAAGGCAAGCGGAGACGAGGCCCTGACCGACTCTCTGGAGCATTCGGGTACGCAGTGTCGCCACTCACATTCAGCTCGCCACAAACTGCCCTGCGTTCTGTAAGCTACTTAATATACGTTTTTTTTTTCTTATGATATACTTTTTTTTTTTTTCATAAGGTATGAAGAAATCAAGCAGCTACTTTAATCTGCCCTCCAGGATTACCTTATCCCATGGTGAGATAACGTTTGCCCAGAGGGGTTTTAGTATTATTATTATTTTATTTTATTGTTATTACGTAACAATATTTGCCCAATGATTTTTTTTCTTCCTACCCAGTTGGGTGGGTGGTGAAATTTGTGTTATTTTTATTGCAAAAGGGTTTTACAGTCGACCGCCTGCCTGACACTAACCCTTGTTGGGTATGGTAATAGTAGTCGGTTGTTTAGCCGTCACCTGCAGGCAACTCAAAGTGCCTAGTAATAATGGTACACTTCGGGTTCCAAACTCCATTAGTCGTCTTCTACGACACCCATGGCATGAGATGGGGTAGCCCTAACCGTGACAGGAGCTACACGGCAATTTGAACATGTACTGCGGTGTGGTGCCGGCTTTGCCGTGTGGTGCCGGCTCAGAATACCACCACCCCATCTCCTCCCGTGGGTGTCGTAAAAGTCGACTAAGGGATTAGCCGGAGGATGGGCAGCAGCTTCCTTCGAGTACATTAACAACTCGACTGCGATCGCCAACCCGTCTGCCAAGATAAAACAGATAAACAGATAAACACTTTATTTATAATTGTTTAAAATTATACGTCACAAATTATCTTGTTATTCATTCTATAAAAAATAAATAAATAAAATGAAAATTAAATTGCAATAAATTCTTTAACATGCCTAATTGAGTCTGTTGTTCAATTGTACAAAATCAATAATTATCAATAAATAACAAAATTAAATAATCACAAAATTCTAATGTAACTAGATTCTAAATAAATGTCATAATTATATCATTTGGTACTGATTAGGTATTCGTCAATCGTATAAAACGTCTTCTCAACGAGCCAGTCTTTTAGTTTTATTTTAAACGCCTTGTAGCTACTTGTGCTAGTGATATGTTCAGGTAGTTGGTTGTAGACCGTCGGCCCCATTACGTGTGTCAGCTTGTCCGACCGCGCCAGTCTCCTAGACACGACTGCGAGCTTATGCGCGCCACGGGTGCTGTAAGAGTGCATATCCCCTCGTTTCAGGAATGTGTCCAGATTTTGCCTCACATAGACGGCCATCTGAAATATCACCAACGCGGGGAGTGTGAGTATCTTCAGTGACTTAAAATAGGGTCTTGCTGATGTTAGTCGCGACACCTGTGCAATTGCCCTAATAGCCCGTTTCTGCAATCTGAACGGACGCAGTCTGTCCGCTGCGCATCCCCAGATTTCGGCGCCGTATTGTAGAACGGAGTGTACGGTTGCGAAATAGCAGGAACGAACCACATCAGCATCAACCACTCGCGCTAGCCGACTCAAGGCGTAACAGGCGCTTGCTAATTTAGCGCAGAGTTTGTCTATGTGAGGAGCCCATGTCAGACCACGGTCTATTTGAAATCCAAGAAACGTGGTCGCATCAACCTGGTTTATTGGTTCACCATCAATCAACACCCGCAGGCGGCTCAAAGGTCGTCCTGAAAGAGAAAACTGGAGGAAATGGGTCTTTCTAAGATTTAAGACGAGACCGTTTCGTCTAAACCATAGCGCCAGCTCTCCTGCTACTCCATTTAAAAACTGCTCCAGCTCGACAGGGGAGCGCGCAGTGACCACCGCCGCGACGTCATCTGCATACATGTATATTTCACCGGAAGCGACGAAGTCAGGCAGATCATTAAGCAATAAGGAAAAGAGGATATTGGATACCGACGAGCCCTGTGCTACTCCCATTGTGGTAGCCAATGGGTCCGACTTAGTTATTCCTCCGTCATCGACTACCACTTGCGATCTATTATGCAGCAAGTCTATAAATAATGCATGGGCGGGACCACCTATGCCGTAGTGCCTGAGTTTGGCAGCGAGGACATCGTGGTCAGCGACGTCGAAAGCTTTCGACAGGTCACAGCATAACACAGCTACCTGTTGCTTCCGGTCACATGCTTCCAGTACGCGTCTTATCACATCGCGTGTAAGGGAGGTAGTGGAGCGACCCACTCGGTATGCGTACTGTCTGTCTGATAACGCTCCAGTACATGCAAGATAGTCTGTGAGACGAGCACTCAATCCATTCTCGAAAACTTTGGCCACCGCGGGAATGATTGAAACAGGTCTGTATGCGTCAATTTCCTCCCTCTTTCCCTTCCCTTTGAATAGAGGTGATATTTTGCTCAGCTTCATCGATACCGGATAAATACCAGCACTAATGCAGCGATTAAACAACAGCGACAGGCAAGGCGCCAATGCGGGAAGACCTAAGTGAACGACCTCCATCGATATGTCATAAATATCTTTGGTAGGTTTTCGTGGAATACGTGTTGTTATTATTTTGTATACCTCGTCTGGTGTAAACCTCGCGAGTCTCAAGCTGCAGTCAGTGCGGGGGCGCGCGGCGGTGACCGCGGCGCTCACTAGTGGCACGGAGGCGCGCGGCGCGCCGCACGCCGCCGCTGCTCCTACAAACCTGGAGTTCATGGCATCGGCTACCGCCTTTTTCGACTCAAATTTGTTACCTAAATCGTTTTTTACTACGTCCGTGAAACTGATAGTTGACCGCTTATTACCGCCTCTTTCAGTGTTTACGATGGTCCAGACTGCCTTTTGTTTGCTGAAGCTATTTGATATCAGCGTGGCGATTATGGCAAAACCCCCAATGAGCCCACAACACACCCATATCGGTCGTTGTGGTGATCTTTGAGGGAGGCCTGTGTCCAGCAGTGGACTTCATTCGGCCGAAATGATGATGACTGCCGCTTGAGTAGTCTGTCCAGTACTATCGATACTTCAATAGAATATTACTTACTTACTTACTTATTAATACTTCATTACAATATTGTTTATACAAAATATAATTTTGGGATTTTTGGTGACTTTTGCTTCGAATTTAGCCCCTGGTGACTAGAAGTGGTCATTATTTCAATAACGGATAATGTAATGCATTATTCTTACGCAATGTATAACACATTACTGAACAACGAATTATCCTGTTGTCGTTATTGTTATTGACAACAGCCACTAGCCAGGCAGTGCGCGCACACTCGCAGCTAACGTCGCACGGCTACGTGGCGAATAAGAAAGCATTATGCGCAACCAATAGGCGTGAGAGATATGGTGTTATTCAAATATGACGTACTTCACATTGCTAAAGAATTACAAATCATACGATTATAGTCCTTAAGTGTACGTCATAAAGTTCACTTTTATTTTTATTGTTGTCTGTTATCTTAATGTAGTGAGTCACATGTTTTATTTTACGATTTTATGCTTTACGCAATTGGAATACTGTCGATTTTAATATTTAACTGAGGCAATAATTAAACAACGGATAACGAAAATTTGACAACAGTGAGACAATAATGTAATGCGAGTTGCGAATAATGTAAATGTTATCGTTATTGTTGTCATTGCGATCACGAACACGATTGTGATTATCCGCTGTCGCTGTCCGGTGATAGTTGAAAAGTTTAGTTTGGTGTTTTAGATTATTGTATCATTTTAGTATAGTATATAGTGTTTTAAATTATTTTAAGTAATTACTAAGTAATGTACTGTATAAAACAAGCTACACATAATTCATAATTCATTATAATGTTGCAAAACGACTCAACAGCAGGATAACAGGATAACTGACAGCAGTTTACAATAACAGTTGTTGTAAAATAACACAGCAGTGTAATTCATTATTGAAATGTAGCCGTTATTGCCATCTCTGCTGGTGACTTTTGTGTGCTGATCTAGTGAGTTTAATTTTTAAGAGGTGGCAACACTGGTCCTGAGTTTGAAAATAAATGACGTAACAAATAGAAATGGAGGTGTTTACGTGAAAGTTATAAGAATTGTTTTTATAATAAATTGCTCAAAAAATGTTTGGTTATAAGCATAACATAAAGAAGAATTCGCATCTCTATAGTGAAAGACTCGACAAGTAATTTTATACCTATCTAATTCTTAAGAAGCAGTGTCAAACAATTGCAAACGATCAATCTATTCGTTCTCAAGAAATTGTGATATCAATCAACAATTTTATATCAACCTATCGCAGTCCAGCGCTGGACATAGATCTCTCCCAAGTTGCACCACAACATTCGGATAGACTGGTTGCGGAAGTCGGAGGACCGAAAGTTGTGGCGCAAATTGTGAAAGATAACAAAATGTGTGATTGCAAGAAACCACTACTTCAATTTTTGTAATTACACCATTATAGGTTTCTTGTGTTACTCTTTCAAATCTTCATTTATACAGTATTCATTCATAAGTCTGATAACTGAATATATATGAAACAATAGTAATGTTTTTATCAGACTTTTTAACCCAATCACAATATATTGATTGACTTCATGTGAGGACTTATTATTACCAGTGTGCTATGAATACTGTTCTATGAAATATCCTTAGTATCTACATGTTTATATTATGAAGCAGAATTATCAGCAGCTTTTGACATTAAACATTTTGCATTAAAAATGTATACTTAACTCTAATGATTATCTAAACTAATTAGCACTATATTTTTTCTAGCAGACACATAGAGATTATAATATGAAGTCCATTACAAATAAATAAACATGGACGGAAGTGTAAAGTGACACATTGATCACTGGATATAATGACTGGACAATATAATATGATGGAGGGATGTATGAGATGAGAGGTCAACAATCAACATGAAAAGTATTGATGACTGAGTAGTGTTGGACCTGATGATAGTGGCAGGGTGGAAATGTAATCAAAGATATAGTTAACAGTACTTATGTATAGATGCGCAAGCAGTCAACTTCATGAGGGTTGTGAAAGTCCTTCATTTACACAATAAAATACCAACCACAGGGTCTTTGAGCAACATTCATGAAAGTGACACCCGGCTAATGCTTTTATTACACACATGTATACTTCAAACCCTTTGTTAAAAGTTGGCTGAACTACTGAATAGTTCTTATATAATTTGTGGAGAAAAGTAATTATATTTTGTATTTACAGATAGGTGGTGCAGTTCCTACAGAATTTATAAAGTGCTAGTTAAATCATTAGTCATTGAAATGGCAGACAGTTACAGCAGACATTCTCAAAGTAAATCAACAAGATATCATAAAGAAAATGATATTGTATTGAAATCTAAATCTAGGAGATCAAAATATTCAGATCATAAATATCATCAAGTGGAGTCAAAAACACCTCCATTGCCCACCAGAAGTACTTCAACATTAGAGGAGTTGTTAAAAAAAAGAGAATCTCTTAAACAGGAACTAGAAAAAATTGTAAAACAGTCAGATAGTGCAGAAAATAAAGATAGTTACAAACGTCGGCATTCCAAAGAAGACTATGCTTATGAAATAATCTGTAAAAAGAGTTATAAAGAAAAAGAGAAAAGGTCTTATACAAACCCCAAAAGAAAATCTATTCATGAATCTTCACCAGAACTTGATAATACACAGGTAGATTCAGAAGATGAAGAAAGTATTATACAGCAAAGAAGACAACAGCGTAAACAACTTTTAGAAAAATATAATGTGTCCCATGATAAAAGCAGCGGAAGCAATGATGAAATCAACAATAAGTATACTTGTGCTGATGCTAAAAGCAGTAAAAGTAATAGATGCATTCAAATAAAACAAAATACTTCAAAACAAGTTACAGATATGTTTTCTGAAAAAGATGAGTTTGAATCTAATAGTGCATCCAATAATATGATGCATGACCATAATGAATCTAATTTGAATTTAATTGATAATTGGGATGATTCAGAGGGATACTATAATATAAGAGTTGGAGATATCATTAACAACAGATATACTATTAAAAGCATTTTGGGACAAGGAGTGTTTGCAAATGTTGTCCGAGCTCAAGATAACAATGAGGGGAATGATTATGTGGCCATCAAAATCATTAGAAATAATGATTTAATGTATCGAACAAGTCTCAAAGAGATAGCCATGCTTAAAGAAATTAAACAAGCTGATCCCAGCAATAAATATCATTGTGTTGAGTTTCTTGGATATTTCATGCACAAAGGTCATCTTTGCCTGTTACTAGAATCACTCCATATGGATTTAAGAGGAGTCATCAAGAAATATGGAAAACATCATGGCATCAACATGAAGGCATTAATGAGTTATACCAGACAGTTGCTGCTAGCATTGAGATTACTCAAGAAAATTGGAATTATACATGCTGATATAAAACCAGATAATATTTTAGTGAATGAAAAGAAAAATGTCTTAAAATTGTGTGATTTTGGTTCAGCTACAAAATTTGATGATAATGAACCAACCCCATATCTAGTTTCAAGGTTTTATAGAGCACCAGAAATAATTCTTGGTGTGCCATACAAACATGGAGTTGATGTATGGTCAGCAGCATGCACTGTTTTCGAAATGGCTACTGGAAAAATTTTATTCACTGGAAGCTCCAATAATAAAATGTTAAAGTGCTTTATGGATTTAAAGGGAAAATTTTCTAGCAAGCTTATTAGAAGAGGCAAATTTAAAGATCAACATTTTAATTACAGTAATAATTTCCTCCTCCATAAGAAAGATGAATTTACAGGCAGAGAAAAAGTTGTTGAAATGAGCAACATTAATGTCAGTAGAGATTTGCTTTATGAACTGAAAAAATCTTACAAGAATGCATCTCTCAATGAAGAAAAAAAAGTAGCACAACTCAAAGATTTACTAGATAAGATGACAATGCTGGATTCTAGTCAAAGACTATCAGTGACAGATTGCTTAAAGCATCCTTTCATTTTAGAAGAATTAGAAAAAAAAAGCAAGTAAGAAATCTATAGAAGGTTTTTATTTTGTTACAATAAGATAAAAGTTTAATAAAACAATTTTTCAATAATAGTATTTATTTCATTAACTTTAAGAGTCGAAAACAACAAAAATAAACGCTGTCAACCAAAATATCACTTAGTATTCATACAATATGGACTATCACAATTTTAAAAGGAAAATTGACTTGGTCATCAATGGTATTTAAAACTATTGTAGAGAATTGACATAACCACTTCCGACCTTGACTAATCCCGAAATCAAAATGAGTGCAGTTATATTAGATTCGGGAAAATGGGCATATAAACGGCAGTTGCAGTGTTTTAATTGAAAGTATTCCAGTTCCTGCTATTCTCAAGTAAGTATATTAAAATTTATTTAAAGGTGGGAAACAAAGTAAATAATTGGTAACGAAATTGGAGCAATCAAAAGGATTCTAGTCTGAAATCAATTATGTAAGATGATTATAACAAATAAACATCAAATGCTAACAATGCCAACATCACATTTCGAAACCGCATAAAACACTGCTTACATTATAACTTTTCCACATTTCGTTACACATTCTGTTTAATCCAATAAAATAAAATAACAACGTAAGTAGATTTTAATGCATCACAGTACAATAACATTTACAAAAATCTTATTTATCTGTAGAGGGAAAGTCCGCATAAGACCTATGCATATTAAGCACTGCTGGGCAGTGCTGGCTTAACTAAGAGAGCCTATGATACAATCGAAATGTTCTAACGGGCTTTCTCAAGATGTATCCGGGCATAATTCTATACTTACGTCCGCCGGCACCTGCTACGGCACGGAAACCTAGGTTAGGTTTAATTAGAAGTGTCTACGACAGGCTCAACAGGCCTACTTAAGGTTCGATAACTCAGAGCGAACCGAGCAAGCGAAGCAAACGTTCATCACAGTAGTGGCCGGCGAGTGCCAGACCTGTAAACTTACTTATCAATTTTTTGGGGAATCTATCCAATGAAAAAGTTACTTCTTAAGAGAAGGTAGCATTGCCTAGTCGGTGCTACGCTGCACATCCTGCGGACTTTGCTCGGACATATCAATCACACTTATAGATTAATTTATGTCTTACAATCAACTATCTGTAGCACATTTCATAGAATTAAAAGAAACATCATTTTACAACAGTTCTCTAATACTTGAAGTATAAATACTGTGGTAATTTATTAGTTATAATAGAATAATTAAACTTCAGTTATTATCAAGATCCAGTTAAAACTAAGTTTAGTAAATAACTGAAAGTGAACACCACTATCGAATGATAGCTTTATTCTGATTATTCATCAGATATTTTCGGTTCAATGACGTACGAAGATATGGTCAAATTAACGTAAACCTGGTTTTGCTTGTATCGGTAAACTCAATCTTGATCGAGATGAAAATGGATAACTCTAAATCAATTTATCCATTACTTCGTGTGTATGCTCTGACATAAAGTCATAATAACTTAATATATAATCACAAGTGCTACAGAATATTTCAATTTCATATTTGAAGAATTTGAAATAACTGCCAAGCTTCCGCTTAATTTCGTTCGTTGCGATGTCTTAAAACGGAACAGGGCAACTAAATATAAAATCACAAGACAAGTCACTACTGTCACAGCAACTTTTATAAACCTACGATATAACCACTATGTTTTATAATCTAATGTCAAAATCTTATGGATGGATCCATTACATAATGAATAGGTTTATTAGCAGAAATGGGATGAAATGCAGTCTCCATTAATTCGATTTGATCACTGGCTTCACTTATCACAAAAATTAATAAATGGTACGCAAAGACAACATGTGTTAGTAAATATAAGAGTTATGAGATTCTTTTAAAGTAGAAAATAATATTCACTACCTACTATAAACCTCTTCTTTCTTTAGTTACGCGACTAATTATAGTTAATGTTTTTTCTTTGGATGTGTGAAATTGAATAACAGTAACGAGCTTTCATAGTATCGTTATTATTGTTATGTTGAGGGCATATTTTGGATCTGGAAGCCCGAGTTGGGGCCGCCTATCTCTATGGACTGGCCGGATGCTATAGAATCGGGACTCTGTAGAGATGCGCTGTATACTGGGTTCATGGGGGTAGTCCCGCCAGCCTCGAACAATGTACTGTCGTATACACTGTTGCTCTGCTGAAAAACAAACATTTAAGGTTCAGCACAATTGTTATATAGATTTGTTACTGTAAAGTTAAAGGAAAAAAGAGACGCTAATGTGTATACTGATATTCGAGCAATATTGTATTGAATGAAGATCAGACTTAAGGCATTACCTTCTATTTTCTGACAAGGCAAGGGCTCAACAATGAGGCAAGCCTGCCATATTTCTTTTAGGTATTAAATTGAAAACAGTGTCTAGGGATTAAGATTCTTCCACAAAATATTGTTATGCTATTAAAATTAAATAAATCTATGAAAACTGATTAGGTAAAATGTTTTCCCATGTCTAGACCAACGAAGTACCGCTGCTTTTACATTAATGAAGACATTTTGAAAATTGTGGGATATTTTATCTCAGTTAACGCTAACATTAAAAAGTGATAAACTGATAAAAATAAAAGTTGTTAAAGGTTTTTATTGCACAATATGATACAAATAAACAATAAGAGTGAAAGTCCGTGTGGTGTCCGGATTAATAATATAGTGGTGCTCTCTATCTCCTCCCGTTGGGTGTCGTAAAAGGCGTTCAAGGGATGGGCAGCAGCATCCCTTTTGTGGAACAGTTGCCATACTGCGCTAACCAACCCGCCTTCCAAGCGTGATGAGTTCCGGCAAATACCCCTCAAAATGATGAAACAATTGTGTTTGTAAATCAATTGGGGAAGCCTTTGTTCGGCAGTGGATGTATAAATGGCCGAAATGATGTTGAAACAATCATAATTCTGTATTTCTACCGTTAATTCGTACCACAAAATCGCACCGTAGCGGTATGCTCAATGAGCTCATCAAGATCACTTTGCGCAACGTCCGTTGTAACAAGTGAAAAAGATTTTGTGACCTTCGGGAACGGAGATTGACTACGTGCAAACGATTTCGAATGGTTTGATAGTTTATTAATAATCCTGAAGAACGATGAAGCCTCGACCAACATCATCGCAGTCGTGGTAGGATTGCGTCGGGCAGATTTATATGTATCGATCTTGTCTGCGTGTGGTGATGCGAGTTCGTCCCCCGTGGCGCTCAGCCACGCTGCCAGTGATGCGGTAGCGTGTCCAGAGGCAACTTATAACACTGCGGAGTACCCAGAGCGATGGACACAGCACGTTGCTAAGAGCCAGTTTCCAACATTCATACGGCTTCGATCATTTCTTCTCGGCTCATGTAATGTCTTATCTCCATAATAGCGATCGTTTGTATTGATTAGATTCAGAAGAGTGGTAGAAATGGTACTGATTTTGTCTTAAACCCGTTGCAGTCATTATTTCGGCCGAATGAAGTCTACTGCTGGACACAGGCCTCCCCCAAAGATCACCACAACCACCGATATGGATGTGTTGTGGGCTCATTGGGGGGTTTTGCCATAATCGCCACGCTTGGCAGGCGGGTTGGCGATCGCAGTTGAGTTGTTAATGTACTCGAAGAACGCTGCTGCCCATCCTCCGGCTAATCCCTTAGTCGACTTTTACGACACCCATAGGAGGAGATAGGGTGGTGGCATTCTGAGCCGGCACCACACGGCAGTTGTGCAGTATTTTATTGAAATACGACTTGACATATATTTTCTACTTTAAGTAAAAAACCGGAACTTTCTTTTGTTAATTATGAAATTTACAAAAAATAATCAATGGTCCAAAGAAGAAAAACAACGTAAGAACCTCACTTGCAGTAATTTGTTAACGCGTGCTTGGTACTTTTGATGTGTGTATTTTAAATTACATTGTCATGGCTTTCTCTGAGAATGATTTACGACAGCGGTAAATGTTCTTGAACGTTTTAATCTACGAAAAATATTTATTGTTACTATTACTATTCACAGGTAACTCGAAAAGATCCTCGCGATTACGATGTGTACCTATTTCAAGTACTTGTAAATACGCTTGCAAGTTGTCCATGTAGTGTCTGGATCAAAAATATAGCATCACTTCATCTCCTCCCGTGGATGTCGTAAAAGGCGACTAATGAATATTGAAACCGCCCACTACTCTTCCCAAAACAGGTCTTAGGTTAAGCATGGGGTCCCAACTCGAACAAAATATAAAGTCTTTAGAAAAAATCCTAGATGGCAACTCAGGTTGCAAATATAAAATTGTCAATCACTAGACGGCACGGTTGGTGCAGTGGCTGATACAGTCGGCTGCTGCGCTCCGCGTCGTAGGTTCGATTCCCACACGGAACTAATATTTGTATGATCTGCAGGTAGTTGTTCCGGGTCTGGGAATGGGTATGTGGAATTCATGTCTGTAAAACGCACCCACGACACAGGAGAAATCCTAGCGTGGAGCAAATAAAAAAATAAAAAATGTATTATACGGTAGTTATTAGCTGAAGTAAGATTCGTAAATATACAAATTTCTCTATTATTTTACTATTTACACTCATCATTTCGGCCGAATGAAGTCCACTGCTGGACACAGGCCTCCCCCAAAGATCACCACAACCACCGATAAGGATGTGTTGTGGGCTCATTGGGGGGTTTTGCCATAATCGCCACGCTTGGCGGGCGGGTTGGCGATCGCAGTTGAGTTGTTAATGTACTCGAAGGACGCTGCTGCCCATCCTCCGGCCAAACCCTTAGTCGACTTTTACGACACCCATGGGAGGAGATGGGGTGGTGGCATTCTGAGCCGGCACCACACTATTATATTATATATTTACACTCATTATTCATGTATTTTCAACAGAAAATATAAATTAAGTTTTTTAGTTCAATTCGAACCCATTTCAATGATAGTTAACCTTTCATTTTGCTTTAAGGTATTTGCAATAGATGGCGTTCTTGTAAGTATCCCCCTAGATCTGGGTCATATCGCTTCTTATGAGAATCGTCTCTAAATCAGATTTCGAGATTCAGTTTGATGAGATAGGATACGATATTGTAGGTATTCGATGCAAATCGGGATTTTAGATTTGTATAATCCGTCCTTATTTTATATCTTTATGTAGCACATGCAGATAGTGTACTCGTAGTTTTCTTTATTTTTATTCAATTTAGCACAATTTGCTATAAGTGAATTTTAAAATAATATTTTTATAATTTTTTATATTATTCACAGAAATGGAAAATAAGGAGAAGTGGTACGAGGGCGTAACGGCGCTCGGATCGATTTGGGCCATCCGGAAAAAATGGCCGTTTTATAACAATCAGTTGAGATTCGATCGCGTAAGTGAAACTTTGTTAAATTGTCGTGTTTTTCGGGGATAACATGCAAAAACCGAAGCAAAAATAATAACTTTATCAAGGAAGGAATCATATACAGTATACCAGTGAAGGCATTTTCTTGTATTTGTCTATAAAAAGAATAAATTAAAAATTATTGTTTTCTTTATTATGTTACATTTGGATTGATGGAGCAGCACGACATTATTATTTTTGTACATAATACAATGCTTCTTATCTACCACTTTTAACTAGCAATCGGTGAATAACAAACGCAGTGAATAGAACAGCGAATGGTACTCCCAATAAACTTACGCGTTGCGTGGTACGGCTGTCGTTTGCGGTCTGTACGCTCGGTATGATTGGCTACCTACAAGGTCGTGGGTGTGTTTTAGTATGAGAAGCCAATTATAATGTTGTGTTTATTCAGTTCATTGGATGAGACTTTGTAACTGTGTGCATTAGTGTGCTTTTATGAAGAATGGTAGTGGGAAAATGGATTTCTAGGCTCGCATACATTTTGATCTACATGGCATATCTCCTTTCTTCCAATATCTTTGGTATTATTAATTTAAGATAAGTTTATAAATTTATTAGAAAGAAGGGTTAGGTTTTATGTTAATTTACTTATGTTCAAGTATACCTAGTTTGAAATGATACGATGATGATGATCGATCCTATAATACCTACATTAAGTTGAATACAATAAGATCGCAAATTTACCGTCGTTCCTTTGTAGCTGTACAAATCACCACAGACAAATTTAGCCTTTTTATCGGCGTCATGATTTTTATCGAAATCATAACGCTAATATTAATTCGCGACATTTTTATTATTTACAACAGATTTTGTAAAACGTTGGCCCACACTAGGTATTTCTCCTGTGTCCTGGGTGCGTTTACAGATATATTTCATAGCGAACAAGTTAAGCCTCTGTACCCCTATTCTCGTTTAACCAACGATCAAAATATCGTTGAGGTTTAAAAGTCGTTCGATCAATGTTCTATCCGCAGTTGGTATTCACGTGTTCCTTAAACGCAGTTCAATAGGACTTTAACCCGATAGGACAACTAAACGATTACTCGTTCAGTAATCGGTTAATTTTGAATTTTTAGCTACAAACTAGCTGTAAGATGTCAGTTTTTTTGTATTCTATCGAGTTATTTGATCAGTTTTTCATTCTTAATATAGTGATTTTCGTCATATTGATCAAATAAATTAAATTATATATGATATCAATGAATATAAACTGGAAATAGTATTTTTGGAGTTTACTCCTTAAGAAACGATTTGAGTTATAAGGCCCGGTACGGAAATTTTATGAGGAGTAAAATCAAGTGTCACACTCGGAAAGTTGAGGCGTTACGTAGAAAGAGACAAACATATATATCTGTAGGATTGAACGGGCAAAAGAATGAGATGGAATACATTACACAGCGTATCTTATTCTCGGGGCGTCCTCTTTGTGCGATGCTTCGTAGTCTCACTGTATAGTTCACTACCTCTGGTCTGAGAGTTGAATGTGTGCGTATGTTTGTACGTGTGCGTTGTGTGCCTGCGTATTACGAAGTTCTGCCGCAACATGTATACGCTGCCGAGTACAGGGTATGCATGCTGTATAATAAATACATATAGTAGCATTTATTGTATCTCTACAACGTACATAAACAGTAACCTAACCATCAACTTTTAATATTTTGTTTTAAAGTTTTCTTGTACTTCTATGCATACGTGTATTTTTATGTATTAAACAAATCATATTATTATTTTGTAACATATTTTATGTAATACGCTTTTATTGAAGTAATATAAATAATAAACGTGTGGTGCCGGCTCAGAATGCCACCACCCCATCTCTTCCCATGGGTGTCGTAAAAGTCGACTAAGGGATTAGCCGGAGGATGGGCAGCAGCGTCCTTCGAGTACATTAACAACTCAACTGCGATCGCCAACCCGCCTGATAAGCGTGGCGATTATGGCAAAACCCCCCAATGAGCCAACACATCCATATCGGTGGTTGTAGTGTCTTTGGGGGAGGCCTGTGTCCAGCAGTGGACTTCGCTCGGCCGAAATGATGATGATGATGATGATAAATAATTCGAATAATTACAGATATATGTTTGTTTCTCTTATCATTTTAAAGATGCGTTCATTTACCCTCTTTTTCTATTCGATATATATCATAATTATCGTTCGTAAGGAGTAAACTGCAGTCGTGCGTCGGAGCTGACACACACACACTTTTATTTTATTTTAGTAACATATTTGGCAGAAAGTTGGAATCTACGCATTAACGACTGCCGTTTAATGACACCAACCGGAACCGAAGATTAACGTGCCGGAAATACTTACTCAACGCAAATACCACTGTGCGGTCACCCATCCATAGACTGACCGCACTAAATGTTGCTTAACCTTGCCGATCATTTACCAATCAGTGAATATCGTTTACCAATCAGTGAATGCAACAACACTCAGTTCAAATATCACTATGCGGTCACCCATCCAAATACTGACCGCGCTAAATGTTGCTTAACCTCACCGATCATTTACCAATCAGAGAATGGTATATGCCAATATCACTATGGGGTCACCCATCCATAGACTGACCGCGCTAAACGTTGTTTAACCTTGCCGATCGTATCTCAGTTCTTAGATAAAAAGAAAACTTCTGCTAGCTGACACAAATTAAACTATTCCACTAACTCGAGTATTGATAATAACCACTTAAACGTCTCGTCCTTGACTGCTCGATGTGATATCAAAGTTGAATGTATAGGTAGTTAATATGCAAGTGTATTATAATAAAACAGCGCCATCTACTCGTAGTAGTACCGATGCCGCCTAGTACCCAAGCGAACTCATAGATGGCGTTGTAAAACCTGCCATCTGTTTAAAAAAAGCTTGCCAGTTCGCTGGCCAGAGTTAGGAATGTGCCATTTCTTTGTATGGGATTGGGTATTATAATATCTGTGGGTTAAGTATTCGCCTATGTAGTACTCTAAACAACAGGGATTGGTAACACCGTCCCTTCAGTTGAATAGCAGCCATTCTGTGCTCTCTAACCCGCCTGCCAAGCTTGGTGAGTACTGGCAAATTTCCGCCAACAGGCCGACACAATAAAAAAACTGGCCCGTCCACGGTGGCTTAGCTATTTCTAGTTATGGTAGCGGCCGTGGTAACGGCGGGGCAGACAGAGATACAACAGACAGACAGGTACCACCTAAAACTTCAACTGGCCCTGGTAACGTACAACGTAAGCAAACGGAGGGCAGACGAAAGGATCATTGAGCTGGAAGAAGGAATAGAAAAGTTGCACTGGGATGTCAAGGGTTTCAGAAGACCGAACAGAGCGTGAGGGCACGATGGCCTTAAAATTCGGCAACCTATTCTATTACCGGGAAGGCGACCATCTGTCTCGAGGTAGTGTCGGGTTTCTCGGCCGCAGGTCCCTCATTGACACCATAATTATTATCGAAAGTGTATCAAGCAGGGTAGCGTACCTTATACTCAGAATATCTAAGACGTATTCCTTGAAGGTCATACAGGAGGTACTGCAACGCAACGGCTATACAGTTAGCCGAAGGCAGCCTAGGCGTAGATGCCATAAGAAGCCGGACTTCGATGTCAGCTGACAACCGGTGTTCATGCCGTATGTGAAAGGAATAACGGATAAAGTTGGAACAGCACTGAGAAACTATTCCATCAAGACTGTTTAAACTCCGTTATCCAAAGTAGCACAACAGGTCAGAACAGTGAAGGATGTGATACCATTCCAAACGCCGGGGGTATACAAGGTTGACTGCAGTTGTGGTAGCTCCTTTATTGGTCAGACAAAGCGTACTATCGCAGAGAGAGTGAAGGAGCACATCACAGCGGTAAAGCACCGTCAAATCAACAAATCTGCCATTGCTGAACATTTGCTCGAATCAGGACCAAACCACTGGCTACACGACCCAAAAAATCCTCTCCACTGATCATTTCTACCCCAGAATTGATCGTGAAGCGATTGAAATAAAAAAGTACAAGAATTTCAATCGGGATGATGGATATAGGCTGTCCTCATCGTGGAATCCAGTCATCGAGAAATGTGCGCGTCGCAATTTGTCTAAAAGTGTGTCCGCCGAAACGGTTAGCACTGTGTGTCGTAATTCAGCATATCGTGTTTCGGACAGTTACGTTACCCAAGATCAACCGCGGGTAAATTTAAAAATCACCTGCCGCTCAATTCAATTCAATTCTTTCAATTTCAAGTCAAGACGATGACACCCACATACTTTAGTCTTCTCGTGCACACTGTCAATGCAACATGGCCGCAACGTTGAGGTTAGTCAAATTATTGTTTTGATTTAGGTACAGATACCTAAAAAAGTCCCGAAATCATAGTCTAATCCAGGGGTTCCCAACCTTTTTTTGTCTACTGCCCACTTTAAGAATAAATTATTTTTTAACGCCCCCCTTTTTAATCATACTTAAAAACCGCTAAGTACTTATAACTGATTATTGAAACGCAAATTTATAGTATTCAGACAGAGTATCTTTTATTGAAAATAAAACAAACATAATCAATTCTTATATAAAAACTAATGTGAAGGTTGAATCTGATGCTGTTCAATAAGTTTGTTGATATCAGGTTCCAATTTACTCAAAAACAGCCGCAAGTCGCCACGTTCGGTAACACGCAAACGATTTCTCTTTTTAGTAAGCAGCGTTGCCACAGCACTAAATCCACGTTCACACAAATATGACGATGGGAATGCTATCAAAAATCGTTGAACAATTGACCACAATCCAGGGTACAATTGCGAGATCGGTTTTTGTAGCCAAAATTCTTGATATCCATTTTTGAACTTGATTTTTATTTCTTCGTTTGTTGTCAATTCTATAAGTTCTTCTTCCAGCTGAGGTGACATTGCTGTGTTGACATTTGAAAACGGATCCAACACCCAGTCTGGTATTTCCAAGTTTAAAATGTCCTGGTATCGTTCGGTGAAGTCAATGTGGAGGTTTTCCAAATGTTGGCAGTAGGCAAACTAGTCGTCGTTACTGCAGTATACTGATAAATTCGGAAAATTGTGAAACTCACGTCTGCCCATATTCTTTTTGTGCAGAAGCAGTTTGGCTGCGAAAGCAGCAACGACATTTTTTGTTTTAATTAAATTTAGTTCGTCGCCTTGCAGTTGGAGGTTCATGTCGTTGAACATTTTATACAGGTCTGTCATGTAAGCTATATCATTTTTTGATGTTATGAGCTTGTTGCGCAGTTCTGTATCTTTAGTTTCCAAGAACTCTATCATACAGTCAAACAGGTTGTAAAATCGAATCAGACAATTGCCTCTTGACAGCCAACGAACTTCAGTATGAAGCAACAAACGGTTGAAATCTTCGTCATTAGTAACACAAAGCTGATGAAATAATCTATCATTCAAAGAGCTGCTACGGATTTTATTGACTGCTTCGATGACATATTGCAGTGATTGAAATAGTCGTTCACTTAAGTTTCTAGCAACCAAATGTTGTCTATGAATAACGCAATGTATAGCAAGGACATCTGGAATTTTATTCTTTAAGTATGCTATGAAGCCTTTATGGCGCCCTGTCATAGCCGGAGCGCCATCCGTAGCAACTGATATAATATTTTTCAAAGGAATCTCTTTCTCTTCACAAAACTTTTCCAATGTATTGAATATGGTTTCGCCTTTTGTATCTGTCTCCAAATTTCTGGCAAACAATAGTTCTTCACGTATTTTCTCATCTTTAATAAACCTCACGTAAGATAGCAAGCGTGGCGATTATGGCAAAACCCCCCAATGAGCCCACAACACGCCCATGTCGGTCGTTGTGGTGATCTTTGGGGGAGGCCTGTGTCCAGCAGTGGATTTAATTCGGCCGAAATGATGAAGATAGCAACAACGCTTCATTAGTTGGTAAAGTGGACTCATCGAGCTGAATTGAGAATTGACTAGTCCTCAGATGATTGCACAATGATTCTTCAATGTTTTCAGCCATTTCATCAATTCGTCTTTGCACAGAATTATTACTCAAAGGAATTTTTCGGATAATATCTGCGGCCGGTTTATGAAGCACAGTAGTTATTACTTCCTTTATTGCTGGCAAAATTAACTCTTCTCCGATGTTGTGTGGTTTGCCTTTTTGAGCAATTAACAAAGAGATATTGTACGAAGCTCGAAGTCCGTCGTCATCTTGCTTAGCAGCCGCCGAAAATAGTTTTGATACACTTGGCTGAGTATTATGCTTCTTCTCTAGGTCTTGAAAATATGCTACATTATTTTCTGTCTTATCTGGATGCATTTTATTCAAATGATCTTGCAGTCTTGAAGGCTTCATTGCTTCGTTCGAAAATGTTTTTAGACATAGAAGACAAAGGCGACGACGGGTTTGTGGGATTTTCAATAAATCAGAATTTAATATATTCCGCAGAGTATTGCCGTCTCTTCTTTTTTACTTCCGACATTGTTTTGTTTTAAGAAATACGTAAGTGTTGAAATCAAGTACTGCTTATCAATTATGCGGGAAACCGCAAATGATAATAAAATAAATTTACGTCGTTTATATAGGATTGCATAAGCAGCACGCACCAACAGGAATAAGACAAACGTGCATAAGCTCGTTTATCTCATTCGACGCCCAATCGTACTCGACAAGCAAGAACAAGTATTATAGAACCAGCCGATTGGTATAGGAATGTACAATTCGGATTATTTAACAAAAACTTGTTAAAACATGATTGCCCGCGGTCTTTTATATCGAACCGAGTTTGAGCTATATCTTAATTAATATTAGTTGATGTTCACAAGATGTAGTCGAGAGTCGAGAGCTCAGTCGGTGTCTAAGAGACTTCCTAGCTAGGTAGATGAAATTACAAATCGACCCCAAAGCCCTACACAATGCCCCCTTTTTTTTCTGGGTCTCTTACCGCCCCCCTTTAGGCCTGCAGCGCCCACAAGGGGGCGTTATCGCCCACGTTGGGAAAGACTGGTCTAATCCAAGGTACTTGACGTTATTTTGTCGTTTAAGCGGTAAAAACACAAGCAACGGGATCAAAACGCTATGTGATTATTGCACTATGATACAATATTATTATGCTACTGCGAGCAACGACCTTATGCGTTAACTGCAGCTAAATAATAGCCGTTTAGATTTTATTTACATTGCAGTTAAATGTGAAAATAAAATATAGACTAATATTGTAAAAAAATGTGAAAACTCATGAAAATTCTAACGCTTGAGAGTGCCAGAATCATGTACTGAATCAATTGTTTTAGTTTTCTTAACGATGTCACCCGTTACACAGCAGGCACATTCTCCAAATCATTATACACAAAACAAACCAAGTTTTCTTACGATACAAAATACTGTTTAATACTGTTTAATACCGTTTCCGGTATTGGTTCGTACCCCCATTTACTGGACATCATTCCAAACCTAGCACTGCTAACACAAATTACTTTACAGAAAATGATTAATAGTTAAGGAGATGAAATATGTTCTGCCACCACGAATACTTTACCTGATAAATGTAATCGGAATCTGTTTTCAGTGAGCTAAAGCTCTGCTGGTGCGGCAAGGAAACCTGATCGTCATCCATGGGCTCGTCCATCTGAGCCTTGTACGAGAACATGATGCTGGGTTGAGATACACTGAAACCAACAAATAATTCAGTACGAAACATATCATCAATTCGGCCGAATCAGATCCACTGCTGGTCACAGGCCTCCCCCAAAGATCACCACAACGACCGATATGGGTGTGTTATGTTCTCATTGGGGGGTTTTGCCATAATCACCACGCTTGTCAGGCGGGTTAGCGATCGCAGTTGAGTTGTTAATGTACTCGAAGGACGCTGCTGCCCATCCTCCGGCTTATCCCATAGTCGCTTTCTACGACACCCACAGGTTGAGATGGGTTGGTGCTATTCGTAGCCGGCATCACATGGAAATTTCGTAGCCGTATATATAAAATAACACATACAGAATCAATTTTCAAAGACTAGCCAAACTTTTAAATTAAAATTCAGTGATTAAACCGATGTTACATTTCAAACATCATTGTCAGTAAACAAATTAAATATTATTACAACATTCATTTGAAAATGTTATTTAATTATAAACATGACCACGCTCATGTAATCATGGCAGAATCGCCACAAGAGCTCATTGCAATGCTCGATGATCTCAACAGAGTTTCCCAACAGGTGGGCCTTAACATGGACATGGGCGAGACGAAAGTCATGTCTAATGCCCATGTCGTGCCTATCACAATATCCGTTGGGAGCTCTGTTCTCGAAGTTGTTGACGAGTATGTCTATCTGGGACAAATTGTCCAGTTAGGTAGGTCCAACTTCGAGAAACAGGTCAATCGTAGAATCCAACTCGGCTGGCCAGCGTTCGGGAAACTTCGCAACGTCTTTTCGTCAACAATACCGCAATGCCTCAAGACGTAAGTCTTTAACCAGGGTGTGTTACCAGCGATGAGATATGGCAGCTGTATAAATAATCTATTATTTAAAAATAATCACATTACCTATTATTTATTAAACCAGGCAACGGTTATTTATGTTGCCCTATTATTTTTATTACTAAACGACCACGGCTTCCCCGTCATCACATATTTTATAAGGTGCCACATGCAAAATTGTGCTTTCACTACACTAGTTATAAGAGCTAGATTCTTATCAATATTTTGTCGAAACTAATAAATAATAGAGGGATCTAATATAATAATTATTATTCGACAGTCGTTTTGATCTACGATTATATTTGACAAAATCAGTGCGGACGACTCGCTTGACGTCTTATGTTGTATTTTACGGAATATTTAGGTGATAGTTTTAAAATTTTGATATTATTTAGTTATGAACTTTGAAGTTATCAAGTTTGTATTAAGTAACTTTAAATATTTATTTATTTACTTATTTACACTTTCATGTACAATGGTGGTACACAAGGCGGACTTAATGCCATGTCGCATTCTCTACCAGTCAACCTTTGGGTTAAAAAAGAAATACATTGAAAGAGGTACAAAAAACTAACATTTCAATAATAACAATACATACATACAAATGTACATACTATAAATACGGTAAAATATATACAAAAGCTAAATACATCAAATAAAAGATACTACACACAGTACGTATTATATCTTATTAATCATAATAACGATGCACGAAATTGTCAATTGCAGGAGTGCAGCGATTTCAAATAGTATTCCTGAACTTTTCGCTTGAATGCAAATTTACTAGAAGCTTTTTTGAAATCAAGGGGAAGCACATTCCATAGTTTGATTGTTGAGACCGAGAAGGAATTGGAAATATAACCTGTACGGTGAGAAGGAATCTGAAGAATCAAATTATCAGCCGCACGCAAGTTACGGCTATGAGAGCTACCCAAAACTAGGAAATATTTTTTTAGATACTCAGGAGTACAAGGATCATTAATAATAGAGAAGAGGAGACAAAGAGATCTGAGGGATCTTCTCTGACGGATAGGCAGCCATTTGAGCTGAGCACGGTAAATAGAGATGTGGTCGTATTTACGGAGTCCAAAAATGAAGCGAATGCAGTTGTTTAGAAGGCGATCCAATTTGTTGAGAAGGTTTTGAGATAAATCCGAGTAACAAACATCTGCATAATCAATCACAGGAAGCACAAGGGACTGGACCAGAAGGGTTTTAGTGCTAGACGGGAGGAAATGTTTAAATCTGTAGAGAGATCGCAGTATGGCTGTGACATTTCGGCTAACCTGACAGACTTGTTTATCCCAACTTAGCCTATAGTCAATATGTAAACCCAAATCCTTTACGTCGGGTGAAAAAGGAATAACGGTATTGTTGAACATAATCGGAGTCAGGTGATCGTAATTTAGATTTTTTACGTGGAACGAGCTGCCCGTAAGGACAGCTTGACATTTATCGACATTAACCGTAATTCCGAACTTACGAGACCAGTCTTCGATGGTATTTAGGTCAGCGTTAAGGCTAGAGATACAATTATTCAGATTCACTATGTCTGCTTGAGCGTATAGTTGCAAGTCATCGGCATAGAGATGGTAAGAGCATTTGAGGATGTTAGTAATGGAATTAATAAACAACGAAAACAAAATTGGAGAGAGTATACCGCCTTGTGGTACCCCAGTTGCCAGGTTGCACCAATCGGATAATTCCTGATCAGCACGCACTGCTTGCTGGCGACCACGAAGATATGATGAGAACCAACCCTGAGATGACGACGAGAACCCGATTTGTGACAGAATGGCGAGGAGAATATCGTGGTCAACGGTATTAATGGCGTTGGAAAAGTCTATTAAAATTAAGACCGTTAGCTTCGAATTCTCCATACCGCACCTAATATCTTCTGTGACTTTAAGTAGAGCAGTGGATGTACTGTGGCCAGTTCGAAATCCGGATTGGTATTGGGATAGCAACTTATTCTTGAAGATGTAGGAGGATATTTGTTTATGAACAGCTGCTTCCAAAACCTTAGATTGGAATGGGAGAATGGATATCGGCCTGAAATGATTAGCTAAACCGGGGTTAGAATTTTTTGGAAGAGGGATGATGAAAGCCGTGCGCCAGATTGAAGGATATACCCCAGTCTGCAGAGAAAAATTGATTATGTGTGTAAAAACGGGAATAACACTGTCAAGAACGGCCGATATCATAGTCCTGCTAACTCCGTTACAGCCGATAGCTTTAGACTTTAAGGAGGTAAAAGTCTTGCGGATCTCGAGGTCAGTCACAGGGGAAAATGAGAATGAGTCGGGAGGCAATATCGGCATGGAACTAATATCAAATATAGTTTTGGTTTTTACATAGTCTGCGAGAATTGCTGATGATGAAAAATGCTGGTTAAGGTTATTGAGAGACAAATTTGAAGGTAGGATACAGGACTGTGATTTAGATATGCCAAGAGATTTTAAAAACTTCCATATATCAGCCGGTGAAGAGTTAAGAACATTTTCACTAATGTATCGGCGTTTAGAAACTCTTACCATCTGGTTGCACTGATTTCTCGCTAACTTGTACAGGCACCAGTTCTCCTCACTGCGATCTCTTCTATGTCTCCTAAAGGCCTTGTTACGGCGTCTCATCGCCATTCGGATACCAGGGGTAATCCATGGCGCCGGAGGACGTTTCATTCTAACAGCCTTGAGTGGTGCATGCTTATCAAGAAGTTGAAGGATAGACACATTCAGAAGAGCAACCTTGTCATCCACTGTAGACGCTTGAAGAATTCTGGTCCAGTCAAGGGATTGTGCATCACTGTTAAGCCTTCCTCGATCCAACCTCGCAAATTGCCGTATAAAGACAATGGCAGGTCGCTGTTTAGGTGGTTTAATTTTATACGAAAGGTAGATCAGGTCGTGTTTAGATAGTCCAGGGGTTGCGACCTGACCATGGTTTGCCACAAAATCCACAGAAGACGTGATTATTAGGTCCAGCCAGGAATCGTCAGTCGCGATATTATGATGAGTCGAATTAAGTGGGAGAGACTTGAGATTCGACGATTCCAAGATTGTTCTCAATCTGCGAGACCGTGGGGTATTTCTCAAGAGATCCGTGTTAAAGTCACCCATGATTATGAGGTGTTTGTACTCAGAGGAGACAGATTCAAGAAGCGTATCTAAGGAGGAGAAATAATCAATAGCAGGTGGACAGTAAACCACTCCAAGAAAGGCTTTTACCCCCTTGACATCTATTTCAAGTAGAAGGAACTCAGGATCTCCGTTATAAAGTGACGGTGAAGAAGATAGGATTTTGTGGGGGATATCACTACGTAAATAAATAGCGACACCCCCGGCTCTTTTCCCTATGCGATCGTTGCGAATAAGAACAAAGCCCGGTAGACTATAAGAAGTAGAAGGAAGTTCAGGTTTGAGCCAACTTTCTGAGACTAGAATGGCATGTAAAGGCACGTTACAAAATACGTCCAGCAACTCTGAATGGTGCTGGGGAATACTTTGGGCATTTATGTGGCATACATTAAGACATTTTTGAAAACTCTGTAACTCTCCACTTAACAACGTGTTCGTCGAGAAAGATTCATTATGTGACGAAAATGAGATGGATTGATTATCGCAAGCAGAATAATAAGAGTCATCGTCTGACATATTTAAAAATAAATAATTAATATAAATATTATATAAAAAAGCTTAATTTTAAATGTAAACAACAATAACAAGAAGAGGTACATTGCATAACCTGCCGGTTAACTGTTTACAAAAATATCCAAGGTAATATAATATCTGCAGCAGGTATCTAAACGCAACCAGTGTACTAGGTTTAGAGGTCGTGGAAATACGTCAGTTGAGAAATGACACTAGTGAACAATTGACGCCTGACGTTGACACTTGACAAGTTGACAGTGCGAAATTGTTAAAATGTGTGTGTCGTGGTCGGTAGAAAACAAATAAAACCAGTCTTAGTTTAACCACTTACCGCAAAACAAAACAAGAAAAGTATCAATGAGCCAAACCAGAAACGATAACGTTTGACAGAACAACGGAAAGGACACTTATTTCCTCTTCGTGATATTCCGCTTCGACCTGACAGTAATCTGCGCCGGCACTGGGCTTGCGTTCTTCGCTGGAGAAACCGCTAGACCGTCCACTAACTTGCCGTGTTCCGCACCCAGCGCAACGACTTCCTCGTAACTAGAGACACGGCTGCGCTTTCCGTCAGGGAGCTTGATATTAATGTTCCCGTCCATTGTCCACACGTTTGTCACGCCAAAAAGCTTCCGCGCTGTCGAGAAAGCCATCTGCCGCTGACGTGTTAGGAATTCCGATAGCACAAAAGAAGATCCCTTGAGCTTAGCTTTCGTCTTCCATATGGTAGTCTTTATCTCAGGGTCAGCAAACCGGAGTAAAATGGGTCTCTGACGACCATCAGTGGCAGTGCCCAGCCTGTGACAGACAGTAAGCATGGGTGGCTTTAGGTCTGATAAGCCCAACTTACTCTGAAGTACAAACGTGACAGCTTCAGCAATCTTCTCGTGAGGTTCCTCGGGCACACCACCAAGTAAAAGAAATCCTCTTCTGTGACGCATCTCCATCACATCAACACATTTTCCCAACTCTGCGATCTGCTGCTGCAACACACTTAGCACGTTCCAGACATGCTCCTTGAAGGTGTGAAAGTCTGCATGAAGGGTACTTAAGTCAGTTCCAGGCGATGATGACTTCAAGTGTGCCTCAAAATCTGCCATCCGCTGGTTGAGAGATGTCATCGCGACACGCTGGATCTCCGCAATATCAGCAATAGTGGCCATATTTGCAGGAACAGAAACACAGTGATTTAAGTGAAAGTGTATGTGTCACCGGCAAGTAAATGCAATTTTTAAATTAAGTCATATATTTTATTACCTACACAATATGTGTCAAGGACTAATGTTGTAATGGTTTTACACTAGAAATTGTTTATTAAAATTGAATTATTATATTTAAATTATAGTAAGATACATGTGTAAACTTTTTATGCACCTACCCGAAAATATAAGTATTTTAGTTTAGTGTTAATAAAAATTAACATGTTTAGGTTATTATTTACGTAAATAAGAGTTATATTAAATCAAAACGTCTCGAAATGAACAAATATGGAACTATTTCTCTGCTGTGGACCGCGACGGTAACAAATCCGCGGCGCTCGACGAAGTAATAAATATCATACTAATATATTATAACGTAAAAAGTAATAGGTGATTTTTAAATGACGCATCGTTATATCGCGTTATTAATATATAGCCGTTATGAACACGCCTAGCACGTAGACGTAGTCACTCACAATCGGCCTCGCAAGAAAGCTCAAGGTCACTCAGCGAGCTATGGAGAGAGCTATGCTTGGAATTTCTCTATGAGATCGAATCAGGAATGCGGAGATCCGTATTAGAACTAAAGTTGCCGACATAGCTGAAAGGATAAGTAAGCTGACGTGGCAATAGGCAGGGCACATTGCTCGTAAGACTGATGGCCGTCGGGGCAAAAAGGTTCTCGAGTGGAGACCGCACACCGGAAAACGGAGCGTAGGACGACCTCCAACGAGATGGACAGATAATCTGGTGAAGGTCACTGGAAGCTGTTGGATGCATGTGGCATGTAACCGGACTTTGTGGAAATCTGTGGGGGAGGCTGAACAAAGTCAGCAGAAGATGTCCTTTGGCTGATATGTATGATGATGATTGATTAATCACACCCCACGTGACGGAGTTGAAGACGTTGACTATGTCTAGACTGACGGCCAACGCCACCCTACCTACGCCGGTAATTTCATCGTCCGGTTTGATAAAAACGACCAACGAGCGTCCGATACCATGAAAGAATTCGGATGGTGCGAGGCAGAGTCGAAATAGCATTTAGAAACTTTTATGAACTGCTATCAAGCAGCTGCAAGACCATCAGGTTGGCAGGTTCAAATAGACATGAATTTGTCTACTGCGAAGGAATAGAGGGGGAAACCATGGCCGTTCTATAAAAAACACTGTATGATGCCAGAATCCCCAATGAGCCCACAACACGAACCCAGACCGGTCAATGTGGCGATGCTTGGGGGATGTCCAGCAGTGGACGTTTTTGGCTAAAATTATGATGATAAATATATCAATTGATAAACTGAAATTCGTCGAATTAACGAATGCGGTATCTCATACACGTGCATCACTAAGACTAATCGATATCATCATCATCATATCAGCCACAGGACGTCCACTGCTGAACAAAGGCCTCCCCCTTAGATTTCCACAACGAGCGGTCACATGCCGCTCTCATCCAACGACTCCCAGCGACCTTCACCAGGTCGTCTGTCCACCTCGTTGGAGGTCGTGCCACGCTGCGTTTTCCGGTGCGCGGTCTCCATTCGAGAACCTTTGTGCCCTAACGGCCATCAGTTCTACGAGCAATGTGCCCTGCCCATTGCCACTTCAGTTTACTATTCCTTTCAGCTATGTCGACAACTTTAGTTCTTCTACGGATCTCCTCATTTCTGATTCGATCTCGTAGAGAAATACCAAGCATAGCTCTCTCCATAGCTCGCTGAGTGTCCTTGAGCTTTCTTATGAGGCCCATTGTGAGTGACCACGTCTCTGTTCCATTTGTCATCACTGGTAACACACACTGGTTAAAGACTTGCGTCTTGAGGCATTGCGGTATTGTTGACGAAAAGACGTTGTGAAGTTTCCCGAACGCTGCCCAGCCGAGTCGGATTCGACGATTGACCTCTTTCTCGAAGTTGGACCTACCTAACTGGACAGTTTGTCCTTATTAATTAGACTAATCGATAGGAGCCTTGATATTCTAAATCGACCCAGTAGTTTAGCAATTAAGACAACTATACATATAAAGGGGCCTACTCAAAGCACGATATATACCAGTTCCGCATACATTCAGACTATACAATCCGGCAGAGATACAGCATGTAGGGCCCTGCAGGCAGTGCTTTAAGTAGGCCGCTTTAATACTTAGTCACAGGTACTAATACGTATTATAATAGGTATTATAATTGTCCGTGGGGTGACCGGATTAAGGATTTAGCACCACTCCACCGCCATTAAATGTCGTAAATGCCGACTAAGGGACTCTAAACCAGAGGGATGGGCAGCAGCGTACCTTTTGTGGAACAGTAGCTATACCGCACTCACCAACGTGCCTGCCAAGCGTGGTGAGTACTGGCAAATTCCCCTCAACATGACGACACACGGCATGTAATCGGTCGTCTATGGGAGAGGCCTTTGTTCAGCAGTGGGCGTCTTTTGGCTGATATGACGAGGTACTAGTAACTACTGCTCAATCAACCAAACCAGTAATCTTTAAAGAAATTTGTGAGTCAGTGGGCTACATTCTAACTTGTGTATCTAATTCCAGTCTCTAGCATGCTCAGTTCTATTACTGCAGAAAAAATGCTATTAATCATACCTGAAAAATTCGCTGAGGAATGTGTGGTAGACCAGAGGAGTGTAGAGAGAGAAGTAAAGCCATGTGGTGACGTCAACGACGCACAGTCCAGACTGCATGTTACCCCACGCTAGGAGCCCTGCGCCAACTGCCTGAGTCATATCCAACAACGCCAGCAATAACACGTATAGGTAGAAGGACAGTTTAGCTGAAACAAAACAGGTTTCATTATTGATATACAATAATCAAAAAATATAATCTATTTATTTTAAATGTATAGGTATTTTATGTTTCTTTAATGATTATTCTACAAGCTATACGAGGGCGGCACTGAAAATTTCGGGAATCAAGGAAGTGACACAACGCTACTATTTAAAAATGTATTTATTGCTTTTCGAAGTATTCTCCGCGAAATTTTACACATTTTTCCATACGATGGAACCAATTGAAGCAACCATTCCATTCGGAAGTTGGGGTCTCCAAAATGGCCGTTTTGTAGGCGTCCACAGCTTCTTTAAGTGATGAAAATCTCTGTCCACGCAATTTATTCTTTATTTTAGGGAAAGTATAGAAATCGTTAGGGCTTAGGTCGGGGCTGTACGGCGGATGGTCTAATAATTCTATGTTTTCTTGCTCTAAAAACTCTTTTATTCTGTGCGCGGTGTGAGAACTCGCATTGTCGTGATGGAGGATGATGCGGCGGTTGCAGTTCTCTCTACGGAGTTCAGAAACGACCTATGGCAAACAAATGCTAGCATACCATTCTGCATTAACCGTTCTGTGTCCCTCAAGAGGAATAGTCGTAACATGGCCGGTTTTGGAGACAAACGTGGCCACCATTTTTTTTGCAACACTCCGTGAACGAACAATTTTTGTTGGCTTTAACTCATTTTCGAACACCCAAACTCGTGACTGGTTTTTTGTTTCGGGTTCGTACGCATATATCCAGGATTCGTCACCTGATACGATGTTGTATACAGCATTTGAGGATCCTGCGTGGAATCTTTCGAGAGTTCTAACGCACCAAGTAACGCGAGCCGCTTTTTGCTCTTCACATAGCAAATGCGGTATCCATCGGGAAAACAACTTTTTTACACCTAATTGTTCATGCAAGATTATTTATATTTGACTCATGCCAACGTCTAAAGTTGCCTGAATTTCGCGGTATGTCACATGTCGATCTTCCTCAATCAGCTTACGCACAGCATCAACGTTTTCTTGGGTGACTGCAGTTTTTGGACGACCTTGACGAGGATCATCACTGAGCTTGACACGTCCACGTTGAAATTCAGCAAACCAGCGATAAATTGTGGTTTTGGATGGGGCTTCATCACCAAATGCAGAAATCATCCGGTCAACACACTGTTTTTGTGTTAAACCACTTCGAAAGTCATAATAAATCATCGCTCTTGAATTTTCTCGAGTCAATTCCATTTTCTCAACGACTAAACAAGTTTGACAAAACCTTGTGACAAGACCGTTTTTAAATAAATAAATGGTATTCGATTTGTAAAACCAAGGAGTTTTCAATTAAAAAGATTTTAATATGACAGGAACAGTGGAAATATTCCATTCCCGATACTTTTAGTGCAGCCTATGTAAGATTATCACAGGTCATACTAATTGAGTTTACCCAAAGACCATTTTGTCTAATTTGATATACGTCATTTAATTCATGTGGGTTTATAAAGGATGTTAGAAGTTAAAACAGCATTTAGGTCTTAATTTTGCCCTTTTCCTTTATAGCGCACTGCGAGTGATTAAGTAATTGCTTGAAGCCATACAAAAATCAAATGTGGACACATTACATAAATAATACCAGGCTGCCAATATTTTATCAAAAGGTAAACAGTTTTCCGTATAATGCCTTACAATATAATTAATTAAATTAATAATATTTTTTTACTTTGACTACCGCTCATATTCCTAAACATAACTATTATGACTATGTTTTACACTACAGTTTGTATACTGAAACATTATTTCAAGGCAGCAATCAGCAGGTTATAGAGCCTGCGGTTTTAATTTTTACGCGTTTTTGTTCTAAAATAGTGAAACGCCATTTATTTTTGTGCTCAAAAATAGCATCTTTATATATTTATTATTGAAAATGTGGAAAAACAACTTGTTTTTTAATTAAACGCTGTTAATAAGGCGCTCACAGCCTCTCACTGATCTGTAAACTATCGGCGAGGTTACCGAGCATCTCTGTGCTTCGGTTGCCACGTAAAATCGTCGGTCCCAGTTGTTGTCATTAGACGGCAGTCGATAGGCCAAGTCTAGGCCAAGTCGGAGGCCTTTGAGCGGCTTAAACAACTTGACATAAGATTGGCCACTAACTACCATATAAAAAGAAGAATAAACGCGGTCCCTATAACCTTTTTTTTAAAATTGATGTCCCGTGGTGTTTCTTCATGGAACTTCCTTAGCCCCGGGGAAGGTCGAAGGGGTAAGCCGGTCTCCTACCGGCTAAAACCACTGGAGCGGTCATTTTCGGCACCGAAGGGAGGCTCCAGGTCCTCGTAAGATCACACTAGAGCCGCCCATTAGTGCCACGCCTTTAGGCACATCACGGAGGGGATGATTGTAAAGCGGTCACCCCCTCTAGCGGAGGGAAGGCGACTGTAAAAAGGTCCCGTCGTACATACAGAACCAAAGAACTTTGACCCTACTCTTAAGCTCATGGAACGCCTTGCATGATTCTGCAATCTTCAGATGATGCCATTATTAAAGTCTGATTAGTCTGTTTATTTTTTATATAGTTTTTTAATAGTTAGGGTTCCAGAAAAAAAAAACACATGAAATCCAATACGTACATCATGGTACTCTACGGCATCAACATGGTATTCTACAAGTACTCTACGTACATTAATTAGATAATAATTCATTATAATAAAACACTTTTAAACGGATTACATCGCGTATATAGATTTTTGTTCTTCCTGACTTTTCGAACACATTATAGGAAAATTAGGAAAAAAAAATTGTCTACCTTATTATTTTAAGAAGGTTATACAAGTACCCACAATCAGATTCAACATACCATTCTCCCAAGTATGTTCACATAACCCAAAACAATGATAAAAAATCTATAGTAATAGGTACATTATATTCTACAATAATATAATACAAAACAAACTAAAAATATCATCTTCTGATTACAATGAAACACATTAACATAGTAACTACTAATATTACATTTTAACTTACAACATAAAGTTACAATCACGAGCAGTTCTAGTATAGACTGACCTGAAAATCCAGGCTCTCTGGACTCTACTGGTATACTCAGCTGGTATATTTCGGCACCTTTTTTTTAAAACGTTGCCCCACATACTCAGCGTTTCGGCCCATTTGTCTGCGCTTGGTATTTCAATAATTTCCATACCCTGACTGGCAATAACATCTTCCATTTCCTGGTCTAATCCTTCCTCATTCTCTCTACTCTACACATTCCCTGACCTCATTCCGAGCTGGTTCCTAAGCATTCTGCTCTGTAACTGTGTCTGTGTTTCTGTCTTAATTAACTGGTCTATGTGCCTACTAAGTACGGTTCCATCTTCTGTTTCAATCTGAGAGCTTAATGGACCTTCTCTGTTAACTACTGTCCCTGGCAACCAACGTGGTCCACTACTATAGTTTCTGTACATGACATCCGGTATGTCAGTCTGTCTGTTCTTTTTTTGATTATTTCTATCTAGTTGGTCTTCCCTATTTTTCCCTGATCATGCGGATTAATTTTGTCTAGTAATGTACGCACACGCTTGTTAAGAGTTCCGCTGGACTGTTATCGGTAGCAGCACACGGCGTAGCACGTAGTCCTAAAAGCATGTTAGGAATTTTGACATCCCAGGACATGCCGTCCATTTTGCGAAGCTTGTCTTTTATAGTTTGCACCATACGTTCTGCCAATCCATTAGTAGATGGGTGCAAGATGCACTCCTAATATGTTTTACTTTGTTAGCATCTAAGAACACACAGTCCATGTATAGCAAAAATCATTCTTAGATGGCCGGATCACTGTTGCTGATGTTACATTAGTGACAATGAACGCCTCAGGCTACTTAGAATATGCATCGACAATAATCAAAGTTTTTATTTAGATACGGCCCTGCGAAATCAATATTTAACCGAGACTAAAGTTTCGCTGGCATGACCCATTCATAGCTGGTCCTAGGTGGCATATGACGGTTTGGCAAACATTTATTACAACTCTTTACACACGTCTCAATGACATGTCATTTAGTTGTGGCCAACAAGCGTAGCTTCTGGCCAGCGCTTTTGTTTGGACAATGCCAACGTGTGCTTTATGCATGTGCGCAAAAAAGCTTCACGCAGCGAAGGCGGCACGACCACGCGATAGCCCAATAGGATGACCGAATCAACTTTACTCGGTGCCGGGTGGATACCGTCGGCGTCGATAACAAAGCCCAAAAATTCCACTAGCTCCTTAGCGAACTCATATTTGCTTCCATTGAGGCGTAACCCTGCCTTCTCAATCCGCTCCAACACTGTGTCCAGGCGCTGTGTCATTTCGGCATGGTGCGGCCGCTGATGATGACGTCATCAATGAGTACAGCAACGCCGGGCACGCCAGCCAGCAATACTGTCATCAGTCGCTGAAAGATACCTAGGCACGCCTTTACGCCGAATGCTAATCTGTTTGCATGTGTTTATTGTTAAAAGCCGTGCTGTGCCGTCCCTGACGACCACTTGGGCATATGCCCGGTCAAGGTCCAGTGTCGTATAAAATTTCCCCCCAGAAATTGTTGCGAAAACCTCACTAGCAGTAGGCATCGGATAGGTATCCGATTCTGTGCTTAGTCTGTTACGCTGACTACACTCTGATGTTGGCCAGCGGGGGAGTCCTTCGATGGAACAATCCGGCTTACGGAGCAAGCGGTGGCAATCATCGTTGCTAAAATGCACGCCTTGGGTCTGCAGATAGCACCTCAAAAAACCGAGGCGCTATGGTTCCACAGACTGCCGAGGAACAGAGAACCAGCCAGTTCGTGGATACGCGTTGGTGACGCGTGAATCGGGGTGGGCCGGTACATTAAATACCTGGGGCTCACCCTGGACAGTCGTTGGGGCTTCGAAGAGCACTTTCACCGCCTCGTCCCCCGAGTCGAGAGGGTACTGGGTGCACTACACCGGCTGCTGCCCAATCTCAGGGGACCATGTGAGGAAGTTCGCCTTCTCTATGGAGGCCCTCTACGGGGCGCCTGTATGGTTAGCTCGACTGTCAGGAGCCCAGCGCTGCAGAACCAAAATTCACGGTCTGCAGCGCAGAGTGGCTATCCGGATCGCACGAGGATGCCGAACAGTGTCCTATGAGGCGGCAACTCTCCTGGCGAGTTTTCCGCCTTTCGACATCCTGGCGGAGATGGATGCGTGGATTTACGAACAGACACGCTCCCTCCGCCAGAGTGGCGAAGACGCGCCTCCAGGGGCGTTGGACAGGCTGAAGCGGCTAGCTCGGCGACGCGCACTTGGAAAGTGGCGTCAACACCTGCGGATGCAATTTGCGACCAAGTGCGTCATCAAGGCCGTCCTGCCGCTCTTTGGAGCCTAGCTCAGAAGGAGCGAGCGCGTCACCTACCGCCTGACGCTGGTGGTCACCGGGCACGGTTGTTTCGGTGCGTACCTGCACAGGATAGGACGTGAGGCCACAGCACAATGCATTGTGATAGCGACCAGGACACCGCACAGCACACGCTCAAGGCGTGCCCTGCGTGGGCCGCCGAGCGGAGGATCCTGGTCGATCGGATTGGGCAAGATCTCTCTCTGCCAGCAGTAGTGCTATGTTGGCAGAGCACGAAAACTGGAATGCAGTGGTCTTCTTCTGTGAGAGCGTCATGCTCCAGAAGGTGACTGCAGAGCGGGCCCGGGAGAGGGCCGATCTCGCTCGAAGAAGGAGGAGACTGCGCCGGGGTAACAACCGCCCTGGCCCTAATTCCCATACGCCTGAACCCCCTGCCGTTGCTATAAGGTGGGGGACCTCTGGGTTCGCGGGTGCGTAGATTGGGGAATCTGCGTGCCCACACCAAGCGACCCAAGAGAAGACGGTAGCACGCAAGTAGTCACACGCTGCCGTGAGACGCTTTGGGGGATCCTTTACAATCCCCCCGGGGGGGTGACCACTTTACAGTCACCCTCTTCGAGATGTGTCTATAGGCATGACACCAGTGGCCGGCTCTAGTGTGATCATACGAGGACCTGGAGCCTCCCTTAGGTGCCGAAGATGACCGCTCCAGTGGTTTTAGCCGGTAGGAGTCCGGCATACCCCTTCGCCCTTCCCCGGGGCGAAGGAAGTTCATGAAGAATTTTCACTGAGCACCAATAAAAAAATAAAAAAAGGTATCAGATTCCGTAGCCTGATTCACCGTACTGCGATAATCATCGCAAAGACGGATCGTCCATCGTTTTGATGATCTGAACAACAGCAGTCGCCCATTCCGAAAAAGGTACGGGCCTAAGAACGTTCTCATTCATTAAGCGGTGTATTTCTTTTTCGACTCTATCGTTACATAGGCTGCACTAAAAGTATCGGGAATGGAATATTTCCACTGTTCCTGTCATATTAAAATCTTTTTAATTGAAAACTCCTTGGTTTTACAAATCGAATACCATTTATTTATTTTAAAAAAGATTCACGGTCTTGTCACAAGGTTTTGTCAAACTTGTTTAGTCGTTGAGAAAATGGAAGAAAAAAACAATTGAACCGTACGACGTTGCCGACATATTTTTTAGAATTTTTTTCATTTTTGAGAAATATTTTATGAATATGTAAAGATTTATTCATCTAAATACCGTACGACGTTGCCTTAAACTTGACATTGGCGAAATTGTGGAAGATAACCTACAGAAGCCATAATCTAAGAGAAGAAGAAGAGAAAATGGAAGGATTTTTTATGGAACCGTACGACGTTGCCGTTATATTTTTTAGAAATTATCATTTTTGAGAAATATTTTATGAATATATAAAGATTTATCAATCTAAATACCGTACGACGTTGCCTTACACTTGACATTGGCGAAATTGATTGAAGATATTCTACAGAAGCCATAATCTAAGAGAAGAAGAAGAAGAAGAAGAGAAAATGGAATTGACTCGAGAAAATTCAAGAGCGATGATTTATTATGACTTTCGAAGTGGTTTAACACAAAAACAGTGTGTTGACCGGATGATTTCTGCATTTGGTGATGAAGCCCCATCCAAAACCACAATTTATCGCTGGTTTGCTGAATTTCAACGTGGACGTGTCAAGCTACTGAGCTTGACACGTCCACGTTGAAATTGATCCTCGTCAAGGTCGTCCAAAAACTGCAGTCACCCAAGAAAACGTTGATGCTGTGCGTAAGCTAATTGAGGAAGATCGACATGTGACATACCGCGAAATTCAGGCAACTTTAGACATTGGCATGAGTCAAATACAAATAATCTTGCATGAACAATTAGGTGTAAAAAAGTTGTTTTCCCGATGGATACCGCATTTGCTATGTGAAGAGCAAAAAGCGGCTCGCGTTACTGGGTGCGTCAGAACTCTCGAAAGATTCCACGCAGGATCCTCAAATGCTGTATACAACATCGTATCAGGTGACGAATCCTGGATATATACGTACGAACCCGAAACAAAAAACCAGTCACGAGTTTGGGTGTTCGAAAATGAGTTAAAGCCAACAAAAATTGTTCGTTCACGGAGTGTTGCAAAAAAAATGGTGGCCACGTTTGTCTCCAAAACCGGCCATGTTACGACTATTCCTCTTGAGGGACAAAGAACGGTTAATGCAGAATGGTATGCTAGCATTTGTTTGCCACAGGTCGTTTCTGAACTCCGTAGAGAGAACTGCAACCGCCGCATCATCCTCCATCACGACAATGCGAGTTCTCACACCGCGCACAGAACAAAAGAGTTTTTAGAGCAAGAAAACATAGAATTATTAGACCATCCGCCGTACAGCCCCGACCTAAGCCCTAATGATTTCTATACTTTCCCTAAAATAAAGAATAAATTGCGTGGACAGAGATTTTCATCACCTAAAGAAGCTGTGGACGCCTACAAAACGGCCATTTTGGAGACCCCAACTTCCGAATGGAATGGTTGCTTCAATGATTGGTTCCATCGTATGGAAAAATGTGTCAAATTTCGCGGAGAATACTTCGAAAAGCAATAAATACATTTTTAAATAGTAATGTTGTGTCACTTCCTTGATTCCCGTAATTTTCAGTGCCGCCCTCGTAGTATAGCATACGGTATAGGTCGCGCTTTCAAAAACTTAGGCGAGTTATTTGGTTTTGGTTGTATCGCGACGGGGTCCCCCTAGTAGTTATCGAGTTCGTCCCTGAATACCTCCCTGTGCTTAGTCAATAGCTTATTAGTCTGTTATATCGACGTCTAAAATACTGTATACTTTTAGCGAAATTTCAAGAGCTTCAAACCAATCCCGTCCTATTAGATTGGGGCCCCTGCCCCTAGCTACCCCTATGTTCAGTTCGCGCTTAATGTCCTTATATAGTACCGACACTGTAGCTAGTCCGACGACCGACACCGGTGAGTCGTTCCAGGCGCGCAAGCGACTTTGCAGCGAGCGCAGCGCTATGCGGGGCTTCAAGCGCACCCACGTGTGATTGTGACAAGCGAGTAGGCGGCGCCTGAGTCCACGTTGTAGATCCCGTTAATGCACACACACGCGCGTGCCCGCCTATGCGCTGCGGGTGTCGCTGGATGGCGTGCTTGTCACCATGGAGGTGGACTCGGGCGCCACCTCCCGCCGCCGGGCTACGCCGACGATTTCGATACGCTTGAGAGTATTGAACTCGTCGGGGTAGCCCGGCGGCGGTCGGCGTTGTTAACTTTTTCCGGGGTTTTTTTTCTTTTTACGGTACAGGTTTTCTTGATGTATCCCCTCTCGTACTGGAGGTTGTCTTGTTTTAGCAGGTCGTAATGCAATTTGCAATCGCTCATGCCACATACCATTCTATCCCGTAGAAAGCATTCCAGATTAGGAAAATTACAGTCGGTACTGATTTTTATCAGCTGAGCGATGTATTCTGACGCCGTTTCATCCTTTCCTTGATCTCGTTTATAAAATTTGTAAAACACTGATATTTCATTCGGTTTCGGACTGTAGTGATTAGTTAGAATATCAATGATTTCATTATAAGTCCCATGGCTCGGTTTCTTCGGAGTTATTAAAGCGAGAAGAGTTTCATATGTTTGAGCACCACAAATTGCATATAAGTTCGCCCTTTACACTGATGATTCCACTAGCCTCAAAACAGTACTCTTTTTACATTGAACTCGTGAAATCTCACGAGTTTACACTCCATAGTTCACTTTTAGTCCTCATTGCCATTGTTAGATCCATTAAAACAACATATTTCGGTAAATATGTATATTGAGCTTTGTAGCAAAAACACATTCAATAATGACATGACATAAAATGTGCATCCCTACTTAGTCAACTTTATTATTTTAAGAAGGTTAGAGAAGTACCCACATTCAGATACAACTAAATATATCTATACTAATTCAATATACTTACATGGAAGAGCTAGATATTCCCTCAGTGGAATCCATGGCAGCAGTAGTATTAATAAGTAAATGAGAGAAAAGACTAAAGATGAGGTGAACCAAAACAGCATCCCTCCATGTCCAAACAAGTCATAATCTCTGGTGTCAACATGAAACATGTCATCTGGCATGACTATCTCAAGAGTGCCTTGCGTGACTGTGAATGCAAGGGATAAGAGTGATGTTGCCAATAACACATATCTAATACTGCTGCGGCTGTCTAAGTGACCTAGAAAAAATAAAATAACAATATAGGCATTGACATAAAAGGCATGTAAGGCGAAGCGACACTTGAAATAATGTTCCTCAAATCTCAAAACATAACTTTGAATTGAAAGTGTTATGAATCACTTTTTAATAACCACACCCATATCCTACCTACTACCCTACTAATTGAATGTGTATTGGGATCAAACCTGAAACCAAGGTAGCCAAAAGACAATTTATTAGTAACTGTTCTGATTGTGCTGGCAATTAATAATTTTTAAAAACACCTTATAGCCAATACGTAGGCTTATAGATAAATCTAAATCAAGTGGTTTTTCTTGCTTCTTCTGCTGGAACCGGCAACATTCATAATATGGCACAGACGCCGGAGGTGTGATCCTTGTCCCCAGAAGTACTCAGAATGGTCTATATTGTTCTTAAATAAGTAAAAACGAATCTACAAATTGCTCAATTTTTTATCACAGTATCGTGATTAGGCACCAAGTGGTGTATATATGGTTATTTTTTACATTAGCAGGGAATGTAATATTCAAAATGATGTTTCAATCAATAATTATGATAAAGTAAAGTATGCCATAGCATACTGCAAAAAAATACTTTAAACTATAGTAAACAAAATTATACATTAATCTTTTTGCACAGTATTGTGATCAGTCAATAATGATAATGAGTATATAGTAATTTTACGTCATTATGGACCATGACATTAAAAATTACGGCTTAATCATTATTTTTGTTGTAATATGAGTAGTAGGGGAGAAAAAAAATCCTTTGTTAGCACTGAAAAACAGCTCTGTGTTGCGGCTAACGTTACTACATAGTATTATGCTGAGTGTTCACATCTTTGCCAATTTTAAGAAGTGCATCAGCAAACTGCTATTTTTTTCTTTTGTATCCCATTTTTTATTTATTTTCTATGTTCAATCTTTCAGTTATGTGGTTTTTATAGCAAGTTTAGTGTAGTTTTTAGTTTAATTAATATTAATTTACCAATGCGCATTTTGTTGTGGTAATAAATCGCATTTCTTTTTCCTTTCTTTCTTTAAGAAATAATTTATATATAAATAAATTCTAAGTGAAATTGCTTTTATTTCAATGCAGATATAAAAACCAAAATCAACTTTTTTATATGTTAATAAATCATATTATAAATAAAGAATAGGTCCCCAAATTAAGCCTAGTGTTCTAAGAGAATAGCTAAAGTTATTTTATAAGGACATATTTTCAGTGCTTGGAAAGATTCAGACCAAGTTTTCTAGATGTAGATTTACTATGTAAAAGAATGAGCAAGAAAATTTATGGTAACTCTTTTTAAATCATAATTCATGTTACAATATTTGACTACATTGTTCTTGAAATTATAGTTATATGAGGAGGACAATGTAAAGAGAAAAAAGTCAAAATTACATAAAGTCTAAACAAGCCAGATTGTAATATTTATTAAAGCTTATGCTATTCAATTGCCGTGACAGTATTAAGCTGACCAGTAGCTGTAGTAGCAGGCTAGTCAGTAATAGACAGCACTCATTCATGAGTATGATGCATGCATCAGTTTCACTTAGTTCAACCACACTGTAGGGCAACTCAGTGACCCAATGCATGATGCCACCACATTTAGTGAACATGACAAAATAAATGATTAATCCACATGATATTTGCACATACAGTATCAAATCTAAATAAATAGTGAATATAAAAAAAACCAAGTAATTAATGTAAATTAAACAAATATAGAAATATTCAAATGTCATTATATAATCCACTGTAAGAATTGATGACTAAATTCATTGCTTGTCAAGATAAAAAAATGAAGGTAATGGTATTTCATACAAAAATACCAGGAATATAAGCCTAATGAACATTAGAGTAGCTCAATCCCAAGCATTTTGTCTTCCATGTTATAAAATTACAGACTATATGGAAGACATAATTCTTGGAATTGAGCTACTCTAATACTCTAAACCTTTTCTACACATCTTGGAATTCACACGATGTATCTATTGTGATTTATCTAAGGCATTTGATTAAGTTCGTTACAGAATAATGATCAGGAAATTATATACAGTTTCATCAATACCAGAATGACATTCATTATGAAGGTATAACAAAATATCAAAGTTATACTCACCAAAAGCTAAACCAAATATGACAACACTCATCTCTGTGGCGAGCAGGAAGAACCGCACCATGACCCATAAGACCTTATCAACAAGCCCACCCAGGGGCATTGCTGCATTGACAGTCATTGACACCGCACATCGCACCAGACTTATGATCACATTGCCCCATACTAATGTGTAGAATGTCAAGAATATAGGACTGCTCGTTGCACGTAATTTTAACTGGGCCTTGTTAAATCTTACCACTAAGAAAAGCACAAACAAAGCATTCGGTATCAGAATAATCAAATCCCAAATACGGACCCTGCAAAAGAACAACACTATGAGCACAAAAACACAAGCAAAAAATACAAGGACGCAGAACATTTACGCACTTACCTCGAGTTATTTATCTCGTAGTATAAAACATATTTACAAAAAGTATCCTCTGTGACGGGAGGAAAATCTGAGCCATTAGTACCGTACATCTTTATGTTTATCTAATGTTTAGCCATGTAGTTTGTTACGAAAGCGTCTTGAGCCCGTGGCAACATCACTCTCAAGTTAATGGAATAGGCCACCGTTACGTCAACTTATTCCCATTATTGCACATAAACAAACACACTTCACTTACTACCTAGCTCGCTTTCTACTTCCAATTTGCAATGACGATATTAAGAAATGATCACACGACAAATTAAAATTGCGCAAATTAATAGGTAGGTACATAAATTCGTTCTTCGCTTCTTTATTCACTCGACTTGACAGTGACACTGACAACTAGAGTTGCTCATTATTTCAATAACGGATAATGTAATGCATTATTCTTACACCATGTATAACACATTATTGAACAACAAATTATCCTGTTGTCGTTTTTCGTTATTGTTATTGACAACAGCCAGGCAGTGCGCGCACACTCGCAGCTAACGTCGCACGGCTACGTGGCGAATAAGAAAGCATTATGCGCAACCAATAGGTGTGAGAGATATGGTGTTATTCAAATATGACGTACTTCACATTGCTAAAGAATTACAAATCATACGATTATAGTCCTTAAATGCACGTCATTAAGTTCACTTTTATTTTTATCATTGTCTGTTATCTTAATGTAGTGTCATATGTTTTATTTTACGATTTTATGCTTTATTCAACTGGAATAATGTCGATTTTAATATTTAACTGAGGCAATAACTAAACAACGGATAACGAAAATTTGACAACATTGAGACAATAATGTAATGCGAGTTGCGACTAGTGTAAATGTCATTGTTATTGCTGTCATTGCGATCACGAACACGATTGTCATTATCCGCTGTCGCTGTCCGGTGATAGTTGAAAAGTTTAGTTTGGTGTTTTAGATTATTGTAATTACTAAATCATTTTAGTATAGTATATAGTAAGTGATTTAAATTATTTTAAGTAATTACTAAGTAATGTACTGTATATAAACAAGCTATACATAATTCATAATTCATTATAATGTTGCAAAACCGCAAAACGACTCAACGGCAGGATAACAGGATAACCGACAGCAGTTTATAATGAAAGTTGTTTTACACGATTTTGTAGGTAGCCAATCATACCGAGCGTACAGACTGCAAACGACAGCCGTACCACGCAACGCGTAAATTTATTGAGAGTACCATTCGCTGTTCTGTTAATTGCGTTTGTTATTCACCGATTGCTAGTTAAAAGTGGTAGATAAGAAGCTTTGTATTTTGTACAAAAATAATAATGTCGCGCATCCATCAATCCAAATGTAACATAATAAAGAAAACAATAATTTTTAATTTATTCTTTTTATAGACAAATACAAGAAAATGTATTCACTTGCATATTGTATATGATTCCTTCCTTGATAAAGTTATTATTTTCGCTTCGGTTTTCGCATGTTATCCTCCAACAACACGACAATGTAACAAAGTTTCACTTACGCTATCGAATCTCAACTGATGTTATAAAACGGCAATTTTTTCCGGATGGCCCAAATTGATCCATTCGCGGTGGCAGGGCTACGCCCCCGAACCACTTCTCCTTATTTCCTATTTCTGTGGGTATATAAGATGGATTTTAAAAACCATGCATCTTCAATATCACTATTTAGTAAGAAGCGACAGAACTGAATCCTTCGTGGGGATCTTCATTTTCTAAACCTTGTACACACGGCTACACGTCAATCTCGACACCCTATATAACCTTAACTATGCTATATGCGATGCACAAAATCGTTGGAAAGGGAGCTCGTATCGGGGCATCGGCCAATCATGCTTTGCATTTACGCACACAGACGCACTTTTTTGAAGAAAAATATCGCTCGCCGTTCGGATACCAACGTGAACGTTCGATTATGAACATTATTTATATGCAGATAATGTTCATATTCTCATATTCATATAAACGCTTGCACTGCTTATCATAACAGCCTAGAATGCGGTTTGTGAATCTCGAAGTCATAAATTTATTGATCTAATTGCTAAATATTTTTTATTTAATTTATATTGTGAATTTTCATATCTGTTACTATTTTTGAACCCCGAGGTAACAACACACATAGGTTATGTTTCAAAGTCACAGTCAAATAATTTTTAATTCAAATATACCAATTACTGGCACTTATGAAACGTCAGAATTTAGGTTGCTCGGTTCCAATAAGTTGATCCTATGAAGAAGAACCGGCAAGAAACTCCATGGATACTCTTTTAAAATACTTGAGGTTACAATATTGAATAAGATAGGTATTACACAAATTATTAGTTATTAGATGTAACATAAATCTGTTTGAGACTTTATCAACACATTGCCGAAGTATAAATATAGCAGCTATACAGTACAAAGAGCACTTCACATATAATTGGTTAACAGGGAAGCCACACGTGCAGAAAGTAGCTAACGCCGTATGTCCCTTCGTCAACATAGCCCCTAACCCTATAGTAGGCATTTTTTATGAGAATTGTTTTAACGTGTGCTTTAAACTTCCCATCTGTGAGATCAGTAATTGCTTTAGGTATCTTGTTATAAAATCGAATACAGTTTCCTAAGAATGAGTTATTGGTTTTTGACAATCTAAATTTAGGAACAACAATTTTATGTTTATTTCTAGTGTTTTTACAATAAATGTCGCTCTTTACATTAAACATTAGCAGGATTTTACGGACAAACATAATATTTTCAAAAATGTAAAGGGAGGGCATTTTGTAGTCTGTTATAGTATACATAATCAGCCCATTACTGTCCCACCACTAGGCACGAGCTTTTTCTCACGATGGCCTCGGCCTCAGATGTGCAGGTTTCCTCACGATTTTTTCCTTCACCTTTAATGCAAGTGATAATCAATCTGATCCGCACATAAATCCGAAAAGTCAGAGGTGCGGCCGGGATCGAACTCAGACTCTCCAGTATGAAAATGAAACTTTTAACCACTATGCCATCACTGCTCTTGTTATATAGTATTATTTGGTTGTTAATACTTAACAATTTTTTTAATTTGATTCAGCTTCAGGTCTGTCTTTTGGAAGTCATAAATACAGTTATCTAACTAAAGGCCGAAAAAAAAACTTAATATTATATAATAGCGTGAAGATATTTCTCATACCTATTAGTAGTTAAGTTTTATTTGCTATACTTGATTTTATAAGGGGTGTCATGATGAATATGATTCGTTATATTATTTCAAATGTATTTTTTTAAATGCTCACATAAATTTCAACTGTCTTGTTAATATGTTCATTGTTAATTTCGATTTTTAATTATGATTGGCTCCTAAGGTAAACATGTAGTTGTGTTTAGTTGTATAAATGTATCAAACAGATATATTTGAAAGATAGATTTTTTAAATATTATTAAGGTATAATAATATGTTCCCAAGCTTCCGATGTCAGTGCGAAATCTCGTCGACATATTGCTCTGAAGAGATTACGCAATGCAGGTCTTATCTAACTCTAACATCTAATACACATAAAACTTCATAAAAGTGTAATCGACCGTATATGATGCCATAACACTTTCTATCTAGACCCTTAGCCAGCTATTTTGTCTCGTCGTTTCAGCCAAATAAAGACCACTGCTGGACACAAGCCTCCGCCAAAAATCACTATAACGACCGGTCTGGGCGTGTTGTGTGCTCATTGGGCGGTTTTGCCATAATTGCCACGCTTTGCAGGCGGGTTGGCGATCACAGTTGAGTTGTTGTAACTTAATTATTTAAGTATTTATTCAATAATTAGCGCTTTGTCCACGACTTCGCTAAGAAATAAGAATTTCCCATACAAACCGCAACACCCCATTTAACCTCTTTAGGGGATGATTATTATGCCTATGTCCTTCCCCAGGGTTCAAGCTATCTCACGCAAAATGCATCAAAATCGGTTCAGGGCTTTAGCCGTGACAACGTAACAAACCAACAGACAGAAACACTTTCGCATTTATAATATTTAATATATTTAGCAGTGATAGCCAAGTAGTTGAACCCTTGCCTTTCACAGAGGAGGGTCTGTGTTCGATCCCCGCCCTTACCTCTGATTTTTCGGATCAGAATTTGATTATCACTTGCGTTAACGGTGAAGGAAAACATCGTGAGGAAACCTGCACACCTGAGAAGGCTCTAATAAAGTTCTCAATGGTGTGTAGACTGCCTACCTGCACTAGGCCAGCGTGGTGGACTAAGGCGTACCCTTTCTCATCCTGATACAAGGCCCGTGCCCAGCAGTAGGACAGTAATATGTGGTTTAAAAAAAATTAAAATCTAAATCCTTTACATATATACTTTTACACCTATAGACTTTAGCGACATTTTCTTAATAATCATCGTTTTTGATAATTCTATAAATTTATAATCATTCATAGTAAGTAATAATAAATGTATAGCCGCTCAGACGTAGCGCAAATAAAAAACAATGTATTACGAGACTAGCTAAACTTGTTTACAAAATATATATGTATATGATATAACGTACATATATATAAAAAAAATGATAAGTATCTATATGTATATTGTGGATAGAGCACCGCATGTTGCTTTATGGTGTGTGCCGCATGCTCAAACTAAACAGGTTTTGTATAGCTTGATCTGTATCAGAGTATTCGAGTATGTAAAAGAGTGCGACGGAACGACAAAAAGTACAAGAACGATTCGCAGCGTTCAACTTCTAATTAGTTCTAATAGTTCAAAGTCCAAACAGTCTAGGTTGATGCCAAAGACTACAATAGTATACTGGATGGTTGATGCGTAGCCGTGTGTACACCTGTGCCCTGGAAAGGATATTTGATTTCTCGGTGCATCGTATTTCACAACTTCCATACCCAAAATGTTAAGATTTCGAGCTACTACTTTGATGCTCGTAGTAGGATCTGCATCAAAAGCTGCAATAATGTCTTCCTCGACATTGGGGTCATGTCTTCCCGGGTTGACTCCAGGTTCCGCGTGATGGATTCTAGCTTCAGATAGCCGACGAAATATGTTGCAAAACACTCTGACATTTGGTACTCTGCGATTCGGATAAATCTCTTGGATAAATCCGTCGTGCCAAAGATCCATTACCGTCAGCCCTACTATAAATGAAGAAGATATCCGCATACTACTTTGTCAAGAAAGTTACGGGAAAAGATCAATAATACACTAAATGTTTGTTATTCATCCAAATTTATTTTATCACCTTCAAAGTATGCTCCTTTAGAAACGATACACTTACGCCAACGCTGTTTCCGAAATTGAGTTCAGTTCTCGCCGCGAATTCTCCTTTATGTCTTCTACCGATTGAAAACGGGCGCCACGAAGTGGTAATTTGAGTTTAAAAAAAAGAAGTCAGCTGGAGCCATATCTGGTAAATATGGTGGTTGCTCGAAGGTATTTGTTGAGTGTTTGGTCAAAAATTCGTTCACAATGATGGCCGTGTGTGAAGGCGCATTATCGTGGTGCAAAATTCAAGAATTTTCTTTCCACAAATCTGGCCTTTTTCTTCGAATTTGCTCTCTTATATGCCGTATAACGCTCAAATAATATTCTTTATTTACCGTTTGACCTTCCGGCAAGAATTCCGAGTGCACAACACCGCGATAGTCAAAGAAAACAGTCAACATGACTTTGACTTTTGATCGACTTTGGCGTGGTTTTTTCGGTTTCGGTTCAGTTGGAAGGCGCCACTCCGAATCTTGTTGACTAGTTTGCATGTCAAACTCGTAAACCCACGTCTCGTCACCAGTAACAATGCGATTCATGAATGTTGGGTCGGAATTGACTCGTTCTAGCATGTCCTCAGCGACTCTCATGCGATTGAGTTTTTGAAGAAAATTAGGGTCTTTTGGGACTAGCCGAGCGGTAACATGTTTTATACCCAAATGATTAGTTAAAATGGTACGGATTGACTCGTGAGATACAGAAAGTTCGGCGGCTATCTCTCTCACAGTTGAATGAGGATTTACAGTCACTATTTCCTTCACTTCTGCGATGTTAACTTCAGTTGCAGACGTTGATGGCCTACCAGAGCAAGGCAAATCTTCCATCACATCTCGACCGCTTTTGAAACGCTTTGTACCTTCGCCCTTTCCCGGGGTGAAGGAAGTACATGAGGTATTTCCACCGGATAAATAAAATAAATAAAAAAGGGCTAGTCTCCTCACAATAAAAATCTCCAAATTAACCCCTGAACACAAATTTTCAATTAAAACGTCTTGTCACAAGGGCAGTATTTTCTTGACTAACTGAGAGTCCGAAGATGTGACGAACCCGCCTGACTACTCGGATTCTGACTAGTGTGACTAAATAGCATAATGTGCTCAGTAACTAAGCTGATTTTTCTAATGAATAAAACTCTACCTGAGATTCGGAAAAAGGTCAAGTTTTTATCGTCGCACGGTGGCTTTTGCTATTCTAAGAATTAATCAGTTATCTGTTCTAATATGCATTATTTTGGTGAGTTATTCAGACATCTGCGTAAATAATATCTCAAAAGAAAGGGGAATAACCAAACATGTTTTTAAAAAGGTTTGAATAACTGAGACTTTTATTTAAAATATAAAGCCATAATTTAAATAAAAGTCTCAGTTATTCAAAACATTATCTTAATATTTTTCACTTCGCGCGCCTCATCCCCCGAGTCGAGAGGGTAGTGGGTGCATTACGCCGGGTGCTGCCCAATCCCGGGGGGCCGAGCGAAGAAGTTTGCCATCTCTACGGGAGGGGTCGTGCGGTCCGTGGCCCTCTACGGGGCGCCTGTATGGTCATCCCGGCTGCCAGGCGTCCAGCGCTGCAGAAACAAACTGCACGGTCTGCAGCGCAGTGGCTGTATGGATCGCACGGGGATACAGGACAGTGCCCTACGAGGTGGCAACTCTCCTGGCACGCTTTCCGCCTTTCGACATTCAGGCAGAGACGGGTGCGTGGGTCTACGACCAGACACGCTCCCTCCGCCATAGCGGCGTAAGCGTGCCTTCAGGAGCATTTGACAGACTGAGGCGGCTGGCTCGATAGCGCGCACACGAGATGTGGCGACACCACCTACGGTTGCAATTCGCGACCAAGCGCGTCGTCGAGGCCATCCTGCCGCTCTTCGGAGCCTGGCTCAGAAGGAGCGAGCGCGTCACCTACCGTCTGACGCAGGTATTCACCGGTCATGGTTGTTTCGGTGCGTACCTGCACAGAATAGGACGCGAGGTTACGGTGTCACCACAGTGCCACCATTGTAGAAGCGACCAGGATACCGCACAGCACACGCTCGAGGAGTGCCCTGCGTGGGCTGCTGAGCGGCGGATCCTAGTCGATCGGATCGGGCAAGATCTCTCTCTGCCGGCAGTAGTGTCGGCTATGTTGGCAGAGCACGAAAATTGGAGTGCAGTACTCTCCTTCTGCTAGAGCGTCATGCTGCAGAGCGGGATCGGTAGAGGGCCGATCCCGCACGGAGAAGGACGAGACGGCGCCGGGGCAACAACCATCCCGGCACCCAAGTCCAACACGTCTGAGCCCCCTGCTGTCACTACATGGGGCCTCGGGGGTCGCGGGTGCGCAGATTGGGCAGTCTGCGTGCTCACCCCGAGCGACCCCCGGGAATACGGCGGTACGCACGTGGTCACGTGCTGCCGTGTGCGCAGCACAGCGCAAAGCGAGCCTTGGGGGAATCATTTACAATCCTCCCCGAAAAGTGCCTGGCAGGCGGCCTTTTTACAGTCGCCTTCCCTCCACTAGATAGAGTGACCGCTTAACAGACATCCCCTCCGAGATGTGCCTAAAGGTGTGGCACCAAGGAGTGGCTCTAGAGTGATCTTACGAGGACCTGGAGCCTCCCTTAGGTGCCGAAGATGACCGCTCCAGTAGTTTTAGCGGGTAGGAGTCCGGCATACCCCTTCGCCCTTCCCCGGGGCTAAGGAAGTTCCATGTAGAATTTCCACAGGACACTATTAAAAAAATTAAAAAGCAAGAGTCAACCTCGAAGTTAATCTAGTAAATTATCGAAGAACATTTGTGTAATGTGGTGATACATGTGATCAAGTGTTATCTATAAAGACTAACATACTGTTATCTATACTATAATAAAATCGTAGAGAGACAAAAACTGTACAATGAATATTTTTTGAAAAAAATCACTGCCCCGTGGTCCAGGAACGAGACTGATGCCAAAACTGCAATTTTTAGAATTTCTGTCTGTTTGTCTGTTTCTATGTTGGATGTTACCGCTAAAACTACACTATAGAATTCATTGAAATTTGGCAAAAATGTCCGTTACTGTCCAAAGATGGCTCTAGAATACAAATCATCACGCTTTTGTACATGGGAGGTGAGTTGTATAACAATATGTCTACAAAATATTGTTTTACAGCGAATATGATGAAACAACCAGACAAGTGAACACATTCGTTATCAGTACGTAATAAGAATTATCAAAAAAACATTACCACCACGCTATATCTAAAGGGAGATAAGCGACAGATTTTAGGAATGAGAAAGCTTATTTCGTTGTGTCTCGCAACTGGTTACGTAGCCTGCTAAACTAACATGTGGGTTGTCATTGCTTTATTCTCGGGATCAAACCTACCTCGTACATCTTACTTTTTGGATTTTGTTTTAAAACCTTCTCTTCTCTTGAAAACCAATTTCTATATTAAATATTCTGTCTGGTCTGTAGTTGATTTTTTATTATTATGCTATTGTGAGACGGGTGCAAACAAGATGTCATGGGTTCAAGGCAGGCAGGCATAAGTTTTCATTTATATTACGCATAAATTGTCATCATGAAATGGACTTAGTATAATAAAGTATTTGTTTATTAGAGAAAAACGATTGAATTTGGTGCCAAAGGTTCTTTTGAACGCCTCATTGTGCATTTTCGTAACTGCTGTGCTAAGCCAAAAAGCGTGATAAAATATTTGTGTTGGTATCCTTAAATAAAGGATAATATTTATTACGACGTTTCTGGGTTACTTAGTTTTATAATGATTAAATTTATAAAGTTGAAATACTTATGTTTTTCTTCCGACTAGATGGCATTACTGTCGAATTTAGTAAAACGCTGTTATTTTGACATTACAAACAGACACTTCAATTTTATTTATTTGTATAAATAAGTAAAGGAAACGACGGAACATAATGTCTTAGGTTTACACGATTGAAAATTCAATTAAATCATTATAATAAAACATTTTTAAACAGGTTATAACTCGCACTACTGTTTTTCCTAACGTTTCGAACTCTGCAGCGTTCGTGGTCGCGGGATCATTTTCATTTTCATCATTTCGGCCGAATAAAGTCCACTGCTAACACAAGCCTTCCTCAAAGATCACCACAACGACCGATATCGGTATGTTGCCGGCTCAGAATGCCACCACCCCATCTCTTCCCATGGGTGTCGTAAAAGTCGACTAAGGGATTAGCCGGAGGATGGGCAGCAGCGTCCTTCAAGTACATTAACAACTTCATTCGGCCGAAATGATGATTGAATGGTTAAAACTAAATAATTTAACAATAACTTTAGACAAAACGAAAATGATGAACTTTTGTCAAAGGCAACCAAAATATCGTAACCTTAATGTAAATTTCCATCAGTAAGAATTGAGGAAGTATTGCACACTAAATTCCTTGGTTTGACAATTGAGAAACAATTAACATGGAAACAGCATATAGATATATTAAGTAAAAAACTATCTAAATTTGCTTTTGCTCTTTACAAACTTGGCAAAATAGTTAACCGTGAGTCGGTTATAAAGTCTGCTTATCATGGATATGTGGATTCCATACTACGCTATGGTGTAATATTTTGGGGCAATTCGTACGAAAAGGATGTTATTTTTAAGGCACAAAAAAGGTGCATAAGGCCCATATGCCACCTAAAAACAAGTGACAGTTACAAGACATTTTATATTCAATTAAAAATCCTAACATTGCCGTGTATTTACATATTTGAAATAGCACTATTCGTTAAGAAAAATGCTAAACTTTTTGAGAAAGCTCCGAATATCGAACTAGGCCGGTTAGACAAAGATACACACATAAAATACGCCTACGTGAATCGAAAACTGCACTTATGCACAATAGTGTATTTTGCATGGCCCCTAAATTATTTAATAAACTGTCTAATTATATAAAAGACTAAAATATAATGGAATTTAAAAGTAACTTACGAATCCTATTAATCGCCAAAGCTTCACAATTAATGAATTTTTGAATGATGTCTTTTAAGGGATTTATTATAGTTCTAGATTTGACATTGACTTGCTATGATATTATATGCTTTTAATTTTAAATAATTATTTTTGACATCCATTGCAGTTTTGCTTATGTAAATTTTAAAAACCATTGCTGAAGAAGAGTATTACATACTCCAAAATATTGACATTGATTATTTACGGCACGGTTGGTGCAGTGGCTGATATAGTCGGCTGCTGCGCAACAGGTCGTGGGTTAGATTCCCACACGGAACACATATTTGTACGAGCTGCAGGTAGTTGTTCCGGGTCTGGGTGTATTGTGTGTGGAATTTGTGTTTGTAAACGCACCCACGACACAGGAGAAATCCTAGTGTGGGACAACGTCTTTTTTAACTATAATTATAATTTTTTTTTGATATCTCGACATCGATTTGTTTGTCTATTTTAAATGTATGCATGACTGTAAGCCAAGTGGCAGATTTTCTGGATCGTATGATGCACCTATGTTTACATTACAATTAAGACCTTTTGTACCAAAATCACACCAATAAATTCTATTCTATTCTATTCCGGGGCATACCTCTTCGCCCTTCCCCGGGGCGAAGGAAGTTCATGTAGAATTTCCACTGGACACCAATAAAAAAGGAGTCCAGGGCATACCCTTTCGCCCTTCCCCGGGGCGAAGGAAGTTCATGTAGAATTTCCACTGGACACCAATAAAAAAAGGTCTGTAGCCCAAGCTAGAACAATTTGTGAAAAAGTATTCGTATCGTAAACGTCACCAATATGTATCGAGACCGAAACAGCGCCTCTACAACGAGTAAAGTAAACTAATTTTGGCAGCACGAATGATTTTAACTACTCTCGAATCGCAAACGTATCGTCACGTAAATGCAACTTGCAATTTTTGTACTAAATTGGGAGCACGAACTTTGTTTTGCCGTATGGGAAGGTAAATGTAGAAGGCTGGCATTTGGACATGACATGACATTTCAATTTTATTTTATAATTCTTGTTTACATAATTAGCTAAATAAATTATTATTTATTAGCACTCAACTAAAACTAGTTATATTTCCTTGTTGAGGTCACAAGTGTTTGTAATGTGGAATGAAACGACTGCTACCATCAGTAATCCTGAATTCTCTTTTTATTTCGATAATATTGCCTGCCTTACATACTTTTTATTATGTTACAAGTTATTGTACTTATAATGATTATTAAATTAACTAATAGCAATTCATTACATTAAATAAAATTTGTGATGAAACATAAGATACGTGCGCACCCATCTCGCTCTCGCACACGCGCGTTGCATAGCACGGTCTACTCGCACATTATAAATATTTACGGCGCGCGCATAGACAGCCAGCGATATTCCCGCCACGAACAACGCTACACTCGCGCTGTATGCGGACGATGCCGCCTTATTCACCAGTTCACTGTCAGCCCCACATGCGTAGTAGTAGTAGCGTTAAAAAAATATATTAATACCTATTTTGATACTCGTAACTTGATCGAAAAAAAATATCAATCGATATATCGAGAATAGAAATATCCATTATGCTATAAAAAATATCGATATTTTAACTAAGCCTAAAGTAAGTGTTTGCTCGTAGAACTGATGGCCGTTGGAGAAAAAGGTTCTCAAATGGAGACCATGCACCGGAATACGCAGCGTAGGACGACCTCCAACGAGGTGGACAGTCAACTTGGTGAAGGTCGCTGGGAGTCGTTGGATGAGAGCGGCATGTAACCGTTGGTTGTGGAAATCTAAGGGAGGCCTTTGTCCTCTGGCTGATATGATGAATGCAAGTGTTCGTTATATTAGGTAGCTGAATAAATAATCTATTATTTCTAAATAATCATATAACCTATTGTTTATTAAACCGGATAACGGTTATTTACGTAGCCCTATTATTTTTTATTTCATACTAGCACAGCTGCTTCGAACTCACTCGTTAGACATAAAATACCATCTATTCATACACCTTGGAACATTCTTAAGTTAAATTAGTGTCAAACTAATGAAACTTCATTGGTTAGCAGCTACGTCAATCGTAGCGACGTTATTTTATGCCACATGCCAAATTATGTTTACAGAACACAAATTTAAGATCTAGGTTCCTCTCAATAGTCAGTCGAAACTAATAAATAATAGGAGGAACTAATATATTTTTATTCAAAAGTCGATCGATTATTACACATTATAATAAAACACTTTTAAACGGATTCTATCGCGTATACTTTAGATTTTTGTTTTCCTGACGTTTCGATTACTTTGCAGCATTCGTGGTTGCAGGAGGACTAAGGTGACAGGCGTCTTTACAGATTTTAAAAAGCTATTTCACTTTATCTACCGTACAATTTTAATCAGAAATTAGTTTCGATGCATGCAGTAATCACTCAGTGTCTTGATGTTTCTTAGTGGGGTGTGTTGTTTGGGACTTTATTATTTTAATGACTGGATTCCAAACATAAATCTAAAATGTACGCGATGGAATTTGTTCAAAAGTGTTTCATTGTGATTTTTAAACCAATTCCAAATTTGGCAGCTTCATAACCTCAGAAACAACCCGCTGCTATTCCACATACCTACACAAAAAAATACGGCATTCCATAAATGCTCAGTATGAAGCTGGATACTGTCCATTGACTTATGTACTTTAAATGAAGCTGTGAACGCGTCTTAAAATGTGAATTTGTCTATGCTCTGTATTTTTTTTGTGTGTAGGTATGTGTAATAGCAGCGGGTTATTTCTGAGGTTATGAAGCTGCCAAATTTGTAATTGGTTTAAAAATCACAATGAAACACTTTTATACAGTATCCAGCTTCATACTTTGCATTTATGGAATGCCATAAATGCTCAGTATGAAGCTGGATACTGTCCATTGACTTATGTACTTTAAATGAAGCTGTGAATGCGTCTTAAAATGTGAATTTGTCTATGCTCTGTATTATTTCGTCGAGTGACGCATGTTGAATGTGCCTTTTTAGTACGTTCGTCCACCTTAGAAAAATATTTCTACGTTTGTCCTCTAAAAGACATTTCGATTTAATTTACCAAATCTTGTTTACGTAATTAGTTAAATATATTATAATTTATTAAAGCTCAACTAAAACTATTTATATTTACTTAATATCTTCAACGTGAAAAATGAATGACAATTCACTAAACTATCTTAACGCAATCGCTCACAAACTCAAAACAAATTATGACGTCAAGGAAGTCAACCTCACTTATTTTATGTTGATCAAATCAAAGATTTAAATATTTGGAACAAATATAATCTATCGAAACGACTTTTGAATAAAAATATATTAGTTCCTCCTATTATTTATTAGTTTCGACTGAATATTGAGAGGAACCTAGCTCTTAAATTTGTGTTCTGTAAGCATAATTTGGCATGTGGCATAAAATAACGTCGCTACGATTGACGTAGCTGCTAACCAATGAAGTGAGAATCATTCGTTTGACAATAATTTAACTTAAGAATGTTCCTAGGTGTATGAATAGATGGTATTTTATGTCAAACGAGTGACTTCGAAGCAGCTGTGCTAGTATGTAATAAAAAATAATAGGGCTACGTAAATAACCGTTATCCGGTTTAATAAACAATAGGTTATATGATTATTTAAAAATAATAGATTATTTATTCAGCTACCTAATATAACGAACACTTGCATTCATCATATCAGCCAGAGGACAAAGGCCTCCCTTAGATTTCCACAACCAACGGTTACATGCCGCTCTCATCCAACGACTCCCAGCGAACCTTTTTCTCCAACGGCCATCAGTTCTACGAGCAAACACTTACTTTAGGCTTAGTTAAAATATCGATATTTTTATTCTCGATATATCGATTGATATTTTTTTCGATCGAGTTACGAGTATCAAAATAGGTATTAATATATTTTTTTAACGCTACTCTGGATCCAGTAGCCCAAGCACGAACAACAAGTCGTTTCGATAGATTTTATCTAATTGACCTCGGTTCCTTATAGGCGTAACTTTGAAATGGCCGTGATCCCGCGTGTGGTGACCATGATGTCCTGTGTCTTACTCGCGTTCACCGACAATCTCCACTTGCTTAGCCAGTTGGGGAGATCATTTTCCCCGCTTTTAACCCGCTGCTATTACACATACCACCATACACAAAAAAGTACAGAGCATAGACAAATTCACATTTTAAGACGCATTCACAGCTTCATTTAAAGTACATAAGTCAATGGACAGTATCCATCTTCATACTTTGCATTTATGGAATGCCATAAATGCTCAAGCTGTAGTAAGCAAGTATGAAGCTGGATACTGAACTGCGTTCAAAAAAATATCGAATTCGATATCTAATTTGTAACTCGCAAAAAATAACGATTATCAATTTATCTACATTAAAAATATCGCCGCTAAATTTCAAATATTTATGAAAAAATATCGATATATTTTAACCAAGCCTAGTCATGTCGATAGATCACAGAGTAGGAGTACATTAAAGTCATTTTACCATTTTATGGTCGTTGTTACCCGGCGGCGTACAAGCTTTATATCTAGATTCAAACGAATAAAATTATTTAAAATTATCGTGACGTCCTACTTGTTAGGGTCAATTCGTAAAAATATTGAGAAGAAGGATAAAACTTATTTTGATCATGGGTGCTCTCGCGGCAGCTTTTGGTCTTCTCTTAATCGCCGCCGTCCGTTCAGAAGAGGCTCCCAAAGGACCCAAAGTAACTCACAAGGTGAGTACTGATAACCAGCTATTATCATTCAATTGAATCGGCAGCATCAAAGTACGCGCAATTCATAAAGTTCATCACGGATTCACGCATGATCGGTCGGTGACCTTTTGTGATGACGCTACAAGTTTTTGTTAGCTATGCTATTCAGTGGATAAATTCAATTTACTTTTATAGGTCTTGTATCCTGGTCAGAAGCTTCAATTTATTTATTAGTTTATATCAAGAAGTAAGGACCAATTATGTGCAAAGGTTATTTATTTTCTGATTTATACCATTTATTGTACTAAAGCTTTCAATATTAGATTAGAAATCATTCTTAGGTTTAGAGTGATATGGAGAAACGTATATACTCAAACTACTGGTTCATTAACAAAAGAAAGGTTTTTTTAAGTTACAGCTAGGCAGATATGTGTAGGCTTCCGATTGGTTGATACTGTGATAACAACAATCTTAGCCAATGAAAAAAGAGAATCACTGTCAAATTTATAATAAAACAACTTATGCAGAAAAGCATTAATAGCCTGTGCAAAAAAAAGTTTGTTTTTATTTTAGTTTTCAACTTTGATCTGACCTTTGAGTATTTATATTATATGCTATGATATGCCAGATGAAAACAACATCACTTATTGCTAACTCATGGCAATTTAAAAATATTGTCCTTTGCAAATAGACCATTTAAGTAGTAATGGTTTTATATTAAATCACATGTATTATTGACTTTTGTTTTTCCTGATGTTTCAAACACTTTGCAGGGTTCGTGGTCGCAGGATGACTCAATAATACACGCGATTTAATCCATTTAAAATTGTTTTATTATAATGTGTAATAATCGCGAAAACCTAAGACAATACTAGTAATGGTTTACTTATAAAAATTAAATTAAAAGTCTATTAAAAAATGTTTCCTATTAAGTACTTCTTTTTGGATCACATTCATAAAAAAAAATGAAATTGTTATTAAATCTAACTTTGATTAAAGTTTCCTTGTTATGAGTTACAGTAAATGGATCTCTGATTATTTTCATATTAAATGACTGTTTCCGAAAGAATTTCACAATAGTTGTATAATACGTCATGTATTCATTATTTTAGGTCAGCTTTGACATGAAACTGGGTGAAGATGAGATTGGCACCATTGTAATTGGCCTGTTTGGGAAGACTGTTCCAAAGACAGCAGAAAACTTCTTCCAGTTGGCACAGAAGCCTGAAGGTGAAGGTTACAAGGGTAGCAACTTCCATAGAGTCATAAACAATTTTATGATCCAAGGAGGAGACTTCACTAAAGGTGACGGCACTGGTGGTGAGTATTTATGCTACTATAGAGTAACACAGCCTCAATGGCCCATTTTGGCCCCTTTTTCATGTCTATTGCTTAAATCTCATGTAAAACACTAATGTTGCTCATTGATTATAATGGATATGGTTGGCGCTTTGAAAAGAAAAATAGTATCATTGTACAGTATGTGGTGATTCCTTAATATGTTTATTTGAGAAACTGTAGTTATTAGAATTTGGTATGCTCTGGTGAACAAAACCTCATTGTTTGCATAACTTCTTCTCTGTACAAATTGGATTGATAAACATCCAATTAGTTTTAGGTTCACCATTCTAATTGGCAGTTACAGCTTATGATAAATGTGTAAAAACAGAAGTTAAAGAAATGCATATCAACAAATAATTGGATAAAGAGTTAGAGCTGTAGTTATCTTTTGCTTTTCAATCATTCTACATATCTTACATGGAATTCAATAATAGAGTTTTATCTCTCCAATATTGATAAAAACATTATTACACATTTTACATGACAAGTACAGTTATTGAACATATATACAATCTTTGGTCTATCATAAATATTGATCCATTTCTAGAGGTCTTCAATCATCAGCCTATATTGGTCCAGTGCTGGACATAGGCCTTTCCCAGCACGTGACACCACAAAATCTTACTATTTCAATTATTTTATCATAAACAAAGCTAGGCACATAATGTCAGTGACTTGTGACAGGACGCAGCATCTACGGCGACCGATTTGAAGATGAGAATTTCAAACTACGCCATTATGGTGCTGGCTGGCTGTCTATGGCCAATGCTGGTAAAGACACCAATGGATCTCAGTTCTTCATAACCACCACTAAGACTCCCTGGCTTGATGGCAGACACGTAGTTTTTGGAAAAATCTTGGAGGGCATGGTAAGACCCAATAATTAATTAAATATTGTTTTAATAATTACTTTTCCTAAAAAAGTCACTACCTAAATATAGCAATCATACAGGAGTAATAGCATGTACATATATTTTCATAAGACTCCCAAGCTAAATATATGCAACAAAACATCAGTAAGATATTTTTTTTTAATTAGTAAGATATATTTTTTTAATTAGTAAGATATTAAAATAAATAAATTAACTAAATTGTGTATAGGATAATGCAATCATAAGAAACAAGTGTAGACGGATTTTTATGCTAACTACTATGTACTTAAAGATGAATACAGTAAAATAACTGTTTCCTTCTTCAAAATCAAATTAAAACATGCATATATCTGAGAAACTGTTACATAATACTTCACAATTCATAGGAAAGCCAGTTCCAAGTAGAAACTCATTGTATATTTCCATTGACTGCAATGTTTTATAAATCTAAATGATGATTGTTCACAGGATGTTGTTCGTAAGATTGAGAAAACTGTTACTGGAGCCAGTGATCGTCCTGTAAAAGATGTGGTTATCAGCAATACACACACAGAAGTTGTTTCAGAACCTTTCAGTGTCTCAAAAGAAAGTGCTCTATAACAATATCAATAGAATGATATTAGGTATACAATATCTACTATACTCATAATGTGTATTAATTTAATGACACATGTCAGATTTATTTAAGTTTTCTTTTAATTCTATGTATTTGTGAAATATATATAGATAAAACATGCCAACACTATTTTCTCTAAATAAAAGATTATCTACATAAGGTTGTTTATTTGTTTTATACATAATTCAGCTTCTTGTTTAACATCTTTGTTTTTTGACATGACTCCTAGTTTCCAAGCATGACCACAAGACTTCCTAGCTGCATCTAGTAATTGTGTCTTCAGATAGGCCCTTCCTAGGTTAACATACATGGTTCCCAAGTCATCCATATCTATGGTATTAGCCAGTTCAATAGCTTCGTTGAAGTATTTTATACTTTCTTCTGTTCTTCCAAGGCGATCACAAACAGTGCCAATATCATTTAATTGTACTACCAAATGTTCTTTTTCTATGTCTGGCACCTGCCTCATCCTATTCAAGGAATCCACCATTAACTTCAGCCCATCTTCACAACGCTCACAGTCTAGAAACAACCGCCCATACCAATCTTCAGCCATAGCTAATAGTTTTATATTTGTTTCATTAGGGCTACTTTCTATTGCTTTATGTAGTTTCTCTAAACACCAGTCATATCCTAATTGTGCAGTTGTGTAATCCTTTTTTAAGTGGCTAACCCTTGCTAATTTTACACTGAGATGTACAATTCGAGGATCATCTTCTAGAACACCGTTTGCCATGATTCTTTGGGTAACAACAATAAATAGCTGCTTTGCTTTGTCTAGCTCTTCCCTTTGAAGTGCTAAATTTGCCATAACATCATAAATATAAGTAATCCCAAGTTGATGATGAAGTTGTTGAGCCTGTCTTAATGCTACATGAAGTAACTGTTCAGCTTTTTCAAATTCATTTTTTTGAATAAATAAGATGCAATGTTTAATGGTGTGAATAAGTTCATCTTCAGCATTAAGCTTTTTTTCAAATCCCAGCCAAGTGAAAATGGAAAATCCCAATAAACATGGTGTCGTAATCCTGTTTCTAGGTATTTTATGAAATGAAATATTGGAAATCGATCTCAAACTAGTGGTCACACGAGAAAATCTCCATAGGTATCTGTATCTACTAGACATTGTTACGCTTTTATTAAATAAATTATTACAGGATTATTACATAACCTTGAAATTGTATTAAAACTGTTGCAGTAAGTACTTAACTCCGGCGAGGGCTCGTCCCTGTTTTATATAAGTAGAATCTATCTTTTCTACCAAGATTTTTGCAATTATTTATATGGAACTGGGTTAGGAAAGACCTTTTTTTAATAAAAACATAATAATTTAATTTTTTTCATTATTGACAGCCCGTTTGCCACAGACTCCGTTTGCTAATGTTGCTTATGCTTATTGAATGATACTAATGACAGTTGATTTTTTATTTATTACGGGCATTGGTCTTACCATCAATCTAACAAAAAGGAATACAGAAAATCTTTAACTAGAAGTTAGAAATACCTGGATACGTATTATAAATAAACCTAACAACTGGATTCCAACAAAACATTCGAAAACCTGTTCACTTCATCTCAATCATAATGATTTCTATAAAACTAATACTGGTTACTTATATAAATTGCAGCAAGGAGTGTTAGCCGAGTTGTTTATACCTAATCTTATGATAAATATTTCAAATATGATAATAACTAAATAATAATAATTTAATGGCCAATAAATTAAGCAATTAATTTAGCGAGACAATTACGTTTGCCTTTTAGACAAACTTACTCGCTAATTGTAACTTACGGTTGAATACAAAAACTTAAAAAAAAAATTATACTTGTATTTACTTATATAGATCTCATGTTGAACAATAAAACCTGAGCACAGTGTGAGGGCCCAATGCCGACAACGTGACCACCTCCTCCGCCACCCGCCAGCCCGACACCATGCGGGCCACAGAAGGAGTCGCCCATGTCGGATGCACGACTGACTCCCCCTGCCACCGAACGCAGGTGCTAACGGACCTCCGATTCAACAATCGGAGCTCAAGTGTCGCCGCCATCTTGCAAAGTCCTCCCCCTCGGCCCATCCCGATGGTTGCCCCAAGCTCTGGAGTGAGCGTTGAAGTCCCCCAGGACGAGCACTGGACGGGGTGAGCATTTACAGCGAATGCTGCGCGTCACCCCGTCCAAGTATCTCTCGTAGTCGGCGAGAGACATATTGGGGGAGATGTATAGGCCAATACTGCCAGAGGTCCCCATTCTACTGCAACAAAGCCGTGCCCCCTATCTAATAGGGAGTAGGGCGGCCCACCGTCTACGACAGCCCAATCAACGGCGACGGAGTCCGCGGCGTCCCTGAACCAGCGAGGATATTCCTGGACGCCGTAGGACTCCGCCACTACCGCCAAGGCAACCGACCACTCTGCAACAGTCTGCAGCAGTAGATTCTGCGCGTTGCGGCAGTGGTTCAGGTTGCCCTGAAGAACCTTCAAGACTGGGAATTTTCGACGTCCATTGCCTCCGGTGGGCTTGCGACCGATGCCGCCAACGCAATCAACTCTTGCCTATTGGCAGAGGCAGTGGGGCTTTTTAAACACGCGAAGTAGACGCCACCTTTCTAGCTGTCTCCAGTGGGCAGCGCACCAAGACGGTGCCCAAGGACATGGGTGAGCGGCCAAGTCGCCCACCTTGATTTCCTCATCCAGGTCACGCACCCCCATCTCCGCCGTCTTGAACGGCCGCGCGATATGCACGGCAAAGACGGGGGAGAGCACTTCCCGCATACGCTTCGCCAGGTTATCGGCCTTAGCGCCGCATTCCTCGCCAGTGACGGACAGCACCATTCCACCACTGGCTGACCTCTTGATGGTCACTGTGTCAGGACCAATGCCGAGGTCAGCAAGTTTGATGCTCTTCCTAGCCTCGGCCATGACATCACCCAACCGAGTGCTGGGTGAGCCCTCCGGCACAGTGACCGTAATGGCGGCCGTTGCGGGAACCTTGGGGAGGTTAACCTTCCCCCTTCCCCTTTTTCCTCCTCGCCTCTTTTCCTTCTGGGGAATGGACTGCGCATTTTGAGCAGCCGCTGCTCCTGTCTGAGCCTTAGGAGGCCTGGGTTTCCGCCCTCTTTTTCCCACAGTGGACCACCCCTCTGTGGTATCCCCCATGGCCTGGGAAGCCTGAGTCGGCTCTGGCAAAGCGGTTGCCACTGGAGCCACTGTGGATGCAGTGGATGCCGTAGTTCCGACAGATGTCGCCGTCTGATAGGATATCCCAACCCGCTTCGCCGCACCGCGGCTGCCCGTCTTCTTCCCCGGTGCGCTAGACAGCGCCTTGGTGGCGGCCGCCCTCAACGGAGTTTTGGAAGCGGCCGTTTACGTAGCCACCTGGTTGGCCTGCGCTGACTGCGCCCTTCTGTCCGCCGCATGCCGGCGCCGACGGACGGAGAAGACGCTCGGGAGGCAGTCTCCTTCCGAATGCCTCTAATTTTGGTCCATCATGCCCCCAACCGCGAGCATGATGGAGCGCAAAAATTCGTCCTCCGACTTAGTGGTCGGAAGGGTGGCCCTGCTGGGCTCAGCACCGAGATCACAACCAGGCAATCTAAGGCGTGTACACACGGCTACACGTAAAGCTCGACACCCTATTTAACCATAACTATGCTATATGCGATGCACGAAATCGTTGGAAAGGGAGCTCGTATCGGGGCATCGGCCAATCATGCTTTGCGCTTACGCACACAGGCGCACTTTTTTGAATCGCTCGCCGTTCGTATCCCAACGTGAACGTTACTTAACACATATTTATATGCAGATAATGTTCATGTTCTCATCTTCATATAAACGCTTGCTTTGCATAACATAACAGCCCAGAATGCGGTTTGTGAATCTCGCCCGAAGTCATAAATTTATAACACATAGGTTATGTTCATTTTATCAGGCCATTACTGTCCCACGCTGGGCACGGGCTTTTTCTCACGATGAGATTGGTTAGAATTGGCCTTGACCTCAGGTGTGCAGGTTTCCGCACGATGTTTTCCTCCACCTTTATCGCAAATGATAATCAATCTGATCCGCACATGAATCAGAAAAGTCAGAGGTGCGGCCGGGAATCGAACTTAGGCTCTCCAGTATGAAACTGAAACTTTTAACCACTATGCCTTTATTGCTTTCGTTATATAGTATTATTTGGTTGTTAATACTTAACTATTTTTTTAAGTTGATTCAGCTTACGGTCTGTCTTTTGGAAGTCATAAACACAATTATCTAACTAACGGCTGAATATTGAAACGCCACTTAATATTAAGCCCCGCTTTAACTATTTGAGCCGCCTGGTCTCCTATCGAAACGGGTTTCTCGAATAGTTAAAGCGGGACTTAATATTAAGTGGCATTTCAGTATTCAGCCGTATATTACATAAAAGCGTGAAGATATTTCTCATACCTATTAGTAGTCAAGTTTTATTTGCCATACTTGATTTTATAAAGGATGTTACTAGATGAATATGATTTATTGTACTTTGTAACTTGAATTTTTTTAAATGCTTACATTAATTTCAACTGTGTTGTTATTATGTTCATTGTTGATTTAGATTTTTAATTATGATTGGCTCCTAAGGTAAACATGTAGGTGTGAAGACCAACCTTAGTGGTGTAACGTAGTAACGTTCCCTTTAATTAATAGTATGGGCACACATGCCTCTCTACCTCTGCACCTCTCTGCCTCAACGGCCGGCCTTATAAATGGTCCGCGCCGGGACATATAGAGAGACATTACGGTCAACACAGTGACACGAGCGCACGTTCACGGCTCCCTGGAACATGAGACAACTAGCATATGCGTTATATTGACTCTTTATTAGTCGTTTAGTAATCTAGTTCGTTATCCCTTTGTCTGGGGTGCGACTTCCCGGGTACACCACACGGCATTAACTTGGTACTGCCCATCAAGTACCGGCCGGTGCTTTCCTAGTTGGCGAGTCCCCACAGCCCCACCCCACCTAAGGTCACCATCACCACCTCGGGTCACCATATCCGTGTCCATCGCCGTCGGGCGTTGATTTAATCACCGTGCCCACTGCCGACCACGGGATTGAGTCAGGGGAGTACTGCTGCGCCTACGACCACACCTTTTTCTTGTTTTTATTTTTAATTTCAATAATTGTATGTTATAAATGTTTTATTTCAAACCCTTTTAACATAACAGTGGTCTTAAGGACTTCGAAATGTACGGCACCAAACTTAAATGGGCCACGGAAGTTAAATATCTGGGCGTGGTACTAGACAGAACACTAACGTGGTGCACTCGTTTCGAAGAAACGGCGAAAAAGGCCCTACGAATTTTTAACATGTACCCTTCTGCATATGGCAAAACATGGGGACTCAAACCTAGGATAATTCATTGGATCTACACAATGGCGGTAAGAGCTATTCTCACATTTGGCAGTGCAGTATGGTGGCCAAGGACGAAATTAAAAGTCTGTAAGGACACTTTAAGAAAGGTCCAGAGCGTAATGCATGGCAATCACCGGGGCCTTCAGAACTACGCTTACACTTGAGTTGATAATGGGTCTTACCCCACTGCATATCCACATTCAGACAGAAGCAAGAAAGTCGCTGTACAGACTTGCGAAAGCAGGAGTTTGGAAGGAAAACGAGCCCTGTACAAAACACACATATTTGAATCCAGTGAAAGAACTGGATGACCTGATGTCCTGAATATGGTATGTGATAAAGTAAATCAAGCATACATGTTCAACAAGAGGTACAGTGTTCGTATGCCAAGGGTCGGCCACAAGGGAGGAGTGGACGAGGGGACTCAACCGGTTGGTGAAAATCACCTCACGTGGTACACGGACATCTCCAAATTGCAGTCAGGTACAGGCGTAGCGATTTACTCTATTGACTGCAGCATCAGCCAAAGTATGGGTTGCATTGCATTATGCATCGGTGTTCCAAGCAGAAACATATGCTATAATAGCCAGCATCAAAGAAATGCAAAGGAGGAATGTCAAAAGTAAAACCATTTCCATACTCAGCGACAGTCAAGCGGCCGTGAAAGCGCTCAATTCCTTCAAGGTTAGCTTAAAACTGGTCAAAGAAGGCATCTCAAGCCTAAATATCCCTTTTCTTCTACATGAACTTCCTTCGCCCCGGGGAAGGGCGAAGGGGTATGCCGACCTCCTTTTCTTTTTATTGATGTCCAGTGGAAATTCTACATGGAACTTCCTTCACCCCGGGGAAGGGCGAAGGGGTATGCCGGACTCCTACCGGCTAAATCCACTGGAACAGTCATCTCAGGCACCAAAAGAAGGCTCTAGGGTGAGCGGGATCGGTCCTATCCCGATCCCGCTCTGCAGTCTCCTTCTAGAGCATGACGCACTCGCAGAATGAGACTGCTGAACTCCAATTTTCATGCTCTGCCAATATAGCCGATACTACTGCCGGCAGTGACAGATCTTGCCCGACCAGATCGATCAGGATCCGCCGCTCGGCAGACCACGCAGGGCACTCCTCGAGCGTGTGCTGTGCGGTATCCTGGTCGCTTCCACAATGGTGACACTGTGCCGTAACCTCGCGTCCTATTCTGTGCAGGTACGCACCGAAATTACCGTGCTCGGTGAATACTTGCGTCAGACGGTAGGTGACGCGCTCGCTCCTTCTGAGCTTAGAGTAGCAGGATGGCCTCGACGACGCGCTTGGTCGCGAACTACAACCGTAGGCTATGTCGACGCATCTCGAGTGCGCGCCGTTGAGTCAGCCGCAGACAGACTGAGCTGTCGAACGCCCCTGAAGGCACGCCTTCGCCGCTTTGGCGGAGCGAGCGTGTCTGATTATAGACCCACGCATCCGTCTCCGCCTGGATGTCAAAAGGTGGAAAGCGTGCCAGTAGAGTTGCCGCCTCGTAGGACACTGTCCAGTATCCCCATGCGAGCCGCATAGCTACTCTGCGCTGCAGACCGTGAAGTTTTTTTCTGCAGCGCTGGACGCCTGACAGCCGGGATGACCATACAGGCGCCCCGTAGAGTGCCGCGGACCGCACGACGCCCCCGTAGAGACGGTGAACTTCCTCGCTAGGTCCCCCGAGATTGGGCAGCACCCGGTGTAATGCACCTACTACCCTCTCGACTCGGGGGATTATCTGCGTACCTGGATACGAAGCTCTCGAGGGAAATGAGAAGGCTGATAAAATAGCGAGGGCTGGCTCACAAACGCAGTTAATTGGGTCAGGCCCAACTAACTGCGTTTGTGACCCTTCGTAGGTATTCCTCACGGAACCTATCATCATGCATTGTATGACCATGCTAAGAAAGAGCAAGAAAAATAATGGAGGGAGGCTACTATCTTTATTTTTTAGGCCTACTTGCCTAAACCACTCCAAGGCCTTCTCCAGCACAAGATGAGACTGCTGAGTGAAATTATTAAACCTAAACAGGTCACAAATGAGACACCTTTTAGGTGCACTCACCGGGCACTTCGCTACCAATGAGCACCTCCACAGAATGAAACTGAGCACCACGGATAGAAGTAAATTCTGCAGAGGTGAAAAGGAGTCAATGTTACACATATTGTGTGACTGCGACGCTCTAACTAGGCGTAGGGCGAATCACCTGGGAATAGCTTATCCTGTACCAGATGATTACGCGCAGTTCCATACTGGCACAATCGGAGGGTATCTGCAAGAACTCTTCGATTCTTCGAGCAACGGAATACAGGGCTAGTGTGTACTTACGAGGACCTGGAACCCCCTTCGGTGCCGAAGATGACCGCTCCTGTGGTTTTACCCGGTAGGAGACCGCCATGCCCCTTCGCCCTTCGCCCTTCCCCCTTCCCCGGGGCGAAGGAAGTTCCATGTAGAATTTCCACTGGACACCAATAAAAAAAAAAAAAGAGGGTCAGCACAAAAGATCCACAAGGGTCGAGGTGCGTTCGGCGACAGCTGAGCCCGACATATAGCCGACAATAGATTAGATTAGAACGCGCACGGTGGCTAATAGTATTTGGTGGCTAACACACGCTGATTGGTTAGAACGTGTTCGTGTACCGAGTAGAAAATACGAGTGAAAGAGACAGCAGATATTGGTGTTGGTTTCGCACTAATAACGACGGATTCATTGTACCTGGCCTAACCATTATGGCCATCTTAACCCTATCTTTGATATCGAGCACCTCACACTTTTATTTTACATTTTACACATTATTTTGTGCTTTTATTCTCCCCTAAATCCATATTTTGATTACTAATAATACATATTCATCATTTACCTTGTGTATAATTAAACCTGTTTAGATGTTTATTTTTTCATGAGCTGATAATCCTGGTGTCAGCACCAGTTCATAGTCATGTCAAATTATTGTAGTGATAAAGGATTGTTGACACGTCTGCAAAATTCTGGAAGTGCGTGAAAATTGAATTGCATGATTTTATTACATTTATATATTGTTATTTGCATACATACATACAGGTCAATCTAATATAAAGCGTGTAAAAAAATGACCTGGCTGGAGGTTTTTCAAGCTACAAGTAATTTTTTCAATCAACTTTAAAGTCAAAGCCAGCACTTCAATTTTATAGTGTTGTATTTTTTTTTACGTATGTTATTTATTATTCCAATGTGATTGTTAAGACCTTTTCTTGAATTGCTCTTGTTTTATATATAACCATCCTTTTTTCACTTCCGACTCCACCTGTATTAAAGAAAATTAAGCATCCACGTTATTATTACAAATATTTAAGCTAGCAAGAGACAAAATGCATATTTTTACTACCTCTACCTTTAATATATCTTCGCTGTACCAGCCAAATCTGCTGTTTTCACTAACTTTTTAGAGGCCTTTTTATCTATTGCACTCATGGAGCATTTATCAAGTAAAGTTTTAACCGAAATAACATAGCTGATTTTGCTATTTTCTAAACTTTTAGATATATATCAAACTGGGTTTTAGAGGCATATACGGTTTCGAAAATAATGTAATAATGCTTCAAGAATCTATTTCGAACAAAACACCCATAGCAATGTGACACCGACGATATTTAAGATAAGGGTTGAAAAGAATTACGCATGTTAATTTTCAGTCTATCAATACCAAAAAACACATAGCAATTTGACAGCGACGATATTTAAGAGGGGTTGATAAGAATTAATTTTCAGTCCATCAATACTATTACCTTAGCAGATCTCATCATTTTTTTATTTGATCTCCACTTATCTATTGCGGTTTGTTGTCGTTTCTTAAGGTAAACGTACTTTGAATACCATTTGATGTGCGAAATAATTTCTTCTTCAGTTATACCTAGAATTTTTAGGAAATTTGAATATGTTATATATGACTTGTAGTCTAATTTACATAAATATTTTATCAGCCAAACAAAAAAACTACGCAGTAAATACACAATTATATTGATCAGACTCATTGAATTAAAGGCCTATCGCTATTACTTCCTTGCTTTCGAAAGTGATCGAGCGCTTGATAAACAAACAACTCTTGGGATACCTAGACGATCACGATCTGATAAGCGACTGCTAATATGGCTTTCGTCATTATCGTTCAGCTGGTGATTATCTAGTATATCTCACTCACCGTTGCGCTCTTGCCATTCCTAGTCAAGGTGCCATTGCCTAAACGTAGCGAAGGCGTTCGGTCGGGTTTGACACCATGGTGCTCTATCAAAATCCCATCATACGGTCTACCCGACGGATTGTGCAACTGGATTGCCAGCTTTCAGTCGAACAGAAGCATAAGACCCATTGTCGATGGCAGTTGCTCCGATGGCTTGGACATTAACGCTAGCGTCTCACTTGGCTCCGTGCTGTTCCCAACATCCACTGACAGCATTACAATGAATTATGAACGCCATATCACTTGTATGGGACAAGTGGGGAAAGCCGCAGACATCTTGTGTCACAAATCGAGATCACCCTAAATAGTCTCCGATTAGGGACGATTAAACTCAGCGCACTTTAATCCCACCAAGACACAAGTCTTCGCGTTCACCGCTGAGAACCCATTTGCTCTAGGTCCACTATTCCAAAACACGTCTCTTAACAATGGCAACAGTATTGGGATCCTTGGTGTTGACATTTTCAGCAGCGTCCAGTTCCGCACATACTTAGATGATACAAGCTGGCGTCCAAAAATCTCGATGTAACAAGGCAAGGATGATACTTCTGATCGGGGCAAAGACTACTACTTTATAAGTAGTAAGTCCGGGCCCGTATGGAGTATTGCTGCCATTTATGGGCAGTAGCATCTGAATACCAGCTTGGACTTTTGACTCGATACAGAATTGTACAGTTAGGTTTGTTGACGATCCCAAGCTCACAAGGGAAGAGTGAAGGGGGCACCGGCACCTAAGGGGGGTTTATATGATCACACTAAAGCCGCCCACGAGTGCCATGCCTATAGGCACACCTGAGAGGCTAACAGCAAAATGGTCACCCCCCGGGGAGATTGTAAAGGTAACCCACCGAACTCTCACTGTGCGCTGTTTCAGAGGAACTTCCTTCCACGCACACTTAGATTGTGGAATCAGCTCCCTACTAAGGTTTAGGAGACAACAGCATCTGCTCTTCAAAAATGGGCTAGAAAAGATTTTTACAGGGTTGGCAACGCGAGTGAGACCTCTGGTGTTGCAAGCGTTCATAGGTTACGGTAAGCGCTTACCATCGGGCGGGCCGTTTGCTTGTTGCTACGTTAGTGGTATAAAAAAAACATATACAGTAGGTGTTCATAAGCGCAGTAGCACGCTAAGAATTGTATTGCTGTGAATACACGGTACAGTCAGTACGTCTGTACCTACGTGTAGGTGGTGTCTCAACACAGTACGCACACCACAGAATTCGCACACTGTCGACACTAAAGAAATTAAATTTTACAATTTGGTCCAAACAGTGACGTCGTAAAAAATAGATTACTCATGCCCAGGGGTATCCGAACATACTCCATGTATGTTCCGCGATTCTTAATAGTTATCGGGTTATATTTTTTATTCTCGAAAATGTTAAGATAATCACTTCAAAAAATCTTTCTTGTTACATGGCTTGGTCACATTCTTTTTGGAGCTTACTCCTTAAGAAACGATTTGACTTATAAGGCCCGGTACGGAAATTTTATGAGGAGTAAAATCAAGTGTAACACTCGGAAAGTTGAAGCGTTACGTAGAAAGAGCAAGCATTCTGTAGGATTGAACGTACAAAAGAATGAGATGAAATACATTGCACAGCGTATCTTATTCTCGGGGCCTCCTCTATGTGAGAGACAAACATATATATCTGTAGGATTGAACGTGCAAAAGAATGAGATTATATATTATATATATTATCTGCATTACGCGTATCATATTGCGTATTACGAAATTCTGCTGCAACTTATATACTGTCGCCGAGTACAGGGTATGCATGCTGTATAATAAATACATATAGTAGCATTTATTGTATCTATACAACGTACATAAACAGCAACCTAATCATCAACTTTTAATGTTTCGACTATAAAGTTTTCTTGTACACACGGCTACACATCAAGCTATACAAAACCAGTTTACGCTGATCTCTTATCACATATTATATAGCTGGTATTGTATAGCTTGATGTGTAGCCGTATGTACTTCTATGCATTGATACGTGTATTTTTATGTACTGTCTATCTATCTAATCATGTTATTATTTTGTAACATACTTTATGTTCTACGCTTTTATTGAAGTAATATAAATAATCCGAATAATTACAGATATGTATTTGTTTCTCTAATCATTTTAGAAGATACGTTCATTTACCCTTTTTTATATTCGCCACTTTTTTTTGCAATGTTCATTTTTATGGAATATTCTTCCAGACGTAAAATAATCATCTTCATAACATTAATATAAGATACAAACAATTGATCGAAAAGGAGGAATTTACGTTAAATAAAAATAATAAAATTTATAAAAATACCTGGTTCCTAAATCATTTAAAAAACTCAGGCGCAATGTAGGCTTGCACAATATCACAAAAAAGTTGGTACTTGTGCAGGAGAGCTAGTTTAACTAAATCTGATGGTGATGACAGGCATTTAGTTACATAACGATAATATTGTGTAAATAACAGATTTAAAGTGAATTAACTACGTAAGTTTTTGAGTAAGCCTATTGAAGTGCATTTAATTTTATTTTATTTGTTGTTTTGACCTTAAATGTTATCTCATCTTGTTAATATAATGTATATGGTATCAGAAGATTCATTTAAAAGTATTTACAGAACTGTCACTTACAATATACATTACAGAACTGTCACTTCCTTAATCATAGTTATACTTGATTTACTGTGTAACAATGAGTGATTTGCGTATATTTTTTATAGTTTTACGTTCTTGTGTTTATCTTTGTTTTATAGTTTATTAATATAGTTTATCGTGTTCTGTACATGATAATGTATATAAGTTAAGAACTTTGTAGTATACAGGGTGTCCAGTAAATAGCACGACATACTGATGAGAGATGAGATGAGAGGGATGAGAGCTTGGGTCAATAAAAACTTTTTTTATAAAAAAAATTGTCTCGTATTTGGAAACTCACTACGAAGCGCATGCCGTTCTTTTTTCAAATTTGGCGCGAACACAAGCTTTTTAGAAACAAAAAAGTTAAGTGACTTCTAAGTATACTTTGAAAATGGAGAAAAGCGAGTTTCGAGTGCTAATTAAACACTATTTTTAGGTGGTAAAACTATTAAGCAGACCGAAGACAAATTGAAAAAGTATTATGGTGATTCTGCGCCTTCTCATGGGACGGTACATAAATGGTTCACTGAATTTCGTTGTGGACGTACTACTAATGACGCGGAGCGCCCAGGAAGGCCGATTGAGGTCACTACGGAGGGCATGGTTAATAAAATACATGATATTGTTTTGGAAGACCGTCGAGTGAAGATACGCGAAATAAGTGATGCTGTGCACATCTCGACTGAACGAGTTTTTTATATTTTGCATGATATTCTGGGCATGAAAAAGCTTTCTGCAAGATGGGTGCCGCGTTTACTAACAGTCGACTAGAAACGAAATCGTGTAACAGCTTCTGAGGAATGCCTAGCCATGCATAATCGCAATCCGAGCGAGTTTATGCGTCGGTACATAACAGTTGACGAAACGTGGGTCCATCATTATACACCAGAAACTAAGCAACAGTCGAAGCAATGGACTTCTACCGGGGAACGTGCCCCAAAGAAGGCAAAAACTGTTTGCTCAGCTGGTAAAGTGATGGCCACAGTCTTTTGGGACAGCCAAGGGGTTATACATATAAATAAGACAATTTTTTTATTGATAGCACATAGTGAATATTAACGTAAAATGAACACGAAAGTGGGACTAGAAATCATGGCTCTAGCCACGGTAAAGTTTCAATGTAACTAAGCGACCGCGGTTTCTTGGTCAGGCACGTTAACCTTATATTTTCTACAACTTAACTATTAATATTTATATATTTACTATGTCGAAAAACTCTTGTACCTTTAATTGCGAACATAATAAACAAGTCCATAACTAAAGGAATATTCCCAGAACCGTTAAAAAAAGCCCTGGTTCACCCGATTCACAAGAGTGGGGACAGAGACTGTGTAAACAGTTATAGACCTATTTCGGTTCTCACAGCGATATCAAAAGTTATGGAAAAACTAATCAATAGCCATTTAATAAACTTCCTAAACAAATACCAAATCATAGCAAGCAATCAGTACGGTTTTAAAAGAGGTGTTTCTACAGAAGATGCAGTTACTGATCTAATAGAGTTCGTTGTAAGGAAACTAGATGATCGTCAAGAATGTTTAAGTATATTTTTTATTTTCTCTGTTCCTAGTCTCCTGTCTAAATTAGAATGTATAGGCAAACGTGGATCCACATACGAGCTTTGTAAAAATTACCTTCTTAATAGGCGACTAAGTGTCAAAATCGATACCTGTGTCAGCGATGAAGAAACTACCACATACGGAGTCCCGCAAGGCAGTGTGCTCGGTCCTACATTATTTCAGGTCTATATTAATTACCTCTGCACACTGCCTCTCCCCAATTCCAAGATATTTACATACGCCGACGACACTGCTATTCTGGTGTACGGTAATACCTGGACTGAAATTAAAACGTACGCAGAACATTCTTTACAATTTGTCGTGAAGTGGCTGCAACAAAACCTACTTACATTAAACTTAGCTAAAACTAACTTCATTCCCTTTTCTATGAATAATAAAACCAAAGCCCCAACAGAATTTACGCTTGCCATACATACCTGTTCCAACTCGTCTTCATTTTCATGTATAGTACTCTCTCGTGTCACTAACTCAAAGTACCTGGGTGTAATAATTGATGAAGGTCTAAAGTGGTATATACGTCATGTTGCCTCAAAAGTCCGAAGACTGATCTATTTTTTCAAGTCATTAAGACAGTGTGCAGATTTTAAAATTGTAAAAATGGTATATCTTGCGCTCTGTCAGTCCGTCATCAGTTATTGCATCCCGGTATGGGGTGGCGCCGCTAGAACTAAGTTGCTTGGGCTGGAACGAGCACAGAGAGCTGTCCTAAGGGTAATGCTTGGCAGGCCACGTAGATTTCCTACTACCGAACTATATGCGGAGTGTAGAGTTCTTACTGTGAGGCAGCTCTTTATGCTCCTAGCCACACTTAGGAAACATGAACAATCCCTGCCACCTGACCCTACTAGGCCCAATACCAGAACTATGTGCCTGCCAATAACTCACAAAACCACTTTTGCCAGTCGCCAACTATACGTGGTAAGCTCATTAGTATACAGGAAGATTACCAAAAACTTCGAAATAGCTGGGCTAAATAAATATGAATTTAGGAACAAAGTACAAAACTGGCTGTTTGAACAGGACTACTCTCATACCGAAGAACTTCTATCCTTTACAGTATAGTGACACAAACATACACAACTTCTTCATGCTCACATAAATCACCATCCAAACCAGCACTATATCCAAACTCACATTACTTTCTCTGTCACACACACGCATAAACGTTCCGCACATACCCATGCACACCTTACACATAATCAAACGCATACACACGCCCACATACACCACTCATTAGCTTATTCATACTCAATTTTCTTCCATGTCACCTCTTACACTCAACCGAATTGTCAAATCTTAATTATATAAATATAGCATATAGGTACAGAACACATCCCATTATATAATAAGGTATTTGGAGAACGAAGAAACAGCAGAACACTGACTCCTGAGTCACAGGATCCTCTAGTTTAGGAGTCAGGGTATACCCTAATTATATTACCTTTGTACTTGACGTACCTGAACTTTAACCTTGTACCTTTTATATACCATTGTAACAAAGGTGTTTTGAATCAAATAAAGTTTTTATTATTATGTCTCTCTATTACACGGGTTTATATCCCCTGTAAGGGGGAACCCGGTCTTTTGACAGGCTTACGCGACATGGGTCCAACACGCAGAGGCCTTTTAGAGAATTTTAATCTAAAATGTAATGGGACACCAACCGGGGACTCTCCATAGCTGCACTATAAAATGAAGTCATGGATTGTCCCCGGTGGTGTAAGGCTATTGTATGAGATGGAAACTATAACGATAAGGTCTATTGCAATGGGTGTTACATGGAATAAAAAGACTAATAAATACGGGAACAACGGCGTCTGCCTTTCAACTTTGATCGTGAAATTCTGTGGCAGACGGTAACTCGCCACTCACAAGATGGGCCCCTAAATGGCCACCACTACAGGCGATAAGGGGCAACACCGGTGTGAGCAGCTAGGGGCGTCGAGAGGTGCGGCACCGGTTTCACCATCGCGCGTCTCGAAGACTCGGAGCGGGTTTCCCCGTTATTACGCCATTAGACACTTCCACCCCCGAGCATATAGCTCTGGCGGCCCCCCTCTGATCGGCCAACTAAGGCAAGCCAGAGTTGAAAATCCTGCGGGCACTCATGGGTTTCCACTCCAACCAACCAATAAAGGCAAGCGGAGACGAGGCCCTGACCGACTCTCTGGAGCATTCGGGTACGCAGTGTCACCACTCACATTCAGCTCGCCACAAACTGCCCTGCGTTCTGTAAGCTATTTAATATACTATTTTTTTATTATTTTCTTATGATACACTTTTTTTTATCATAAGGTATGAAGAAATCAAGCAGCTACATTAATCTGCCCTCCAGGATTACCGTATCCCATGGTGAGATAACGTTTGCCCAGAGGGGTTTATTTATTATTATTAATATTTACTTGCGAATGTAAAAGATAATTATTGTGAACAGTTGAAAATGAACAAGAAGATTTGTGTTTGATAATCCTCCAATCCAGCAACCCTACAGAGTACTTAATCGACCACTTCGCTGGAATCGGCCTTTAAAACAGGTGAGGTGAAAATCCCTTTAAAAATCATTTTGATTAATTATTATTTTGATGCCATTCGATGGGTCCTGCACGTCCAATCCATCTATCGGTGCTGGAAATTTCATGCTCTAGCAGCGTGCGGGTTCTCAGAGGGCCAGATTTGGTAATTGTGGATGTTAAACACAGGTCTCTCAAAACGCGATTTGTCGGTCCACAAATATTTTATTTAAAACATCTGGGTCTTCCTCAAACCTCCGTAAACTTTACTTGGGCCAGTTTGCCCAAGAAGAGTTTCGTTTAACTGCTGGACACTCTGAATATGATTCCCTTCTGAAAAATAAAATTTAATAATTAATTACAAAGTTGATATTTGGATAAGTATTAACGGGGATTTTTAAATTAAAATAATGAAGTAAAACAACTCACCCGACTAGTCCGTGGTATGCCAGTCCTTCTATTTAGCTCTGGAACTTGTAGAAGGGTCGCGTTCAACTTCTGCCACGACCACGTCTCTTTGCTCCGGATCTACTCTGGGTACTCCTTCGCGACGTTGACTACGACCGGGAATTCGTCCAGCCATGCCAGCCAACGTGTTATGAGTTTTAATGAACACTCTATGGTCAGGGTAACGCTCCAGTGGTTCTCCTCACTGCTCCAGTTGCTGTCGATACGGCCTTGCCGCTAAAACACCACTTCCTTTGGCTATGCCATAATAATAGTGCATCTCTGCATATTGACTCAGAGAATAGCTCATGTTCCTGCGTTAACTTTTCAAATCACTGGTAATCAAGGTCCTTAAGGTACGGCGAATCGTCGAAGTCCAGTATAACAAAGCGAATAAGATATTTGTTGTAACGTTAGTCTGAGTTTATTAGCATAATTTGATGTATCTAACATTATTATTTTGACTATTTTAGTAAAAATTATAATGTTATTGTGTATATTAATACACATTAATTATTGTGCATACAGCCTTATTACGAACGATGTGCACGCCTGTAAGGGACTTGTTTACACAAAACCATCTCAAATGTTGTCTCACTCTGTGTACCTCATCATATCAGCCACAGGACGTCCACTGCTGAACAAAGGCCTCCCCCTTAGATTTCCACAACGAGCGGTTACATGCAACTCTCATCCAACGACTCCCAGCGACCCTCACCAGGTCGCCTGTCTACCTCGTTGGAGGTCGTTCCACGGTGCGTTTTCCGGTGCGCGGTCTCCATTGGAGAACCTTTTTGCCCAAACGGCCATCAGTTCTACGAGCAATGTGTACCTATTCTTTTGTAAATAAGTTTCTAACCTCATTAGTACCAAAAGTAACAAAAATAAGCACAGTGATATTATGATTTCGAATAATAACTAAATCGAATGATTTTTTAAAGGGATTTCTGCCTCGCTTCTTTTAAAGGACGGTTCCAGCGAAATGGTCGATTAAGTACCAACTTTTTTGTGATGTGCTAGCCTACATTCCGTCCGAGTTTTTGAAATGATTTAGGAATGTAGTATATTTTATGATATTTTTATTTGAATTAGAAATTTCGGCTGTGTATCACTCTAATGTAAATTCCATCTTTTCGATCAAATATTTTCTATCTTGAATTAATGACAGGAAGTTGATTACTTTATGTCTGAAAGTAAACTGCAAAAATGGAATATCAAAAGCCTTGTAAAAATAAAGATAGAACTTTTTAAGCGGCTTCCATAAAATTTTAAAGAAATTAAAAACTCGTAAGCTATCATACATGAACATACATGAGTTATTTTCGGATACCCCTGTGCATGAGGAATAAATTTTTATTTTATTTATAATTACACTGTTGGAATTATGTATATTTCCGTCGCTTTTTTACACGTAACGCATCTTAATGGCCAATTTATACGATTTCTAAATTTAGAAGTAGATTAACATATGCTGTTAGCGGTAAGCGTCTAACCTTGGAATTTGAGGTGCAGATCTCGTGATGCAATTTTTAAACAGTAAGCTAGGTGATAATTTTGATATCTTTTTATATTTTTCTTGCAGTAAAGGATTGATAATAAACTTTATTTAAAAAAATAATTAATGTACCAACAATTATCTTTGATTTAGTTTTGTTTGTGTTGTATGTTTAACCAAAATTTAAATTGTAACACTCACATTCAGTCCGGTTTCAAACTTTCATTAGATATTTTGTGTTATATATATTATTACGTCTAGATTTACGCAGAACAATAACATTCGCCCTCGCCTCGATATTTAATTTTTTTAAAACAACAATACCGCTTAATGGTATAATCACATGTCACTTACCAACCGACAATGTTCTATTTGATCTAGGTGAAATAGTCATAACTGCGTCTGTCTACCTCTCAGAAATCGAAGTGTTTTTTTAGTTTTATGTAGCCTACCTTCTATCTTGACTATTTATGGTAATTATTTTTCAATATTAGTGTAAAATCTATGGTAATTATTATCGAGCTACTGCGAGTTATTATTGAAACATAAAAAAATATTTCCACCGCACCTGAGGTTCGACCCAACAGCTCGCCTTTGAGCGCACCTACCAGAATACGTAATTCGCTAAGCTAGCATGCCATACAGTAATCTATTGAAATCCTGAACTGCAATCAGTAGCAGACACTAGAGAGTGTGTGTGAGTCTATAGTATAGAAACTACATAATAAAAGAAGGTGGTAAGTTAAAACCAAAGTCTATTGCTTTGTGCGATTGCTACTGGACTTATGAACGCGACCGTACCTTCATCTTTACGGCTGAATGAAGTTCACTGCTGGACACAGGCCTCCCCCAAAGATCACCACAACGATCGATATGGGTGTGTTGTAGGCTCATTGGGGGGTTTCGCCATAATCGCCACGCTTGGCAGACGGGTTGGCGATCGCAGTTTGAGTTGTTAATGTACTCGAAGGACACCATCCTGCCCATCCTCCGGCTAATCCCTTAGTCGACTTTTACGACGAGTTTTACGACTTTTCCACGGGAGGAAATGGGGTGGTGGTATTCTGAGCCAGCACCACACGGCAACGGCAACCGTACCTTCAGCATACAAGAATTAATTCTTAAAATTTAAATCAAAATGGGAGCAGCTATACTAATTGTCGGCACTACCCTTACATACTGGATAGATATTGAATAAAGAAAAGATAAATAATGTATACGATCATAACATCTTACCTTCTAGCGCCAGAAGAAGCGCACTTAAAAACGAATTATATACTGGCGAATTTTCCGTAGGACGTTCACTTTCATCAAAAGAAGTATTGTTTTGAGAAACAAAATGTTTTTGCCAATGGTTTAAGAATATATTGTGGTGATAGAGATTCCATCCGCCATAGCGATTTGCACTATTCATCATGAAATCGTAAAATTGTTGAACTTCCTGTAAAAATCCCAGGTGGTAACAAGTTTTTGGTGTCTCAGAAAGATGAGGACAGCAAGAATAAGAATTACCAACAGTCTTACCAAACACTTAAATGGGGATGTTATTAATGTTTTCACCGGACTTGGCACTATTTCATTGTATCTTGCGGTTTGTATTCTTGGCTGCCGTTTCAATTTATTGCTTGAAACTGGGTTTTCATTACACTTAAATTATATTTATCTAGTTAATAATGCGAAATGCTATTTAATAGGTGAGAATATAAAAATTAAATTATAAAAAGAACCTAAGGCCTAATTTATTGGCTCTACGGTCGCCAGCTCGCTTGCCTAGTGGTGACTACGGGCATAAATCCTCCCATGGAGAGAGCAAAAGAAACTGACGACTTAAGGAGGAAGTCTGATGAGACAGATTGGATATGGAAGGCGGAGGACCAGGTATTGTGGCGTGGCTTGGTAGAGGCCTATGTCCTAATATAAGCAATAAAGCCTAAAATAAGCTACATTAGGATCAGTTGATTTATTGACTAAGAGTTATGTGTCTTACAGATTGATTGAGTTGTCTCTCAGCAGATTTAAGACCAGCAATTTCTAATTGCAAATGTAATTTAAAAACCTTGATATAATTTTCCAACTCAAGAGTGCTTCTCTTTACGTCATCAATATCTGAAATGAAAAGCTTACTATTTAAGCTTAGCTTAGCTTGTTGTGATATATGAAATATGGTGATGAAAATATGATAGAAACACCAAGAATAGACCTGGGGGCCTAAAAATGCCGCTTTAGGTGAATCATATTATGATTCACCTAAAGCGGCCTTTTAAAGCCCCCAGCACGGTAGGTGTTCTCCTGAATTAAGCACTTTCACTGAATATAAACTTTGTTGCATTCTCTGGATCAGTTACCTATAGTGGTGGTTAATATAGCGTCTAGCGCGATTAAATAGCGCGCTATATTCACGCAACGTACATGCTATGCCGGCTCCAACTTGATGCTTTATAAACAGCACCATTAAAAACAACGAGTAGGTAGCGAGGATAATAGCGCGAGCAAAGGCATAGCGTGGGCATGGCGAGCCGGGTGGCAGTCATCGCGAGAATTCGCGCGCTATCGGCGTTACCTAACGCGTTGATTAAAGTATTTATTTATTGTAGATACGCTAACAATGTACGTACATAAAAATTTCGTTAAATTAAAATATATAACATACATGACATTTGATGACGTCATACACAACATCTAACAATTCCGTTCCATGAAAACTGCTATTAGAAATTCTTAGTAAAATAAATATAACCCTATCATATGTTAACTTAATACATACAAATCTATTATCCCAGCCATGGAAAGTACGAGGAAAAGTTTATTAACTTTTCTTTACTGCTCCATTTTATTTTGATAGATATTATTTTACGTATCGAATATACTATAAAGTATTCAATATTAAGAATATAACTGAAACAGCGCGCTGTCTTAACACAGCGCGCTATCTGTCCAACGACATTTAGCGTGATTCGAGAATATTCACCGCGCTTTTATCGCGTTATTCGCGTACGCCCAGTTCGTTATAATTGTAGCGTGTAAAATATCGCGCTATTTTATTATAGCAAATAGTCTGTAGCGCGCTATTCCCATATAGCGTTTTAGAAAACCACTAGTACTAATACACTGTCAGCTGAATACTCAAACGCCATTTAACGTTAAGTCCGAATTAAGAAAAAACAATTAAACCGTACGACGTTGCCGACATACTATTTAGATTTTTTTAATTATTGAGAAATATTTTATTGAATATGTAAAGATTAATTAATCTAAACACCGTACAACGTTGCCTTATACTTGATATTGGTGAAATTGTGGAAGATAATCTACAGAAGCCATAATCTAAGAGAAGAAGAAGAAGAACGTTAAGTCCCCGCTTTAACTATTCGAGAAACCGGTTTTTGGTACAAAACCGGGCGCCTTAAATTGTTTAAGCGGGGACTTAACGTTAAATGGCGTTTGAGTATTCGGCCGTATGAGTCTCAGTCACTTGAATCAATATTTATCATTATTTTGTTTGATTAGTTTTAATTTTCGCTTGTAGATAGATGTCAAGATCGGTCAAGCCGTTTCGGAGGAGTATGGTAACTAACACTGTGACACGAGAATTTTATATATTAGATGAAAAATAGATAGTAGCCGATTCTCTGACTTACTGAATATGCATATAAAATTTTATAAAAATCGGTCAAGCTATTTCGGAGGAGTATGGTAACTAACACTGTGACACGAGAATTTTATATATTAGATAAACTAGCCCTGTGGTGCCGTCTAAAAATAGCACCAAGCCGTATCATCCCGTGGGTGTAAAAGGAAACTATGGGATTAACCGAAACAGCACACAACACAAACCCAGAGCGATCTTTGATCGTTCTTTGGGGGAAGCTTATACCCAGCAATGGACGGCTGAAATGATGTTACAAAAAGCTTGACATGTTGCTGCAATAATTTAAGGGAGAAGAAATGATGTACAAATTCATAGACTCGGTAGTAAATAACGATGACGCTGTTCATTATCCAGTAGGATTTTTAAACACTTCAGATCCACCGGGTCGCCGGCGCCATAAGATTGTACTGTGAGTGTGTACTCCTATACTACTGAGAACTATCTTACTGAGAAATTTGAAGCCGCCCAATTGTGTGGCCGTGTGGTGCCGGCTCAGAATGCCACCACCCCATCTCCTCCCGTGGGTGTCGTAAAAGTCGACTAAGGGATTAGCCGGAGGATGGGCAGCAGCGTCCTTCGAGTACATTGACACCTCAACTGCGATCGCCAACCCGCCTGCCAAGCGTGGCGATTATGGCAAAACCCCCCAATGAACCCACAACACATCCATATCGGTGGTTGTGGTGATCTTTGGGGGAGGCCTGTGTCCAGCAGTGGACTTCATTCGGCTGAAATGATGAAATTGTGTAATGACTCTAGGCTACAAGTCAAAAGTTTGCATCGCCATTTTTTTTTTCAGAATTGCTTCTCGCCAATATTTCCTGGAAATGTGGTTGTTTAACCAGTCAATTTCTGGCGAAGGCATAAGAGGCAAGCTTACATTTAATTTAATTGACTAAGCAACTGCTTCTTATCGCGCCCCCTGCGGGACTCTAACCTTGGCTTAGGGCATTGCTTGGGGATACAAGCTATGCAGGTTAGATCGGTATGATTTAAATATTTTAGGGGATATTTAAGACTACAAGCTCGGGCGGGCCGCGGTGAACGTGACTGCGCGAGTCTCTTCTCGTGATCTACCGTAATTTTATCATCCAGGTAGATCAGTATTTGCCTCGGGTGGCGTACGCTACTGGTACGGGAGGGTTGGTATTCGGCGGCCCATACGACGAGGGGATTCGAGTGGGTCAGAGAAGAGTCGTAGAAGCGTTTAGAAGTTCATGAATTGCTTGATGTCGGCCCGTTCAAATCGATATTAAGTTGATCATTACGCATATGCATCGCCATGTGATATAGGCCATGATTTTATCTGGGCCAGCCCAGGGGGACACAGTATTTATGCCGCGTATTCCCAATGACCTCCCGTTTTAATTTAAGAGGCTGCAATTCCCTATGAAACTGAGTTTCGAAATAAGTTACAAGAACAATCATTAAAATTTGTGGGAGTTGACTTGAGACACGACTGTTTCTCCCGCAGATATCAGAGTTTCTGCCATGGTCATTTTTTAGTGGCGTGGTCACGTGTTAGCTCACTCTGCCATGTGATTATTCTGGTACCACCTAAAAATCTGGTATATATAAAGAAATATAAACATCATTATAACTTTACAATTTGGTAATACTCATGTTTATGTACATCGAGTTCCATTTAACTATCGTAGAGAGCATACTAATCTAATGGACACTTCTAAATTCCGGGCAGTTACTAATACTTTTCCTATAGAAACCCGTCTTATGCCTGCCCGACCAGTGAATTGAACCCCGGATCTCACGTTGAGCATATGTGCTGTATCTTTAGATTTGCTCATCTTTACTAAAATAATAATCTGGTTTTGTTTGTTTATATGTATGGGGAAATCTCATGAACTACTGAAAAATCTAAAATTTATTTCACTATTAGGAAGCTACATTATCTTTGAGTGATATATATTTGATAAAAATAAACCGCGGGCAACAGCTAGTTTCTACATACCATTATATTTGTTTTATCGTGATTAAATTTCAAAAGAAGTTGTGAGCGCCTACGTTTCAACTACCGTCACCGCATGGACATTATCCACAACTGTAGATCGAATAGGTCTTTACTTCTGAAAAATTAACCCGTGGTCGTCCGAAAACTTTGGTTGACAATGACAAATTAAAAGCTATTGTGGAAGGTGATGATACTCAATCTACGGCTGAATTAGCAGCACCTTTGGATCATCATATCAGCCACAGGATGTCCACTGCTGAACAAAGGCCTCCCCCTTAGAATTCCACAACGAGCGCTCATATGCCGCTCTTATCCAACGACTCCCAGTGACATTCACCAGGTCGTCTGTCCACCTCGTTAGAGGCGGACAGACGACCTGCGGCTATCAGTTCTACGAGCAATGTGCCCCGCCCACTGCCACTTCAGTTTACTAATCCTTTCAGCTATGTCGACAGCTTTAGTTCTTCTACGGGTCTCCTCATTTCTGATTCTATCTCATAGAGAAATACCAAGCATAGCTCTCTCCATAGCTCGCTGAGTGACCTTGAGCTTTCTTATGAGGCCCATTGTGAGTGACCACGTGTTCTGTTCCATATTTCATCACTGGTAACAAACACTGGTTAAAGACTTTAATCTTAAGGTATTGCGGTATTGTTGACGAAAAGACGTTACGAAGTTTCCTAAAGGCTGCCCAGCCGAGTCGGATTCGCCAATTGACCTCTTTCTCGAAGTTGGACCTACCTAACCGGACAGTTTGTCCCAGGTAGATATACTCGTCAACAACTTCGAGAACAGAGCTCCCAACGGATATTGAGATGGGCACGACATGGGCATTTGACATGACTTTTGTCTTGCCCATGTTCATTTTAAGGCCCACCTGTTGGGAAACTTAGTTGAGATCATCGAGCATTGTGCTGAGCTCTTGCAGCGATTCTGTCATGACTACGATGTCGTCGGCAAATCGAAGGTGAGTGATATACTCACCATTGATGTTAATGCCGAATCCTTTCCACTCCAGTAGCTTGAAGGTATCCTCCATTGCAGCGGTGAACAGTTTCGGGGATATTTCGTCCCCCTGTCTCACACGTCTCGGCAATGGAATTGCCCCCGTGCTCTGTGTCATGTACTCGGACCGACATGGTGGCATTTCTGTACAAGCACTTCAACACTTCAATGTACCGATAGTCAATCTGGCACTGCTGCAGAGACTGCAGCATTACCCAGGTTTCGATCGAATCGAAGGCTTTTGATGTTAACATCAAAACAATGTTGGTCCATTTGCGACAAATTGGCAAGGTAAAAAAGCTTGACAAATGCGAACCCTGCGAACTTAACGATCGTGATGTGCGTGGCGAGGCCTGCCTTGCGCTTCTCAGGCACAGAAACGAAAGAATTTTGAACCGCATTGTTACCTGCGATGAAAAATTTATTCTGTTTAACAATCGCAAGCGCTCAGCAAGTTGGTTAGATCCTGGTTCAGCACCTAATCAATGCCCTAAATGAAAAATTACTTCTAGAAAAGTGGTGGTCACTGTTTGGTGCCGGTGTGATTCATAACAGCTTCTTACCATATGGGATGAGCATTACTGCAGATGTGTACTTTATACCTGGCCCCGTCCGACTTCATAAATAATGTTTTTTTTTTTCCTTTTCATTGGTTTTAATATTTTAATGTCGTGTAGGGTTCTTGAAGTCGGTGTTTTGTTTGTTAAAAAGATTTGTTTCTTTTTAGTGTAAATAAATGTAAGAACTTTTTCCAATTTGTTATCAGTATTTAACACTAAAAATAAGAATGACTCAATTTGGTTCTCTGATCTGAGAGGAATCGAATCTATTAAGACATCATCTAGATAAGCGCAGTCGAATTAACCTGTTTATTGAAGCTGGTTAAAAAACTACTCAATCAAATGTAATGAAATTTATATGGGACTAATTCGAAAGCATTCTGCACCAGTTACAAAATTATTCCTCAAATCAACCTAGTTTGCGATAGCTTTGCTCTGATTGGCCATTGTAAATAGTTTACTCATCTGACTACCGATACGCTATCATCTAAAATTGTACATATAATTATACATAAGTTTCTGAATAAATGTATGCCAATCCAGCTGTCCCCAAAACAATAGCTTGTTATCCCCGGCAACGCCCTAAGCCGAGGTCCGTGTTCCGCAGGAGGCACCTTTAGCTCAAGTTGCTTAGTATTTAATAAGCCTGGCTGGAGGCCTCTTTGGTTTCGCCGGTTAAGCAACCACATTTTAAAGAAAGTTCAGCGAGAAGCCAAAAAAGGAGGGATAGTTGAGTTTACGCAGCAACATGACATAGTGAAGAACAAGTGGAATACCGAGCAATTATATAATAATAATAATATATTTATTGCCATAGTGATACATTCTGGTGTACACAATAGATAGCACTAAATTATCTTGTAAGTATAACGGAAGTAAAATGGGATAAATTATTCCTTAAACGCTTGACTACTCGTTTGGTTTCTTTATCATAAGGCCGGCTCAGAATGCCACCACCCCATCTCCTCCCATGGGTGTCGTAAAAGTCGACTAAGGGATTAGTCGGAGGATGGGCAGCAGCGTCCTTCGAGTACATTAACAACTCAACTGCGATCGCCAACCCGCCTGCCAAGCGTGGCGATTATGGCAAAACCCCCCAATGAGCTCAAAACACATCCATATCGGTGGTTGTGATGATCTTTGGGGGAGGCCTGTGTCCAACAGTGGACTTCATTAGGCCGAAATGATGAAATGATCATACCAAGTCGCTAGAAAGTAATTATGATTATGTCCAGCACTTACCAAGTGACTTAAGAATTTCTTTAGATGTGCTAGTTTTTATATCTTGAATTTTTGTTTTTATTTCTATGTACGAATCCTTTGTTTTAACGGAAAAAGCTTTAAACTCGGAAAATGCGTAATTTGTTTTATCTGCTTCGATCTCTGTCTGTGAGCCCGGAAGAGTACACTTATTTATACTTAGATGAAGAAGACTTTCCTCGATTTTTAATCGCCTTAATTTTGCAGATAGGCTCGGGCCCCATGAAGCATCAGATGTGCTGCTGTTTGACTTTGTGGACGCTATATCCATATTAAAAATGCTTAAACAAATTAGATTTCAATCAATATTGATCAAACTTGCAACGCCTTTTCTAAGCGCTTGACAACCAGCAAATTAAAAAAGCAATTTTGCCATAAATTTTAAACAGTTGACATTTCAATCGAATAAAATCGACTAAATGTACTTGGTTGGCTGCATGGCCTACATGGTTGGCTTCCTACTTGAAATCTACTCTTGAAATAGCTATGACTTATGACATTTCATTTTGACTGACCGAGTGAGCCCAGAAAAGATTCTGTTCTAGACTTCTACTCTACTGCTCTAGCAAAAAAGATTTATGGAATGGATAGTGAAATGAAGCGAGAATATTCTTGAATTAAATAAAAATGTTCTCTCGTTCCAAATTATTTATCTCCAGGTCTTTTCCTTTACGGGTCGGTATTGTTTATTATTTATTTACATATTAAATTCATACTAATAACGTACCTAACCTTACAATTTATTAATTTCAGAATGTTTGTAACGTGGAATATCAAAACAATGCCAGATTTTTGTACAGTATAACAGCTACAAGAAGTCGATCGACGACTCCACTTAATACTTTCGTCATGTTCGTTCCGCAACAAGAGGTATGTAATTTGTTACAAATGCTAATGTGAGTACAAATTTAAGAATGCATAAAAATGTATTTATTATAACTATGAACAATATATTTTCCCTCGTGAGACCTGGTATTGATTAACCACCCCTTTCCACCCACAGTTATTGTAAATGGGGGATAACAGTACTACAACATCACCACACACCTTGTACTCTCATAACATCCGATTTACTATCACCAATACTTCTCGAGGCCTAGTGATCAGCAGTATCATCTGTGTGTTAAGACTGTAGCTGCGGTCATTAACCTGCTTGCACAGCATGATGATTAGAGGCACATTGCAAACTGTAGAGATTTAGCTGATATTCGGCTTCATTATATCCCACATTTGGCCCATTTGATTTGCACTTGCTTGACTTTGAATGTGTTGAGAATGTTGGGTGTGCATTTCAATATGTATTGGGTTTGTGTGGGGATTGAACCTGCAATATGTAGCACAGAAAGTCGTTGTTGCTTATCTGTCGCACATACCGTGCTGTCAAATATTGTCACACACATAGATTGTTCATCATCATCATATCTGCCATAAGACTTCCACTGCCAAACCAATTGATGGGTTACATGCTGTGTGTTGTAATATTGGGGGGAATTTGCCAGTACTCACCATGCTTGGCAGGCAGGTTGGTAAGTGCACAACAGCTGCTGTTCTGCAGTGTGGATGCTGCTAACCATCCCTCTGGCTTAGAATCCAATCTTTTACAACATCTACAGGAGCACATAAAGTGGTGCTATATTCTTAATCCAGACACCTGAGGCACATAGATTCTTGAGTAGCTAACAAATTGGTTGTACACATAAGTTTTGTTTTTTAATGGGTGCTTTAATTTTTCCTTTGTTTTGGGTACAGTGCAAATGCCCAATTGCTTAGCCACTGCGCCAACCATGCATTTTCATTTGAAATTCTGACAACATCATTCAATATTATTCTATTTGTATTTCCAAGATGTAACATGATTCATGCTTTATACTTTTTCAATGGGCATCTTAGGAGCATCAAACTCACCAGTAAATAATAATTACCTGTTAAGTATGATATAAACCAGGTATGGGCAACAACCAGCCCGCGAGATATGATCCGGCCCCCGAGACATTAAAAACCCAATTTAAAAAATATTACATTAGGTACTTATACTGACCGGAGTGACAGTGAGGCGGTAAACATCTAATCCTTTGATGTTTGCCGCCTCACTCTTTGATAATCGCCGCTACCCAGCTTGCTGGATCACATTCTTTGAGGTTTGCCGCCTCACGGGCGACCCATCAAAAGATTTATTGCTTCTCAATTATTCTAAACTAGTTTATTCCAGATTATTCCTTCATTTTGCCTATATAAGCGGGTGGATGGCCCGAACGTTAGTTGATAGTCCAGTTCTATTTGAGCTACCAAGGTGATAACATGGACAAGCGAACTGCATATCCTAGCAAACTGCTCGAGCCGTCAACTTACTTTGTGTGCATCTTGAGTGGTTACTAACTATAGTTTGTTATTAAGTTTATTGAACGAAAAGTAAACATAAATGATGTCTGGTGGAAAGAAACGAAAAGTAGATACAGAGGGTCGGCAGTTTCAAGAAAAATGGACTGAAGAATTATTTTTTATCTTGCACAATGGTAAGCCTATTTGTTTGCTGTGTAATGAATCCATTTCAGTAATGAAAGAATTCAATTTAAAGAGGCATTACTCAACTAAGTATGCTACGCTGCACTCACTGACAGGACAATTAAGAACAGACAAAATCCAGAAGCTTACCGCAAATTTGAAAAAAACAGCAACAAATGTTTCATAAACAAAGAACACAACTTGATAATGTTGTGAAAGCTAGTTTTATAGTTAGCTCAAAATTCGGCTTCTGCAAAGGCATTAAAACCATTTGTCGAAGGAGAATTTATCAAGGAGTGTATGTTAGAAGTTTGCAGTATTTTGTGTCCTGAAAAGAAAAATGAATTTGAAAAAAATAGTTTGTCAATACGAACTGTTGATCGACGTATATAAATGATGGCTAATGATATAAAAACAACATTGACTGACCGTATGGCTGGTTTTGAATCATTTTCTATAGCATTAGACGAGAGCACCGATTTGTCTGACACAGCTCAACTGGCTAAATTAATCGAGGTGTCGATAAGGAGTTCACTATTACTGAGGAATTGCTTGCTTTACAGCCGCTAAAAGTAACCACTACAGGAGAGGATATTTTTATTGAAGTTCAAAAGGTATTCACAAGTTTTGGCTTGCCATGGTCAAAATTAATTGGAGTATGCACTGATGGTGCAACTTCTATGGTCGGCTTACGTAAAGGTTTCATCGGAATTTTGAATGAAAAAGCGACAACATTAAATGTGCAAAAAGATGATTTGATAGTCCTTCATTGCATTATCCACCAACAGAACTTGTGTTCTAAGTCCAGAATGTTATGAATGTGGTAGTAAAAACCATCAACTTTATTCGAGCCCTCGGGGGGCTTAACCATCGTCTGTTCAAGGCGTTTTTGGATGAAATATCAGCTGAATATAACGACGTAACATATTGTTGTGAAGTCAGATGGCTGAACAAAAGAAAACCGTTGAAACGGTTTTACGAGCTTAGAAATGAGATAGCAAACTTTATGAAAATAAAAGATAAACCACTATCTGAATTAAGTGACCCAAAATGGATATGTGACTTAGCATTTCTGGTCGATCTTACAGGCTATTTGAATGATTTAAATTTGAAACTTCAAAAACAAGGACAATTAGTAAATGATTTGTACAGCCATTTGAAAGCGTTTCAGATCAAACTACGCTTGTGGGAGTCACAGATGCTGTCTGGTAACAGTTACCATTTCAACACGCTCTCTGCGTATGAAAATATTGCTTATGCTCAATATGCTCCAGTTACTGTCGGAAAAATTTTTGAACAGATTTCGCGACTTCAAGAACATGGAAGACTGTTTCAGTTTATTTGCTACTCCTACAAAATGTAATGTACAAAATGCTCCAATATACTTACAAATGGAGTTGATCGAGATTCAAGAAAACACACTCCTAAAATCCAAATTTGAAGACGTAGACTTGTGCGAATTCTACAAAAAATACCTAGAAAAAGACAATTTTCCGCAGCTTAGAAAATTCGCAATAAGATTGATTTGTGCGTTTGGCAGTACTTATAAATGCGAACAGTTCTTTTCATCGATGAAAGTTAATAAATCAACACATCGTACAAGACTGACTGACGATAATTTGGAAAATTCTTTACGTCTTTGTATCAGTGGAATTAATCCAAATATCGATGGATTAGTTTCCCAAATTCTAGCTCAAGTGTCTCATTGATTTCGGTGTATTTAACTTTCGTAGTTTGTAACAATTGCAAATTTAACGATTTAATTATAATGTACCATTTTTTTCCAATTTCATTTTGTTATTTTAATAAATTGTACTATAATAACATTGTTGTATTATTTCATGTCTAATTTCTATCACAAAAAATATTATCACTACTTTAAAATGCACTAAGTACTTTTAAACGCGGCCCGCGAACGTATTTGCACGCTAATTTGGCCCTCAACATGTCAAAGGTTGCCCATACTTGATATAAACTCTGGCATTCAGTTATATGTATTGCTTATGTATATTTTGTAGGTTACCACAAATTATAAATTAGGCGAGAAGTAGCACTCGCTACTTATCTATTTAAAGTGCTACATGGTAAAACAAACAATTTAGATATCTTAATGGAAATTCAATTTTGCGTACCGGATAATTACGTGGGTCGGCGGCGACGGCCGCAACTGCTAGTGGTACACAGCATGCGTACCAACCTGCTGCAGCAGGCGCCACCGCTTTGTGCTCTCTCGACGCGGTGGCTGACCATATTGATCTCTGATTTGATTCCTGCTACCAGGCTCCAGAAGATAAGCAAATCATTTAAATGTCAATGTGTACGTTTTTACAATAAAATCCCAAGTGATATTCAGACATTAAGTCTTAATAAATTCAAGTCCATTATAAAGCAGAAGTTGTGTAAAAAGGGTTTCTATAAAGTTACAGAGTATATGGACGGCAAAAATTCTTAAAAACTCAATAGCTGCTCTAATGTTCAGAGGACATTAGGATTGACATTATTGGGTTTGATGAATCAAATACCATTGCCATTAATTTTTATTTATTTTGTCATTTTAAATGAAGGATTATATTAATTTATTTAATGACATTTGATTATACTTCATCCTCAATTTGTTTAAATGACATTACTTGGTTGTTTTTTTTTTTATATTCACTTCATTTGTATTTGAATTTTGCCGTGTGGTGCCGGCTCAGAATGCCACCACCCCATTTCCTCCCGTGGGTGTCGTAAAAGTCGACTAAGGGATTAACCGGAGGATGGGCAGCAGCATCCTACGAGTAGGTACATTAACAACTCAACTGCGATCGCCAACCCGTCTGCCAAGCGTGGCGATTATGGCACGACCCTCCAATGAGCACACAACACACACAAAAAAAACTGTAACAATTATTATGATGTAAAAAAAAGTAACCATGGAGTTTCTTGCCCGTTCTTCTCCATAGGAAATCAACATCTTGGAATGCAGCAACTAAAGTCTTGACTATTCATAGGTATCTGCATATGGTTTTACATTAATAAAAAATATTTTATCTTTATTGCTCTCTGGACGAATTCACACAGGCTACTTATAGAATAATATGTTATAGTTTTTAAGCAATTAATTCTTTAAAGTGATTGTTGAGTGTGATTTTTTTTGATAATTGGTCTTAATTGTTGTTGTGTAATGCCGATGTATACAGGGTGTCCAGTAAATAGCACGGCAGAGCTTGGGTCAATACCTACCAAAAAAACACAATATATGTTCAGCAAAATCTTACGGTATTGATCCAAGCCCTCACCCCCTGCAGCATGTCGTGCTATTTACTGGACACTCTGTATAGTAAGTAGGTATAAATGTAATATTAATAACTTCTCTGTCGCATTAGGTAATAACCTGTAATGATAGATGTAAGTGAGACTGACAAATAAATAAATGTTAGGGGATATAATTAAGGATGTAGGGTGCACATTGAATTACAACTTAATCACATTGATTAAAATCACAAACAAAATCATCCAACTTGTTTATTAGTTTAGCTAGCACTACCTACATGTATCTATTGTCATGTGTATATATTAATCTGACATTCATTGTTTTCTAGGCATGGATTGTGGAGCGTATGGGTAAATTTCATAGAATATTAGAGCCTGGACTAAATCTGCTCTGGCCCATATTAGATAAGATAAAGTATGTGCAGAGCCTAAAAGAAATAGCAATAGATGTTCCTAAACAGAGTGCTATCACCTCTGACAATGTTACATTAAGCATTGATGGAGTCTTATATCTTCGTATTATTGATCCATATTTAGGTAAGTTTATAGATTTGAATGATAATAATAATTTTTTACACTAACTAGAAAAGGATGCTAATAGATGAATATTTAAAAAAAAATGATTTTTTATTAGTTATATATGACGTGTCAGTGGTAAAATGAACTACTTATCTATTGTATTTCACCGTTATTTAAGATATCCTGAAATCTTATCATATACATTTTGTTACTAGAACATTCGACTTGTAATAATGTAAACAAAAATACTGTAACAATTATTATGATTATAAAAAATTACCATGTAGTTTCTTGCCCGTTCTTCTCCATAGGAAATCAACATCTTGGAACGCAGCAACTAAAGTTTTGACTATTCATAGGCGCCTGCATATGATTTTACATGAATAAAAAATATTTTTATCTAGATCTGATGTAATATGCTTGCACGTAGATTTTTCCTCTGCAATTCAAGTGTTAATAAGGCCCTATTTCATGCATATTGTCTATGTTTTTATACGACGGCACAGTTGGTCCAGTGGCTGATACAGTCGGCTGCTGCGCTCTGGGTCGTGGGTTCTATTCCCGCACGGAACAAATATTTGTATGATCTGCAGGTAGTTGTTCCGGGTCTGGGTGTATTGTGTGTGGAATATATGTCTGTAAAACGCACCCACGACACAGGAGAAATCCTAGTGGGGCAACTTTTTTTCAAAAAAAAATAAAAAACATGTCCGTTATGTTCAAAGTTCAAGCGATCGTCACTGAGCTCCATTAAGAGTGTAGTAGGTACAATGATGCATACCGCATTCTCCTACGATTACCGAGATACAGCAGCGCGTCGAGCATATTTGCCGACGCGGGAGTGCCTGACTTCCATGCAGTTATTCGATGTCGTATTGCATCATTCTCGGAGAGAATACGCAGCTCTAACAATCATCTCCTAAGAATTGTCAGTGAGGATGTAAATGACCCAATTTACAGTCATTGGCTCGAGGTTCAAATCGGAGTGCAAATCGGCACTAGCTTCAACGTAATGTCATAAAACAATATTGATTTAAAAAAAAAAAGTTGTGGGCAGCTCTAGGATGATTTCTAGAATCGGCTGGAACGCACTTCCTCAGGTTTCTTTTGAAGGTAGTTCAGTTCCTTTCAGTGAAAAGATTAGGAACTTGGGGGTGATCATTGATAGAAATCTATCCTGGACTTGCCAGCTGCAAGAAGTTAGTCGTAAGATATTTGCCACGGCAGGTTCCTTGAGAAGATTACGCAACTTTCTTCCTACTACTACTAAAATTGCGCTTGCACAATCCTTTCTCCTTCTGATCCTCGATTATGCTGATGTCAGCTTTCTTGATCTTACAGAAGAACAACTTGATAAGCTTGAGCGACATCAAAACTTTTGTATTAGATTCATATTTGGGTTAAGAAAATATGATCACGTTTCAGAATTCCGCACTATGCTCAAGTGGTTACCTATTCGTCTTCGTCGGAATACACACATTCTTTCGCTACTTTACAGTGTACTATTCATTCCTGCTACTCCCTCCTATCTTAAAAAACGTTTCGAGTTCCTTGGTGATACTCATTCGCGTACCCTAAGATCATCAGAAAACCTAAGGCTTAAAATACCCATGCATTCTACAAATTTTATTGACAAATCCTTCACGGTTCAGGCCGCTCGTTTGTGGAATGCATTGCCAATTTCAATTAGACGGGCTCAGTCGCTACCAGTGTTCAAGCGACTGGTGAGGGAACATTACATGTCACCGTAATTATACATTTTTGTTTTTTTTCACGTTTACCTTGTCTATATGTCACATCACATCTGTGTTATCAGTTGTCCTAAGTCGGAATAAACTTTTTATTTATATATTATGTATATATATTACCATATATGTATATAATTATGTATATATGATCTTCATTATTTATATATTTTGTATAGTATTATTCAAGTATATAGATATGTATTTGTGTGCACCAGAGACTACCCCGCATCTTGTGTAGTAATTTTATTTCTCCATCCTAAGGTTGCCTGGAAGAAATTGCCGTGTGCGATAAGGCCGCCCATTGTACTCTATAATCTAAGTGATACCTTTTATTGTATTTTGAATAACTGGTGTACAATAAAGAATATAATAAATATATAAATAAATACTTTGAAATCATTATTATAGTCAAAATTAATGGTAATATCATTTATGTAATTGGGACTTAGTGCCCTAAATAAATAAACTTATTATATTATTATATATATATATATATATGCTGCCGGCGCGATCCGTCGTCGTATTTGTTTGTTTAAACAAATATATATACTACATATATGTAGTGCTTTGCAACCGTAAAAAATGTTTATCGGGGGTAGTTACGTTTATGTTTGTACACTTAGGTACGATGCAGTATTTGTAATGTATTTTAGTTTCCATAATTATACCTACTGTTGTGTTGAGCGAACAAGTACGAACTGCGGCGAACAGTCGCCTAGTCGCTGCGTTGTCCCCGAGCCGAGCGAGACTTTCAGCGCATTTCCCGGCCGGCCGCGCGTCATATAATTTCAAAATGGGAGGGAAAAGCTTCACAACGTCGTCATTTATGAAGATGACTGAAAAACAAAACTGCTATTTATTGCAACTTTAGTGTGATTTAATAAATACATATATTTTTTATATATATATATATATATATATATATTTTATATATATATATATATATTTTATATATATATATATATATTTTATATATATATATATATATATTTTATATATATATATAAATGTTTGTTGTGTCACCGTCGGCCACAGAATAATAAGTTAATGCGCGAGCGGCGCTGCCGGTGCGATCACGACACTTGTAGCGTCGTATTTGCTTGTATAATACATATTTATTCATAATTACTCGCAGTAATAAGGAAGTTTCCATTTTTTCAGTTTTATATTTATTAAATCACACTAAAGTTGCAATAAATAGCAGTTTTGTTTCTTTACAACTCTAAAACAATATATTTATAATTATAAAATAAATATTTTGAAACCCTCACAACAAGCCCTTCCATTTTATATCTTACACGGTACCGGTTGGGTAACTTTATTCTTTAATTTTCTATATTGCCCCCCAAAAATGACCCCCATATTCAAAGTTCATTTATTTACTTTACATATACGTGTTTGGGTCGCAGGAATCCATATGTGTACCAATTGTGTGTAAATTTCAACTTAATCGGTCCGGTAGATTCGGAGCAAATTGGCTGTGACAGACTGACGAACAGACCGACACACGAGTGATCCTATAAGGGTACCGCTGTTTTTCCTTCGGACGTTCCGAACCCTAAAAAATAAGAGTTAAGTGGTGCAAAATGATGCTTTACCATTTTCGCTGACAGACGAAAACTGAACCAAGCCGCCTCGGCGCATATTTACGTTACACAATATGCTCGGCGAAGTTGCTGATGGAGCGCTACCATTGCGCAACGATGAAACTTTAAATAGAAATAAATAAATACATTAAAAAACTTCTTGCCTTAATTCGGCAGTGACACGTTCTAAAAAGTCTCTAACTTCTTGTGCATAAGTGCGACTTCGGTCTTTAAAGATGTTATATCTTTCAACAGCCGCGTGACATCTACGTTGTCAAATATGCTTGCACAGGTCCCGCGGGACGTACGTTCGAACATCATCCGGATCAGTCTCCTTGAAAACTCGGAAGATGTCCTGCAGGTTCCTCTTGCCGCGTCCGTCTCCCGTTCTTGTGCCAAGGCGGGTGTTGGGTCTTGGCGGTCTCACTAAGTACCTTCTTAGCGCTCAATATATCCTGCTCCGTATATTATGAATGAAAAGTTAATGTTATTTCCCTTTATTGTTGTTATAAAAATTGACAATATATGTTCCCTCTTGAAGAATACTTAAAATATCGTTGTTTTTAATACGAATTTTATATGACGAAAACACGTCTATTATGACGAAAAAATTGCAAAATGCAATTCGCTTACATTTCGTTTTGGGTAAGTATTTTAAAAAAAGACTCATTCAGGGACCTAGATAAACTTTATCCGAATGCGAATAATAGCACAATATGGTGCAAATATGTTGGAATTAGAAATTAATCTGGCATTTCGTTTGTACGGGCATTTGTACCTCCGCCGCGCTCTTAATTACTATTAGATTTTTTTAAGAAGTTTAATAATTGATTGATTTAATGTTTTAATTTTTTTTATTCCAGCTTCATATGGTGTAGAAGATCCGGAGTTTGCCATCACACAACTTGCTCAAACCACTATGCGTTCAGAGCTTGGTCAAATATCACTTGATAAAGTGTTCAGGGAGAGAGAGTCTCTGAATGTGTCTATAGTGGAATCTATCAATAAAGCCAGCGAAGCCTGGGGTATCACATGTCTGCGATACGAAATTCGTAAGTTATTCTCAATATTGTTAAATGTCGAAAGGAAAAACACATTACATGATACCATGATCTTATCCATATCGCAACATGCAAAAACATATTCTTATATAAATTAACTAGCTGGGAGCCGCGGTTTTACCCGCGTTTAATTTAAAAGAAATTTAGAGTACTTCGACAGAGACATTTGACATAGAATATATATATTGGATTTCAAGGGTTTTATTTAAAAAGTAGCCTAAGTTATTTCTTATAACATCAGCTATCTGCCAGCGAAAGTCCCGTCACAATCGGTCCAGCCGTTTCGGAGATTACCCGGAACAAACGGACAGACAGACATAACAAAAAAACATAAAATGTTCGCCTGGCAGATGCTCGTTCAGCGGACGGTTTGCGACTTAGTACTGTTATTGTAGTTGTTGCGCCTAAATGAACTTAGGAGCAACTTGTACAGTAAGTGAGAGTATTTAATTATAAGTTTTATTGTGTGAGTAAGTCGAATGTAGTGTGTAACGACTTACTCAAGCCTAAAATCAGGCGGGTGAGCTGAATCGTCTAGGATGAAATCATGCGGTAATCAATTGGCGTCCGGAGAGCGCGCGTGCCAATCGCCAGGTCTTGGATGTGAGGCCAATCCGTTGCGTCGGCACGCGCGAACGTATTCCTTGCCAGGCGTACCGCTAACTCGTCGACCGATTTCATACGCAGATCGCGGTGGAGGACGTCATTGCGGACGTAATACTGTGCATTGGTGATAGTGCGCAAAACCAAGTGTTGTTGTTGCGCACGGAGTTTTTTCCGATTTGGCTCTGTGGTGAAGGGCAAGCCAGGACGGGTCTTATATGGGATTATTAATTATGAGTTTAGATTTAAGAGGGAGGCGGGAATTGAGGATTGGGTGGAGCAAGTAGCGGGTATTTGTCACCCGTGACACTGTGTCCTTGATGTGCCTAGCCATGATAAGCCGTCGGTCAATGGTGATACCGAGGTATTTGGCCGAGTCTCTTAGGTTTGGTGCAATGGTAAATGCATAGTGTGGTAAAACTGAAAGTACATGTAAGTTTGAATATATGCACTACTTTTCTTAATTATTTTACAAATTTTTAAAGGGTTGCCCTGTCAAAAATGTACGTAGTTATAGTGAAAAAAGTTCCCATAACATTGTCGGCAAACCAGTTGTAACTTAGAATACCCACGTAGTACCCAAAATTTTCATCAGACAGCTTGAGGTTTTTCGGTAAAGTAGGCCTAGTATGTAAGAGTACGCAAGTGTACGTAGTTTAAGAGTACGCGCGCGTACTCTTAAACGATATTTTTCGTCTGAAACTCTAATTATTATTATTTAAAATATTTTATACTCATTTTGGTCGGCAGTATGTCACAAAGCAAAAGACCGCATCACATCCCCTTGATCGTTGCATTAACATGACAGCCACAGAATATTTTATACTTTAGAATCTAAAAAGTGGATGCGTAATCCTCCTGGTGATGCTATTACAACGTATCAGATAACTTATATTCTGGCTCTAGCCTATTTTAAAGCTGCCACCCCTGCTAATGCAATTGAGAGTTGTAAAACGGGTATAGTGCTGTTCAATCCTGAAATTTACACAGAAGAAAATTTCTTCCGAAACGATTGAACATGATACTACGGCTTCCACAGCAAGTCCCAAGAACACAGCCGGTAGCGCATCTTACAGTGAAGTCCCTCAGTCATCAGTAATCTAAATCCTTTCTCTGCGCTTCCTACCCCACAACGTAATCATCCTTTTGTTCAAAGAGGAACAGTATCTACTATTATTTTTTACCGAAATAAATGTATGAAACTTAATAAATCAGCTTCAACATTTTCACATTGGAACATCAAAAACACTGGCCAGTGAAGGGGGACGCTTCTTCGTTTGGCGAAGAAAACCGATGTGGTACCACAGAAGAGGAAGTAAGACATTTCCAGCAGTTCACCATTTAAAAAACAACTTCAAGAAGAACGCACTTTAAAGAACAAGAAACTTAAAAAACCCCAAACACAATTTAAGAAACCAAAAAGTATACCGATAAAGAAAATATGGAAGGGTCCAGGATGCCAAGAAATATATAAGGAACCAATTAATAAAGATTTGATAGAGTGTTCGAGGTGTCACGCATGGTAGCATGAAGATTGTACCGAAATCAATAATATTGCATGATATAATTGCAACTTGTCTGGTAAATAAGCTCTGCGTACTCTTGTCGACCCACTTACGTACTCTTGTACATTATATGGTACAAGAGTACGCAAATGCCTTTCTTTTGTTTATTTTTTATTACTGCAGACTGAATAATTTCTGCAATTTATTATGATTATATGTTGTTCCTAACTAGATTAAAGTAAAGAATTTGTAATTATTAGATACGTTAGTTTCGTTAGTTAAGATTGTTTTATTTTTGTATTGTCTCAAACCTTAAGTGCGTACTCCTATACCAGCTTACCCTAATTGTGCAATGGGCGGTCTTATCGCTACATCCAAATAATGGCGAGTGCTATTTCTTGCGCCGTTTATTGCATCTAGTGCGGGGATCGACGTCGTTTGCGTTTTTGAGAACAGTTGACGCTGTTAGTTTCCCAAAATTGCCCAGCCTACGGAGCACTCCAACTTCTTGACGATGACAAACAAGCGCTCCATCTACTTGACGATGATAAACACTGGGACGATACTCTCGAGGAGGTCAGCGACAGTCCCAGTCGTCGGCGACATTTATTCGCCGTCATGTTGGTCTTGCAAGCGCGGTCGGGATTCGACTAATTGCTGTCCAGTCAGCGCACATTATAGTGTCTGATCTTGAACGCGTGTCTGTATAATGGACGGTGGTGGTGGCGGCGGCAAGCAGATCGCTCGCAATCGGCACGCTGTATGCTCGCTTGAAGCGCGCGGTCTGTACGCTGTATGTAGGATGGGAGGATGGCACATCATGGAGATCACACTCGCAAAATTCATCTTGATATTATAAAAGTACAACACACGACTTAAAGCCCCAATTTAAATGACAAAATGAGTGGTGTGGTCATAATAAGCGATTGGACTGTTAATACTGGGCGGAAAAGGGCAAGCTAAATTTTATTATGAAAGTTATTGATGTCGATACCCAGTGCCACGTGGGAAAAGTTTCCAAACAAAAGACAAGAGCGAATGCTTTGGTACGCGGCTGGCTGGTCTGGATGCAATATGTGGCAGGCCTATGGGTCTACTCTAGTGTGATCATACGAGGACCTGGAGCCTCCCTTAGGTGTCGAAGATGACCGCTCCAGTGGTTTTAGCCGGTAGGAGTCCGGGCATACCCCTTCGCCCTTCCCCGGGGCGAAGGAAGTTCATGAAGAATTTCCACTGGGCACCAATAACAATAAAATAAAAAGCATAGGCCTTTTTATTTTTGATTTTATTCTGTCTGTCGGTCTGCCATTTAGAAATATATCATAATCCCTTTACACCTATTATTACAAGTTCCTAATAAAAGCGCAGGTAATTATTGCATGTTTTCAATAACATGGCAAAGGCTAGTATATATATGATATGTGTATATGTTTAAATATATGTATATAGGATTGATAACTAAATTCTTATCAAGCTCCTTGACGACTTCATCTCCCTAATCAATCACTTATATTTTTATTTTTTTATTTGTATTTTTATACAATCTTGAAAAATGTTTATTTGTCTATATTATCATAATAAATTCTGCTAAATAATTAAATGAAAGAAAATGGTATTTAAAAATGAATCGATAACATATGTGATATCCCATCACTACGGTCGGCGCGTAAAAAACGTGTTCTTGTTCAAATCATATCGCACCTCTCTCCACCGTAACAGTCTCCCCGTACAAAATATCATCATGCGGTAAGCATTAGGGGGTTATCTGCATGCTGGACCTATTAGGGTAGGGTTCATATTTGTTCAACGTAATCTAGACTCGAGTTTTACTTAAAGTTTTAATTCTCGTTCTGTAATACGGGCTTAATGTGCGGCCTGAGTGCACGCTCAAGACAAGCGTTTAGCGGGGCGTGCGGCGTTCGCGTCAAATACACGGATAAGTATGCAAGTGTCCTAAGTGACAACCGAGCACTGGACACGGGAAGAGCGCGCTTGTTTGCGTCGAGCGAGGTGTCTCGTGTAACCTCAAACCAGTTTGTTATGCAGCGGTGACAAGAGCATGCGGTATTGTTGTTCAAAGATATAATCACAGAAATTTTACTGTAATATGATTATTTTCTCAATCTTCATACCAGAATAGAATAGTTAAACTGTGGTTTCACAGAGAATGAAAAAATCTTAGAACCCACTTTCTTTACTTAACTTCACTTGGTCCTTGGCTTAAGTCAAATATCTTCTAAATTCATACCAATATCGTACGACGGTGATGCCATGACGAAATTGTGTCTGGATCACTTGAGCACTGAAGCTTTCAGTCAAGCCAGCCACACCGATGGACGCTCTCTAGCCGCTCGCCCGCCCCGTGGAACGCCCCGCCCGCGCCGTACGCTCTTTCACTCGGGCCATACATACATGTACAGATTTAGGTCAGTGTCCAAGATCAAAATCTGTAGATCAAAATTTTTGCGAAATCTCTTGTTTTCGTTGTTTAGGAAAATAATTCTTATTTTACATAATTATAATATAGTATAATAAAATTATTGTTTACAGGGGATATAAAATTGCCGACTCGCGTTCATGAAGCTATGCAGATGCAAGTTGAGGCGGAACGGCGGAAAAGAGCCGCCATTTTGGAGTCCGAGGGAGTTCGGGCCGCGGATATCAATGTCGCTGAGGGGAAGCGTCAATCTAGAATTTTAGCTTCAGGTAAAAATTCACATTTGTGTTGTGTTATTTTTTCTATTATTACCGCCATTATACGCGCATCGGTACATTCACATTAATTAGACTAACATCTACATTAAACTCCCAATAACTCTATGCAATTGGTCTCATCGCTGCAACATCACTCCATTGAGGCTTAGGGGCACTGGCTTTTCGCTTGTGGCAGCCAGGGCCACAAGGTCAGGTAGTGTACGGCGCAGTCGCAGAATTGTACGCTATGCGCGGACTTCGGACTGCCTGCAGGGCAAAGGCTGGGCAGCAAGTCATGCGCAGGAAGGTAAGAGGGGGAAGCGAGCCCCTCTGCCTCTCCCAATAGGCCGGAGACGACTGCGCCAGCACCATTGGTCGCAGGCCCATCGGAGGCGATGGAAATGGCACATTGCCAGTCGTAAGAGTCCTTTAGGGTAACCTGAACCACTACCGCAACGCGCAGAATCTATTACTGCAGACTGTTGCGGAGTGGTCGGTTGCATTGGCGGTTGGGGCGGAGCCCTAAGTTATTCAAGAACATCCTCGCTGGTTCGGGGATGCCGGAGACTCCGACGCCATCTATTGCACTGGGGTTGAAGTTGGGCCGCCCTGCTCGCTGCTGGACAGGGGGCAGGGCTTTATCGCTGTAAAATGGACCTCTGGCAACAGTCGGCTGTCTCTTGCCGACTTCGAAGGACACTTGGACGGGGTGGCGCGCAGCATTCGCTGTTAATGCTCGCCACGTCCAGTGCTCGCATTTTTTTTTCGTCTCGTCCTGGTATCTCCCTCTAGTCTAGAGCTTGGGGCCGTCGCAACGCGCCGAGGGGGGGGGGGGGGGGGGGGACAATACAAGACTGGGCGGCATCACTTGACCTCCGATTGCTGAATCGGGGGTCCGTTAGCACCTGCGTCCGGTGGCAGGGGGCGTCGGTCGTGGACCTGACATGGGCGGCTCCTTTTGTGCCGGGTGTCGGGCTGGCGGGTTGCGGAGCAGGTGGTGACGCTGTCCGACACCACCGCCACATAGTTTTTGACGTGGGCCTCCGTCCATCTGGCCTGAGCCGTCCAGGTCCTAGCCCACAGTGGCGGCGTTGGGCCCTCACACAGCTCGATCGAGAGATGCTCATCGCAGCCGTCACGGCGTGGTCAGAGGTCGATCAAGGGATCTTGCCCGATCCAGAAGAGAAAGCAAACTGCTTCCGGAATGCGATGACGTCGATATGCGATGCATCGATGCCCCGGACCAGGCGATCCCGGCGTACGGCGGTGTACACCAAGGCTCGGAGGAGATCGGTCTGCCTGGCATCCCGCCGCTGGTACCAACGAAGCCGACGCCGGCGTAGTGCTACAGCTGGAGACTGCAGAGGCCTATATGGCCTACCAGGTGGCTACATACTGCAATCCGCGAGGCGAAGGCTCGGTCCTGCAGCGAGCTCCTGGAGGGATTGGATAAGAATCCGTGGGGGAGACCTTATCGTATGGTCGTGGGCAAATTGGCCCGGTGACTGAAACCATGGCGCCGGATTTTGCTCGAGAGAGTACTTTCAACGCTCTTTCCGGTGGTCCGGGACCGTCTCGATCCCTCTCCACCCCTGGCTGCCTCGGACTGAGCTGACGAGTTTGAGATTTCGGAAGGCTCGCTTTACTGCACCGGGTCCGGATGGTATTCCGGGCCCCGCATGGGTGTATGTACGGCAGTCTCTTGGGGACCGCTTAAGGCGGCTGTTCACCAGCTGCCTCCGTCGAAGCGTGTTTCCGTCAAGCTGGAAGGAAGCCGGATTGGTTCTGTTGAGGAAAGAAGGAAGACCCGCGGAATCGCCTTCTGCGTAGCGGTAGCAATTTTCGTGACTAGAATCCATGCTCTGGATCTGCAGATAACGCCTCACAAAACCGAGGCGCTATGGTTCCACAAACTGCCGCGGATCTAATCTGTGGAAGCAGTCCACCAAGGCCCGGTCAAATTAGCTTAAAAGTATATACTATAGAGCTGGAACAAGTACTATTTAATTAAAAACCCGAGACTCGCCGATCGCTTCTTATAATTGCTCAATATTTCACGTATTTGAGAGTACTGAATGTGGACGGGTGTTTTTTTGGATTTATACGATGCCTCACACTTGGATTTCTCCTATGTTGTGATTACGGTTTACATACTTAAATCTGACATGCACAAACACCCAGACCCGAAACATTACCTGTAGATCATACAAATATTTGGTCCGTGCGGGGAACAAAGCCGCAACACGTAACGCAGAAAGCTACTTGCTTAGCAAGTGTGTCAACCGTGCAATAATATTCGGAATTTAAACAGATATTAATATACTTATGCACCGGTTCTGATGATAGGTTGACTGGTAGAGAATGCCTCATGGCATTAAGTCCGCCTTATGTATACTCAATGTACATAAAAGTTTAAATAAATAAATAAATAGTTATATGATAATTTTCTATACTTTCAGAAGGGTTTTTAACTTCGTTTAAATTATCTGCATTTTCATTCAAACAAGCGTTTAAACCGGAATTATGAGCGAGCTGACAGAAGTTTTGCCTTAAGTAACTATGTTAGGAGGCTACAAAAACATATTTGTCAATAAAAAAGTTCAAACCCGAGAAGAGTTGAAATATGTATAAATAATGTTCTTTTAAATAATAATTCGTAAAGAGCTAGAAAAATTCCTCGGAATTACGGAGGTAGTAAATTAAGGGACAATATATGGTTACGTTACCAGGGTTCGGGATAAATTAAATATTACCAAAATTACACGAAACTCACAATATATTCTTGATCACAATTAATATCATTTATAATACTTACAGGATAACTTCTTGACATTCCACTTGTTCTTCATTAAGTTGTATCGCGGCGTAAACTCAACTGTTTTCTATACTAACGATGCCGTATTAAAACAACAAAAAAAACATTAATTTCCAGGCAGATGTAAATTTAATTTATTTACCTGACGAATTTTACTCCCTTTTTACCATTCAGTGGCACTCTAGCAAGAGAGCGCGATGGGACGTTCTGGAACTGTTTTATTACGAACGCTCTGGCTTGACGCGTGGTATTTGAATTCAGTGAATCTTTACTTTCAGAGGCTGAGAAACAAGAGCAGATAAATAAAGCATCTGGTGAAGCACAGGCAATGCTCGCTGTGGCGGAGGCACGTGCACGAGGACTCAAGGTCATCGGCAGTGCGTTGGCTGCACAGGTCATCTACATTTATTTAATTTAAATGTGCCACTACTAGTTGCTATTGGAGTAGTTAAACCACAATCTGCCCAATTTAAAACTATTGTGAATAACAAGCATCGCGCGTCGTGCTGATCTCTAGCACAGTTACTTTAAAACATTATTTCGATTTAAAGTATTTCATTCTGCTTTTACTGTATATACTTTGTCAAGTCTCGACCGCCTAGTACAATCCGTTAACTTGTAGAGTGATCGCTGATGACGTTGTGGGATAAAATCTATACTACTATTAATAAGAGACTGTGAGTTTGTTTATGTATAGAAAATAATTTCTGAAATAAATGTTTCCAAAAAAATCTATACTTACTGTATAGATTTTTTTGGAAGTTAAGTAAAGGCGTGTCATTAGTTGTATGTTAAAATGCAGTCTTTTTGCAGGATAGCAAGCATGCCGCATCTCTAACCCTGGCAGAACAGTATGTTTCGGCGTTTAATAAGCTAGCGAGGACGAACAACACTCTCATTTTACCGGCGAATGCAGGAGATGTGTCAAACTTAGTTGCTCAGGTATGTATTAAAAGTAAACATTATGATTAATGACCAGTGTTTTCCTAAAAGTACGGCGCGACCATCAGTCTGCTATTAAGTTAGTAATAGCTAAAAAATCGAAGCCTTTTTGTACAAGCTGATTCTGATCAGACAGGCATTGACTTAAACAAAACATATTCTTTACATACAATAGCGTGTTTGTTCTGTTTATCATTTTTATTCTCATCCAAAATCTAGCTTCCAACAAAAGCATTAAGATTAGAGTTGCAAGGAATAATCGGCAATTATTCAGTATTTGGCCTATAGGGCCACTTTTACACTATTCGGCCGAGCGCCGAGTATTATTTAATATTGTTTACCTTGAGTAGAAATTTTCTATCCCAAATTAAATAAGTATTATTTCAGGTATAAGAAAATGTTTTAATGATTGATTTATTTTCATAATGAGTGAGATTTGGTATTTAAATACACATTACACAATCAGTCCATTACTGTCCCACTGCTGGGCACGGGCCTTTTCTCACGATGAGAAAGGTTAGCCTTAGTCTACCACTTTGGCCTAGTGCGGGTTGGCAATATAATATAAATCCAACTAAAACTGCCAGTGAAAAACTTAAAAACAAACTTATTTTTATGTAGGGTTATATTTGAATGAGCTTAATGACAACATTTGTCTAAATAAAATACATATTGACTAACATAGAAAATAACAAATTAACCATCATAATCAAAGCTAAGGAGAAGCAGGTCAACAACAAAATAATCAACTTTTATAAACTTTTATCGGGTGATCTTGTTATGTATACATATAAGAAGGGCTCCACGAAGCCAACAATTTATAGGCATGTAAAACGGATTATATCTTTCGATCAGTCATTGCGACCACGAATGCTGCAAAGCATTCGAAACGTCAGGAAAAACAAAAATCTATAATATACGCGATATAATCCGTTTAAAAGTGTTTTATTATGAGTAATAATCGCGAAAACCCAAGACATTACTAATTTATAAGCATATTAAAACTATTACGTCGTTGTTTATGAAAACGGAGATTGTTTTTTTTTGTTAATGAACAACTTTTTGAATAATTGATTTGAAAAAAAAAGTTCTAGTTCAGACTATTAATTATTAGACACCGTGCTGCCATTTTTTTAAGGAATTAATGCAAGACACAAGAACAAACCATAAATGAAACAGACTAAAAATAAAACCATTCGCGTCAAATCTGCCCTCTTTCTTTATGCATTGTCTATCAATAATTTTAATAATAAAATAGAAAAGCAGCGTCATTAAAATCATATACAAGATGTAAGCGACAACGTACCGAAAACTTTGGGAACAGAATACGCAATAATAGTAATAGGGAAGCTCAATAAAAATGCCGTTTATCTCGGAAATAATAATATTTTTTTTGTAATTTTTGAGCACGCAATGTATCATAAACAACGCAATCAAAACGCTATGTGATTATTGTACTAAGCTATGATATTATTAGGCTATTGAAAGCGATGACCTCCGTGAACTGTAGCGATACAACAGCCGTTTAGTTTTTATTTTACATTGCAGCTTTATGTGAAACTAAATAGTACATTGTATTTTTAATTATAATTATTTTGATTAATTATCCAATTTACTTAGATTATTATCATAGTGTCCGCGAGAAAGTTAGTTTTCTTAAAATTACCTCTTTTTTCAGGCCATGTCAATATATTCTACAGTGACAGCCCACAACGCACAGACTGTTCGAGACCAGCCCGATGTCTCCCACAAATATGAGGAACCTCTAGTCAAACTTAACGCATTCTCAGGAAAAGGCACATTGAGTGGTCAAGCTGCGTCCAACGAAAATGACAGCTTAGCAGAATACTTCTCAGATGACGAAGAACGAGAAAGTGCAAGGCGGTCTCAGAAAGACAAGAGAGAGTACCATACACAACAGTTGCACAAGTCAGGAAAGTTAGAAAAAGACACATAACACTGTTATGAACATTAGTGCCCATTGTTGAAGATATTCTCTGCATTTTAAATGTAGCTATTAAACTTCAGGTATATTTGCAGTTTGTGTGGATTTCAGTGGTTCTAGCTCAAAGTACCGCATTTGCTTTATTATGGGCATGGGTATGTGTATGAATAATGTATATCTAAACATAAAATGTATCTGTCTGCATTCATATAAAGAAGTTTTCGTCCAAATATCGTCCCTAGCTATTTGGGCCCTATGTTGAACAGCCTGTCAGGACATGCTCTCCTTTAAAACGTCAGAACAACTGCTATCCGGACAAAATACAAATAATTCAAACGTAGTCGTGCATATTGGACTAGTGTGAATCAAAGCTGGAGATATACATGCAAGACGCATTTATTTTCATTGATTGTACAATACAGTCAGTTCCAAGTGTAATAAAAATGTACAGATATTTTGCAACATTTTGAAGTTAAATCATACCGTATTTGTTGAATACTTTAAGTTATTTATTGTTAAATAACTAAAGAAAATAATAATCAAAATTACAAATATTATTAAAAATAAATATCTTTTAGTAATAGTACAATCCGAATTCATTTTAAAAATAAGTTTGTAAGCTTCTTGTAAGGCAAACTATGTACATCTTGTGAGTAGACATTATTATCAGTTAAACTTATTGCAAAATCGTATTACACCATAAATCTTACTTATTAGCAGAGATCGGAATAAGCAGAGCATAAATATTTGCTTAAACTTTAAGTAACACACCTAGAGGGGTAGGTATTTTCCTGTTATATTTATATTTTCTACCTAGCGATTACTATACTGCGGTAGTTTGGGCATATTTATGCCCAGAAAAATGTTTTGTAAGTGTAAGAAAAATATAATTACATAGTTTTGACTTTTTGCCTTTTATTTTGAAATTCTTTTATTTTTATTTTTAACGATTACATTTGAACTATTTACACACAACAAAGCGGCAAAGTTTTATTTTCTTGTATGTAAAACAAATTGCTTTTTGACAAAGTTTTAGTACGGAACCCTAAGAAACTTGCTTTGAACACTAACTTGTTTTGCCACTATTCAAAGTCCGATTAAAATCTGTAATTTCTTAAATCCCGAAATGAACATTTTAAAACTGCCGGATACTGAAGCGCCACTCTTAAGACCTGCTTAACTATTTGGGGCGAGGCCCCTAAAATTGTTTAGCGGGTCAAAAATATCAAGTGGCGTTTCAGTATTCGGCCGTGAGTGTATTACTTAGCATCCTTGAAATTTAGATCAATATACTTTGCCTAAGTATTCCGATCTCGGCTTGTTAGTTTTTTGCCTTATAGCTAGGTGCCCGGCCTTTTCCATAATCCCCTTATAATTCCAGAATTACATAGAATAACATTTTTAAAATATGACATTATTCTCTAAATAAAATTTTGGACCGTATGTTACCTAATGCCTATTTGGTTTCAATCTGGCACCACCTAGAAAAAGACATTGCCATTCGTAATATGGTAATTTAAAAGTTAATCATCGTCGTGGCACTAAATTCAATAGAAGATAATACGAGCTAACGCTATAAGCCACTCACACGAATACGATATTTCGAAGTGCGATCCTCCTACTCTGATTTGATAATATCGTCAGATACGTACTTAACCTATTGAAATTATACTGTGTATTTTGCAAGTTCGTCTTTAGAAAAAATATTTATGGCGAAGTAGCTGTAGCCGCCGTCAATTGCCAGCATAAAAAGTAGACGCCAGATGTTATACAATTAATTAAACAGTGAGTTTTTGGACCTCATAATCGTCATCTCTTTTTTATTTTGTTATTGAGGTTCGACACTATTTGAAATACACGAGTAGAACCAATGATATTTTACAAATAGATGCGCCACACACGAACATTATGGCACTACAGAACGGCGTAAATTTGACTATACCTACTACTGCTGTACTGACAGCTCTTAAACATGCGCGAAGGAACGGAGAGAAAATTAAAGCAACCATGCGGCATACAGGAAAGAGCTGAATATACATACACCTTTAGTTACGTCAGGTAGCAGCTATGCGCATGTTCGTTGGATGTCGTCCTGGCGCCGGCCGCCATTAGACCGCGTAATAAAGAAAAGTTATGTAGATAAGCTTAATTTATACCGAGTAAATCCTAATAATATAATGTAACGGTATATGTTTCATTATATTATTCATTAAAGAAAAGAAGAATATCTTTTTATATACACAACCAATAAAATCATTACTCTAGTTCCAAGTAAATTATAACTCTGGGTGTTCTACTTGTGTATTTCAAATAGTTTTGAATTACCAATAAAGAAAATAAAAAGGAGATTACCAATTTAGCGGTCTAAAAACACACTGAATTACTACGTTCAAGACGGTCAGCATTATCTTAGTCACACGATGTTCTTAAAACTACGTCTTGAAATAATAATAATTTATTTTAATAACTTCCCATAAACAGTGTTTGATACCGCACTGTCGCATGCCGTAACGCATTAATTATACGTGTGGAGTTTTAACTATAACAATTCTTTAAGATATTTTTACAAATTTTTCCCTCTGATTAAAATAACTGACTGTGCCTTCCTCGGGTTGGTTTGTATTTGTAGTCACTGGCATTTTGTGGAGACTAAGGTAAGACGCCGATAGTTCCGTACCATCAAATTGTCGTAAATGGATCTGAAACAAGTTATACAAAGATAAGAGAGAGGATATCTTTTACATTTTATACAATACTAGCTGCCCGCTCCAGCTTTGCACAGGCAGGTACATGCAAACCCGATTGCAGCGCCACCTACCAGGTCTAATTGTGAATATAAATCATCCAGAGACCCACTTAAACATACACAAACAGGGCCGGATTTAGGGGAGGGCAACCGGGGCTACAGCCCGGGGCCTCTACAAAAGAGAGGCCCCCACAATAAAAATACTAATTCCGAGTAAACAATTTTTCCTTTGATATTGTTTTTCAGGTTTAGATAGATTAGGTTCCATTCATTAATTCTAAAATTTAATTTCAGATATATCTTGTTTTCGATAGTATTTATATGTTTGTTAAATACTAAAAGAATCTACTTGGTTTCACAATAAATTATTGAAAAACTCGACTGAGAAAAATTGTTCATTTCATATGGAAAATAATTTGGGGCCAGGGGGCCTGGGGCCCTGTACACAAAAAAAAACATCAATATCGGTCCAGCAGTTTAGGAGAGGTTCAGTGACATACAGAAGAGTTATATATGTGAGATTATCAAAAGCTTAATTAATATTCTCAAGTACCTCCTTTTTCTAGCTTTGCAACTTGTTGGCTTAAAGTCAAATATTGGTCTAACAAAATAATATTAATTTTATTATTAACACAAGCCTTAAATATCACACTTACCAATAAATGCAAGTTAACTTCATCACTTCTGCTCAAGTAAGGAAAGTTACCGCCGCTTTTTAAATGTGCTAGTTTTGCATGAGGGTATGATTTATACAGGTCCTCACGAACTCGAGAACTCAAGGCACTTTCATCCCACACATCCATAACTGTGATTGGCAAGTTACCAAGTGTTTGAGGTTGAATGTAACAAGGTGTGCAGTTCAAAGTTAGTCTTGATGCTAGCTCCGATTGGTTTAGCGATTCCAGCTATAATATTACAATAATAAATCTTATGTCTGCAGACAATTTAGTCTACATTGAATTAATGTTAGCTTTAATGTCTTTTAGTCTGGTTTAAGCGAGTAGCTTATGTCCGAGGTAGATATAATAAGGTAAGTTTTAATGTCTTTGTTTTATTACATAGTTGTTTAAATGAAAAAAGTAAAATTTGAACAGTGTCCAGCAGTATATTTCATGTGTGTCGTCTGTCGTGGTATCTGGATTAAGAATATAGCACCACTCCATCTCCATCTATGGACGTCTGAATGGCGACTAAGGAACTACACCACTCACAACAGCAGCCACTCTGCACTCACCAACCCATCTGCGAAATGTGGTGAGCACATGATAATTCCCCCATAAATGACGACACATGGCATGTAACTGGCATCTATGGGGGAGGCTTTTGTTCATCAGTAGACGTTTTTTGGCTGGTATGATGATGATGTTCAGTTGATATAAAGTTTAAAGTTATAGCTCAATACAGCATAACAAACTAATCAAAGATAGCAATACCAACCAATTAAAGGCCATCGCACATTATAATGACTCAACGTGAACTCAAATCAAAGTAATGCATTGAAATATGAGCATTATCTTGTAACTCATATAGGGACTTCCATAAAAAAATAAAATGCAAGCTGTAGCCTTGTTAACAACATCGGTCCACTCACTTATCCCGCACGGTTGATTAGTGGACTATGGCTGGTGGCTTGTGGATGCAGAACCAAAGTTATTATGGGATTGAGTTGTAATAGTGTGTAATGGCCTTAAGATAAATTTCCTGCATCTCAAAGTTTATATTGCTGAAGTCATATACCATCTACATTTGTAAAATTATATTTTTTTATTTTTAATGTTAAGATATTATGTGGTTTTTATTAATTTTATCACTGTTACATAATACTTATTGCAAACAAACTGGTTTTGTCCATAACAATGATATGTGACAACTTTAATTAAAATCTATTAAATAATTTGAGCTATATTTCATTCCCAAATTGAGTCCACTGAATTCATTTAAAAAAAAAGGATTCATATTGTGCATGTATAGCTTTTTGACTTACTCTTTCCACCATAAAGTCAATAGATTCAGCCATCCTTATGTCAACTTTGTCAGTAGTAAAGTTTCCCATAAGCATTCTTTTCAACACTAGTGAAGGTAATAGCCAGAAAAGAGCTGCAGAGTCATGATATTCAAACACTGAAGTGTCTGTGAAAGTGTTGCAGAGAATAAGAGATGCAACACGGGGACAATTATTGGTTATTTCTGCAAACTTTTGTGCTATGAAACCACCTGAAAAAACCAAAGCAATAGAATGAATACTAGCTGAATTGAATGTAATTAAAGGTACCTAAACTAATCTACTGATTGACATAGTTTGGATGTATTAGAAATACAAGCAAGATATGAGTTTGAAAGCACAAAATTTACTGTAATGAACTTGCTATGTGTACCTACAAAATGTTAAGTCTATCAGCACAAGAATATATACCAACCTAAGGAAGCTCCAAATACATGAACTTTGTCAAGTTCAAGGTATTCAATGAGCCTCTTGAAGCCATCACACCATTCTTTTATGTTCCAGTATGGTGGGGGTTCAGCTGCTATTACTCGGACACCCCGCGAAGCAAGCCCCATGACTTGCTGAAAAAATACGTCGGCGGTGCCAGACACAGGCGGCAGACATATCAAGGGACAGCTTACAGATTTTGGACCACTGTCGAATATTCTCCAAGCCTGAGAAAGTTGTACACATAATGTATTCAAAAATGAAAAGGACCACGTCCACAACTAAGTGTATATACAGGACAGGGATTAGTAACTTATCCAGCGCACGATAATATCTCACTGAAAATGGTGTATTGTTGTGCAAGTGTAGGTAGGTAGGTGAGTACTTAAAGTTTGTTTACCTTGGTTCCGTCAGAGTCCACGACTACTTTCCGCAAAGGAATGCTGCTTCTAAAACTGAGATATTCATTGGACTGTGACATTTCGCTAACGCAACTCATTTTAAATTTCTTAAAGTTTGCTTCTGAGAATAGATCAATTCATAAACTATAATAATATTACAACTTAGCGAAGTATCCTAAAAATGTTGATTTTGTGTGACGTTTTGCTTTAAACGTCATCGACTCATCCACAGACTAGATAGAGAATAGAGATACACAGACTTATCCATCAGTGCCATTGACCTATAAACTAAGAACCATACCTACGAAATAATCGTGGCGGAACATGGCGCTCATTTGAGAGCGTGGCCTCATGGCCTGTTATTTGTTAATTGTAGGTCTGTCTGCTGTAACTGAAATTGCAAAATGTCGATATCGATAAATTCTGTTAACATGATTTCATTGTAAGAAAAACATTATCCCTAATATTTCAGCTACAGTTAAATATTTTCCGGTAAAGGGATTTCTATTTGCTATATTATTATTTCTTAATTTGATTTTCTTGAATTGACTGAATATGTTTTATCTTAACATTTAATCACATCATAAAAGTTGTTACTGAATAAATAGAATTTTAATAACGCATTTTCTTCTTTTGAATATCTTAAAACGTGACAAAGAGATTAAGCCGGTAGACCGGGTATCAGCATCCTGCACCAATGAATATGTACATACTTTGATCAGCTGATCCACAACTCATTTGCCAAGTACGGTAAATACATATGATATATACTATAGAATGCCCATGTTTAACATTGGGCGTAAAAGAGTTGAAATGAGATTTACTGTTTAGATTCCAGCAAAAAATAGACCAGCCCTCTCCACCTTTGGGTGTTGTATAATTACTGGATTAATACTTTAATCCTATAATATATCTTCTGTTCAATAACAGAAATTGAATTGACTAATGTAAACTATTATTAGATTTTTGTTGATGATGAAATAACTGCAAAAGATTTTTAAGAATTAATGAGAAATATAAATACACATTTTCAATGTAAATTTATTAATAGAGTATATATTGCAATCACATTATCAACATTTCTACCTTAAAATTGATAAATGAAATGACTCAATTGTCACAATCATATCTCAAATCTGCTGAGTGACGATGTCTATTATTTGTATGTATATGGTGCTATATTCTTAATCCGGATACCACACGGATTAAGAATATAGCACCACTTCATCTCCTCTCGTGGATGTCGTAAAAGCCGACTAAGGGATTCTAAATCAGAGGGATGGGCAGCAGCATCCATTTTGCAGAGAGTGACAACTAAACTGCGCTTACCAAACCGCCTGCCAAATCATGGTGAGTATTGGCAAATTCCCCCCAAAATGACGAATTGTGCGAATTTAAAGAGGAGTTTTTGTTTGCCTTTGTTCAGCAGTGGACGTCCTATGGCTATTACGTTAAGGGGTGCAATTCCTTAAGCGCAAACATCCATACATCCTTGAATACAGAATCGAAATATCGGTGTAAAACCAATTTGGTATTCGCTAAGATATGATTGAAGCTATTTAAGGACACGTTGCAGACGGTGAGCCACGAGGAACAGTCTTAGCGAATACCAAATTGGGGTATCACCGTTATTTTAATTCTGTTTTCAAGGATGTATGGATGTTTGAGCTTAAGGAATTGCACCCAAGGTTGCCTCTAAATAATTATATAAAATGTGAAATAGAGACTAAGAAAGTACTTTCAAACCAATGCACAGATTCAAGATCTAATTATGAAATAGATTCAACGGAATATAAAATAAATGATTAATTCATTCATAATATTTGCATCACACAAAGTCTGAGGTTTTGAGGCGGCGGGGTTTCTCTGGGGTTATGAGGTTGCCAAATTTGTTTATTTTGTAATTGGTTTACAAAGCGTTTTGAATTTCTTTTATGTTGAATTTCTTTAAAGCTTGCAATTTGTGTGGTAAAACATAAAACTTGCGGTAATACTTGTAATTTGCCTACTCATCCTCAAACAAAGCATTATCATTAAGTACAATTTGTAAAAATGCTAACAAAACTTTCTCTATCTTGTAATATTGTCTTTAATTTTCCGAAATTTACTTAAGTATTTTTGTATATTCTGGTACTACATAGATAATTAGAATTACTAGCCTTGGGCAAAAATATCGATTTATCGATATTTTTTTCTAGATATACTATTTTTATACGATACTGTTTTTAAATATCGATTCGATCGTCTCGTTGCAAAAAATGACGTTCGGCCGAAAAAGAGTCTTCTTCTTCTCTTAGAATAAGGCTTCTGTAGAGTATCTTCCACAATTTCGCCAATTTTTAGGATTCGGATAAGATGCATCCCGGAAAAGGGCGGGAAACTCAAACTGGCGCGGTTATCATTTTGATTTTCTTGAACTTAAATTTTAATTTAGTATTCGTTTATTTATCGGTAGAGTAGTTTTATGTAAATTTATATCGTTTTTATTGTGTATATATGTGTTGTGATGTGTGTGTGTGTGTGTCAAAATGTGTCAGATGAGATGTATAAAATTGAAATTTTAATATTTGTTATTAAAATATATTGAAGACGTTCATGAGACAATACGTAAATGTTTTGCTCCGCGTATTTTCTAATGTAATAATTGTAAAAAGTAATTACAAGTACAATTGTGTTACATCAGTGTGAAGTTGATAATAAGGACTATTTGGTTGTGCTCATACCATATTCCAACTCATCCTGATTCGTTGAACTGAATAGTGATACAAATACGCTGCTGCTACACTACTAGTAAGATGGCACCAAACGGACATAGCTTCGCATGTTGCAAAAAATCCATACCAAATAAGCGCTTTCTAAATTACTGTCACTGTAATTCCAAGTTCCATATTAGCTGTGTAAACATCTCAGAAAAGCGCTTCCAAACTATGACATCTAACAGAAAATCGTCCTGGAAATGTGTAGAATGTCGCTATGATCCGGAGGTTGCCAATGCAGCTCCACCGCTTAACAACTCCAACTCGGTTGACAGTATTAATGTCAGCATAAACGAAAGCTCGGCCAGCGAAGACTGCAACATTACAACGCGAAAGAAGCCTATAACATTTCCTACATCTATATGCAGCACGGAAAAAAGTTTTGAGTTGGAGGAAAGATTAAGAGAAATAATCAAACAGGAGTTAAACAGTTTTCTCGAAACAAAAATACTAATTACGGACCAGCTTCAGCACATGACTGAACAAATATCTGACTTCAAGGCTTCAGTGGTATTCTACAACGCACAATATGAGACGCACGGGTTTTGAGCGTCTCAATATGAGACGCTCAAAACCCGTTTGGAAGAAAAAGACACGTTTATTAAAAAGCTACAAGCCGAAAATGAACTACTCTTATCATCATCGAGAGACCATGGAACTCGGCTCTCTTAAGTAGAGCAAAATCTCCGCGAATGCAATGTGGAAATTAATGGCGTCCCGGAACACAAAACTGAGAACTTAATTACAACCATAATACAAATTGCTAAAACAGTGGGAGAACAACTAGAAGACGGTGACATCTTGCACGCAACCAGAGTAGCCAAATTAAGCCTGCGGACACCTCGACTTCGTAACAGTTTACTAGCAGCTGTTGGCCAATTCAATAGAAAACAACCTCAAGATAAACTTAACTCACAACATCTAGGCATTGGAGGAGATAGCAAGCCGGTGTACGTATCTGAACATCTGTGCCCATCAAACAAACAACTACACGCTATCACAAGACAGTTGGCCAAGGAGTTAGGCTATAAGTTTGTGTGGGTGCGGAACGGCCGAATATTTGTCCGAAAAGACATTCCTCATCCTGCAATACTAATTCGCAACGTGGATAGCCTGTCTTTGCTAAAAAATAACAAGTAGATGAATTAGATATTTGTTGTATAAATAAATAAATAAATAACAGTGTTCTATATAAGTTTCTGGTATTAAGTCTAATTGCAATGCTTGACATATATTACCAAAACGTTAGAGGTTTAAGAACAAAAACAAACGATTTGTATCAAAATATTTTATTTAACGATTACAAGATAATAGCTTTCACAGAGACATGGCTGAATTCGAATATCCTGAATACCGAGTGTTCGATTCTAGGTACGTTGTTTATCGTCGAGACAGAATATGCCACAGTAACACCAAACAAGATGGCGGTGGCGTCCTTTTAGCTGTATCACGGGATTTTCATTCAGCAAGAGTACATAACTGGGAAAGTAATAGCGAAGACCTTTGGATAAATGTTAAACTGAGTATCGACAATATTGTTAGAAACATAGCAATTTGCATCTTGTACCTACCTCCACCTGTGAAAGCCGAGTCCCTAACCACGTTTCTGGGGTGCAATTCTTTAAGCTGAAACATCCATACATCCTTGAATACAGAATTTAAATAACGATGATGACCCAATTTGGTAATCGCTAAGATTGGTCTTCATTGCTTATCTTCTGCAACGAGACCTTGAATAGCTTCAATCATGTCTTAACCAATACCGAACTGGTTTTACGGCGTTATTTCGATTCTGTATTCAAGGATGTATGGATGTTTGAGCATAAAGAATTGCACCCCTGGATAATGTAAGCGAAGTTAGTAACAATATTGATGATATCATAATTCTCGGAGATTTTAATCTCAATTTTATTAGGTGGTCAATCGAAAGCGGTCAAACCATGACTATTCCTTATAATTATGATAACACATTGGGGTATTTGTTGGATGATTTTCTATCGACAAATAAGTTTTTTCAATTTAATTCCGCTTGTAATATTGACGATAGGACATTGGACTTAGTCATTAGTAACATGCACAACCTCAATGTTACCTCTACCTCTGAATTACTAACTAAACTTGATGCCAAACAACCACCTCTTTTGGTTTCTTTATTAAAGGGAGAGGTGAAATGTTTGCGTCCAAAAAGCGACATTCGTCCTAATTTTTACAAGTGTGATTACGAACACATTATTTCAGACTTACAAACTGTTGACTGGCGCAAAGAATTTTCTAATTATAACTGTATTAATGACCTGGTCTCTACATTCTACTCTAAGCTAAGAGAGCTCATTGATAAGTACGTACCTAAACATCGAGCCAACAAATCAAAATATCCCACATGGTTTACGAATGCGCTCATTAAATTACTTCTGGAAAAAGAAAAGTATCGAAGAAGGTTTCGGAAGTATAAGAATCCCCGAGATAAGTTGAGTTTCGAATTACTCAGAAGCCGTTGCCATATGATACTTAATAAAACCTATAGTGAATACAAAATCAAAATTGAAAATGATATAGCTAAGGATCCTCGAGCATTTTGGCGTTATATAAGGAACAGTAAACCTACGATTCCTGCCAGAATGCACATGAATGGCGTAGTAGCTTACAACGGACCTGACATTGCGAATCTTTTTGCTTTCCACTTCTCATCTGTTTTTACTATTCCAACTGGCAGTTCGGTGACTGATATTCCAGAATCTTTTGATGTATTGAACTGTACTCAATTTACAACAAACGAAGTCCTTGCCAAATTAAGAAACTAGACACATCTAAATGTGCCGGTCCTGATTCTATACCACCTATATTTATAAAAACATGCGGAATGGCGATCGCGTTGCGTTGCCACTATGCCTTATTATTAATCGGTCTTTGGAACTAGCAGTATTTCCCGATGAGTGGAAAAAGGCCCGTATAGTCCCTATATATAAAAAAGGCGACTCAAGTGATATAAGAAACTATAGGCCGATTTCTATATTATCGTGTTTCTCCAAGCTCTTTGAATGTCTTGTTGGCCCAATTATTACGAACTATTTAGATGCGAAGCTTTCCGACAGTCAATACGGTTTCCTGGTAGGGCGTTCTGCGCAGACTAACCTAGTGGGATATATAACGGATATATCGCAGGCTTTAGATAACAGGGATGATGTAGATGCAATTTACACCCATTTCAGCAGTGCATTCGATAAAGTGAGCCATTCTCTCTTAGTATGCAACGTAGCGGCATTCAGGGGTCGCCTTTGAGGTGGTTTACGTCCTATCTCAAAAACCGTTCTCAGTTTGTCGCAGTCAATGGTTACGTATCATACGAGTTTAACGCGCGGTCAGGAGTCCCGCAAGGGTCCCATCTTGGTCCAGTATTGTTTTTATTATTTGTAAACGACATTACAAGTCAAATTAAGCACTGTGCAAGTTTGCTTTTTGCTGATGATTTAAAAATGTATAGAAGGATCACTGGGCCTGTAGACAGTTTGCTTATTCAGAGTGACTTGGAGAAAACTGATGCCAAAATAACAATATGGCCTTGAAAGCAAAAAAATGCTTTCATATACGTTTCACGAAAAAAAAAAGCCTATTCCCACTACTTACAAACTGTGCAATACCACATTGGCAAAGGTAAGTGAAGTCCGTGATCTTGGTGTGACAATGGACAGTAGTCTGAGTTTCAAACCTCATTATAACGACATTGTCAAAAAATCTGTGCAGGTGTTAGGTTTCATAAAACGGAACACCCGGGGATTCAGATTGCCCAAGACTAAAATAATTTTATACAATGCCTTAGTGCGCAGTCGGCTGGAATATGCTAGCGTTGCTTGGAATCCGTTTTATGCTGTCCATTCGTTTCATTTCTAAGCACCTCACCGTACGCATGACTTAATATTTATATATAAACTTGCAAACGGATTTATAAAGTGTAGCGATCTGGTGGAGCGCATTCTATTCTCTGTTCCATTTAAACCGCCTAGACATCCAAATACCAGACTGTTACACGTTCCGCGATGTAAAACCAACCTAGGTTTGAACGCTCCCTTGATCTGTCTGCAGGGAATTTAATAGCCTCAGCAAATTGGCAAACACAGATATTCACGGTGGGTCACTCAATAGTTATAAGAAGACACTCACACACAGAGGTACATGAGCATGACATGGGTCCGTAATAATATATGACTATGGTTGTTTTAGATTATTCTGTTTCGGATTAGTGTGGTTTGTCTATTTATGTTTTATTGGACTGATTTAAAATTGAATAGTTGGATTCACCTGATTTAACTTGGATTGTATTTATTTGTATATTTTGTTTAATTTATAAAGCAAATAGTTTTTTTATTTTATTCAACTATAAATTGCATGTAAGAAAATATGATAAACAACTACGGGTTTTTACAATACTATAAAAGTAAAACATCTGTTGACGTACCAAGAATGTTGTGTGTAGCATTAATGGGCATATGTATCAGCACTATTATTTTGTAACATTCTGTCTGTATTGTTTGATATGTATGCTGTTGGTATACCAGTAAATAAATAAATAAATAGTGTTAGCGAGGATTTGGTAAGTTTTTTTATACATATGTAAATATGAACAAGCCCCCTGATATCGTTGATCCTGGTGGTACAAACCTTAGGTTTTACAGTTTGTTACAATTAGTAATGATGCATCTAGCATGGATACAGACGGATCCGTGTCTACTAATTAGAGAAAGAGGACTAAATCAGTACGAGTTTGTAAACATTGCAACAAAAAACGAAAAAGAGAACTAGTACGGATTTAGGAAAACTTACTCCCAACGACTGCATGTGTGACGAAAGTAATACGCCCCGGGACTCAAAACAAATTAGCATTAATATCCCTGAGAGCACTGCTTCTGCTTTGTTGAGTACGAGTAATGTTACACTAGACAATCAAAATATGAATACGGTTGCTGAATAAAGTGGAAGCAATGTTACTATTAACGAGAAAACATATACTCCTGTGGGTAGGAAATTATATGATTCATCGGATGCTGCCCCATTTTCGGTACATGTGCAGAAGCAGCAGATAGAGGGTTCCACCACCTTGAATCCAGTCATATTTGGTAGATTCCTGAAAAACTATAATTTTTTAAATATTGTTAATGGGAGTCTTAAGAAGATCGGAAGAAACAGATTATCACTCTCATTTTCATCATACCAGTCTGCGAACTCTTTTTTTTTCCTCGAATGTACTTATTGATTATAATTTTAAGGCGTTCATCCCATCATCCAGCACTACTAGAATGGGTCTGATTAAGGGCGTTCCTACGGAGTTAACGCCTGAAGAGGTGATCGATAACATAACTGTTCCGATTGGCTGTGGTAAAATATTAAAAGCCCGCCGCCTTAACTATAAGGTTATGGTCGATAATGGTCCAACCTGGAAATCATCTCAATCTGTAGTTTTAACCTTCGATGGACAAGTATTGCCTAAACGAGTTTTCATGTGCTTTATTTCCCTACCAGTTGAATTGTACACTTTCCCTATGGTGCAGTGTTATAAATGCTGCCGATTTGGGCATACAAAAGCATATTGTCGTGGAATCCACGATGCTTTAAATGTGGTCAGGGTCATTGCGGTGACACTTGCACAGTGGATGAAGAATATGTCTCTTGTTGTCTATGCTCTGATTCACATTTAGCTATTAGTAAGTCATGCCCGGAATATATTAGGCAAAGTGAAATTAAAATGACTATGGCCAAAAGGCATAATACTCTGAGGCTTCTAAATTACACAAACCGGTTACAAAGTCCTATGCGGATATATTATCATCCAATACATATTTAAAAACTAAGGAAATATCACCTCAACCATCTTCTTACTCATATAAAAAAACAGTATTCTTAAAACCTCGAAACCCTCCTAAACCCGCGAATGAATATTATCGCGCTGCCCATGAACAATCAATCAAAGAATGCAATATTCCTCCTCCAAGTAACGGTTGTGCTCTGAATTCACAATCAGAGATTAGTAGTAAACCTACAATTACAGAAATTATAATTGCATTAATCAATATTTTAACTCAATGTAATGTTATTTCACCGAACAACGCTGCCCCTCTGTTTAATCAATTTACAAATATATTTAATAATGGATCGCAATCCAGCCAGATTGATCCAGTGGAATTGCCGCAGCATTAGTGGTAAAAAAAGTGATCTTTTGTTTTTAATTAATAAGTATGATCCATTAGTTATCTTATAACTCTTTCGGAGACTTGGCTAAAGCCAGAATCTTTGTTTAAGATTTCTGGTTATGCCTGCCTTCGAGAGGATAGATCCGATGGGTATGGTGGAGTAGCTATACTCATAAAAAAATCTTTTTCGTTCTCTTATCTTCCTCTTCCTTCTCACAGCAGTAATCTATCAATTATTGCTGCCTGTGTAAATAATATTTGTTATGTTTCTGTATATATTCCTCACCCTTCATCTGATACTCTTTTAGAAATAAATAGAATTCTGTCTTCTTTACCTAAACCGTTCATAATCTTAGGGGACTTTAATTATGTCTTGGGGTTGTTCCTCAAGTACCTACTTAGGTGAAGAATTGCTTGAGATTATAGATCACAATAACCTATGCATTTTAAATACTGGTGAACCTACACGCCGAAACAGCCCTACGGCTGGAGTTAGTGCAATTGACCTTTCAAACTCAAACTCAAATTTTTTATTTCATATAGGCCCTAATAGGCTCTTACGAAAAGTCAAGCTAAGTGCACGGTTCAGAAAAGTCGGTCCTATGGAGAAGAGCCGGCAAGAAACTCCATGGATATACTCTTTTCAAAAAAAGTTATACTACAATTTTGTTATTACATGGTAATAAGCTAGGTATGTGCGAACAAAGTAGACTAATTAAATGTAAAATACACACAATAACAAAACAGACAATTGCCTCTAACACAATAGAAAACTGATAACAATTAATGTATAGCACTAATAAAGTCGACGAAGTTCACACATTTACAAAATGTAGAAGAAACTAAATTATATAAAATGAAAGGCATTTTAAACGCCAGAGCTTTAAATGTCATATTGAATATGTCAGTAAAATTAATATGTCAAAGTATATATTATATAGACAATATATATCAAAAGCTAATATATTCGGAAAATAATTACTATCACTATAAAATTTTGATTTGTTATTAGATAAATCCATATTTCATCAATAAGGTTCCAGGGAAGCCACATGTGCAGAAAGAATCAATACCAGACATCTCTGTCGTCAACATAGTCATTAGCCCTATAATAAGCTTTTTTAATTAGGATCTGTTTAATATGGGCTTTAAACTTTCCCTCAGTAAGGTCTGTAACAGATTTGGGAGCTTATTATAAAAGCGAACACAATTTCTTTTCTTTCTTTCTGCACTCCCAACTTAGCATAAAGTGCATGCATCATGGACAACTTTCACTTCTACTTGTGGCAGGATCACTACTTTTTCATTTAAAAATAAATCGCAGGTGAGGCTAAATCCGCGTCTTAAGTATAGATTGCCTGATAGTAATGATGACTATTCAGACCAATTTAAAAGTTGCGTTGACCGTAAGATCCCATCATTACCAATACTGCCAATGAACCGCTATGTGCCGAAGATTTTGATCAAATCTGCTCATGAGGTTTTTCCTAAAAAGTGCTGTAAACTGGCTTCCATCTCCACCGTGGTGGGACAGTGACTGTACTGTAGCTATTCAAAAACGAAACGTGGCTGAAAAAGCTTATTGTAAAGAAACCACAAGTGAAAATTTTGATCAACTTACGAAAGCTATCAAAGAAACATATATTCCTAAAGAAAAAAAATCTGAAGGATGGAAAAGCTTCTGTTCTTCCATTTCACCAAAGATAAGCCCGTCTATAGTTTGGCGTAATATTAGAAGATTTAGATCTGCATTTAATGAGTCTCCTTCATTTATTTCTCTTCCTATAACCGATACATTTTTAGACAAACTTGCCCCCCCAACTGTTCCCTCAAAACCTTTATTTATTTCCCCGCTGTATTCTTCATTTTCGTGTTCTAATACTATACTAAACTCTCCATTTTCTCTTTCTGAATTAAAAGGTATAATATTAAATTTAAAAGATTCTCCTCCAGGTGACGATGGTATTCCGTATTCCTTTTTTACTCATCTTTCCGACCATACGCTAAGTATCTATTTAAATATCTTAAATTATATTTTGATAACGGGTAATTTTCCAAAATCTTGGAAGTCCCAGACTATTATACCTATTTTGAAACCTGGTAAATCACCCAATGATGCATCATCTTATCGTCCTATAGCTCTTTCGTCTGTTCTATGTAAAATTGCAGAACGCTTAATAAAAATTCGCCTTGAATTGTTAATAGAAATTCATAGTTTATTATCCCAGAGTCAATACGGCTTTAGAAGAGGTAGAGGTACCATCGATTGCATTAGCATCCTTATCACAGATGTTAGGACTTATTTTTCCTTAAATGAGTCAGTCGTTGCGGCATTTCTTGATATAAATTCAGCGTATGATAACGTTGATTTAGATATCCTAATAAAAAAAATCAACAACTTCAATGTGCCACATCTTCTTACTAACTTTATTTACAACATCTTATATGATAGAACTATTAATATCTCTCTCGAAACCCATCATAAAAGCAGACATTTATGGAAAGGATTGCCACAAGGCTCGGTTCTCAGCCCGCTGTTATATAATATATACGCTCATGACTTGGAACCTTTTCTTAATAATAAAGTAAAGGTACTACAATACGCCGATAACTTGCTATTGTATCACGCAAGTGGATCAATAAACAAATTCTTCTTCGCTAGTACTTCTCAAAAATTGGTTAGATCTACATGGCATACAGTTATCTTCTGCCAAAAGTACTATTGTTCTTTTCACTAGAAAAAAATTACCTCCCCCTGTTATTATTAATTATGACAATAACCCAATCCCTGTTAAAAGTAATGTTAAATACTTAGGTGTCATATTAGACGGCAAATTGTCGGGTGTTCCACATTGTGATTATATAGTTGGAAAATGTGAACGTCTCCTAAATATTATTCGGTGCCTCGCTGGAGTTTGGTGGGGCACCCATCCGTTTTCCCTTAAACTAATCTATAACGCATTAATTAGAGGCGTTATGGATTACGGATTATATGTGCTGGAGCCCTGCAACAGAAGTGCTCTTTCAAAACTAGATGGTATACAGTCCAAAGCTTTACAAATTATTACAGGAGCGATGAAATCTAGTCCAATAAATGCCTTACAGGTTGAATGTGGTGAACCTCCACTACACATACGAAGACAGTTCCTATCCGACAAATTTATATTTCATGTTCTTCAATTGTTAAACCACCCTTTATTTCCATCTCTTCAGCCTCTCTCAGATCTTGCTGATAGTTCTAGTTATTGGGCCTATAAAAATCCGCCCTGTTTAGTGATAAGTTACCGTAAATTTCTATTTCTTCATGCGCCCACTCACCGTTCTATATTCACCCCTTATTTACTTCAAGCTATGAATCATTGCTAATAACGCCAAATATAATTTCAAACTTAGATATTGAAAAGGCTGATAATAACACTCATGTACATTTTAATTTTATTATCGAACAAAACTGGCGCGATTGGCATCATATTTTTATACTGATGCATCTAAAATTACATCGGTTAGTTGTGTGGGAGTTGGAGTATTTCATCACCAATATAACGTTGTCCAAAAGATTAAGTTTCCAGTGGAGAAATCCGTCTTTACTGGAGAATGTTAAGGAATTTTAAAGGCTTTAGAGTACATTATTTTAATGAAGTTAAAGAGAACCATAATTTTTCCAGATTCATTGAGTGTTTTACAAACTCTGGCCAAATTTCCTTTTAAAAGTCAGTCGCATTCCCCATTAACTATAGTCACTAGGGAAAAATTATATGAGTGTAGTTTAAAAGGATATAGTGTAACTTTCGCATGGATTCCGGGATGAAGGTATCAGGGGAAACGAAAGAGCTGATCGTCTTGCGAAGGAAGCGATTGAGTGTGGTGATCTGTTTCCATATAAAAACTACTGCCATGACTTGGCCGCTCTGCCAAGCATTTATCTTAAGGAATCCTGGGATGATGCTTGGACAGCCAGTGCTCGAGTCAAAGGTAGAAACTACTACCAAGTACAACCTTCTATACCTTGTAAACCATGGTTTTATAAAGCTAATTTTAACAAGTTAGTAACGAGTATTTTAATCCGCACGAGAATTGAGCATAGTTGTATTTCCTGCTCACCTGGCTAAACTTGGTATTATTGACAATGCTGCTTGTGAGTGTGGAGGCGAGGCTGGAGATCTGAATCACGTTTTATTTGCTTGTCCACGATATGTCCATTCATTACTTTTCAATAGTCTAGTTTCTCTTCATATTTCTCTTCCCACTTCTGTACAAATATTATTATTAAGTAACAATCTTTTAGTATATAAATGTTTATCTCTATTTATTATTTCATATAAAAAAAAGATATAATTAGTTTTTGTTTAGTGTTGAATTAAAATCTTAATATTAAGTATGTATATACATTACTGTAAAATAAACCGTAACGATTACAAAATTTCGATCTATTTACAATCATAATACTTGTTTCCCAAACTTTTACGTTGTTTAAACTTGTCCTTGGCAAAATGGCTGTGGCTACAATTGCCATTTAAAAAAAAAAAAGATGCATCCCTCCCTAGACCCTAATACGTCTGTGAGTATAAGGTAACGTTGTACGGTGTTTAGATTAATAAATCTTTACATATTCATAAAATAATTCGAAGAAACATGTCCGCAACGTCGTACGGTTCAATTGTTTTGGTTTTTTCGACAAAGAATCACTCAACGTTAGGTATTACGAATTTTATTAAATAGGCGTAGGTTAGATTTCAAGGACTAAAAGATCTTTACCGGTAAATAAAGGCACCATCTGAAGAATGCAGAATCAATGCATGTCGTTAGCTTAAGAGTAGGGTCAGAGTTTTATGGTTCTGTATGTACGACGAGTCTTTAAAAACTTAGACTCGACCGTATGAACAGTTTCCAACCCATCGTTATAATCGTCCACGTTGCTCCCTAGGCAATCGAAATGATTTTGGAGTTTTAGCTGGAAGCTCTTTGGGTTTTGGATTTGGATCGGTACTGGACGGAGTGTAGATCTCATCAGTCAGAGACCTCTTTCAAGCTTAATATGAAGATTCAATGTACCTCTTACCATACGGAGATCAGAGACATCATTAAATATTTGTTCATTGTCGACATGATGTATGTCGACGATAAACAAATATTCAATCTCATTTTTGTCACACCGTTGAGACTCATCCAGGTCCACTTTCTGTGGTACTGCCTTTTGAAAAAATAGTTCAACTTAATAGAGTCCTTCTTTCTACACGAAGCCCGCCAGTAGGTGGCCAGGATGGTTCCGACAACCTTCTTAAACTGGCCCACCCACAGCTCTTCACCGTCTTGTTTGCCAAGTTGAAGTCCCTCATGACATCAGTAATGTTATTTGTGCAATTATGTTTGTTTTGTCTCCACCTCGTCGTTGGTGTGTGCCGAGGTCGTAGCAGGTTCAGGTATACCTGAATGACCTTCAACGAATACCGTTTGGTTATTCTGAGCATAGGTTGCGCTACCCTAGTCACCACATTCTCGATATTCACGACGTTGTTCACGAGGGACTTGTGGATGATAAACCTGACACCTCCTTAGGACTGTTGATCGCCTTCCCGAAAATAGAGAAGTAGCTGGATTTGAGGATAATCGTGTCGCCTTGTGGTGCCGGCTAAGAATACCACCACCCCATCTCATGCCAGATGAAATATGTGTCTTACCACGCTCTTCAGATTTTAGGCTATCCCAAAATATCCCACCGCAACCTGCTCAATTCTTCCTCAAGTTCCGCGAGCTTCTCGTAAGTTTACAGTGTGCGCATATTATACGTTGCAAGATTCAGGCGTAGTTGGTTGTGGTAGCCGATTAACTTTAGCACCCCCTGCCCCGCCGTTACCATGACCGCGATCGTAGCCAGGAATAGCAGGGCTCCCGGGGACTACGGGCCTGGGTTTCAAGCAAATCTATTTTGTAATTACCTATTTACACATATTATTACTCTGTCTTTTGTTATTATTTTTAATTGTTGTTTGTTTATTCATCATAGTCATAATGTTCGTGTATGGCGCATCTATTTGTAAAATATCATTGATTTTAACTAACCTAATCGTTTCGGCCAAGTTGTATTGACCGTGGTCACGAGAAGCACAGTCCCGTAATTATAGTCTTTCCGAAGTTTTCATTCACATCTGCAGATTCAATTTTGTGTCGAAATACTACTAATTTCATGGCCCCATGTTCTGATCAAGCAGAAGCAGATATTGCTCGATAGTAATAGTAGTAAAATGCATATACTGTAGTCTGTAGGTCACACAAAAATAACGTTGTCAATACTAGTCAGACAAATAAATAATATTAATTTGTGAAAATCTATTAATTATTCAGCTTTCATGGAGTGAAACAATTTCTCTCCACAAGAAGACTACAATTTTTCATGTTTGTCTCTGAAGACAAAGAACTATCTATACCTATATACTAGTCAATTTTATGGCTCTGCAGCCATGAAATGTGGATTAATTATACATATGCAACGAATCAGCGCAGCATGCTCCATTCCTGTTCGACGTTGGAGGTCCCGCTGTGCCCGCATTGCAGCCACCTTTTAAGCGATGTAAAATATCTACTATATAATATATACTAGTGGACAATATCAGATTTTCCTGCTCTATTAAACCATTTCAATTTGTTGTCTATCTATATATATATTTCACTCCTCTCTATTATTATTATTTCTTAAATTACTTGAGGTTTTAGGAAAAATAACGATTTTGTATGTCCGACGTAAGTCATTCATATAATTCTGGGGACTTTGTGATATACATGGTAAATTTCTATGTATGGTATGGTATGTATAGTTCGATTTTTAAGCACAGTACCCCATACATGCTTTCACAGGACATAAGATAGAGAGCAATGAAAAAGTGGGCTTTCATCCAAACACATTCTGTTTATTATTTAATATGTAATTACATTCTCATGGTGAAATTTTCCTACGATAATTTTCCAAACCGCTTACTCTAACTTATATCTAACTAATGAATAGCTGTTGGACGATTTTTGCAGGATGTTCGAAATTATTAGGTTCTTTCTGTGACAATTATGATTAGATATCTATTTATGCATTTGTATCATTAGATGTAACGAAATAAATAACATCGCGATCTGAGATAACTGGTTACATATAGTATTATTGAAATTTAGAAGCTGAAGTCGCAGGTAGTCTTAACTCTTAAAATACAAAACAAATCATACAAATTATTACATTACAAATCTAAGTAAGTATATAAATTTAACTTAGTGCACACTAACCATTAGAATTCCGTTTTTCTTAATGTACTCTACAAATAATTTCGTTCGTGAGTCGCTAAACATTCTTATTAATGTACTGTATCATTATTTAGTATATGATTTGAGCATGTATTCCTAATCCGATGAAAATGTTAGTATAAAGTATGTACACATTGATTTTCTCATCATCATTAAAAATGAATACAGCATGAAAACAGATACCATAACACTAACAGGAAATAAAATACCAGAAATTATTATTATTACCTTTAATGATTTAATAATCGGAAACGAATTAAACTAAACATAAAGACAAACAATTAATCAGGCAATAATGTTTCAATCACAGAATTATTGTTACACGTAATATATAAACAAAACTAATTATATAATTGTCTATTTCAGAAAGATTTCTAACATATACATAATGACCATGTATATGTTATTATAGTCATTCTTGTTTCGATACATGGTATAATTAAAACAAGAATGACTCATTCACTGTTATTATAAAATCAATATTAACTATCCAGTTCAGGCAAGCGGTACGGACAATTGAAAATAATAATCATAATTAACGATTCAAAAACGTTAAATACAGTATGACATAATTATGCAAATGTCTACAGGTAATAATTATAATATTATATGATTTTAAAAAATAGTTCGTCAATATTCTACTGTTATAGATACAAAATACTTAGTATCATCATTATTTATATTATAATACAGATCCGGAGGAATAGTACAATTTCATTATCCAAATTCATCATTCATGATTCGTCTGTCCTGAACATCTTTTATAACGCTGTTTCTCCACAATATTCATACTTATATTTTCTAATAATTTCTTCTAAAAGAGTTAATTCTCTTAACGCCATGTTTCTCCCTTCCATATTAAATTAATATTTTTTGTTGTAAGGTTACGAAACTAACTCTTTCAAACCCTTTAGAATGTACATTTAATTTTACGATGCAATATAGACAAATAAAATTGCTGGTAACTACAGGATAAAAACAATCCATTTAGGTACTTTTATATCATCATCAAATTGTAATTGAATAGCGGCGTCTTTAAAGAAAAGTAACGCGTAAACTAGACAAATTGTATTGTGTTTGTTGGAATTACAATTAAATTGTTGCCATGGGAAAGATATTTGCAAAATCATGGTATTAAACAGCCTATAGTAGAGAAATATACATATCTCTAATAATTATAAACTGAGAATTGATAAATAAATCACTCCTATTTACTTTTTTGAAAACCTTTTCAATCACATAACTTAATGTTGTATTAGACTTAGTATGTTCGCGCTGCAGCAGCATGCAATATTAGTTGTATAATCAGACTGTATAACTACGGAAGTCAGCTGTAGCACGCATGGGCAGTCAGTCGTTAAATGAAGTCTCAATTTGTGAATGTACGGTATGAAACCTTGCTAACAGGTACGTAACATCAAGGAAACTGAATATTGCGAATATTGCATTGAGAAAAATATACATGTCAGGAAAGAACGAAGAATGCAGTCCAAGGCTTTCAAAAATTAAAATTGAACAGATTTTTAAAAGGAGGCGATGAAATTTCAAACGGCCCAGCTAAGGAATGGGAAATGAAAGAAGTAGGTATATTCTACAAAAGCTTTGTCGTTTTATTACGGTACATAGTTTAACAGGCCGGTAGTAGGTCGTATCCGTGTCCGATGTAAGGTGTTACCGAGGTTACGCGAGTGCCGCGTGATGGTCCGTCCGCTGCGAGAGATCGCGGGCAGGGTGCGAGGCGGGTGGGGCGCGGCCTCACGACTCGCCGTTCCCGCTGTCGTCTCCATCTCCGTCCCCTCCGTCTACTTCCTCATCGGAATCCGAATCGAGGTCATCGTAATCGTCGTCATAGAAGTCTGTCATGTCCAACTAAAAAAAAGGAAAATATAATGTCATATAATAGGTAATTACTGTTGAAGTTGAACAGGTTTAGAAATTGTTCGTGACGCTTGAGTGCATTTGAAAATTATTCAACCACTTGTTATTCTTGACGTATGATATTTTTTATGGCTGACTGTTCCCGCAACTTTTGCTTGGAATTTGGATACTCGTGAAGAGGTTATTGGAAAGTAATTCCGTTTATCTATGTACAATTGAATACTTTTTCTTAGCAACTACCTACTTATATAGTTGTTGAATTATGCAAATGCAGTTTAATTGGTTATCACCGTAATAGCTACCGAGGTTAAGCCGCCGTGGTCATGTCTCAGATGTATGAAAATTCTTTCCAAATCAATCAATCCATTTTTTTACCACGATGGAAATCTTCCTGGGTCTCGTCCGCCCCGGGGAGAGCGGAATGGCGTGCCCGGACTCTTACCGGCTAATACAAATCTTCGGCACACTTTCGGTGTACTTTTGGAGCTCCAGAATCTCGAGAACGGACGCTCTGGAGTCATAAGATCACCTATGACAGTTTTTACAGGCAGTCAGAAACCCGAAAGTCTGTCAACCTATCTAACCAATGGTATATATAACCTAATAGAAGAGTTGCGGAGGTCGGATGGCAGTCGCTCGTTGTAAAATTAGTTCAACCGTATCTATTGGATTGGAACCAAGCCAAGCCAACCCAAAAATGACTATGCAGATCATAATTCGTCATCATATCAGCTAAAGGACGTCCACTGTTGTACAAAGGCCCCAGATTTCCATTGTGACGTCATTTTGGGGAGAATTTGCCAGTATTCACCACCTTGGGTTGGTGGGAGCAGAATGGCTGCTGCTGTTCACAGAAGGGATGCTGCTGCCCACCCCTCTGGTTTAGAGTCCCTTAGTCGCCTTTTACGACATCCACGGGAGGAGATAGTTGGTGTCAAATTCTTACTCCGTCCACCACAGGATCGGTGTATACTATGAATCTACGGCATAGATATTTTCCAATCAATTTATTTTATAAGCATCCGACATAGTTATTCCTGCTGCAGTCGCTTAGGAGCATTTTTTCAGAAGCCGAATGAGTAATCATTTCTGCACCAGCAGTATCAATGTATTAATACTGAAGGGTAATACAGACTGTAATATTAATGATTTACAAGTTTAATTTAATCAATACTTTAACTTTCTCTAGCTAATTAAGAACGAAAATATTTTTTATTCGCATTCAATTCATCAAGATATCCATTCCTCGGAAATGAGTGCCTAAAAGAGATCGCAGAGATGCGATAAGACCGCCAGTTGAACTTAATTTCATTATTATAACTTACTAGCTGTGCCCCGCGGTTTCAGCCACCGATTAATTTAAAAGAAATCGGATTATTTATAAATAATTATTTTATAATTAGTATATTTATATTGGACATTTTGGGCTTATTTTTTCTCGCGGTACCTTAAATCTTTTTCTAAATTAAAAGTAGCCTAAGTTATTCCTTATAACATCAGCTATCTGCCAGTGAAAGTCCCGTCTAAATCGGTCTCGCCGTTTAGGAGATTAACCGGAACAAATAGATAGACAGACAGACAATTTTTTAAATAAATGATATTTTGTTAACTATTACCGTATATACTTATATATCCATTTAGTAAAAAGCTATTATTTTGACATTACAAACACACTTAAATTTTATTTATTTGAATAGACATTCTGTTTTTGATCTGCAATAGTGGAATTATTATTATTATGTCTCTCTTTTCACGGGTTTTATCCCCTGTATGTATTGTATGAGATGGAAACTATAACGATTGCACCTTCTATTGCAATGGGTGTTACATGGAATAAAAAGACTAATAAATACGGGAAACAACGGCGTCTGCCTTTCAACCTTTAACGTGAAATTCTTTGGCAGTCGGTGACTCGCCACTCACAAGATGTGCCCCTTAAATGGCCACCACTACGGGCGAGAAGAACACCGGTGTGAGCGGCTCGGGGTTTCGAGAGGTGCGGCACCGGTTTGACCATCGCGCGTCTCGAAGACTCGGAGTGCGTTTCCCCGTTATTACGCCATTATACACTTCCACCCCCGAGCATATAGCTCTGGCGGCCCCCCTCTGATCGGCCAACTAAGGCAACCCAGAGTTGAAAATCCTACGGGCACTCATCAACCAACCAATAAAGATAAGCCGAAGACGAGGCCCTGACCGACTCTCTGGAGCATTCGGGTACGCAGTGTCGCCACTCACATTCAGCTCGCCCCAAACTGCCCTGCGTTCTGTAAGCTACTCAATATACAATTTTTTTCCCTTATGATATACATTTGTTTTTTTATCATAACATAAGGTAGGAAGATATCAAGTAGCTGCTTAATCTAAGGTTATGTTTGTCGGGAAACAGATTCCGGCAAGAAGATTCACTCCTTAGTGGTACGCATAATATATGTGTTAGCATATTGCTTCGTACTTATAGCTGGAATATCCACCATATACTTTGACTTTGACTTCATCCCGTGGGTGTCGTAAATGGCGATTTTGGGATTAGCCTAAGTATGGGCAGCAGCGTATTTCGAGTACATTATAACTCAACTACGATCCCCAACCCGTCTGCTAAACGAGGCGATTTTGAAAAAAAAAACCCCGCCATTGAGCACACAACACAAACTCATACCGGTCGTTGTGGCAATATTTAGGGGAGGCTTCTATCCAGCGGTGGACGTTTTTCAGCTCAAATGATTATGAACTTTGGCGCATTGCCTTGTCTGGACGTCCGATGAAGGAATGGGTTTGGGGGAATTAAATTGTGCAATTCCAATAGAGACTTAGACAATTAGACATCTTTTGGCTGATATGATAATGATTTCTAAGGTTTGTAAGCTAATGAATATAAATAAAATGGTTATCTGCAGATTTAAAGAAGATAACATTGTTTATCGTGCTACTGCAGTGTACCTATACTTGCTTATTACATGTCAATGTGGGATGAGCTGAAAAGTTAACTTTTCTGCAACTAGAGAGTTCCGTGTGGTTCATGGTAAAGAATAGACCCCAGCCCTCCATCTGTCGTCTAAGGCAGCCCAGGGTTGATATCAAGAGTATGGGCAGCAGCATCCTCCTGTGTGCTAATAACAACATACTACAATCAACAATCCGCCTTCTAAGCGTGGCAATTACGGCAATATCCCGTACAAACGCACATTCTAGTAAATAGTAATCACTGGGAAGCCGAAGCCTAAGTTTAAGCAGTGGACAATTACGGGCTTCTGCCCATTTATGCGTGCGCGAGTGTATGTGTGTGTGTGTTTTTGTTTGCGAGTTCAAAGTGAGCATACAAACAACAAGTGTCGCCTAACGCCACTTATATATAGAAGTGGTCATTATTTCAATAACGGATAATGTAATGCATTATTCTTACGCAATGTATAACACATTATTGAACAACGAATTATCCTGTTGTTGTTTTTCGTTATTGTTATTGACAACAGCCAGGCAGTGCGCGCACACTCGCAGCTAATGTCGCACGGCTACGTGGCGAATAAGAAAGCATTATGCGCAACCAATAGGCGTGAGAGATATGGTGTTATTCAAATATGACGTACTTCACATTGATAAAGGATTACAAATCATACGATTATAGTCCTTACGTGCACGACATAAAGTTCACTTTTATTTTTATCGTTGTCTGTTATCTTAATTTAGTGAGTCACATGTTTTATTTTACGATTTTATGCTTTATTCAATTGGAATAATGTCGATTTTAATATCTAACTGAGGCAATAACTAAACAACGGATAACGAAAATTTGACAACAGTGAGACAATAATGAAATGCGAGTTGCGACTAATGTAAATGTTATCGTTATTGTTGTCATTCCGATCACGAACACGATTGTCATTATCCGCTGTCACTGTGATAGTTGAAGTTTAGTTTGGTGTTTTAGATTATTGTAATTACCAAATCATTTTAGTATAGTATATAGTAAGTGTTTTAAATTATTTTTAGTAATTACTAAGTAATGTACTATATATAAACAAGCTACACATCATTCATTATAATGTTGCAAAACCTTAAAAAGAATCAACAGCAGGATACCAGGATAACTGACAGCAGTTTTGCAATAACAGTTGTTGTAAAATAACACAGCAGTGTAATTCATTATTGAAATGTAGCCGTTATTGCCATCTCTGCTTATATATGATGAGTAGCCCTTTGTATATAAAAATAAACAAAGATTACAACATTTATTTAGCAAATCAATGTTTACTACTGCTAAAACATCTAACATAGTTATAACAATGACTACCTTTATACACATACTCTCAGATAGACATTAATATTCATGCTTTTCTAATAAAACTTGAAACTTATTGTATTTACTAGAATAAATTAAAATATATTAATATGTTATATAACTAAACTACTTTCTTTCATTCTTTGCAAATATGATGTGAGTACAGCAATGCTATTCTAAAAACTCACGAATGAACTCGCTTCTGAATCAGCTGTGTAAAACATCCTGGCATTCTGTAACTTCTAGTGAAACACTAGCTCCCCTTGGTGAGAACGTAGGTGAGGCGAACTAGTTTTGAGTGAGTTTTCGTAGGTAATTTGAGGGGCGGCAATGCCACCTGCCACAGGCTCTACATGGGGGTCGTGCGGTCCATGGTCCTTTACGGGGCCCGTGTGGATCCCTGAGGATAGCCAACGTCGCCGTGCTGCGAAGGCCGCAGCGAGCGATGGTCCTCAGGGTGATAAGAGGATACCGCACGGTCTCCCAAGAGGCGGGGAGCCTCCATGCCGGATCACCGCCCTGGGATCTAGAAGCGAGAGCCCTCGCGTCGCTGTATCAGTGGCGCGGGGAGGCGCTAAGTCGAGGCGAACCGCCAGTACCTCGCGAGATCGAGGTGCGACGGTCCGAGCTTCGGCGGATCCCGGTGGCGAAGTGGAAGGAGCGACTGGAGCGGCCCACTGCAGGGCACACCGCGGTAGCGGCGTTAAGACCAGTGATGGAGGAATGGCTGGAGAGGTGGCATGGCGCCCTCACCTACCGGATGACGCAGGTACTCTCGAACCATGGGTGTTTCGGGAAGAACCTGCGTCGAATAGGCCGAGAAGAGACGCCCGGTTGTCATCACTGCGGAGACTGCCTGGAGGACACGTTGCAGGAGTGCCCAGCTTAGGCAGCGCAGCGCCGTGACCTTGTCGCGGTGGTCGAAGGGGTGACCTCTCGCTTCCGACCGTGGTTCAGTCCATCGTCCGGAGCGAGAGCGCGTGGGATGCCGTCGTCTCCTTTTGCGAGGAAGTGATGCAAGCAAAGGAGGTGGCAGAGCGGGGACGGAGGGAGATCTCTTATCCACGCCGCAGGAGACGCACTGGGCGTGGGCGCCGGGGTAGGGCGCTGAACGATCTCCGGCCACCATGACGAGCGGCATGCGGGCGACGAACCAGGGGAAGTCCGTTGCCCGAACAGAAACAGGCCTGAGATGGCGGCGCACGTGTTTCGCGCGCGCCTCTCCGAAGGATAGGTGCGGCCAACAAGGTCGCACAGAGAAGGGGCCCGTCAATCATTGGCGGGCCGATACCTGCCGGGGGCGCGGTCTAATGCAGATAAAGCTCACACCTCACCCCCGGCTAAAGGTAAGGACACCGTTGGGTTTTAGCCGGTTTGAGCCCGGCATGCCCCTCCGCCCTTCCCAAGGCGGAGGAAGTCCAAGAGGATTTGCCCACGATATAAAAAAAAGGTAATTTCAGTCCAAAACGTCCACTGCTGGACAAAAGTTTCCCTAAAGAATGCTACAACGACCGGCATCTGTTGTATGCTAATTGGGGGGGTTTTGCCATAATCGCCACGCTTGGCAGACGGGTTGGAGATCGCAGTTGAGTTATAAAGGTACTCGAAAGACACTGCTGCCGATCTTCCGGCTACTTCCAGTCGCCATTTACGACACCCACAGGATGAGATGGGGTAGTGGTATTCTTAGCCCATACCACGAGGCTTTTGTTAGCTACTTGACTTTAATTCGAATTCTTTGCCAAGATTTTGAGACTTACTTAACCTTATTATTATTTATGTTAAATAATAAAAAGAAACTCTTAGATTGCAAAATTGCAATTGAAAACTGTAATTGTAGCAGTACCATTAAAATATGGAAGTGTACAAAAAAAAATGTTACAAGGATTACCTAAATACTATGCGATTATTTCCAAGGAAACCCACACAAATGTAGTTTGAAGACAAAAACACAATTAAGATTAATAATTATGGTAACAAACATTAGGAACGTTGAGACATTCTGTATACATTCACTTAAATATTATACTTCACGTGCATGCGTCATATGGAGTGGCAACTATACATAAAACTGATTCCTCACTTTCATTCCTTTTGACAGTGGAAGGAAATTGTTAAACCTCTTTCTTAATAGAAGGTAAAAATTATTTTAGCTAGTGCGAGTTGCTCATTACCCTTTCGAAGTGAAAGTCCGGCTTTAAGTTTGGTTTTAAAAGCATTGTCTGAAATCACCGATTATGTACTATCTGACATATTATAGGAATCAACAACTTTCCTGATTTAGGTAGTGTGTTCGTGTGTGAGATATATCTACGGTACCTACTAGTACGGTGTAGTGAATACTTAGTGTTACACTGCTTTACACATTATAATCACATGTTGTATTCATTTCATAAGTATCTGAAGTACCTACTTTTTGTACGCTTTTAACCGAAATAATGATTATTATTATATAAACAAACCTGTGGTTCCTGCGTCGTCGACTTAACTTGCGTTTTAATGCAATAATCTTCTAACGTTAGGGGTACTACAATGCCTTCTTTCTCCGCGTCCATGCGCGCTACTTGAGCTTGCTTTCTGTAAATGAACAAAACATATAACTAAGAAAATGTTTCTGAAATAACATGCAATAACATTGCAATGAACGATAACAAAGCAAAGCACTCGTGACGACAACTACTCGTTATATTATCTGTAACAAACGCGATCATTTCATAGTTTTTATATGGAATATAATATATATATATATAGGGTCTTACTTTAACAATGGAAAATATTTTAGGAGGTAAATCTATAGGTAGCAATGATGCGTTTTAGCAAAATAAATAAACGGAATATTAACCTTTATTTTATCAAATAGTACAGAGTAAGTAAATCTTTCGCTAGTCGAATGTTTGAATTTTGATATTTTTATTATTAGTAAAACCGATACTTGATATGAATTCTATACCATTCATAGAGCTTAGCCTTAAAATATTTTCCATTATTAATGTAATATATTTGCGTCCACAAGCCACATCTTTAACTTTATCATCTAATACTTATATCAGGGATTCCCAAACTATTTTGGGCAAGAGACCGCTTTTCCAAAATGAACTGATACCTCAGACCCCCATAGCCAAATTACTTTAAAAATCCTATCTCTAGTTTTTTTCCCATTGATGCAAAATAATTACCAATTCCTAATCCTCCTATTCCTTCAAAAATATCAGTCATTCTTATAACAAGTTGATACACGTAACACAACTTATACAGTATCTTGAAAGTTTTAAACAAGAACTTGTATTAATTAATAGGGGTAGATTTTTAGACCTCGTCGACCCCCAAAATCAGTTTTCGTTTATTTCGACCCCTAGGAAACCGATATTGACCCCTGGCTTAGATGATGATGTTAAAGATAACTTTTCTTCTCCTATAGCTATGGGCTAAAACAACAGCCTGCGATCAACATCCAGTAATCTAAGCGTGATAATATTCTGAAGTGGACGTAGGTATACGATATGCATTTCAATTCCTTACGCTAAAGCATCCTCCAAATTCTGAATTCAAGGATGTATGCCTTGAATTCAACGTTGAAACAATGCACAATGGTCCTAGGGTGCGTCAAAGATAAATGAGTCAGCAGGTGACTCTAGTAAATTAGTTCTCATTATACTATCCACTAAGTAGGGAACTTTGCAAAATTATAACATAAATGTAAATGAAATAGCTAATTAGTTTCATTCCCATTTCGTCATCAAAAGTGTCAACATCTAAGTGCCCCACATTCCTGTTCGTGAGCGTGACTCACACAATTGTTTGTTGTGATTCCCGGAAATATATTGTTTTTGTTATTAGATTTTACTATGGACGGTCAAGTTCAAGGCATTATAATAAAGTATTTTATAATTGTTATTTAATTAACGTTTTCACAAAATACTACCTCTATGCCGTCTATGATTTAGCTTATAGATTTAGATGTTTTTATTTATTATTTGAATACTGCTAGTTGTAGTGCCTTTTTAACGCCTTTACAGTCGAGTCTTATTGCATAAGATAAATGAAAACTTAAATTTTATGGAGTCACCGAAATTTGATCCTCGATGATACTCCTTTGAATAAATTGCCGGCTACAGGCTAGTGACAACTTCGTAGCAAATTGCGGGACTAGTGTGCATCGATGTGAAACCAAATTCGTATTCGCTGAGACATGATTGAAGCCATTCAGCGACACTAGCATCCAGATCTTTGCAGATGGATGACGGTGAGTCTTAGCGAATATAAAACGGGTTCCTTACAGTTGTTTCAATGCTGTGTTCAAGGATGTATGGATATTTAAGCTTAAGGAATTACATTGCTGACATAATGGTGATCCTTTCCCAATTGCGTTTGGTCTAACTAACTGATATATCAGTTAGCCTGTAACGCGATAAAAGGCTTTTTAGGCTGAATAACTATTATTGAAATTGTATATTGATTATAAACCAATTATAATATATATTGTATATTATTAATTAATATTACGTCACCTTCAAAGCACAAAAATTCGACCGACTTAGTTACAGATTTTGTTAAAAGTATCTGGGACGTGACCGAATAAACTCATTGTGTTATTACTTTCACCGAATAGCACATCGCGGTCGGATACTGTATTATAATAGTAACAATCAAGTAGCCACAATCAGTGTCGTCACTCGTCAGTTTTACCTGATAATATTCTCGTATTCTTTGTCTTTGCCTTTGGAGTCGCGCCAGCGGCGGTACATGACACTGGCGTCGACGTTGGCGGGGCTGAAGGTGTTGGGCTCGTTGAGCAGAGAGATCACGGACAGAAGAACTGTGCGCACTGACTGCGTGGGGTTCCAACGCTCGCATGGCAGCTCGCCCGACTGCGGGTCGTCCACTGGCGGGTGTAGGATCGATATGCATAAATCACCATTCTGTAAAATACAACGTTCAGTTAGGTACATGTAAAATGTAGCAATCTGTTTCTATACACAGTATTGATCAGTATTTCGAACAGTCTGAATCAACCTTATTGATCCTGAAAATCTTACATAAAACTTATTGTTTATTGTGATAGGGCGTCGCAGACACTCGTCGATTTCCTAAGCATAGCAAGAAGTTTCTATTAATTGAGTGCTTTGACTTGCGTGGGATGTTTTTAATTAACCCCAGATAGGCATGACATTGTTTTCATTACATTACAGATAATAAAATAATCTTGAAAATTCAACTGTTTATTGCATTACTGAACGCGCCGTGTCATGTTCCTTCCTGCCTACATCACAGAAGATGATTTCATTTTATTTGTTAACAAAAAGTTTGAAGATTTCAATTTCTAACATTGTATATTTATACCGTGGTGGCCCCCACAGTATGTCAGATTTTACCACGTAGTATTGACATCGATAGTTATCAGTGGCGTTTATTTAGACAATAGTTTTGGTCAAAAACTGACGTACTTAATATATTGAATGGATAGCTATGGATTTACTGAAGGGTACTGTACCCTAATCAGAGTACGGATTTTTGAGATACTACCAGGAAGCATATCTTCAGCACGATAACAGTTAGAAGCGAACCTTAAAGTTACTCTTTTTAAATTTACAGTATTATTAGTAGTAGTAACAACAACAGTACTAAAAATAAGGAAGAAGTACCGTAAATAAAATAAAAATACTATTGGGACCGTGCCAGGATGTATCACTCGATGTGCCCGCGGCTTCGCCCGTTATCAGTTATAAAATGTAGCCTGTGTCTTTTACGGGTTTCAAGTAAACATCTCTGCCAAATTTTATCTAATTAGGTTTAAGCAATTAAGGTTAGGCAGTTTAGCTATAAAGGTTTCACGGTCAGGCAGAAAAATTCACTGCGCATTAGCATCTTTAGATTCTAATACAGATGATTTGAATGAAACTCACGACTAAACTAATAACGAATTCGTAAATTTTACTTGACCTCCAAGTCGGATACGGTCAAGTCATCGAATACAGCAGTAAACTGGTCTTTGTTAAAATTTGCTGCTTTCCCTGTTTTCATTTATTATTAATTCAACCAATGTCAAAATCAAATAATTTATAGGTAATTCGGTTGTGTCCGGTACGCAGCATGAGCGCTCAATGAAAGAGACAAGAATGACAGCGGACACACAGTGGGAATCGGTTTGCGCAGGTGCATGATGGTGATCCAAACAGACCCAAAAACATTTCTGCGGAGGTGAAGGGGGAAGGTCAGCGCTCGAGGCCGGTGCCGGCTACTATACAGGAAACTCATCCGTGTTCTAAACCAACAAAATTGCTTCACGGTCAGCTGGTGTCTTAGATCAGTGATCAAAATTGGAGAACTAAGTAGTCAACATTTTTAAATAATCCCAAAACATTATCATTTAATTTATATCGCTGCCCAATGCTTGTATGAATGAATGTATTAATTTATATTGTCTCAGAATTTCCACGATTGTTTCTCACTTCATTGTCTATAATACCCTAACTTGTTATGTGCGGACAAACGAGCGCTCAGATTACAGCTATAGTCTTACTAGATCTGGCAAATTGAAATTTGCGCAATAAGCTACGAAGGCCGGAGTTATTAAATCTTGATACGATTTAATGCTTCACGGTTAGGAAGACTGATTTCGTTTTGGTTGCGTTAGAGTGCGCATTACACTAGTGTTACATAAAGCCCATTGTTGCCTCGCCTCTCCGTCTCACAGATAACCAGCAACCTTCATAACAATACTTACGTGTTTAATACACGCAGCAGGAGAGACAGGAATTTTGAGTGATATTCTACAAAAAACGATTTCTAAATCACTAGAACGCGAACTGGTAATTATGTTCGGTAATCTCGTCCTCATTTAGTACTATGTAGTTTGCACCTTGCACAACTCACTGCATCACAATTTTAAAGATGAACACTTTCATCAAAATATTTTAATATAGTCTGTGGTTCGTACGCGCTCTTTCGCTATCTGTAATGTACATGTCATTGTACTTTTTTGTGCCGCTCGCTGTATACGCAACTCAAGAAAATCTTCCAATTATCGTCCTTTTTCTTCAAAAATGGGGAAACACTGGCGGAGGAGTAAGGATGAGGCAATAAAAAAGCTAAATAATCGATTGTGGGAGCCAAAAAGGCGGGAGTCTACACGACCGTACCGGTAAGTTACTAACTACATGTTTCACAGGAGATGGATCCGCAGTGTCGCAGCAATATACACTATATGCACGTAAATCTAAACGACACCACCAATAGAGCTTTCACGAGAGGTCAACCGGTGGGGGTTATTCGTTTACAAGGAAGAATGAGAAGTAAATCGTGACAAGTTTATAGTGCCTTAATTTAAAAATAAACGACACCACCAATAGAGCTTTCACGCGAGGTCAGCCGGTGAGTTATTCGTTTACAAGGAAGAAGACAGGTCAACAGTGACAAGTTTATAGTGCCTTAATTTAAAAATAAACGACACCACCAATAGAGCTTTCACGAGAGGTTAGCCGGTGAGTTATTCGTTTACAAGGAAGAAGACAGGTCAACGGTGACAAGTTTATAGTGCCTTAATTTAAAAATAAACGACACCACCAATAGAGCTTTCACGAGAGGTCAGCTGGTGAGTTATTCGTTTAAAAGGAAGAAGACAGGTCAACAGTGACAAGTTTATAGTGCCTTATTTTAAAAATAAACGATACCACCAATAGAGCTTTCACGAGAGGTAAGCCGGTGCAGTATTCGTTTACAAGCGAAGAACGGGATATCAACCGTGAGAAGTTTATTGTGCACTATTTTAACAATAAACGACACCACCAACAGAGCTTCCACGAGAGGTTAGTCAGTTAAGTACTCTTTAATTAGCAAGATAAAACGCTGTTTGATGCATCCTTAGAGCTTTCACGGGGGGTTAGCCTTGGATTTCCAGTCAGGAGCCTAGATGATTACGAAGACCTCTTCAGTCGAAGCCGAGGTAGTTTACCACACGGACAAGGACAATATTTTTCATTACATGCGCGGAGCTGATGCAGTCAAGCTCTAATGAACCAGGTGCAAACACCTTTCCGTCACCTATCATAAGTGGCTACAAATGTAGTGTCTCACCTAGTGATGAAATCAGATAAAAGAAAGGAGAGGGGCAGGCTTGCAAAAATAGTCCTCACCTCTGAGATAATTCAGTAGGAATAACACACAATATACAAAAAAAAAACGACTAATCATGCAGAATGGCCTTAAGAAACTAGATCCACTCTAATCAAGAAACATGGCCCTATAAATAAAGCATACAAGCATTTATGCAAAAGTCAAATCAATGCTATGAGACACTATCTCAACCCTTGAAAAGATTTTCAACAACATGATTGTACACAATGAGATGAAAACCACATTTCGCAATCAGTGATTCAACTGGATTGCTATGCAACTTATTGTATGAAGTTATAGCCTGCACATCATTGATAAATTGATATCAGAGAAGCCTCCAATCTCATAATACCTGTTTGGGGACAAACTATAGGATTAAAGTAAATACCATTAAAGCTATTCAAAATCTGGGTGAGAATGAAAGAATACTCCCAGTGAAGGTAAGCCTATCAAAATCCCCTAAAACTTGAAACTAAAAGGGGGGAGCACAACAGCTATAAATGTCTTTCCAAGCGGGCAAAACCATGTCGAGTCCAACAACATACTATGCGAATAAATTGTTGGTGTTTTTCGTGACATTCTGGCGGAGACACCACTATCCCTGTTGCTGAGGCCCTAGCCTGGATCCTGATCAATGATGAATAAGGTACATACCAATCAACTGAAATACTTTTCCTACTACTGCGATACTAGGTATCACTAAAAGTCCTACCATACACAAATGGTTTAAAGGTTATACTATACCTTTCACCAATGTTCCTGTACAAATTACTGCTCCATTAAATAACCAGGTTACTCAGAAACTGAGTAAATTTTTATCAAAATGAGAAAATATTTTAAAAGTTTGTTGCAACAAATTTAATAAATAATAATAAAATTTTATTTTAATAAAAAAAAAAGATAAAAAAAAGATATGTATATACATACAATATACTGCTCCCTAGGCGTGACTTACTGTCGTATCCATCCAGGGAATCACAATCCTTTACACAGGATTCTAACTCTCATTTTCAGGAGAGCGCGTTTCTAAGAAGTATACCATCCTCTTCAATGGACAAAATGTTAGTTTCGTTATAGAACAAAACAGGATGGCAATATTAATCTGCGATAATCAGTGAATCCCCAACTGTAAAAGTTATGATGTGCATCCCCTGGTTATATTATTCTTAGCATCTAAGTTTAATTAATAAAATATATTTTAAAAAAAACTGTTGACCTCAGTGTTGAGTGAGCTAAAGGAAAAGCTTTACTTTTCCTTTAGCTCACTCAACACTGAGGTCAAGTTTTCTTTTTTTTCTTTTCCTACTCTTAGGATCGCACTTGAGTAGAGATGAGAGAAGAACAAGGTTCTTTAAGCAAATATTTAAAGGAAGGGCAACAAACCCCAAGTATTATGTTGTATGTGACTTTAACATTAAGAATAATTATTGTTGAATATGTTTCCCAATGAAAGCCTGTGTGTAATTACCCAAACACAGTTACCGTTAAAGTGGATAATATCAACATAAAAATTACAAAATGGTTAAAACATCTAGATCTTACCTTTTGTCTTACCATTGATCTTAACCATTTTTAATACTAGCATTTCTTACCAATTATTTTAAAGATATTTGCCATTAATATTTGTCCTGCAACAACCTTACTTTGTTATTTAGATTTTAATAAAATAAAGGACGAACTGTAATACATAATTATTACATTAAGGAAGCCTTATTACGGCGCTTCTACCGCATCTATTAAGCAGATGGTTGAAGTAAGTTTTAACGAATAATGGATTGGATACTAGTAAATCTACAGCATACTACACAAAAGCAAGAAACGCCTCAACTTGGCTTGGCTTGGTTTTGCAAGAGGCCAAATGTTTATTTATGATCCCAATTGCTTGTGTTCTATATGGATATTTCTTAAATAAATAATAAACACAAACTAAAATAAGAACCAACTTATGTGATGAATAAGTATTATAAGTACACCATATAATTATATAAATTAGAAATGCAAAGAATTGCACTTTTGGGAGTACGGCAGTGCTTCCGCCAAGTTTATTTTTATATGAATAATGCGAAACGTATTTATTTATTTTTTATACCTGTTCATCTTATTTCAAATCAAATCTCTTCAATCTTCAAAATCTGTTCAAATTAATTATTTGTTTTTAATTGTTAGTTTTACATTATAGGTACATTATATTTGATACTATTTAATAATTTTAGTATACCTGATATTAATTTTATGTTGCATGTATAAAAAGTTACTCTTTTATCATCGTGAATGTGAGCATTATGTAGCCACTAATGTAATAACATATACACCAGCTTGTTGCCTGGCAGTATGAGTCTGTCATGCTCACTAAAATGTCTTGTTGAAGGTAGCGTTATGTGTTAGGTGGCTAAGTTCCCTGCATTATGGTTGAGCTGAGCTATGCTGATGCATGCGTTATGGCCGTGAACGGGTGCCCTCTGTCGGGACTGGTCAGCTTATAACTGTTATAGTAATCTAATTGTAACGCATTTGATTATCATAATAAAATATGTATGTATTTATCCCACACATTGGCATGCATTATCCTCACATAGTTTTTACGGTTATATTGAAGACTGTAATACTTTCAAATATTATTAGTATGTCCATGGAGTTTCTTGCCGGTTCTTCTCCATAGGATCAACGACTTGTCCCCGTGCAACTTTTTAAATTCTGACTATTCGTAACTGCCAGCAAATGGTTTACATGAATAAAAACAATTTGACTTTGACTTTGATCTACTATTAAGTCTTAGAGGACACAAGACTGAGGTTCATAAATAATTATAATAAATTGTAATAATGTTTATTAACGAATAAACAAGGTTGATTATTAACACAACTTTCTTCTTTGAACATCTACATAGTACTAAATGAGGACGAGATTACGGAACATAATTACAAAGATCGGACTAACTTACCTAGTGACGTCCGATCCTCAATTATGTGAAGTGTTATATGCATTGTGTACCGTACATATAACAAAAAAAAACAATTTTGAATTTTTTTGTCCGTCTGTCTGTTTGTTCCGGGTAATCTCTGAAACGGCTGGATCGATTTTGACGGGACTTCCACTGGCAGATAGCTGATGTTATAATAAAAACCCTTGAAATCCAACATATTCCATGTCAAGTGTCTATGTCGAAGTACTCTACATTTCTTTTAAATTAAATGCGGGTGAAACCGCGGGTCCCAGCCAGTTTATTATAAAGAGCTAAACTCAGGAATGCGGAACAGAGTCGGTCGCATTCGAGTGTAAAAAAACTTTTGAGGCAGGTAATCAAAATCACGATTAATTTCATTGACGAATTTATACATTAACGGAATATCAAAAAATCCAGACGATATATGGACGACGATGTGTAAATAATAAATTATGTAAACCATACCGGCTGCTGTCGAAGAGAACCAAAACAACAGTCGTTACTTAGCTACGTATTTTATTCGAGTATATAAAGTAGAAACGGCAGGCACACATCTACCTGGAAGTGCTCAGTAACTAGACTAACTACAGTGTAATATTATATCGCTTATCAGTTATCACACATGTTTCCTCTACTTATGAATTCAAATCTAATACAATTATTACTCGCATGAAAATATTAACGCATTGTCGCACAACAGTTAATATAAATTTTATTTATAGAGGTATATAGATAAGCAGAGGTACACTTCCGTAACAGTACACCGTTAATGGGTCATTTCACTGATAGCTATTGCCGTTTACTGGCCAAAATCTAAACACGATAAAAAGCTACCCGCTGAGTATCTCATATCAGACAAATACAGTAACAGTTTGCCCGAACTGGGAGTAACCAGGAACTGACGTTCGATAGTTGCGCCACCTTTTCGAGCACAAAACCAATGCGGCAGTCAATTGAGGCTATGCGGGGCAAAGCGACCTATTTATATTTACCTAAATAGTAATTTAAGTAACAAAGAAAATGTGAAAACCTAGTTTTCGAAGATATTTCTTAAACACTTAAGGACATTTAGACAAGAAACTTTAATATTTTATTGACCGAATGATAGAATCACTTTTATTGTGGGTCTATTACTTTCGCCATCCATGACATCTCAGATATAAAATCGATATAAAAATACAGTTAGGCCTCGGATATCTATGGTTAGGCCACTCTGGCCCTTAAGGCCTCAATTTATTTCAGAGCAATGTTTTCGGAATGGTTCACTGGGTAAAACTAAAACTAATTTAGCTTTTTTATGTTAGTTCTAGATGATAGGCCCAAGCAACAAACACAGTACAGACAACTATGAGATAGTCATCACAACGTACGCGCTTGGCAGACTTGATTATTGCAATATGATATTAAATATACAAATGATGCTGTTGCCCATCTCTAGATCGGAAGAAATAGCTGAATTTAAAATGCATTTTCTTTATTACCTGAACATAACCTTGGATTTATTAATTTATGAATGTTAAGGTCATTAGTATAACCCTTCACCTGATAGGAAACGTTACATTACTCATCAGTTCGCAGCGTCGACAAGGTCTGTATACTAGTACATGGTCTGTAAACTCGGTAGACCGTATATATTACACATGATATCTAGCTTCATGTCTTTGTAAGGAGATAGCGGAAGGAGGTAAGCGAGTCGGAACGGACAAGAAGCTTACCTCCGCAATTTGCCCTTGACAGTCGCAGTAAAACAGCATATCGACGAATCACCCCATTTACATTGTAATCTGTTCAACGATTCGTGAAGGTTGTTTTATCTGATTTATCGAAGAAACTACTATGTTATTGTGAAAACTGAATCGTAACATCAAACAAATCTTAATCAAAATCATTATTACGACAGACTATTCATTAATTATACATATTAAGTGGTAGGTACGTCGCATCGTTCAATTCAAACCAGTGGCCTACTTTAATAAACGCATGACCCAGATTAGTAATTTAAGTACTACTGTTTTTTTTTTTACAAATATTGTATTTCATCATTTAAATAGGAAACAAAACAGAAAGATCAGAAAACTTAAAACTAGATTTTCTTGAGCAATTTATTTAGGGAATAGTTGTTTTCGCGTCTAAACTAGCTCCACAAACCCTGTTTAACCAATACGTATCCACCGCGACAGTAAATAGTTGATAACTTACGACTCGTCAAGGGTCATCAATAGCGTGCTTACGGGAACGATCAGCAGAATAAAATTGTGATACATCAATTGAAGCTACATGATAACTATGTTGTATGTTTTTTAATCGATAGTCATAATTATCATAACCTCAATAAGACCAGAATCAATTGCTATTAAAAGTATGAGACATGACGAAAAGGAAACGTCATTCGCTATCGATTCTCAATATCATGCAAGTTACATTAGGCTGCGGTCGGAGGTTCCACAAAGTAATTATTACGAGTGATACGTACAGTGGGCTTGGCTATTTCATCGACTATTAGTTGATTTATTCATGTTCAAGAAACCTTAAAAATGAACACAAATTGTTGTTACTAAGCCAAGCACAATGGCAGTATGAAAGTGTTTCTTTCTAACGGTCATCTCTGACGCACTCTGAACGGATCTGTCAGCCTGTGCTTTTGTGCACAAGGATCATAATACTAACTGCGTAGATGTTTATTTATGCATCTGTAAGAATAGATCGTTTGAGAAAAAGACAGTTTGAAATTCATGTTCACCATAACATTATCAGTAAACAAGGAGACCATATATCATTTGAATTGTAAAACTGGGGACAGTAAATAATATTCTCGAATACGATTGTATGCCGGTGGTGCCATGGGCACCTAGTTGTCTAAAAGAAAATCTGATTAACCAATGTCATGATGATAGAGCATAAAGGCTCGGACATTGCGCTGACGGCGTGGAGCGTCGCCCTCGGCTAAAAATATGCCACCAGTTCACTGCGCGCTTTCTCACAAAGAAAATGCGTGAGATTGACCTCTAAATTGGGAAACACTTGAAAATATACACAATGTTTATTTACCACGCCACTCGCAAATATATATAGAAAGACTATTAGTCTACAAACTTGATCTGAACCATGTCAAGGTACATGGTCAAGAATAAGCAACGGACCGGAAAACCAATCACGAGTTTGCATGTTCAAGGAATATTGAGAAGGCGAATTATAATTATACGGGTGCTCTTTTTTTAACCTTCTTTTTTTAATTCTAAATGTTTAGTTACAATTCATTATATTTTTAGTAGGAACTAGTCTGCTTATTAAAATTATTTTCCCTGATAATCGGTACACTCTTTTTGATGATGATTTGATGAAAGACAATATTTGCAATGCAAAGTAGAACCAACCGGAATACGCTCAGGAAATCTATAAACCTATTCTTTTGAATTTACACATTTTGCAAAACTTATTAACATTTTCAATTTTTTTTATATTCCATAGGAAATTTATTCAGCATTGATTTTTCTTTAACATAGTAGAATATATGAAGATTAAGTAGCTAGTCTGACTTGTGAGGCCAGTACCTTGACGACTCAGTTGCGGGTGGGTTGAAGGCCCGGTGACGCACGCGGTTGTCCACGGAAGTGCCGCCACTTTATTACAAACTCACCTTCTTAACAACAATGAATTTCTAAGACAGACAAATTATTTATACTAGACCAGACAGAAAATGGTAGGAAGAAATCCTTTTCAAAAGGTACAGAAAACATAATATTGACGTTGAGAGCATAATTTAATAAATTTTTATAAATTGTCAATATTGGGTGTGTCAATGCCATAATATACACATTTTATTACAGCGACAGCGAGTTTATTGTTAAATCAACATATTATCTGCAGTGAAAGGGCCTGATAAAGTTATATCAACGTATTCATCAAGAAAACTTTAACAAGAGGAAACAACTTGATGGAATCAGATACACGAAGAATAAGAAAATTGAAAAAAATCTCATGGCGCAGTTTATGAAAGAGCAAAATTGGACTTCTGGGGTGGAAGGCCTGGTGACCTAAGATACAGGCGTCAGCCTAGTTTAGGCACCAGTCTCCCACAGTAAATTTGTACAATACTATACTGTTTCATTATTATGGTGAGAAAATAAAATAAAAATAAATAAATTGCAGGTTTCGAAAAATAAGCCGTCTATAATTATACACTTTGTTTCAAGAACATTACTCCCAGTTCAATTGGCGAACGGTAAGTATTGACAGACTTATATTCATTTTCAGGAGTTCGTACGGCGCATGTGCCGAGTGCAGGCAACACGTGGCCATTATAAAAAGAGTCTGATTGTGATGTTGGCACTAGCTGGGACGAGATAGCGTCTCAATGTGCGTTATTTAAAGAACCGCGTGTGAATGTAGCACAAGTTCAAAGCGGCCACCGCGACGCAGGTCGACGGGATCGGGAATAAGGTTAATTACACCAAGGCCAGGGAGTGCCAACTTCGGCTAAGATGATCCTCAAGGGACTGGCTTTCGAATGAAGGAAATAAAAACAAATTATTGCTAGACATTGAGCAAAACTGAGTTCATTGCGTCCAGCGATTCCGTTGAACAAAAGTTAATAAGCGCCGTCGTCACCAGAAGTTGATTATGACGACATGCTTGTTTAAAAAGATGTTTGTCGAACAATACTGATTTAACATTGAAAGCATTAACAATTTACAGTTCCTTGTCTGAAATTGTTTGTGAGGAAAATCTGCTATTACAACCTCAGTGCAGAATAATAATAATTATAGTTTGAATTTCAATTCAAGGATAACAGGCAGACGTTTTTCCGTTTATTTCTCTAGTTTTCATTCCATTAACACTTACTGCAATAGACCTTATCGTTTAGAGTTCCCGGTTTGTCCCATATTGGACCCACGTCAGCCTATCAATAGACGGGGGTTCCTATTTGCAGAGTATGTTAAAATCCTCCTGTGAAGTTAACATATTAGTTTTGTGTACAAAGACCATTTGTGCAGTTAGTGGTATACAAGAAAGATTTCATGATTTTTGAGGATTAGGTCAATTCTAAACAACATTTGATTGAACACTGTAAAAGAAGTTCAGATAGCAGTTCAGTTGTATGGCAGAAATGCTTGTTTGTCGATAAAATTTATTGTGAACACGGGGAGTATCTAAGCATGATTTTCGTGAGCAAGAGCAAGCATAAAATATTTACAATATGAACGAAGTTGCTGGCAGAAGCTAGTTGACTACAGAGTGATTCACGGGCGTTTAAATTAAATATGTTGGTTACCATCGCCGGTGGCTTCATGCAAAAGGTCGTTCAACTTGTACTACGTCCTGTGTGACGTACATCTTTTCTTGGACTATGCTTTAAAATTTTGTTATATATGCGCATTTAAATTTGCAGAACAAATAAAATAAATATCACAGTGTTGTTCACGTACGGGTACTACAAAATAGATTCCCTAAAATTAGCTTTTCAAGACATGTCTGTCGTGTTTGTTTAGCTTATGAGAACGAAACGTGAAAGTAGAATATTGAACTGGTTTACTAAAACTTTACTGGTAGCTGTGCTACATTTCAACACTATTGGGTACAAATTTAAATCTATACAAATAAATAAAATTGAAGTGTCTGTTTGTAATGTCAAAATAACAGGTTTTTACTAAATGCATATGAAAGTATATATGGTACCTATAACAAAAACACAATTTTTAATTTTTTTGTCTGTCTGTCTGTCTGTCTGTTTGTTCCGGGTAATCTCCGAAACGGCTGAACCGATTTTGACGGGATCTTCACTGGCAGATAGCTGATGTTATAAGGAATAACTTAGGCTACTTTTATTTTAGAAAAATAGTTAGGGTTCCGCGTAAAAAAATAAAACCCCTGAAATCCAATATATATATTCTATGTGCAGTGTCTATGTCGAACTACTCTAAATTTCTTTTAAATCAAACGCGGGTGAAACCGCGGGTCCCAGCTAGTATGTAATAAAATTAAATAACTTGGGTAAGGTGAATCAGTACCTAGGTGTACTATTGATGTCGTTTAAATTATATGTAGACTGCTTAAAATTATTTGGGTAGGCAGCTGAATGCGTCACAGCGTGAATCAGCTAATCGGACTGATGACCCCGTAGACGAACTATACAAGCTACATTATTTTGTACCAACGCTTCACAGTTGACTCTTCTAAAAGCTAACGGTAACGCGCAGCTAGAAGACGCGAAAACTGTACAACCGGCTGTGAGTTGAGTTTTAAGAAATGATGAACAAAACATTATCTATTTGTACAGCTACGGCGAAAAAAAAAACGTTTCGTCTAATATTAAAAATATGATTTAATAGTCAAAGTCAGTCGTATTTAAATATCTATAAAATAATATAAGCAAGCAATAAAAAAGTGGTTTTATTTGAGATTATTGCTGCAGAAGCAAGTGGTCTACGTTACACGACAGCCGCAGGGCCGTGTCCAAAACCGATAGCATGCTGTGTCCCCGTTACCCTAATACTGATCTTAAGCAATTCAAATAGCATTGTGATTGTCAACGTACAAAAAAGTCAATACAACTGATGACATAAACAGATTTTTTAATAAATGAAGGAATGCCTTGGACTAGAACGGCGTGAATTTCCACAGTAGGCCATAGAACTGTAGCACACGAGCTCAAATCCTATCACCTGTTGCCAAAGGGGAAGCGGAAGGAGTCGACTGGAAAGCGGCCCTGGTAACTAGCTAGGATAACGGTAGGAAGACAAAGGAGAATAAGATTATAATGATAAAATCATACAAAGTAGGTCAAGAGTGATATTGTGAGGAACGTTTCGCAGCTCCGGGGTCATAGACGCAAAGAATCTATCGCAAGTCGCAACTAGATAACTATGATAACTGTTAAATTGTCTTTCCGGCCTGGATAGACAGTTGGTAACGATATGGCTGCACATATTTCTTCTGCTTAAATTTATTTTTTATTTTTACCTATATTTGATTTGTTGCAATACATATCTACTTTATTTCATAATATACAAAGTGTGAACAGCACATAAATAAATCCTGCTTCTGTATCAAGTCCTCAAAACTCAGAACAAGCTATGTATATTCTGTACAGGATCTTGATGGCAACTGATTGAAAGCTTTTATCTATTAAAATTATTGGGGTTACACCACAAGCGCTTTCGAGTGTTTGTGTACTGGAAAATTATTCAATAGCTGGCTTGGTTGTATGTGAAGGTTTCAAGAGAAGAGGGTGTAATTATGAAATATTCAGAACCCAATTTTACGCATTCCGCACCAGTTAGTTACCATACTGATACCATAGTCAATAATTATATAATTTTTTGCAACTTATAAAAAGAAGAAATGCTTTACCTATTACGTAGGGTTTATATTTGATTAATGCAATCTAGACTATTGTTTTACTTGAGTTAAGATTCTATTTCTGTAATACTGACCTTAGACCTCTTGTTAATCTCGGTTTCGAAACTGCTACATCGTAATCGAAAATTAGAAAAAGTGTGTTTTACCAATCAATTTAAAAAGGCTATTTCTCGAAACCGTGATAAAAAATTACTTTAATATTGTTTCTTCGGTCGTACGTGTTTGACGTGATGCTACTGTATGGTTAGTTTTCCCCATAATCGGATTTCTTTAGACTCCCAAGACAAAGGAAAGGGTCGCTCGGTATTCTTCCAGACTTCCAGAAGGCATTGAAAAAAGAATAAGGAGAGAGTATTATGTAAGGCGTAGCGTCTTCTTTACGCTAATAACAAAATGATTAGTATGTAACATTTTCAGCAGACTTCCATAACAGCTTCAACGTTATGTTTGATGTAACCAGAGCTCATGATTTATATTTATTTTTTTGTAATCTATGCCCCACACTAGATTTCTCCGGTGTCGTGGGTGCGTTTACAGACATGAATTCCACATATAATACACCCAGACCCGGAACAACGACCTGCAGATCATACAAATAATTGTTCCGTGCGGGAATCGAACCCACGACCCGGAGCGCAGCAGCCGACTGTATCAGCCACTGCACCAACCGTGCCGTCAATTATTTTATACTTATTATTCACCTTCCGCTCCAGACATCGTGATAGGCAAACATAGGGACATCAAGGAACACCCCACGTTTTGGGAGCTGATTGGTCCTACATTTTCGCCTGTCATGATGATCCTACCGTTATTAAATCGAGCAGTATGCAAACCAAAATTAGACTCGTAGCAGAGCTATTGGCAACTTAACCGTGAGTGGAGGTGTTTATCATCGTTCACAGCAATTGTAACCATAGACAAGGAGCTGCATCTATTTTGTTAACCTCACCAACGAAACTAAATATTAGGAGTAGGTGCTCATCAATAGTGGAACGCCAGTCCAACGCATCTGTGTAAATGCCTCGGGAGCGCTATACCGAGGGACACAATCAAAGACCTTATACAGGTGTAGAAAGACCAGAGATGATCATGACCAGACCTCTGGGTCTTCTTTGTCCCTCAGAAAAAAGAAACAAAATTCAATCATTCACGTATTTTTTAGTATCTACTAAGAATAACCAACGACTTTATTCGTAACTAACTATCGCAAAAAAAAGGAGATTTCATGCTCTATGACTTTGCCTATATAATCAGGATTTTTTTTGTTAAATGCATGGAAAGCTCCACTCCATGTAAAAACTTATTTAAAGCTAACCCCACTGTCATGTCATTAACATTTAACGAGCTGATTACCTAGGATAAGCTAGTATCTACAAATATAAATACCATTGACAACATTTCATATTTTAAACATGTTTATATTCTACGTTAAATGAAATTAGATCCAAAAGTAGGACACCTGTATTTTTAAATTCAGTCTATTGTAAACAGATGCAAACGCAAAATGACGTCATATGTATATATATATATGACATCATTTTGGTTGCATGGCGAAATGCCTTTGCTTGATTCTGACATGTCAGCATCGCCGTGATTAATTATGCGTGCTGGTTTTCATCATATTGTATTGTTTCTTTGATTTCTATTAGTTTTAACCGATAACAAGTGATATTATTCCCATTGTATGTTTAAGTAGTCGTCATGAAAGTTTCCGAAGGATTTCAAGTTGCCTACAGCAGGAACATAACGAAAGTAGACTATTTAATGTTACTGGAGTACATTTACGAAAATGAATACAATATTGCGGAAACACGTAGTGCCAAGGCATTACTAGCATCACGGGAAGCATATAAGTAGACAGCGGTAGGATATTAGATTTTAATATTGACATTTGTGTCATATCATGACATTAATAGTTTCACCCTAATATTAATATTACGCTTAGGCAAAGACAACTACTGATTCGGCCGTATAAATGACGTCATCATACGTTTTTATGTTTTTATTATTTTTCTCCGACATAAAGCAATAAAAAAAATTAATTTAATATTTTTGAACTCGGGATAAAAAAATAAAGAAATGGTATTATTGTTTTGGGGGCTTATTAATATTGAAATGTTGTCAATTATTAGGTTTTGAATGTTGTTTTACTGTGATTTTTTTCACAGGTTTAGCTAATAATCTATATTGAAAATGTGTGTACAAAAATTCATATTATGAATATTCCTAAAGGCGGGTTTGTCGGGCACCTTATTTAGGTGTAAAAACATGTTATTTATTAATCTTTATCTTTTTATTCAAGACGTAACTTCCTATCACAAATAGTTTAGCTGGACCACTAGGGTTTCAAAGTCAAAGTCCAAGACTTTGTGAGTTTCTTATTTCAATTAAACCAAATATTGGCACTTATGAAACGTCAGAATCTAAGTTGTACGGTTCCAAATGGTCGATCTCGTGGAGAGGAGCCGGCAAGAAGCTCCATGGATACTCTTTTAAAATAATTGTGATTACAATGCTGATTGATACAAAAATGATTGTAAAACATATACCGAGAAAAATATAGGTTATTGTCAAGATGGAACATACCTAATAATCTAATAATAATTTATTTGCCGTGGTAGTTAATGACTGACCAGTCCCAACAGACGGCACCCGTTCACGAGCATAACGCATCCATTAGCATCGCTTAGCTCAACTGTATTGAAGGCAACCGAACGACCCGATACACAACGTACTAAACATATAACATTAATCTCGACATGATGCTCACACATTTACAGTTTTGTATGAATATTATAATTTGATATCACAAGAACAATAAGGTTCCACATCAGCTCGACTGTGATTGTTTATGAGATGCTGTCGGTGCCGAAGATCACCGCTCCGGAGGTTTTAGCCGTTAGGAGCCCGGCATGCCTCTCTGCCCATTCTTGGAGCGTAGGAAGTAGATGATGTATTTCCACCGGGTGAAAAAAACAGAACTCTACTTCAGGATCTTGCAACTTAAGTCTTATCATTTCTAGATACCACTTTAGGTTCCCAGATTTTGTTTTATTTTTATTTATGTTATCATGCTATTTCCTTTCTTAAATGGATTTAAAAGATCACTTCTGTTTCATATGCACTGCGAAGCTTTATTTGATTTCACATATTTATCTAGAAAGTACGATTTTGAACGACTATGGATAGCAGCAGCAACTTTGAATCTTACAACGCTATTGGTGAACAACTAGGACATCGCCTCAAAGTTTGAAGGTTGTCAAGACCAATGTGTTGCCACCAGGTGTACATAAGTTTTCAAAGTATTATACCCAGCACACTTAAAAGTGGGTAGAAACTAGTAACACTGAGTTTACACCGCACTGTACTGCACGTTTATTTGAGTATAAATCTTACCGAATAAGTAATGGCGCATACATTTTATATAGAACCAAAGATTTAAATCTTAAACTAGGCCCTTACCCTTTATGCACTTACCATACATTGCAACGCTCCAAATAGGTCACACTCAGACGAGTTTACGAGTGAATTTGACTTCAGGCGCGATCGAGTACTTGTCTGAGAACGATATCTTATACAAATAAGAAAATAATATAAAGCATGACGTCTTCCGCGCTCAAGAAATGTAAAATCATTTTTAGAAATATGTGCAAGGATAAATGCACATTTTATAATTTAATTAATGTTTTAAATATTTAGATAAATTGTACAATTCGTAACGCCATTTTTGTTTATTGTCGTCACGGACGCTGACATAGCGGTAGAGGACGAACTATTTGAAAGCGAGCTTAATTGAGTTTTCTACCAGCAAACATTTGAGTGAGAGAGAGTGGTCAAGTAGAGCGTACATTATTTATAGAAGTAGTAATACAATAAACATTCAAATTATACAACTTATATAAATATAACCAAATTACATTATATACATACATGTTAATATATATGTATATATATATTATTAATTAATTGGATATTATATATATATATATATATATATATATATATATAATATCCAATTACATATTATTTAGAAAGAAGGTGCTTCTTAATTCTGCTCTTGAAAACGTCTAGAGAAGGGCTATCGCGAAGAGGACGTGAAGAGAATTCCATAGGGGCACTGCGCGAATTGTAATGGATCCGTCATAACGGCTTGAGTGACGCGGAGTAAAAAGGAGAAGAGAAGAAGCCGTGCGACATAGTTTGCCCCTAGGGACTAGATACTCAAAGCGTTCACGAAGATATGCGGGAGAATTAGGGTTATGAAGAATAGAATCAAGAAAAGACAGAATGTGTGAATCTCGGCGCTACCGAGTCGGTAACCACTCCAGTTTCGCCCGGATCTCCGACACATGGTCGTATTTCTGAAGACCAAAAATGAAAATGATGTAGAGGTTCTGCAGGCGCAAGCAGGAAGCAACGAGATAGCAGATATCAGCATACTCTAGAAGTGGAAGAAGAAGTGATTGCACAAGAGTAACCTTTGTATGATACGGCAGGAATTTTAAGACGTTTAAGAGATTGAAACGAGCAGCACACCCTGCTGCTTACCTACTGCTGAGATGTGCGTATCCCAGGATAGATTTTGTTCGTATCTAATAATTAAACATTCGATTATTTTTATTTATGTGTATTTCAGTTACGATACTACAAAAACGGCGTTTGCCGGGTCGATTTACGACGTTTGTGACGACGATGTTTCACGAATCTCAAGTTATCGCCAAGCTTTTCGTGTTTTATACATTGGTAAATGACGTGGGAGGCCTGATTTATAACAATTTGAAACATGTTTTCAGCCAACTTTTGTAGCAATTTACGTAATCAGTATTGCGGCGGTAATGAAAAGCGGCAAGGAAAAATCCAACATATTGTTAATTGAAAGGTTAACCTTTGGACTACTTGACATGTTCCTGTGCAGTTGGCAGATGAAATTAGCATCAAAAACAAAATAAAAGACATTGTACGTAGAAAGTGTGTGTCATTAGGATACTCGGAAAAGGAATTCATACGTTCGAATAAGCATAATATAATGGGGAATGTTTGAACAAAATGAAGTTGGTGAAATTTCGTCTATACGAATCACTGGCTGAGTGCGAGCTCTGCGGATCGTGCTGGTGAGAAACACGCGTACCCTGAAACCCTGACGGCATTCACTGCATCACATGACTACAACGTGCTGGTGTCATCTCTTGGTTTGGTACTGGAGGGTGGGTACCTGGAACCTTACGAGCCAGTCAGTGTAAGTTCCTATTACAGGTTTGCGGCGTGTAGCCTGGGCTATTGTGCTAAGTGACCTGGGTCTGGCCTCGGCACTACTATGCAGTAGCTTAGTAGTATTTTTAGCTGGATTAGCCCTCCGGATCCATCTCGTCGGCCACCTTCTGAACCAGGGTCACGCAGAAGGCGACTGCCTTCTAACTCTAATTGCTACTCGGCAGAGTAATTGGTAGGGCAGCGCTCTAGGCATGCCGACACTTCTACTCGCGATCTTGTTTAATGCGATTCACCAGAATCCACCCACGCAGGGTAATCTTTTAGAGTGTGGCCTATACAGAATCCCGGTCAATTCCACAATAGTAGCAATGAACAAAGGTTTTTCGTAAGTAGCATAAATCTATCTTTTATAGATAAGCAACAGTAATTGTTTTTCACCCAACACTCGTAACGGGCCAATGCTGAACATTGGCCTCCCAATGGCCGCTACTATAAAGGTCAGATATAAGTATTGACTGTCGTTCCATCCTAAGGGAATATTTATGTAGTTTTTATTTTCAACACGCTTTTATTAGCTTGGTATGTATCTATGAATCTATGTAACAGAATTTTTGAACTCGATTTTCATCCCCTTCATATCGTCGGATTTATTTGAAACTTCGCACACTTATCAAGGACTGATGACAATACAATAACTGAAATAGTTTGTCCCATTATCGTTGCCAGGATCAGGATTAGCGAGTTTTTCATCTCTGGTACCCGGAAATAATTATAAATTCATCGACATACACAAACTAGCACAAAAAATAATACCTCCATAAGATGTTGGGTAAATAATTACCATCCGGAGTTATTGAGACTGCGGACAGGCAACATGGACATTCAGCATGGCAAAACAAAATAAAAACACGTTTTTGTAGTTAGCTGCTCTAAAAATTACAAAATAAATAATAGTTTAAAAACTAATAAACACCCTTTTGTATATAACTGAACTAAGAAGTAGAAAATCATTTTCAATAAGTTTAATATTGTGTATTTTTCATATATTTATTATATGTACCCATGTACGATATCCTATATTCTTATGGATTATTTATATGTATATTGTATTGTATAAAGTATTATATATGGTTGTATTTAAGTGATTTAAGTAAATTATGGAATATATAGCTATTCGTATTATATTTAATTGTCTAGATACGCTATTTGATTATATTCATACAATAAGTACCCCACGGACTACCCCCGTTGTCTTTTTCCATCTTTTTCTTGTCCATCCAAAGGTTGTCTGTAAGCTAATAGCGATAAGACCGCCCATTGTACAATTACTGTTCATATAATGATACCTAGTATTGTTTTTAAAATGGTGTACAATAAAGAATATTCTATTCTATTCTATGTGAACAATGTAGCCTATGTGTAGAATATTTATTCTGCATACGTATTACGTACACTAGTAATAATACAACGCATGTTTGCCTTTATGATAGGAATCCTAGCTGGTAGAACGCAGGAAACGGATTGGACCAAGAATTGAGCTGAAAAATTCACAGACCAATTTAGCGTCTTGAGGATCACCATGATTCCATAATACTACTGACCATAATGTTAGTGACGAGTTTCACTCTTGCGTCTAAAGTTAAGCTGTCTTTATGAAATATGATTTATTAATCATGATTATGTCTTATAATTAGCTAATATGCCTTTATTCAATTCCCAATTATCTACTGGCCATTTCCGTTAGCGGACGTTGACGGGCTGATAGGTTTTTATCTTTTCCTAATTTAATGAAGAAATTCATAACTTCCCACAGACAGAAGATCCTTGTGTTGACATCATGGATGAGGAAACAACCATTCGTTTTACATAGAACTCGGCCAGACTTGAACATTGTTACAACGTAAGCGAAACACTTAACAAAATAAGCTTTTTATAATATGGATTTTCGGACCCGATTCTTTATACTTATATCGTTTTTAGGCAGATTTGTAATCCTTACTTTGTCAAAATAGACAACGATCGGGGTGTATTGTGTGTGGAATTAATGTATGTAAACGCACCCACGACACAGGATAAAACAAGGGCAACGTTAAAAAAAAAAGATAAAAGTAACAAATTATCAAAATATGTAATGACAATTGATTCTCTCAATCATAGTCTTTCAATTATCGGCTGTTATTCCGGAGTGTTATGAATAAATTAGTACAATATTTTAGTTGTAAACTTAGTTTTTTGTATTTACCATATTGATGGAACAAACATGGCCAAAGAATTGGCATTTATTTACCATTGTGATTAGGAATGTTCGATATATTAGGTAGCTGAATAAATAATCGATTATTTTAAAATAATCATATCACCCATTATTTATTAAACCAGGTAACGGTTATTTATGTTGCCCTATTATTTTTATTACTAAACAACCACAGCTTCCCCGACGTCACATATTTCATAAGGTGCCACATGAAAAATTATGCTTTCACGGCACAGTTATAAGAGCTAGATTCTTATCAATATTTAATCGAAATTAATAAATAGTACAAGGACCTAATATAATTGTTTTTATTCGACAGTCGTTTTGATCTACGATTATATTTGAACAAAATCAGTGCGGATGACTCGCTTGACGTCATAAGTTGTATTTTACGGGAGATTGCGAGCGATTGCGTGATAGTTTTGAAATGTTGATATTATTTCAGTAGAAACTTTGAAGTCAATAAGTTTGTATTTATATCAAGAGACCCGAGTAAACTAGTACTTCCTATGATGTCAACCGCTTTGTTTAAAAGAAATAGTAGTTGCATGACTATCCAAGTTTTTAATAAAATACCGAAAGGTCTGAGGGAACTACCACTTAATCGCTTCAAACCTGCGCTTATGAAATGGCTTGTAGATAAATGTTTTTACACTATTACTGAGTTTATGACATGTAAGGATTTGTAAAGCGAATGATAATGATGTTCTCTTTTGCGAAATTCTGGAATAAGATATAATAATCTTAATTTGACATTTTTTATATTGTAATTTTCAGTTATATTTGTGAAATGATATTCTAACTTAACTCTTAGCAATATTATAATTTTTTTTGACATAGGTACGTTTCATGGTAAATGTTGTCTACACGCTTACATATATATATTACTACTGCACTAATTCAATATAATTTAATAAATAATATTACTGACTATGGTGTCTTCAAATTCAATTTATGTTTTGTTGCATATGTTTAAATTCATTACTAGGTACAGAAATAATAACACTTGATTTTTGCATGCCGATTGTACGGTGAGACGTGCTGCACTATACCAATTGATGTAACATCTCTGAAACCATGTTTCTAGCAAATAAATGTTCTATGTTCTATGTATTGTGAAACTATAAAAATAAGTACAGTTTTTAGTTTAGTGTTAATAAAAATTAACATGTTCAGGTTGTTATTTACGTAAATAAGAGTTATATTAAATCAAAATGTCTCGAAGAGGACAAATGTGGAACTATTTCTCTGTTGTGGACCGCAACGTTAACAAAACCGCGGCGCTCGACGAAATAATAAATATCAAACTAATATATTATAACGTAGAAAGTTATAGGTGATTTTTAAATCACGCATCGTTATAACGCGTTATCAATATATAGCCGTTATGAACACGCCTAATTGTGATGTTTAGTTTTAAATATAGGATAATCCTACGCCTGACTCTGCAGACATAAGAAGGAAACATGTTTTTACCATAGATACGTAAAGACGGAGATGAAGTAAATATCAAACCACCGAGTCAAGTGCGAGTAGATTCCGTATTTATATTTAAAGGTATATTTAAACCCTACTTTTATATTTAAGGTTTTATTTTTCTAGTTCATTTGTGTGGTGCCGGCTCAGAATGCCACCACCCCATCTCTTCCCATGGGTGTCGTAAAAGTCGACTAAGGGATTACACTGAGGATGGGCAGCAGCGTCCTTCGAGTGCATTAACAACTCAACTGCGATCGCCAACCCGCCTGCCAAGCGTGGCGATTATGGCAAGACCCCCCAATGAGCCCACAACACATCCATATCGGTGGTTGTGGTGATCTTTGGGGGAGGCCTGTGTCCAGCAGTGGACTGCATTCGGCCGAAATGATGATTTGTTACCTTGTAGATTATTTTGATTCGGATAAGCAATATTAATGTAATGATTTCAATTGCATATGACGTCTAGAGCATGCTTGTTTTTCGTAAAAAACGTTTTCTGCTGCGGACATTCGATTCGAGTGGGATATATTATAGACATCACCCATTTTAAAATCATCAATACAGACGTCTTTGCACATGTATGGATACATAGATCTACGTTTGCAGCACTAAACTAGGGACCGTGAGGAAACGCATAGTTAAAAACTTAAACATAATGTATATCATGCCTTGTAATGGTGGATCTGCATGTCACATGTGTGTGTTCATGATAATATCATATTGAGCAATATTTATATAGTAGATGTTACTATAAGGTCACAACATAGGGTGTATATTAGAAAGAAAGAAAACACATTTATTCAGCACAAACAAACTGATAGCACAAAACGAGAAGATAATATAAATATTTTTAGATAAATAAAAACGTAAGCACAATCAACATGATCATGTTGAAAGGGTTACCAACTCAGCATTTGATCGGCGTTAGGTGCCCAGCGCTGATTTTCAGTTGGCACCCTTGCAGTGACATTACTAGAATTTCGTTATGTTCTTGCTATGATTACCTGATGAAATTTGATTGTGGTATGCTAATACACCAGCTATATCGCGACGAGCTTAAAATAAGTATAAATAAAAAAAAGTAATGCCTGATTTTACTTACCTCATACACATTTGGATGCCATACTTTTGTTAAAAATCTAATGGAAGGTGGTGAATATGGATAGTCCGGTGGAAATTTCATATGTGCCTGAAACAAAATAAAAGTATTTTTTAAATTCTGGTTAAGCTGCACTTTATTAAATCTGTTACCAACATAATTTATCTTAACAATTAAATTGCAGTACTTTCATACAAGTCCAAAAGAGCAAGAGATTGCTTTGACTTTGCTCACTGAATCACCATGTCGCACTATCAATAGGACATTAGCCCGGGAGGCGATTTCCAAATCTTCGTGCGCGCTGGAATATGTCATTTTGAAATGTTCGCCTATAATATTACCAAAAATATTTTTAATTAGTATTCAAACAAGGCTCATGAAAAAGCGTACTATTATCGCTAATTGAATTTTTTAAAGTACAAAGTAATAGATTTTTGCTTTGACTAAAAATCCGTAAATCTTCTTTATTTATTATAAATAGAATTTAACTACGTTCAGTCTGATGTTGTCGCAGCCACTGGACTGGACCAGCAATATTAAACTCAAGCTCATGAAAATTACGTCACTCTCAAAACACCATTACTCAAATAATTAACTAACTACTGACCGACTTAATTATGAGCAGTTGAGGTGTGCGACTGTGTGCCACAGCCGATAAAAGGATAAGAGCGAAATCAGCGCGAGGCCACTTTTTAAAAGATGCTAGCTGATGCTAGGTTTCAGCATTACACTCTTGCGGTAAAATTAGAAGCAGAAATTACTTATTTCAGAAGTTTATTAGCACGTGGCAATAAAATAGCTTAAGGTACTTACTTAATGTAAGTATATAATAAATAATTTGGTGGAAAGTACATAGGCTGCACTAAAAGTATCGGGAATGGAATATTTCCACTGTTCCTGTCATATTAAAATCTTTTTAATTGAAAACTCCTTGGTTTTACAAATCGAATACCATTTATTTATTTTAAAAAAGATTCACGGTCTTGTCACAAGGTTTTGTCAAACTTGTTTAGTCGTTGAGAAAATGGAATTGACGAAAAAACAATTGAACCGTACGACGTTGCCGACATATTTATAGAATTTTTTACTTTTTGTGAAATGTTTTATTGAATATGTAAAGATTAATTAATATAAACACCGTACAACGTTGCCTTATACTTGACATTGGCGAAATTGTGGAAGATACTCGACAGAAGCCATAATCTAAGAGAAGAAGAAGATGGAATTGACTCGAGAAAATTCAAGAGCGATGATTTATTATGACTTTCGAAGTGGTTTAACACAAAAACAGTGTGTTGACCGGATGATTTCTGCATTTGGTGATGAAGCCCCATCCAAAACCACAATTTATCGCTGGTTTGCTGAATTTCAACGTGGACGTGTCAAGCTCAGTGATGATCCTCGGCAAGGTCGTCCAAAAACTGCAGTCACCCAAGAAAACGTTGATGATGTGCGTAAGCTGATTGAGGAAGATCGACATGTGACATACCGCAAAATTCAGGCAACTTTAGACATTGGCATGAGTCAAATACAAATAATCTTGCATGAACAATTAGGTGTAAAAAAGTTGTTTTCCCGATGGATACCGCATTTGCTGTGTGAAGAGCAAAAAGCGGCTCGCGTTACTTGGTGCGTCAGAACTCTCGAAAGATTCCACGCAGGATCCTCAAATGCTGTATACAACATCGTATCAGGTGACGAATCCTGGATATATGCGTACGAACCCGAAACAAAAGGCCAGTCACGAGTTTGGGTGTTCAAAAATGAGTTAAAGCCAACAAAAATTGTTCTTTCACGGAGTGTTGCAAAAAAATGGTGGCCACGTTTGTCTCCAAAACCGGCCATGTTACGACTATTCCTCTTGAGGGACAAAGAACGGTTAATGCAGAATGGTATGCTAGCATTTGTTTGCCACAGGTCGTTTTTGAACTCCGTAGAGAGAACTGCAACCGCCGCATCATCCTCCATCACGACAATGCGAGTTCTCACACCGCGCACAGAACAAAAGAGTTTTTAGAGCAAGAAAACATAGAATTATTAGACCATCCGCCGTACAGCCCCGACCTAAGCCCTAATGATTTCTATACTTTCCCTAAAATAAAGAATAAATTGCGTGGACAGAGATTTTCATCACCTAAAGAAGCTGTGGACGCCTACAAAACGGCCATTTTGGAGACCCCAACTTCCGAATGGAATGGTTGCTTCAATGATTGGTTCCATCGTATGGAAAAATGTGTCAAATTTCGCGGAGAATACTTCGAAAAGCAATAAATACATTTTTAAATAGTAATGTTGTGTCACTTCCTTGATTCCCGAAATTTTCAGTGCCGCCCTCGTATAAATAATAATACCCTCCAAGATATGGCACAACGATTTAGATTTACCAAACACCTTTACAAAATAACTAGAGAAGCGAATGCCTTATAACTTTACAAGTCACTGTCAAACATAGTGCCTTCTAAACATCTAACAAACCAAAACCCAACGTTGTTGGTGGAAAAATAACGGTGATCTGTAGGTAGTTTATAAACTCCCAATCTCAACATCATGTACTCATGGACATGACATTCCTTAAGAAATCATTACCCAACCCTAAAACAGTGCCTGAAATCTCGCATTCAGTCGAGTCACATGATGCAAGCATGATAAATTGATAATATAGAAGCTTCATTCGCACATAAATATGGAAGTGAACAAGGTAGTGTAGAAGTCCGCCAGAGAGAAGGGTGGTGAAGACCTTTTATCCTTTAAAAAAAACGCTCAGGCAACCAACTCTGAAGAGGAAAGAATAATGTATAGGACAGCAAAATATAATGTTATCGTAATAAAGGTAAACAAACCTATATCATATGCGTATGGAAGTGCGAGCAGTCGTAAGTTAAACAGTAGCCCAGACGGTACCAAAAGTAGTCTCCGGAGGGTTTATTTATGGCCCTGGACTACATCACAATTTGTCATATTTTTGCACCAATAACAACGAAGTTTGACAACCACGTCGAAGCTATAAGCTCGGTTCTTCCAAGCCTATAATATAGTCGTGGGGTAGTGATGTGACCCACGTAAAAAAAAGCAGAATCGGACAAACGCCGCCGACCAGTAATGGCGAGAAGTAACTGAAGTAACCTGTGACGCATAAACAGTTCTTATGTACGGGAGCGAAACATTGGCCGTTACAAACCGCCACGTCTAAACCTTGAAGGTAAGGTTAAACACAAACATCTATGTGGAGTGACGTGAATTGACTTGAATAGTAGCATTTCAATTCAGCCTCAATTCACTTCAATTCAATTCTTTATTGCAAGCATGTGGCACAAGATCTTATATGTAATGTTAGAAGTACCAAAACATGCACCGTAAAGGCTTTGCAATATGGTAAAAGCTAGATTTTATACAAAACTAAACGTAACTTAGCACTTAGTAAAACATCTTTAACTGATCAATTTAACGTAATTCGTACTTTTTTGTTTTTTTAAACTGCCCCCCCCACACTAGGATTGCTCCTGTGTCGTGGGTGCGTTTTCAGACATGAATTCCACATACAATACACCCAGACCCGGAACAACTACCTGCAGATCATACAAATATTTGTTCCGTGCGGGAATCGAACCCACGACCCGGAGCGCAGCAGCCGACTGTATCAGCCACTGCACCAACCGTGCCGTCAAACTCATTAATATGTATTGTATTTGATATTATGTATGGATCATTTTTTTTGTATATGATGGCTAGACCAACTGTTATTTCGTATATATATATTCTTTTTCAGTTGTCTTTTAATTGAATATATCTGATATCACATTATGATACACAAAACAAGATCCAGAGTTTGATGAACGTATGGCAAATGTACGATAGTTTTTTTAAATATATATATTACTATGTATGTAAAAGTTACTCTTTGTAATTAAATAAATTGTGTATTTTGTTTATTTTATTATATTGTAAAAATTGATTGTGTATTGTATGTATTTATATATAGTCGTATTACGATAACTGTTTTATCTTTAACATTAAATAAATAATTTATTCTTGGTTATTTTATTATATACTGTAATTATGTTGATTGTAAAATTTTGCATTCATCTTTATTTTTATAACCTATTTATTATACCTACTTTACAATTCAACATATTGCAGTCAACAACTCTGGTCCTGCTGTCAGAGTCCACGTTGCGGCACTTTTGGCGCCGTAGATTGTGACAAGCAGGACAGGAGCATTGATTGATGACGTAATTCTTCAAGCATACGTATGGGCAATGAGAAGACTGATAATGTTACCAACTTTTACTGGCTAGAGAACCAGATTCTTTTTCAGTTGCCTTTTAATTGAATATATCTGATATCACATTATGACACACAAAACAAGATCTAGAGTTTGATGAACGTATGGCAAATGTACGATAGTTTTTATAATGATACCTTATGGAAATAAAATAGCCCAAAAGTTTCAAGATAGCATATTATGTTATTTTGAATTAAAACGTTTCAAATGAAACTAAGTTTCATGGATTTAGCTTTGCCCAGTTTTATGTAGCAAATCATTTCATATGTTAACATGTGTATGGAAGTAGTATTTTTATAGCTTAGCTGGCAAACAAGCTAGCGGTTCACCTTAAAGTAAGCACCACCGCCCAATGAACATTTGAAACACCGGAGGAGTCGCTGATGTGCTGTTGACTGTTTAGGGAGACGTACACTCTTTCTTGAAGGTCCCCATGTCGTATGTGTTCGAGAAAACCGCTGATGGTTCCATATTTTCTTCAAGCGGGCCCAAAAGTAACGAGTTAATCGTATAGTGCTAGACCGCCAGCCATCAAGGGGAAGAGGATAGAGTTTTGACTTGAGGCAGGGGGTGAAATAATAAAAATCTGCGGCCGGGAGCATGTTGACCAGTTCCTTGGAACACTCTCCGTTCTATATGCAGTAGAAGAGGCACAGAGACGCAACGTCTCTTCACAACGCCAGAAGATCAAGTTGAAAGGATTGCGCGGGTCATTGACTTCATAAAATCCAAAATTTAATAATAAATGACATGATATGTACTGCTTGCATTTTCCCTGTTAACATCACCATCCAGTTTTCGGGAATGAAAAATTGTGACGCAGTTCTCCAGTTTACTAACAAACATATAAATCCAAACAACAAAAGGATTTATCAGTGGGATTGCATACTTGTTGGCAAAACACAGTATGCTCATTGTCGGTGTTTGTTATGTAAATGTTTTGTTAATATTGTTATAATCAATAAAATAGTAGTAGTGAACAGAATGCTACCGTTTCAGATCAGATTAATGCCACCTCGATAACCCAAAAACAGCATTGCTTGCGTTCCGTGTAGTGTTCGGATTCAGAATCTAGCACCCACAGAAATAGGAAATAAGAAGTGGTACGGGGGCGTAACCGCGTCACCGCGACTGGATCAATTTGGGCCATCCGGAAAAAATGGCCGTTTTATAACATCAGTTGAGATTCGATCGCGTAAGTGAAACTGTTAAATTGTTGTGTTGTTCGGGGATAACATGCAAAAACCGAAGCGAAAATAATAACTTTATCAAGGAACGAATCATCTATACAAATAAATAAAATTGAAGTGTCTGTTTGTAATGTGAAAATAACAGCTTTTTACTAAATGCATATGAAAGTATGTACGCTACATATAACAAAAACACTATTTTTAAAAAATTTTTCTGTCTGTCTGTCCGTCTGTCTGTCTGTTTGTTCCGGGTAATCTCCGAAACGGCTGGACCGATTTTGACGGGACCTTCACTGGCAGATAGCTGATGTTATAAGGAATAACTTAGGCTACTTTTATTTTAGAAAAATAATTAGGGTTCCGCGTGAAAAAATAAAACCCTTGAAATCAATTATATATTCTATGTCAAGTGTCTATGTCGAAGTACTCTAAATTTCTTTTAAATTAAACGCGGGTGAAACCGCGGGTCCCAGCTAGTATACAATATGCAAGTGAAGGAGTTTTCTTGTATTTGTCTATAAAAAGAATAAATTAAAAATTATTGTTTTCGTTATTATGTTACATTTGGACATCATCATATCAATCATCATACCAGCCCTTTATATGTCCACTGCTGAACAAAGGCCTCCCCCATAGATTTTCACAACTGTGTCATCATTTTGGGGGGTATTTGCCAATACTCACCACGCTTGGCAGACGGGTTGGTGAGCGCAGTATGGCTACCGTTTCACAGAAGGGACGCTGCTGCCCATCCCTCTGGTTTAGATTCCCTTAGTCGCCTTTTACGACATCCACGGGAGGAGATGGAGTTTTAGACATTTGGACATTACGACATTATTTTTGTACATAATACAATGCTTCTTATGTACCACTTTTAACTAGTAATCGGTGAATAACAAACGCAATGAATAGAATAGCGAATGGTACTCCCAATAAACATACGCGTTGCGTGGTACGGCTGTCGTTTGCGGTCTGTACGCTCGGTATGATTGGCTACCTACAAAATCGTGGGTGTGTTTTAGTATGAGAAGCCAATTATAATGTTGTGTTTATTCAGTTCATTGGATGAGAACTTGTAACTGTGTGCATTAGTGTGCTTTTATGAAGAATGGTAGTGGGAAAATGGATTTCTAGGCTCGCATACATCTTGATCCACATGGCATATCTTTTTTCTTCCAATATCTTTCATAGCACCACTCTATCTCCTCTCGTGAAGTCGTGAATGTCGTAAAAGGCGACTAACGGCCGAAATTAATAATCAATCTAATCAAAAATCTCCAGATTTAAGATTTTGAAATTCATCCGTTTTTGTGTTACGATTAAATTTAACACAAAATACATATATATCCGGAATCCAAAGATGTTGGATTAGATTGATTATTATTTTCGGCCGTTAGGGAATCTCAACCAGTCTGGCAGCAGCGTCCCTTCTGTTGAACAATAGCCATACTGCGCTCACCCGTCTGCCAAGTGTAGTGAGTACTGGCAAATTCTCCTCAGGATGACACATTTGTGAAAATCTATGAGGGAGGCCACTGCTAAGAACGTCTTTTGGCTGATAATGGAACAGAAACGCAACAGTTTTATATCAGTTTAATACCACCTCTATGAGTATAACCCAAACACCCAGTAATTGGAGTGAAAGTAACAACATTGCTTGCACTCACATCAGAAGACTAATTGTTTAGTATCAACCTCTTCATAGCTAGGGTTGCCACCTTTACTGATTTTAACAATTTTACATTTTATTTATCTTCAGTAATTTTTACTGATGAATATAGTGTATAACAGAACACCGTTTTTAACGATTCACACTAATTCACTCATTCAACTTGTATTTAAGAATACTTGTAAAATGTTCACATAAATTTCATACTGAAATGACATCATCATCATTTATCATCTTCCACCTAAAACTATCCACTGCTGGACGTAGGCCACCACCAATGATCGCCACAACGATCGGTATGGATTTGTGTGTGCTCACTGGGGTATTTTTTGCGATAATCGCTTTGTTGGCAGGCGGGTAGGCGATCGCAGGTGTGTTGTAACTAATGTACTCGAAGGATCCTCAGGCTAATCGCCTAGTCGCCTTTTACAATGCCCACTGGATGAGATGCTATTCTTAGCAAGCAGCACACAGCACTCAATAAAAAAAAGTCAAAACGTCAAATAATTTATTTTTCTCGTAAATATTGTTTATTTTTAATCACCTACTAAAATTTACTATTTCTCAAATAATATGGCAACTCTAATGATAGCCTCACAAATCTTTCTTTAATGGTTTCTAGTTGGGCCTACGGGACTTATGGCTAGCACATATAAAAAGCGTACTTTGTGTTTGCCTCGGTCATGTCTTAGATGGGTGACAATTATTCTTTCTACATACTAGACACCTCCGTGTCACGGAGATCACGTTAAGCTATTGGTCCAGGTTGTCATGCATGTCATATCAATGATAGTATGGGCAGTCAAAAGCTCAAAAGTCTGACAACCTGTCTAAACTAAAATACCAATAAAACCCTTATTACTTAATATACTGATATTGTCTCTAAAAAGTATTTACATTAAATTTATAAGTATTCATTTGCTTCTCTCCAGATGATGATAGTAACATTACATTTAAATATCTACCTTTAAGATTCTGAGCTGGCTATTTAGTTCTTCTGGTCTAGATCTCTTGCGGCTTATTGTATTTCCTACATCAGAAGAAATAAAAACAAAGTTCTTGGCTTAAAAAAATTATATTTAATACACTGGGCAAAATGTAAACGGATACAATTATAGCCAATACATAATATACCTATATTACGTGATGACCTAGGGTCGTTGCCAGATCGGAATTCCGAAATACCTGGACAAATGTGAGGATTTCTTTGTTTTTCTCTGGTGAAATAAATTTTATAAATCTTACTTTTTATTAAATGGACTTATTTCAAATGAATAAACATTATTCAATAATAATTTTGAGCTCATATAAACGTGTACCTACCTAATGATTTCCCTCAATAAACAAAAATTTTAAATTGCCTCGTTTTGACTTTGTTTTCACTGAGTTTATTTTAGGAGTATTTAACTTTTAACCCCAGTATAAATTGTGCATACAACTACAATCAGCAGTTAGTCGAGAGATTATGTATTTTTCGGGAATCATAAAAAAATTCAGGGGAATCCACAGGAATCCCGACCATCTGGCAACCCTAATTGAACCCTATGTTCTATATTCAGAACATAGAATGAGTGACCTCACACTCCTTCTTTAGACGTTTTCATTTCATCTGCTTAATCTTTACCCCACCACTACATAGTAGACTTTATCAGTATTTTTCACAGGTATGCCGTCATACTGGAACCCTGACTGCGTTATTCTTAGGTTAGACGGGATGTCAGACTTTAGAGTTTTTGACTGCCTATACTATCATTGATACTCTAGCTTAACGCGATCTTAGAGATACGGAGGAGTCTAGTATGTGGAAGGAATTTTCAGCCATCTAAGACATGACTGAGGATATTTCTATGTGGCAGTTATAAGCTCCGTTGCCATTTTTTGAGAAATAATTTGCAGTAAATTTAGCTGGGTTATTACTTATTAAACATAGTAAACTTTTTTTATTATGTACCATGTGGTGCCAGCTAAAAATAGCAACACCCCATCTCATCCAGTTGTTGTTCTACAATGCGACTGTGGGATTAGCCTGAGGATGGGCAGCAACATCCTTCGAATTACATTAATTGCAACACAACTGTGATTTCCAACCTGCCTGCCAACAAAGCAATTATCACAAAAACCCCCAATGAGCATATACAAATCCAGACTTGATCACTTTGGTGGAGGCCTCCATCCAGCAGTGGGTGTTTTTCGGTGGAGATGATGATGTTTTTAAAATTTTCATGTCATTTCTAAATGGAAATTATCTAAACATTTTACAAGTATTCAAAGTTGAATGAGTGAAAAGTGAGAATTGTTAAATATAAAGATAATACCGTTAAAATCAGTATGGGTGGCAACCCTAGGTATGATGATGTGGACACAGCTAATAATCAAGGTTAATACTAAACAATTAAATTAGTCATCTGATGTTAGTGTCAGCAATGTTGTTACTTTCACTCAAATGTCTGGAGTTATATGGGTGGCATGAATCTGATTTATAACTGTTTCATTTCTTTAAAGTACCTACTATTTTACTGATTAATACAATATTAAAATAATAAAACAGTGTGCTCAGCTGTTTTGGCAACAAGTATGCAATCCAACTAATAAAACCCTTTGTTGTTTGGATGTGATATTTGCTAAAAAAACTAGACAATTGCATGACTAGGTATTTTTCATCCCCGAAAACTGGATGGTTATGTTAACAGGCAAAATTTAAGCAGTACATATCTAACTCTACTACTATTATAATGACATTCATTCATGTTCTCAAGTTTAGTTAATGAAGTGGTAGTCAATATATTAGGATCTTTAAAAGCAATCTTATTTGTTTATATTTGAATTAAGTAAGTACTTACCAACTTAATTTAATGGTTTATGGTCATGTTAAGAAATCAGAGATAATTATATATCTTCTGTGGATTACTTACTTTAACATGTAGTTTAAGGTATTTGCTTTAAAATTACAGTGTTCTAATTGTCGATGTCACACTGATTAAATATTTGAATGGCCTACAGGTAGTTATTCCAGGGCTGGGTGTTTGTGCATATGGAATAGATGTTACAGACACTTGCTGCTTGTGATAGGAGTCGGTTCACGTCACAGATGGAATCAGTACAAGTTTACTAGGACAAGCTGTATTCAGCACTCTCAGTTCGGTTTTTGTAAATATGTAACTAAGATTACGGAATACAGCTTGTCGCTATTTAATATCTGATGCCACTCCCAGTATGATCTGTATGTAATTTGATTTACTAAGATTCAATTTTGTAAATTCCTAAATTAGTATATGATATAATACAATAAAAAGATATACAATATGATAGAATAAGTATACCTTATATTTAATAAATAATAATTTAAACAATGTTATATAATAAGAAAATAATTATGTCATCCCCTTCAGTGAATATTGGTATTGTATATAATAATATATATTTGTAATTTGACCTATAACTTATAATTATTCAGTGAAAACTGTGAATGCAAGGTAGTTAGTAAAATATATAAATAAAATAGCATGTTAAGGTTCAAAATACTGGCTGGAGGCCTCTTTTGGCTTTGCCAGAAATGACCGGCTAAGCAAACACATTTCCCAGAAATGTATGCGATAAGCCCAAAAATAAAAAGAAAATGTCCAATATCATTCTGGGCTATTTTAACTGGCCACCCTCTTGTCCATTGGCATTTTACTTGTGAATGATTAATGATGTCATAACATGTTACATTTAATTTAATTAAACATTTACTACTTAATATTATATTTATTATAACCTAAAATTATTATATTTATTATTTTTATTTTATACAGTTTACTGACATAAATCACACAGGCAAACATACAGAATCAGAACAACTATCTGTAGCTCTTGCAAATATTTGTCCCATGCAGAAATCAAATCCACAAGCCATAGCATAGACAACCAATTGTTTAGTCACTGTGCAAACCATTCTAGCAGTAATAAACATTGGTTTTTATGAAATTATGTTACTAATAGAATAATATTCATATAGATTGCTGTCTATCACAAAAACCACCCATAGTAGATTATCTTTATGAACTCTCAAAGTAGCCCTACAACATTCATCAAAATGCTATTAATGCGGCTCTATCTTGCTACTTTGAAAAATGGTAGCATAGTTTATGTTATATGCTTAGAAAGGTAATGCACAATAAATACAAATAATTAATTAACGAATACTGGGAATGTTTAAAATGTTATTGTGCAATTTTAAACAGTTCAAATATTGTTACATTGTACATGTGTGTGATTTTAGGGCAATGATGGTTACCAGTATTTTGGAGATAATTATATGGTAGGATTTTGTCATGAACACATAAGATTTAGTTAATACAGAAATACCCCCAATCAATGCTGTTTTTTTGGGCCTCACAATATAGATATGATACCCACCATTTTATAAAATTTATGGTTAGCTACAATGGATTGATAAATGTTCTTATTTCGAAATATGATGTTAAATGGTGCTATCAGATCATTGCTAATGCAGATACATTATGTATTGTGCTAGAGCTTACCTTGAAATATCCACCTTGGTATAGGGTGTCTGGAGGGCCGAATATTGCAACTTCCCACTCAAACAAATTGTCCTCTCCAAGAAGTTTCACTCGGAACCCTTCGACGGGTTCCTCTTGCAAACTCTTATACTCTAAGGCCAAAGCCCTCAGTGCAGAACTTGTCGGAGCTGTGTTAGACATTGTCAAATACAATTTTTCTTAAAATCACTATCTAAAAGAGATTCTGTTTTAACATAACACTGCGGAACTCTCCTCGCGGTCCACGTATTCACGAGGCATTTCAACTTGAGTCACAATAACAACGAACGAAGAATTTTGGTAAACATAGCGCCAGAGTAGCTTACGGATTTATGATTCACACACTTTGAACGCCAAGACTGTAATTATTTCGACAGTAATATACGTTGAAAAATGGGCGAAAGAATGGTCCAAACTACACGGTGACTAGTACAACAATGAGAAAGCAACGTCCAAACAATCGCGACCCCAAGGAAATCGGCTGCGTGGTACAGCTGCTGCCTGAGTTGCCCGAGCGAATATTGTAGAACAGCTGTTATTTTATTTCCGTGCTTGATTGCGCAGTGGCGTGACGCACGCGGCCATTTATCGACTTTTGTTACTAGAGCTGCCCTCTAGTGGATTTATGCTACTTAACCCTGTACCGCCACAAAGACATTATTTTGATGTTTGGGCAATGCAGTATGAAGATAGCAGCACTAGTATTAATAATTGTGTAGTTGGCGCCCTCTAGTGATACTTTCAGTACGGACAGATCTTTCTGGTTTTGTAGGAATTAAGTGAGATGTCAGCACTATACTATTTCCATTTCTTTATATTCTCGATGACAACTCCTGTGAAAACTTGAACGAGCGTCTTTTTTACATTTAAGTATGTATGCATTATTTTATAAAAATATGACGTTTACACACGTACAAGGTTATACCAGAGTCGGAGAAACTGATAGGGATGGAGCTATATCGATAAACGTAACACGATAACAGACCCGATATTTTTTTACAAAATGTAAGAAACTAAACTACTGCCCGATACTTTTGTACAAATTTATTAACTAATATTATATTTCATTACAAGATGTTACACGTATTAATTCTTGATTGATAATGCCAACTTCTTTAAATTTTTCGAAGCTGTTGTAAAATAAGTAGGTATAGGTAGGTACTCGACAATGTAACGAAATAATTGTAACGACAGGTAGAATATATTTTAATGTTTTTGTTGTATTTGTCTGTGTTCAAAATATAATAAATATATGCGATCGATATCATTACTTACTTGGTCACAACACTACAACTATCAAATTAGAACTGTCATCGAAAAAATAAAGAAATGGAAGTAGTTTTAATCTACATATTTTGTGACCCTACCAAAAAAAAGGGATCAAATAAAAACCAACCTAAAGATTTTGGTTTCGTGTTTCATATTATTAATTTCGGCCGTAAGAACGGGAGTAAATACGGTGAAATAATGTTTGATTTATTGATGTTCGTACTTTTTAAATGGGGTTTTTACAGGGGGACATTATCTGTATGGTTTGGATTTGTTTATTTTAATTAAGTTTAGTATAGTAAGTAAGCAGGTGGTCACTCAGGGGTTGCGGGAGTCGCTCTGCCAGAGTGACGACCTTAGGCTTCCTTCGAGCGACCTCAGTGGTGGTCATAGATAATACACTATAAACAAGTGGTGGTCGCGTGCTGCCGTGAACACCACAAGGTGAAGCCTACAGGCAGAATAGCTCCCTCGAGCTGCGGCGAGGCATAGGGTGCATCGGTGCGTTCCACTGGAGATCCCGAAGTTCCTCCTTGGAGGCGTGGACTGACTTTTGGTGGACCCCATTCCCTCGTGCGGCCTTGTCAAACACACAATCCTCAAGAAAGGAGTGCGACACACGACGTGCCACGACAGTGTCTCTTATCGGGTGACGGACTGCCTCCGGACGGATGCCGTAGATCAGTAAATGCCCTTCGGCGCTAGATGCGTCCTCTGCAGAAGGAGAGATACGTCATTGTCTCGCTCTCCGGTTCCGCAGACTCCTCTGCGTACCTACATTACCTCCTTGTAAAAGGTGGCTCCGGCATGCAATGCACTCTCGCCCCGGAGCATAGACACCACGGAGCTCGCGGCGTGGTGTCCAGTCCATATTAAATGGCGTTTAAATATGTTATTATTATTAGGTATTCTTGTAGATTTTTAATTAATAAGTACTACATTTGGCTACTTAACATAACCTTTTTTTGCACAGAACAACCTGGCTAGCTTGGCGTATGCCTGCCAGGTCAGAACTCCAGTTTTGCCTGATCATTTGCAAGTGTAATGTGTGAAAAGCCTATTTCAAATTTGTTTCTAGTTCTTTATACTTGTTTATACCCAGCGCTTTGTAGTAGGTAAGTACGTAGGTGAAAAAGAGTCAGGAAAATAATTCTATATGTTTATTAATCAAAGCCTTAAAGTAACGGTGTAAAGCTCAGACTAAGTATTTGTTTTCTCAGTCAGTTGTTTTCAGACAAGACAATTGGTCCGTGGGCGCGTGATTCAAAGACAAGTCGCCCACCCGCTGCCATGTATAGGCAAAGGCAACGGGGCCTTGCGCAACCCACGTCTGGCTCTGGTAAATAGTTTGGACATATAATTCGGTATCAGTTGTTACCACTGAGGTTTTTTCTGAGGGCCAATTCTCGTAATTAATTGACACTGTGACTGAAACTTGACCGAACTGAGATTAAATTATGAATTGACCGAAAAAATGGTATTCTGCTACTCTTTAAAGTTCAGTCCGATTTCAGTATAATCTCGATCTAGTCTCATTTCAATCTCAGTTTTGACGTTTATTCAATGACAATTTAGTACATGTGACAGTTCAAAATGTTAGCAGAATACCATTTTGATTTCGATCAACTTTCGATCTACTTTCAATCTCATCACAGTGTAAGTTCACGTTTGACGTTGTTTGTTAGTTTAGGAGAATACCATTTGTGACATTTATGACACTGAGACTAGATCGGAACTATATTTTGAACGTTTTTAAATTACGAGAATTGGCCCTCTGATTGATTGTCCGATGCACAGTTTAACGAGATTCATAATATCACATGTACAAACATCTGGGTCTAGCCCGGTACAACTATCCGTGTAGGTCATACAATTATTTCTGCCGTACGGGGATCAAAACGGTCACTACTCGCCAATCGAGCAGTATTATAACAATTTTTATAAAGAGCGTGTATTTTCGTGATGTTATTAAGCTAAAAGGTGGCATCAATATAGGTAGAAGACTATTTTTTCATTGGTAAGGCGCGCGGCGGCGTTGTCGTTACGGAAATCATCAATCAAGACTTGTTTAAATCTCCTGTACTCCCTGTACGATAAAGTTCTCAGAATCTATACCAATATACCAAAATTGTAGCAAAAGTGCCCGTCTGTTATTTCAAAATAATTTTTAAAGAAAAACTGCTATAAATGACCGTCTCTAGAATTTTTGGCTGTCTGATAGTTTATCTCGAATAGGCTCCAAAACGACTCAACGGTTTCAAAGAAAATTGTAGGGATTAACACATGAATTAAAAAAAAAAACGTGTATCACATGGGTATTTTACATTTTTATATCATGCTGGGTTAAGAAGATGTTAATATAAAAATAATTTATGCCTAGCGATGCGGGCGGTAACGGTAGTTTACCATTAGAAGGACAAGTTTTGGAAGACGAACAAGTTTACTAGTTTAGTCTACCATGGTCTACCATCAATTTTGTGCCAAGTAAACTACCGAAACAAATATGTTGAACTTTGTTTTCAATCATGTTTTTTTCTCGAAGTATTAAATATAAGTATTTGGTAAACATCAATGTTTATGTACTTACCTAAATCCGTAGAGCTACTCGTAATAATTATAATAATCTCTCAACAGTCTCAACACCCCAAACCGCTCACCATCACAGCTCGTGGTGGCCATCTTGTGAGTGGCAAGTAACCGTCTGCCACAGAACTTCATTTAAAGATGGAAAAGCAGATGCCGTTGGTTCCGTTTACTATAAGTTTTCAATCCATATCCATTTCATAAATAGTCCTACACGACTAGGGATAATTCCTGACTGTATTTCTATCGTCATCATCATAATTTTAGTATAATAATCAACGGCGACCTTGTAAATGATCCTACGAGTATTGCAAATTCTTTTAATGATTATTTTGTTGACATGATGAAGCCTAGTAATGATAAAATTTTAACAGACTCAACTTGTAGTAAATATTCAAATTTGACATATATTTCCAAATCAATTTTTATGCCTCCAACAATCCCTTCTGACATTTATAAAATCACAATTTCCTTGAATAATACAAAGAGCTAGGATACGATAGTATTTCAACACAAATAGATAAAGACGTAGCAACAATTATTGCTAAACCTCTAAGCTATATCATTAATTTATGTATGGAACATGGTGTCTTCCCTGAGAAACTTAAATTATCAATAATAAGACCTCTACATAAAAAAGATGAAAAATCATTACTAAGCAACTATAGACCGATAGCTAAGGCTATTACTATTATTATACCATTTATTATTATTATTATACCCATTTTCTCTAAGATATTTGAAAAAAAAAAATATCACTGCATTTACACATTCTTTGAAAATAATAATTTATTTACTACACATCAATATGGTTTTAGAAAAAACAAGTCTATAAATGTTGCAATATATGATTGTTTACATAGGGTCCTATTAAATATGGACAGAAGTGCACCCGTCACAGCGCTATATATGGATATGTCAAAGGCTTTTGACAATGTTAACCACAAAACTCTCTTAGAGAAAATGTACACATACGGTGTTAGAGGAGAACGTGTACGACCTAATTAAATCGTATAGTAACAGAAAACAAAGTGTAGAAATTAAAAGACTCTCTACATAGGCTGCACTAAAAGTATCGGGAATGGAATATTTCCACTGTTCCTGTCATATTAAAATCTTTTTAATTGAAAACTCCTTGGTTTTAAAAATCGAATACCATTTATTTATTTAAAAAAAGATTCACGGTCTTGTCACAAGGTTTTGTCAAACTTGTTTAGTCGTTGAGAAAATGGAATTGACTCGAGAAAATTCAAGAGCGATGATTTATTATGACTTTCGAAGTGGTTTAACACAAAAACAGTGTGTTGACCGGATGATTTCTGCATTTGGTGATGAAGCCCCATCCAAAACCACAATTTATCGCTGGTTTGCTGAATTTCAACGTGGACGTGTCCAATTAGGTGTAAAAAAGTTGTTTTCCCGATGGATACCGCATTTGCTATGTGAAGAGCAAAAAGCGGCTCGCGTTACTTGGTGCGTCAGAACTCTCGAAAGATTCCACGCAGGATCCTCAAATGCTGTATACAACATCGTATCAGGTGACGAATCCTGGATATATGCGTACGAACCCGAAACAAAAAACCAGTCACGAGTTTGGGTGTTCGAAAATGAGTTAAAGCCAACAAAAACTGTTCGTTCACGGAGTGTTGCAAAAAAAAATGGTGGCCACGTTTGTCTCCAAAACCGGCCATGTTACGACTATTCCTCTTGAGGGACAAAGAACGGTTAATGCAGAATGGTATGCTAGCATTTGTTTGCCACAGGTCGTTTCTGAACTCCGTAGAGAGAACTGTAACCGCCGCATCATCCTCCATCACGACAATGCGAGTTCTCACACCGCGCACAGAACAAAAGAGTATTTAGAGCAAGAAAACATAGAATTATTAGACCATCCGCCGTACAGCCCCGACCTAAGCCCTAATGATTTCTATACTTTCCCTAAAATAAAGAATAAATTGCGTGGACAGAGATTTTCATCACCTAAAGAAGCTGTGGACGCCTACAAAACGGCCATTTTGGAGACCCCAACTTCCGAATGGAATGGTTGCTTCAATGATTGGTTCCATCGTATGGAAAAATGTGTCAAATTTGGCGGAGAATACTTCGAAAAGCAATAAATACATTTTTAAATAGTAAAGTTGTGTCACTTCCTTGATTCCCGAAATTTTCAGTGCCGCCCTCGTATAACAACTAGAGCCGAAGAAACTTTTAAATCTAATATTAGAAATACACACATCAAAAAAGTCTAAGCAACACATACAAATTTCAATTTTACAATGTGTTTTCGCATTAAATCCTTAGTATTTTCTTGTTTATGTTATTTTTTAATGCTTTTTTGATATTAAACAACAATTGTTTTTTATTTATTTTTTAATAATCTTAATTAACAATAATTACGAGTAAGTACTGTATGTACGTAGTACAAAGTAAAGTGCCTAATCAACTAAACTTGAACTAAAATTAAATGGTTGTACAAAAATTGCATAAATTAATATAAAGTGTGGCCTCCTCTGTTATGGAGAACTTGCTGGCACCGATTATTCATAGAATCGACGAGACTGTTAATGTTATCCTGCGGCAATTGCTCCCAATAAAATTTCAGTAAGTTGTTGGGTTGTTGTCACTCCATCCAAGTCCTTTAAAACACGTCTCTGGAGCATGTCCCTTGCATGCTGGATGGGGTCATTTATTTCGTATTTCCACTGTTGTGGTACGAAGTCGCATTTCCTCCTTAATTGTATTGAACACCGTTTCAATGCGTTGTAGTAATACCTCCCTAGTCGGAACCTCCGTGGCGTATACCAGCTCTTTGGCACGTCCCCAGACATAAAAGTCTAGCGGAGTTAGGTCTGGGGAACGTGCCGGCAATCCACGCATTGGGGAACACATCGTCGAGATATTCCCTCATAGTCAAACGCCAATGCGCGGGACAGCCGTCATGCTGGAATACCTTGGGTACATTTTCATTAAATACAGGTACCTCGGACACTAATTCGGGCAGGTCATTTTGAAGGAACTCCAAATAGTTGTCGCCATTGAGGTTATCGGGCAGGTAATGCGGTCCAACTACCTGATTCCCAATCACTCCTGCCCAAAAGTTTACACTAAACCTCCTTTGAAAAGATTTCTGTCTTAAAAGACACAAGACACGTGGGTTTTCCATTTTGTTTGTCCAGTGGTGCAAATTGTGAAAATTGAGTATCCCTTCTTTGGTAAGTTTGAATTCATCCGTCCAAAGTATTCTTTTAAAAAGATTAGGATCATCCACATCCGTGTGTAACATAAACCGACAGAATTCCACTCGTCTGTCAAAGTCGCCACCCTTAAGACCTTTTTTTTTGTTATTAAACTCTTATAAACAACTTACTAACCTTACGTACGATATTTTATTTATATCTGAATTATTTGAACAATTGCCGGTTCTTACGGCCCAGTGTTGATTAATTTGGTTGTAATTGATATCGGATTCAAAAGGGAATTTTACATACCTCTTAGAAAGAAGACGAATATCTTTCGAAGCTCCAGTGCAATGCTCTGTGTATAGAGCGTTGCACTCAATATCTAACTGAGCCTCACGATCAAATGCAGTTTTGAGAGATCGAGCTAGCCTTAGCATCTTAAAAGCCAATTTAAAGATATTCCTCTTTAACTGCAGAAAGCAGCACGCAGCGCCAGTCGAGGTTAGGTACCCAACGAGTTGCCACTGCTGCCTCTCGATCACAAGATAGCAATGAAGGACATGAGGCACGTCTCGCAAGCGATCGGAAGCGCCATGCTGCATCACGCGCCTCAGAGACTTACACCCAGTGTGAATCGCAATCGAGCTCGCAGGGTATCTACATTGCGACGTATATATACTCTATACATTATCAACATCCAACGTTCATGCATATGGACTTCCATTTAGAGAATGGCTAGCGTATTTAATTCAATTCTGAAAATGTCATAGAGCGTTTGGAAAATCCGCTTGTCGTATTTTTTCAACTGTGCGAAGAGGATCTGTTCGCCAAATCGCGAATGAATGGCGAGATTACAATATACATTTCTAAATTCCACGCGTGCGAAGCCGCGGACAAAAGCTAGTCCAAAATGAATTAATTTGAATTTGATGATTCAGCAGAGTCCACATCCCACATGTTGACAATCTTGTCAGCCAAGTCCAGATACTTAATTTCTTTATCTTTCTCGGCTTTCACGAGATTCTCATCATGCGGAATGGTAACATCAATAATCATCGTGCGGCGCTCTAATCGATCTATCACCACTATGTCAGGCTTATTGGCGACAATAGTCCTACCAGTGATGATAGATCGATCCCAGTACAACGTGACATGACCATTTTCTAGAACTGGGTCGGGCACATATCTGTAGTACGGTACCTCAGAGTCCACAAGATTGTACTTCAGAGCAAATTGCTGGTGGATGATCCTGGCCACATGGTTATGTCTGTGCAAGTATTCGCCGTTAGCAAGACGAGAACAACCAGAAATAATATGTCTTAGGGATTCACACGGACGGTGGCATACCCGACAGATGTAAACTGTGCCGTCCTTAACAATATATTTCCGGTAGCTGTTCGTCATGATAACTTCGTCCACGATTGCACAAGCAAAACCTTCAGTCTCCCCGAAAAGGTTACCGAAACGTAGCCAGGACACGGACGCTAGGAAATCTATATCGGGACCATGAAGTGCCCGATAGAACCGTCCATGTAGCTCCTTGCTTTGCCATACCTCCTACTGAGTACAACAGGTTTGCGCCAGTTATCTTTAGCCAAACCGAGCGGGGTTAGTCCTTTGTCCATTGCTACCACATCTCGGTGCATCCCCTCATCTGTATGGAGAAAATATTCTCTGAGACTGCACACCTCACGATTGTGGAGAGTCTTAACATTCAAAAAGCCTCGACCTCCACACTTGCGTGGGATGTACAGCCTCATCGCCGAAGATCGAGGGTGATGCATCCGATTTGCGGTCTGCAATGTACGGACTTTCCTATCCAAGTCATCCAGCTCCGTCTGAGTCCACTTGAGTATGCCAAAGGAGTACATCAAAACTGGCATGACCCAACCGTTGAAGGCGCGCATCTTATTGACACCTGATAAAAGACTTTTAAGTACTTTCCTCAGGCGGCCAAAGAAGCGCTCCTGCAACGATTGTTTCATGTCAGCTTCGTTGATGCCCAAAGCCTGTGACATACCCAAGTATTTGTATGACTCTGTTGCGGTGAGCGATCTAAGGTGAACAGAATCCGAAAGTTGAATTCCCTCGGATTCCGTGATCCTCCCTCGTTTTACATGCATAACCGCACATTTGTCCACACCAAATTCCATCCTGATAGAATTACTAAACGTGTCAATTACTTTCAGTAACTTTATCAGTTGGGATCTGCTAGGAGCAAACAGTTTCAGGTCATCCATGTAAAGCAGGTGGGATACTACCTGACCTCCTCTCCGCAACAGGTAGACTAGCCCTGATCCATTCAGTAATGTACTAAGAGGATTCAGGGCCAAACAAAACCACAGGGAGCTCAGACTATCGCCCTGGAATATTCCCCGCTCAATCCTGATCGATTCACCATTCCCCTGAATTTGTCGACATCCTGGATAGCGAAGGACCGCCCTCCATTGCCCCATACATGACAATAAGAAAGTGCGTAGAGTTGTATTTATTTTGTACAACTCTAGCACTCTCATGAGCCATGTATGGGGCACCGAGTCATAGGCCTTCTTATAATCAATCCAACATGTCGACAACCCTTTCGGGAACGACGAACCTGCTGGCTAATGGTCATATCAACGAGGAGCAGCTCCTTAGTGCCACGGGACCCATCCCTACGTACATTTTGAGAGGTAGACATAATGGAATTGTTATCAATGTGTTCAGCTATTTTTGCTTTCAAAATGGATGTAAGAAGTTTATAGACCGTCGGTAAACATGTGATCGGCCTATAGTTTTTGGGCTCCGCTGCACTACCTGATTTGTAGAGCGTGACTCCTGTCGTGAAGAACTGTGGTAGCAACCCAGTCTCTAAGGCTGACTGAAACTGGGATGCCAAGAGCGAGCATAAGAACTTCGCAGCCATTTAATCCAAAAATTGACTGACTCAAAAAGTAGATTCTTGCCGGCTTCAGTCCTCCTCCGAGAAAGTGGAGGTACACAACCTCACTAGACTCTCCTCATCCATCACGTCTAGTTTATTTTGAATAAATGATAATAACTCACAAATCACGATATTACATGTCGTACACTTGATGACGAAATGAAATAAGTGAAGATATATTAAAATAAAACAAACATTATTAAAGACAACTTCCACCAAGTTCTTGTTTGTTAAATTATATTGCCCTAGTCGTTATAACAAACTGTTTAATTTAATATACATATTTAAACATTTATTCTAATAGCGTGACAGAAACTGACTCTGATAAGGAGAGTACTTCCGACCAAACTGGTGTTTAATTTTGAAAAGTTAATTACAGTTATTGATTATGTCTTGTAACAATACGAGTAATGTATACACAAATTCTAACACTAATTTATCCGAGCCTTAGCGCCATCGAAAATATATATTATGAATAAATATAAATACTTAATATATTTTGTGAATACATCGATCGGCGTATCTATGCTCGAAGTAGAAGGAAACGTAAAATGTACTGTAAAGTACTGCCTTGCTGCTTATTATTCAGTACAGTTACGATTAACTAATTGTCTTGGGTAAAGTTTACATACAGAAGGCCAATTCTCGTAATTAATTTGCACTATGACTGAAACTTAACCGATTAAATTATGAATTAACCGAAAAAGTGGTATTCTGCTACTTTTAAAGTTCAGTCGGATTTCGCTATAATCTCGTTCTAGTCTCATTTCAATCACAATTTTGATGTTTATTTAATGACAATTTAGTACATGTGACAGTTCGAAATATTAGCAGAATACCGTTTTGACTACGATCAACTTTCGATCCATTTTCAATCTCATCACAGTATAAGTTCACGTTTGACGTTGTTTGTTAGTTTAGGAAAATACTATTTGTGACATTTATGACACAATTTAATCTCAGTTCAGTCAAGTTTTAGTCATAGTGTAAATTAATTACGAGAATTGGCCCTCAGACGGCTGGCTATTCTTTGGCCAAAGAATAAGCGTTGCTATTCAACGTGGCAATGCTGTCAGCCTTCTGGGGACATTATCAGCTGACAGCGATGAGGAATACTTAGTCGCCTCAATGAATGTGCCACTTCTTTATATATTTTCGTTTTGTAATTTTTTTGAATAATATTTATTTTTAATGATAAATCGTGTGTATATATTTAATTAGTTTTAATGTGTATATAAATATTATAGTGAATTATTATTAAATAAAATGTAAAGACTGTGATTGGCTACTACAGGTCTTAAGTCCTTACTTCCAGTATATTATATATGTTCTTACTTTCAGTATATTATATATGTGCTTCCAGGAAATAAATGAGATTGTCGTTTAAATTATTCATGTAAATAGGTAAGTTTCTTATAAGTTTTATTCAGTGTTTTGGTGGTACAATAAATACCTACCCACTCGGTCTTTTTAAAAAATCCAGGTCAGCCGACTGCAGTATACACCGATGGAAGCGCATTGCATCGATGGCGAGCCGGCTCGGCTGTATCTGGAAGTTGCACTGCACCAAAATGTTATGCAAATATCTGTGTCACATGCCCACAACCTTCTAGGTACCTACCCTGAGATCTGTTCACAATTATTTTAATACAGTTTAAATCTGTAGCTTACGCTTATTTTATGTTGATTAAAGTTTTAAAAAGTGTCCTAGTTGAAAGACAACTGTGATACTATCGGCAACAAGTAAGAAGGTTTACGGCCAAAATGATCAATCAACGAAATCTTTGGATTTGGGATTAAGTTTTTGTTGTTTATGTTAAATGTGATCCGAAAACAAAAACGTATGAAGTTCAGAATCTTAAATCTAAAGATTTTGGATAAGATTGATTATTATAATCAGCATAGAAACTGCTCTGTAAACTCATTTCGCCTCTTACCAACGACCACTACGGAAAGAGATGAGAGCTATTACGTCATCATCAAAATTGTACAACTGTCTATATCTACTCCTAATTTCTGTCAACGTTATAAATAAAAAGGACTGTATAGAAACCAGGTCATTTTCACCTAACTCACTCCATACACCCTCGCTTTTCATAGGATTACCGACGATACAAGCCTGAAGCCATGTACATGCCATGAACTCTAGTATATTCAGAGATTCCACAATAACAAGTGTCTTTGCACGTTCTATTAACTACCGATATTATTTGGTAAAACAGATAGTGTTTTTAAACAGAGACTAGATGCGAATTAAGTGAACTGGATATTAATAATTTAGTTATATCATGTGGTGATTTTTTTTATATTACGTGAGTAACTTTAGTTGGGATGTAGCCTCTTTGTGAAGTTATTTCTGCAATACATTAGTAGAGTGGTAATTTCAATAATTAATTGACTGTTTGACTAACCAACCACTGCAGCGTCGGTGACTAAGGATTGTGAATAAGTAAGCAGTGAGTTTAGCAGCTTTTACACCATTTTTGGTATGTGTCCAACAGTGAGATGTAAGCGCTTACGTGTCGCAAAGGCCTGGTGGGCGCGATGCTCGGCGTCAAGGTGTGAGGGGCGCCGGCGCAGACACAATCCGCGAGTCAGTTGCGAGAAGCGCGCGCGCCCTCCGCGACACACGATACGAACGACTCTCGCGACCAATATTTACTTTGTACATGGCAATTGTTTGACGATATTTATATTATGTGAATAGTTTTTATTTAAAAATATTTAATCGTGGTAATTTAAGAATCTCCTATTAAAATAAATATAAAGTTTTTATGTAAAAGTATATATCGTGTGGGACCAAAATGACGATAAAAAATAAAAAGACTAAACAATCAAAAGCGTCCGAAGTGACATCGACTAGTAGTGCATCGACTAGTGTTCAGAAGACTAGCTCGTCAACCTCGGTGCAGCAGAGCAGTAACACGCTGCAGAAGGTCAGCTCGTCCGGTAAGAAGGTTCGCTATATCGAGGTAAAGGTCGAGGAAGATGACCCGCTTATGATAACCGATGTAACCGACAATTCTTCGATAGCCGGTTCTACCATATCGGAACATTACAACAGCCACCCCCACTATATAATCACAGAAGCTCCTTCTGTAACAGACTTATCTCATACAAGATCACTAGAACATCACGTAAGTGACATGGCAAAATCAACATCGGGTGAATTTATATCTAGTTCGATGCAACAGCAGTCTTCTTCCTCCCATCAGCAAAATTCCAAAACAGAAACATTCCAGACTTCTTCGACTTCTGTTCAGCAGTCGGGTTCAAGTCATAGTCAATCATTGGACAGGACCACTGATTCTTCTGCTGCCAATCAAACTCTTAATACTGCCTTTATTAATAATTCTATGGCTAATGTCTCAAATTCAAACACTTCTTCGACACGATCTCAAAATGCAAATGCTACAAATTCCTTTCTGCAATCCGAGCGTCAGAGTTTAATAAATCAGTCTTCGACGTCTAAATCTACAGATCATCAAAATTTAAAACAAAGTGATCAGATAACTTACCGAAACTCTCCTGAGCCATCACAGAGGACTCAGACTGTTCCATCTGATTCACCTAACTTTTACGGAGGTGAAGGCAGTTTAGATAAAAGGGGTAACATTAAAGAATATAGTAGTACTTCACAAACAAGTGAAACCAAAAGTAGCAATGTCGCAAAATCTTCATCGTCTTCACATGTTGTGGAAATCGTGGATGGTAAAGAACGCATCATAGATAGCTCGAAGAGAGAGTGGGGAGATGCTCAAGAGCATGCCACAAAGGAAGCATATGTAAGTGCGACTGGAACCGATATGAAGCCACAATCTGCACATAGTATCCAGAACTATGACATGAAATCAAATTACGACACAGGAAAAAATGGAAAGAAACCTAGTAGCGAAATGATTATTGAGAAAGACTCTAAATTCATAAAAGATGGAAATCAAATGACGTCAAGTTCTAGTGTTATGACAGAGAAAGATAATGTTACTAAACATCAACAGTATATAACTAACCGTGATAATTTAACATCTGATCAACAGTTTATTACAAATCGCAATAATTTAACATCTGACCAACAGAACAGCACATCTAGTCAATATCTAACATCTGATAATATTAATCGTCACCACTTGACATCTGATCAACAGCACACAAATCGTGAACATTTGACAACGGATCAACAGTACACAAATCGTGAACATTTGACAACGGATAAACAGCACATAAATCGTGAATATTTGACAACGGATCAACAGTACACGACTCATCAAAATGTTACATCTAATCAACAAACATCGTCAACAAAAGACGATCACTACCAGTCAAGAACTTTATCCAAGGAGTCCAATGCCAGTAAAAGTCACAAGGATGATGTTGAAAATGTGACAACCAACAAAGACAGAGTTGATAATAGAAGGCGTAATATGAATCAAACCGATTCGTCAAATTTTTATGGTTACGATACAACTATTCAAAATGAACTTAGAAAAGTGGGCAACATATTACAAGTGCCAGATACAGATAACATTAACTTTTCAACAAAAATAATGAAAAGCAATACAAGCAGTGCTCAGCAAGCTTCAAGTTCTTCTTATGTGGTTGAAATAGTTGACGGTAAAGAACGAATTGTTGACACTTCTCATAGAGAATGGGGAGATAATAAGGAACATTCTACTCATGAGAAAAGTCATAATGTAAGCGGTACGGGATTGAAACCTGAACATGAATATACGAGACATGTACTGGATAAGGAATCTCATTATGACACTGGTAAGGATGGAATACCCAAGAGTTCTCTACAAGTGTCGGAAGAATCATCTTTGTACAAGAATGGGAAAGAAATTGCATCTACCAGCAACAAATATGGAGGTGATTTCACTAAGAAGAAAGCAATTACTGAATACGTTACCGACAGAGAAGACGTGCATAACAAACGCATTCATGATACGACTGATAAAGATGTTCATACCACTACATATGAAACCACGTCTTCTGATACTCTGTCTAATATAAAAGATGTGAAAGATACTACTACTGATTTTGTATCTACTGAGAAACAAAATTCAATAAAAGAGTCTACATCTACTACTACATCTCAAACTAAAGATACTTCGACTACATACGAAAGCAGTACCGGGACATGGAATGGAAAGTTTGTATATGAAAATGAAGATGACAGGCCTAAAAGACCAAAGGAAATGTCACCATTTGGTAGACCAGAACAACCAAGACATCATTTAAAGCGACAAGATACAGAAGAAAACATAATATTGTCATCAAGAGATATAAAAGATTTCACATCCATTAGTGACTTGCGGAAGATCATTGAAAGTTCAAAATTTAATAAAGATGTAAGAGTAAGCAATAAAAATATAGTAATAAACAGAAATATTGACGACCGTATCTTGAAGGAAATAATTGACACTGTAAAGAAGTATCCATTCAAAAGAATAGAGAAAGTAACATTCGGTACGAAAATTAATGAAGATGTAAAAGATCTTTATGAAGGAATCGATACAGAGGAAACTACTGTACTAACTTCCACTACAGGTGGAACAACGAGAAAGGCTTTCGAAGTAGAAAAGAAGAAGAGTCAAATTGAAGTCACTCGTTATATTACTGAAAATGGTATTAGGACAAAAATAACTACTTACGAGGATGCTAAAGAAGACGACAAGATCAGAACGGACGTCTACGTCGACAAGAGTGCGATAGACTTCAAAAACTTGGTAAGAACCAGATTTATTTGTAAATATTTTATTTTACGCGAGTCGCTTTCTTTTCAGCAATTAGCTTGACTCCTCTTTACAATAATAAATAATGCACAAGATTAACGAAGTTATTGTTTTATAGAGACAGAACGGAAAAATATTTGATATTAGTAATCTTGTAGCACGGGAGATAAAACTTTTATTAATTTCAGCACGATGTCCAAACAACCGAAGACGTTATTCAAGAATACGACGTGGTGGACCGTGCTATCACCGACACCACGAGAAAAGATACCACTGTCAACACCGTCTACGATGAGAAGATCATTGACGATAGGAGAACTATGCGTGACGACAGGACTACGGTCGAGGAGACCGTTATCATCGACGAGACCAGGCCAAGAGGTGGTCCCAAAAAACCGGAGAAGACTGTCACGAAGGAACAGTGTATTTGCGAAATTTGCACTTGTGGGTGAGTACTATTTATAACTTTTGATTCAATACCACTTTGATTACTCTCTTTGACATGATACGATCAGCAATTACATTTGTATATTATATATATATATATATATATATGTATATAGATATGTATATATAAATACATATATATAGGATATTGAGGTTGATTGTGCGTAAGCGAATATGGTATACGTTGTACATACAGGATGTCCAGTAAATAGCACCACATACTGCAGGGGGTGAGAGCTTGGGTCAATACCTACCAAAAAAACAATATATGTTCAGCAAAATATTACGAATTTACAGTCTTACACAATTTTAGATAAGAAGATTGTACTGTGAAAAATTAAATAAAAATTGCATTTCTTGAAATTAAATTAAATTTTTAAATTAGTTTTAAATAGAATAAAGACTTATCAAGGTAGGTATTGACCCAAGCTCTCACCCCTTGCAGTATGTCGTTCTTTATACTGGACAGCCTGTATACGTATATCGTAGCGGTCGTACTAGGTATAAAGGAACTAAATTGTCATTCTGGCTGCAATCAAATTGATGAATGCAAACAGCCATTAGTTTTGTATGCGGGAATGTTAGAAACTAATCATGAACTGTAGAATTGTAGGTTTAGTACGTGTATTTAGTGTAGATTTTAAAATACCTTTGTTGCGTACAAATATGCTTACCACTGAAAATACGGTACAAGTGTTTATAGTTTACGTAAATTTCGAGAATAAGTACGCGAACATGATTTTTATACGTGATCCAATTTTAAATAATGATTATACTATCACTATTAGTTGTATGAAACATTTTGTACAATCAAGTAGGTAATATTTATGCAATACTTATATTTAGAGCTGTCCGTATGTATAGGTACTTATCATTAACATATCGTGTTTGGTTTCTTGGAACTGCATTAATTCGGCAATTCGGTATCGATAATCCTCCTTCACGATGTTATTGCACATAAGATAATGTCGTCAGATACGCCACTGATATCGAGATAAATTTTACAGGTCTCATGCTGATAATGTCTATCTGATAATATAGGTCGTACAAGGAAAGGTTACGCAACTAGCATTGTTTAAAATATATAAGATTCAATTTCTGTATAATAACGTCTAAGTATATAGGCATTTTCATGCACCATCTTTCAAAGAAATTGAAATGACCATCAAGTTTCGAGAGATCAGAAACAATATGGAGTTTCATGCAGGCTCTTCTCCACAGGACCAACCAATTGGAACCGTGCAATTTAAATTTTGACTATCAGCCAAACCTCTTTGATCAGGTTGTACTGCGTTCAAGACTTAATGTACATTCCTAATGTCATTTGTCGAATTATGTTTCTCTGTACAGACATATTCCAGCTAGAAATGTAAAAAAAGTTGAAGTCTTGACGTTAAATTACGTATTTTGTTACTAAGTTATGACGTAACGATGTATTTCGGTAATAATTTCTAGGTAATTACGTGCCTAGTTGACGCCATGTTCATCGCTTTTTATGTATGCATGAGTGCAGCCCACAATGACCGTGAAAAATCATCTGTGTAACTGTGTAGTCACCTTTGTTTTTGTTACATTGAAATTCAATGAATATGAATGTGCTATGATAGAATTTAGCTATGTATGTGGATTTCAATATACATAGGTCTTTCGTATTAGATTATTTATGCAATGAGTTGAGTGGTGAAACATTTTTAACAGCACGGAATCGAATCACATAATACTATCGAACGTTATGTGTTGTTTTGTGATTGTAATAAGATGATACAGAAGACGTATTCGGATATCTCGTAAGTGTCTCCAGTTGTACGGTACAATGATCAGTGACAGCATTTGTAAATCAGTCTAATGCTGTGTTGCTTACGTAATACCTTCAAACTGCCTCCAGCAAAATGTCTCGTGTGTGTCATAGTAACTTCGCGCAATATGTTTGCCTTTAGCAATTATAGAGAACTGTGTTGAATTATTGATTGACATGAAGAGAATAAAGTATGATAGAACTATTGAGCAGTTATTTATGGCTATATTTTTCAATTGTTTTTGCATGCTGAATCACGACTGTTTACTCATGTTTCGTTTTTATGTCATCGTTTAATAATACTTAAGTCCTTAGACTTGCTATATAGATATTCTATATGGTTTCAAGTAGAACAAATTTTGTTGGTTAAATCCGTTTTAGGGGTTCATTTATTATATTTCATTTACAGTTTAGTATACGATTTTATGTAGCTATAGATCGCCACTTTAATTATCATTTTAGCTGAAAAACGTCCACTGCTATCCTGCAGATTTTTGGGAGTAAAAATCTTTGGGTGGTTTTGTATAGATACTTTGCTTTTAATATATACAAGAAGCCATTTATTGTGGAAATGTTGTTTTGTTTTTGTTAGGTCTTCTAAGTGACTTAAGTGTGAATTTAAATTAACATCGGTTCATGCTGCTGTCTATTTTATTAATTTGTTTGCGTAGGCATACCTAGTTAATGGATTATAAATACATACCACGGAATAAAGTAATAATACATTTACTAAGTTATAGTCCGTTGTCCTGACACGTGTGTGACCCGAAACTGTTACAGATACTTGACAAATGTAGTCCACGACATGGCATACAAATATTGTTTGTGAATGTGTCTATGAAATGCTCTTTCATCGTACGCGCATCTGGCACGGTGCCTAGCCGAAGTAAATATTTTTGTTATTGCTTGTTTATCCTCAATGTCACGGTCATATAACCATATGGCTAACGCCCGAAGAACTCGGCTGCAATAAGTCATATCTCAGCGAGAAGTAAACCTAAGCAAGTATAATGTATGTATGAGTCAGGTCTCAGTTCGACTTCGGTTTAGCAATAAGCCATTTATTGCTTGCTTCATAAAACAGTGTGGGCTGTATTTCGAATAATGCTATTAGTATTGCCCTCAATCTGAAACTCGTTTATATATTTTATACACACAGGAAGGTACTCAGTTACTTTGTCCTTGGCATCCTGCCATTAGGAACTCATGATATTCTTATCCCAGCCGAGTCTGTCGCCATTAAGACCACTCTATCATTAAAATAAAATGCCTTAGGGATAAAAAATAATTGTTATTTACCATCACTTTTTATATTATGACAGTCGTTAACCTGCAATGATAATAACTAGCGTCAATTGCTTTTAATTGAACGCCCCAAATAACAGTATCGTTCAAAAATCATATCTATCAAAATAGTAGGTAGGTACCTACATAAAACAGTGGACTAGCCATATAAAGTAAAGATAAAGATTATCATTAACATCGAACTAACGAAAATACACGAAAAAAATTGATTGTATCGATCCATTATCTCCCGCTTCTTTTTATATTATTGATTATATTCTGAATGTATTTTATAACACAGCATGGAGACCGATAGATAAATAAGTACATAATTATATAAGTTAATAAATAGCTGAAGTATTAAAAATAAATATAAGCGGTATGAGGTCCAGTGCTGCCACAACCTACATTACGTCAGCAGGAAAAAGGTAATGATGGTAGAATGTACACATAAAGTATAGTTTCAAATATACATGTAGGTGCTTATGTCAGAACAAACACGAGACAGGTAGACAAATAGATGTCTCTACATATGAGTAGTTTTATTGAAGTCTGTGGAGCAAGTGCAGCAGTGGTGTGGGCGTGTAGGTCACGAGTAGTCGAGCGCATCAGCTTCCTCGTTTACGTCGCGCCTTCGATGATACTAGTGTTAACATTCCTACAGCAGCTGATTAAACAATATCCTCAGGTAGTTTTTGGAACGAATAAATATTTTTGTATGTATCTCAGATTTGGGAATTCACATACTCTGTAGTAAAATTGATCATAATATTTCACCAAAATGTCTTTACAGTCTCCAAATTTACTATTTAAGAATATTTTATTGGAGTTAGTTTGCGAGTCCACTGCTCCAGCGGTGAAATGTGCAGGTTTACATAGGTTGTTCTTAAAATTTGAGATAATGCCTAATGTTATCATGCTGGCCGAGAATAACGTCTGTTGAAGCAGTCTTGTGCAGTGTGCTGCCTAATGTAATTAGAGCAGGACGTAAAGTACTTATCATCATCATCATTTCGGCCGAATGAAGTCCACTGCTAGACACAGGCCTCCCCCAAAGATCACCACAACCACCGATATGGATGTGTTGTGGGCTCATTGGGGGGTGTTTCCATAATCGCCACGCTTGGCAGGCGGGTTGGCGATCGCAGTTGATTTGTTAATGTACTCGAACGACGCTGCTGCCCATCCTCCGGCGGAGGAGATGGGGTGGTGGCATTCTGAGCCGGCACCACACGGCATAAGGTTTAAATTTTATTATATCAACGTTATAAAGACAAATCAGTCATAGGACTGATTTCCTATATGCACAGAAATGGATTATTTTGAAATAATTGTACAAAACATATCTCGTTTTGTGCTGTCCACTATGGCATTACATCACGCTATAGCGTGTGTTCCGTTCTTAGTGACCGAGCACCAAGGACACTTTTTAAATTCAAGTTAAGCATAAAGCTCTAGCAATTATACTTTCTAACATTTTGGTAGAGGAATATAGTACCAATTTATATGCCATTAAGATCATTTTTCGTAACTTTTCAGGGCAAATAATATGCCGTAACAAACGGACTTTACTGAACCATTCTAACTGCTGCTGCAAAATGTATTTCTGTTCATGTTAATGAATATAGCTGTAGTAACGCACCGCGCCAGGCATCTCTATCTAAACTCATCTATCTATTGATCTTCATAATACATATAAGATAGATGATCCGGTAAATTGCCTTCCATTAATTTCTATCACATGTATAAATTAACGTTGCTGGAGTCTAATGAATATCATAAAATTAAAAAGCGTCGTTATATATAAATTTCTCATTGAATTTATTGTATCTAACAGGACACATCTGTTAAGTAGCCGTTGTTGTTCCATACAAATGTATAAGATATTATCTATATAGTAATTTAAAATAAAATCAAGTCGAGTCTTATTGAACATTGAGTGCTCATCTAAATTCCCGTCTATCTGTAACTTTAGACTTTCATTCTGATATACCAATTAAGATACTTATCTAGTTAGATAACTCGATAAGACACCCGTCTAACACAATGCAACCGCGAAAGCTTTCTCTTCACATTATTATGAATTTATTGACAACTTCACATTTTCCCATTCGTTGAAATACCTAACTCCGCATTTGCTACTTCGTAGTCAATTATAATAACTATCTGAAACACGTATTTAGCATTTTATTTATTTATTTGCTATAAATAAGACAGGTATATCTTGTGATGCTTTATAATAATATATGAAAAATTCAAGCCCATTTAGACAACATCAAATGCATACAAATTTACTTATTACTAGATTAGGTTATATTACAGTCTTTATCATATAAGTTAAATATGTATTGATTATATTACTAGGCATTCTTACTTACCACAATACACATGTGCTTTTAAATCCTGACCCATGATTTACGCCATAAATTGAAATTTTCTTTGACTGGTCTGTAACGGGAAGCTTGAATGAAATCGGGAACAAGTTTCGCGATAAGACTCTTGAGAAAGCGGCTGAGTTTCACCTTTCCTATTTTATAAACTATCAACGTTTACGAGTGACGAATGGAAATATAATATTGAAAATACTTTTTCAAATATAATACAAACTATATTAAATTATTTTCATTCATTTCATTCAATTATTAAATCTATTCAAATAAATAAAATTGAAGTGTCTGTTTGTAACGTCAAAATAACAGCTTTTTACTAAATGCATATGAAAGTATATACGGTACATATAACAAAAAAAACAATTTTTATTTTTTTGTCGGTCTGTCTGTCTGTCTGTTTGTTCCGGGTAATCTCCGAAACGGCTGGACCGATTTTGACGGGATTTTCACTGGCAGATAGCTGATGTTATAAGGAATAACTTAGGCTACTTTTATTTTAGAAAAATAATTAGGGTTCCGCGCAAAACTAAAACCCTTGAAATCCAATATGTGGTGTATTCTATGTCAAGTGTCTATGTCGAAATACTCTAAATCTCTTTTTAAATTACACACGGGTGAAACCGCGGGTCCCAGCTAGTTCGTACTAAGTTAAAAACAATCAACTCCTTATTATTGGTTTTGGACTTGTGTGACAGTGGGTCATCTATATCTATACTCTATATATATACAAATAAATAAATTTGAAGTGTCTGTTTGTAATGTCAAAATAACAGATTTTTATTAAATGCATATGAAAGTATATACGGTAACTACGAGGGCGGCACTGAAAATTTCGGGAATCAAGGAAGTGACACAACATTACTATTTAAAAATGTATTTATTGCTTTTCGAAGTATTCTCCGCGAAATTTGACACATTTTTCCATACGATGGAACCAATCATTGAAGCAACCATTCCATTCGGAAGTTGGGGTCTCCAAAATGGCCGTTTTGTAGGCGTCCACAGCTTCTTTAGGTGATGAAAATCTCTGTCCACGCAATTTATTCTTTATTTTAGGGAAAGTATAGAAATCATTAGGGCTTAGGTCGGGGCTGTACGGCGGATGGTTTAATAATTCTATGTTTTCTTGCTCTAAAAACTCTTTTGTTCTGTGCGCGGTGTGAGAACTCGCATTGTCGTGATGGAGGATGATGCGGCGGTTGCAGTTCTCTCTACGGAGTTCAGAAACGACCTGTGGCAAACAAATGCTAGCATACCATTCTGCATTAACCGTTCTTTGTCCCTCAAGAGGAATAGTCGTAACATGGCCGGTTTTGGAGACAAACGTGGCCACCATTTTTTTTGCAACACTCCGTGAACGAACAATTTTTGTTGGCTTTAACTCATTTTCGAACACCCAAACTCGTGACTGGTTTTTTGTTTCGGGTTCGTACGCATATATCCAGGATTCGTCACCGGATACGATGTTGTATACAGCATTTGAGGATCCTGCGTGGAATCTTTCGAGAGTTCTGACGCACCAAGTAACGCGAGCCGCTTTTTGCTCTTCACATAGCAAATGCGGTATCCATCGGGAAAACAACTTTTTTACACCTAATTGTTCATGCAAGATTATTTGTATTTGACTCATGCCAATGTCTAAAGTTGCCTGAATTTCGCGGTATGTCACATGTCGATCTTCCTCAATCAGCTTACGCACAGCATCAACGTTTTCTTGGGTGACTGCACTTTTTGGACGACCTTGAAGAGGATCATCACTGAGCTTGACACGTCCACGTTAAAATTCAGCAAACCAGCGATAAATTGTGGTTTTGGATGGGGCTTCATCACCAAATGCAGAAATCATCCGGTCAACACACTGTTTTTGTGTTAAACCACTTCGAAAGTCATAATAAATCATCGCTCTTGAATTTTCTCAACGACTAAACAAGTTTGACAAAACCTTGTGACAAGACCGTGAATCTTTTTTTAAATAAATAAATGGTATTCGATTTGTAAAACCAAGGAGTTTTCAATTAAAAAGATTTTAATATGACAGGAACAGTGGAAATATTCCATTCCCGATACTTTTAGTGCAGCCTATGTACAACAAAGTAACGAATTATATATTTTTTGTCTGTCTGTCTGTTTGTTCCCGCTAATCTCCAAAACGGCTGGACCGATTATTACGGGACTTTCACTGACAGATAGCTGATGATATAAGGTATAACATAGGCAATTTTTATTTGAGAAAAATAATTAGGGGTCCGCGCAAAAATATTAAAACTCATGAAATCCAATAGATCTATATATATTTAACCTTTCCCCACACTAAGCTTTCTCCTGTGTCGTGGGTGCGTTAACAGACATGAATTCTACATACAATTCACCCAGACCCGGAACAACTACCTGCAGATCATACAAATATTTGTTCCGTGCGGGAATCGAACCCACGACCCGGAGCGCAGCAGTCGACTGTATCAGCCACTGCACCAACCGTGCCGACAAACTACTCTGCCAAGTGTCTATGCCGAAGTACTCTTAATAATTAATAAATAATCTAATTTCGTTTAAATTAAACGGCGGGTGAAACCGCGGGTACCAGCTAGTTCTGAATAAAATAGCAGAGTTTGAGAGGTTTTGAGCGAGAAGTACCTACCAATAAACTTTTCATAAATTTGTGATATTGATGTCATTTTCATGGATAAACTACATAGCCACTAGGAGGCCGATAAATATTAAGATTTTACTGTATGACAATACTTATTCCACTTTTACTTTAAGTTCGTGTCATAATACGTTTCTTGCCTGTTTATGTAGAAGGTATGTATGTACACATGTTCATTGTATACCTATGTCTTGCTCACCCAGATAGGCATAAATATTTTTGACAAGCTATAAGTACAATAGTCTACATACAATCAACATAACATTGTAAAAAAATTGATGTGCATAATTTTTTTAGTGATTCCTATTTATGTTTCCATTTTCATAAAATAGAATTAGTTACATTTCTTTTTCTGCTTAAATTAAGGTAGATACCTACACTGACTACCTACTGCGCTTTTAAATAGATTGCTCAAAACATAATACAAATACAGCTCAGAAATTAGTCGGAATTGTCATAGGTGTAATACTTTTAATTATTTATCGCTGGCAACTGGTTGGTTGGTTGGTGTTGGTGCCTGGTTTTTAAGGTGGATACCTAATACAAGTAAAGTTTAGATTTCGACCAGTTATTAAAATTGATTGTATATTATGAATTGTTCTACCTCCTTTCCCATAGATAATATACTAATTATAATAGGTAACCTTTTACTCCGCTGTAGTCGCAAAAAAACCTAAGCGCTAAGTAAGTGCTGTATCATCGTTAGTTGAGTCAAAGAACTCATCTAAAATAGCAAAATATGATTGCATCGAAATAAATACGAAATAAAACAGTGGCTTAATTAATAACAACACATTAAGGTCCGTATTACAGATGGAGAACCAAAACTCACGTAGAACTTGAGACGGACCTCAGTGGCATTACCAAATATTTAAATCTTGGCACATTACCTGATCCTACTACTATTATAAATGTGAAAGTTTGTATGTTTGAATTTTTATTGAACGGCTGAATGGACTGAAGTGAACTTTGGCAGAATGGTAAATTATTTATTTATTTTATTTTATTATACTCTTTATTATACACCAATCGTTAAAGGTAATAAAAACAGTAGTGCTTATATGTATATTTTAGAGTACAATGGGCGGCCTTATCGTGCTCGGCGATTTCTTCCAGGCAACCTTAGGATGGAGAAATACTTAACTGGATAATATATGCGGCAGTTGATGGTGCACACAGATACATAAAGAAATAACTAAATTATGACATCGAATCCGATCGATAAGCTACCTTTTTTTAACAACACGCGTAACCACTGGTCTGGTGGTTACGCGTGTTGTTTTTAAAAAAGGTCTAGTATACTATAAAAAATTGTTAAGGAAAGTTAAGTTAATCTGTGTGGTGACGGTAAAAAATATAACACCACTCCATCTCCTCCCGTGAATGTCGTAAAAGGTGACTAAGGGACATTAGGCCAGAGGGATGGACAGCAGTGTCTCTTCTGTGGAACAGCAGCCATTCTGCACTCACCAACCAGCCTGCAAAGCGTGGTAATTACTAGCAAATTCCCTCCAAAATTACGACTCATGGCAAGTAACCGGCCGTTTATGGGGGATTCCTTTGTTCAGCAGTGGTCCTCCTTTGGCTGATACGATGATGATGATGAAGAGTACTAGTTGACATGACATTATAACAATCCCAGGGAAGCCTCCGCTAGCAGTATAGACTTAAGTTAGTCTTAGCCAAATATTTCTAGTCAACTTTCCTAAATTTTTAAAGCTACCAAAGTTTGATTTATGTCTGGAAAGCCGAAAGCAATTTAACGATAGAAATTAACAAAATTGTCAATTGTGTTGCTTATATAAATTAGTTGTCAGGGATAAACTTGAATAACCAAGTTGTCCTGACGTTATTGTGCATGGAAAAAATACACAACGCCTATTTACTATTAACTTATGATTTAGCATTTAATGATTTGATTACGTAGGCCTCTATTATTAGTTGCGCCAGCCATGGCCTTCTCCTGACCTTTGTGTCTCAGATTCTAATGCATTATACATTTGCGTCTATCTGTATTGCAGTTATTTAAATAAAGGTTCTTTCATTTATATATATAATGGGCGTATTATTCAAAATACGAGTATATGCCAGTGATATGTGTTGGATAGACTATCAAATTGTTGCTACTTGTGCTCTTTAGTGATATCGTATTCTGTTGAATAGTAGTTTCATTAACCATTAAAGCAAAATGTACCATAAAAATATCTTCTTCTCACGTCCGTCCCTAATGTTGAGGATCCTGGCACCCCGATGACATAACGTTTTTGATGTATCCATGTCTTCAGCTGCATGGGAGCATCATGAAGCGTGGCGTTCAATGTGTCCCGTATATGATTAGACCATAGGAGCACGCCTTCGTGGTATATTTCCTTAAAACTAAAGATATACGGTACAAATTTGATGATATGATGTAATGATGATGATACAACTAAAATTGTCTGATTAGGATTACTCTCCTCTGCAGTACAATAGTCTGGAATCTATCTTTGTCCACAAAAGAAGAATCGATCATTCGTCCCGGATCGGCTGGTGTCGCGTCACCTGTCCTTGTCCGAGTGCACGACTACTAAGATAAGCCCTGACAATACACCGTGTTTTCGCATTCCACTTTAATGTAATTTATCTAAATACAACTGATAATGTAATAATCTTCTAGACGCATGATACATACGTGCAACATCTAAAGTAAGAAACATGTTTACATCGAATCTATGTACGAGTAAATGGCAACACTTGGTTCCAGATTTGTTTGATGTAAAATATTAAAACATACTTATATATTGAATAAATGATATAGAAATAGAATGTAATATGCATGCAAACGGCAGCTACGAGTTTGCTAAAGACGCGTGTGGGTGTGTTTAATTTTCTAATAACGTTGACTTACTCAGCAGTTATTTCCTAGAACCATACTTACCAATTATAGTGTGTGTTACATATTTTTAGTAGTGTTAACAATAAAAGAAAAATGTCTGCAAAGATGTCATCACTATTCTTCGTAAATATAATACGTATTAAAACTTAGTAAAGTATGCTGGAGTGTTTCGTCGAAGTGGTAATCAGTTCAAATATTTTGAAACTTGGAGCCTTATTGAGAACGGATCATTCAGATACTTAGTCATGACCATATATATAACCGTCATACCTATATAACGTACATTCTGTATTGTATTGATTTTAGTTAGTGGACTTTTGAATAATGAAAATAGCGTAGGCGGCAAGACATCACAATAATGGTAGCGTATTAAAATAGGTCGATCAATTCCGTGTTATACTGCCGTAATCACACACACATGGACGTTCGTCACGCTTTATATCATTCAGATTCTAATTTCACTTTGTTTCTGTGGATTATCGAGTCATAATTATCTGTATTCACATTTGACTTAAAAATATCTACACCCGTATCTATACAACCGAGTGTGTTGAACTTCAGTGATGCTTATTATGAACATATCTTAGAAAGCGTTTAAAATGATATGTAGTCTGCCTCGGACAGACTTATCAAAAGAGAGAGAAAGAGATAATGATGACTATTAATATAGTTTATTCATTATTAATTGCAACATGTTTTAGTATCAATTATTTGCGTTCATATACACGGGTTTAATCAATGTCTGCGAATTACTGCAATACTGGTTTACAGTCATGACAGTCGTGGTTGGTCCTTGAAATTCGAACAGTGGAGATAGCTACTTCATTTGTAGATCGTAGGTTCGGCGTGTGCTCACACAGCGTACTCGACTGTGACACGTGAGGCTTACGTGCGCAGCCACCGTGACAGAGAGTTGTTATGGGTTGCAACATGTTGTTAATGCCTACAGTGAACCAGGGCTTTATGGCCGCAACTGGTTCATCACACTGTACATAATTTGTACAGCCACATTATTCTGCATGGTTTCGTCCCAAAGTATCAACTAGCTCATAGTGCTCTTGTGAATATATGAATGTATGGCAAATAATAAACAGGCTCAAAGCTCTACCAACATAATGGTATAATTTGAAGCCTCTTCCAAGATTGATTATTAGCCAGCAAAAGGTTGTTCGGTTTGGGCCTACGAAAATGTGTATTGTTTGAAATTGCATGCACCCACGACAATGTAACAGCACGTGACGGCACGGTTGGTACAGTGGCTTATACAGTCGGCTGCTCCGGGTTGTGGGTTCGATTCCCGCACGGAACAAATATTTGTATGTTCTGCAGGTAATGTTCCGGATCTGGGTGTATTGTATGTGGAATTCATGTCTGTTACGCACCCAGGAGAAATCCTAGTGAGGGGCAACGTTTTTAAAACGTAAAAATAGATAATATTAGCAAAAAAAACAAAACTACATATCTAGTTAACAAAGAAAATATGTATTGCAGAATATACAATAGAATTGTACATATGAGGATAGTGGAAAAATCAATAGGTTAGATACACGTCCTGTGATCTCAGTTTCCGTTGCTTTGCTCGATACTATGCGTAAAATATGCATGTATGCGATGTCCTCTTAATAGTCACGTTGTTCGATCGTCTGATGTCATTTGTAGTTAAATAGCTCACGAGGGCATGCCATATAATTGATATAGGGTCGCGTGCTTGTACTAATTTGTACAACGGACGACTTGTTAGTTGGAAGCTCAACGTTCCTCTGAAGAACTCTATAGCCCGTGATTAATGCTTGTTCTGGTACTTCTAACAGGAAAATGTTGCTGTTAATAAAACAGCTCATTGCCGCTGTTACTGAGATAAATTGTTAGGTACTAAGCTGTTTTGTTGATTCGGTACTGATTCTATGACTCTTCTTTGCATATGTTTGGAACTATATTATTAGTGTAACAAGCGAAAACAATCCAGTATCTATAAATACAGGTAAGGCAGCCATAGTACTATGATTGAAACCATATTGTATGACAAACATGCCGTTACAATATTAATGACACATAATAATAATTAGAGAAACAAAGCTCATTATCATTACACATATCATCGAACGTGACTCGACTGGCGCCTGCACGATTAGTGGCATCGTCCTCATGCATTCAGGACACGTCAAGACAGCAAGATGGGTTGACAAGCAGGATAGCTATTTAAGTATCTACATAACATTATATTTTGTAGGAAGGTTGAAAAACGGACTAGGAAACCGCGACTTGTAAGATAATTACGTGATTCTTTTTTGCTTGTCCAACCTTCACAATGTCTGGGATGAAGCATTTTTGTTAGACATATAGTTTACTGCCTGAGGTCGGAGCTATGTTAAAACTTTGTTATAACCTGTTTCTTTTGTATCTGTAGCTATAGCTATGGAATTTAAATGAGACGAATGGGTTCTTTTACCCAACAAAATTGTTATTATCACGCTCAACGTGTTCTTTAATAATAATACTATCAAAGGAATGTGTTATCTTTAAGTATGTAGCAGCTTAGATACCTTTAATATGCCACAACATTGTATTGTTTGCATATATTAAAGTTTTTGTTTTTAATGGAGATTTGAATTTATACGTGTTTTATGTCGAAAGATATCATTACGAATGCACAAACTTGTTCCCTGAGGTAGAACTATTGTATGCAAATTCCAAGTGGGAACACATACCGCGGGCCACGCCAGACATGAGTGACATTCATAAAATCTGGGGTGCTGTTCTATAATGTTGTGGTGTACCTAGGACATTACAACATAGCTGTGAGCCTGTGACTATTACTATTATTATTTATTATTTTGTGTGATATAAGTGGTACGTACGATATAAATGTGCCATTTTTGGACGCTCTGCAATGATGTCATTTTTCGATAATGACAAAAGTACCTACACGGCTTAAGATAAAGGCAGTAAATAATAATGTTCTTTGCACTGAGGCATTTGCCTTCATAAAACTGTAATAAAACTCAATTTCAGATTGCAATTTAAAGTCCAGCTGTCGTCTGGTGAGATGGTGATTGAGTAATAGAGTCAGTAGAGTCACATCAGTGACGAGAATAACAAGTAAAGTGCTCCGTCGTACATTAGGCGCCCACTCGTCACTAGATCCTTAATTGATAAATCTCTCGTCGCTAAATTGACCTTAGAACGTCCTATCTCTCGTCTCGGTAAAGGATGCACCAGTAAGAGACCAAATATTCTAATGCATACCTAATTTGGTTAGGTGTTCACGAAGTATTTATTATTTGATTCCCACATTCTAAGATGCTAAAACCATAATATGTATTCACTTTCTGGATAATTTACTTGTGTTTGTTGTAAACATAATCTATTGGAAGGAATTGGTCCAGTTTCTTGCTGATATAGAGATGAACCGTTTGTTTGTGTTTCAATTGGCTGCTTCATGTTGTTTTCTTCGCGTGATATAGCATTTCTCATGTATTTTGTTATAACGTGAGAGTGATGTAAAAACCCACGTATTGTATACAAACTCAGTACGCCAATTGGAAAGATACGTGACGTGTAAAGTGGTGCAGGCTGCGACCTCAGGCGGCTCTATTCGCGGCGATGATCTCACCGACTCCGGCCCACGTCCTCGCCTCGCTCAAACTCGTTTGTTGTTTACTCGTGTCGATGTAAGAACTTAACGTTTTCGAACACAGGACGTTCTGTATCAAGTGAGACGAGGTTTACGTCATGCTAACACTATATTTTGAGTTTTACTGCCAAGTAATGCCTAAAATCTTTATTTAACTTTGCAATTGTGTTAAACGGCACTGGAAAAGACGATGCTTAACTATAACAAATTTTCAGGCAGAGCATTAATTCATTTGGTAGGTACAGAAAGCAAAAACCACAGAATAGAAAGAAAAAAAAGGAAGACTAAGATTTTAATATTCATACGAGATTCTGGCTCGCTGATGCTTTTATGGCCAAGGTCTGTATTAAAAAATGAGAATAAAAACTTAAGTAGAACTTGAGTCGAGATTGCAACAATTAAATATAAATGCTGGACTTACAAAGTAGGGTTCAAATATGATTAACGCAATCTATACTTGAGTTTTACTTAAGTTTTGATTCCCATTCTCTAATAGCGTGCCTAAATTATTGAGCGCTAGTATGCTAGATGAAGTGTAGATATTTTTTGTGGAGCGGAGGAAGTAAGCGAAGTAACCGGCTTTTAATGCCGGTTTTCAAGATCAAAATCATTTAGTACAGGAAACAAATCAGTTTTTGAAACCATAAATAAATGCAATTGCAATTACGGCAATTTAGATTTTCCGAGGACAGAACAGTTATGACGTTGAATAGGTAAATATTATGTATCTCAGAAAGAGATCATGAGTCCAGTATATTCTGGGTTGTGTAATTTTGAGAATTACATTGCACGATAGCTTGTTTTAAGTTCAGACAGGTAGACCATATGGTCGACGACCTTGCCTAGCACTGGCGGCGGTGACTGGCAAACTGTTCCCGCACCTACACACACATTATTTCCGATTATTCACACCCAATACACAGAAAAAGACAGTTCATATTTTAAAAACTATGCGTAGGTATTTTATACACAACCTGCTTCGTAAAGCATCAGATTGAGTATCTTATCTTTGTGAGTTTCACAAATATCAATGACCTTTTAAACAATTCTGGAAAGTAGTAATGTTGGCAGAATTAAGTGTCATAAACAAGTATAAAAATTTAAAGGGTTAGATTTTATTAATATTCAGTCCTCACTTCTTTTCTTTACGTATCAGACAGACTTTCGTTAGGTATTGTTAAATAATAATTAGGTATATTATTCAAGTACAATAGTTGTTTGGGGTTTATATCTCTTGACTATAAGGCTGGCAACCATTTATAGCTTCATTGTAAATTACAACGAACCAGTTTGGCATCGAGCTGTTTTTGGTTGGCCTTACAAGGCAACTTTCCAACTCCTGCGCATTTGGGTCGAGTTTTTTGACAACCACCATAACTGTGTGGTAAGAAATACTTGATTTCTGCACAACGTATTTGGCTAAGCTTCTTATTTTTTCTACGTACAGTCGAAATTTCGAATTCGCTACAGACCAGTTTGCACGTTCGTAATAATTTATTCGTACATCAAAAGAGTTAGCGTTAACATCTTAATAATAAGGTATTCATCTCTTTTCCGGCTTGACAAGTTTTTACTCAAACTGTATTCTATTCGTAGTGTAGCTTGACCTATTCAATATATTTTTTTTGTCATAATTATATAAATCTAGATGATTATGAACGTCGCGTACTACACTGAGGTCTTAAAATCGAGAAAGGCATGCATGAATACATAAAGTATGCTATATATAAGTCAGTTTATTTACCGTCAATGTCCACTGCTGAACAAAACACGCACGATCCTAGGGGAGATAATGCCACAATTTCTTTAGGCAGGTTGTTGGTTCATTGCTGTTGCATGTTATAATTACACTGGTATATATTAGTTCCCATACATCTGTCGTATATGATCTAGCGGAAATTATGGGTGACATTTTATAGAGAAGTAAAAAAACGATAACTCATATTATAATAATATGTAATCAAGTTCTGATTCCATACTAAGCTTGCAGCAGCTAATTGTAGCGTTGGAGTATTTCAAAACAATCTCGTTAGTCAGAGCTCAATGCTTAGGGCGAGCTTGCATTCCACCAAGTGGTATTGAGCACATGTGAAATTGAATTGAGTAACTGTCCCGATATAGCAAGGCGCCTTCAACCCCGTCATCTGATGCTCTCACAATGAGTCAGGATTTAAACATTGCGTAGCATTTGCAACTTGAATAGAGAATTAACGATGCGGCGACGCACGACTCGCTGTTTCATTTCACGTTATTCATTTACTTGCATTCATGGCAGTTTTCTGACCCTACGAAGCCTGGCAGCCATCGAGATTAATCAAATTCATCTTCATTTACATTTAAGTACATTAAAGCTTCTGCTCAAACTTTCAAGTGGCTATAAGTGATTTCGAATATTATACATGCATTAATTCTTAACAATCGAGTGTAAACGTGCCTAGATTTAAGAAATAAAATGGGTGCTATTACTTTGCAATTTTTTGAGGGGGTAACTGTAAATAACAACGTAGTATTTACGTGACATGAATACAAATCATAGCTGATATTATGCTAGCGCTGTAAGTTACTTATATGCCAATTGAATATTGGTACTCTTTTGCGATACGTGCTTTGCCTGAGAGGTTTCACTGTAGCCCCGTGTTATGTAACAAGAAATACCTAAAAGCAGGCTTTCTGGCCTGATTGATATATGTAAGTAAAGAAGAAAAGAAAAAAACGGTATAGGTCTTGCAGCTATCAACAATAAGAGCTTTTTTCTTGACATTATTTCGTCGTCTGCTCTCTGGAGGACAGAATTAGGTGTGCTGTAAAGTGTACCTTAAAGATAAAGTCATTTATCTCGTCAAACAAACTATTCCAGGTACATCCTCTCTTTCTCAAAGTATTATCAGATAAAAGAGAAGGCACTGCGTTTCTTGTAAGATATTTTTTTATAATTTCTGCGTATTTCTTACGATCTGTGGCTCGGACAGATTTAAGGCCATTACAGGCATCTTTAATTGTTATTTCCAGTTCCATGACAAACCCCTGGAGTATACGAGTATTCTGTTGTGTCAGTATAAAATACCGTCCCCTCACGTTTAAGGGGTGTCATAGAAGGTGATTAAGGGAATATGCTAGAACGACGGACAGCAGTATTGTCTTAGTATCGTATATTTCAGTATATTTATTGCATATATCCACAATGAATCTTCGGTGGTAAACATAAATTATGAGATCTATTGTGGACCCTTTCGGACGAACGAACGAACGGACGAAGTAGGAAGCGAGGAAGAGGACATAAATCTATCTATATTACTATAAACTATAACAATAAAATTTGTATATCAAATAAAACATTTGAATTTGAATTTGAAAGAATTCTAATAACAATACAATACCGCGATTTACAACTCAACTGCGATTGCCAATCCGCCTGCGAAGCGTTATGGCAAAACCCCCCAAAGCGCACACAATTCAAACCCAGAGCCGTCGTTGTAGTGATCTTTGGGGGAGGCCGGTCCAGCAGTGGACGTCTTTCGGCTGCAATAAAGATGAACGGGAGTTTTTTTGCAGTGGACAATAATTAGCTAATATGATTGATTAGGTATACCAAGGAAGTCATTGGAAATGAAAAGTAACTAACTACTTTGGAATTTGTTGAGTCGAGTGAGACCTTTTTTCTAGTAGGTACTTATCAAAACGTTGTTCTATCAGTATTAAAATTCTGATATCTATGGTCAGAATCATACAACGGCTTAGTAATATTATGAACTCGAATTCTATTCGTTCTTATAGGTTAAAACTAACTCATTACATAATAAATAGGTTATCATTTGCATTGAATTAAAACGTAAGCACTTGGGTGGGTTTCAGAATAAACATAAATAGCGTGAACAACTTGTTTACCCTAAGAGTGAAGTCATAAATATTTTTATGCACTTGTGTCAGGGCCTGTTTCTTCGTATTCATCATTGCCACTGATTCACGAAATCTCATTCATGCGGTTTGCGTAGGCATTTCGCGTGACCTCAATTTGAATGACATAGGTAAATAAGTTTGTATATATTGCCTACAGAGGCTACAGAGAAACTAAAATAAAATTATTTTACTAATTAAAACGTACTTTAATTTTATGAATATAAACATAGCTAAGTACCGGGGGGGGGGATTGTAAAGGGGATTGAAAAATGCTATCTATGTAATAGACTATTATTATTTCTTTATGTGAAACATACTAATATCTATGCTCACGCCGAACGCACGAATACTGAAACGCCACTTAACATTAAAATCCCACTTAATTATTTGAGACGCCCGCCTTTCTACCGATAACGGAAACTGAAGTATTAGACCGGAATGTACAAAAAAATGTTAGAATGAAGGACAAACGAAGGAATTATTACTACAAATAAATTGTGACGACATATGTGGTACGACTACACCATTTCATCATTCCGGCCGAATGGAGTCCACTGCTGAACACAGGCCTCCCCCAAAGATCACCACAACGACCGATATGGATGTGTTGTGTGCTCATTGGGGGGTCTTGCCATAATCGCCACGCTTGGCAGGCCGGTTGGCGATCGCAGTTGAGTTGTTAATGTACTCGAAGGACGCTGCTGCCCATCCTCCGGTTAATCCCTTAGTCGACTTTTACGACACCCACGGGATGAAATGGGGTGGTGGCATTCTAAGCCGGCACCACACTGCATTTAATTACCTACAACTTTTTGCGATAATACATTGATGTGAAAGGTTGAAAACTAAGCTGGCTGATAAGGGCTGAAGGGTTTCGAGTCGAAACGCATGATAGCTTACGATCGAATATACTTACGTGTAAACGCTAGTAACGAATTGTTATCTATGCAATAACTAATAACCGTTCGCGCATACGTAATCGTTGTTCAGTATTCGGTAGTCGTTACTGCCTGGTTACGGGACACAAATGCATACATGATCCTTTGAAAAGTCGTGGAATTTAGTGATGTGCAACTATGATTTTGGTATTAAGGTAAATTGCGTCGTGATTGATTTATAAATGTGATATACTACTCAGGATATTTGTTCTAAAGCACATAAAACCTTTTAATATATCAATGTTGAAATGTTATTATATTGTTTATATAATAATACGTTTTGCTGTTATCTCACAAAAATATTAAAAGTTACTTGAATTCGTTGAAATCAATATCGTGACGGCATCAAATATATTTACTACTAGCTATGATACTCGGCTTCGCTCGGGAGTTGATATGAGATTACGTGGTAGTTGAAATAAAAAAATAAAATATGACGTAAAAAGTTAAAAAAAAAACATTGAAAACATTTTCTCATTATTTACACTACTTGTTTATAAACAACATTTTTCATTTTATTGTCCGGGGTATTATATATATAATTTTTTCGAATTTCCTACTCTTGAGCAAGCTACACATAGCTGACCGTGAGAGAAGCAGGATTCTTTGAGGTTGATGCCACAATGTTTTAAAGTTTGCCCTTGCGCTTTGTTAATTGTAAAACTAAATGCTAATTTAATTGGAAACTGCAATCTTTTAAATTGAAATGGCAATTTAGAAGAGATCAGTGGTATTCTAGGTATAAATACTGTGTGCCCTTTGTTCTTTCCAGAAATAAGTTCAGCTTTAATGATATTATTTGATAGCTGTTTTACGACCATCCTTGTTCCATTAGTTTTGGGGAGTTGAGATTTCTGAGTAGTATGATTGTAGATTCAATTTTCAGACGAAGGCAATGGCATTCCTGGTAATTGTAAAGAGTTTAGAAATACAGTAGGGAAGTTGACACTTTCTTCAATGGATACCATCGTGTCGATCGATTTATATATTTTCTCTTCAACAATAATATTATTTTTAGTGGCCAATTGCTCTTTGAAATAACCACTCTACGTTGGTATAGTTCTGAATAATATTTGGATGTTTTTTGTCGATTAGTTCGTTTTCAGTAGTGGCTATGTTACAGAAATCACTATTGAGTTCAATGAGGCCGGTCGTTTGGTCAGTAGGATATGTACCTTCGCCTATTTGTAAAAGTATTTTAGCAAAATGTGCTGTTGTTTCATCTTTTGATAATTCAACTCTCGTGTTTTTTGTTAATTGCAGTATTTGTACTTGTGGCCAGTGATGTGACTTTTTTAAGCATGCATTGATCTCGTCTGCTTGTGTTGACTTGGGAATAACTGGAAGTGTTTGTCGAAAATCTCCTGAGAGTATGAGTAGAGCTCCTCCCATTATTTCAGAGTTTTTTCGCAATTCTTGTAATGTTCTGTCCATGGCTTCTAGTGATTTTTTATGGGCCATGGTGCATTCATCCCAGAAGATAATTTTAGCTTGTTTTAGAAGTTGTCCCCGTCCAGATTTTCCTGAGATTTTACATACCGGGAGTTGTTGTTCGGCTATATTCAACGGTACTACTACTTGAATACATTGCTCACAACATACCACTCCTCAATGACAATAAAAAAAAAGTTTACAACGTTATAATGAACCGGATAAATAACAACACTGGTGGAATTATTTACTTGGACGCACCAGGAGGCACCGGTAAAACGTTTCTAATAAATCTAATACTGGCGGAAATACGTGCTCAAAAACACATCGCACTAGCTCTAGCATCGCAGCCACACTTATGGAAGGAGGACGAACTGCCAATTCTCCAAATGTACCTTTTTTTATTGGTCTCCAGTGGAAATTTTACATGAACTTCCTCCGCTCCGGTGGAGAGTGAAGGGGCATGCCGGACTTCTACCGGCTAAAACCACTGGAGCGGTCAGCTTCGGCACTGAAGGGGGCTCCAGTTCCTCGTACGATCGCACTAGAGCCCCCCATTGATGCCAAGCTTTTAGGCACATCTTGGAGGGGATGACTGTAAAGCGGTCACCATGTCTAGCGGAGGGAAGGTGACTGAAAAAAGGTCGGTCCCCCAAGCCTCGCTGTGCGCTGTGCTGTGTACACGGCGGCACGCGCCCACGTCCGCGCCACCGTCTTCGTCGCTCGGTATGGGCACGCAGGCTCCCCAACCAGCACATCCGCGACCCAAAAGGCAGTATTTGTACTTGTGTATACTAGCATGTAGCTACGGCAGGGGGCTCAGGCGTAGGCCCTGGGAGCCGGGGAGGTTGTTAGCCCGGCGCCGTCTCATCCTTCTCCGTGATATAATTGTGTACCTATTTAATAAAAGTGTGTGTATCATATTACTACGAAATCTACGGATGTGATATTTTCGTATTCATAATCTGAATTATATGTAAGTAGGTAGGAAAAGAAAGCTACAATAAATGTTGATAGAGAAACTAGGTGTGGTGTGCGGAGGACCGTTAAAAAGAGTGGATCCTCCGATCAGTGGTAGCCCTGTTGGGCCGAAGCCCAACCGTTGATGTCTATATGCAGCGTTAATGCAATAGTTACTTAGATTCAGGGTGCTTGACGTCATCGAGAATTATTGTAGTTACATGGTGGCGATGTAGGTGTGTCACTACAATATTGTTAAATTTGTGTCATAGGCAGATTGTTCATACTATGGACTCTGACCTTTCTCAGACAGCATATTGATCGAATAAAATATAAAGCATAAAGGGATTAGGACGTGTTTGGACCCCATCGCTAGGCGACAACGAACTAGATCAAACCCATTAAATTGTGATGAACTTCAATTTGAACTTTACCGTCTTATTTTTCCAATAAACCAGACTACGTTTTTATCGATTGTACTTACTTAAAACCGTATTGGGTTGAGTTTTCATCAAGATATTAAGCTTCTACTCAAGCCCATAAAATGCACAGCATTTTAAGCGATTAGTTTAATTTTGTTTTATACGTGTCTGCATTTTCTTTGTGTATACTAGCAATTGATAGATTTGTATTAAACTTGCAAAGAGCCATTAACACTGCTCACCTTACGTGTAGAAAGGGGTCGCAGTGTTCGAGTCGTTTCCTTAATCATAGTTATATCTGTATTGCCTTTGCAAATTGTAGCCGCCTACTCTTCGCAGCCTTTTGATTTATAGCCGCTTAAAGAAGCTGCATCACTTGATACAAAGAACGCTGTGAGTGGACGATGACGTCAACGCTTAAATTAGCAATCGGGCTGAAGGAACAGTAAATTAATGTGTGATTGAGATGTTGATTGAAATATTTATGAGTTAGTTTATTTTACCTTTGGGTACTTAGATTTAAAAAAATACTTTTTATTACAACAATCATCTCAGTAACATCTTATCTATGTTTTATATGGTTGTATAGTATATAAAAGTACTTATATATTATTCATCATTTCGGCCGAATAAAGTCCACTGCTGGATACAGGCCTCCCCCAAAGATCACCACAACGACCGTTATGGGCTCATTGCGGGGCTTTGCCATAATCGCCACGCTTGGCAGACGGGTTGGCGATCGCAGTTGAGTTGTCAATTTACTCGAAGGACGCTGCTGCCCATCCTCCGGCTAATCCCTTAGCTTACTTTTACGACACCCGCGGGAGGAGATGGGGTGGTGATTCTGAGCCGGCACCAAATGTTATTCATTTATTCGTATTAGATATACATGTAGGTATATATATTATATATGTAAGTATAAATAGATCTTAGTCTATTTAAATTGAATTTAAAAAAATAACCAGCTTTGTCATCTCTACTTCACCAGAAGGATGACTCTGACTGGTAGAGAATGTCGCAGGCATTGAGGCGGCCTTCATTTCTTCGTTCAAGTGTTGCATGCTGTTGCATACTGTTGCTGCTGGAGAAGTGACTAAATACTACAAAATTGTTATACGAGGTCTGAAATGAAACTCTAGGAGAACGTACAGTTCGGTCGGATTTATAACTTATATTAAAATGTAGCTGTGTATTTTCCGGGTGGTGTCCGGATTACGAATATAGCACCACTCCATCTCCTCCCGTGGATGTTGTAAAAGGCGACAAAGGGACTCTAAGCCAGACGGATGGGCAGCAGCATCCCTTCTTTGGAATAGCAGCCATACTGCGCTTGCCAACCTGCCTGCCAAGCGTGGTGAGTACTAGCAGCTCCCCAAAATTACGACATATTTGTGGAAATCTATGGGGAGGCCTTTGTTCAGCAGTGGACGTCCTTTGGCTGATGTGCATATATTTTAATAAGGTAATATTGGTTACTGTCATGCTGCGCCTGAAGTCGCTCGCCTAGATTCGAGTTCATGAAAGGTTCGATAACGGTTGCTGTGGAAACGGTTAACGCGGTCGCTCGTCCAGCAGTGTTATTCAGTACAATATTACTACTCACTAGCAAACTCACTTCTGAATCCGTAGTGAAATCTGTAATTTTGTATTGTTTTTACTACTTTTCACTGCACATTCAGAAGTGAATGCTGCTCACTTCTGAATCCGCAGTGTAATATCTAATTTTGTATTGTTTTTAGTACTTTTCACTGCGGATTCAGAAGTGAATTTGGTAGTGAGTTCTTACAGAATAGCACTAGAGCTCCCTTTCATAAGTGATTATTTTACTACTTATGTGGAACTTACCACTAATAAATGTTGTATATATAAATCTCAGCGTAACGTTTAAAAATTACGATTGACTTACAATTAAATCTGATTACATAGGTGTTCTTTATTTCTTTGTCTTCGAAATCAGTGACAGCAAAAATAAACATTCAATATTTTACTTCGATATTCATTAGTTAGTTTTCAAGTATGAGTAAAAGCTGTTTTTATAGCGTCTCTTTCTAGTTTTATGTCCCGACATAGACTAATTATTGAGAACATATAACGCAGGTACGTACTTACTGGTTGATACTAGAAGCCAATTCAGTTTCAGTATCACAAGCCCGCACGGCACGGCAGTACGCGTTGCGAGCTTGCCGGAAGCCGCTGGATCCTTACCCCAACGAATACTTCACTGTCCTACTTTAACAAAATCATGCTCATTAATAAAATTAAACACGAATAAAATAAAAGTGATTAAAGGTTACACGTACGGTGTACGGAATGAGTGTTGTTTGGCAGCTAGAAATGTTTTGTTTGCGACGGAGCTTTTCACAGTATCGTTTTGTCCGATGAAAACTTACTGAACACAATATTTATATCGAGTGAAGCTTTTGTTATTCAATTCATCGTAAAACGTGTCAGCTGCCAATGTAGCTTTTTAAGTGGATAATGTAGAGTTTAATGTATTTACCGAGTTCGAAAAGGAGGAGGTTCTCAATTAGATGCGAATTTTTTATGTATGTACACCGATTACTCCGAGACTTGTGGACCTATTTGAACAATTCCTTTTTTAACTGGGGCAGCATGCTTTCGAATTGGTCCCATATAAATGTCATTACATTTGATTTAGTAGTTTTGTAACCAGCTTCAATAAACAGATTAATTTGACTGCACTTATCTAGATGATGTCATAATGATTTCGATTCCTCTCAGATCGGTGAACCGATTTGAGTCATTCTTATTTTTCGTATTAAATACTAAACCAAATATGAAAAAGTTCTTACATATATTTACACTAAAAAAAAAACCAAATAAAACATTTTATAAAAAAACTACCGATTTCAAAACCCCCTGAGGTTGTTGCTGAAAATCAGCGCTGTTGGCTCGTTCCGATGCTACAGCATTACGCTGAGCAGCGACCAAGTTTTGCACAGATACGACGCACAATTTCTACTTTTCCATTCTTATTTTATAACGTTCTTGTATTTTAATAGTTTCGCTAAAAAAGCAGGCAAAGGTCAGAGTCATACAGCCTAAAAGTTGTCATAATTCATACAATGAAACGTGTGACGCACTATTACATCTTGGAATTATTACTTTATTACATTATTATTATTATCAGTGCTGCCAGCACGTGCATTAAAATGTAAAGGGTTAGTTACTATATTGATAGTTTTAGTAGATTGTGTAGTTTCCAAGCTTTTTTTTAGCCTTTTGTCGATTTTTATATTTTTAATGTGTATTGTGCGTCGATGTGTCGCAGAAATAAATAGTTTCTTTCTTTCTTTTTCTTTCTTTACACGATATAAAAATATTAAAACCACTGAAAAGGAAAAAAACTTTATGAAGTCGGGCGGGGCCCGGGGTTTTGCAGTCGGTATTTTTTTTGTTAAAAAGTTTTATTTTTTATAGTCTTGGCGTACCGGTAAATATGTTTTTTAATGATTAATAAGTATTCGTTAGAAAACTGGTATTTGTCATGTATCGTAGAAAGTTCACACGAAAAGTTGTGTCACGGTATCGGTTACTAGAAGAACAACCGTGCAGTGCACTAAGCAACGCTGCCTAGTGTTTCTTGTAACGGTAGGCAGGCGAGGTGAGCGCGATGGAAGCGTGTGATGGCCCATTCACTGACGCTGCCACCTTTGCCGCCGCCTCGAAGATTTTCATTGTCTCTTCACCCTTATCGTGTCAAAAGGTGCGATTTTATGTGTTCTCTCTCGCCACATTATAAGTAGGAGGAACAGTGGAACGTCTCGACAGTGTCTTTGTGATAATTAGCTACGCCCGCTGAGTACGCAAATGCCGAATAGTGTTGTTTATTGACTGTCGTCTTGTGTTACGTATTTGATAATGCTATATTAAATTGTCTTTTTTTTCATTAAATATTAGATACTACTATACTTAAACTAATATACTTACTAAAAAGTTTGTTTAGTTTATAATATCATAGATAGTTAAGTGATATTAGAAAATCGAAATATAATATTATGTAAAAAATAAACAAGCAGGTAGATCATATTAATAATTGATTTATGATAAAACCCTGAGAATTTTAACATTACCTACCGTACAAAAGGATACATACATATTTACCGCAGCAATCTTCATTTTAATATTCGGACTTCTTTTCGACTTGAAGATTAGCTAAGTATAAGTATCTGCTTATTTCCAAATTTCTTGCACACCGGTCAAGATTTCGAGATATCTTAGAGAAAAGGAACACCTACTAAGTCAGAGTCACAGAAGCTTCGCTCGCTACGTTTCAGTCATAAGTAACTAACACAAATATTAATACCTAACACAAAATAGAAATGACAACATAATGTTATTTTCATAATCTTATCTTTCCGACCACAGAAATATCAAGATAGAACGGCAAAATGGGCCGGACACGCGTGCCAACAGTAGGCAATATAGTGCTTACTAGTTAAAACGCTCACTCCGTATTCAGCAGAGTTGCTGCTCAAAACATCTACTATAAAAATGTGAAATGTCGCTATGACAAAAATAGAGGCATTTACAATAAAAATTACATTTAAAAATTCGCACGCCGAAATTTGTCGCAATCATTCATAGTCCGTAGGCGCCATATTGGCTGGGGATTGCGTTAGTGATTTAATAAATCGAAAATACATTTTTTTTAAAATATGAAACTTTACTTTTAGTGCTACTTTACAAGTTGTAATTAGAATAATACAGATATTTAATTAAAATAACAAATTACATTTATTTATTTCATCATCTCATACTCATTTCGGCCGAATGAAGTCCACTGCTGGACACAGGCCTCCCCCAAAGATTATCACAACGACTGATATGGGTGTGTTGTGGGCTCATTGGGGGGGTTTTGCCATAATCGCCACGCTTGGCAGACGGGTTGGCGATCGCAGTTGAGTTGTTAATGTAATCGAAGGACGCTGCTGCCCATCCTCCGGGTAATCCCTTAGTCGTAGTTTATTTATTTGCTAAATTTATTTATATAAGTAGGTATATTTATTTAATATGCTAATTTAAATTCCTTATTAATGTTGAGAATTAGTTTAATGATAGAGGCATATGTATACTAGTTACTAGGTTTTAAAAGTATTTTTTTTTACCGATAATAATTATGTCTTAGCTTAGAGTTAATTATCCGCTCATATTTTATTATGCATCATGGCGAACACTTGATGTGTTATTAACTATCGATAGACCTAGAATAGAACTGATAACTCTGACAAACTAAAGATGTTGCCTCACATAATAACATGGGCATGGTTTGACAGAAAGTCGAAAGAAACAACTATACAACCATTCTATCTTGAATATATTGTATTTCTGTAACTCCTACTGAATTGGTAATTTAAAAATGCTAGCTTCGTTTCGATGTAGACAAAGTCAAACATCCATACACTGAACAAAAAAGTCTTTATTGTTGTGCCCTAATCAATAAATACGCGGAAGCGGACTTTTATTTTTTAGCCGGAGAAATTCCCTGACGCATATCACGCCATCCGGGGGGATTGCGTGGTTATTTGGGGTTTGCACCCACTAAAAACTCCGCTGTTTCACCTGCGTCCGCCTTTTGATGGACCGCGAGTACCGCGTAGTAGTAAAGTAGTACGTCTACTTTCGCGGCTCATCAGCTATTGGCCCATGTGTGTGCCTACCTGCACCTATGGCGATGTTTTAAGACATCGCCATAGGTGCGGCGGATCGGGTCAGCAAGGGCGTCTTCCTCCCTGACCCGCTCCGGAGGCAGCCCACGCGGAAGCGGTCTGCGCCATCCGAACGAACTGAGGGGCATTCGTGAGTCGTGACTGATGTATACCGAGAATTCGGGGTGCATAGGTATGAGGCGCGATTCGGCTATTTGCATGGAAGTGTTTTACTGTTCCTTTTACTTTAAATACTGCGCTCTCGGTATAACTATGTGTTAACTTGTTATGTCTATGACCACTTAAGTACCGGTAGATTGGGGTTATTTCGATTCGCGGGGAGACGATTCACAAATTCCGTCTCTTAAATCGCGAATTGCGTGAACCAGAACGTAATTTGGTAGGTTTTTCTAGGACAGCGATAATTTAACTTTCAAATCTATTTCTTGATCACATTGCGATTTAAAATGAAAAGAAAGTGACCGACACAGTCACCCCGCGAATCAGATATCTACGGTAGGTACCTTAAGGATGTACTTAATAAGTAATAATAGTTATCTAGAAACGGAGGCAGCTTACAGTCCTTTGCTTCCTTTACTGGTAGTTAACTAACTACTAATAAAGGAAGCAAAGGACTGGACAAAACTAACATGACTGTCGTAATAACTCTTGCCTTTGTATAATAAGCCGGTAAACTTTCATGCTTTAACAAGACTTACATTTTATGTGGTGGTTTTTACAGGCATCACCGTTGCCCACACAACGATGTCCCAGAGCCATTGTTCGATGTGGAGCACACGACGAGCGTGGTCTCCGCGTACAAGCGCGACTACGACGAGAAACACGTGAGCCGCACTACCGCTATCCACCACGAGGATCACCTTCGTCTTGAAGGCGATTTCCAAGAGCCGGAGCGTACCCAGTGGCAGCCCGCCGAGCGACCTAAACAGAGAAAGCCAGAAGATAATCTTAAACCTGAAGGAGATTTTACGAGGAGGCAACCCGAAGAATGGCGGCCTGGCGAAAGAGCTCAGGTGCGAAAACCTGAAGACAACCTGAGACCTGAAGGAGATTTTGAGAAACGTAAACCCGAGGAATGGCGTCCCGGCGATCGTGCTCCCGTACGTAGGCCCAATGATAACTTGAGACCAGAGGGTGAGTTTACTACTCCCGAAAAAGTGCCTTGGAAACCTGCTGAGAGAGAAAAACCTAAAAAACCAGAAGATAATTTGAGACCAGAGGGTGACTTCGAGAGACACCAACCCGAAGACTGGCGACCAGGTGACAGAGCACCGGTGAAACGTCCGGAGGACAATCTTAGACCTGAAGGTGATTTTGAGAAAAGAAAACCAGAGGAATGGCGTCCGGGTGAAAGGGCTCCTGTACGACGACCTGAAGATAACTTAAAACCTGAGGGCGAATTCACAACACCGGAAAAAGATCGTTGGACACCAGCTGAACGTCCCAAGCAACATAAACCACGAGATAACCTAAAACCAGAAGGAGAATTCGAACAGCCAAAACATGAAGAATGGCGCCCAGCGGAGCGTGTCACCCAAAAGAAACCTAAAGATAATCTTAAACCAGAGGGTGAATTTGAACAGCCAACATACGATAAATGGCGCCCAGCAGAGCGCGTCACTCAAATCAAACCTCAAGATAATCTTAAACCAGAAGGTGAGTTTGAAAGTAGGAAACCTGACAAATGGCAACCTGGTACACGAGAACCGGTTCGACGACCTGAAGATAACTTAAAACCTGAAGGTGATTTTACAACGCCCAAGAAAGATGAATGGAAACCAGCAGAAAGACCTCAACAAAAGAAACCTACTGATAATTTGAAGCCGGAAGGAGAATTTGCCAAGCGACAGCCTGATGAATTTGTCCCTGCAGAAAAAGCAGTAGTAAAAAAACCCGTAGATAACTTGCGCCCTGAAGGTGAATTCACATCTAGGAAGACTATAACAGGAGATTACAAAGTAGTAACTGGTGAGAGAGCCGAAATAATTCGCCGAACAGACAACATTATTACGGAAGGAGAGTTTACAGGTAAGCAACCTATATTTTAAATAAGTTTAATCCTTAAAATGAACATGTACATATGACAGTATGTAATAAGTTAAGCAAACTGTAATATTACAAGTTACATATTCTTTTCTGGCTAAATGGCTATCGCGTAGATTGTTCAACCAGAGAGGTTAGGTTATTAGTTTAGTAACGTTGCCATTGTCATGTGGTGGATAGCATACCATTGCATACCTACATATTGCAACTCCATATTGGAGCGCCAGTTGCACCAAATGTCAAATGTCAATCTCTGTCAGAATCCAGATTATCTAACAACCACCGCTATAATCTTAGGTTGTCGGTATTCTGCTGTAATTTGTGGCAGGTGGTCAATTAATAGTCGCTTTGTGAAACATACGGTTATTCTGTAGCATTAGACTGAAAGCCAACCCTACCATAGAAAAATACGAATGATGGCAGTATACTATTACTATTAGTTCATATCGTCTGATCGCTGAGAGAAAGTCTCCCCTCATATTGCCTATACCTTTTGGTCTAGTTATAAATAGATTATAAAATCAAATGTAAAACTTATCAATACATTAAATTTCAGACACCACGACTTCGCGCACCGAATATACAGTGAAACCTGTGGAAAGACCAAAGCCAGTTCGACGCAATACTTGGACTAAGATCGAAGGAGACATGACAACAGAAACAACTTCTAAATCTGAATTTGTGGATCACACTGACACTGTAGAAAGAACCACAATAGTCACGCGGAGAACTGATAATTTAATACGAGAAGGTGAAATCGAATTTGTGACATCCAATCAGTCAGACTATCCAGAAAAGGTAACATTAGTTGAACGTCCCAAGAGACGGCGCACGTGGACCAAGGAAGATTTTGAAAAGTTTTATTCTACGGAGGAACTTGAAAAAATTACGACTTCGCAAGAGGAGTACAAAACATATGAAGAAACTGATGTCAGACAACAAAGAATTATTAGAAAGGATAATCTACATATGGAAGGCACGTTTGATAGTCATACTGTTTCTCATGAGGCGTACGGGCCAAAACTTTCTGAAAGACCTACACAGAAAAAGCCAATTGACAACTTAAAACCCGAAGGTGAATTCGAGCAGCCAAAACATGATGAGTGGAAACCAGCTGAGAGGGTTACCCAAAACAGACCAAAAGATAATCTTAAACCAGAAGGAGAATTTGAACAGCCAAAGCATGATGAATGGCGTCCAGCTGAAAGACAAACACCAACAAAACCAAAAGATAACCTCAAGCCAGAGGGTGAATTCGAACAACCCAAGCATGACGAGTGGCGTCCAGCAGAGCGTGTCACCCAAAAGAAACCTAAAGATAACCTGAAACCAGAAGGAGAATTTGAACAACCGAAACACGATGAATGGCGTCCAGCAGAGCGCGTCACCCAAAAGAGACCCCAAGATAACTTAAAACCAGAAGGCGAGTTCCAACAACCTAAACATGACGTATGGCGTCCAGCTGAAAGACAAACACCAACAAAACCGAAAGATAACCTCAAGCCAGAGGGTGAATTTGAACAACCTAAGCACGAAGAATGGCGTCCAGCAGAGCGTGTCACGCAAAAGAAACCTAAAGATAACCTTAAACCGGAAGGAGATTTTGAGCAACCAAAGCACGACGAATGGCGTCCAGCTGAAAGACAAACACCAACAAAACCGAGAGATAACCTTAAACCGGAGGGTGAATTTGAGCAACCAAAACATGACGAATGGCGTCCAGCAGAGCGTGTCACCCAAAAGAAACCAAAAGATAATCTTAAACCTGAAGGTGAATTTGAACAACCCAAGCATGATGAATGGCGTCCAGCAGAGCGCGTCACCCAAAAGAGACCCAAAGATAACCTTAAACCAGAAGGAGATTTTGAGCAACCAAAGCACGACGAATGGCGTCCTGCTGAAAGACAAACACCAACAAAACCGAAGGATAACCTTAAGCCGGAGGGTGAATTTGAAAAACCAAAACACGATGAATGGCGTCCAGCAGAGCGTGTCGACCAAAAGAAACCTAAAGATAACCTTAAACCAGAAGGTGATTTCGAACAACCCAAGCATGATGAATGGCGTCCAGCAGAGCGCGTCACCCAAAAGAGACCCAAAGATAACCTTAAACCAGAAGGCGATTTTGAGCAACCAAAGCACGACGAATGGCGTCCAGCTGAAAGACAAACACCAACAAAACCGAAAGATAACCTCAAGCCTGAGGGTGACTTTGAACAACCTAAACACGAAGAATGGCGTCCAGCAGAGCGTGTCACGCAAAAGAGACCTAAAGATAACCTTAAACCAGAAGGTGATTTTGAGCAACCAAAGCATGACGAATGGCGTCCAGCTGAAAGACAAACACCAACAAAACCAAGGGATAATCTTAAGCCAGAGGGTGAATTTGAACAACCAAAACACGATGAATGGCGTCCAGCAGAGCGTGTCACCCAAAATAAACCTAAAGATAATCTTAAACCTGAAGGAGAATTCGAACAACCAAAGCACGATGAATGGCGTCCAGCAGAGCGCGTCACCCAAAAGAGACCCAAAGATAACCTTAAACCAGAAGGTGATTTCGAGCAACCAAAGCACGACGAATGGCGTCCAGCTGAAAGACAAACACCTTCAAAACCAAGGGATAATCTTAAGCCGGAGGGTGAATTTGAACAACCAAAACACGATGAATGGCGCCCAGCAGAGCGTGTCACTCAAAAGAAACCTAAAGATAATCTTAAACCTGAAGGTGAATTCGAACAACCAAAGCACGATGAATGGCGTCCAGCAGAGCGCGTCACCCAAAAGAGACCCCAAGATAATCTTAAACCAGAAGGAGATTTTGAACAACCGAAGCACGACAAATGGCGTCCTGCTGAGAGGCAAGCACCAACAAAACCAAGAGATAATTTGCGGCCTGAAGGTGAATTCGAGAGTCCTAAACAAGAAGCATGGCGCCCCGCTGAACGAGTTACTCAAAAGAAACCTAAGGATAATCTTAAACCGGAGGGTGAGTTTGAACAACCAAAACACGATGAATGGCGTCCAGCAGAGCGTGTCACTCAAAAGAGACCCCAAGATAATCTTAAACCAGAGGGAGAATTCGAACAACCTAAGCACGACGAATGGCGTCCAGCTGAAAGACAAACACCAACAAGGCCTAGAGATAACCTAAAGCCGGAGGGTGAATTTGAGCAACCGAAACACGATGAATGGCGTCCAGCAGAACGTGTCACCCAAAAGAAACCCAAAGATAACCTTAAACCTGAAGGAGAATTTGAACAACCGAAGCATGACGAATGGCGTCCAGCAGAGCGCGTCACCCAGAAGAGACCCCAAGATAACTTAAAACCAGAAGGCGAATTCCAGCAACCTAAGCATGACGAGTGGCGTCCAGCTGAAAGACAAACACCTACAAAACCGAAAGACAACTTAAAACCAGAAGGTGAGTTTGAACAGCCAAAACATGATGAATGGCGCCCAGCCGAGCGTGTTACCCAAAAGAAACCTAAAGATAACCTTAAACCAGAAGGAGAATTTGAACAACCGAAGCTCGACGAATGGCGTCCCGCTGAAAGACAAACACCTAGCAAACCAAGAGACAACCTTAAGCCGGAGGGTGAATTTGAACAGCCAAAACACGATCAATGGCGTCCAGCAGAACGTGTCACCCAAAAGAAACCTAAAGATAACCTTAAACCTGAAGGTGAATTTGAACAACCAAAGCATGATGAATGGCGTCCAGCAGAGCGCGTCACTCAAAAGAGACCCCAAGATAACCTAAAACCAGAAGGCGAATTCCAACAACCTAAGCATGACGAATGGCGTCCAGCTGAAAGACAAACACCTTCAAAACCGAAAGACAACTTAAAACCAGAAGGTGACTTTGAACAGCCAAAACATGATGAATGGCGTCCAGCCGAGCGTGTCACCCAGAAAAAACCTAAAGATAACCTTAAACCGGAAGGAGAATTTGAACAACCGAAGCTTGACGAATGGCGTCCCGCTGAGCGCGTCACTCAAAAGAGACCCCAAGATAACCTAAAACCAGAAGGCGAATTCCAACAACCTAAGCATGACGAATGGCGTCCAGCTGAAAGACAAACACCTTCAAAACCGAAAGACAACTTAAAACCAGAAGGTGACTTTGAACAGCCAAAACATGATGAATGGCGTCCAGCCGAGCGTGTCACCCAGAAAAAACCTAAAGATAACCTTAAACCGGAAGGAGAATTTGAACAACCGAAGCTTGACGAATGGCGTCCCGCTGAAAGACAAACACCTACGAAACCCAGAGACAACCTTAAACCGGAGGGTGCATTTCAACAACCAAAACATGATGATTGGCGTCCAGCAGAGCGTGTTACCCAAAAGAAACCTAAAGATAACCTCAAACCTGAAGGTGAGTTCGAACAACCTAAACATGATGAATGGCGTCCAGCAGAGCGTGTCACCCAAAAGAAACCTAAAGATAATCTTAAACCTGAAGGTGAATTCGATCAACCAAAACATGATGAATGGCGTCCAGCTGAAAGGCAAACGCCTAAGAAACCAAGAGACAATCTTAAACCAGAAGGTGAATTTGAACAGCCAAAACATGAGGAATGGCGTCCTGCAGAGCGGGTCAGCCAAAAGAAACCCAAGGATAATCTTAAACCAGAGGGTGAATTCGAACAACCGAAGCATGATGAATGGCGGCCTGCTGAACGTCCAATTCAAAAGAAACCAAAGGACAATCTTAAACCGGAAGGAGAGTTTGAGCAGCATAAACCAGAAGAATGGCGTCCTGCTGAGAGACCAACCCAAAAGAAACCACAAGATAACCTGAAACCAGAAGGTGAATTTGAGAAACCAAAACATGACGAGTGGCGTCCTGCTGAGAGACAAATGCCTAAGAAACCACAAGATAATTTGAAGCCCGAAGGCAAATTTGAAACGCCTAAACAGGATGATTGGCGTCCTGCAGAAAAAGTCGAAGTTAAGAAACCAAAAGATAATTTGAAACCAGAAGGGGACTTCGAGAAACCAAAGCAGGATAAATGGCAACCAGCTGAAAGACAAACACCGAAAAAGCCGCAAGATAATCTTAAACCAGAGGGTAAGTTTGAACGTCCTGATAAACCTAAACATGTTGCCAGTGAAAGACCCGTTCAGAAGAAGCCAGTAGATAACTTGAAACCTGAAGGAGACATGGAAGTAATAAGAAGAACCGATTATACTGCAACTCGAGGGGATCGCGTTGATGTCGTTAGGCATGAAGATCATCTTAAAATGGAAGGCGTTATGAATATTCATCGTTCGAGTGATGATTATAAACGAATAGAGAGAACGGAAAAAGTTGTGATACAGAGACATGAAGACAATTTGAGAACTGAAGGTGAGTTCATAGATCTTCAAGTACGTAATGATTATAGTGCTACTAAAGGTGAAAGAGCGACTGTTGTCAAACCACAGGATAATCTAAAACCTGATGGCAAGTTTTATAAACCTGAAGTCGTCCCATCACAACCAGCTGAGAAACGGAAACCATTTAAACAAGTTGACAATATAACTATTGAGAGGGACATTGATCTGCGACAGAGACAAAAGATAGAACGACTTGACATCATTAGAAGAGAAGATAACTTAAAGATTGAAGGTGAATTTATAGATATGAACCAAAAAACGGACTATACTAAGGTCACAGGGGAACGAGCCGCTATTGTGAAACATGAAGATAATTTAAAAATGGAAGGAAAAATGGAAAACGTCCGTTCGTCAGATACATATCGTGTCGTTAAAGGTCAAAGAGTGAAATTAACTCGTAGAGAAGATAATCTTAAAATTGAGGGTGTATTTGAAGATCATACTCGTAGGAATGATTATACTGTTACAAAAGGTGAACGATCGGCTATAGTGTATCATCAAGAAACATTAAAACCTGAAGGTGATTTTGACAAAAGGCCTACGGTTACCCTTGAACCTGGTGAGAAACGTACACCGACTAGACAAACAGATAATCTAAGACCAGATAATGACTTCGATAGATCATCAAGACCTAAATGGGAGACGACAGAACACCCCGATACAAACAAACGCCAAGATAACCAACATGCCGAAGGCGATTTTCCAAGCCACCCTAAGACGAAGTGGCAGCGGGGAGAGACACCAGAACAATTTCGCCCTAAGGATAATTTGAAACCTGAAGGTAAATTTGATAGACCTTCAAGACCCAAGTGGGCTACATCGGAGAGACCTGAACAAGTAAAACCTAAGGACAACCTACGTCCTGAAGGTGAATTCACGGATAAGCCCATGACCCAGTGGCAACCTGGTGAAACACCAAATCAAGTTCGACCTAAAGACAACTTACACCCGGAGGGTGATATGGTTTCACGTACTCCAACTAAATGGTCTCCAGGTGAAACACCTTCTCAGGTACGTCCTAAAGATAATTTGAAAACAGAGGGTGATTTCGATAGACCTTCTAGGCCACAATGGACATCTGCAGACAGACCTGAACAAGTAAGGCCAAAGGACAATTTACGTCCAGAAGGCGAATTCATGGATAGGCCCAAGACCCAATGGCAACCTGGTGAAACTCCTAGTCAAGTTCGGCCTAAAGACAACCTACATCCAGAGGGTGATATGGTTTCACGCACTCCAACTAAATGGACTCCAGGTGAAACACCTACTCAGGTACGTCCTAAAGATAATTTGAAAACAGAGGGTGATTTCGATAGACCCTCAAGGCCAAAGTGGACGTCTGTAGACAGGCCTGAACAAGTTAGACCCAAGGATAATTTACATCCTGAAGGCGAATTCACTGATAGGCCCAAAACTCAATGGCAACCGGGTGAAACACCAGGTCAAGTTCGACCTAAAGACAACTTACATCCGGAAGGTCATATGGATACCCGAAATCCATCTAAATGGGTTCCAGGTGAAACACCTGCTCAAATTCGCCCTAAAGATAATTTAAAAACAGAAGGCGACGTAAACTATCCATCTAGACCGCAATGGCAATCAGGAGACCGACGAAGCCCAGTTAAACCTAGGGATAACTTGTATCCTGAAGGTGACATGGATTCACGTGCACCGATGAAATGGGCACCAGGAGAAACACCGGCTCAGATTCGTCCCAAGGATAACTTAACACCTGAAGGTTCCTTTGAGCGACCAGGGCCTCAAAAATGGAGTCCGTCAGAAAAATCCAGCCCCATTAAACCAAGAGATAATCTTTACACAAATGGAGATATAACAAAACATGATACTAGCAAAACAAAATCAAGCGAGACATCAAGGAGGGCTATGGAATCGAAGTCTACTATCGGACATGATGATCGTGATATTAAATCGGAAACAGTTTCGCATCATGATACGCAAGTTCACCATGATCATAAACATACATCTCACACAGAGACACGTGTGAAGCACTCACACAGCACTACTGACCATTCTACTTTAAAACATTTGCAATCTGGAAAACATGTGAAACATATTACATCACATGATGTTGCTGACCATACTGGATCCCAAAACAACATTAAGCGGGTCGCATCACAAGACAGTGTCACTGATAGAAATAAGTCGGTTGGTGTTACTGATCATTCCGTATCTCGAAGCAGCACAGACAGGACAGTAGTAAATAAAAGCGATACAAAAAATGTGAAAACTATTACATCGACAACTACAAAAATAATTAAACAAATAACTGAAAAGAAGCTCCGAGGAGGTAAATTCGTGACTGTCACACGAAACGTCGAAGTGGATGTAAGTGGTGATGACACTGGAAGGTTCACTCCTCAACAGTCTACTCCAAAAAGAGAGCCAGGTGATCATGCAGGTACAAACCACATGCGCCAGATTGGAGGAGACTCGACGCAAAAAACTGTTTCATCAGATAATGTAACTTCTTCAATGAATCAAACAATCCAAACAAAGCGGGGATCAAAAGAGACTTCTGTTGTTGATCAACAACATTCTCGATCAAATCAACAATATGTTGACAATACGCAACGTACACATTCGTCACAACAGTCTATTACGTCTTCTTCTTCGAGTCAGAATTTAAGTTCTAATCAACATATAAGTCATACACAAAGAACTACTAGTGCTTCAAACATATCACGAGATCAAATAGGTCAAAATGTTACTAAATCAACTCAACAATCAATTTCTGACGGCTATATAGTCAAACACGGTAGTGGTGGCGATACAACTCAAAGAATTGTGACCTCTGATCACTCTGGTAAACAACAGAATAAAGATCATATAACAGAGAGTCACATTCACAGAAATGTTAGCTCAGCATCACAAGAACATAAAAGTAATCACATGGAACAACATGTCTCAAGGTCAACACAGCATTCAACGAACAGAAACCAATTGAGTGACAGTGTAACAAGAACAAGCGTCGAGTTTCAAAGAGCTATGCACGGCAGTAGTGGTAATGATGCGCCTGCATCTGTTGTAGATAGCTCATCACGTGGTGGCCATCATAAGCGCACATCTGATTTGGTTTCTGACTCCTCTTCTTCAAATTCAATTTTACATCGTAAAGGGGTTCACTCAAATACAGAAGCTCATCATTCAATTAGCTCTACGGCAGCTGCGCAAAGAAAAAGCATTGGTAATCTCTCAGACCGAGGTGAATACATTAACAATTCCACACACAGCACTGATAGAAAAAGCATTAGTTCTATGCATCGTTCTACTAGAGACAATATGGCTGTATCTTCTCAGCAAGAAAGTTCAGACTATCGTCGTAATCAAATCAGAAGGGATGGGCAGTCTACGTTAGTGGAGGAACGTCAGCCAACACGAGTTATGAGAGATAACCTCAGGGTTGGCGGTGACTTTTATGGACAATCAGAGGCTCGGTATGGAAGTTTTTCGCGCTCTGAACATGCTCAAAGAGCCGAACGTTCTGAACGAGTTGAGCGTGTGGAGCGGGTCACTCGCCACGGGAACACTTCTCAATTTGTTTTGGGCGACGGTAGCACCAGCTACAAACGTGAATTTACTCCTCATGTTCATGGAACTTGTCCAGCTACATTGATCGACTCCGGTCGCACTCCTTTTAAACACACGCGCGATTCTCGTGAACATAAGTTTTACGCGACAAAAATAACACAGCAACAATAACTGCATCCAACAACATTTCATTCCTTATTTTATGAAGCTTATAAAATGTAATCCTCTTAATCGTTATATTTACTGTACACGCAAGCTAACTGCTAGTCTTAATATTATTAACATAATGCCTTATCCTATGTATACCTATAATATGCATTGTGATGCAACAATTTGTTAATTTAACAAGTTAATATTTATTTTGTCAGACATTGCCATGCAATAAACTTTTATATTATTAAAGGGCTATTTTTTATTTCAATACCTACCTACCTGAATTTGTATTTAATAAGAAATGCCAACCCGCACTAGAGTAGCGAGGTCTCTAGTGTGATCTTACGAGGACCTGGAGCCCCGTTTTAGCCGGTAGGAGTCCGGCATACCCCTTAGCCCATCCTCGGGGTGAAGAAAGTTCCATGTAGAATTTCCAATGGACATCAAAAAAAATACAAAAAAAGGGTAGCGAGGTAGACTAAGACCTAGTCTTTCTCATTGTTAGAAACGGTCGGCGCCCATCAGTGGAATAGTAATATATGGACGAATGATGCCGCAAACAGACTGTTTGGCGTGAATACTTGTACTGTAGTGTGTAATAATTGCAGTACACATTTAACTTGCGCTAGGTCCCGCCTTCAACGAACACATTACGACTTGAACGTCAGCATTAAAAATCAGCATCAATTGTTGCTGATGCTGATATAAAAATAATGCTGATAATCCGCGGATGCTGATGCTATGATATGATGATGATGATAAGTGATGCTGTGCACATCTCGACTGAACGTGTTTTTAATATTTTGCATGATATTCTGGGCATGAAAAAGCTTTCTGCAAGATGGGTGCCGCGTTTACTAACAGTCGACCAGAAACGAAATCGTGTAACAGCTTCTGAGGAATGCCTAGCCATGTATAATCGCAATCCGAGTGAGTTTATGCGTCGGTACATAACAGTTGACGAAACGTGGGTCCATCATTATACACCAGAGACTAAGCAACAGTCGAAGCAATGGACTTCTACTGGGGAACGTGCCCCTAAGAAAGCAAAAACTGTTTGCTCGGCTGGTAAAGTGATGGCCACAGTCTTTTGAGACCTTGGGTGTCCCAAAAGACTGTGGCCATATATGTAGTATATATATAGATGATTGAGCAAGAATAAGAACCCATATTTTTTATTTTTTTATTAATACATGTTTACATAAGAATACCTACAAATTATACACGGTTATTTAAAATTAGTAATTATTATTAGTCTAAAATAAAGGGACATGATTGTGCGCATAGTTGATATGGATAGACTCCTTACATGTAAACATGCCAGTTATGATACTATAATTTTTTGTAAGACTTAAGCGCAGTAAAACTAATTTTAAATTACCTTATATACTGAATACTTATAAACAAATACAAAATAATGTAAATTAAAATTAAGTACAAACTAACGTATTTTAAAGCAAACATAATTTAAAATACTTAAAAATTATTTAGTCGTAGTCGACATAGTATACCTTTTCTAACCATCAGAAGAAGTGAGTTCTTGAGCATTGTGCGACTGCTTTACCCTTCTTATTCTTTTGTACCTAGCTAAGTCCCCGTCGTAGCTTCGCGGAAGCGGTCCAAAGGCATCATTCTCTTGGTAGTGCGGGGCATTAAAGTAATTTTCTGATGCAGCTGTAATTTCTTCATTTACCAACGAAGTTGATTGCTCTTTCTTTACGTCCGCTATGCCGCTGGAGTTGTCTTCCGCAGTGCGTCTATTTCTCACGCCACTACTATACATAAGATTATCATCAACCCCTTCCACACCGGATAAAACGCTATCAGAGTCTGATCCAAGACTCATTGTGTCACCATCCAGATTTTCATGTGGTGATTTTGAGTTATCAGCGGAGTTTTTAGTTTGGACAGAATTTTCAGCGCTGGCAGTGTCCTCTTCTACACCTTTGTTACTGTTTGCAAAGTTGGAAGTACGATCATAAAAGCCCTCGTCATCAAATTCATTACCCTCTTCGTTATCTTCGTCGTCGTTTTCTGCTTTATACGGAAAGTATGCAACTTTGGAATCTGGTAACAGAGCAGCAGATCTTTTTTTAATGACTCGTTCAGAATTTGTTCTTTTGACTCTCACTAATGGTCCTGAGTAAGGCACCGAATCGTCATAAGCGTTTGAATTTGGAAATGATTCTTCCAGTGATTTTACGGAATCTGATTGTTTTTCCAAATAAGCTTCTCGTTTGTAAGTTTTACCATCTTCATGGGATTGAGTATCCTCATCCAATAATTTTGCAAAATTTTCATCTTGAGAACAAAAATATCCTTGATCATTGGAATAATCCTGCCCATTTTGTAGATTTAAATCATTTTCTAACATTTTGGAGTCATCAAAGGTCATGCCATCCAAATCCTCCATATTAGTTTCTCTTTTATTTTCAGATTTCGATGTAACTTGCACATTAGCGATAATTTCGCCTTGACTTTTAGGATCCATATTTAAAGAAAACGTATTTAAATTATTATCATCAGATTTTTTCTGAACAGCTTCATCGTTGTTACTTGTCAGTTCAATTTTATTGAAAGAGTTAATACTAGTCTCTGCACTTTTTGAACTGGATAGCTCACTACCTTCAGTTTGACTTTCTGGTAGCTTACTGCTATCTGTAGTCTCAGTATTTAGTGACACTGAGGATTCAGTGTTTATGTCTGCAACAGGACTCCCACCTTGAACTTTACTCAGATCAGACTGACAATTTTCAATAAAATTATTTTCTTCAACAGCTCCAGCTTTTTTTGTTATTTCCCTTTTATTTATTAATCCACTATCACTGGTGTCCACGTCATCTATAATTTTTTTTAAAAGCTCCCTCTTTTCTTCTGTTAGTGAACTAAGAAGCTGATCCAATTCATCTCCCGACAGTTTTTTAATGTGCCTTTTGATCGCAGACTCTTCATCTTCACTGTCAGTTTTGTCATTGTTTTCTTTATTACCTTGGCTACTTGGCACATTGCGATTTTCAGCTTCGTTAGCTTCTTTAACCTCACGTCTATCTCTATAGTTCAAACGTGCACCACCATCATGACTTTTGTCATCACCCATATCCCTACTTTCTGCTTGCATTGTATTATAATACTGTTTGTAATATCGAGATTGATCATTTGTGTCTAATGCTTCATTACTGTTATATTCGTTTTTGTTTACTTTACTTACTTGGTCCCTATTTTTTTCAAATAACATATCACCTTCTTCGTTTGTCGCCACTTCTAATTCTACAGTTCTTTTATTGACTTGATTGTCGCCTTGGTTTTGAATAATACGTTTGGATTTGGTAACATCACGATTGGTCAAGTGTTGAGTTGCTTCTTGTTGGTCATCGTTGGGTTCAATATATCTATTCGACTGACGGCTAGGGAATGACCGGAGCTGTTCGTTAAGATTTGTTGGTCCAGAGTTTTCTTCTCGAGTATCGCGATTCCTATTGATTTTAGAGTCTGAAAGCTGAAAAGAGTAATTAACTAGAGATTGTATACTAAATATACAGACACGAAGTAATTATTCAGTTAAGTATTACCTACATAAAGCCTTGGCCTAAAGTATTGAGCACCCATTATATCTAAGTTTATTGGCGAACAGTAAACTAAAATAAATCGAAAAAAAATATTTAGGTCAACATTGCTAATTATTCATATAAAATCAATATTTTGCGGGTTCATCCTTGCCTTAATTATGGCAGAAATTATTTTGGTTAGAGAGCCGACATGTTTTTTACATTCTCAGTGGCCTAATTCATGCAACTAAAGAAGTTTGACTGAAGCAAAATTGCAGTTTTAAACAATGTACTGTTCGCCCAATGGTCGAAACTCGACCGTAATTGTTTTTTGTATACATAAATATTAACTTTCTGCACTCCTCCTCCATATGAACTTTTAACTATGCCACATCTCACACTCCTCCATATAAACTTTTAATTATGCCAAATCTTGCACTCCTCCGTGCGCGCAATGTCCTTAAAAATAAATACTTTAATAAGAATTCGTTAAATTATAGCTAACTATGCTAGCGTGACGCGAACGTAAATAAGCGCATAAAATAATGCGTTATACGCTCGCATCACACTAGCAAATAATAATACAATAACGGTATTCTACTGTCGCGCGTCATTTGCGTGCGATTCCGAACACGGGTTGATGGTATCCGTATTCTGTTGATAATGACGTTCCGAATGTCGATTTTATAAGTTTTTGTACGATCTACCTGCAAAATTAGTCACGCTTTACATTAATTCCTCATTATTCATTTTAAGTAAATATTGTAAGTAAGAGCTTATTATTTTATTAGCCATCTTATTTTATTTAACTCAGCCGTCTTCAAGTAAAATACCAGATATTGTATAATTTAATTAAATAAATTTATAATAATGATAACATCTTTTTTATAAATTTCCTATGCACCATCACAGCCCGACTCGGAACCATTACTTGTACAGGTAATACCAATATTTGTTCCGTGCGGGAAATCAAACCCGCTACTCGCCAATCGCTTAGCCACTGCACCAGCCTTGCTGTCAACAGTATTGTGATTGAAGAAAGTTTATTCTATAAACTCAATTGTTACGACTTTAGGGCTCCGTACCACATAATGAAAAATGGAACCCTTATAAGATCACTTTGTTATCCATCTGCCTGTCTATCTGTCTGTCCTCTCCTCTCTCTGTGTATCAAAGGGGCTTTTTTCTTAGAAACGCCGTATCAAGTTGAAACTAACATATAAGGTCCCTAGGCAAGTAGGTTCCTAAGGTTGGCTGGTTCCTCAACTTGCTGTAAAATTAAAACTTTGTAAGTTCTAGTTTCTAGTTTATCGCAAAGCGTATTTTATACTTAAATATTCTCACTCAGTGACTGATCATCAAAACCTATAAGGTACATACCGGTGACCTACAATCTTTAAATTTGACACGAAGCGAGGTTTCAGACCCAAGTGAAAGAATAAATCCTATAATTACGTACGTACGTTTTTTGTGGTTGTCAATAGCTTTAACTCTAATACTTGGAATATTACATCCGGGGTGCCACAAGCCTCTCATTTGGGCCCAATACTTTTTAACATTTTCATAAATGACCTGCCAAAGTGTTTTCAATTCTCTGAGATTTTTATGTACGCGGATGACCTGAAGTTTGGAAGGATGATCGAGTCAAATAGTGATACTACGTACCTTCAGAGCGATCTTAATAGATTGATTATCTGTAATGGTATGCATCTTAATGGAAAAAAATGCTTTCACATTAACGTTTCTAAAAAAACCGTTTAATTTAAAAACTTTTTCGTCGCCTATAAAAAAAGTTCAAGTATTGGAACAAATAAACTATCTAGGCGTAGTATTTGACCAAAAGTTGACATTCCTCCCTCACCTCGATAGGATTACAAAGCGAGCTTCTAGGATTTGACTTTGACTATCGCAACTCGGAATGATTTCCTTGTTTAGCCGCAGAGAACTGTCGGATTGTATATTTATGTGTACAAAATTTTGAACAATGGTGTGGACTGCCCAAACCTTTTAAGTAAGGTTAATTTTAGAGTGCCCGTTCGATGCCCTCGTAGTCGCATCACTCCTCTGTACCCACCGCTTCGTAGAACTGTACTTGGAGCTAATTCCACTATACCGAGACTTTGAACGGGTATAGTGATCTTATAGACATACACAATTACACATTGATTCAATTGGCCGATACCGATCTTCCTCGATCCGGTTGCAGAAGAATTAACTGCGTCATCTGACGCATCTTGTATTTTATTTTATTGGATTGTGACACACTGGAGGCTAATATATTATAGGATAGTTATATAAAGTTAGCACTTAGCACTAAGACTGTACCCGGTTAAATTTTAAATAAAAGCTGTAGTTATCTATATTTGTTTGTTACACTTCGTTCTACAATTCATGTATCAAACTTGTAATGTTACGGTGTAATCAAATGTTGGTAACTCTAAATAAATAAATCATCATAAATTTCAAATCCCGTGTGGATTTACTATATAAACATATATATATCTGCTGTTATTTCATAAGTGTATTAAGTGAGCACCCAAAAAAATTGTTATATGTAAAACCTGTAATCGTAGGGAACCATCTCAGGGCGATATGCCTAGGCGTCATGGTGGTCACAGTAAATCGCGGCACTGCTATACACGTGCATGATGGCGCAACGCCAGTACGCCAGGGACCGCAAGAGGCGTCGCCGCGCTCAGGTTATGGCAGTCGTTGAGGTGGAGTTGCTTGAGGGGTACAGAACTGCGAAGGTAGCTCGCCGGGTATAATAACAGATAACGCAGGCCAAATCACTTGCCCGCGAGGAACTGCTGGTGACTCTGGAACGCGATCGGTGGAGGCACCCTAATATAAGAGGAAAGCTTCGCCCGTGCGGCCCCCCGCTGTCCCAGAGTTTCCAGCCTCAGCTGCTGGTGAGCATGGTGAGCGCTCTGTTCCCTTTAAGGGTTGAGCTCACTCCGCCACAGATGATGCTAATGACGATAACGTCACGAAGTGACCCGGGTAGAGACGAGACAGGCGGCTTCAGGCCAAAAACAACGCCCCAGGGACCCATGTCATACAGTCAGCATCATATATAAAGTGGCAGCCACAGTAACCAAATATTTAGAAACATCCAAAGTGATCACTGATATCCTGTCAACCATGGTCGTCTAATTGTTCAGGTCACCAATCTTGAGCAAATATATCGGAACAACAAAACCGTCATTATATGAGGTCATTCAAACCGTCATTATTATGGTAACAATCACAACGCCAGTAGTTTCCAAGCAGCCAAGGTATTCAAAAATATGTAACACGCTAGTAAAATGAACTTTATCTTAACCTCATAGCATCTCATTTATCTAAACACAACATTGAACTTGACAATATTGTAGGATAAAACATATGTCTTATATACTACCTATCTCTTTCATTTCATGCGTGACGTCATTGGCATGTGTTTTGTTTTATGATTATATTTTGAAATTGGTAAATAAATGCGTGCAAGACTATGAAGACTTGTTCCCTTCAGTCCCAATTGTTTTTTTTTATGAGATAAAAAAACTCTTTCTTAAAACGAGCGAGTTTAAGTCTACGTCATATTTTTAAGTAAGTGAACCTCATTTTATTATCAGTATGTATAATAGTTGATGACACAGACTAGGTAGTAAGATACTTCGGTTGATGATTAAATTGACTTTTTGATCTAAGATTTCTATGGAACCGTACGACGTTGCCGACATATTTTATAGAAATTTTTCGTTTTTGAGAAATGTTTTATGAATATGTAAAGATTTATTAATCTCAATACCGTACGACGTTGCCTTATACTTGACATTGGCGGAATTGTGGAAGATACTCTCACAGAAGCCATAATCTAAGAGAAGAAGAAGAAGATAATTAAATTCATACACGTCAACTGCATGTCATGTCGTTTTACGATGCTTTTATGGACATTATTGTAGAATTCGTTCATTTTAGAGAAATATTTTATATGTAAAGATTCATTAATCTGAACACCGTACAACGTTGCCTTATACTTGACAGTGGCGAAATTGTGGAAGATATTCCACAGAAGCAATAATCTAAAAGAAGAAGAAGATGATTTTATGAATTATCTGTTTGTTCCTTAATTTGTTCTGTGTGAATTATAGATAATAGATATTAAATACGAGATCGACGACGGCTTCATGAAAATGGTTTACACCATAGAATGCCTGCTAAGAAGCAAGACACACGGCAAAGAGTTTGTAATTTGCTGTTTCAATAAAATTAAAAATGAGTTAAAAAAATTGATTTTATTCCATTATTGTAATAATTTTAGTTTGATAGTTCGAAAGCCCCTTTCACACAACACCAACTGAATTTATAAGAATCGGCAATTAGGCAATATTTATAATCAGCCCGGTGAACCAAAACAGGATTGTAAACAATATTATTTTACGATCCTTTTTTTTTATTTTTTTTTATTTTTTATTGGTGCCCAGTGGAAATTCATCATGAACTTCCTTCGCCCCGGGGAAGGACGAAGGGGTATGCCGGACTCCTACCGGCTAAAACCACTGGAGCGGTCATCTTCGGCACCTAAGGGAGGCTCCAGGTCCTCGTATGATCACACTAGAGCCACCCACTGGTGCCACGCCTATTGGCACATCTCGGAGAGGGTGACTGTAAAGCGGTCACCCCCCCAGGGGGATTGTAAAGGATCCCCCAGTGCGTCCCACGGCAGCGCGTGACCACATGCGTGCTACCGTCTTCTCTTGGGTCGCTTGGTGTGGGCACGCAGATTCCCCAATCTACGCACCCGCGAACCCAGAGGTCCCCCACCTTATAGCAACGGCAGGGGTTTTCAGGCGTATCGGAATTAGGCGCCAGGGCGGTTCTTACCCCGGCGCCGTCTCCTTCTTCTTCGAGCGGGATCGGCCCTCTCCCGATCCCGCTCAGACACTTTAATTTCAACACGGTGGTACCTATGTACACGCAGAATATCTCTAGCCTAGACAAACCATGTCGATTTTACACAAAACATACCTAGATTGTAATGTGCACCTAGTTCGGTGTGTTAATTTAAAATCATTGCAAATTGAACCCTGTGCAGTAAAAATAAAGTTCATTTTACTAGCGTGTTACATATTTTTGAATACCTTGGCTGCTTGGAAACTACTGGCGTTGTGATTGTTACCATAATAATGACGGTTTGAATGACCTCATATAATGACGGTTTTGTTGTTCCGATATATTTGCTCAAGATTGGTGACCTGAACAATTAGACGACCATGGTTGACAGGATATCAGTGATCACTTTGGATGTTTCTAAATATTTGGTTACTGTGGCTGCCACTTTATATATGATGCTGACTGTACCAGGCCGCGCATGGGTCCTCGCTCTGGATGCTCTCGGGCCCCGGGCTGAAAAGGCTCTTAAGCGCATGCCTTGAGCGGAGCCAGTTTTCATTGCGGTGGAAGACTGACAAGCTGATCCTGCTGCACGAAATGTGTATATTTATCCAGCGAAAATACATAGTGAACTGGTTTAATTAAATCGAAAGATGTTAAAATAAACTTTATTGCACTAGTTGTTTCATTGCTAGCTGTGTAGGGTTTTTAAACCTATTTAGATAAACCAGAAAAGTAATCCTTATACAATTGTATTCGTTTTCTGCAATACCTACTTATCGTGCACGTGCGAAATTTGTGTAGGACGCTCAATACTTTTGGACAAGCTGCATAAAGTGATTGTAGAAATGACATACATTATCGGTTTTGGTTCGAGTTAAGCGATCATCGCCAGTATTGCGTTGCAAGTATCTGCTCTCCGTCAAATCCAGCAAGTGTCTACTTCGCGGTACCTCTTCTTCTTGAACAGCAGGCTCCTAAATATAAATTTGGATTACTTAATAGGTATTTCTTTAATACATTTCGGTTAAACTTAAAGTACCTATGTGTTAAAGTATGCATTTAGCTAATAACATACTGCTATCACAAATCATATAGCATGTTTGAAATGTTGCCTTTGATTGTATTTAAAAATAAAAATCGTTGCCCCACACTACGATTTCTCCTGTCGTGAGTGCGTTTACAAACACAAATTCCACGCACAATACACCCAGACCCGGAATAACTACCTGCAGATCGTACAAATATTTGTTCCGTGCGGGAATCGAACCCACGACCCGGTGCGCAGTAGCCGACTGTATCAGCCACTGCATCAGCCACTGCTTGGTGCAGTGCGTGCGTCCGTACCGTCAAAAGATAAGATATCCCGGTCTTGGGAGCCCTCTTAGGTGTGCAGGTTCCCTCACGATGATTTTGATCAAGTCTGAGGTGTGGGCTGGGATCGAACGCAGACCCTCCTATATGGAAGGCAAGCTTTCACCCACTAAGCTATCACTGATACAGTGTATGATGGCGACTTATGCAATATTCCAGTCGTTAGCGATGAAAAGACCGTCTTCTATGACTGACATTTTATTAATACTTTATAGATGCCTTCTTGTCATGTCAGCAACACTGCAGCCGGTGGGCATTAAGATGAACATGGGCAGTGTAATATCCGCTATCCGTGTAATATACACTTGTGATGGTAATTATGTTGTTAAAGAGGGACTTGCTGACGAAGAACCCGAAACCACTTTGAGACAGATGGTCGCCTTCCCATTAATAAAATAGGTTGCGAGACTTGATGGTTATCAAGTCCTCGCCTTTTCTTCAGACTTCTGATAAACCCGTATCATCCCAGTGAAACTTAATTCTTCCAGCTCAACGATATTTTTGTCTGAACTCGAGTGTGCGTGCGTTCTAGGTTGTTGTTAGGGGTGGTAGCTGGATCTTTGCCGGAGATCCTTAGCACCTCTTGCCCCGCCATAGCGGGTCACCGGGATATCTTCTTGTCTTTAAACTTTTTATCTAGCCATAGGGTAGAGCATTAATGTACCATCGTTGCCTTCCCTACCTGCAGGGCGTCATAGAGGGCCACCAGGTCAACGTGCCGGTAGCTGCGCGATAGGCACGTTCGCTACCAGGGCAGGGACGGTAGCGTAAAGCGGAGGAAGATAACGTGTGGGGGTTGGGGTCAGTCGTCAGGGGTCGGTTCTTGGCCCCCTTCTATTGAATTTCGCCTACGACATGGTCTTGCGTGTCGTTCTCCTCGATGGCGTCAGCTTAGTCTGTTACGCTGACGACACACTCGTGTTATCGGTCTCGGGCATATCAGCAGTAGTGTCGGCTATGCTGGTAGAGCCTGAGAATTGGAGTGCTGTGTCTCCTTCTGTGAGAGCTTCATGCTTCAGAAGAAGACTGCAGAGCGGGATCGGGAGAGGGCTAATCCCGCACGCAGAAGGACGAGACGGCGCCGGGATAACAACCGCTCTGGCGCCCAGGTCAAACACGCCTGAGCTGCTTGCCGTCGCTATATGGTAGGGAATCTGCGGGCGCACACCGAGCGACCCACGAGGAGACGATGGTGCGGATATGGTCACGCGCTGCAATGTAGCAACATAGCACAGCGCACAGTGAGGCTTAGGGGAGATCCTTTACAATCTCCCGCTTTACAGTCATCCTCTCCGAGATATGCCTATGGGCTTGACCTAAGATTTTCCATGTAAAAGTAAGTAAAAATTATAATCCGAAATTAGCAATTATCACAGAACAATTCAGACTTTTGCCATTGAGACATTTTTGTAAGTAGTATAAAATCTTAGGATTTAACGTAGTTTGAGTGTTTACAGTAACTTTCTGTTAAGTATAGATTTTGTCGTCGGTTAATAGAGATCCACTGTGGCATCCAGGCAGCAGCGTAGTTTATAATAAGAGTTTTTATGCAAGAGATTTTGGGTTTCAAGGGCAAACACTCCATGAAGATATTTTAGCAAAAGGAAGGTGCGGAGGCAGTAAACATGCCTACTATTCCCTTCAGCGACGCGAGCTGCTGTGTTGACAAAGGTAAGTAATTAGATTGAGAAATATCCCGCCATAATTTCAGAATATTTCGTGTGTAGGCTTCGTTAACTTACTTGCTCGTGCAAACGTGTGTCTTCGTCAGCGAGAAACTCTTCGGCTGCGGGTTCACTCTCTTCGTCTTCTTCTGTTTCGTCAAGATCACTGTAGCATCAAAAGTCATGTAAGGATATGTATATAGACAATTTAGGTGTACATAATATGTATGAACATTTTAGCTGTCCTAAGTATCTTAAATACATACAGAGAAACACTACGAACATGACCCTTCTATATATAGACGTAGGGGTTAAGAGATAATAAAATCAAAGTACCTATACGTGGCGCTGTACAAGTAAGTATTCCATTTATCTATATATTTTGTAATGATGCTCCACTTTGGTATTTCTTTGTACAGTGGTACAGTTTAATATAAATAATTGTTGCCTGCGGGAACCGAATCCATGACCCTTAGTGCAGAAAGTCAATCGTTTAGCCACTGCGTTAATCGTGACGTCAATAATACGGTAACTCTCTATTCTATTCTATTATTGGCTCCCACGGGCTCAGCATCAGCCGAACGCACTTCGACCCTATTGGGTCCATTGTGCTGCCCAAAGCCCTGCACTACTCCGCTGGCAAATCAAGAAGTTCCTGTATGTACTTCGCAATCATACCTGCCTGGAGCCGTGCAAAATCATCAGGCAATGGATAAGTCATTCCTAGATGTTTGACGTCTTCCCAGAGCGTCACAGCTGCACAAAATGTGCTGCATAGACTCTTGATTGTCCATACAGAATCTGCATGTATCCGTTGTGTTAAGCTTCATCCTATGGAGGTGCTCCTTGGTGCCGAAGTGGCCTGTCATTGTACCTATATAGTGCCTTGAATGGGTTTTGGTAAGATTTTATAGTCTCTTAAACCTGTTTAGTCTTGTGCTGCAGAAAGTCTTGGAATGGTTTAGGCCGCTCGCTTGCCTCCGTTCTCTGACATGTTCTTTATCAGCAAATGCATGTTATGCCGGTTAGTAGGTACCATGAGGTATTCCTACGAATGGCTCAGGGCCAATGAGCTGCTTATTCGAGCCAGCCCTTGCTAGTTGATCCGCCTTCTAGTTACCTTCAACACCTTCGTGTCCAGGTACCCAGATAAGCTTTACGTTATTGTGTTTTTGTAGTTTGTTTAGTAGGATAACACCTTCCTTGACTAGTTTCGAATTTACTTTAAAGGAGATTGGTGCCTTTAGAGCTGCTTGACTGTCGCTGAGTATGTATACGGTTTTGTCCTTAGCATTTCTCTAATGCTGGCAATTATGGCGTAGGACTCCGACTGGAAAACCGATGTATATTGCCCCATGGATTGACTGATATTGCAGTTATTTGATCAAATTCCAGCTCCCGTACTTGATTTCATTATAGATCTGTCGGTATACCAAATGAGATGAGCAGTGTCATTTATGGGCTTGAATCCTCTCTGCCACTCTTCCCTTGTGGGTATATGTATACTGTATCTCCTATTGAACATATAGACTAGATTGTCAGCATCACATGTCATGTCCATTAAGTCATCCAGCTCTTGTACAGGATCCATTGATGTGTGTTTTGTGCAGGACTTGTATTCCACGCGCCTGCCTTAGAAAGTCTAAAGTGAGATTTTCTTGCCTCTGTTTGTATGAGAATATGAAGTGGTTTAATGTTCAACATCCAATCGAGTGCCATAGTAGGCGTGGTTTTAAAGGCTCTAGTGATGCCCATGCAGGCTACCCTTTGTACCTTCCTTAAGGTGTCTTTGCAGGTTTGTAATAAAGTTAAATACGGTAACTTAATAGTACGGTCTACTTGTTTACTTAACCCTTTCAGTGCGCATGATGCAAGGTATGCATAATTTAAAAATGGTCCTCCGCGGCGCATGATGCAAGGTATGCATCATGGATCGCTCTTTCGGACTTTCGAAGTTATTGTTGTTAAAAAACTTAAATGAACTGCTACATTGTTATATGTTTTTGTTTAGTATTTATTACTGACACCTTTAATAATAATCACCTTTAATTGCATTGGCATAAAAATTGTGAGATGAAAATGTCCTAAATAACGTAATAATGCCGACAGAAACTTTACTCTGGATTATTACTGAAAAATTCCAAAGATGAGTATAAATTATTTCGTGTATAGTATTGATTTATGTTCTTAAATATACTCAGTATGTTGAATTATCGAATAACTGTGTTTTAAACCATGATGCACAAGGTGTATCATCGCGCTGTTGAAGACTTACCGTATAGCAGCCAATAATTACAACGACGTAAGTAGATATCATGTAAAGTAAACTAAACTTAATACTTGTGCGGTTTCAAATAATTTCACACAACATCTTGGATGGTTTTACGCATCATTTTACTCAACAAATTCATTTTAAATTCAGTTATTATTTTAAATGAAATTTTATACTCCCGTTATAATTTAATGGAAATGCAAAAGTCAGATACTAAAAAGATAATTGTTGATGTTAACATTAAAAAAATTAAATGTGTGAAATTTGTGTCTGTAAACGCACCCACGACACAGGAGAAATCCTAGTGTGGGGCAATGTTTAATGAAACAAAAAAAAAACAAAAAAAAATACGAAATGTTTTTATTTGTAGTCGCATAGTAAATCAATCAAATATTTAAAATGATTTTTTTGTTAGGGCTACTTTTGCTACCGGATTATAATAATAATGAAAACACATGCACGTTGGTTTTGTTTTATTCAAGAAAGAGTTTGTATTTAGTGAATTAACCACAAAGCGGCCGATAGTTTCATTGTGCTGTTATTATTTACCCCTGCATCTACTAAGATTGACCCAGCTTGTAATATAGATTTGATAACGAATGCAATTATAATGATGGCTTGTGATATGGACTCGATGACTTATGTTATCACAATTGACCCGGCTGAGTGATATGGACTCTATGACTAATACATATTTCCTGAAGGGCGACTACATCATATCGCCTCACAAAACCGAGGAGCACTTGGGTCGAAGGGATAGTGGGTGCCTTGCACCGGAGACAATCAGGATACCGCACAGCACACACTCGGGCTGCCAAGCCGTGGATCCTGGTCGATCGGATCGGGCATGATCTTTCTCTACTACCCAGCAGTAGTGTCGGCTATGCCAGAGCATGAAATTAGAGAGCTGTGGTTTCACTTTTGTGTGAGCGTCATGCTCCAAAAGGAGATCGCAGAGAGAGATCGGCATAGGGCCAATCCCGCTCAGAGAAGGACATGGAACCGGGGTAATTACCGAACGGAGGTTATATATAAATTTTGGGCCAAAACAGCAGTACCCAATTAAAGTAAAATCCGAATGTAAATCAATTTTGAAAAGTCTGTCTGAAATATCACTGAAATTTTGTATTTTTTCATCTATAAAAGAAGAAAAGGAATTCCTCTAGGATCGGAGACCCTAGGAGGTTAAGATATATCTCGATTATTTTTATATTGGGAGCTACTTACTGCATTGGATTTTGATAAGGTCGATTGTCTGTCAGTGCTGTCTTGTCAGGTAAATAAATTTCGCATTAAGAGGGGTTTAGGTCCAGACCGATTGAGTGAAATTTACTTATAAAGTAATTAAGAGTGATATCTGAAACACTGTCAAAGAAAAATATAAACTTCGGGTAATTCTTTTCTAACTTCTGCCAATAAGGTGTCCCTATTGACGGGAATGAAGGCGTTCTTAATATCAACTAAATTTACGATTTAAATGGTAGGTTCAAATTAATTATATACTGCTGCAAAGACTGCAGCACTGCCCAGGTTTCAGTCGTTTCGAAGGTTAATAGTCCACAAACCCCAAGCATAGTGGCAGATTATACTCCTCGGTCTTCTGTATAGCTTGCCGCAGCGTATGGATGTGGTCTATGGTAGTTAAACCTTTTCGCAAACCGGCTTGTTTGTGTGGTTGGAAGTCATCAAACCTGCGCTGGAGACGATTCGTGATGACCCTTGAAAACAGCTTATAAACATGGCTCAGAAGCGAGATGGGTCTATAATTCTATGCTTCCGGCGTTGTGCCCTCGAGGAAGACGGAATTGAATAGCTGCAGAAGGACTTTAAGTACCGGTGTGCCACCCGCTTTCAGAAGCTCTGTCGTTAATTCCGTCCTTGTTATTGTTATTTTTAAGCTGTTTCAAGGCCATTCTAATCTCGTACAGGCTGATGTCCGGGGTATCCTTGGTATAGTGTCCGGTTAGTTTGGCTGGCGGGTCTTTGTCAGAGCCAATGGTAGGTACAGTTACTAAGGTGTTTAGCTGCCGGTAGAAGTACTCAATCTCTCTCAAAACCTCTGGCTTAGTCGACGCTAAACACTTTGGAGCCTTCATTCCGCTCGATCGTCTCTTTAACATTGGTGTTAAAGGTGCGAATATCGTGCCGCAAAGACTTCCATATCCGTCTATTGAGCAGTCGGTATGCTACAGCATCACCGGAGGACTGGAGTCTCATGGCGCGTCTTTCTGCCATGAGGTCGAGAGTGTAGTCGGAGAACTTTTTTGGTCTACCTTTACGGTGGGTTTTAAAGAACTTAGACCCAACCGTTTGGACAGTTTCTACAAACCTACCATTTAAATTGTCCACAGATACGCAATGTTCTAGGCACTCGAAGCAATTTTGGAGTTCGAGTTGAAAGCTCTCAGGGTTTTGGATCTGAGCACTAGAGGGCCGGAGCGTAGACCTCACCAGACGAGACCTCTCAACTTTGAAAATAATAATAATAAAATGTGCCTCTTACTATTCGGTGATCACTACCGGATTTCAACTTATGGATCACAGAGACGTCATTGTATATTTGCCTCCTATTGATCATAATGAAGTCAATCTCATTCCTCGTGGAACCATTGGGACTTATCCGGGTCCAATTCCTGGTGGGTGGAGAGGTACCAGGACGGTCCTGGTTCGCCGGAAAGAGCGTTGAAAGTACTCTCTCCAGCAAATCCGGGGCCATGATTTCGGTCACCGGGGGGGCATATGGGCGCAACTTGCCTACAACCATTCGGTAGGGTCTCCCCCACAGATTCCTGTCCAGTCCCTCCAGGAGCTCGCCTTCACCTCGCGAATTGCGTTTTGTTGTGACTTCGTGGCCACCCGGTAGGCCAAATAGGCCTCTGCAGTCTCTCCAGCTGTAGCGCTACGCCAGCGTCGGCTTCGTGGGTACTGGCGGTGGGATGCCAGGCAGACCACGCGCATCTGCGCGATCTCCTCCGACCACCAGTACACTGCCGTACGCCGCGAGCGGCTGTTCTGGGGCATTGTTGCATCGCATATGACGTCATCGCCTCCCGGAACCAGGCCGCTTCTTCTTCTGGATCGGGCAAGATCCATTGATTGACCTCTGACTACGCCGCGATGTTGGCGGCTCAGCCCAGACGGACGGGGTGCCACGTCAAAAACTATGTGGCGGTGATCGGAAAGCGTGACACCTCCTCCACAACCCGCCAGCCTAACACCATGCTGGCTACAGAAGGAGCCGCCCATGTCAGGTACACGATCGACTTCCCCTGCCACCTTAACGCAGGTACTAACGGACCCCCGATTCAGCAATCGGAGATCAAGTGATGCCGTCTAGTCTTGTATTATCGTCCCCCCTCGGCCCGTCCCGACGGTTGCCCCAAGCTCTACAGTAAGCGTTGAGTCACCCAGGACGAGCCCTAGATGGGGCGAGCATTTACAGCGAATGCTTCGCGCCACCCCGTCCAAGTATCCATCGAAGTCGGCGAGCGACACGTTAGGGGAGACGTAGCAGCCCACTACTGCCAGAGGTCCCCATTCTAAAGCAACAAAGCCCTGCACCCTGTCCAACAGCGAGCAGGGCGGCCCACCTTCAACTCCAGCCCAATGTATAGCGACGGAGTCCCCAGCGTCCCCGTACCAGCGAGGTTGTTCCTGCAACCGACCACCAGTCTGCAGCAGTAGATTCTGCGGGTTGCAGCAGTGGTTCAGGTTGCCCTGAAGGAGGCTTAATACACCTAAGACACACGATCATGTCCTCGCAAATGTTACGCAATTTTTAGTTCTTCCTTATAATTTTTTTTCTCCAATTAATAATATCTGATTTTAAAATATTTTATCAATTCTGTTATTTATTGCATAAAATAAGCACCATGTAGTTAGGAGGAAGACAGTGACTCCTGCAATACAGGTACTTTATATATATATTTATTTTTTATTGGTGCCCAGTGGAAATTCTTCATTAACTTCCTTCGCCCCGGAGAAGGGCGAAGGGGTATGCCGGTCTCCTACCGGCTAAAACCAACTGAAAACTACTGGAGCGGTCATCTTCGGCATCTAAGGGAGGCTCCTCGTATGATCACACTAGAGCCGCCCACTAGTGCCACGCCTATAGGCACATTTCGGAGAGGGTGACTGTAAAGCGGTCACCCCCCGGGGGGATTGTAAAGGATCCCCTAAAGCATCCCACGGCAGCTACTGACCACATGCGTGCTACCGTCTTCTCTTAGTTCGCTCAGTGTGGGCACGCAGATTCAGCAATCTACGCACCCGCGAACCCAAAGGTCCCCCCGCCTTATAGCAACGGCCCTCTGCCGTTACAGGCGTATGGGAATTAGGCGTTGTTACCCCGATGCCGTCTCATCCATCTTCGAGCAGGATCAGCGCTCTACCGATGCCGCTCTGCGGTCTTCTTCTGGAGCATGACGCTCACACAGAAAGAAGGCGACCACTGCATTCCAGTTTTCGTGCTCTGCCAACATAGCCGACACTCCTGTAGACGTATGAACACCGAAGGCAACGGTCTTGTCGACGGAAGAGTAGACAAAATTGACATTTGGATGTAGACGGCATGTGATGTGACGATGTAGTGGCAATAATTCTACCATTCCGAGCATGGCGATCTCAAGAATGAACGGAAAGAGTAGTTTCTACTCTTCCCTAGACAACAGTCTTCATCGTCGAGCATGACCAACGTATTTTGTCTATTTTTGACGTTTAGGGATAGAGATGTTTCTTCTCACATAGTCTACATCCCAAGAGACGTAGACAAGAGTTTCTTCGTATCTATATCGTAAGATTTTGTATTGCGTTAATGGATTACTGAAACTTAGCTAATACAAAATAGTAAATACGTACAGCCGGGGTCATAACGCAATTTAATAAGTTTTTATGCCGAAAAGAACTCGAGGAAGGCGCAGAGGAACTCTGTGAGAGAGCTCACTGGGCTCTTGACCTTTTTTTTTTTTTATTGATGTCCAGTGGAAATTCTACATAGAACTTCCTTCGCCCCGGGGAAGGGTGAAGGGGTATGCCGGACTCCTACCGGCTAAAACCACTGGAGCGGGCATCTTCGGCACCGAAGGGGGGCTCCAGGTCCTCGTAAGATCAAACTGGAGCCGCCCATTGCTGCCACGCCTTTAGGCACATCTCGGAGAGGATGACTGTAAAGCGGTCACCCCCTCTAGCGAAGGGCAGGCGGCTGTAAAAAGGCTGCCCCCCAGGCACCTCTCAGGGAGGACTGTAAAGGATCCCCCCAAGTCTCGCTGTACGCTGTGCTACGCACACGGCGGCACGTGACCACGTGCGCGCCACCGTCTTCCCGGGGGCCCCTCGGTATGAGCACGCAGACTCCCCAATCTGCGCGCCCGTGACCCCCGAGGCCCCCCACCATGAACTGACGTCAGGGGGCTCAGGCGTGTTGGACCTGGGCGCCAGGGCGGTTGTTACCTCGGCGCCGTCTCGTCCTTCTCCGTGCGGGATCGGCCCTCTCCCGATCTCGCTTTGCAGTCTCCTTCTGGAGCATGACGCTCTCGCAGAAGGAGACCACTGCACTCCAATTTTCATGCTCTGCCAACATAGCCGACACTACTGCCGGCAGAGACAGATCTTGCCCGATCCGATCGACCAGGACCCGCCGCTCGGCCGCCCACGCAGGGCACTCCTCGAGCGTGTGCTGTGCGGTATCCTGGTCGCTTCCACAATGGTGGCACTGTGCCGTAACCTCGCGTCCTATTCTGTGCAGGTACGCACCGAAACAACCGTGACCGGTGAATACCTGCGTCAGACGGTAGGTGACGCGCTCGCTCCTTCTGAGTCAGGCTCCGAAGAGCGGCAGGGTGGCCTCAACGCCGCGTTTGGTAGCGAACTGCAGCCGAAGGCGATTTCGCCACGTCTCGAGTGTGCACCGCTGAGCCAGCCGCCTTAGCCTGTCGAACGCCCCTGGCGACACGCTTTCGCCGCCCTGGCGGAGGGAGCGTGTTTGATCATAGACCCACGCATCCGTCTCCGCCATGATGTCGAAAGGCGGAAAGCGTGCCAGGAGAGTTGCCGCCTCGTAGGACACTGTCCTGTATCCCCGTGCGATCCGTATAGCCACTCTGCGCTGCAGACCGTGAAGTTTGGCTCTACAGCGCTGGACACCTGAAAACCGGGATGACCATACAGGTGCCCCGTAGAGGGCCATGGACCGCACGACGCCCCCGTAGAGACGGCGAACTTCCTCGCTCGGTCCCCCGAGATTGGGCAGCACCCGGTGTAATGCACCCACTACCCTTTCGACTCGGGGGACGAGGCGTGCGAAGTGCTCTTCGAAGCCCCAACGACTGTCCAGGGTGAGCCCCAGGTACTTCATGTACTGGCCCACCCTGATTTGCGCGACACCAACGCGTATCCACGAACTGGGTGGTTCTCTGCTCCGCGGCAGTTTGTGGAACCATAGCGCCTCGGTTTTGTGAGGCGCTATCTGCAGACCCAGAGCGTGGATTTTGGCTACGACAATTGCCACCGCTTGCTCGGCAAGCCGGATGGTTCCCTTGAAGGTCTCCCCGCCAGCCAACACAAGAGTGTCGTCAACGTAACAAACCAAGCTGACGCCGGTGGGGAGAGCGACACGCAGGACCGCGTCGTAGGCGAGGTTCCATAAGAGGGGGCCAAGAACCGACCCCTGCGGAACCCAACACGTAATCTCCCTTCGCTTCACGCTACCGTCCCTGCCCACGTAGCGAATGTGCCTATCGCGCAAATAGGCCCCTATGATGCCCTGCAGGTAGGGGGGACTCCGATGATGGACTAGTGCCCCCCTAATCGCACCCCACGGGATGGAGTTGATGATGTCTAAACTGACCGCCAATGCCACCCCACCCCGCTGGGACACCGCCTGTTCCGACAGCTGGGCCCTTGACCTGCCGGAGAATGAATTCCTAGAAAATTTTAAAGTTAGCAAGGAAATGGTCTTCGGAAGCCTCAAGTGCACTCTGCCTTAGACTGATAGCGGAGGAACTTTTTTTATGATAAGATGAGATATTATATTACGTAGTAAGTAAGCTAGCTAGGTTAGTCAGTAATATGAGTTCCTTTTTTTTGGCATTATTCACTTTCACTTCTCAAGAGTCACAATAGAAATTACAAATTTTTCCCGGGTCTAATGAAATTGGAAACTTTAAAATACACCACAGATAAAATTGACATTAAGCGTTTCGTTTTTGTATTTCTTTCTATTTAATAAGTGTAGCAACCATTTTCCATGCTAAGATTGCCTGGAAGAGATCGCGGATAGCAACAAGGCCGCCTATCTATTGTACTTTTACTTAATTCAAATCTTCTGTGACTGTTTTTCGTGTACAATAAAGAGTATATAAAATAAATTAATAAATTGTTCGACGTATTATTTTGGTAACGAAACGCAAAGAATGATTAGAGTTGAATGGAATTTCTACGTCACAAGCGGTATTCCGTTGCTATGGAAAGAATTTTCCATGTCTATGTCTACGAAGACAGCCGAGTCTTCATGTCGACTCATGCTCGGGAAGAAGAGACATCGAGACGTGTAGGGAGCACGTTGTCTATCTTCGGAAGAGAAGACTTTGAAATGGTCATGCGCTACGCCTACTGCTGGCAGAGAGAGATCTTGCCCGATCCGATCGACCAGGATCCAACGCTCGGCGGCCCACGCAGGGCACGCCTCGGGCGTGTGCTGTGCGGTGTCCTGGTCGCTATTACAATAGTGGCATTGTGCCTTGGCCTCACGTCCTATCCTGTGCAGGTACGCACCGAAACAACCGTGCCCGGAGAGAACCTGCGTCAGGTGGTAGGTGACGCGCTCGCTCTTTCTGAGCCGGGCTCCAAAGAGCGGCAGGCGGCTTCTACGACGCGCTTAGTCGCAAACTGCATCCGCAGGCGGTAACGCCAGTATCCAAGTACGCGCCGCCGAGCTTGCCGCCTCAGCCTGTCCAACGCCCCTGGAGGCGCGCCTTCGCCGGTCTGGCGGAGGCTCTGGAGTCAGGGCTTCACAAAAAGAAGAAGAGCCGGCTAAATAATTAGCCGGCTCTTCTCCATAGGATCAACCAATTCGTTTAATTGAAAGAAAAATATTTTACTTTGACTTTAATTAAATAATTATTATAGCTTCTGCCTGCGATTTTGCATCACAAAAATAATTTCAGCCGTAAAAACGTCCACTGCTGGATAGAAGCCTCCCTGAAAGATTGCCACAACGACCGGTATGGGTTTGCGTGTGCTCATTGGGGGATATTGCCATAATCGCCACGCTTGGCAGACGGGTTGGCGATCGCAGTTAGAGTTATAAATACATTTGATGGACGCTGCTGCCTATCCTCCGGCTAATCCCATACTCGCCTTTTACGACACCCACGGAATGAGATGGGGTGGTGGTATTCTTAGTCGGCACCACACGCATCGGTTCATCGGTTACAGGGTATCCCTGGTTTTCCTAGGGGGAAAATTATGTAGGTTAGTTATGTACCTACACCGCTTCGTCATCTGTATTTCGTGATGAGCGAATCAAGACGAAGAAATTAAATAATAATGTTATTGTCTACGATACAATAAACAACAAAAAAAAAACATGTTAACTTATCATCAATCAATACTTTTATTGATGCACATATTTTTTGAGATTACATCAATCGCTACATCAAACTAATAACCTCGATTCAAGGCTCTCATTGCTCACACCTGTTTCAGAATGGGCGGTTGTGTATTGATACATGTGGATGCATCTCTCGAGATAACGGTCAGAATACTGTTACTCCCGTGTTAATTCCCAGCTAAATAATCCATCTTATTTCGTTGTCTACGCCGGCCATAGCCATAGTCAGCCATTTCAGTTCACCCTTACAAATGATATTATTTTACTTATAATATCATTGATCCACGTACCTACGAGTTGACAGGCAACAATAATGTTGCATTCCATACTTTATAATTAATACCTTTTACTTATTGCTAATCCTACGAATTTAGTTACCAAAATACGTACGCACGGTTATAATCAATTTTAATGGCTCTACGGCTCTATTCTAGAAACAAAAAAATTTTACCTATCATTATTATACTCTGCCTGTTGTGGTCTGCTCAGAATCTGTACGAATAAACTTCCAAATAATAACAATACGAACCAAGAATGCATGTTTGCAATGGCACTCAAAAATCGCATATAAAATATGGTGATTGACAAATAGGCGCAAAATTCGAATTTGATGTGTGAAATTTTGCTATTCATTTTATTTCTAGCCAGTAAAATCCAGAACGAGGTTGAATTCGTTCTGAGAATGGCGACCAATACTTAATTCGCAGTCACGAAAAGGTATAGATTATGGAAATAAGCATGAAGAGATTGGCTACATTTTGGTCCTTAAGAAATCGTATACTTTGTGACTTGAAAAACGCAAGATGCACAGCTCCCCACTTAAAAAAACAGCCCATTTAGGAGCTCAAGACAACTAATTGTCTAACTGTTGTCACCAACAATGTTGCTACCTACTTCACGGCGGTATTCTGTAACGGTATGGTACTTCCCCAGTCGAGCCAGCTCTAGACCACTAATGTGTGGTGTCCGAAGTCGGTGTGGTGACCGGATTAATTGTATTATAGCACCACTCCACCTACTCCCGTGGATGTCGTAAAAGGCAACTAAGGGACTCTAAACCAAAGCGATGAACAGCTGCGTTCCTTCTGTGGAACAGCATCATTCTGCACTCACCAATGCCAAGCGTGGTGAGTATACTATAAAAAGTAGTGCTTAGTATATGGTATACAATGGGCAGCCTTATCACACACGGCGATTCCTTGCGGCAACCTTTAGATAGGGCACGCCGCGATCGCGGCGGTAAGACCCGTTTTGGAGGAATGGCTGGAGCGACGGCATGCGCCCTCACCTTCCGTTTGACGCGGGTACTCTCGAACAATGGTTGTTTCGAGAAGTATCTGTGGTAAGAAGTAACGCGACCATGAGGATTTCCCCACGACAAAAAGTCATCCTTAATAAGGAATAAATAACTGGAAAAGAGATACCCAGTCGATGATGCTCACTAATCCGTATCCATATACTTATATAATACTATAGGCACTTAATACATAAATATAGAAGATTAGCGAACTTCGCACGGACAAAAACAACTCTTGATCCGTTCGCTACCAAAATTTACAAGATCACCCGCTGGGCTAATCTAAGGATTGCCTGAAAATGTTATCAAAATCGGTACAGCCGTTGTGAAGTCCATAGTACAGTGTACAACATTAGACGCAACTCTCCGATGACGTCAAAGAATCCTGAATCGCGCATGTAATGAGTTCGCAATACGCGCCATACTTACACAGGCCCAACATCAACCGTTGGGCTTCGGCCCGCCCGGCATTAGGCACCAGGTATTAACCCATCTGGTTGGAGGATCCTCCCTTTTCGATGGAGGAACACCACGCCATGCTTCTCTTTACTGATGACCCCTGACCATAAACATCACGCAGCCTTCAAGATGCAAAGAAGCCGTTACTTTGCTTCATTGCAACACACCGACTCACTGGAGATTATGCAGCATCAGTCCGACCCTTTACTGTCACATTTGTAAGTTCACAAGACGCAATGACGATTCATCAACCCGATCGCTCTCCGGTCTTCGGGACGGAGCGATGTAGCGACACCTACATCGCTACCATATAACTACAACTTTCATATTAATTTAAGACCAAATTATTGGGAGGCTCTACTGAGGTCATCGAGCGTTACACTGTGGTCCTCCATAGTCTCTGCCATGATCACAGTATCGTCAGCAAACTGAGGGTTAGTGATGTACTTGACGTTTATGTTGATGCTTACCCATTTCTAGTCCAGATCCTTGAAAACATTTTCCAGTGCGGCGGAGAACAGGTTTGGAGAGATAACGTCTCCCAGTCTGACTCCCCGCCACAGCAGGACAGGTTTCGAGTTCTGATCCTGCAGTCGGACTGACATAGTGGCGTTTTCGTAAAAAAACTTTGATGTACCGGCAGTCGACTTGGCATCGCAGCCTAGGTCTCGATCGAATCGAAGGCTATCTCGTAATCCATAAACGCTAAGCAAAGAGGCAGGTTCAATGATATTATATACTAAGGAAGTAGTTATGTTACATGCGCGCCAAAAGTAAGAACCAAACCCTTAATTGTAGCACCTCGCAATCAGTTCGCCCAAGACAGGACAACGAGCACACACTGTCACAATCTGAATTATTTTATTAATTAAGTAGTAACAATGCCGTCGTGCGTACAGAAAATGCACAAACTGTTAAGCAAAAATAAATAAAGAACAAGGGATGTCTTCATATTCTGTTGGCTATCGGTAGACACCAGATCCGGTCGGTATCGGTCCACGGAGTGGCTATGCAATATTTTTTAAGTCAATTTTCGAAGAAGAAATTTTGGTATTTTAAATTAATTTAATATAGAAATAATTAATGTACGTATTCACGAAAAGGTGACAAATGATTTGAAGCATATTTGTGTCATTACTGGAGATTATCATTAAGAAATAAGATGAGGACATGGAAACTAAAGAAATACTTACAACAACTTTATTTTAAATGAGACCGTTTCATCTCTATCACACTTATGTACATTTGGTTTAAATAAAACAAACCTTTGAAACATTTTACCGCAAAATCTTCAAGTTTGTGCATATTTGAGAAAAAACATATATCTTATAATTAAATGTCGTATGAATCCATAGATTTAAGAATTGTAGAAAAACTCGACTACGCATGTTGGTGTCGCGTTTCTTCCAAGGGCATGGAACGCTTTCTCATAACTGCACATACAATAATCTTATCACTAGTTATAACTTAACTCCAAAATGCAAAAGGTAAAAAAATCCAACAGGTTTTATAACTATGAGTACTTTTCAAATGCAATGTGGCAATAGAGCGAGCAGACTCGAGCACGTCGAGCCGGCCCGTCGTCTACTGCGCACACGACATCTTCACGCACAGTCGCAACAGAAACATTCACAATTTTGATTTTGTACTTATTGAATTGAATTAATTAAACAATATATGAACGTCACAATTGTTATAACACTGACAACTCAAACACATCTAATGACATGGTCTAAAGATTCCAACACATACACCATATTGCACCTGACACAGACTCAAAATCAAACCCGACCGATATTCGTAAACTTCTGCATTTGGCAGACACTAGCTTATATAACGTGTACATAATGTATCTAAATTTAGAAAACACTATTTAAACTTTAATAGAAAAAAAGAAACTTACTTTTAAACGTCAGATTAGGCTTCACAATGAATTATGTTGTGCTTTTTTACTTTATCACATTTATCGTACATTAACTATTTATACAGTACAAGTATATCATCTGTCATACAGTACATACCTCTATGGCGGAATTTTAAATAAAACTTTAAAACCATAACAACACGAACAGTCGTCAATTTGCGTACACTGTACACAAAATAAAGTTAAACAACACATACGTCGCAATAGATATGACTTTTGTAAAGGAGCAGATATCAAATAGCTGAGGGAACGCGCCCCCACGGTTCTTTCTACATAACAAAGCATTATATTCAAATTGCTTCTTGCCTCATAATTGTAATGGAATGAAATCTGTACATTTATAGTCAGTTGAATTGTATGCAAAACTGTTAAAACTTTCTGAACATAATTTGATGACTAGACTCTTAAAACATAATATAATGAGCATTTACAAAACAGAAAAAACACAAATGTCTACTTGTATGTCAGTGCACTCGTAACATTAACTGCACGATCGTATTAAAAATAATTTCTATGTCATACATTTTTTACAAAAACTATAGAATTATAAATTCACGTAACATTACAAGAGAGAAAACATACACATAGTTAATGTTACGAGTGCAATGTTCGCATAACAACTAAATATATAAAAACTTAATAACTACATAAAGTTTAACTTCAGATAGTTACTGTTCTAAAAACAAAGAACAGGGATATGATCTAGCATCGAGTATCTGTCGGAAACATTCTAGGTATCGCAAACAAATATAGTGTGGATAGACATAGGGAGTCGCTGGTTGTGCGCTATCTATAATTAATATCCCTTTGCTTACAATTTTGTTTTCTCGGCAGCCAGCGATATGACATAAACAAGAAATTTACACGTTAAGAATGAACTCTGCACAAAAATGGAGCCACAACTTATTTGACCCAATGGCGACGTGGCTACCTTCACTTATATCAGTCTTTTAAAACTTAGTTCCAAATTCAATCACGGGGTCAGGTGGTGTTATAGTCGGTAGCTCTATAATGCCTAACCAAAGAATAAGAAAATTGTCCTTAGTTTATCTATTTTTCTCTTTCTAAGCAAGGAATTTAGAAAGAGATGCGAGTTACACGAAAGTGAAAGACGTGTTGTAAAAAACAAATTTACTGTCATTTAGGCATTGTGAATGTATGGGTTCAATCTTTACCTACAAACTTCAAGGCTACTTTATGTAAAACATCAAAATGAATCGCAATTGCTCAATCGATGCATACAATTCGTGCCGTGCAACCACACATACGCACACACATAGATATGTTTGCGACAAAAGCTTATTAAAAATCTCAATAACGGCATCTCTCTTATATACAATGGCCATAACTGTTACATTAAATTATATATATGAGAAAGGAATTGGGACATTGGGACACAATGTAAACATGCTACACAGCGAAGGACAAGCACGTGCTACACCAATGTATAACTTGTTTGTGGAACGAGTAATGTTAACCATTTTTGTCATTTGCGGATAAAGTTTAAAATTCAGTCAATGCTTGAGCAATCGCTGAGTGACAATTGTCTAAGTTATTTATATGGTGCTTTACAAGTATACATTTTAAAACCAGTTGCAGTCTCTGCAACTAGATATGAGCTTGCGTTGTATGAATAGGTTTGTACATCGACATTTTCGTACATGCGGCATGGCATGGCAGTCCTACTACTTTTGGCTTCCAGTCACCCAGATGTGAAGCTCATATCCCATAGCAAGGACGGCGACGGCTTGTTTTACGACGCAACCAAGGACTTGTATACTAGCATGTAACAATAGCGATTTAAATGCAATTTTATCGAAGTGAACACTTTAGTTTTATGTACAAGGAAATCACCGTCAAGAATTTGACATAGAACAGTATTAATAAAAAACTCGATTAAATCCGAATCAATTTCCTAATGATATTCGAGTAAATATTCACAATGTTAATTAAAATAATCACCTCGGGCCACTCACGAATCGTCCACAAGTCAATCGACCACCGTTTGAAACTAACACTACTTACCTACCCCTCCGAATTAGAAACATGAGTAAAACGCTTAACCACAATGAACACTTGGATCCGTATCGGAATGTGTGCGCCAGCTACGTGCACTAACTCAGACTTGGAACGAGAGAGATTGTCATGTGTCGGGGGCGACACGGGCGAGAGTCGCGACAACGCGGGCGGCCCGGTGCGTACTACAAGCGGTCCAGCCTGAACTCGTGCTCCACGGCCGAGTCGGGCACGAGCGCCGACGGGTCCTCCAGCAGCGACAGCTCGTCCAGGTCCAGCCCCGCGCGCAGCTGCGCCTCCTCGCCGCCGAACATGCCCGCGTCTAGCTCGCCCGAGTAGTCTAAACAACATGTTATTCATTGTCCGTTAAACATCAGCGGGAGAAAAAGGCTTTTTGTGAGTGTTCGAGTATCATCATATCAGCCAAAGGACGTCCACTGCTGAACGAAGGACTCCCCCAAAGATGTCCAATTGTGTCGTAATTTTCGGAGGGAATTTGTCGGTACTCACCACGCTTGGCAGGCGGCTTAGTGAGCGTAGTATGGCTACTGTTTCACAGAAGAGGCTCTGCTGCTCATCCCTCTGGTTTAGAATCCCTTAGTCGCCTTTTAAGACATCCAAGGGAGGGGATGGAGTGGTGCTCTATACTTAATCCGGACACCACATGGTGTTCAATTATATCATCACCGGTTTATACGTTGAAGTTTTAATTCAATAGAAGAGAAGAAACGCTGCTGTGTAGGAGCGCATTTTAACGGGCACCAATTGTCAGTCGGTTGACAGTTGTAAAATATAATTATTCATACAAAATCACAGCTTTGGCCTTAGGTATGGAACACAAAACTGATGCTGTTCCGCCGTTACAGTAGGACTGTAAATCTCTCTCGTTTCTATGCACCCATTTTTTGTAATGAGTTTACCGCATTTTTTCGATTCCACGGAACTAAGTACAATTGTTTCTGTAACATATTTGCAGGCCGACAGTATAATAAACATGTTCTATACAAAATAACTGAATAATTTTAATTAATGATTGCTTACTTTCGTATTTGACTATGTAATTTGCATATTTGGTGGGCCACGTGGTATAAGTATAGTAGAACCGTATGTTATGTCAGTGAGTGTGGTGAGTGTCGGCAAGGGCACGTGCAGGGTAGTACCTGTGAGCACGATGTCGGGTATGCTGGCGGGCGTGTTGGGCGTGGGCGGCGCGGAGGGCGAGGCGAGCGGCTGCAGCGCCGCGAAGCCGCCGCCGCCCGCCACGGGGTCGCGCGCGTTCCGCCGCCCACAGCCCATGCTGCTCACACCGCCCACACCGCTCCCGCAGCTCGTCTGAGTCGACTGCACACAACACACGTATTTACTGGTCAGGCATGCTACACCCACTGAGCGGCACTCGACTATTGGGCGCCAGACTAAAAAGCGAAACTAGTCACACTAAAGCATAGAACCCGGCTTTAATCTGGATGCTAGTCTAGTCAAAAAAATCGGGTTTAATGTGACTTAATACATGATTGAGGGCTGTTTAATTCGGAATGGCGTCTAGAAAATTGTGCGAGAAAATTATATGGAAACATAGTCTTAATAATATTATATTACTTTTAAATGTTTTATTTACTTACATTTTAAAAAATACAATGCCATTAGGTATTTTCTACCAATCGACCTTAGGGTGATGCAGAGATAAAACGTGGTAGGTGCACAGACAGTGTACTTGTGAGTAGTCAAATAACGAAAGACAATTTACGCAAGACGTTTTAAATCGTTGACGAATATAAATATATCCATATAAATATAAATATAATATATCTAATATCTGATTTCAAGTGGTATTTTAATTGAAATTATTTCATAAATCATAAGAGATATGATATAAACCGATTAAGTACTAATGATAGTTTAAATGTAGAACGTACAATAACTGTGTTATGTTTAAGGATTTAAGGTAGGTGAATCGTTGACGGTTACCGTCCGGCAATTTTTGCTTTGTCATCTTGAAAAAGGTACTAAAATATAATTGTCAGTTATTATTATGCTGTTTTCCGTATAGAAATTCAAATTAATACTTTTATTTTAATCCTACAAGACCGTTTTTTTAACTTATTCAACATCAACAATAAGTAAACATTGCTTCGTTTACATTCGTCCGCCAGATCCGGTCCCACCACGTTTAGGTGCCAGACGACGCGGTCTGCAATTTCTCTCTTCAAGAGCTTGCCCACCTCGTCCAGCAGCACGATGGGGCGGTATGCTGACGGAGTCTCCGCCGGACGCTCCGACTTTCTCAGCAGGACCAGCTTGCCAGTCTTCCACCGCAGTGGAAACTGGCCCCGCTCGCAGCATGCGCTATAGAGCCCTTCCATTCGGGCCCGAGAGCATCCAGAGGCTCCATGCACGGCCAGGTATGCCGTCGGGCCCAGGGGCGGTGATTTTCGCCTGAAGCCGTCGCACCACCTCTCTCATATCTGCCCGGTTCACTTCGGGCACGTTGTCGTCCTCGTCTTCCACGTTTAGCGCCATAAAAGGCAGCACCATCTGCGGCGGAGTGTGCTTGAAGGGACAGAGCGCTCACCACGCTCTCCAGCAGCTGAGGCCGGAGACTCTGCGGCAGACAGCGGGGGAGACCACGGGCGAAGCTTGCCTCTTACCATTAGGTAAGGGCGCCCCTACGGATCGCGGTCCAGAGTCGCCAGCAGTTCCTCGCGGGCCAATGCTTTAGCCCGCGCTATCGTCACCTGGAGAAGTTTTTCCGCAGCTCTGTACCCCTCGTACAACTCCGCCTCGACGACTGTGCATCCTGAGCGCGGCGATGCCTCCTGCGGTGCCTGGGATACTGGCGTCGCGCTACGATGCAGGCGTATCGCCGTGCTGCGATTTCCTGCGACTACCAGTACGCCTGTCGCCTAATCGCATTCGGCTTCAGGCCGAGGCATCGCCGATCACAAACAAGCGCCTCCCGGAACCACTCAGCCTCTTCGTCGATATCGACAGGTCTGTCGGGCGGTGGCGCCCAGGCCTGTACGATGGAGGCTTCCAGGAGCGCCTCCTGGTCCAACCTTCTTAGCGCCCAACGCGGACAGCAATCACCCGGGGCCACCCGGGCCGGAGCGGAGGTCTGGGCGAAGACGTCGAATCGGATGTAGCGGTGAACCGACAGCGTCTCCACCTCCTCTACAACACGCCAGCCTTGGACAAGGCTAACAACAGCAGGAATGGCAAACGTGAGGTCCACTATGGACCCGCTCCGCCGTCGCGAGCACGTCTGGACAGAACTCCGGTTAATGAGGAGCAGGCCATGCTCCACAGGCCACTCCTCCAGCAGCCTTACACGCGCATTTGTAGACGAGGCACCCCAAGCCGTGGATTTGGCGTTGAATTACCATAGTACCCTCAACAATCTAAATGTTAGTAAAATTGTAATGTTAACATTTCCCTACAGTCACAGCCATACTTGGAAAATGATATAAGATATAATTTGAATCACTCACCTTCGATTTGCCGATGACGTAGTCATGGCAGAATCGCTGCAAGAGCTCAGCACAATGCTCGATGATCTCAACGAGAGTTTCCCAATAGGTGGGAAATGAACATGGGCAAGGCAATAGTTATGTCAAATGCCCATGTCGTGCCCATCCCAATATCCGTTGGGAGCTCTGTTCTTGAAGTTTTTGACGAGTATGTCTACCTGGGACAAACTGTCCAGTTAGGTAGGTCCAACTTCGAGAAAGAGGTTAATCGTCGAATCCGTCTCGGCTGGACAGCGTTTCGGAAACTTCGCAACGTCTTTTCGTCATCATATCAGCCACAGGACGTCCACTGCTGAACAAAGGCCTCCCCCTTAGATTTCCACAACGAGCGGTCACATGCCGCTCTCATCCAACGACTCCCAGCGACCTTCACCAGGTCGTCTGTCCACCTCGTTGGAGGTCGTCCCACGCTGCGTTTTCTGGTGCGCGGTCTCCATTCGAGAACCTTTGTGCCCCAACGGCCATCAGTTCTACGAGCAATGTGCCCTGCCCATTGCCACTTCAGTTTACTAATCCTTTCAGCTATGTCGACAACTTTAGTTCTTCTACGGATCTCCTCATTTCTGATTCGATCTCGTAGAGAAATACCAAGCATAGCTCTCTCCATAGCTCGCTGAGTGACCTTGAGCTTTCTTATGAGGCCCATTGTGAGTGACCACGTCTCTGTTCCATATGTCATCACTGGTAACACACACTGGTTAAAGACTTGCGTCTTGAGGCATTGCGGTATTGTTGACGAAAAGACGTTGCGAAGTTTCCCGAACGCTGCCCAGCCGAGTCGGATTCGACGATTGACCTCTTTCTCGAAGTTGGACCTACCTAACTGGGCAGTTTGTCCTAGGTAGACATACTCGTCAACAACTTCGAGAACAGAGCTCCCAACGGATATTGGGATGGGCACGACATGGGCATTTGACATGACTTTTGTCTTGCCCATGTTCATCTTAAGGCCCACCTGTTGGGAAACTCTGTTGAGATCATCGAGCATTGTGCTGAGCTCTTGCAGCGATTCTGCCATGACTACGATGTCATCGGCAAATCGAAGGTGAGTGATATACTCGCCATTGATGTTAATGCCGAATCCTTTCCACTCCAGTAGCTTGAAGGCATCCTCCATTGCAGCGGTGAACAGTTTCGGGGAAATGACGTCCCCCTGTCTCACACCTCTCTGCAATGGAATTGCCCCCGTGCTCTGTTCATGTACTCGGACCGACATGGTGGCGTTTCTGTATAAGCACTTCAACACTTCAATGTACCGATAGTCAATCTGGCACCGCTGCAGAGACTGCAGCACTGCCCAGGTTTCGATCGAATCGAAGGCTTTCTCATAGTCCACAAACGCCAAGCATAGTGGCAGATTATACTCCTCGGTCTTCTTTATAACCTGCCGCAGCGTATGGATGTGGTCTATGGTACTGAAACCTTTTCGGAAACCGGCTTGTTCGGGAGGCTGGAAGTCATCAAACCTGCGCTCGAGACGATTTGTGATGACCCTTGAAAACAGCTTATAAACATGGCTCAGAAGTGAGATGGGTCTATAATTCTTCAATAGGGTGTTATCACCCTTTTTGAAGAAGAGCACCACCTCACCTCTGTTCCACGCTTCCGGCGTTGTGCCCTCGAGTAAGACGGAATTGAATAGCTTCTGAAGGACTTTAAGTACCGGTGTGCCACCCGCTTTCAGAAGCTCTGTCGTAATTCCGTCTTCACCCGGCGCCTTGTTATTTTTAAGCTGTTTCAAGGCCATCCTAATCTCGTACAGGCTGATGTCCGGGATATCCTCGGTATAGTGTCGGGTTAGTTTGGCTCGCGGGTCTTTGTCAGAGCCAATGGTAGGTGTACTTACCGAGGTGTATAACTGCCGGTAGAACTTCTCAATCTCTCTCAAAACCTCTGACTTAGTCGACGCTACACTGCCGTCCTCGGTCTTCAGCTTCATAATACGACTTTGCCCAATAGACTTGTCTCTTGCGAACACTTTGGAGCCTTGATTCCGCTCAATCGCCTCTTTAACACCGTTGGTGTTAAAGGTGCGGATATCGTGACGCAAGGACTTCCATATCCGTCTATTGAGCAGTCGGTATGCTTCAGCATCACCGGAGGACTGCAGCGTCATGGCGCGTCTTTCTGCCATGAGGTCGAGAGTGTGATCGGAGAACTTTTTTGGTCTACCTTTACGGTGGGCCTTAAAGAACTTAGACCCAACCGTTTGGACAGTTTCTACAAACCTACCATTTAAATCGTCCACAGATACGCAATGTTCTAGGCACTCGAAGCGGTTTTGGAGTTCGAGTTGAAAGCTCTCGGGGTTTTGGATATGAGCACTAGAGGGCCGGAGCGTAGACCTCATCAGACGAGACCTCTCAACTTTGAGATTAATATTCAATGTGCCTCTTACCATTCGGTGATCACTACCGGTTTTCACCCTGTGGATCACAGAGACATCATTGAATATTTGCCTCCTATTGGTCATGATGAAGTCCATCTCATTCCTCGTGGAACCATCGGGACTCATCTAGGTCCATTTCCTGTGAGGCGGCTTTTGGAAAAAGGAGTTCATCACGAAGAGTCCCTCCTTTTCCAAAAAGTCGGCCAGCCTCTGTCCCCTGGGGTTCCGTTGCCCATATCCAAATTGCCCCACTCTCAACTCACCATCGCATCGAGTGCCCAGCTTCGCGTTGAGGTCCCCCATCACAACAGTGAAGTGTGTCTTCGAGGTATGTATGGCCCTACTTACGTCCTCATACATACTCTCTACTTCATCATCTGGGTGTGTCGAGGTCGGTGCGTAGACCTGTATGACCTTCAACGAATACCTCTTGGATATTCTGAGTATAAGGTACGCTACCCTGCTCGACACACTTTCGATGGCCACTATGCTGTTAATGAGGGACCTGCGGACGAGAAACCCGACACCACCTTGAGACAGATGTTCGCCTTCCCGGTAGTAGAATAAGTTGCCAGATTTCAGGGTTATCGTGTCCTCACCCTCTCTTCGGACTTCTGATAGACCCATGATATCCCAGTGCAACTTATCTATTTCTTCTTCCAGCTCAACAATCTTTTCGTCTGCCCTCAGTGTGCGTGTGTTATACGTTACCAGGGCCAGTTTTCGTTTGGGGTGGTAGCCGGATCCCGTCCGGTGATTCTTAGCACCCCCTGCCCCGCCGTTACCGTGGCCGCTACCATGACCAGGAATAGCGGGGCTGCCGGGAACTGGGGGCCGGTGCATTAGTCGTGTCGTCATTTTGGGGGGAATTTGCCGATACTCACCACGCTTGGCAGGCGTGTTGGTGAGCGCAGTAATGCTTCTGTTCAGCAAAGGGACGCTGCTGCCCATCCCTTTGGTTAAGAGTCCCTTAGTCGACTTTTACGACCTCCACGGGAGGAGACGGAGTGGTGCTATATTCTTAATCCGGACACCACACGGAAAGTCTTTTCGTCAACAATACCGCAATGCCTCAAGACGAAAGTCTTTAACCAATGTGTGTTACCAGTGATGACATATGGAACAGAGACGTGGTCACTCACAATGGACCTCATAAGAAAGCTCAAGGTCACTCGGCGAGCTATGGAGAGATGCTTGGTATTTCTCTACAAGATCGAACCAGAAATGAGATCCGTAGAAGAACTAAAGTTGTCGACATAGCTGAAAGGATTAGTAAACTGAAGTGGCAATGGGCGGGGACCATTACTGGTAGAACTGATGGCCGTTGGCGCACAAAGGTTCTTGAATGAAAACCGCGCACCGCAAAACGCAGCGTGGGACGACCTCCAACGAGGTGGACAGACGACCTAGTGAAGGCCGCTGGGAGTCGTTGGATGAGAGGAGCATGTGACAGCTCGATGTGGAAATCTAAGAGGGAGGCCTTTGTTCAGCAGTGGACATCCTGTGGCTGATGTGATGATAGGAAGGATTAACATCGAGATGATTCTTCCAAGGAATTGAGGAGGTATTTACGTAGTTTACTTCTAAAAGTGCAGCAACTGGTAGCCATCCTGATTTCAAGAGGTAAGGCTTAGACAACAAAAGAAGAATGCATAAGTCTGAATGGTGAGAGGGACATTGCAAGAGATGATATTCGGGACATTTGTTTTCCTCTACAAGTATTTGTTTTTCAAATTAGCATTATTTATAGTTATATAAATATTTATTGGCATTATTACACAAAAATATATTCTAGATGTCGTTCCAAATCGAATAAGCTTTCTCAATCATCATTTTATTCACATTAAGCTGGGTTTTTTAAACATATTGACTAGACTATTCGCCGAGCGAAAATCATAGCAATTTAATTAATTAGTTTGGACAGTTCAATTTACTAAACCATTGAACTCTAAGCCAATCCCAGCACTAAAGAAAAACATATTTCTACCACGATTGAAAATTAATCACTAACCTGAGGATATGATAATTGTGAATTCGTCGTCTGTGGTGAGTGCGGTGACCCGTGGTTGAGATACGTCGTGTTATAACTCGATACCGGCTGGTCCATCTGTCGACACACAAGCACACATCACTATTGTATCCTACAGACAACGCAAGGAATGGCAAGCGAGAGAAAACAACGAGAAAACGCAGCAAGTTCTGAAAATAAAATAAAACACATGACGTCACTAACACTACCGTAATATAAGATTCATGTTAACGTTAAGTAAAATGTCTAGTGAGGTTGTAAAAACTGAAGCGATACAGCCACTTAACAACAGTTGAAAATAAAACACTGACCATATTACAAATAAAGGTTTTGTCATAATAATTACTATTTAAAATTATAGGTACTTACTAATGTAATCACAAGCATAATGTTTATGATTTATGTAACAAAGCGCAACAACACTTCAAAATTAAGTAAAACTACAAGTTATTAGGAATGGTTACCGACACTATGTTAGACGGCTATAATGACAAGGTTTTGTATTTTTATTTTTATTTACCACAGTTTTATAATCATAGTATTGTGCTTATGAATGCTACTCGGCCGACTAAAGAGTGCGATAATCATGCTCATAACAAATGCTATACATATGGATATTCTGAATTAATTTAAAAAACTTGTTACCGTATGCAAACAAGTTTAAAGATTAATAAAAGAACTTTAAAAAAATAACCAGAGGCTAGATTCTTTCGGAATCGGTTCACTACTATTAAGTTGCCGAGCATGCCTACGTTGTTACTCTTTAATTTAAATAATTAATGCAAAATAGGTAATAATAGTCTTAACAGTACTATATCGTTCGTTTGTTCTTTGAAAAATTTGTAAGCTTTTTACATGTATTTTAATGTTATAATTAGCATAGTACTATTTAAGACTTCAGCTACAGGAAATGAACGGCGCGTGTGATTCATTATTATCTTTTCTATTTAAAATTTAATCTGCTTAGATAGCAAAATAGTACTTAAATGACAAACAATAAAAATATTGGACAAATCTTTACAATTCATTTCCTTTAACAACGTTCACTTTCATAAAATTAATAGTGAAAAGAGCTTCAGCATTTACTGTAAAGGCTAAACTCGGAAATGGGTTCGTGCGCTAATATAGTATCTGTGGATATAGGTGTTACGACACGTAATAATAACTCAGTAGTGAGAGGTGTACGATTTGACCGCTTTTAACATACTTAAATCATCAATTTGATAATACCTCATTATAATTATTTTAAGATATAAACTAGCGTTTCTTATTTCAAATAAATATGAAAGCGTGGTCATATCGCGCAACCATCACGTAAGTAACGTCACTATAAATGCATGTGAGGGGGGAGTGTCGTACATTTTCCGCCACTTGGACGTGCGCGGTCCAGCCTGACTCCACGAGGCTCTGCACCAGCTGCGCCCAATCCTTGGCCAACATCCACCAATATTACATATATTACGTACAAACTAGCACACTCATGTTCGGTTACAGTCTGTCAAAATATATTAAAGTAGGTTTTCCTAACCTAAAAGTCGTTAAAAATTCTTATAATATAAATATTTACTTCTCCAAATGGATACAAATATTTTTGAGCATTATGTATTGTAGTGACTTCTTGAAGTTTAGTAGTACTTTTTTCGGTAATGCTCATGGTCACCACACTGTGAAAGCAGGGAGTACATAATAGAATACATAATGTTTGCATTTGAATAAACATTAAAGCTATGCCCAACTTCTTTGTACGTCAGTAATTTATGTTAGTAGCATTATGATACTTTCTGTAAAGAATAAGGAAACTATAATTGTATAAAAAGATATCGAGTCAGAATTAGCTATACACATGTAAGTAATTTATCTCTCCATTCAGACACATTGCACATAGGAAATGAAGAAAAACCGGTTAAGTTTTTATATGCAAAACACTTAATAACGAAACGTGTATACAAGGTAGCCATGACGATGTGACAATGAATAAACCCATGAGTACAAACAGTGGAGTTTACCCTTTTTTACCCTGTTGGAAATGCTCAGTCGAATCAAGAACTTGTGTTTTTACTTTCAGTAATCAAAAAGAATTGGGACGTTAAACGAGTCAACATTCGTTTATAAAAATAAAAAAAACGTAATGTGAGTGCGATCGTTTATCTGTAAGAGCCAACATCTATAACCAGTTCAATAGATTTACATACTATTAGTAGTCATTTCAATTTTCAGTCTTCATCATCCATACATAAATGTGTTACTGGATGTGGATGGTAAATGCGAAGGCATAAAGAAAGCATAAAATAAAGATAAACAGAACAGGGCTTTCAGTTTCCTACGTTATTTTTGACAAGAAAGGTAACAGAGCGACACAATTACTTCTTTTATTCTATAGATGGCAAAAATAGGACGGCTATCCCAAACACTCCTTTATACTATGGAGTCTATTCCAAGCTCTTGCTTGTGTGCATCTTAGAAGAGATGCTAAATTCCACGAATCTTGGCTTTGGTAGAGCTTTGTTGGAGCTTTTATGAAAATATTAGCCATTAGAAAACTGTATGGTTTTTTCGATGCTGGTGACTTAGCAGTAGCACTAATCCTCGGACAAAAACGTTTCTTATTCTATTGTCTTTTGTATTTTTGTGTAATTCAGGATTATGTAGAAGTCTCATAGAAGCTTTATTGTCTAGTCCGAAAGCTTTGAGTATGACATTGATCATTTCATTATGTTCCTAAAAAAATATCTTTAGCCATATCAGCTCAGTATACTTTTGCTTGCTGCTTTTGATTTAACCAGGATACTTCTCCGCAGCTTAACAATATATTACACTAGTAGTAGATCGTCCTGTTCCCATATCCCCACCATGATCTATTTCGTATCTATAACTCTCGATTACTCCTGGTTAAATAATTAGATTTAAATCTGAACATCATACTTTTACCTAGCCGTGTGGTACAGGCTCAGAATACCACCACCCCATCTCCTCCCGTGGGTGTCGTAAAAGTCGACTAAGGGTTTAGCCGGAGGATGGGCAGCAGCGTCCTTCGAGTACATTAACAACTCAACTGCGATCGCCAACCCGTCTGCCAAGCGTGGCGATTATGGCAAAACCCCCCAATGAGCCCACAACACACTCATATCGGTCGTTGTGGTGAACTTTGGGGGAGGCCGGTGTCCAGCAGTGGACTTCGTTCGGCCGAAATGATGATCATACCTTTTATGTAACATAAAAAATGAATGTTTTAGCTTTTCCAATCCTACAGATTCTTTTAGTGTTTCTCCAACAGCATATGCAATGTCAGGACGCATTCTAACCATTAGGTATAATAAAGAGTACCTGCTTAATATGGAAAAGTTTTTAGTCTCTGTTTAAATTTGTTTTATTTGCAGTCTCTGTTCTTCCTTTATTTGTGTTGAAATACTGCAATGCATTTTGCATGCCTAAGCGATCCAGGATCTTCTTGTTTGGCAAATTATAGTGGCATGATCGCCTTCTCAATGTATTCTATCCCGAGGGAGAAAGTGGCAGGTTTTGTAGCATGCTTCAATATGCTCTCTTCGTCATTCAAATTTCATCTGCTAGATTTTTCATCGTAGCAAAGCCAAGTCCATCAATGACACAAGGTATCTTTTCCTCTCCTCCCTCTTTGAATATAAATAAAGTGTAGCATTACTGGTCTTAAATTTCAGGGTAAGTAAAATATCTGCAAAACAAGCATTCCAGCACCATGGGGATTGATTTAGGTAGACTTATATTTACGGAGAAACTAAAGGATCCATTATCAGTGATTATTCCAAAAAGAAATGCTGTTGTTACTTCAAATTGTACTATAAACATTAACTTGCAGCAATACTTAGTACAGATCTTATGGTCAAACATTCTCAGACTGAAGTGTTCCGCACTAATTCCCGATGGTCAAAGACTTTTGCTATGCGCCTTGAAATAGTTCAGTAGATCGCCACTGAGAACAATGTGTTATTAAACTATAACAAAAATCTATCAAAATCATGAAATAGTTTAGTCACAGAATTATTTTTTGTTTTGTTTCAACGGCAAATAAGTAGGAGCCTACGTAATTTTAGGTAACTTTCGGGCCTGTTCGTACTTACATGATCCTCATTGAGACATATAACAAAAAAGCAGACACACATTTCCAGTTGGCCAGTTTCACGCCCCTTCACACAGGCGAATGAGTGCAAGTGAAACATGTAGTAACGAAGATATATAGTTTAGGTCATTTATTGTTTTTTAGGTACAAAGAGTTCTTTGCAGAATGCGTTGTTCATTTATCATCACAGCGTCATCGCCACCAATATACCGGTGCCGATTTAATCACCTACGACCTTTTAGGAGGTGATTCAGTGCACGATTCTCTACCCGAATCAATAAAAAATTGTACTTTAGGTTTTCACCTGTAGTAGTAATCAATGCATATACTAACACAGAGCCAATCTAAAACAGCTGGCGGTCAATAGCCTCATGCGTCTATCATATGATTAGGCGGTAGGTACATCTCCGCACCGCAGTGCCCGACTCGCGCTCTATTGTACAAAACGGGCGCGGTAAACTGCAAGTGTTAGTGTTAGTGCATGTGTATTATTATTATTAAAATGGTCAGTACTCTACCAGATTGGAGGTTTCATCATTTCGGCCGAACGAAGTCCACTGCTGGACATAGGCCTCCCCCAAAGATCACCACAACCACCGATATGGATGTGTTGTGGGCTCATTGGGGGGTTTTGCCATAATCGCCACGCTTGGCAGGCGGGTTGGCGATCGCAGTTGAGTTGTTAATGTACTCGAAGGACGCTGCTGCCCATCCTCCGACTAATCCCTTAGTCGACTTTTACGACACCCATGGGAGGAGATGGGGTGGTGGCATTCTGAGCCGGCACCACACGGCAGATTGATTGGAGGTTTGCGTGTGATTAAATCGATTTCCTATAAATATCTATAAATTAATATGCGAAGAAAAAACCTTATACCCCTTTTTAAGCTAATTGCGCGCACGCAGGAGTGTGAGATTTGCCATAGTTGAAGATCATATGTAGGAAGAGTGCAGAAAGTATAAAATTTACGTATATTAACAAAAATACGGGCGAATTTCGACCATTTATTTATTTATTTATTTAAACTTCTATGTACATAGATGGTACACAAGGCGGACTTAATGCCATAAGGCATTCTCTACCAGTCAACCTTTGGGTAAAAAAAGCACATCGAATGAGGTACAAAAACAAAGCTATAGATAATGTTGAGAATGGGCACATAATTGTGACAAATTGAATTAAAAGAGGAGTAAATACATATACTAATATAAAAATAGATACTATATATATTGCATAATTATATATAATTAAATAGAATATATAAATATCTTACCTGACGTTAATATCAAAGCTAATAACGAATCACTACTAAATATACATGTGTCCAGAAATCCGCCCACATAGCGTTTGGATACTCGTAAAGCAATTCCGTCAATTTATACATCTTAACCATATTGTAATGAAAACAAATAAAAATAGTATGTTAAAAATAATTGCAATCATATCATCTTGCTAAAACCGGGTTCAGCATTCTATCAGTTATTTTGTAACTGGATCCTAATCCAAAGTTTGCCCATGGGTTTGGCTTCTTACCATATGCGACGATCTACATTATGTATTCATTAAAACGGCATTATTTATCATAAAGTGAATGTTTGACAGACAGTAACTTAACTGTTGCTATTTTTATATCACAGCAAGTCAAGTATATGAGACTAGTTTATAGACTAATTTATCTGCGTAACATATATTGACGGATTTATTTGTGTCTATCATTAGCAATATCAATACCAAAATATTGAAATTTTGTACAGCATGTATTCTGCCGGCAAGTATGGTTAATTAGACGCTAACTCGTGTGGGCAAAGAGGTTTTTCAGCAATAAATGTCTTATGAGGCAGCTCTTAAGTTGTTCTCCAGCTCATTAAATATATTGCTATAACTACGAGTACTTCAGTGGCTAAATGTAAGCCGTATAATATTTGGCAAGCTCAACTATTTTGGACAACTTAAAAACATATTATAAAGGTCCGTTGAGTTTAGCAGCTAGCTACAATTTTACCTCTATAATTACCACTGCACGCGAAAATATTATAATGGTTTGCCCTTATTCGTTGCACGACAATTTAATTTTGAGCAGCGTATTGACTGTTATATTACTTTGTGCCAGATTTTATTTCTTGCCAACAAAAACATAATATTGTGATGCCTAAATTATTTATTAGCAGATTTTTTTACAAATTCAATACTTCTCTAAAACAAGTCTCAAATACCTGTAAATATATAGTTATAGTTTAGTATATAAATATTGAATTGGTATATTCTCTATGTGCTGGCTGATGCTGTGCAGCTTTGTCTTGATGTGCGTTTTAATACTTTCTTCATTTTCAATGTGCCAACATTATTAACTAGTCTCAATATTAACCATTATTATATATATTTTAACTACTTCTTTGATAATAAGACATATATACCGGTGGATTTAGACATTATATTCGAATTACTTATTCGCATATTACTTACAATTCCTTGCTGTTCCATAGAAGCATAAGTATAAATAAATTAATGTTATTCTTACTCAAATGTTTTCATGTAAACTTTTTGACTTGAACGAGTATAATACCTGCTTCATTATCCATGTAATTAAAATGTATTGTTTGTTGTAACACGTACAATTAATGAAGTTGTACGTCTATTGACGCAAATTCTTTGTGAGTCGTGGATATAAATATGTGAATTAGTTACATTTAATTAAGGTAATTTTATTAAAATATTATGAAGGTTTAATAACTATAATAATATTTTCCAGAGTATCATACACACAGACAACATTTTTTTATACCGATGATTTATCACTTGATTCAAGGTTGTATAATTTTAAACACCCGTTTTACCACTTATTACTGGCAGTTTTAGACTTGGACGCCAAATTAACATTCCAAATAACGTTTTGGTAACTCGAGTGGAATACTAACCATAATAGACAGATACTTTATGACAAATCTTATATAATTTGGTCTTGTCAACTTTTATTTTGTAGTCGGCGGCTCAGACATAAATAATTCTGTTTGTGGTCACCGGTAGCCTAACACGAAGGGAATGACGGGATCCTCTTTCATTCCCTTCGGATTTCAGGCAAGTACAGGCCGAAAAAGTATCCTGCCTATATTGATTTTGGCGTAACGATAAATATATTACGGCCACTTTTTTCGGCATAACTGATATAAAAATCACCTTACCGATTTTTTATATTATACAGTATAGGGAGAGTTACTTTTATTGGAACACCTGCTTTAATATGCTATAGTATAGAGTGAATATCATACTCATGGTACAAAAAGATCGAAAAAGTAAAATTACTGCTTATCTTCAGATTTTTTGAATAGCGACTAGACAAATTTTCATGATGAAATAAAAAATATGTTCAGTCACTTTCTTTTACTCTACATATTCTAGCTGGTTTTATGCAGAATGATAGTTACAATACTTAAAACTTTAGCGATGCAAATGGAAGATAAATAGGTCTTCCTTAAAAAATTTAAGTTGTTTAAACATTTTTTATTATAAATTCTTTATGTAATTGCATGTAATTATTTTATCTATTTGAGCAGGTGACCAATTTTCATACACACAATACTAGCAGTTACCATCAACTTCGTCAGCGAGAGAACAAATGAACTTCTTAAAAGATCTTGATAACGCAATAAAAGATATCTATCCACGTTTCTGACAAATTTCACTCGAGCATGACTGATTCAAAACACAAACTTTCACATTTATAAGTAAATTTAATAATCAATTCGACAGATTACGGTACTTAACAGTACATCTAATTTGGAACAGAATTCCTTGAGCATATATTGGCTTATACATAACTAATCTAAGAGTATAAGTATACTCTTTAAATATTAATCATTATGTCATATAGAACCGGAAGCAAGTTAGATTTATGCACTATTGGTATGTTTTATTTATATATATTTTTGTGTTTACTTACCATTGTGATTTGCTCGAAAGGTTGTAGCAGCGCTTGGTGTAGGTTATTGTAATCTGTTTGAGGTGATTCCACAGGACTCCCTGGACTGTGAACCATCTGCGAAATTACACACGACATAAATTAATTGGAGTTACGTAATATAGTTTATTTATTAGTTATCTATAATTCTTCAGTATGATGATGTCACTGAACTCATCCTAAACGGCTGAACCGATTTTAATGTTTTTTTTATGTATATTTGAATGGGTCCCTGGATGGTTCAGATTTACAATTGGCGGTGCAATCGGGTTTGCATGAACCTATCAGCGAGAAGCTGGTGCAGGCGGTTAGTATTTAAAACTAGTTTTAAAATATACGTAATATTACATTCCGACTCTGAAACTGTTAGTAAATACAACATATCTTACTTTAATATAAAAATAAAGAAATGTCTCGTACCGTTGGTGAAGGTATGTTAATGTTTGATGCGGAGGAATATTGCGAGGGTGGACTACAATGCGTCTGGTAGCCGGAGGGTATCCACCCGTGGTCCAGCGACGACATATTCTGGAATCAGATAAAACGTACAAACACAATGAGTTGAGAGTATCGTACTAAGACGAGTCCTATGAAAAAAATAACCAGTGTGACCAGTGTTAAGAGTAACTATAATAAGCGTTAATCTTTTGTATTATATACCTATTTGGCAGTAGAACAGTAACAGATTGTGATCTAATTTTATTAATTAATGTTCCCCCATTTCTAGGTGTCTAAATGTATTAACGAACTTAGGTTTTTTTTAATGCAAATACCAAAGAGTATTAAAATGGTTATACATCTCACTATATAGTACATTAACTTGAATAGTCTTACATAAAAAAATATGGACAAAATGTTTGGACACATCTGAACTCATGCTAACCACATTTTTTTAAATAATTTTGTACGAAAATTATGTAAATCTTTTACTGCATAGTATACGGACACCATCCACTCCCACTGCTTGATTTTCAATAAAATAGTTAATTATCAGCATCACACTGCTTGTAGCCAGAAGCTAATTTATACATGCAGTTAGAACCGAATTAATTACGTCAAAGCTAATAAAGTATTAATTATGAGATGAATAATTATGTAAATCTGTCAAATAGCAACAAAACCTTTTCTTCAGCAGCATGTAAACGATTTTTTTTTAAACCGATCTTAGGGTCTTACCGTTCGTAAAAGTGACGCAAAGAAATGACCACATCGCCATCATACACCAAATATCAAGTCTTTCTTAAAATGACTAACTCCATTTTGTAACTTGTGACTAACAAATTGATTCTTAGATAACGAATATTCATTTAATAAATATATTTTTACCAGGTTATACAGTTATTTTAAATAGATAGTAATAGCACGGAAATAATACAAATCGCGCTAATTAATTATAAGCCTTTACGTTAGGCATCCGAGCTTTAAAAATAAGTTTTACAGTCACTAAGTTGCAAAATGGAGTTAGTTTATAGTAAGAAAGACTTCGAGATGTTTGCTTTAACAATAAGACGGCTACATCTCTTCTTAAATTGATCAGTCATGACAATGTTATAAAACTATAAAAATGTTGTAACACATATTATACGAGTGATCATGCTAACTGATAATATATTTTGTAATTTGCAAGCTTACGTAAAATATAGCAAATATTTTATGTTTTATGACGAGCAATGATCCAGTGTTAGATATATACAACTTCTCATAATCAAGCGCACATTGTCAGTCATAATTAGGATGTAACTGTGAAAAAGTAATAATGATTGTTTAGAGCTAATTATTGTTTATGTCATGCACTCAATTAACTCGTAATAAGTCATAGCAGTTATTGCCTAAATTGAAAGTTATGATCGCCACTCATTTGTTGCTTTTGATATAACTGCACCGTATCTAACTGATCTCATACACTATCTATACAAATAAATAAAATTGATGTGTCTGTTTGTAATGTCAAAATAAGAGCTTTTTACTAAATGCATGTGAAAGTATATACGGTACTTCATCATTTCGGCCGAATTAAGTCCACTGCTGGACACAGGCCTCCCCCAAAGATCACCACAACGACCGATATGGGTGTGTTGTGTGCTCATTGGGGGGTCTTGCCATAATCGCCACGCTTGGCAGGCGGGTTGGCGATCGCAGTTGAGTTGTTAATGTATTCGAAGGACGCTGCTGCCCATCCTCCGGTTAATCCCTTAGTCGACTTTTACGACACCCACGGGATGGAATGGGGTGGTGGCATTCTGAGCCGGCACCATACATACGGTACTTATACCAAAATAACAATTTTTTATTTTGGGTCTGTCTGTTTGTTCCTAATAATCTCCGGAACAGTTGGACCGATTTTGACGGGACTTTCACTGGTAGATAGCTGATGTTATAAGGAGTAACTTAGGCTACTTTTGTTTTAGTAAAATAATATAATTAGGGCTCCGCGTAAAAAAAAAATACCCATGAAATCTAATATATAGATATTACTATATATTGGATACTATACTATAACTCTAACCAACTGTGTATGCCGAAGTATTCTAAATTATTGATAAGCAATCCGATTTCTTTCAAATTAAACGGCGGGTGAAACCGCGGGGCACAGCTAGTAATATATAAAAGGCTTCGACTCAACTTCAGCTGATATTGTTGTGCTATGCTGGCCTGGCTCAACTTTTATTACTCCTTTTTAAATTAAATGCGTTTGAATTGCGTAGAGGCGGATCAGTCAAAGTGTCGACGACACGAGTGACGACCTTTGTAGATATGTTGTAGGTATTCCACTATTATTATTATTTTGTCGCATAAAACGTGGTTCATCTACATAATTAAGTTTGAATTATTTGCATACGAAGACGATGAAATTATTGTAGCAGCCTTATAAAGTCACCAATAAATAATTTAGATGCATCTGAAGTGTATGATAATAAAAGGATACTTTGGAAGAGGATATTGTTACCTGCGGAGGTGCCGAAATAAAAAATATATTGCTTCGTGAATGCAGTTAATGTTCTGTGGTTAGCTTAAAACAAGTTTATCACGACGATTCATGATTCATGCACTGATCGAAGCACCAATGAGATGAATGAAAAGACAAAATAGAGTAAATGTCCGAGACATAGATATAATGTAGGATATTAGCGAGACTCAGCTCTGTTTTAGATAATCAAAAAAATATTGGCACCAACAACAGACAGCGTTTCAAAGCATTAAAGCCACCGCCTGTAAAGAATGAGCGGGAGTAAAATTTAAGAGGAGGTTAAAAAAGAAAACGAACCTTATTATGATGAAGATAATTATTTGTGTTTGGTACAGATAAGTGATTCTGAAATAAACAAAAAATGATTTGTGTAGAAAGCAAATAAACACAAACATAACAAAAACAACAAAAATGTTAAAGTACCTAACAGAAAGTAAGTGCTCACTGGTAAGGCACACGTTACGTTTTCCAAAGCCAGTGTTAGATCTAATATACAGTTTACTTCTAGCAGCTCATCAATTGCAAGTATACATACAGTAAACAATAAGTTATAATTAGCCAGTAGTCATTTACATTATGGATCACTGCCTTTCGGGTTAAGGAACTACGCGCCATTTTTGAAATACAATACAAGCTGGGTAGACTGACTCATACATTCTTGCATAGTAATGTCTGATCAACCGAAATCGTTTTTTTTTTAATGAAAGATGGATTTGATTTGTAATGTAAATCGATTATATTTTTCCGGTAACGCACATGAAAAGTAGCAATATAGAAAATTAGAAATGCTTGCTCATAATACGACTGTAATTCTGTTTAGCGAACTTCCTTTACGCGATTATATTTTGGGAATCATTTTAAAAATAAATACTAGAAAGAAAATATAATTATAAAACAACCAAATTTTCATCTACTACAATTCGATGCCTGCATCTATATATAAAGTAAAAAAAACTAAGTATCCGAAGTGCCAGAATCGTGGTTATCAATTTTATCGCCCGAAACCGAGCCATAAAAACCAAAACCGTCAAGTCATCGTAAAGTGTATAGGAGACGTTCGGATAGGGCGAGCGGGACAGAGTCGGGAGGGTGCAGAGCACAGACCTGTGCATCGTAGAGCGGAGCGACGTGGTCGAGGTGCTGCTGGTGCGGCAGCGGCACGGTCGCGCCCACGGGCGAGCCCGACGCCGGCGACAGGCCGCCCGTGGCCGGAGACGCACTGCCGCCGCCCGGAGACACCGCGCCCGGCGACGTCGGCGACTGCAACGTGCAACCACCACGCTACCACTCACACTGCCCATACGACATGCGATATGCACAACGTCGACCCGTAAGCGTCGATTCACACTGGCAATGAGACGAGACGAGCAGAGGGCCAATTTCTCGTACTTAATTAATGACTTAAAGCTGACTGAACTGTGATTAAATTATGAATTGACATCAGGCTGGCAGGCAGGCTCATTTCAATCTCCATTCTGACGTTTATTGAATGAAAACTTTAGTATTTGTAACAGTTCGAAATGTTAGCAGAATACCGTTTTGACTTCACATCAACTTTCGATCCATTTTCGATCCATTTTCGATCTCATCACAGTGTAAATTCACCGTTAACGTCGTTTGTTAGTTTAGGTGAATACCATTTGTTTATTTGTTGGAGGTTGAGACTAGATCGGAACTATATTTCGAACATTTTTAATTACGAGAATTGGCCCTCAGGTGATCCAATTTACTGGTGTATCTTATTACAATAGGCCGGCTAGGTAGGTACCACCCCAGTGCGAGATATTCGCCGCTAAACAGTAGTGTTGAGACTTCAGACATTACTGTGCTCCCGTTAAAAGGGCACTGTAGCTAGTGAAATTACTGGGCATAAGGGACTAAATAACTTTACGTCTCGAGGTGACGGGCGCAGTGTGATGCCTCGCAGAACTAGTCCTGGGTAGCATTCTATTTGTTATAGGCAGGCATATCGCTTACCACCGGGCGAATGACTTGCTAGTCTCATCACCAAGTAGTATAAAAAGAACAATCCCGCGATCTAGCGCTTAGAGCCGTATCTACATTGCTTCGAATGTCAACGTGTCTCCTTTTGTCACGTCGCCTGTGTGAGTTTGTTCTAATTGTTAACTACCAAATGTGAGCTACTCTATAAATCACATCGCGTAACGACCACAAGATGATCAAGGGCCACTCCTAGTCACGCATGTTCCACGCACACGTGAACGCATATCCGCCCCTCTGTGTGCAGTAGGCAGGGGCACGCGTTAAATAGTATTTTAATCTTAACTCATTAAACCTTGCAATATTTGTACTAAAACGTGTTACTACTACGGTACTTACGCGTGCAAAACACGTGACTAACCGAGGGGCCTTATCAATACGCTCGACGAACCGAAGCAGATTGGAAATCGCAGGTTGACGCTATAAGTACACAAACTGAGGATGGCGCTATCCATAGCTTTTTGATAACCCTCACTCGGATGAAATTAAATGATGGTGAATTCAAGTGGAGCGCTCGTCTTACTTGTAGCGTATAGAAGGGACGTACGTATCGGGGTTGGTAGTCGGGCGAGGCGCGGTGCTGCGTGTGCTGTGTGTGTGGGTGCGGCGCATAGTGCGGCGGCGGGAAGTGCACGGACGTGAGGTCTGGCAGGGAGCCACCCGGCACCGTGAGTTCGCAGCCCAGCCCGCCCATCCCACCGCCTCCCCCACCGCCGCTATCCCCACTCTTGTACACGCTGTCGAAATAGTCATACGTGCTAAACAGAAAAATAATTAATAGTAATCGTATTATAAGTACGTTAAAGCAAGGGCTCCCGACTTAATAAGAAATTTAAATTCATTGTCCTAGGACATGGAAAATGGTTAATGTGTGCTTTATATATTGAGCGTGTGAGACCCATCTGTTCTTCGGAGAGGTCATCGCGCATGCATAAACATAAATTATAATTATAAGTCAGAACGTCTCTGCGCACCGGGTCGTGGGTTCGATTCCCGCACGGAACAAATATTTTGTATGATCTGCAGGTATTTGTTCCGGGTCTGGGTGTATTGCATGTGGAATTCATGTCTGTAAACGCACCCACGACACAGGAGCAATCCTAGTGTGGGGCAACGTTTAAAAAAAAAAATATATATATATATATATGGCAGTATATAGGGACTACATATTACATTTTAAAATTCTAATATTTTCGTATAAAAGGAAACATGTTTTATCATTACATATTTGAATAGGAAATTAGCAGACATTAAGATCAGCATAATCTTCATCTACTTGACATAATCTTCGATCACTTCACAAGCATTTTTGATAAATATAATATTGCCTAGATCACCTTTAATATGTGCTATAAATATTATAACTTTTTTTATGTACCGTGTCTGCAAATGTTTTTCCAGCAGTCAATAATTTAGGCATGCAAGATAAAATTTCACCTATTACCCAAAATACCCGCATTTTACAAGTTCAGTGTACATTGTTAAAGAACTCAACTCCATCCTATACATACAGAGATGAATCACATTAATCAATGTAGTAATCCTGCTTACTTAATATGTATATCATGTTTTGGAAAACCCATTCAAGTCGCAAAATTATAGGGATAAAACGTATGTATTTTCCAACTGATGTCCTTCAAAATATTATAGATACTCACTTATTATTGTTAGGTATTCTGGGTATTTCACATGACGATCTGGGTCGATTTGCTGGATTCATTGGCGCTAACACATCGAGGTGTATGTCACCTGAAATAAGTTTATGAAAATATTCAGTTATCGTGCCCAACATATATTCATTATGTTAGGAATAGGTAGCATTATCATACCAACCATAACAATGGAGATACTTAAATCACACTTGTGACCACAGGCATAGCCACGAACACGGCCAAACCCACGACCTGGCTAGCCGCATGTGGCCCATTAAAACATGAATTTAGTATAGAAAGAAACGCAGGGTAGCGACACGCACGGGCAACATGCGCATTGTGCATGCAGCTTGAAACGGTTGCGGCCAGTACATCAAATATGACGGCACGGTTGGTGCAGTGGCTGATACAGTCGGCTGCTGCGCTCCGGGTCGTGGGTTCGATTTCTGCACGGAACAAATATTTGTATGATCTGCAGGTAGTTGTTCCCGGTCTAGGTGTATTGTGAAATGTATTTCTGTAAACGCACCTACGACACAGCAGATATAATAGTGTGGCGCAACGTTGAAAAAAAAAAATGGGAAGACGCGCACTAAACTTTGTATCCATGCGGCCAATGCCCGACTAGGGTATTATCTACATGCCCAGTTACAAGCGGAGCTTCAACCGACACAATGCGACCCGAGTGCAGCTGGCCAGAGGGCTGGTAGCTTGGAAAACCGTAGCCTGACGACCCGGTCAGTCGTGGCTTGTCTTTGGTCACACTAATGCACGCTCACTCTTAAAGAGCGACTCATGGGCCGTATTCGTCCAGCAAACTTTTATGTGTAGCTAGCGAAAGTAGGCCTTCCTACCTTATCAAATAAGCAAAAATGTATCTCGCGAAAGAAAAAGGATGGTTTGTAAATACTGTAATTAAACTACAGGCTCCCAACTATATTCTATCCTTATCTTAGACACTATATTAGGAATTTCCCTCACCTCTCCGATGGTGATTCTGATGTGGATGTAAGTGTGGGTGCGCGTGCGAGTGTATGGTCCGGTGAGGCGACAGCGGCTGAGCCACTGTCTGTTGTTCCACGCCGCACGACTGGTGCAGCGCAGAGTCCGAGTTCGTACGTCGCCAGTTGCTGTCGGGCGGTGGACTGCAAATATATCACATTTCAGTCACTAACTTTATCATCATGGGCTGTTCCTCCATTGCTGATTAAAAGGTATTTTATACGGTACAAATTCAATGAGCTTAACATTTAACAACTGGATATTACGATATTTTAAAGTTAGATCAGTACCAATAACAGACAACTTTATTACGGTAAAAGAATAATAATAAATTATTGGGTAAAATTATAAAATAAAAATAAAACAAACGTTGAAATAAATCCTTTTCAGGTTTTTTCCGAACAGAGTAAAAAATAAGATTAAAACCTTGTAGCTAAGCATAATTTAATTATAAACAGTTTTTAGCACTGTGCTGACTATTATAAATCGATACTACATGATATACTCGATGAGCAATTGTTAATCTAACAAAAAGAACAATCGAATAACAATAGGCGTTTTCGACTGTTGGTCGATTGTTATACAGTAGGAGTATTCGATATATTAGATAGCTGAATAAATAAACTATTATTTTAAAATAACATCATCATAATCATATCATCGTCATATCAGCCACAGGACGTCCACTGCTGAACAAAGGCCTCCCCCTTAGATTTACACAACGAGCGGTTACATGCCGCCCTCATCCAACGACTCCCAGCGACCTTCACCTTCACAATCATATCACCTATTATTTATTAAACCAGGTAACGGTTATTTATGTTGCCCGATTATTATGATTACTAAACGACCACAGCGTCCCCGCGTCACATATTTCATAAGGTGCAACATACAAAATTGTGCTTTTAAAACATAGTTATAAGAGCCTGTCAATATTTAGTTGAAACGAATATATCTTAGACGTTATTTTATGCCACATGCAAAATTATGCTTTCATATCACAGTTATAAGGGCTAGATTCTTATCAACATTTAATCGAAACTAATAAATAATAGAAGGACCTAATATAATTGTTTTTATTCGAGTCGTTTAGATCTTCGATTATATTTGAACAAAATCAGTGCGGATGACTCGCTTGACGTCATAAGTTGTATTTTACGGGAGATTGCGAGCGATTGCGTAAATAAGAGTTATATTAAATCAAAATGTCTCCAAGAGGACAAATATGGAACTATTTGTTTGTTGTGGACCGCAGCGGTAACAAAACCGCGGCGCCGACGAAGTAATAAATATCAAACTAATATATTTAACGTAAAAAGTAATGTGATTTTTAAATCACGCATCGTTATAACGCGTGATCAATATATAGCCGTTATGAACACGCCTATCATACAGCGGATGTCGAGGGACGCCGCTGCGGTGGGGGCGCGATGCGCGCGATTTTCAATTGAAGACTCAATTTTATTTGGTAATGTCCAATATTTGGAAAACGCGCAGCGCAAACAAGCAGGGCGTGTTATTACGCATTTAATGTTTTTTCGTTACCTTTCTAACCCTGAACCCTAAAATACCCTCACGCAGTAATAAAAGACCTATATTATTCCAGAATAGTCGCATCTGACGACAGCTACGGGTGATGATGAGATGATTTAATATCTCCATCTACAACATTTCGTATACGTTGTTTCCCTTACACAAACGTTTACGCATTTTAATTGAACTGCAATTTCAAGATATGACGTAGTTTTCGAAACTTCGGAAAGACACTTCTTAAATTCAGAAACGGTGAGCAGGAAAACAGGTCTTAAAGTACCTAAATAATCGACTACTTATAGTATATACATAAAACACAAAAACGGCAGACTTTCCTTAATATCGAGTTCATAATAACCTTGTATGACTGAATTAATTAAATTCATACAAGTTGTATAATTCATAAAACGTTTCGTAGAAAAGCAAAACTCGCAGACTCGTTTTATGGCCAAGATTAGTTTTTAATATTTTTATACAATAAAATACGAACTGCTTACTAAGTGAACTAAAAACCAACTTTACGGCAAATAATTGAATACGCTGTTTTACGATACATATTCAACATTATGTACTCATACATAAAGAGCGTTGTTTCCTGTACGTTTATTGACATATTGTATTAAACAATTATTATTAAATATGAATGAGGTTTCTTGGAATAACTTACAATGAAACTTGAATTAACATTACTTCAAATGACGCATGAATATTTCACATTATTGTTTCTATAGTTTTAAATTGTAATAAATCGTACAGCCCTCCTTGTGCGATTCCATATTTTATATAATAATAATTCAGCACGACTACCACGATTAGAAAAGTGACGTAAGATACATAGTTAGTGACTGATTTAATTATCGTAACATCGAGTTCTATATAGGTGCAGGTTATATTGATTGACTTATTTTGTTAAATAAATAAATCGATATATTTGCACGGCTTTACACCTATCAAAACAAAATAGTGCAGGATTTAACAGTGTTGGAAACAATAAATTCAGACAGTTGGATAATAATTAAGTATTTACGGCCGAATAGGGAAACGCCAGTTAATATTAAGTCCCGCTTTAACTATTCGAGAAACCTGTTTTCGGTAGGAAACCAGGCGGCTCAAATAGTTAAACCGGGACTTAATATTAACTGGCGTTTCACTATTCGGCCATTAGTGTTACAAATATTAAAAACATATGTGCGTGTAAAGCGTGTGCACCGAGGATTCCATTAATCCCATATTAGAACTGCCACCTTTGATTTTTTCTATATGCAAATATTTATAAAACAATACAAAAGCATCGTCTTTTCAGCCAAATAAAGTCCACTGCTGGATACAAGCCTCCCCCAAAGATCGCCAACAGCGATCGCTCTGGGAGTGCTGTGTGCTCGTTGGGAGGTTTTGCCATAATCGCCACGCTTAGCAGGCGGGTTGGAGATCGCAGTTGAGTTGTTGTACTCGAAGGATGCTACTGCCCATCCTCCGGTTAATCCCACAATCGCTTTTTACGACACCCACGGGATGAGATGGGTTGGTGCTATTCGTAGCTGGCATACAAAAGTATAATTATGTATTTTTACTTATTTTCTCCAAAACTGGAAAGTCTGAGATTTCGTTTTATTTATACCTGTAATATATTAGATACAGGTTTTGTTCAGCAACCCTAGAAATAAAGACCTACAGACCACTCCCAGTTTAAATCTATATATTAATGTGAAGAAACCCCTTTTTACCCCTTTTTAAGCACATCACGCACACGGAGTGTGAGTATTGGCACAGTTAAAAGTCGATATTGAGGAGGAGTGCAGAGAGTTAAAATCTATGTTTAATTTGTGTTACAAGTATAGTATATCACCCTGTGGTCTACCATTAGTAAAAATAAAAATGCACACATAATGTTATGCACAAAACCATTACCTCAAGTAGACAGTGCTACCGTAGGGACTGGTATCATGTTTACGGTCGGCAGGGCGGCGGATCGGGCCAACCGACGAGGAGGGCCGGCCCCGTTGACCTGGCGACCGCGACGGCGAATTGCCGCCACTGCAGCCTCCGCCCATGGCATACTGGTTCGATATTGGCAACTCCTCCGGCTAGTGACAAACAGATAACAAAATATTATTAATAAAAGATATATCAAATCGTAGGGCATTTTGTATGTCAGGTACTAATAAAACACATAAACATTGCAGCAATTAATGGACATTAATTATAATGGGAATACAAGTAAATAACAGTACAATGCAGCTGTACATTGTAAAAGAGGTCATAAAACACAGCTAAAATATAAGTATAAATCTATTTTTTTCTAACAGTACATTTTGGCATGGCATGTACATTAATGCTACTTGTAAATAGTGCAGGGTATATATTCTATTTCACTACAAAAATAGGACCTACTACACTAAAGTGGAATAGATGCAAGGATGCAATATGCCATTTCACTAGATATCTTTGTTGCGAATACACAATGTCCAAGAAATTAATATTAAATATTTTTATAAAACCTTTAGAATGTTGCTGCACAAAATACAAGAAAAGCAAACAGATGCGCTTTGCTTTTTTTGGTTTAAAATAGAACTTCACTCAATAATAAATTAATTAAAACTTAAATCTTTATTATGTCTATCTATCTATCTAACGGCCGAATGAAGTCCACTGCTGGACACAGGCCTCCCCCAAAGATCACCACAACAACCGATATGGATGTGATGTGGGCTCATTGGGGGGTTTTGCCATAATCGCCACGCTTGGCAGGCGGGTTGGCGATCGCAGTTGAGTTGTTAATGTACTCGAAAGACGCTGCTGCCCATCCTCCGGCCAATCCCTTAGTCGACTTTTACGACACCCACGGGAGGAGATGGGGTGGTGGCATTCTGAGCCGGCATTTATTATGTGTGCGTGAACAACTGATGGAGTTAACATTAGTGTACATGAAAAATTATTAGAACACATGTTTACATTATGTAAACAACACAATTTACTGTTTAAAAAAATTACTATGAAGTATCTTTATTATTACAGGCATTTTATGCTTTTAAGAAGGAAAGTATTTACAAAATGACAACATGAATAACACCATACCAACATCTGTGTAGTGTCTGGATTAAGAATATAGCACCACACCATCTCCTCTCATTGATGTCGTAAAAGGCGACTAAGGGACTTTAAGACAGAGGAATGGGCAGCAGCATCTCTTCTGCGAAACAGCAGCCATACTGCGCTCACCAACCCACCTGCCAAGCATGGTGAGTACTGGCAACTTCCCGCTAAAATGTAACTGTTTGTTTATGGGGAGGCTTTTGTTCAGCAGTGGACATTTTTTGGCTGATATGATGAATTTTTGCAAATTTTTTTGTTTTCATTCATTATTTCGGCCGAATGAAGTCCACTGGTGGACACAGGCCTCCCCCAAAGATCACCACAATGACCGATATAGGTGTGTTGTGATTGGGAGGTTTTGCCATAATCGCCATGCTTGGCAGACGGGTTGGCGATCGCAGTTTGCTTGTTAATGTACTCAAAGGACGCTGATGCCCATCCTCTATCCTTTATTTTCATTACTATCACACAAACCACTTTTTTTAAAAGTGTTTTTACTGTGCTCCATTCAATAACATAGCATATAAAAGCAGAATGGGCAACAAAAGAACATTAAACTTAATATAAGTTTCAAAATAATATAAATTCATTTCAGCCAGCTACAACTGCAGCACTACTGAAAACAAAGAGATATAGCAAATTCTAACACAAATCACATACTCAATCAAGATCTTGCAGGTAATTTACAAACTCAGTGCTATAAAAAAAATTCAGAAAGTAATTCATTGGTAATAAAATGCAAATATTGCTTTGGAAATGCCCAAGGTTTTTACTAACTGCAAGATCATAAACTGGTAAATTTACACTATGAGGGATTTAATGATCAGATTCCAAAACAAAGGAACCTTAATTGTTTGCAGCTCATTGGCCGTAGCTTGTGGTGCAGCCACATTTGGCAGGGAGCCACTGCGGAATGAGCCCAAGCCTTGTGTTGCTGGCCGGAGTGTAGAATCAACATTATCACTAGGCTCAGGGGGCGTTTTGACTCGTGCTATCTTACTTGAATTAACCTGTAATCATGATGCCTGAACATCTCTTGACTGTACTCTCATATGGCAGATTAATAGTTGTTTAATATGAAATTAGGAATTAACATCCATACAAAACGCATGTTTATGAAAACATTATTTTTAATAATTACTATTTCATTATAAAATTGCTAGAAATTTACTCTAATATTATAACAAAACATTGTTAGTATGTCTAGACCGACAATATGTCTATCATTAGATGTACAAATATATTCATTGACAAGACATGACCAAGTATTGTTATCAGTTATGATACAGGAAAAAGAATTTATTTTCCCTTAGTTTCATTAGGAAATGTACACTCATAATATTCTAACTAGCTATTGTGTAGGATACCAAATAGACCTACAATTCATTTTGACAATGACAATCATGAACTATACACAGAGCCAAATGGTATTCTGCTATTGAGATAAATAAAACATTTCTATCACACAAGTGTTTAGGCGCAATATGTATATTGTAATGGATTATTGTTTACGTCGGCGGGCACATTTGACGGCCAGGAAGCGACTGCTTGAGTAAATAGGCGACGTACCTTTTGGGTTGCGTCGGAAACTTCGCGCATAATTTTTTCAAATGCAGCTGTTTCCTCAGCCTGCTTTTGATGATGAAGGGCAATTTTTTCACTAAATTTTCTTGGATTCGCCATGATGGCCAGTAAACATTTATTTTTCTCGTTTTTACATCACAATTTTTAGCGTTCAAAGACCCAAAACGCGCTTGACTGTCAGACATAAATGTATGTTGCCATTTTAGAAAAACATAGTGAGGTAATCATGTAGTAAGTACATCATACACGGCATGAAGTTATATCTTTTATTAAAACATTTGTAATTGTTCTTGAAGTTGTTGTTGTACAGAGTTCGCAACAAATATCGTGGTGAGCACGACATGCAAGTAGGCGCTTGACATGACATGGATAAAATTAGGATAGTATTTTTTAAAATAAAAGATTTAACTTCATGCCGTGTATGAATAGAATAGAATAGAATAGAATATTTATTTGTGAAACATAGGTATTTACATACAAAGGTCTTAAATAGTTAGGTAGTGCGCTATGCTTTGCCAATCATGACATACAAATAGGTAAGTACTTACAGATAACATTATATTCTACTGTTACTGAAAACTATTGTATTAATTAAAAATATAAATTTAATGATATAAGTATTTAAGAATATAATAAATTTAAGTAATTGTACTATAGTAAGCATTATTACTATTAACATTTATGTAATTATAGTTATAGAGATTTATCATAAAGAAACTCATCTAGAGAATAATAACATTTTTCAAGCAATAACCCATTAAGTGTTTTTTTGAACTTATGTAATGGCATACTTTTTATTTCATCGGGTATTTTATTATACACTTGGGGAGCAACACCAAAGAAGCTTTTTTTCATTAAAGAAGTTTTACATTTCACAAGGCATAATTTATTCATATATTGAGCACGTATAGGTGTTTTCTTTGTTGTATAAAGTTTTTTAAATAAATGTGGATTTATTTTAACAAATAATGCAGTTTCCAGGATATACAAAGCTGGTAAGGGTAATATTTTTAAGTTTTTAAAATATGGAATGCAACTATCTGTTGTTTTTAAACCACACATTGATCGAATACATCTTTTTTGCATCCTGAATACGAGTTCCCTATTTGCTGACTGTCCCCAAAAAATAACACCATATCGCAAAACCGAGGCGACTAATCCATGGTAAGCTGTTAATAGTGTATCATTATTTACTGTTTTTGAAAGTTGAAAAAGTAGATATACTGATTTGCTTAATCGCTTGCAAATTTCCTCCAAATGTGGTTTCCAAGTTATTTTACTATCTATAGTTATACCCAAGAACTTCGCATTACTGGCATTAGTGGATTCTTAAGCCGTTGGTGAAAGTGCATAATTTTGGTTTATACATAGATTAATTATAAGATTATTATCGTTAAGCCAATTTATTATATGAAATATAGAATTATTGATGTCACTTTGATAACTGTTTGGGTTATTGCATTCTATAATGGCCGTGCTGTCATCTGCAAAGAGTACCATTTTGTGTTCTGTGATTTTTGGGAGGTCATTTATATATATCAAAAAAAGCAGGGGTCCCAGAACGCTACCTTGAGGCACGCCATATTTTATATGCCTTATTTTAGAGGTATATGTGGTTTCTAATTTACTTATAGGACAAATTCTAGAGATTTCCGTACATTGTGATCTATCACTTAGGTAGGATTCGAGAAGATTAAGAATGTTCCCTCTAATGCCATAACCATCTAATTTTTGCAGTAATATTTTATGGTCCACAAAATCAAACGCCTTCGTCATATCTGTATATATAGCACAAACACGATTTCTCTTATCGACAGATGTCATGACACTAGACAGCAGGTCAAATAGTGCCATATTAATATTAATATTTTTTCTGAATCCCTTTTGCTCATTACAAAATAGTTTAAACTTTTCGAAATAAGCGTATACGGAATTATAAATTATTTTCTCAAAAATTTTTGAGAACACCGGAATATTTGCTATTGGGCGATAGTTTTTAACATCAGTTCTGTCATATCTTTTAAAAAGGGGCTTAATAATTACTTTCTTTAAACTAGTTGGGAATATACCGTTAGTAATACAAAGATTGATCACATGTGAAAGTGGTGGCGCTATAACTTCCTTAACATATTTTATCACTTTGGTTGATATGCTATCATATCCGACAGTATTTGTATTCTTGAGACAGCTGATTATTTTAGTTATGTTTTCATCTGCAACTGGTAACATAAATAAGGATTGAGACGTCAGATTTTTATTGATGTGTTTGTTAGTCGATGTACTATTTGTTTTGATATTGTTTTCAACCACCTCAATAAAATATTTATTAAATTCATTTGCTATATCCATGGGGTGTGTAAAAGTTACATTATCTTTTGTTATAGATAATATTGGTTCTTGGGGCAAACAAAATTTACATTTATTTATTAATTGCCAGGCTGCTTTAGATTTATTTTGTGAAGTATTTATATAATGGTTATTTTGGGCTTTCTGAGTTAATTTTATTATTTTCCTATAAAGTGTAGAATACTTCTTAAAAATACGTTTATTTTTTGAATTACGATGAAGTCTATATGCCCAAAGTAGTTGTCTCTGTTTTTGACTACATAACTTAATTCCTCGAGATAACCATTTAGCCTTTTTATTAGTATTTATAGTGACAATTTTTTCTGGAAAGCATAATCGATATAATAGCAAAAAGTCATCTATAAAATGTTCATAAGACTCATTTGCATCTTTAGATTTGTACACTTGCAAAAAAGATAAACATGCCAAGTGGTATTTGAACTTAGCTAAATTATATGCTGAAATGTCTTGTTTTTTAGTTTTCCAGAACTTTAGTGTACAGATTTTATTAATTGGTACTTTGAGTAATTGAGAAGTATGATCTGAAAGAACTAGATCCATTATTTCCGCTTTACATTCTTTTTGGTAAGAGTGTGCAAAGTTGTCTATGCAAGAGTTACTACTCAATCGAGTTGGTTCATGAAGTGCTAGTTTAAGATTATATTTCAAAAGAAAATATTCAAATTCTAGTGTAGTTTTGTTTCTTTTCAGTACATCGATATTGAAGTCTCCAGTTAATATAATATTTTTATTTGTAGTTGAACAGATTTTCCGCAATATATTGTCCAGCCTTTCATACAACACGTCATAATTATATTTAGGTATTCTATATACGCATACAATGATTATATTATGAGCTATCAGCTCTATACCACAGCATTCTAAAGCACCAGCTACTGACTGTTTTGCTATATCTGTTAATTCTCTATAATGTAATCCCGCTCGAACCAAAATACAGGTTCCACCTCGTTTAACATTTCTCGAAAAGAAGGCAGCTAGGCAGTAATTGGGTATATGTAGCAAATTTTCGTAACATCTCTCAATAAAATGTTCAGTAATGCAGATAACATCTATATTGATTCCTTTATTAACAAGCTCATCTAATTTAATTGTCAACAAATCCGATTTGTTCAAAAGTCCTGCTATATTTTGGTGAAGAATATTAAGGTAATTACTATAGAAAAAACTGAGATGTTTTTTGTGATTGTACATCAGTTAGTAAATCAGTTTGGATTTTTTGGGAACAATCAACTTTTGAGTGAGTGGCGTTTATGGTGTTAAGGTTTAGGATAAGATCTTGCAAATCTGATATAACAATATATAAGCCTTTATCATTTAAACTCCCATACCTCTGATTATATGTGTCATAAGTATATGGAAGATTGCAATTGGAGTCCAATATGTACGCATATTTAAATGTCTCCACATCCATGTAAATTAAATTATTGAAAGTATCTATTCGGCAGTTAAACATAATGTTATTGTTCTCCATATATTTAAAAGTTGGTAGACACACTATAAAATTAGTGTGAGTTAATGATTCTAATTTTTCCCGAATATACGTGACAAGTTCTATATAATTGTGTGTTTTCCTGAAGTCCTCCTCGCCAATATGAATAATACAGTAATCCGAGTAAGTAAAGTTTTGCACTTTTTTATCAATATTGTTTAAAATATGTTTTAATCCACATCTAGGCATACGATAATGACAGATATTATAATTACCCATGTGAATTCTTTCGCTCATTTTATAATATATTCTATTTGACGTTTCACTACTCAGAATACAAATTTTATGTTTTGCAAGGGGCGGCGATGGATTGTTTTCGGTAATACCGTTGGGTGATATGACGTTTTGAACGCTTCTAGCTCCCGTATCAACTTGAGGTGTGAAATGTTCTCCTATAATCTGTGAAGTCTGTGTCTGTATTGTCTTCGTACGGCTAGTTATATTCTTCTTCGGTGTTTGCGGTTTCTGCTTAATTGGGCTATTAGCAATTTTTTTATAAATTTCATTTTTCTTCAATAAGTCTGAATTCATTTGATTTATTTATTTTATTTATTCATTTGATTTGATTATGATGTTGAAGTTGTTCACGAGTATCCTAGGACAAAACATCCAGTTAGGTGGGTCCCCCGTCTCAGCTGGGCAGCTCAAGGCGAGTCTTTATCCTGTGTGTGTGATACCAGTGATGACATATTGCACAGAGACAGGTCACTGGTCGCTCACCATGCGCCATAAAACAAAGCTCAAGGTCACTTAGTGAGCTATGGAGAAACCTATGCTTGGTATTTCTCTACACAATCGAATCCCCCGAAAAACCCGTAAAAGCTAAAAGGATTAGTAACCTGAAGTGGCAATGGGTGGGGCACATAGTTCGTATGACTGATGGCCGTTGGGGCAGATAGGTACTCGAGTGGAGACCACATACTGGAAAATAGCATGGAACAGCCTCAAACGGATGGACAGATGACCTGGTAATTTACCAAGGGTGTAATACTGACTTTTCTGGTAGGGGTATGATTGAAACCAGTGCTGCAGGCTAACATCAGATTTTATTTTTTGTGACCCCGGGGAAAACGGTGGTGCGTGGTACGTGAACTTATAGGCACGCAGCGAGGCTTTAGAGGGATCCTTTATAATCCCCAAGATGTGACTGGGTCGAGGGAGATGCACCTGGCCTTTTTACAGTTGCCTCCCTACAGCTAGATATGGTGACCGCTTTACAGTTATCCCCTCAGACCGACTCGCGACTACCTACTCATACCGATTTACCTCTGAGAAGACGGCTGTACACATGTAGTCATGTGCCTTCGTATGCGCAGCTTAATTCACAGTGAGGCTTCGGGGGGATACTTTAAAAAACCCCGCGAGATGCCCCTTGAAGGGGAAGGTCTTTACATTCACCTGCCCTCTGCTAGAAGGGGTAACCGTTTAATAGTTACCCTCACCGAAATATGCTCAAAGGCAAAGGCATTCTAATGCCACCACGGCTGATGCGTTCATTTTTACCCAACTTCATAAAGGAGGAGGTTCTTAATTCGATGCGTTTTTTTATGTTTGTACATAGATTACTTGACGATTTTTTGATCGATTTTAGCCATGATTTTTTAATAGGTGCTTTCGATCTGGTCCCATGTAAATTTAATTACATTTGATTGAGTATTTTTAACCAGCTTCAATAAATAGGTTTAATTTGACTGCGCTTATCTAGATGATGTCTTAATAATTTCGATCCCTCCGAGATAAGAGAACCGATTTGAGTCATTCTTATTTTTTGTGTTAAATACTCTCGAATTGTTTTCATATAAATGTAATTAAGATATTTATTTACACTAAAAAGAAACAAACAAAACAAAAAAAGAAAGAAAAAAAACTTGATTTATAAAGTCTGGTGAGGGATGCCCCCACCATGGTTCACGCAGATTTTATAATTATAATAATCTTTATTCAAGTAACAATTACTCATTGTCTTAGTAATATTTTTTCTAATGACTATGTTAGTATTGCCTACTCAACAACATTAACTTAAATCTTATATCTTTAAATGAGCAATTCTTGTATATATATATATAATTGGAATCTCGGAATCGGCTCCAACGATTTTCATAAAATTTAGTATATGAGGGGTTTCGGGGGCGATAAATCGATCTAGCTAGGAATCATTTTTAGAAAATGTCATTTTATATGCGTTTGAGTAGTCTCAACTGAAAAATATGACTCTTCCTGACATCTATTGGCGAATAATAATACTATTTTTTGTGAGCAACTAATTGCTTTAACGACACAACAGCAGATGGCGTTGTTAAGTAACACGAAAATACCGAGCAAAGCTCGGTCATCCAGGTACTACTAATTATAAAGTATGGTACGTGAAATCCCCAAGCGTGAAACTACAAGCTTATCACTGAGGTGGAAAGCCTGCGTGGAGAGTCTGCTTGGGTCTGGCCCGCACACGGCACACCAGTGAGGTGCATCGTAGCATAGAAACAATCAACGTCAACACCTGGTACGAATTATTATATTGTATTCGAAGGGCACTGTACGATATTTGAATATAATTTGCCCACAGGTTGAACGTGTAAAAGGAAGTGCAGTATGCATATAGTTATTTTAACTTTTGTAGAACCATGCGCAAACCAGTGCAAGCCATCATATTAACTCTAACCGACAGCGCTCTTCGTTCCCTCTCAATATCTTCGTTATCCTTGAGCGGCGGTTGTCAAAATATGTCCTAGGTATTTGAACTTATAAACCCTAACCAGTACGCTATTTACCTTGACTGGAGCTATAGTTTCCGGATATCGACCACCGGCACCAAAGACCATGACCTCACTCTTATTGACAGTTTAGACCAGTTCGTGAGGTTTAGCATACTCTTCACAAATGGCTACCAATCTCCTAAGACTGCAGACTGAGGCACTCAGCAGCGCCATATCATCGGCATAACTGATGTTATATACACACGTTCCGTCAATGTAGCTGTGTGTCAGCTCGTTGACGTACAGATTAAAGAATGATTAATACCTGGCCCCGCCGGACTTCATAAATAAAGTTGTTGAAGCGAACCTACTTCTGGGACGGTGTGAACTGGAAAAAAAATGAAACAAAATGTGAAACGAAAGAGAGAAAATGTATTTATAGAAATACATTTTCTCTCTTTCATTACACATTTTCGTTTAAATTTTTTATGGTTCAAGCTGTGAGAGAAAGAGATAAAACAGGTTTCTGTATAGTTTCCCTATTCCCTATTGTCGATCAATCGCTTTCTATCTCTCTGTTCACCACATCCATAGTGTATTCATCTCATTCTCTTACGAATTAACCAAAATACAAAGTTTCACTTCTACCGCGTGTGAACTCACACATGACAATTTTATTTCTTGTTAGTGGTTTTAATACTTTTATATCGTGTACGGTTTTTGTCAGTCAGTCAGTATTTTTTATGTTTAAATAGTTTCATTGAGAACCTGGAGCCCCCCCATTCAATTGCGGGCTTGAGTAGTTTTATCCGGTAACAGTCCACTTAACAGGGTGGTGGAAGTCTATAAATAATTTTAAATAAAAGTATTGTATTGTATGGGACTTATTGCTGGGATTGGTGAAATATGGATTCACAACATTATCCTAATTTCCGTCATATCTTATGGACATAGTGTTATATATCTGTGGTGTCGGGGAGAAAGATGATAACTCTAATTTGGTCCAATTTAAGTTAGGTACTACAGTGATATTATGTATCCAAATTTTGCTTTGGTCTAACCCGGGTAACTTTAACTTAGTTACTGTAGAATTGTGTTGATGAAATCTGATGTTTCAACATTTTTCTGAAAGATTTTTGTACAAATATGACAAATCAACTTGTCATGCTGTTACCTATCATTAAATTAAAAGCTCATCGAAGTTTATGGTCATTTTTTGATAACTCATCTCATTATCATCTTGGTATTAAAATAAAACAAAATAAGCCATTATATTTTTTGGTTCAAATGAGTTACGTCCCACTTGACTGGTTTGTACCTTTACTGGATAAATTTTAATGTGTGTGTATGCTCGAATAACCGTGATAATACAGGATCAATATTTTAGCTCTGGCTCTGCAGACGAATGGCAATCTGAAATTAAAGATACGCAGCCACCTAGTCCACCTAGTCCTTTTTCTAATAATGGCTTAACTTTTTTAACTGGAAAAAACAGAAAGAGCACGGTCCTTTCTAGAAAAAGCTTAGAATGAACGCAAAGAAAAACGTAAAAAAGGCGAAGAATATGTAACTGCCAAAGGTAAATGCATATTAAAAAGAAACCAAAAAGCTGGTTTCTCAGAGAATTGTAGGGTGCAGTGTCGACACATACTTGAAGAACCAAACCAAAAGTTGTTAAACCGAAAGAACGTATTACGATTCCTAATTAAAGTAACAAAAAGAAAAGAGAAGTCACAGTCATATACAAAGTAGATGGTTTCATGTAAACTTTTGTTGAAACTAGAAGATATCAATCATCATATCAGCCACAGGACGTCCACTGCTGAACAAAGGCCTCCCCCTTAGATTTCCACAACGAGCGGTCACATGCCGCTCTCATCCAACGACTCCCAGCGACCTTTACCAGGTTATCTGTCCACCTTGTTGGAGGTCGTCCCACACTGCGTTTTCCGGTGCGCGGTCTCCATTCGAGAACCTTTGTGCCCAAACGGCCATAAATTCTACGAGCAATGTGCCCTGCCCATTGCCACTTCAGTTTACTAATCCTTTCAGCTATGTCGACAACTTTAGTTCTTCTACGGATCTCCTCATTTCTGATTCGATCTCGTAGAGAAATACCAAGCATAGCTCTCTCCATAGCTCGCTGAGTGACCTTGAGCTTTCTTGTGAGGCCCATTGTGAGTGACCACGTCTCTGTTCCATATGACATCACTGGTAACACACACTGGTTAAAGACTTGCGTCTTGAGGCATTGTGGTATTCTTGACGAAAAGACGTTGCGAAGCTTCCCAAACACTGCCCAGCCGAGTCAGATTCGACGATTGACCTCTTTCTCGAAGTTGGACCTACCTAACTGGACAGTTTGTCCAGTAGACATACTCGTCAACAACTTCGAGAACAGAGGAGCAACAGATATTGTGATGAGCACGAATGGGCATTTGACATGACTTTTGTCTTGCCCATGTTCATGTTAAGGCCCACCTGTTGGGAAACTCTTTTGAGATCATCGAGTATTGTGCTGAGCTCTTGCAGCGATTCTGCCATGACTATGATGTCATCGGCAAATCGAAGGTGAGTGATATACCCGCTATTGATGTTAATGCCGAATCCTTTCCACTCCAGTAGCTTGAAGGCATCCTCCATTGCAGCGGTGAACAGTTTCGGGGAAATTACGTCCCCCTGTCTCACACCTCTCTGCAATGGAATTGCCCCCGTGCTCTATTCAGTACTCGGACCGACATGGTAGCGTTTCTGTATGAGCACTTCAACACTTCAATGTACCGATAGTCAATCTGGCACCACTGCAGAGATTTCAGCACTGCCCAGGTTTCGATCGAATCGAAGGCTTTCTCATTGTCCACAAACGCCAAGCATAGGGGCAGATTATACTCCTCGGTCTTCTGTATAACCTGCCGCAGCGTATGGATGTGGTCTATGGTACTGAAACCTTTTCGGAAACCGGCTTGTTCGGGAGGCTGGAAGTCATCAAACCTGCGCTCGAGACGATACGTGATGACCCTTGAAAACAGCTTATAAACATGGCTCAGAAGTGAGATGGGTCTATAATTCTTTAATAGGGTGTTATCACCCTTTTTGAAGAAGAGCACCACCTCACCTCTGTTCCACGCTTCCGGCGTTGTGCCCTCGAGTAAGACGGAATTGAATAGCTTCTGAAGGACTTTAAGTACCGGTGTTCTACCCGCTTTCAGAAGCTCTGTCGTAATTCCGTCCCCACCCGGCGCCTTGTTATTTTTAAGCTGTTTCAAGGCCATCCTAATCTCGTACAGGCTGATGTCCGGGATATCCTCGGTATAGTGTCGGGTTAGTTTGGCTCGCGGGTCTTTGTCAGAGCCAATGGTAGGTATAGTAACCGAGGTGTATAACTGCCGGTAGAAGTTCTCAATCTCTCTCAAAACCTCTGGCTTAGTCGACGCTACACTGCCGTCCTCGGTCTTCAGCTTCATAATACGACATTGCCCAATCGACTTGTCTCTTGCGAACACTTTGGAGCCTTGATTCCGCTCAATCGCCTCTTTAACACCGTGGTGTTAAATGTGCGGATATCGTGACGCAAGGACTTCCATATCCGTCTATTGAGCAGTCGGTATGCTTCAGCATCACCGGAGGACTGCAGCGTCATGGAGCGTCTTTCTGCCATGAGGTCGAGAGTGTGATCGGAGAACGTTTTTGGTCTACCTTTACGGTGGGTTTTAAAGAATTTAGACCCAACCGTTTGGACAGTTTCTACAAACCTACCATTTAAATCTTCCACAGATACGCAATATTCTAGGCACTCGATTCGAGTTGAAAGCTCCCGGGGTTTTGGATATGAGCAATATAACATCTAAATCATATTGATTATTTCGTAAATTCAAATAATAATGGCTTATCATCAGTTATTGTGCAAGTAGAAGAGGTTTACAACCTACAGGCAACAAATGTTCCGAAGTGTTTTTTTATAAAATTAACGGCAAAAAAGTATTTACACCAACATATGAATATGAAATTGTTAGACGATCTGTACAAAGACGTTACAAAAAACAATAACGAAGTAGAACAAATGCGTCCAGTTAGCTGTAGCCTATTCCAAAACGTACTTAAGTCACTGAATTTAAAATTCACAAAACCTTCTAATGATACCTTTCAAGAGTAAACTAAACAGTCCTCTTCATTTTCAAAGAAAAAATCTCTTTTCTCTCGTAAAAATAATAATAAAATTATTCTATTGGTTTGGGTACCGGGTCATTCTGGTATCAAGGGAAATAAATGCGTGGACGCATTCGCAAAAAACGCTGTCACATCTAAATCTGCTTATCTCAAACATTACAGTTATGATATGTTGATGATGTTTTTCCGTAGTAATGACATAAGATTGTAACTTGTTACTTGTCTTTATTCACTAAAATCTGTACATTCATGACCGGTTTCTGAAGTTCCCAGTTAAATTCCCATTAGCTATTGATTCAATAAAGTTATGTATAAGATAAACGTAGGTTAACTATCACTCCGCTTTACAGACACCCTCTCAGAGATGTGCTTATAGGCGTGGCACCAGTGGGCGGCTCTAGTGTGATCATACGAGAACCTGGAGCCCCCTTAGGTGCCGAAGATGACCACCCCAGTGGTTTTAGCAGACAGGAGTCCGGCATGCCCCTTCGTCCTTCCCCGGGCGGAGGAAGTTCATGAAGAATTTCCACTGAGCCCAATAAGAAAAGCCCAGTGTTTCTGAATACACAACGAACCAGGCCATAACTATGAAACCAATAAACAGTTTCTTAATCTGCTGCTAAATGGGTCTGTTTAAGATATCGAGTTTAAAATTGATTTTATTATTTAATTTCATAATTAAATACTAATTTTCTTAACAACTATATTTTTTTCAAGAATATATAAGTGGCCTGGCAGTCTTTTAGTTCATATTTATTACAATTCATCGTTTATCAGAGGACTATGAACGACCAGATATCGTTCAGGTAATATCTTTTATTTTAAGAAGTCCTCAAACTAATTGTTAGCTTAGTCATTTCGTGTGTCGTGTAATTATTTATTCATTGGCAATATGCTTGCAGTTTTATTTTAAGTTTAGTGGTCTTTGCTATCGTTTGTGCTTAATTCATTCTTTAGTAAAATAGCAATGATGGAATCTAGAAAGCGAAATAAATCATTTATTGAAAGAGAGAAGATGCTTCTTATCGAAGTAGTAATGTATACTTTTGATGCATAACGGAAGCCAGATTAGGGCTGATGGTATCACTTCGGCTTATTACAGTGTACCTACTTATCAAAGCGATATCTCAATTTAAATTCTTCATCTTTAAACATTTCGAAAGATATCTCCTACGCCTATGTTTCTGTGTACTGATATATTGTGATATGAAGGAAACTCCAGTATTTCCAAATCCGACTCTCACGAACTGCTTATTATTGGTACTCAGTATGATTATTGAATATATCTTTTATATTATTGTAATATTAGGCCCAAAATTTGATGTAGTTTGCTACAAAACTTAATGTCCTATAAAGTTATCGAACCGATTAACGGCGCACATCGGCCAGTTAAGTTAAGCTAAGTTTAAACGGAGTTTATATTACACTGCGTTGTTCAAAAACACATTTTCTTAAGTTATCGAACCAATAGCGCTAATGAATAGATAAACCGCCGACAAAATTACCTCAGAAACTGACTATTAGTCACGATTCAATAAATTCGTTTTATTTATTATTTTAAAAATGATTTTTTCATGAAACTACTGACATTGGCACGCATTGTTTGCCATATTGAAAAATTGACACGGATTGACATTAGTGTGTTGATGTGTTGACTGAGTGGTTAGTTACTCTGTCAGTGCTCTATACCACAGAACAAGTAATCACTCCGCGTCCGCTGTATACAATACAATACAGTCGGTGGGTCGGTCGGGGGATGGGTATGTCATTGCTTATAAGCGAAGAGAAATAAGTGTGGATGGATACAAATATAAAATACGTTGACGATATTACTCATCGGAACATAAAATTTTGTACATTAATAATACTGAAGGTACAGTGTTGAGAGGAGCCATGCAAGAAAAATACATACTGACTTTAGATATAGGCACTAGTTCTATTCGCTCCTTTATTTATAATTCTAGAGCTGAAACTGTTGGAAAAGCAGTTGATCAGGTAATAATAAATAAACCTATAGAAAATGTTTAAGATATTAGTACTGTTCTAAGTTAGAAAGTATTGTTTTATTATTTTAGTATGTGTTTGTTTAATTTTAAATTCAGCTAGTTAAGATTATACTCAGTCTTAATTTTTAATTTATTCCAGGTAGTACTACATTACCCACACCCTGGGTTCGTTGAAATAGATCCTGATGAACTATGGACCTCTGTAGTTGGTGTGGTACAAAAATCGCTAAAAGGTCAGTAATATTTTTTTTGTTCAATAAAAGAACCATCCTGCTAAGTTTACTTACACATATTTGGATACCCAGATCCAAACAAAACCGTCGTAAGCCATACATATATTGGTTCCATTGAAACTGCAAATGCAACTTGCGTTGCAGTCTAATAGAGCCATCAAAATATCTAAATTCTTTTTACTTGTTACTTATCAAGTATTCTAAATATATAAAAATTATGTTTAATGCGTGGTTTAAACGCATGCATAAGTGTATTAATAGTGATGGTTCTTATTTTGAAAAAGTTTAATAAATAGTTTGATTTTTGCAAGACTTAATAGAACATGCTTTGCTAATTAAATAAATGTATATACAGGTTGTTTTGTGCATCGTGTGCCAAACTAAAATGGTCGACTGGGGGGGTCATCTGCTATCCTTTCAGACCCCTAAACATTTCTCATGCCCTGTGGATTTTTTTCATCGACTTTTTATTGTTTTATTAAAAAAATACCCAAATTTTACATTCAAATACAAATTTTAAAAAAAGTAGTAGTCGTAGACTCTGAATTTTAATCTTATTTAGATGTGTATTGTATTACAGTACTTTAAAATTCAAAATTAGTGACATTGGCCATCTAGTTTTTTTTTAATTTACTCGCAAAGTTTCGGACCGAAATTATTTATTATATTATGTATATTAGATAATTCTGTATTCAAGGATGTATGGATGTTTGAGCTTAGAGAATTGCACCCCTGTATCCCCGTGCGATCCCTGTAGCCACTCTGCGCTGCAGACCGTGAAGTTTGTTTCTGCAGCGCTGGACTCCTGACAGCTGGGATGACCATACAGGCGCCCCGTAGAGACGGCGAACTTCCTCGCTCGGTCCCCTGAGATTAGGCAGCACCCGGTGTAACGCACCCACTACCCTCTCGACTCGGGGGACGAGGCACGCGAACTGCTCTTCGAAGCCCCAACGACTGTCTGCCTGCGTCACCAACGCGTATCCACGAACTGAGTGGTTCTCTGCTCCGCGGCAGTTTGTGGAACCATAGCGCCTCGGTTTTGTGAGACGCTATCTGCGGACTCAGAGCGTGGATTTTGGCTACGACAATTGCCCCGCTGGCCAACACAAGAGTGTCATCAGCGTAACAGAACTAGCTGACGCCAGCGGGAAGAACGACACGCAGGACCGCGTCGTAGGCCAGGTTCCATAAGATGGAGCCGAGAATCGAACCATGCGGAACCCCGCACGTAATCTCCCTCCGCTTTACGCTACGGTCCCTGCCCACGTAGCGAATGCGCCTATCGCGTAGATAGGCCCCTATGATGCCCTGCAGGTAGGTGGGCATGGATGATGGACTAGTGTTCCCCTAATCGCGCCCCACGGGACGGAGTTGAAGGCGTTGACGATATCTAGACCCCTCCCTCCCTTGGGAGAATAAATTTGCGTACACTGCGCAGCAGCGGCCCCCTGAGCCTTAGGGGGTTGGCTTCTTCCCCTTTCTTCCTGCCACAGTGGACCACAACTCGGTGGTCTCTACTCTGTCTGTCGCCGACACAGTTACCGCCAGTGCAGTGGGTTCCGCAGTCGCGGCAGGCACTGCTGGCAGGTCGGCCACTCCAGCGAGTTTTGCCGCGTTGCGGCCCTTCTTCTTCGGGAAGAGTTCTGTTTATTGGCAGATTCACCAGACGGTGCCACGACGCTGGTCTGGGTGGCAGTCTCGGGCCGCAGACGCCGCGAATCAGCTGCAAATGGCGGTCGTAGGCGCTGCTCCGCCGCTCAGATAAGGCCGTCAGCTTGGCATCCATCATCCCCCAAACGTCCAGGAAAATGGACTGCCAAAGATTGCTCGGAGTCGCTCACTCCACCTGTTGGCAACGGCGTGCCCGGACGCGACCGCACGCGCACTTGCGCCTTGGCCCGCAAGTTACGCGCACTACGCGTCCTGGCACCGGACACAGGGCCGACATCCGACCCTATGGCCATCCGGATTGTGTATATGTATTTCACGTATAGTCCACTTTGTTTCCACAAAGCTGATGTGTTAAACTGTAATATCACTTTTTTTTAAAGAGTGTCTATGGAGTTTTTTGTCGGCTTCTTCTCCATAAGATCAACTTTTCCGAACCGTGCACCTTAACTTTCGACTTTTCTTAAGTGCCTATTAGGGCCGATATGAAATAAAAACTTTGACTTTGACTTTGGATGCTGTCGGACTCCGACAGCGTACCCACATTCTCGCGTCCCACCTTTTTTTTCTACCATCTTTAAAACTGTTGTGTTATGATTTATATTCATGATTGATCCCACTAGTATGGGGGATTATACGGTCGACCCGGGCAGTGCCCCCTGTAACCGGGCAAGCGTAACCCGTGCTCAGGTGCCGCTGGTGCTGGGGTTGGCGTGCTCGCGACTGAACTTCCCATCAGCCATGCACCCCTCGCCGCACGCTAGCTTGGGTTTGGGGATTTTTTATAGAGGCCTTCCTCGCGATCCGGGCGGTTAAACCAAGATCCTCGACCCGGGTCGAAGCCGCGAGACGTGACCACGACACTCCAACCGAGGTCAACACGATATCGACGCTGGCAGGGAAGGGGAGTCCTCCCACTACCTGCTCGGGGCAGGGTGAGTGCACACCGAGCCCGCCGCTAGCCCGCTCATGCTCCTCCGAAACCGGAGAAGCACCCTACGGCCTACCTACAGCCCAAAAGTTGGGCCCGTCCTTGTCAGAATATTAGCCACCGGGCAACAAGGTCCTCCAGAAAGTGGAGTAGTTATTGCCTGGTGCCCAGGATGCACCGGCCCGAGAACTGCTCTTCTCCCCGGACGTGTCAAGAGGGACCAGCAGCCACCGAGCGCACGTGGAGGTTTCCTGACCTAGCACCCCAGCGCCGTTTACGTCTGCTCGATACGCATAGGCATTATTAAGCTGTATTAACGGGACAGCACCGCACGAATCGTGCAGCAGGGGTTGCATATTACAGAAAATATCCAGTGCACCCCAATCAATACAAAAGCCACGCTGCCTGCATTGCTGACCCGTAAAGTCATTCTTACAGCGTTGTTCAGGATTATCAGTCTAGGGAGATATAGTGTATATACAGATTAAATCTAATCAAAATCATTTCGTATTCAAATACATCACAATTGAAACAAAATACATGAGATGGGATGGTGCTATTCATAGCCGGCACCACACGGCATATCAATAACAATCACAAATGCACACTACCAATTACTTTAATTATACATTTTGTTTTTGGTAATTAACATGTTCGCGGACAGAACAGTCAGAGGAGCTTTGTTTATTTGTTGGTTTTAAGTTGTGTGGAGGAGCAGCAGGTCTGTCATAGCTGACGTAGAATTTCTAGATCAAGATAATATCTAGATTGTTAATATCGTTGTTATATGACAGAACTGCTGTATCCGGCCATGGTGATAAAATATAGTGTCTAGTTTGTTATAGCAACTGTAGATGTATTTGACACAGCTGACATCACCTCAATACAAAAAAAACAAGTTCAGTTTTAGGTATGGTGTGTCCACGCACGTATTAATTAATTACAATAGTAGATTTTAATATTATCTCCCACATACATATATGTATGTAAATGGACTATCTTACACTTTCTCTTTATAAGATTGTAGAAATTTATTTTGTTGGTATAACTTATAACTTCATTACTACGAATATGGGCTAGCTGAAAGACTTGTCAAAAGCCCATACGAATATCACCAACCCCTTTCATCCCGTGGGTGTCATAAAAGGCGACTATGGGTTTAGCCGGCGGATGGACAGTACATTAAGTACTTGAAGGTCGCTGCACAAAAACAAAACTGGGATCGCCAACCCGCCTGCTAAACATGGCAATTATGGCATAATCCCCAGTGAGCACACAACACACCCAGACCGGTCGTTGTTGCGGTCTTTGTTGGAGCAGGCCTCCAGCCTCTTTCCAGCAGGGAACTTATTCGGCTGAAATGATGATGATGATGAGACTTCTACGTTATTATTTTTACAGATGCTAGTCTATCTGCGAGGCAGATGACAGCAATGGGTATATCAACTCAAAGAGGCACATTTTTGAACTGGTCGCGAAGCAATGGCAAACCTTTCCACAAGTTTATTACTTGGAAGGACCTAAGGGCTGATAAACTAGTAAGACAATGGAATGCATCATATACATGGAAGGTATTTTTTTAAGTCAAATATATGTGAAACATAGATACAAGATTATGTATGTCTAGTTAGGTTAACATACATTTATGTAATTATTAAAAGAAAGGTATTCTTTCAGATATTTAAAGCAAGTTCCTACATACTTTATCTTATTTTACGGAGCAAACGATTTAAAGTCGGAAGTGTATTCAAATTTATGAACACACAGGTAAGTTGATTATAGCTTAATTTGCATGTTCCGTAATGTCCTTACTGATTTATAGTCAAATAATTAATAGGAAACAATTGCAAACCTGCTTCATATAATTTCCTTAAACGATGAATAGATTTTTAGTATAGGTAGGCATACATATCTCATACCTTTATGTTGGGATATATTAGTGCTCATTGTAGTTGTCCTGGGTCACTGCGAATACTTATATTCCTCGAAACACAGGGTATCTCGTGAATTGTTGTGAATAATGTATTTTCTAACAAACTTGTGAAGATGGATTTTGTGTAGGTGAACCAAGATGAATTTTAAAACAGTATTTAACTGATTTTCTGATCAATACTTCACAAACTTTTACTATGGAATATAGTTTATTTTAGGTTTAGGTATGCATTATTAGCACTTATTAATTTAATTTACTTTATAGTATTTAATTTTGTAAGTAGCCAGCGCCTCCTACACCGCCTCAACAAATTCCATCCTCCCAAATTGTCCCTGAGCCCATTCACCCCAGATGCATTCAAATATACAGATGGAACATACATTATAAATATAATCCACATAAAGATAAATATATTAATCCGTAAAGAAAAAACTTTTTCCCTTTGATCCAAATGTGCTTACACATTGCGAGCACGGAGCAGTGTCAGATCTGGTATAGTTAAAGGTCATATGGAGGAGTGCAGAAAGTTAAAATGTATGTACAATATGTGTTCCAAACACATTAAATCAAATTTCACTGGAATTGCATAATTTAATCCCCCCAAGTCGATTCCATCATCGGACAACCAGACGAACGGCACTGCGCCATCGTTACATTGTTGATGTCTTACCAGAAGAGTACGAAGCGCTTTGCTTCCACGTCTTTCGTGCATACTGCTAAGAAGTGGAACTCATTGCCAGACTGTGTTTCCCGACCGTTGTAACCTGGGAATCTTCAAGTCATGAACTCACGAGTGAACAGGTTTCTTATAGGCAAGCGTGCACCATCGTCGACCGCATCGTGGCATAACATCCGGTGAGATAGTAATCAAACGCCAGCCTATTCAATATATATATATATAAAGCCAGGATTTACAATGCAACCATCGAATAAAGAATTAACTGTGAAAATAACTGTTTTAGAAGAACCGAAACCGAAGTAATCAGAAAAAAGCAGGAGTAGGAAAGAAGCTACGTACCACTTCCCTCCGTAGCAAGCAGGAGACGGAAAAACCTATAGGCCATAGGCACAAAAATGGAAATTAAAAAAACTGTTAAGAGCCAAGCAAAAAAATTATACAAAAATGTATTTTAGGACTGGGTTAATAATGCAATGGGTCAGCTTGAACTCACAACCTCTTGGTGTTCAGTCTGTCTAATGGATATTTATTGCCTCTACAATTTCCAAGACTTGTTCTATCGGAAGGTATAAGTTTGCAATAACCCAGTTTTGGCGATCATGCCATACAAACAGATCCGAGGCGGATGCAATAATTGAGAACTTTTGGGTATAATATGATGACGAGTCTGAAGCAATCAATCGGAAGTGTGTGCGGGTTTTGCTAATATGCATTTGGGCCCTTACTCACTATGCCATGTGTAATCGTTTCAAGCACCAAACGCGATTGCGACGCAATAACTTTATATAACAAAGGCGCGTTCAGTATGTGGAATTATTTCACATGGCATAGCGAGTAAGGGTCGTTATCAGACAATCATAAAGTATCTTCGGTTCTTATTATTTTGATCTACACCAAAGGTTACTGAACGTTGCCCCACCAAAAAGATAAATAGTAATGACGCGCTAATTAAGTACCTGTGTGCATATTATGGGGTAGGTAGGTAGTTAATAGGATCGAGATATTTACTTAACTTCGGGGTGCTTATGTGGTATAAAATTCTAATATTCAATCAAACCTTTTATATGGTATTTTGGATTACAACTGACTTTATTCTGTTTGGGCGAGGCAAAGGTCCATTCGAACAATTTAAGAATGGTTCGAATATCCTACCTAAAACCTAATAAGCCGGCAAATTCGATCGTGAAACTCCCATGGTCCGCGGGCGACGAGGGACGGGTAATGACAGATGACGCGTAGCAGAATGCTAAACACGGTAAAAATTACTTTACGAATATGTACAGATATCCCTAAGAAAAGCTTGCATCAGTATAATTTGCTATCTGTATAATAAATACATCTATTAATAATATATAGAAAATTAAGCTAAATTGGCGACATAAAACATGTCATAATATTTGCATTATGTTAATTGCATATTAAAATTTAATAGAAAAATAATTAACTTAAAATTAATCACTGTCCGAGTCTTCACTGTATAGAAGCCTGTGCCAGTCTTCACTGTCAGAATGGAAGATATCAGAATCATCATTTAAAGATATAACAAACCTATCAAACTCTTCGTTATACATCAAGTCGTCTTTATAGTAGCTATCTTAATTTTTTACTATGTGGTCATCGCAATTTCACCATTTTTCAGTGCATAAATAACAGACAAGGTTAAAAGGGCGTATTTTTTTCTGATCTAAGCTGGAATGACGTAATTCCTTGTCTCCTTTGATATGACCCATATCATCTCGATTGGATTGAGATCGGGACGGTACGGAGTTAATTATTGTTTTGCCAGACTTTGGCTATTAATAATAGCATCAACATTCTCGCAACGTCTCTTCTAATGGAATATTATGCTTCGTTAGCCATTCTTGTATTGCCTGTTTTATGGAACTTAATGTAGGTGGTTTTTTTTTCAATTTGTTTGCAGTAGTTCGCTGCGTTATCCATAACTATCACGGAATTGTTCCGAATATTTCGCAGCAGCTGTTTTAATTTTTCGAAATTGGATTAGTTCACATATCCGTGATAGTCGCCGCTTTTGGAATGAGATTTAAATATTAACAAGCCATTATTAACTAATCCAGTGCGACCACATGCATGCACAATATTTAACCTAAGTCCTTTGCCAATATTTGTTTGAAACTCCACATTCACTGATCAATTGCCAGCAATTCGACACAGTATGCAACTTATTAATATATTTCTCGTCGAGGAAAAAAATTGTTTTCCACCTTTATCTTGAACTTTTTTATACCTCAAAGGTACCTTAAGGGTATATTGTCAGCGGGCACAATGAGCAGTTTTCGTTCAAATTGGCATTTTTATATGTAAAACCCAACCTTTGTAAGGTATTCCTTACTACTACTCACGAAAACAGTCTAATATTTCGTCTTGCTTCAATTCGGTAAATAATTTTCTTAAAGTCCTAGAAGAAGTCCCTGTTACTTCTTTCTTAATGGTATTATATTGTGGTATATTTCGCCGATCAACACCTTCAGTAAAGTTATCAGTTTCAATTTGTTACTGTGTTTTTATTTTGTTTTCTTTGGGGATTTGAATATTGCATCACTGTCATTTTCACATAGTAATTTTCCTTGGCGGTTTATATTTATGACGGTAGTATTTGTCAAACATGTGATATTAGCCACTAAGTTTGCCAAATTAACATAATTTTGGTATTCAAACGAAGCTGGACCTTCTTTGTGATTTAAAAAATATTGATATACATTGTGCGTAAATTGTTTGGCTTGACGTCCGACAACTTTGGCTATCGGCGGACTCATTTTGTGTCACAATTTCATGTGCGTGTGCACAGTGGAAATTCTTCACAGAGTATTCTCAAAATAAATACAACGAGAATGCTTATCTTCTTATATTCTTACATATGTTACCGATGACATCCGCTGGGCTATGGATAAGAAATCTTTAACTTTACTTGTTCTACTAGACTTCAGCAGCGCCTTTAACTCTGTTGATTTCGATATCCTTCTTGGGATCTTCAAATCTATAAATTTCTATCCTACCACTCTAGATTGGTTTGATTCCTATTTGCGAGGCCGCTCACAGAGTGTTCGCCTCGATGACATATTTTCTGATTGGTGTAATCTCACTACGGGTGTACCTCTGGGCGGCGTTCTCTCTCCTCTTCTATTCTGTTCTGTTTTCATTAACTTTGTCACCAAGGTAATTTCTTCTAACTTCCATCTTTACGCAGAAGACCCTGCAGCTTTACCGACATTTTCTAGGTCCTGATGTGGAGCGGGATCGGGAGAGGGCCGATCCCGCTCGAAGAAGGAGGAGACGGCGCCGGGGTAACAACCGCCCTGGCGCCTAATTCCGATACGCCTGAAAACCCCTGCCGTTGCTATAAGGTGGGGGACCTCTGGGTTCGCGGGTGCGTAGGTTGGGGAATCTGCGTGCCCACACTGAGCGACCCAAGAGGAGACGGTAGCACGCATGTGGTCACGCGCTGCCGTGGGACGCTTTGGGGGATCCTTTACAATCCCCCGGGGGGTGACTGCTTTACAGTCACCCTCTCCGAGATGTGCCTATAGGCGTGGCACCAGTGCCCGGCTCTAGTGTGATCATACGAGGACCTGGAGCCTCCCTTGGGTGCCGAAGATGACCGCTCCAGTGGTTTTAGCCGGTAGGCATACCCCTTCGCCCTTCCCCGGGGTGAAGGAAGTTCATGAAGAATTTCCACTGGGCACCAATAAAAAAAAAAAAAGGTCCTGATGTGGAACATGCTGTAGCCTACATGAATCAAGACCTGGAGAGCATTAGTGTATGGGCAAGGTCCTTTGGGCTGCAAATAAATCCAGGAAAATCCCAGGCCATGATAATTGGCAGCCGAAACATGCGTATCAAGCTTGATGCTGCGACTTTAACACCTCTCCACTTGAACGGTGTTCAAATTGATTACAGTGACTCAGCAAAAAACTTAGGGGTGTTTATGGACTCTAATTTGCCGTGGAGAACACAGGTTAAGGAAGTCAGTAAGAAAGTTCACTTCACCTTTAATTCGCTGAAATATCTCCAGGCTTTTTGCCCTTGAAAAGAATCTCTCTTGCTCAAACTCTTATTCAGCCCATCATAGATTACGCGGATGCCTGCTATGCCACAGAGGAGCTCTTGCATAAACTTGAACGATTACAAAATGTATGCATTCGTTTTGTTTTCAATTTTAAAAAGTATGAGCATGTCTCCAACTTTCGTAAAGAACTCAAGTGGCTCCCAATTCGTCTTCGCAGAAACACTCGGATATTGTGTCTCCTCTTTAATATCCTTCATAACCCATCATCTCCAACATACCTGCGGGAACGATTTTCCTATACTTACAACACTGATATGCCTGCATGTCTCATCTTAGAACCATCCTCAACATCCCACCCCACAAAACTGACTTCTATTCCTACTACTTTTCTGTACATGCGGTTAAATTATGGAACTCACTCCCGCCTGATATAAGGAACTGTACCACCGTCACTGTATTTAAAAAAACGCCTGAAAGAGCACTATCTTTCCACGTCTACATAGTTGAATATGTATTTTATATTTGGATATGTATATTTATGTATGTGTGTATTTATATATATTTATATTTTATTTGTTGTATATTAGTAATTATATGTTTATATTTTTTGTTTACACACTGTCTACATTTCATATTCAAACTCTGCTCTCGCAGGTTTGCTGGAAGAGATTTCTTAAGAAATAACCAGTACCTTTGTACCTTTTAGTCCTATATCATCTTTCTTTATTTCGTAGTTAGTTCATAGTTTCTGTGTGAGCATACATAAAAAAAAATTAACATAAATTTAATGAGGGTCAATTACTCATACACAATTACATGTTTACACCTGGCAACCTTTCATTATTGCCTGAAAAAAGGTAGGCAACCTTACTTGGCGTTTTATTTACATCTACACATTCATCTTATGGAAAAGATTGGAATTTTAAAAAGTGCGACTTCTATCACCTCTCTGACTTGCTTTCTGAAGCCTCTTGGAGTGACGTACTTGAAACTGACAACGTGCAAACAAGCACCGAACACTTTTATAACATTATTTATAATATATTTGACATTTGTATTCCTAAGAAAAGTCGTAAGAATACCCTGAGTACTCGTTATCCGGTGTGGTTCACTAATGACATAATCAAAGATACGAAGCGGAAATTAAAATTGCACTCTATTTGGACACAAAGCAAATGCGAGCAGGCTTACAAAGAGTTTTCACAATTACGGGCTTCATTGAAGTTTCGTATTTCACACGCCCAAAAATCACACATAAAGGATATTGAGGATAATATCATCCTTAATCCACGTGCTTTCTGGCAGCATATTTCGAGCCTGCGGTCCAAAGGAGGTTTCGAACCTCACATATGCTACAATGGCGAAACCTTTAGCGGTATTAAAGCTTCTGAGGCGTTTGCTGAATTTTTCTCTGCAGTTTTTTTGCCTGATGTACCCCAATTGGACGCCGAAAGCATAAACCAGTTAGAAAGAAGTCACACGAGCAACTATGTCAATATATTTAAGATTACTGCAAGTGATGTAGCTTTTGGGATTAGAAATCTTAAACCCAGCGCCTCCATTGGGCCCGATAATATTCCTCCGTGGTTCATGAAGCAGGGTCTAAAATGCCTGATTCGCCCGCTTTGCCATATTTTCAACTTGGCACTAACTACCGGAGTTTACCCTTCACGGTGGAAGCTTTCCCGAGTCATACCTATTCCCAAAAGCTCCAACAAATCATCTGTTGAGGAATACAGACCCATTGCTATATTATCATCACCAGCAAAAGTATTTGAAAAAATAATTCACACACACATTTATAGACAGGTGGAGCAATACTTATGTAATGAGCAACACGGTTTTAGAAGAAAAAGATCGGTCAACACTAATTTACTTACAGTAGTCGATTATATATCGACTCGGTTAGATCGAAGAGGCCAAGTAGATGTTCTCTACTTTGACTTCCGTAAGGCATTTGACCGAGTCGATAATGATTTACTGTTGACGAAATTATGTGCTGCGGGTTTTGCACCACGGCTACTAAGGCTTGTTGCCGATTATCTCCGGGATCGTCAGCAATATGTAAGGTTGGGCATTTACGAATCACATCCATACCATACGCGCTCTGGGGTCAGTCAGGGGTCTATTCTTGGACCTCTTCTATTCACTCTGATGATCAATGACATTCCTGCCATCATAAAACATGCTAAGTGTCTTTTATATGCAGACGATCTGAAGTTGATTTCAGAAATAAGGTCTGTGAGTGACTGTGTGAAGCTGCAGCGTGATGTAGACGCAGTTTACGAGTGGGGAGTGGCAAACAGAATGGAACTCAATGTATCCAAATGTTATGCCATGACTTTCGGCCGCATGTGGCAACCCATTGATTTTCAATACAAGATAAATTCCAAAGACATTACAAGATCTACAGCAATCAAAGATTTGGGTGTCACATTCGACCGAAAATTAACATTTCATGACCACATTTCTATAGTTGCCAAGGAATCCTACAGAAGGCTAGGCTTTGTGCTGAGGAATTGCAGCGATTTCAAGAGTGACCATGTCATAAGGCTCATCTTCGGAGCCCTAGTTCGCAGTAAGCTTGAGGCCAGCTCATGTGTTTGGCACCCACATGAGAGTACTTACACTCTATTACTAGAAAAAGTGCAAAAAGCCTTTCTTCGCTTCCTTTATAAGCGCATGTATGGGTATTACCCATACAGGTATCCGACGAAGTTCCTCTTGGGCTACTTAGGCTATAATTCATTAGTAGTAAGACGATCGAATGACCAACTGCTCACTATGTGCAAGGTTCTCCGTGGAGGAATAGACACCCCAGATCTCCACAGTGAACTGTTACAGCTCTTCACTCCGAATAATTACCGCCGTAACAGGAGACACAAACTATTCTCAGTTCCCTCATGCCGAACTGTCGCGCGTGCTCAGTCCCCTATTCCGCGAACCCTCACTGCCCTCAATGCTCTCCTAGACGCAAAACCTGATTGTGATGTGTTTGCGGATGAATGGAAAGTGATTTTGTCAGAGTGTTTGGAGTACTGTGAGAAGAATGTGTGAATGTGTGTGTAGCTTTAATGTATATTATATGTCCGATATTATATTATGTAATTCAGTATTTTTCTGTTCACTAAACCTTATTTATTTTTTATTATCGCGCCTATATTTATTTATTTTTTGACATCACTTTATAATAATATGCAATCTACTATGTATAATTGTATTTCATTGCTGTTATTGTACATACTTAGAAATTAATTATTGTAATTGGCCACGGCCGTGTAATTAATTGTATTTGAATAAATAAATAATAAATAAATCTTCATTGGTGTTGTTTTATGGCCCTGTATAGCAGTACCTATTGAAACAAAAATACTGTTCAGGGATACGGGGCGGATTATCTATATATATAAAAAAATGTGTTCGTTTGTTCAAAATCGTAAATCTCCTAAAGTTCTTTACAGGGTCGTACATATCGTTTTATTCATATACGCGCATGTTTTTATTAAACCAGGAGACCCATAATTGTTTTTTTATTATTCAGAATCAAAATCGTGCTGTCATTACGTGCATTTAGCCACAGCAACGCGTGGCAGGGTAAAGCTAGTACATTATAAATCTGTACATTGTAACGTGGTTTACAAGTTTGCTGAAGCAAACTTTTTAGTTCTCGATTACTAGCGCCCAGTACCCCTAGTACGAGTTTATTTTTGCAATCGAAACGTAATAATAAACTACACGTTTACTGCGTTCGGCGCTCCGATTGGTTGAAGAGTTTGGTGCGGGCCAAACGCAGCGTCGAACTCGGTAACCATGTAGTTTACTATTTCGATTCGATCGTGAAAAGAAACGCACTAGGGGTACTGTTGGTGAGTACTGGTTGGTTCAAAACGCATGCGCGCAGAGAGCTCTGTCTGCGTGACGTTTTGATTTAAAAGGATTCTGAATTCGAAACGGTTCTGTAATTGTGACTGATTTGAATTTGGATTGCCGGACTGGATAGTTCTTGAAAAACGTCATCCACCATTAACACAATTCTTTTCAATTTTCTGTTGTTTTTTTTTCGGACAAATTGAAAACAGTCATCACATGCGTTAGTAAGTTATTATAAATTGTATTTAAAGACATTTTGGTGATTTTTTATAAAACATGTTATTTACCAAGCAGAAGATAAACTAAGTTTCAACAAGAATTATTTTTAAGGTAAATTTATTATATACGTATTCTTTTACATAGGTATTTAATTATCTTATTAACTAGTGGTACAAAATATATCCATAGGATCCATTATGGATCCTCCTATTCCCCCAATTCCTCCGGACCCCCCTGACGCTACAATTCCCCCAGCATCTTCCGTAGGTCATGGCAAGCGTCGTATTAATGATGCCGAACCTATTGTTTCGGCCAAAAAAATGATCATAGATAAAGAAATGGCAGTAGCATCTATCAAAAGCCTTTATGTTCACCCTATTTTTGTGATGGGGATTAAAGCTACAATTCCTCTGATAAAGGCTCATTTTTAGTTCACCTATCTAGGTCTGATCCTGATCCCGCTTCAGGGGCTACTTTTCGTCCTATTAAGTTTGGTAATTTTTTGTCCAAAAATAAAGTAACGAATATTCGCCCTGACGGTCTTAAAAAAGTAGGCAGGAATAAAATATCAGTGGAGTTTTTTACTGGTGATGATGCTAACAAATTCTTAGACAACCCAATTTTGGGTATGAGTAAATATGAGGTCTCCATCCCCTCTTATAATATAACGAAAATGGGATTAGTCCGACAAGTGCCAGTGGATATGTCGATGGACGAGTTCGTCGAGTCTGACATTACCAAGCGGATGCGGACAAGTTTTAAAGGCGCGTAGACTCAACCGTTAGTTGAATGAGAATGGACGGACAACATGGGTTCCGACTCAGACAATCGTAATTACTTTCCAGGGTCAAGTTCTTCCTCAAAGAATTTATGCTTATCAAGTTATCACACATCACTCCCTGTTGAAACATACCATTCTCCAACTATTCAATGTCTGAATTGTTGTCGATTCGGACATATTAAATCACAGTGCCGGTCAAAGGCCAGATGCTATCGATGTACTCAACCTCATTCCGGAGAGAGTTGTGAGGTTGAGGAATCCATGGCTACCTGCCTTCACTGTTTGGGCCAACGCTTCGCTAATAGTGGGAGTTGCCCAGAGTTTGGGAGACAGAAATCCATTAAGCTCATGATGTCACAGGAAAATATTTCGTACGAGGAAGCATCTAGGCAACACCCTAAAGTCACAAAACCATATTCCGAAGTGGCCTGTTCCCAAAACATATTTCCATCCCAATCTTCTTATTCATCTTCCCAATCTTCTTATTCATCTTCCCAATCTTCTTGTTCATCTTCCCAATTCATTCCTAGCCAGTTCCCTTGAGTAAATCATTTGACAAAGCTGCCCATTAAGCAATTGTAGCTGATGAGCCCTCTTCCTTACCTAATGGTTCCGCCCTAATTTCTCGTCAACTGAGTTCATCAGATCCTTCCCAAGATGATAATCTCTTAGAATGATTGTTAAGTATCATTTTAAGTATTATTTCTCGTAATAATTCCAATTTACCGCCCCACGTTGCCCAGAAACTGACTCAAATCTTCTCCCTAACTAGCAATTATGGATCCAGTCTCCATTTTCCAATGGAACGCGAAAAGCATTCGTCCTAAAAAACATAAGCTTCTTTACTTAATTAATAAATTTCTCCCGTCAGTCATTGCTATCTCGGAGACATGACTGGTACCTGGTTCTCGTTTTCGGATTTCTGGGTACTCGTGTCTGCGAGATGATAGGGCTGATGGGTATGCGGGTAGTTGCTTTATTTATTAGACACTTCCTTCCCTTTCCTTCTAAGTGCCTCTTCCCCCTGTCTCCCCTGAGATTAATATTGTTGCCGTAAGGTCGTTTAATATTACTTTCATCTCTGCGTACATCCCTCAACCCCATTCGAGTTTAATCCCTGATATTTCACTTGTAATCTCTTCTGTCCCTTACCCGATTATATTAATGGGTGATTTTAATGGTCATCATTCCTCATTGGGTTCTAGCCATGATGATTCTTTTGCTATTTCCCTCCTTGAGATGTTTGATGAAGCTAATATCTGCTTCATTAATAATGGTTCCCCTACTCGAAGAGTTCGTCCCTCTCAAAATCCTCACTCTGCTGTGGATCTAACAATATGCTCTACCTTATTGGCCTCCTCCCTGTCCTGGAATGTTCTTACTCATTCTCATGGCAGTGATCATTAACCTATTGTCATTTCAATCTCTGATAAAGTAACTCCCATGCAAAATTTTAACCCGTCCCTTAAATATAGATTAGCAGAGGATAAGTGGTCCTCGTATTCTTGTTCTCTTGAAAGGAGATTAGAATTTCGTCCTTCGCCTGACAACAACAATCATGAAGATTGCTATTCTAAATTTGTTGAATCTGTCATCTATAGTGCCAATGAATGTTTCCCAATAAAAAAACAATTCAAATTTAAAGTTTCAACCCCCTTGGTGGGACTCAGAATGTACAAAAGCAGTATCTGAAAGGAAAATAGCGGAACTTTATTATAATGCAAATATGAATTTTGATAACTTTTTAAATTATCAAAAGAAAGCTGCAAAGGCAAGAAAACTTCTTTCTGAAAAAAAGAAAAAGGGATGGATTCACTTTTGTGAAACTCTGTCCCCAAGGACCCCATCCTCTTTAGTTTGGAAACTAATCAAAAGATACAGAGGTTCATGTAGCTTTGTCGACTTGACAGTTAAAGACACCTTGTCATGGCTTGAGTCTTTCTCAGATAAATTGTCCCCTCCTTTTGTACCAAATAGTACCAAATATGGACTATTTTCCCTCTATTCCAATTCGTCTCCCATCCACAAATAGTTTCGATCAACCATTCTCGTTCCGGGAACTTCAACTCGCGCTTGATTGTTTAGTTGATTCTTCTCCTAGAGCAGATGGAATCCCATATTCATTTTTAAAAAACGCTTCAGTTAAAGCTAAGGAATATTATCTAGAACTAATAAATAGTTTCTTCGAATATGGCATACTGCCTAAACCACCGAAAATCCAAGTTGTAATTCCTATACTGAAACCTGGCAAGGACCCTTCTAATCCAAGTAATTATAGACCTATTGCTCTATCATCAGTTTTGTCAAAAATCACAGAACATATTATTAAACATCGACTTGAATGGCTTGTGGAGAATAGAAATTTGTTGGCAAAAACTCAGTATGGTTTCAGAAAAGGTTTGAGCACAATGGATAGTCTTAGTATTTTAATTACTGATATTCGTGTTTCTTTTAAAAAAAAAAAAGAGTATTTAGTGGGAGTGTTTCTTGATATTATATATGTTGATGCTCTCCTCTGTATTCGTCGACAGTATCTCGCTAACAGGTTTTTCTTTAAACTTGTGCAAAATTCTGATCATCCCCTTCTTCACAAACTAGACCAACTATCTGATATAATTGACTTTAATAGTCACTGTTCAAATTATAAAATCCCTTGTCTTCTACGAGGGCGGCACTGAAAATTTCGGGAATCAAGGAAGTGACACAACATTACTATTTAAAAATGCATTTATTGCTTTTCGAAGTATTCTCCGCAAAATTTGACACATTTTTCCATACGATGGAACCAATCATTGAAGCAACCATTCCATTCGGAAGTTGGGGTCTCCAAAATGGCCGTTTTGTAGGCGTCCACAGCTTCTTTAGGTGATGAAAATCTCTGTCCACGCAATTTATTCTTTATTTTAGGGAAAGTGTAGGAATCATTAGGGCTTAGGTCGGGGCTGTACGGCGGATGGTCTAATAATTCTATGTTTTCTTGCTCTAAAAACTCTTTTGTTCTGTGCGCGGTGTGAGAACTCGCATTGTCGTGATGGAGGATGATGCGGCGGTTGCAGTTCTCTCTACGGAGTTCAGAAACGACCTGTGGCAAACAAATGCTAGCATACCATTCTGCATTAACCGTTCTTTGTCCCTCAAGAGGAATAGTCGTAACATGGCCGGTTTTGGAGACAAACGTGGCCACCATTTTTTTTGCAACACTCCGTGAACGAACTATTTTTGTTGGCTTTAACTCATTTTCGAACACCCAAACTCGTGACTGGTTTTTTGTTTCGGGTTCGTACGCATATATCCAGGATTCGTCACCTGATGCGATGTTGTATACAGCATTTGAGGATCCTGCGTGGAATCTTTCGAGAGTTCTGACGCACCAAGTAACGCGAGCCGCTTTTTGCTCTTCACATAGCAAATGCGGTATCCATCGGGAAAACAACTTTTTTACACCTAATTGTTCATGCAAGATTATTTGTATTTGACTCATGCCAATGTCTAAAGTTGCCTGAATTTCGCGGTATGTCACATGTCGATCTTCCTCAATCAGCTTACGCACAGCATCAATGTTTTCTTGGGTGACTGCAGTTTTTGGACGACCTTGACGAGGATCATCACTGAGCTTGACTCGTCCACGTTGAAATTCAGCAAACCAACGATAAATTGTGGTTTTGGATGGGGCTTCATCACCAAATGCAGAAATCATCCGGTCAACACACTGTTTTTGTGTTAAACCACTTCGAAAGTCATAATAAATCATCGCTCTTGAATTTACTCGAGTCAATTCCATTTTCTCAACGACTAAACAAGTTTGACAAAACCTTGTGACAAGACCGTGAATCTTTTTTTAAATAAATAAATGGTATTCGATTTGTAAAACCAAGGAGTTTTCAATTAAAAAGATTTTAATATGACAGGAACAGTGGAAATATTCCATTCCCGATACTTTTAGTGCAGCCTATGTACGTGCCTATCTTATGTTCACTCGTCTTCCTAATCCAATTTTTCGAAATTCTATGTTGCCACTCTATTCTGTGCCCTATGAAGCGCTGATTCATAAACCCAACATTATCTTGAACTTTGGTATAGAAAAGAGCTCAATAGAAGCGAACAGAATGTTCTCCAGCAAAGTCCTTTGTGATTATGGTAATTGGTTCACTATATATACTGATGCTTCTAAAATCTCTGATAATAGTTCTGTTGGTGCCGCTGTTTGGATTCCTTCTACTAAAATTATACTTAATTTCAAATGTCCTTCGGTCTCCTCAGTATTTACGGGAGAATCTATTGCCATCTTGGAAGCCATTTTATTTGTGAAATCTCATAATTTAAATAAGTCAATAATATTTTCGGACTCTAAAAGTTGTCTCCAATCTATCTTATCGAACCCCTTTCGATCTAAATCCAGGTTTCCAATTATTCTTACAATAAGAGATCATTTATATCAGTGTCACAAATTAGGTATTAATATTGTTTTGGCCCTAGGTATTATTGGTAATGAATCGGCTGATTCGTGTGCTAAAAATGCTGTTCATTCCGGCTCTCTTGCTCATTCTGAGATATATTCCCATGATATTTGCTCTTCCTTAAAATCAATTATGTTCAACACATGGTCCAAAGAATGGCAATCTTCTAAGTCCTTAAAAGGTAAATTTTATGGTGATATACAACCTGAAATTCCTCACAAACCTTGGTTTTTTAAATACCAGTTATTAGCTAAAACGACAACCACAACGATTTGTCGTTTACGTCTTAATCATTCTTGCACCCCTGTTTTCTTGGCCAAACTTAGGATTAGACAGCACTCTCACTGTGAATGTGGTTTAGATGAAGGAAATGTGGATCACATTTTCTTCTGTTGTCCTAAAATGGGCTCATCATTATATGATATTATCCCTTCTCACATCTCACGTCTTACTTCTGTTAAATGCCTTCTTTCTTATGGATTTACTTGTTTTGTATATATATTGGGTAAATATATTAAGTCTAATTAAATTAAATTATAATTTTTAGGTATTGTTTATAGTTGGGTTTGCTGATACTTAGTATTTTCTCTGCTTGGATAATATAAAAAAAAAACAAACTTCTGCATTTAATGTTCTGTGTAACTAGGTACACAAGGTACATATTTGGCAAACAAAATTGTGGTTCTCCTTATGTGTCATAAACTCATAAATTAAGTTTTGATTTAGTTGAACACCGAACAACGTTGATAACACAGAATTGATTAACTTGAACATCGTCCATCGTTGCCTTATTACATGACAGTTTATTATTACAATTTAGATTATTACAGCAGTTTGGATATTACCCATTCCTCATTTTCTCATTTCGGCCGAATGAAGTCCACTGCTGGACACAGGCCTCCCCCAAAGATGTCCACAACGACCGATATGGATGTGTTGTGGGCTCATTGGGGGGTTTTGCCATAATCGCCACGCTTGGCAGACGGGTTGGCGATCGCAGTTGAGTTGTTAATGTACTCGAAGGACGCTGCTGCCCATCCTCCGGCTAATCCCTTAGTCGACTTTTACAACACCCATGGGAGGAGATGGGGTGGTGGCATTCTGAGCCGGCACCTGCACCCATTCCTATATCCCACAAAATTCTTACTGGGAATGTTAAAATTTAACTCTCTTGAAGTAAGACGTAATTATTGTTTGTTGACTTCTGCATGTAAGATTCTGCGGGGTGAATCTGATTGTCCGGAGCTGGTGTCACAAGTGGTGCGGCTATTTATTCCGAATATGCCTAAGCACCAGCTCAGGCCGCGTAGACATCAGTTACTGGCTGTACCGGAGGCCCGCACAGTTTCCCATGCCAACTCTCCGCTCGTCCGTTCGCTTACGATGCTAAATGCTCTCCTAACATCAGCACCGGAGTGTGATTTGTTTGTAGCGAGATGGATAGATGTGTCGGGAATGTTTGAGATTTTGTGAGATGATTGATAACAGATAAATTTATTGATGTATTTGCCATTTTTTTTATATATATTGCTTTACATAGCTAAAATGTTTATTTTTACTTGTTATGTTCTGTCATAATTATAACTGTACATCAAATTAGTATAATCTGTAATGTTGTGCATGTATGTGTGAAATAAATAAATAAATGACATTGGGGAAATTGTGGAAGATAATCTACAGAAGCCATAATTTAAGAGACGAAGAAGAAGTAATTGTGACTGATACTGGTGTCAAACTGAAAACAACTAAAAATACATAGTTGTAAAAAACTCAAATTTGCGTTTAATTCGAACAACCCGCTATAAAATCTTATTAGGAAGCCCGATGCTCGATGAGGCGATATAAGTTGGGATCTTGTACTATACCTATCGGATATTAATAGCGTTAGCTGACTATAATAAAACCTTGGACATGGTTAGTGCTAGAGCGTCCGTTGTTGTACTGATATTAGACCAATAACTCAGTTGGCCGGTTTAATAATTATTGTCTATGGCGACAATAATAAAAAAAAATCGATAATGCGACACTTGGGCCACTTTTATTCTGACTGTTCACGATTTCCTTCGATGAAAAATTAAAACGAATCAACAATCCTGCTATCTTTAGCACCGCAGATGAACTTTACTTTGCTACGCCTTTCGGAATACCACGACGACAGAATGTATTTCCCTTAGTAACAGGTGGTTATTTTTGCAGACATGTCTGAGACTACACTGGGCGATTCAAAACGTGTCTACATTGAAGACTGCCATACAACATGATGATGCGCTTTTTGGGACCTTGGATACGTGGTTATTATATAAACTGACAGGTAATAATATAATAACAATTAATTACACACGGCTTCATGTCAAGCTCGACACCCTATATAACCATAACTATGCTATATGCGATGTACAAAATTGTACGAAAGGGACTGCCTATCGTGGCATCGGCCAATCACAGCATTTGTTGCTTCTCCCACACAGACCAACTTTTTTTGAAGAAAAAATTCGCTTGCCGTTCGGTTCCCAACGTGAACGTTCGAATATGAACATTATATGCAGATAATGTCCATATTCATATAAACGCTTGCTTTACTTAGCATAGTAGGTATTCGAGCCCGAAGTCATAATTTTATTGATCTAATTGCTAACCAGCTTTTATTTAATTTATATTGTCAATTTTGATATCTGTTACTATTATTGAATCCCGAGGTAACACACGTAGCTTATGTTCATTTTGATAGTCTGTTATAGTATTCATAATCAGCCCGTTACTGTCCCACCGCTGGGCACCGCGATGGCCTTTTTTTATTTTTATCTTTAATGATCCGATGGAAATACCTCATGTACTTCCTTCGCCCCGGGAAAAGGCGAAGGGGCCTGCCGGTCTCCTACCGGCTAAAACCAGTGGAGTGATCATCGTCGGCACCGAAGGGAGGCTCCAGGAACTCGAAAGATAGAGATCTAGATCTAGAGCCACCCATTGGTGCCACGTCTTTAGGCACATCTCGGAGGGGATGACTGTAAGGCAGTCATCCCCTCTAGCGGAGGGAAGGCGACTGTAAAGAAGCCACCCCCTAGGCATCTCGCGAGGGGATTGTAAAGGATTCCATCGAAGCCTCACTATGCGCTGTGCTGCGCACACAGCGGTACGTGACCACATGCACACCGCTGTCTTCCCGGGGGTCGAGATAAGCAAACAGGCGCCCCGTAGAGGGCCACGGACCGCACGACTCCCCCGTAACCGCCTCAGGTGTGCAGGTTTCCTCACCATGTTTTCCTTCACCGTTAACGCAAGTGATAATCAATCTGATCCGCACATGAATCCGAGAAGTCAGAGGTGCGGCCGGGAATCGAACTCAGACTCTCCAGTATGGAAGTGAAACGTTCAACCAGTATGCCATCACTGTTCTTGTTATATAGTATTATTAGCGAATATCGCTTATATCTGAATAGGCCTTTAGCTTTGGGTCCAAGCTATCTCTAATCAGTTCAGTAGTTTTGCTGTTTAAATGTATGAAACATATATTTGACAGATAGATAAATATTTAAATATTATTTAGGTATTTCCATTGGGAATAATATAATTCCAGCTTCCGATGTCTGTGCAAAATCACGTCGACACATTGCTTTGCACACGCAATGTAGGTCTTATCTTACTGTAACATCTAACACACCTAAAACTTCATAAAAGTGTAATCGACCTATATGATGCTCATAACCCTTTCTATCTAGATTCTTAGCTATCTGTTTTGTCTCGTCGCTTGAGCCAAATAAAGTCCACTGCTAGACACAAGCCTCCCCAAAGATCGCCATAAGGATCGGTCTGGGCGTGTTGTATGCTCATTGGGGGGTTTTGCCATAATCACCACGCTTGGCAAGCGGGATGACGATCACAGTTGAGTTGTTGTAACTTAAGTATTTATTCAATTACTGGCGCTTTGTCCGTGACTTCGCTTAGAATTAAGAATATCCCATACTAGCTTCAACACCCATTTAACCTCTTTAGGGGATGATTATTATGCCTATGTCCTTCCCCAGGGTTCAAGCTATCGCACACAAAATGAATCAAAAAAATCGGATTCATGTGCGGATCAGAATTTGATTATCATTTGCGTTAACGGTGCAGAAAAACATGGTGAGGAAACCTGCACATCTGAGAGGGTTCCAATAATATTCTCAATGGTGTGTATAGTCTGCCTACCCGCAATGGCCAGCGTGGTGGACTAAGGCGTAACCTTTCTCATCCTGAGAAAAGGCCCGTGCTCAGTAGTGGGACAGTAATAGGCTGTTTTAAAACTTTCAAATCTAACCTTCATCTAATCCTTTACATATATACTTTTACTCCTATAGACTTCAACGCCATTTTCTTAATAGTGATAGTTTTTGCTAATTCTATAAATTTATGATCATTCATAATAAATAATAATAAATGTAAAGGCGCTCAGGCCCAGCGAAAATAAAAAAAAATGTATTACGTGACTAGCTAAACTTTATTACAAAATATATACGTATATGGTACGTATCTATATGTATACGAGGGCGGCACTGAAAATTTCGGGAATCAAGGAAGTGACACAACATTACTATTTAAACATGTATTTATTGCTTTCGAAGTATTCTCCGCGAAATTTGACACATTTTTCCATACGATGGAACCAATCATTGAAGCAACCATTCCATTCGGAAGTTGGGGTCTCCAAAATGGCCGTTTTGTAGACGTCCACAGCTTCTTTAGGTGATGAAAATCTCTGTCCACGCAATTTATTCTTTATTTTAGGGAAAGTATAGAAATCATTAGGGCTTAGGTCGGGGCTGTACGGCGGATGGTCTAATAATTCTATGTTATCTTGCTCTAAAAACTCTTTTGTTCTGTGCGCGGTGTGAGAACTCGCATTGTCGTGATGGAGGATGATGCGGCGGTTGCAGTTCTCTCTACGGAGTTCAGAAACGACCTGTGGCAAACAAATGCTAGCATACCATTCTGCATTAACCGTTCTTTGTCCCTCAAGAGGAATAGTCGTAACATGGCCGGTTTTGGAGACAAACGTGGCCACCATTTTTTTTGCAACACTCCGTGAACGAACTATTTTTGTTGGCTTTAACTCATTTTCGAACACCCAAACTCGTGACTGGTTTTTTGTTTCGGGTTCGTACGCATATATCCAGGATTCGTCACCTGATTCGATGTTGTATACAGCATTTGAGGATCCTGCGTGGAATCTTTCGAGAGTTCTGACGCACCAAGTAACGCGAGCCGCTTTTTGCTCTTCACATAGCAAATGCGGTATCCATCGGGAAAACAACTTTTTTACACCTAATTGTTCATGCAAGATTATTTGTATTTGACTCATGCCAATGTCTAAAGTTGCCTGAATTTCGCGGTATGTCACATGTCGATCTTCCTCAATCAGCTTACGCACAGCATTAACGTTTTCTTGGGTGACTGCAGTTTTTGGACGACCTTGACGAGGATCATCACTGAGCTTGACACGTCCACGTTGAAATTCAGCAAACCAGCGATAAATTGTGGTTTTGGATGGGGCTTCATTACCAAATGCAGAAATCATCCGGTCAACACACTGTTTTTGTGTTAAACCACTTCGAAAGTCATAATAAATCATCGCTCTTGAATTTTCTCGAGTCAATTCCATTTTCTCAACGACTAAACAAGTTTGATAAAACCTTGTGACAAGACCGTGAATCTTTTTTTAAATAAATAAATGGTATTCGATTTGTAAAACCAAGGAGTTTTCAATTAAAAAGATTTTAATATGACAGGAACAGTGGAAATATTCCATTCCCGATACTTTTAGTGCAGCCTATGTATTATGGATATAGCACTGCATGTTGGTGCGTGCCGCGCGCTCCGACTAAACAGGTTTTGTATAGCTTGATGTGTAGCCGAATATTCGAGTATGTAAAAGAGTGCGACGGAACGACAAAAAGTACTACACCCTCTCGCACGGTTCGCAGCGTTCAACTTCTAATAGTTCAAAGTCCAAATAGTCTAGGTAGATGCGTAGCCGTGTGTAAATAGGCTTAGTACGTAACTAAAAAAACAAAGCTTTTTTTGCTAGATACCTATTTAGTATCGTGAGATTTTTGGTGGCAAAATTTTTGTTAACTGTTCGCCTCATATTAGTGGTCTCTACTTATAATATTAATTGGAAACCACCCGACTACAAGAATTCACAAAAATATATCATCCTGAAAAATTCAAAATAAAGTAAAACGGGATTCAGTGTTTTTGTTAATTCAACCCTTAAAAACGAGGTAAAACAAGGTGTGAAAGTTTGTATAGACAAACCGTTATTTTTGAAGTCAGGTCTATGAAAATTGATATTTGGCTTTTTGGTTGAAAATAAAGAAATACGTATTTCAGTTTTTATGTAAATTGTCACTACTACCAATTTTCACAACTACACTATCCCCGAGTGATATAGGCGATATTTGTATATCTATATATAAAAAACCTCATGTCCTCACAACTGGCCCTCATTATCGACGCAAACGCGGTACAGTATCGCACCAACGCGATACAGTATCGGTGCAAACGCGATACAGTATCGGTGCAAACGCGATACAGTATCGGTGCAAACGCGATACAGTATCGGTGCAAACGCGATACAGTATCGGTGCAAACGCGATACAGTATCGGTGCAAACGCGATACAGTATCGGTGCAAACGCGATACAGTATCGGTGCAAACGCGATACAGTATCGACGCAAACGCGATACAGTATCCATATATATACCACGACGATAAAATGTTTAATAATTACCTTAATTAAGAATTTGGTTCATTAGCATTTTTAGGCATATGTACAAACGTAACATACATAATCAGCCCATCACTGTCCCACTGCTGGGCATGGCCTTTTCCCGCGATGATAGAGGTTAGGTCTTAGTCCACCACGCTAGCCGAGTGCGGGTTGGCGGACTACACACACCAATGAGAACATTTTGGAGCCCTCACATGCGTGCAGGTTTCCTCACGATATTTTCCTTCACCTACGCAAGTTCTCAATCAAATTTTGATACGCACATGAATCCGTAAAGTCAGAAGTGTGGGCTGAAATCGAATTCATCACCCTTCTGTATGGAAGGCAAGCATTCAACTATTAGTCTATCACTCGCTAGGCGTACAGCATAACGATGTTACACTAAACAATAATTATAAATCACATGGGTAATAAAACGGATGTTATACTCGATCGATCAATTTTTGAAAAGAGTATATTCATGGAGTTTCTTGCCGGCTCTTCTCCATAGGACTGACTTTTCCGAACCGTGCACTTAACTTGACTTTTCGTAAGAGCCTATTAGGGCCTATATGAAATAAAAAAATAGAGTTTGAGTTTGATCAGATCAAAACGTTGCGTAACATTTTGAGATTTATGTCTGGAAACTGTACCCAGGTTCAGGAGAAATCATAGTGTGAGCTATTATAAAAACATACCAGAGCATTTTTTTACTGTTATGGATGTTGTCTGCTTGTCGACATTTATAAAAATCGGTCTTGTCTTACGGTGGTAAATCGACTATTCTCAGTATGCCGCTTAGCCAACTCGCCACCTACTACGCTGACCGTCTGGCAGGGGAGCTTCACCACGTGAAGGAACTTCTCCAGGATAACAATTTGATCGCTCCACATCCAGAGAGAAACCCACCAGGTTGAACGATGACCTGCTGTTTTACCATTCATTAAGGGAGTCACCAATGGAATTGGCTATATATTGAAGCGTGCTTCCATAAAAGCTTGCTAAGATCACTCAACTTCTCAAACCGGTGAAGTGTCACAGTACGTTACAAGATGCAGGAGTCTACAATTTTGACTGTGATTTTGGGTTGTCATTCATAGGGCAAATAGAGCTTAGTATAGCCACCAGAATGAAAAACCCATGGCCGACGTCAAGCATAGACGGTCTACAAAGTCTGCAGTGTGTGAATATGGCTTAGGCAAACCTAACCATTTACTTCGGTTTGATCAACTTTAAGTCCTCGCAAAAGAACACGATATTTACCAATGTTTTGTGAGGCTATTGCAATAAAAAACATCGTAATTTCAATAAAAAAATATGGTTAGTAGGTATCACCAGTTTGGAATCCTGTTATTTGAATAATTAAGTCCCAAACTTCATACCACACTAAAACCATACGTGATTAATGTGTACATCCAAATAATTTTGATTTGAATAACTTTTAAAACTTTCGCGTTGCATGATTATTAGATAACAAAACGGGAATTCAGGCGAAATTACCTGTGAATAAATAGCTTGACGTTTCGACCAGGTTGCAGCACATCAACTTCATCCACCCAAATATGAAGTTCACATTAGAAATGATCTTTGATCATTGTATGAAAGATATTTGTCCTTCCTGGCCGTGAAAGTAACCGCGAGATACAGATACTAATAGATACCTGCACGCAACGTCATATTACCATCCTCGACACTTCGCAATCCGTGACGGCTTCCCTTAAGAACAGAGATTACGACCTCTGTGACCCTGAGCATTTGAAACAAGAGCTAGATCATATTCAGAAGGTCCTCAACAATAACGGATACCCAATGTGTAGATGATTAAAGCGACCGACGAAGCAAACATCCAGAAGTAAACAGACGACCTGCCTGCATGCCCTACGTCAGAGGAGTGACGGATGAGATCGGTTCGGTGTTAAAGAAATATTCCTTCCTGCAAAGATAAATATAGTAGGCACACCTACCCCACCGAGATTCCCACGTTGTCGTCGTGGTGGGGCTTGCGTGTCTCGATGATCTTTGGGGCTAAGCCGGTAGAGACACTCATGCCGGACAGGCCCAAAGGGAGAGACTAGACTAAGAGGGATCAGCGGTGGAGTCCAGTGTGGACTGCCGTGTGGACGGGCCGCCCGATTTTTCGGATGGTGCCCGAACTTCGCTCCTCGTATTACTCTGCTTAGCAGAGGATAGTGAGGATGCGAAACCGAGACGGGTGTCGTCAGTCGTGGACACGATTGACGGACTGGCAGCAACGCCAACGTCTCCACATCGTAATCCTGAGGTATGCCGAGTGTCGTGGCCATGTCTCGCGGCTCAGCATAAGGACCGAGGGTCTTGGCTTAATCGCCCGGACTGCGAGGAAGAAAACCTCTATAAAATAATTACCCCGAATCCCAAGTTTGCGTGCGGCGAGGGGATGCATGGCTGATGGGTAGTTCAGTCACTAGCACGCAACTCCAGGGCACCGGCGGAAACCCTGGTAGTAAATACGCTTACCCGGGTACAGGGGGCACTGCCCGGGTGGACTGTTTATTTCCCCCATACTCGTGGGATTAATATGGAAAAATCTAAACTAAACCAAAATGACGATGTTGGTATAGAGTCGGGTACCGACTCTATATCGGAGAATAGGTCGGAGGCGCAGAGCGCCCCAACTGAAGATGCATTTCCGGTGCCTATCTATCCGGCTGCGGCTTCGACAAGGCCGCTTGGGAAGCTGGTACTCCAGCGCCCGGCTGCACCGGTTAGTAGCGGGATGGTGAGCGATGGCGGTGAGTCTGACTGCTCCTAAATATCGCTCACGTCCCAGACGTCGACGGCGTCGGCGGCGATCCGCGCGCGTAAGCGGACCCGGCCGACTAAGACTGGAGAGCTGCCAGGGCCGAAAAGAATGACGGTCCAGAGCAGACCTTCTGACATCGCTGTGGAGGAAGCAGACCCGGAGCTGCCGGGACTTCCACCCAGCGCTCGGGCTGGCCAGGAGTTGCCCCAGTCGGAGGACCTCGCGAAGGAGATGCAGGCACGGCCAACGGCCGATCTTGGTGCCTGCATCAAAGAACAGCTAGAGGCAGTGGAAAACGTTGCGGATAAGTCCCGCAACCTCAAAGGGGCATTTGCCCGCAGCCTCCGAATGGCCGCGCGGACGGTGCAGGCTGCAGTAAACGAAGTGGCCCAGCGCACCGCTACTGGGGCTAATATTGAGAGGCTGGAGAGGGAGAACGCAGATCTGCGCTCCAAACTCTTAAGCCTCTCATCCCAGGTAGGAAAACTGACGGAAGAGATCAGTCTTCTCCGCCGGCATGGTGATCTTGGGCCGGGGCCTACTAGAACCGTCACACCTATCGCTCCAGCATTCTTGCCACCAGATGCGGAGGCCAATTTTAGGCGGTCCGTTGTCCTTGAAGTCGGTAGCATGCTGGATGCTAAGTTGGCTGCCTTTGAGGGGCGGCTTCTGCCGGAGCAACGCATCCGCCCACCACTTGCGGCGGATGGGCGACGGCAGCGGTCGGTGACAGCCGCTCAGCCAGATACTTACGCGGCTGCTGCTGCGCAGCGATCTTCCCCTGCGAACCAGACGCAGGGTAAAAAGAGGGGAGGTCGCAGCGCGGCGAAGGCCGGCTAGTCAGCCGGCGACATATCCACCGGCCACCAAGGATACACCGTCCACTGAAACTCCGCCAACAGCCACTGCACCCGAGGGTTCTCAGGCCACAGCGGAGACCATTGAGGGGTGGTCCACTGTGGGAGGGAAGAAGAAGCGGCAGCCTAAGCCTCCTAAGGCACATAGTGACGCAGCTGCAGCGCAGAACATGCAGTCTTCCCCGCAGACGAAGAGGAGACGAGGAAGAGGAAAGAGAGGTAGGGGAAAAGGGAAGGTCAACCTCCCCAAGGTTCCCGCATCGGCAGCCATTACGGTCTCGGTGCCCGAGGGCTCACCCGACGGTCGCTTGAGTGAGGTCATGGCTGAAGCAAGGCGGAGCATCAAGCTCGCTGACTACGGTATCGGGCCAGACACCGTGACCATGAAGAGGGCAGCCAGCGGCGGAATGGTACTTTCCGTCGCTGGTGACGACTACGGTGCCAAGGCCGATAGCCTGGCGAGCCGTATGCGGGAGGTGCTACTCCCCATCTTCGACGTGCATATTGCACGTCCGATGAAGATGGTGGAGTTGAGAATCAAGGACCTAGACGACGCCGTCACAAAGGCGGAGGTGGCGGATGCCATCGTGGCGGCTACAGGATGTTCATGTGAGGAGGTTAGGCTGGGCGAAATTCGTCGCTCACCGGTATCTTTAGGCACGGTCTGGGTCCGTTGTTCACTGGGGGTGGCCAAGAAGTTGGCGTCCACTGGTCGCGTCTGTGTGGGTTGGACGTCGGCCAGGGTCGAGGTGTTGGCGGCACGGCCACTGCAGTGCTACCGATGCCTCGAGCTCGGGCATGTGCGCCTCCGGTGCACCATACATGGGGGTGTTGACCGAAGCGACCGATGCTTTGCCTGTGGTGGCCAGGGCCACAAGGCGAAAGAGTGCTCGGCGCAGTCACCGAATTGTCCACTGTGCGCGGACTTCTGTCTTCCAGCCGAACATAGGCTGGGCAGTAAACCATGTACTGCCCAGAAAGGTAAGAGGGGGAAGCGAGCCCCCCCTGCCTCTGCCAATAGGCATGAGAAGACTGCGCCGGCGGTATCGGTCGCAGGCCCTATGGAGGACATGGAGACGTCCTCTTCCCAGCCTTAAGGATCCTCCAGGGTAACCTGAACCACTGCCGCAACGCGCAGAATCTGCTGCTGCAGACTGTTGCGGAGTGTTCGGTTGCCTTGGTGGTAGTGGCGGAGCCCTACGGCGTCCAGGAACATCCTCGCTGGTTCAGGGACGCCGAGGACTCCGTCGCCATTCATTGGGCTGCGGTGGACGGAGGGCCGCCCTGCTCCCTGTTAGATAGGGGGCAGGGTTTTGTTGCGGTAGAGTGGGGACCTCTGGCAGTAGTTGGCTGCTATGTCTCCCCCAATGTGTCTCTCGCCGATTACGAGAGATACTTGGACGGGGTGGCGCGCAGCATTCGCTGTAAATGTTCACCCCGTCCAGTGCTCGTCCTGGGGGACTTCAACGCTCATTCCAGAGCTTGGGGCAACCACCGGGATGGGCCGAGGGGGAGGACTTTGCAAGACTGGGCGGCGTCACTTGACCTCCGACTGTTGAATCGGGGGTCCGTCAGTACCTGCGTTCGGTGGCAGGGGGAGTCGGTCTTGGATCTGACATGGGCGACTCCTTCTGTGGCCCGCATGGTATCGGGCTGGAGGGTGGCGGAGGAGGTGGTCACGTTGTCGGACCACCGCCACATATTATTCGATGTGGCCCTCCACCCTCCCGACCCGAGCCGTCCAAGTCCTAGCCCGCCGTCGCGGCGTTGGGCCCTCACACAGCTCGACCGAGAGATGCTCGTCGCAGCTGCCAACGTCATGGCGTGGTCAGAGGTCAACCAAAGGATCTTGCCCGATCCAGAAGAGGAAGCGTCCTGGTTTCGGGATGCAATGACGTCGATTTGCGACGCATCTATGCCCCGAGCCAGGCGCTCCCGGCGCACGGCAGTGTGCTGGTGGTCGGATGAGATCGCGCGACTGCGCGCGGTCTGCCTGGCATCCCGCCGTCAGTACACCAGAAGCCGGCGCCGGCGAAGTGCTACAGCCGGAGAGACTGCCGAGGCCTATCGGACCTACCGGGCGGCCACTATGACGCTCCAAAGCGCCATTCGTGACGCGAAGGCTCGGTCCTGGAGAGAGCTCCTGGAAGGACTGGACAGGGATCCGTGGGGGAGACCCTACCGCATGGTAGTGGGCAAGTTGCGCCCGTGGGTCCCCCCGGTGACCGAAACAATGGCCCCGGATTTGCTGGAGGGAGTGCTCTCTACGCTCTTTCCGGCGGTCCGGGACTATCCCGGTCCTTCTGTACCGCCGATTGCCTTGGAATGGGATGAGGAATTGGCGGTTTCGGAAGGAGAGTTGGACCGAGCCGTTGGCCGCCTGAAGGCTCGCAACACCGCACCCGGCCCGGATGGCATCCCGGGTCGTGCGTGGGTGTATGCATTGCAGTCTCTTGGGGACCGCTTGAGGCGGCTGTTCACCAGTTGCCTCCGTAGTAGCGTGTTCCCGTCCGGCTGGAAGGAAGCCGGATTGGTTCTCTTGAAGAAGGAAGGAAGGGCTGCAGAGTCTCCCTCTGCATACCGTCCCATTTGCCTGCTCGACGAGGCTTCAAAGCTATTCGAAAGAATAATTGCCCGAAGACTCGTTGAGCACTTGTAGCGTGCTGGCCCCGACCTAGCCGACAGCGGCGGTCCACTATCGACGCGATTCTTCGCGTCCGCTCGCTGTCGGAACAGGTAGTGTCCCGACGGGATGGGGTGGCGTTGGCTGTCAGTCTTGACATAGTCAACGCCTTTAACTCTATCCCGTGGGGTGCGATTAGGGGGGCGCTTGTGCACCATCAGTGCCCCCCCTATCTGCAGGATATCATCGGGGCATATCTGCGCGACAGGCATGTTCGCTACGTGGGCAGGGACGGTAGCGTAAAGCGGAGGGAGATCACGTGCGGGGTTCCACAGGGGTCGGTTCTCGGTCCTCTCTTATGGAACCTCGCTTACGATGCGGTCCTGCGTGTCGTTCTCCCCGCTGGCGTCAGCTTAGTCTGTTACGCTGATGACACTCTTGTGTTGGCCAGCGGGGAGTCCTTTGAGGGAACCATCCGGCTTGCCGAGCAAGCGGTGGCAATTGTCGTGGCCGAAATCCACGCTCTGGGTTTGCAGATAGCGCCTCATAAAACCGAGGCGCTATGGTTCCACAAACTGCCGCGGAGCAGGGAACCTCCCAGTTCGTGGATACGCGTTGGTGACGCGCAAATCAGGGTGGGCCGGTACATGAAGTACCTGGGGCTCACCCTGGACAGTCGTTGGGGCTTCGAGGAGCACTTCGAGCGTCTTGTCCCCCGGGTCGAAAGGATAGTGGGTGCTTTGCACCGGCTGCTACCCAATCTCGGGGGACCGGGGGAAGAAGTTCGCCGCCTCTACGGGGGAGTCGTGCGGTCCGTGGCCCTCTACGGGGCGCCTGTTTGGTCATCTCGACTTTCGGGCGTCCAGCGCTGCAGAACCAAGATCCACGGTCTGCAGCGTAGAGCGGCTATACGGATCGCACGAGGATATCGAACGGTGTCCTTTGAGGCGGCAACTCTGTTGGCGCGCTTTCCGCCTTTTGATATCTTGGCGGAGATGGATGCGTGGGTGTATCACCAAACACGCTCCCTCCGCCAGAGCGGCGAAGGCGTGCCTTCAGGGGCGCTCGAAATATTGAGGCGGCAGGCTCGGCGGCGTGCCCTCGAGTTATGGCGCGAGCGGCTTATGCTGCCACAGTACGCGCAAAAGCGCGTCGTCGAGGCTGTCTTGCCGCTCTTCGGAGCCTGGCTCCAAAGGAGCGAGCGCGTCACATTCCGCCTGACGCAGGTATTCACCGGACACGGTTGTTTCGGTGCGTACTTGCACAGGATAGGACGCGAGGTCACGGCACAGTGCCACCACTGTGGAGACGATCAGGATACCGCACAGCACACGCTCGGAGAGTGCCCTGCGTGGACTGCCGAGCGGCGGATCCTGGTCGATCGGATCGGGCAAGATCTCTCTTTGCCAGCAGTAGTGTCGGCTATGCTGGCAGAGCATGAAAATTGGAATGCTGTGGTCTCCTTCTGTGAGAACGTAATGCTCCAGAAGGAGGTCGCAGAGCGGGATCGGGAGAGGGCCGATCCCGCTCGGAGGAGGAGGACACGGGGCCGGGGTAACAACCGCCGCGGTGCCCGTGTCCAACACGCCTGAGCCCCCTGTCGTCTTTATATGGCGGGGGGCCTTGGGGGTCGCGAGCGCGCTTATTGGGAAATTTGCGTGCTCATACCGAGCGACCCCCGGGAAGACAGCGGTGCGCATGTGGTCACGTACCGCTGTGTGCGCAGCACAGCGCATAGTGAGGCCTCGGGGGAATCTTTTACAATCCCCTCGAGAGATGCCTGGGGGCCGGCCTCTTTACAGTCGCCTTTCCTCCACTAGAGGGGATGACCACTTTACAGTCATCCCCTCCGAGATGTGCCTAAAGGCGTGGCACCAATGGGTGGCTCTAGATGGAGATCTTTCGAGTTCCTGGAGCCTCCCTTCGGTGCCGACGATGATCACTCCGGTGGTTTTAGCCGGTAGGAGTCCGGCTTGCCCCTTCGCCCTTTCCCGGGGTGAAGGAAGTACATGAGGTATTTCCACCGGATCAATAAAAAAAAAAAAAAAAAGGCACACCTAAGGATGTCTTTCCGTTTCAAACGCCAGGTGTACATAAAATAAATTGCAGCTGCGATAGTTCATACATAGGACAAACGAAGCGGACTATTGCTGAACGGGTCAAATAACATATCGTCGATGTAAAAAACCTAAAAGAATAGCAAATCAACGATTGCCGAACATATATTGCAATCAGGTACAATCGCTGGATTGAGTTACATGATCCAGAAGTCCTCTTCACCAAACGCCACTTCTATTCAAGAGTCGGGCGTGAAGCAATTGAAATTAAGAAACATAACAATTTCAATTGTGAAGACGGTTTCAAGTTATCATCAACATGGAATCCAGTGATTAGAAAAAGACAACCTTGCTATTCGCAGTCGCTTAATGTTATAGGACACAGTTAGTGTAGTGTGTTGCGGCCCTAAAATAATTTTTAAAAAAAACGGGTCGATTGAACATAAACCTACCTCACAAACGGAGTGATCTCGCTGCATCAGTCTGCTTGTGACCATAATCGGTGCAACCTGGTTGAAATGTCAAGCTGTTCACAGGTAATTTCGCGTTAATTCCCGTTTCTTAATATGATTTTGATTAGAATTGTACGGTAGATAAAATAACTTTTGAATTGTGTAACGATGCCTTTCACCTTGCCTTCATCCTTTTTTTTTTTTTTTTTTTTTTTTTTTTTTTAACGTGGGGAAATCCTCTTGGACTTCCTCCGCCTTGGGAAGGGCGGAGGGGCATGCCGGGATCAAACCGGCTAAAACCCCACGGTGTCCTTCTTCTTACCTCTAGCCGGGGGTGAGTTGTACGCTTTTCTGCATTGGACCGCTCCCCCGGCAGGTATCGGCCCGTCAGTGATTGACGGGCCCCTTCTGTGTGCGGCCTTATTGGCCGCACCTATCCTTCAGAGAGGCGCGCGCGGAACACGCGCGCCACCATCTCGGGCCTGTTTCTGTTCGGGCGACGGACCGCCCCTGGTTCGTCGCCCGCAGGCCGCTCCTCATGGTGGCCGGAGATCGTCCAGCGCCTCACCCTGGCGCCGACGCCCGGTGTGTCTTCTGCGGAGGGGATCGGAGATATCCCTCCGTACCCGCTCTGCCGCCTCCTTTGCTTGCATCACTTCTTCGCAAAAGGAGGCGACGGCATCCCACGCGCTCTCGCTCCGGACGATGGACCGAACCACGGCCGGAAGCGAGAGGTCACCCCTTTCGACCGCCACTACGAGGTCACGGCGCTGCGCCGCCCAAGCTGGGCACTCCTCCAACGTGTGCTGCGCCGTGTCCTCCGGGCAGTCTCCGCAGTGATGACAACCAGGCGTCTCTTCTCGGCCTATTCGACACAGGTACTTCCCGAAACACCCATGGTTCGAGAGTACCTGCGTCATCCGGTAGGTGAGGGCGCCATGCCGCCTCTCCAGCCATTCCTCCATTACTGGTCTTACCGCCGCTACCGCGGCGTGCCCTGCAGTGGGTCGCTCCAGTCGCCCTTTCCACTCCGCCACCAGGATCCGCCGGAGCTCGAACCGACGCATCTCGATCTCACGAGGTACTGGCGGTTCGCCCCGACTTAGCGCCTCCCCGCGCCACTGATACAGCGACGCGAGGGCTCTCGCTTCTAGGTCCCAGGGCGGTGATCCGGCAAGGAGGCTCCCCGCCTCGTAGGAGACCGTGCGGTATGCCCTTATTACCCTGAGGACCATCGTTCGCTGCGGCCTTCGCAGCACGGCGACGTTGGCTACCCTCAGGGATTTAGCCCACACTGGGGCCCCGTAAAGGGCCATGGACCGCACGACCCCCATGTAAAGCCTCCGGCAGGAGGCATTTCCGCCCCTCAAATTGGGCAGCAGCCGCGAAAGTGCAGACGCGGCCGCCGTCAACTTGGGGGCCAGCCGCCTGAAGTGCGGCAGGAAGTTCCACCGGCTGTCGAGGACGAGTCCTAGGTACTTCATCGTCGGCTCGACGCCGATGCGAACGCCTCCGACCACGATGTGGGATCCCGAGGGTGGCGCGCGCCGAGGTCCATGGAAGCACACGGCCTCCGACTTGGTGAGAGCCACCTCGAGACCCAATTGCCGGATCCTTGAGACGACTAGTGCAGCCCCCATCGTCGCCAACATTGCCGCGCGGTGGAAGCTCGTCCCCCGTGCCGTCACCAGCGTGTCATCGGCGTAGCAGATTACGCCGATGCCGGGGGTGTTCACACCGCGCAGCACCCAGTCGTATCCGATGTTCCACAGGAGCGGCCCCAAGACCGATCCCTGTGGAACACCGCATGTTGTCTCTCGCCGACCCCATCCTTCCCGACCCGGGTAGATGACCACTCTGTTGGCCAGGTAGGCCCCGACAATGCGACGGAGGTAGGTTGGCACCCGGTGAAACGCGAGTGCCTCCCTAATGCAGCTCCAGGGCAAGGTGTTAAAGGCGTTAGCGATGTCGAGGGACACCGCCACCACCACCTCACCCGCGGACACTGCTTCCTCCGACAGAGCCCTCACGCGCATGATTGCGTCGACGGTGGAGCGCCCGCGGCGGAAACCATACTGGTTGTCCGCCAGATCCGGCCCCACCACGCTCAGGTGCCGGACGAGGCGGTCTGCAATTACTCTTTCGAAGAGCTTGCCCACCTCGTCCAACAGCACGATGGGGCGGTATGCTGACGGAGACTCCGCCGGACGTCCCGGCTTCCTCAGCAGAACCAGCTTGCCGGTTTTCCACCGTAGTGGAAACTGGCCCCGCTCGAAGCATGCGCTAAAGAGCCCTTCCAGTCGGGGCCCGAGAGCACCCAGAGCCAGGACCCATGCGCGGCCGGGTATGCCGTCGGGCCCTGGGGCGGTGTTCTTGGCCTGCAGCCGTCGCACCGCCTCTTTCATCTCTGCCCGGGTCACTTCGGGCACGTTGTCGTCCTCGTCTTCCGCGTTGAGCGCCATGGAAGGCAGCACCATTTGCGGCGGAGTATGCTCAGCCCTTGAGGGGAACAGAGCGCTCACTACGCTCTCCAGCAGCTGGGGCCGGAGACTCTGAGACAGCGGGGGGGCCCACGGGCGAAGCTTGCCTCTTACCAGCAGGTAGGGGCGTCCCCACGGATCGCGGTCCAAAGTCGCCAGCAGTTCCTCGCGGGCCAGTATTTTGGCCCGCGCTATTGCCACTTGGAGAGCTTTCTTCGCAGCTCTGTACCCCTCGTACAACTCCGCCTCAACGACTGCCGTGTCCTGAGCGCGGCGACGCCTCCTGCGGTGCCTGGCGTACCGGCGTCGCGCCACGATACAAGCGTATCGTAGGTCCGCTATCTCCCGCGACCACCAGTACACCTGACGCCTAGCCGCATTTGGCTTCACCCGAGGCATCGCCGCATCGCAAGCCTGCGACATCGCCTCCCGGAACCACTCGGCCTCCTCGTCAGTATCGACAGGCCTGTCGGGCGGTGACGCCCAGGCCTGTACGATAGAGGCCTCCAGAAGGGCGTCCCGGTCCAGTTTTCCTAGCGCCCAACGCGGACCGCAACCACCCGGGGCCGCCCGGGCCGGAGCTCTGGGTGTTTGGGCGGAGACGTCGAATCGGATGTAGCGGTGATCCGACAGCGTCTCCACCTCCTCCATGACGCGCCAGCCCTGGACAAGGCTCGCAACAGCAGGACTAGCGAACGTAAGGTCCACTATGGACCCACCCCGCTGTCGCAAGCACGTCTGGACTGAACCCCGGTTTACGAGGAGCAGGCCATGCTCCATAGCCCACTCCTCCAGCAGCCTTCCCCGCGCGTTTGTAGACGGGGAACCCCAAGCCGTGGATTTGGCGTTGAAGTCCCCGAGAACCAGCACAGGGTGACGGCTGTATCTGCGGACGACCGTGCCCATCTCCATAAGGGAGCCCTCGTAGTCGGCGAGAGGCTGGTTGGGGGTGAGATATACCCCCACGACCACCACTTCCTCCAGCAGCGCCGCCACGAATCCCCGCCCCCTCGTGACATCTTCGAAGGACGGGGAGCCAGCAGCCGTCTGACGTACGAGGGCCACCGAGTCGCAAATGTCCCCAACCCATTCATCTTTGGGGATCACAAAGTACGGCTCGGCGACCACCGCGACGTTGATCAACCACTCCGCCATGCTCTGGAGCAGTAGGTCCTGAGCCCTGGCGCAGTGGTTGATGTTTGCTTGGAGGACGCGAAACTGTGGGGCCATTTATTGGCAGTCCATGTTCGCGTCCTCCCGAGCCTGTTGCGAGGGAACTCCGTTGCTCCCCGCTGCAGCCCTGCCTTTTTTAGGGCCCGTCGGCTTCGCAGGGCAAGCTTTTGTGCCTACCCGGTGCTCCGCTGGCTTGCCCGCCGCCGCACAGGTGACGCAGTGCGGCGTAGCCTCGCAGGAGGCTGCCTTATGGCCGGGCTTACCGCAGCGAAAGCATAGTCCGCTGCAGTCTACCGCCGAGGGGCAGCACACCCCGACGTGCCCACTCCCTTGGCAGCGGAAGCACCTTAGGGGTTTGGGCTGCAGGAGTTTCACCTGTGCCGAAACCCACCCTACTAGGAGTCTATGGCCCTCTGCCAGTTTTTGGGCTGCAGCAACGGGGCACGACACTGTAGCTGCACCCATGCCGTCGCGGCCCGAGCGAATCGCTCCGGGCTTGATTTGGTCCGTTGGGCAGCCTCCGAACTTCGCGACGGCGGCCACCAGTTCTTCAACTGAGACGGAGTCGTCCAGCCCTGAGATGCGCAGGTCTGCGCATTTCGTGGGTCTGGATACCCCGACCTCCTCGGCATTGAACGACGCCCTCAGCTTATCGGCAAGGGCGTCGGCCTTCGGCCCACTGGTAGCACCTGGGACCTCCAAAAGGCGGGCACCGGTCGCCGTGGTCCTACAGCGGATGCTATCGATGCCAAGATCGGTTATGCTGATCTTGGCTCTAGCCTGCGCCATGACCACGGCGTATGTTAGGCCTTTTTCCTCCGCCCCAGGCTGTAGCTTCAGGACCACTGCAGTGGAACGGGGAGCGCGGAGCCGGGCAGCCTTTTGATCTGCCGCCTTTGCGGCCTTCTTGGCCTTTTTGTTGGCCTTATTCCTGGCCTTTTTGGCCTTTTTCTTCTCTCCGGCGGTCTCCCATTGACCCCCGTTGGAATTGGGAGCCGCCGTTTCTGCCGTCGCAGCCGATGCCGTCTTCGTCGCGGATGCCTGGGCTGAAGCCGGTGCGTTTGGCTTTATTTGACCCTTCTTTGGCCCTGCTGGAGCTGTTTTTATTGTTGCAGCCAGAGCCTTGGCAGCGTTCTGGCGTTCCGCTGGGAGGGCTGCAGCCTTTGCCGCGTATGAAAAGGCTGCTGCCGCCGGCGCCTGCTTAGGGCTTTTGCGCCGAGAGCCTGCAGCCAGCGGCGGGCGCAGGAGCTTTCCCTCCAGGAAGGCGAATCTGGCGTTAAGGTTCGCCAACTCCCCTTTCACGAGCTTTACCAGCTCCGACTCCTGAACCTGGTCCGCGTGTGTGTCAGGGTTCGCTCCTGCACACGAGCGTTCCTGGCGAACTCGCGCCAGATCCGCCCGAAGCTCCTCGTGGCCCTTTCGGAGCTCCTCCACTTGGGTCGCCAGACGGGAGTTTTCCTCCTGAAGCAGTACGGACTCTTGTGAGCCCGTACGCCTTAGGAGCGCCTCCGCAAATGCTACTATTGATGTTGTGGCGTCCTCCAGGGCCTTTTGGTTCTTGCCCTTCCGGCCCTTGGACCCTGGAGGTACCTTTTTAGCCTCCGCCACGGCTGCCACGGCGTCACGGAGCTTTTTCTTTAGCACCGTGACTGGCAGTTGTTCTGCCTTTACTTTTCTAGTAGCCACTGAAGACTCGGTTAGCGCCTCGTCCTCAGTGGCCTGTTCTGCCCGCAGGGCAGCTATTTCGGCGGGTGCCGGCTTGAGGTATTGGCCTGGGCCAGTAGAAGGCCGGCCTCTGCCACGGCCGCGCCTTGCAGTCGCTACCTTAGGGGCCGGTGCCGTCTCCTCACTTGAGGTCGAATCCGACCTCAGTGTTGCCGGATGGCGTGGTCTCTTGCGCCCGATGCTCCAGGCACTCGCCACGCTCATCCCCGATACGCTGTCAGAATCCGACAGCGTACCCACTCTCTCCTTCTTCCTCCCCTTCTCCTCCTGCGTCTTCTCCTCAACGGTTTTTTTGATAATTTTGTAATCCATAATTAATCCCACGAGTATGGGGGAAATATAAGGTCGACCCGGGCAGTGCCCCCTGTGCCCGGGCAAGCGTATCCCTTGCTCAGGTGCCGCCAGTCCTGGGGATGGCGTGCTCGCGACTGAACTTCCCATCAGCCATGCACCCCTCGCCGCACGCTAGCTTGGGTTCGGGGAATTTTTATAGAGGCCTTCTTCCTCGCGATCCGGGTGGTTAAGCCAAGATCCTCGTTCCCGGTCGGAGCCGCGAGACGTGACCACGACGCTCTAACCGAGGTTACGATATCGACGGTGGCAGGGAAGGGGGAGACCTTCCACTACCGGCTCGGGGCAGGGTAAGTGCACACCGAGCCCGCCTATGTTCCTCCGAAAAACGAAGGAACACCCACCCTACGGCCCAAAACTGGGCCCCTCCTTGTCAGGATATTGGCCATCGGGCAATGAGGTCCTCCAAAAAGTGGAGTAGTTATTACCCGATGCCCAGGGTGCACCGGTTCGACAACTGCTCTTCCCCCCAGACGTATCAAGAGGGACCAGCAGCCGCCGAGCACTCGAGGAGGTTTCCTGACCTAGCACCCCACCTTGCCTTCATCCTGCGACCACGAAAGTGCTGCAAAGTGTTCGAAACGTTAGGAAAATCAATAATCTATAATATACACGATGTAATCCGTTTAAAACTGTTTTATTATAATAAGTAATAATCGCGAAAACCTTGTAAAATAAAAATCGCTTCAGGACAATCAATGTGTTGGTAACATAGAGGCGCAATCAGGTTTTAGGAGGGTCCGTAGTACTGCTACAGCTTTATTGGATGTAAAGGATAACATATTTTAAGCCCAAAATGAAGGTTTACATACTCTATTAGTTTTATTAGACTTCTCTAGAGCATTAGAATCGATATATTCATCTATTTTGTTCTCAAAGATAGCGTACTATTATTAAATTAGATCAATTCTGACTGAAATGGTTTGATAACTATCTCAGTAACTGTAACCAACGTGTTGAAATGAGTAATATAAATGGCAATTTTATCTGAGATTGTCCCTGGGCATAAAGCGTTCCGCAAGGATCAATATTGGACCCAACTTTATTTATTTTGTGTAGTGCAGATATTTAAATACTTCTAGAAAAATGTAAACATATTTACGTTGATGATCTACAAATATATCTCTTTCATAGCGGTAAACAAAGATCGTTGACGAATCGTAAATTGGTTTGAACGAAACTAGCTGCTCCATAACAAAAATCAAATTTATGCTTTTTGGAACTATAGCCCAGTAAGGTAAAATAAAACCAAATCATGGGGACGTGACTGTAATGGGATACTGAATGTGTGAGTAAAGCGCGAACTCTGGGACTGATTTTGAACCAATGCCTCAAATTTAGAAATACATATCGCAAACTTAGTCAAGAACTGTTTTTATCGCCTAAATGTTTTCTACAAAATGCGTCTATATCTAAGCGAGGAACTGCGTGTACAGCTTGTAAAAAGTTACTTTCAATCAAAACTAGATTACGAAGACACTGTAATAGGTCCAAGACTCTTAGCACGCACCGAAACGCTGATTCAAAAGGGTTTAAAATGCTTATGTATGACAAATTTTCAGATAAACAAACAACCAATCTAAAAACTGTCATCCATGATTAGGCCTTTAACTTTAATATCATTAAAAGTATCGCATAGCTTGTTGTATATGCTCGAAAATTGTACACAGGTGGCAAAGTTCACATGACAGACGTATCATCAGCCTCGGCGACAGGTTTCTACGACCCGTTTACCATGCAGTGGGCTGGTTGGGGTATCACTATGCTCAAGATACCCAGGGCTTCGTTACCAGAAGTCGTGGATACGGCGGGCGATCACTTCACGAGCACTTTGCCATCGATATGGGGACACCCGATACGTATTATCAGCTGTGTGAGTATAATATAATAATATTTCACAGAATTTATTAGTCTACAAGTGAGATTGTATGTCACGCCTTCGCAGTTAATGTGCCGAACTAACTGACGGAATTCACCAGAGGCTTCAAAAAAAAAGTTAAAATTAAACCTAGAAGGATAGTAACTTGCGGTCCGTTGTTGCAATTGCAAACGCGTAACAGTCACACTATTTATGTGTACACACGGCTACACATCAAGCTATACAATTCCTGTATAAGCTGATCTCGCATTCGGTATGATAAGAGATCGGCGTAAACTGGTTTTGTATAGCTTGATGTGTAGCCACACGGTACGTAACCAACCTATGTTTACTTTGACTGTCACCCACACAAGCGCATAGATAATGTTACAGTTAGCCATTTTCATCACATCACAAATCGTCATTATGTAATTATTTTTCGGAAGCAGCATTCACAAGGAATTGACAGAGCACCAGCGAATCACCCAGTGAATGGTATCGTATCCGCCACTATTCAAATAGTAACGCATTGTGAGTACATACTATTGATTCTAGGTGATTATTCTAAACAGGGAGTTAACATGAGACCTGTAATAATCTACTTGTTTCAATAAATTGCAGTTAACGTTTGTGAATCGGTGACAAATGCCAATGATTTCTTAGTATATCCTCTTAAATGTCAATAAGCGCAGCCCGCGAGACGCAATAGATTTTGTATTATGTTTGTGGCAGTTAATGAGATATTAAATCTTTATTATTTTGTACTTCTTTCTTCGTTTTGTCATCATATCAGCCAAAAGACATCCACTGCTGCACAAATGCCTAGTCTATAAACGACTGGTTACATGCTGTGCGTCAGTCATCATTTTGGGGGAAGTTGCCAGTACTCACCACGCTTGGCAAGCGGGTTGATGAGCGTAGTATGGCTGCTGTTGAACAGAAGAGACGCTGCTGCCCGTCCCTCTGGCTTAGAGCCTTTTCGCCTTTTACGGCATCCACGGAAGGAGATAGAGTGGTGCTATATTCTTAAGCAAGACACCACTCATGTAATAAAATATACTGTACATATATTTTGTTTAATTGTGTGGTCACACCACTCAGTTTATTTTCTTAAGATTAATAAAACTGCATTATCTCAGCTAAAAGGTAAACAATATACAATTCACGTTTTGGATTATTTTGTAGAAACTTTCTAGAAGGTAAGTAGTACACTTGACTTTCTGATATTCCTTTCATCAAACAGTTATCACATCATATATGACAAGTTAGGCGTGTGAATTGAGGGACCAGTTTTGATAATCACTATCTTGAAATTGCACCAATATTTTTTGCTTCATTTCTTTTTTACAAATAGATTTAAGGCTTTTACTAAAATCATAACTGAAAAAAGTACGGTTTTATTGATTTAATGAAGTACTTTTTAATAACATATACTTACTCTTTGTGTGAACCATAGGGGGGATATGAGGGACCATAGTTTAGACGTTGTGTTTTTTTATCTTTAACTTTTTATGGCGTGTTATTTAGTAAATAAGCATTACATTAAATGTCTGTAATCACATTACCTTCATTTTTAACATACTTTCCGAAATCTGGTAGATGGTCTGTGAGGACTGAGGCACATCCGGACATCTACCAGCTAAAACCACTGGAGCGGTCATCTTCGGCACTGAAGGGGGGCTCCAGGTCCTCGTAAGATCACACTAGAGCCGCCCATTGGTGCACGCCTTTAGGCACATCACGGAGGGGATGACTGTAAAGCGGTCACCCCCTCTAGTGGAGGGCAAGCAGCTGTAAAAACCCGCCATCCAGGCACTTCTTGGGGAGGATTGTAAAGGATCCTCCCAAGTCTCGCTGTGCGCCGTGCTGCGCACACGGCGGCACGTGGCCACGTGCGCGCCACCGTCTTCCCGGAGGTTACTTGGTATGAGAATGCAGACTGGTTTAGAGTCCCCTAGGCGCCTTTCACGACATCTACGGGAGGAGATGGAGTGGTGCTATATTCTTAATCCGGACACCACACAGTATTGTAAGAAATCTAAATTGTATTTTCATACTATTTATCGCTAGAAATATAGTAATTCAAGTTAGACTATGTATTATAATGAATTGTTTTTCTCAACATGGCTGCGACATGAGTTTTAAATGTTGTATTGTGTATGCAAATAATTAAATATTCAAAATTACAACACATTATAATTATTTTCGGAAAAACAATCTAAATACACAATTTGAACTTTTACTATTAATTATTTCAGTTAAATCAAATTATTTAATCCAAAAATATAAATTTTTTTGTTTCATCTAGAATCGATGTCAAAAGCAAAGTTAGTGGCTCAAATTGCAGTCCATTCTTGGATAATCCATAAGTGCTAGCTGGACTAGCAGCTGGTACCTGTAGAGCCAGTTTTCCCCACCGTTGCGTATCATTGTGTTTCCGTATATCTAATTGACTTTCAAACTTAACAGCTATGTACGTACAATATGTACGTTGTACGTATAGTTTGTACATTCATATAGGTACTAGAGTAGTATGTACTTTCCCGACCTAATCATCATATCAGCCACAGGACGTCCACTGCTGAACAAAGGCCTCCCCCTTAGATTTCCACAACGAGCGGTCACATGCCGCTCTTCACACACCTACACACACACAAGCGATCACATGACCTAATAAGCACGTTAAATTCCCAGATGGCAGACCAAACAGCCTCGATGTGGGGTTCGTGTTGCTTCGACGTCGGTGACGTCAAACTTACGATGGGTACTGGATCCTTCTTCAACATCAACACGGGTACGGAACCCCACGCTAGCGTGTTGGGTCTGTACCCTATAGTAGGCTGGCGGTTAGGAGATGAACTGGTGTACTCGGTGGAAGGCGCCAATAACGACACCGCTTCCATTATCAAGTGGGCGCAGAGTTTAGGTAATACAATATAATAATATATTTTACAGTTATGTTATAAATTGCTCTTTTGCAGTTATATTTTGAATTGTTGATGTTTGTTGTGGCGTATAACTGTTGATTTTAACATTGGAACGTAGTTTTATCTATCATGAACTCGTCTATATTGTAGTTAAAGGATTATAGGAGTTGATGATGATGAGGTTTGATATTAATTTCAACGCTAATGATGTCTGTACTGGTTTTCTTAAATGCTTTACTAATCTGGCTCTCAATATATGGTGTTTTTGTAGAAACTAAACTGCTTGTTTGTAATTGATCGCTTTAATCGTTTTTATATGTATAATTTAGCAGTTTCGATCGATATCTATTTGCACGTATTCATTGATACTCGACATGTCCTTGATCTCATGAGCTATGCTCGGAATTTCTGTACGAGATCGAGTCAGAAATGAGGATATCCGTAGAAGAACTAAATTTACTGATAAAACAAAAGATTTAGTAAGCCAAAGTGGTAATGGGGGGGGGGGGGGGGGGGTTGCTCGTAGAACTGATGGCCGTTGGCAAAAAGGTTCTGGAGACATCGGAAAACGCAGGGTTGCTGGCATTCAACGAGATGGACAGATGACCTGTTGACAGTCGTTAGGATTCGTAGAATACGGGCGGCATAAAACAAGTCGTTGTGGAAATCTATGAGGCCTTTGTTTAGCAGTGGACGAGCTTCGGCTGATATAATATGATGATGAATATTCATCATATTTAAAAACGTCGGTTCCATAATTTAAATGTGGTTCTATAATTTAAATGTGTACCGAAATAGTATGGTTGTTTTGGAGTTTGATAGTAAATTCATATTTTATTATACAACCTAGTGAAGAGACGAGCAAGTCATTCGCTTGATGGTAACGCCCTATAATTGTGATGCTTCCCAGGACTAGTCCTGCGTGACACCACACTATGCGTGGGACCTCGAGATATTAGTTATTTAGTCTCCTGGTCCCTGTATTTTCACAAGCTACACAGTGCATTCCAAACGGGACACAGTGCAAAGCGTTTAAAGACACTGTCTGTCGGCAGAGTATCTGTACTGCGGTGTCACCTACTTAACCAGACTCTTGGAATAAGAGACCTACCATCAGCAAAGTAGCTAATATTCTTAAAAAATTGAACCAGAGAGAGGTGAGTAGTCCCCAGCTATCGATGTTTCTATTACTGCAGTGTAGGACCTACCTACAGAACATTTATTAAGTGCATCTTTAAATATGCAGGGCGTGACAAAACCGCTGTTAAATTGTATTGGACACATCTTTTGGAATACAAACTTTGTTCAAGCTCAAGCTAATATAAAGTTAATCTTCGTGTACTCCAGGGCTGTTTGACAACCCTGAAGATACGGCTGACATCGCGGCCTCAGTGCCAGACACCGACGGAGTTTACTTCATACCGGCCTTCAGTGGACTAGGGGTAAGTAGACCAAGTGGTCATGCTACAGTTATTTTTGTTACAGTCAACGCCAATTGGGCCTAAAAATACACTACTGTGAACGTGTGCTCCACTTTCACATTATTCTCCATTGTTGTATCACAGTTATTGTCTTATTCTTAGTATATCATGTATTTTATGATGCATATATTTTGTGTATTATCGTTCTTTTCATATTTTATCGATGGTATCGCCTACCTCATCATATCAGCCACAGGATGTGCACTGCTGAACAAAGGCCTCCCTCTCAGATTTCCACAACGAGCGGTCACATGCCGCTCTCATCCAACGACTCCCAGCGACATTCACTAGGTGCAGTGGTTGATACAGTCGACTGCTGCGCTCCGGGTCGTGGGTTCGATTCCCGCACGGAACAAATATTTGTACGATCTGCAGGTAGTTGTTCCGGGTCTGGGTGTATTGTGTGTGGAATTCATGTCTGTAAACGCACCTACGACACAGGAGAAATCCTAGTGTGGGGCAACGTTTTTTAAAAAAAAACAAACAAAACAAACAAAACCTCGTTGGAGGTCATCCCACGCTGCGTTTTCCGGTGCGCGGTCTCCATTCGAGAACCTTTGTGCCCCAACGGCCATCAGATCTACTATATCTATCGCCTTATTAATACATAATTTAACGTCATTTATGAACCCAAGTCGATACTTAAGTACGCAAATGGAATCCTTAGCGAGTTTTTTCTTTATAATCAGCATAACACGTTCTTTAGCAAGTGTGTAAACAAGTTTAAGATCCATCGATGCAAATTAATACCCTCCTACGTATATGATAATGAGATATCCTTAATGCGTTCGGAAACCTTTGTACAGTGTTTTTAAGGTGACCTACAACTGTTTTTACCGATATATACACAGTGGCATGCATTGAACTTGGAATGTTACCTCCTTTGTTTAATGTATAACTGCACTATACCCGATATAAAGTTTCTTAGTCAACTGGCATGATATCATTATATCTGATATAGCAGTGATAAATTACGTGAGATGATCTAGTACAAGCAGTGTGTAACTCTTCACGACATATAAACGTGAGGATGATTAGATTAATTAAAAGCTTTCGGATTTTTTACGATTTAAGAGTTCTACACACCATAGCCGGGGGCGGGTCCGATCGCGGGTTGGCGCTGGCGCACAGTGGTTCAATTATTAGGAATTTTGACAAATCAAGTTCGTTTATCTTTCTATTTATATATAATTTTATTTTCTATTTATATATAATTAACTAATCTTCGCACTGCACTATTAACTACGGTGAGTGGAAGCAGTTTGACCTTTAAATACCGATGTCATATCGGCCATTTATACGTCCACTGCTGAACAAAGGCCTCCCCCATTGATTTTCACAACTGTGTCATCATTTTGGGGGGTATTTACTCACCACGCTTGGCAGGCGGGTTGGTGAGCGCAGTATGGCTACCGTTTCTCAGAAGGGACGCTGCTGCCCGTCCCTCTGGTTAAGATTCCCTTAGTCGCCTGTTACGACATCCACGGGAGGAGATGAGAGTAGTGCTATATTGTTAATCCGGACATCACACGGAAAACTGTACTAATTTATATTTTACTTTTTTTTTATCAAAACCATTCCATATTCCATATAAATTATGTATTTAAGGAATAATATAGATTTCCACAGTAAATAAATATAAGGTGCGGTCAATAAACAATGAAGCACGGGTTCAACCTAGTTCAGGCAAATATGCAAATAGACTTTATTTTAATTGTAAGACACTTATTGTAAAATGCATTAAACTTTTTTCTGAATAAACAAATTCATTTTTATTATGTATACAAATTAAAATAAAATTAAGATAAGTATAGCCTCGTTTCATTATAAAATTCAAAATTATGATATTAATTGGTACACTAAACATAAAAAAATAACTATGTATGTAATATATATATATAAAAGAATAATATGTACTTAGGCGTCAAAGAATACCTCTTCATCGCTGTCAGCTGATAATGTTCCTAGAAGGCTGGCAGCATTGCCACGTTGAATGGCAATGCTTATTCTATATATTATTAATTAAATACATTATAACTGTCAAACCAATTAACTACAAAACCTGCGATATGCATTACATATTTTAAGTAGGTACTTACATATACAAAGCCAGTTTAATTAAGTATCAATTTTATTCAATAAAATCTCTGATCCAATTACAATTATATTTACCTCCAAATTCAGCGGGTTGTGTGTGTTTAGGAACTTCAAGAGGGATCTCTATGATTTGCTCGATAACAGAAGAATTGCTCTTTGTAGTATAAGAGAACAACCTGTTTTATAATTTATAGAACTGGTTGTTTGTTGCCTGCTTTTATTATTTTTCTATACTTCCTGGGTTATAACTTATAACACTACAGCAAAAAATAATGACGTCAGTATAATCACAGACTTTAAATGAAATATATTTCTTGAACAGTTTCCTACTATTACGAGTAATTTAACACATTATTATGTAAATTGCTGTGAATGAGATATCTATCTGGTATTCAGCAATTAAAATGATAATGATGTTTACGAAATGACTAAATTTAAAATTTGGTTTTGTTTAGGAGCGTAAAATGAAAAGAACACAGTTTTTCTTCAGGCAAACGACGGTGAGGACTGACCTGGAGCGTTTTCTCTTCTTGTTGCTTCTGAGTTATATACTATAGCTATGTTCGCTGTGTGGTGAACTCAAACTAACGCTAATTTTTACTGGAGGTCTTCTCGCATCATTTTCTTAGACATGTGCTTGCTTAACTGGGTAAATCTGGTGAGGATAAAAGAGGCCTCCAGCCGGGAGAAGCTACTGCATTGCGGCGCTCCTTTTATACAACATTTTAAATAGCTACGCAACGGACCATTTTCTCACCCCGATACCATACTTTATAAATAAATTCTTATACATACATGTTTGTTGCGCTTATAGCTAAGCTATGATATACAAGTACTATATATAAATCGTATTTTAACATATACATTTGCTCTTTGCGATGCCCCATTCCGTACTACACGAGGATACTTCATACCATATTTAAATGGCCTACGTCCCCCGCTTCACCAAACGACCTTTTTGCACACAAGAGCCGCACATTGCTGGCACGCCTATAGGCACATCTCGGAGGGGATGACTGTAAGGCAGTCACCCCTTCTGGCGGAGGGGAGGTGACTGTGTAAAGGCCGCCCCCAGCCACTTCTCGAGGGGGATTGTAAAGGATCCCCCGAAAAATCACAGTGCGCTGTGTTGCGCACATGACGGCACGTGACCATGTGCGCATCACCGTCTTGCCGGGGGTCGTTCAGTATGAGCACGCAGACTCTCAAATCTACTTATTATAATTGCTATTGGGACATTCTTACATACATTTTATAATTACTAACATCACAAACTTTGTTAGTTTACGTTAAGAGATCGAGTATCGAGAAATCAGCGTATTTTAAAGTAAAAATAAATCAAATCAAGGGAACGACTCTCGTTACCCGCATGTTTCGTGATAAATAATCTATGATACTGCTTTATTATTGGCAGAACTACGATTGGCCAACTTTGGTCATTATTTCTGACTTTCGCTCTTGTTCGAGATTTAAAACGGTAATTACTTGTTAGACACTAATAATAACTTGCATACTATTTAAGCGTCGTGCATAGATTTTATCAGTCATTAACGTCGCCAGCATTTTTTGGGGTTGTCTAAACGGACCATGCTCAGTAAATCGAAAGTGATGTTATTATAATCATCTATATTAATGTTTTATTTTATTTTACATTCATGAGTCTCCCACTTTTTAGCGTTGTATACTATTGGCTTATAGGTAAATGGAAATTCTGTTGTATCTGTTTTGATACAACTTGACCCCCGAGGAGTAACCAGTCCTCTTCTCCAGTGTAATGTACTAATCTGATGATGACATAACAGTTGTACAGTTAGAAATAATAACAAGAGTATTTTGTCTACAGCCACCGTACAACGATGGGACAGCAGCATCAGGGTTTGTGGGTATAAAGCCGTCTACCACCAAGGCTCATCTAGTACGAGCCGTGTTAGAGTCGCTCGCCTTCCGCACCGCTCAACTCTACACCTGCGTGTGCGACGAGACTGACTACAACTTCAATACCATCAGGTGCGTAGAGGACCTTGTGGCTACCCCAAATATCTACCGCGATTACATATCAATGGTTACTGACTAAGAGATCGGTTTTTTATAGAGGACTGTATTTACCAGAATTAAAGTATGAAGGAAAATTTAATGAATATTTTTTTTTTTTTTTTTTTTTTTTTTATTTCGGCCGAATGAAGTCCACTGCTGGACACAGGCCTCCCCCAAAGATAACCACAACGACCGACATGGGTGTGTTGTGTGCTCATTGGGGGGTCTTGCCATAATCGCCACGCTTGGCAGACGGGTTGGCGATCGCAGTTGAGTTGTTAATGTACTCGAAGGACGCTGCTGCCCATCCTCCGGTTAATCCCTTAGTCGACTTTTACGACACCCACGAGATGAAAAGGGGTGGTGGCATTCTGAGCCGGCACCACACGGCAAGTAATATTTTATGTACTGTATGGTAATATTTTTTACTATCTTTTTTTACAATCCAGTAGTTATGTTTATCGCGAAGGTCGTCAGTTGAGTGCGCTTACACAAGGTGACCACGTTTTGCGAATCTGTTTCCTATATTTTCACGAACATTTATTTCCTTATTGATTATTAGTGAATATTCTTTATGTTCATTTATTGTCGTCAGATGATCAATATTCCAATGGAGACTACGAAATGTCTTGCACATAAATTACTGTAGCAGATAAGATAATAAGATAACATTAATTTGTTGAAACATATTGTAAAACACAGGAGCATGTTTAGCCATAAATAAATGTAACGGCGCCGTGTACAAAGATTTTTATTGTTAACTTATTATAAATATCACATAGACAACACGAGACAATGTTAAATTTAAAAAAAAGAAGAAACAGAAAAAAGTATATACACAAATTTTAACATAAATCGTTAAGTAAGTCAATAATAAAAACAGTAAATATTAATTTAAAATCCTAATTAAAGGTGACATTATACGTTATAATATATAAGTTTATCCCCTGCCTTATCATTCGGCCAAGAGTTCATCCTAAATACCAGTCTGTGTTTTAAACAATCTGCAGATTTTAACACGATCACGTTTGTAGTAGAAATTCGGCGTCCAAGTTTTCTCTCCTTGAGTAATACATTCCAGTACGTCACTGTACCTCAAGATCGCGCTGATAACACCTGCTAGTACAGGCCAAACCGGAGTAACTGATCTATATGCCTTATGTAGCCATTGATGTTATTTTTAGTACTTATATTGATTGTCTTTTGCCTGGCTGTATTGGTCTGTCATACTCACTAAAATGTCTTGCTGGCGGTGGTGTTGTGTATCGGGTCGTTCGGTTCCCTACAATATGGTTGAGCTAAGCGATGCTGATGCATGCGTCATGCTCGTGAACGAGTGCCGTTTGTTGGGACTGGTCAGCCGTTAACTGCCACGGCAAATAATTTATTATTATAATTTCATTGTGGTATGTTCCATCTAAACCAGAGGGATGGGCAGCAGCGTCCCTTCTGTGAAACGGTAGCCATACTGGGCTCACCAACCCGCCTGCCAAGCGTGGTGAGTATTGGCAAATACCCCCCAAAATGATGACACAGTTGTGAAAATCCATGGGGGAGGCCTATGTTCAGCAGTGGACGTATAAATGGCCGATATGATATGATGTTCCATCTTTACACATTGTCCTACATTTTTCTCGGTATATATATTACAATAATGTGTATCAATCAACATTGTAATCTCAATTATTTTAAAAGAGTATCCATGGAGTTTCTTGCCGGCTCTTCTCCATGAGACTATTTGGAACCGTGCAACTTAGATTCTGACGTTTCATAAGTGCCAATATTTGGTTTATTTGAAATAAAAAATTTTGACTTTGACTTTGACACAAGAAAATCAACACAAAACGCTGACTTATGAGCAATTTACGTCATACCGCGCCGATTTTATTTCTATTGGTCCATACCACAACATACAACTAACTAACAACGGTTTGTTAATAATATATTATATATTTAAAAAATCTAATCAATCAATCATAATGCGATGATAATTGTAATAAGCTTTTTCCATGTATGTCACTGTAACAACTATTCGTAAACCATAAATAAATAGTTTTTAAAGTACAAAATCAAAGACTCCATATAGTATTTGATATCCTTGTCAGGGCATAAAAGTTATTTTTAGCTCTTTATAATACATATTGATGTCTTCAACGCATAAAGAATGTCTCCTGACTCCTTTCTTTTTACGATGATATTAAGATTGCCTTTTTTAAATTAATTGAAACGGTTTTTTGTGGTACATACGGCGCCAACGCGTGGTACATGCGGCAGTTTCGTTGGCCCCACCAAGACATTAAACTTAAACAAGTATCCATAATTTTCTATGACCTGCCTTTTTATTTGACTGAATAAACAGAAGGCCGTCGTCTGAGTAACCCGTTAATGAACAGCCGGACGTTAATGGAACGTGGACGGATAGTAGACAGCAATTGTGTCTTCATATTGGGGGGAATTTTCATTACTTACCACTCTTGGCAGGCGGGATAGTGAACGCAGAAAGGCTGCTATTCCACAGAAGGGAAGCTGTTGCCTATCCTTCTGGATTACAGTCCCTTAGCGGCCTTTACGACATCCACGGAAGGCGATGGAGTGGTGCTATATTCTTAATTCGGACACCGCACGGAGAGCTGGACTCTACACCCCACCACAGTGAGGGGTAATGAGACAAGAATATAAAATTCAAATCTGATTTATTTACAAAATGTTACACAATTTATATACTAGTTTTTCTTAACACAACTACTCTACATAAATCTTAATGCGTGTAATATGCTACCACAACATTAATTTAGCTGGAAAGCGTCAGCCTGGTCGCGTTCTGAGTAAATGTCCAAAGATAGCATTGAACACCAGACAGAGAGACAATGCCCTCAAAAATACAGCGACTAAAGAACGGTCAATATAGTCGTAGGTTAATTATTTTTTAACCAACTAGAAATCATTCTAAAAGTGGCAAGAATATTAATATCCCGTTATATGAACACTTATCTTGTTTACCTTATTATCATCGATGTCACTGGACCACAGATATTATAATACACACTGGACGGTCGGTGGATGATTCGAATAATGCTTTTATGTCCATTACAGATTAGATGGCGGTGTATCCAACAACGACTTCATTGCCCAATTGGTAGCAGATCTCACAGGCTTGTGCGTTGAACGACCTGTGCACGTAGATATGTCTTCACAGGGATGCGCTCACATCGTTGGGTTTACAATAGGTAAACAATGACCATTTGTTTTTTTTATGTATGATATTTACACATTAATTATTATTATTAGCCATGTTCGCTACGTAGGCAGGGGCGGTAGCGTGAAGCGGAGGGAGATAATGTGCGGGGTTCTACAGTCGGTCGGGTCGATTGCAGGCCCTGTTTTATGGAACTTCGCCTACAACACGGTCCTGCGTGTCGTTCTTCCTACTGGCAGCAGTGTAGTTTATTATGCTGACGACACTCTTGTGTTGACCTGCGGGGAGTCCTTCTAGGGAACCATCCTTTTTCATTCCTTGGTTAGCGCGACTCTCAGGCGTTCAGCGCTGCAGAGACAACCTTTACGGTCTGCAGCGCAGAGTAACTATACGGATTTCAGTTGGATACAGAACTACAGTTAAAATAAAATAGGATAGGATACTTCCTACGAGGCGGCTGTTGTCCTCGCTCGCTTTTGAACTTTGACAATCATGGCGGAGACGGATGCGTGGATCTATGAACAGACATGTTCCCTCCGCCAAAGCGGCTAAGGTGCACCTCCAGGGGCGTTCGATATGCTGAGGCGGCTGGCTCGGCGGTGCGCATTCGAGAAGCAGCGAGACCGCCTTAAGTTATAGTTTACAACCAAGCGCGTCGTTGAGGTTCGCGCTCTTCGGAGGCTGGCTCAAAACAAGCGTGCGCTTCACCTACCGCCTGACGCAGCCATCGCCGGGCTCAGGATAAGATGCGAGGTCACAGCGCAGTGCCACCATTCCAGAAGCGACTAGTATACTGCACAGCACACGATCGTGGCGGGGCGGCGGATCTTGAAGAGCCATTCTATACCGGTTAAAAAACTTTCCGTGTTGGGAACGTGTCTACATAGATCGATATTAAACACATATGATTGAGGCTTACGAAAATATATTTTTTATAATCATCGTGTAAAACAATTTTTTTTTCTTTTAATATTGACGATCCTTTTGTTATTGGTAGGTTTTAATACCGATCTCTGAAGACATGTCCTTGACACAGAAAGTTTTCACGCGTTTAGAATAGCTCCACTGGTCTATTGGATCGGGCAAGATCTCTCTGTCGACAGTAGTGTTGGGTACGCTGGCAGATCATGCAAATTGGAATGGTCTTGGATTTTGGTCTCTGTGAGGTCTGTGAGACCGTCATGCTCCAGAAGGAGTCCGCAGAGCACGGAGGAGGACGAGATGGCGCCGGGGTAACGACACACACACATGCATAGCGCACAGCAAGGCTTCGGGGGGATTTTTTTCAATCCCCGAATGTGCCTGGGTGTGGCGCCCCTATTATATTCGCCTGCCCTCTGCTAGAGGGGGTGACCGCTTTACAGTCATCCCCTCCGAGATGTGCTCTATGGCTTGGCACCAATGAGTGGCTCTAATGTGGTTGAATCGAGGATCGGAGCCCTCCTTCGGTGCCGCAGATGACTGCTTCAGTGGTTTTAGCAGGTAGGGGGTAGGAGAGTTTATACGGACGGACAAAGTACACGATGTATTTCTACCGGGTTAAATAATCAAGTACACAATACAAGTACTGTATTGCCGTGTGGTGCTGGCTCAGAATACCACCACCCCATCTCCTCCCGTAGGTGTCGTAAAAGTCGACTAAGGGATTAGCCGGAGGATGGGCAGCAGCGTCCTTCGAGTACATTAACAGCTCAACTGCGATCGCCAACCCGTCTGCCAAGCGTGGCGATTATGGCAAAACCCCCCAATGAGCCCACAACACACCCATATCGGTCATTGTGGTGATTTTTGGGGGAGGCCTGTGTCCAGCAGTGGATTTCATTCGGCCGAAATGATGAAATAATCAAGTGACGTGGACTATTATAATGACCGGTTCGTAGAAGCTGTCCATACAGTCGGGTCTAAGTTCTAAAGTCTCGTCGTACATACAGAAGCTCTCTGCCCCTCCTCTTAAGTTAGAGGACATAGAGGACAGGCGTGCAATGATTCTGCAGTTTTACAAATCTGGCGAACAACTTCAGAGCTGATTTAACCCGACACTATACCTACCAAAGATGATGATTGCCGTGTGGTGCCGGCTACGAATAGCACCAACCCATCTCATCCCGTGGGTGTCGTAAAAGGTGACTATGGGATTAGCCGGAGGGTGGGCAGTAGCGTCCTTCGACCACATTAACAACTCAACTGCGATCGCCAACCCGCTTACCAAGCGTGGCGATTATGGCGAAACCCCCCAATGAGTACACAACACACACAGACAGGTTGTTGTGGCGTTCTTTGGAGAAGGCTTGTGTCTTGCTGTGGACTTCATTTGGCTGAAATGATGAAAATGAGGATACCGAAGACATTCCGAACGTCAGCCTGTACGACTTTAGTATGGCTCTCAAACAGCTCACGAACAATAAAGCCGTAGGTAGTCTGTAAGGCTCTTCAGAGGGTGTAGAATTCCGTCATACACGAGCGAAAAACACTGCAGATATGAAACGACAAGTGTTTGTGTCTCGTTCAAAAAGGGCGATAAGGCCCTGCTGAAGAACTATATGCCCATTTAAATTCTGAGCCATGTTTACAAGCTCTTTTTGAGGATCATTACGAATCGTCTCACGCACAGGTTTGACGATTTCCAGCCTCCCGAACAAGCCAGTTTCCGAAAAGGTTTCAGTACTGTAGATCACATACAACTCTAGGGCAGGTTATACAGAAGGCCCGACAATAATCTATTATAACTGCCTGTATGCTTAGCATTTGTGGACAAAGAGACAGGTTTTGATTTGATCGAGACTTGGGCTGTACTGCAGTCTCTCCGGTCTGGACAACGTTCGGAAAACTGCGTAATATCTTCTCGTCCAAAACACTGCACTGCTTCAAGATGAAAGTCTCTGACCATTGTGTGTTAACAGCGATGACATATAAGAAGGTTCTAGGTCACCCAAAGGGCAATGAAGAGGGCTATGCTCGGAGTATCTCTGAGAGATCAAATCGAAAATGAAGTCCGCAAAAGCACCAAGCTAGTAGTAGAGTAATTTCCAATTAGGCCATGATTTTCAAATTACCTATTTTCATAAAATGGCTTTTACTTACATTAGGTTTACCACTGAACATATTTTTCTACTTCTCGAATTAATTGAAATCCTTATCCGTCTTCAGGTATTTGGAAGTCAAAAGAAGAACTGAAAAAATTGCGTAAAGTCGACTGCGTGTTCAACCCCCGTCCGCATATGAAGAAAGCTTACGAAGTGACCTTTGCCCGCTGGAACGACGCAGTTAAACGAATGTGTGGTTGGTACTCTGGGGAGACGACATCACAGGCGATTATATCCGATTCCAGTAGTAGTTCAGTCACTTCCCAGAACAGTTTCATGGTTAACGGCGGTCGCCAGAAAAACGGTAGTGTATCCAAATAGCGGTGGCTTTCCTACCTGCTCGTGTTGCACGCTAAGTGTTTGCCCCAGCAAAGGTGATATAGTTGGTTTTGCGGGGACTTCTGGAAGGTGTTATGTTGTGGGTACATTTATATTTTATTGAACTGTCACCAGATGTCTGCGGTGGTGAGCTGTTTGTATTGATCCATCATGGATTCTGTGTAAGTTTTTTTTTATTCGTCAATCTAGCCAATTGATTATCCTTATGAGCATTGTGATATAAATTTAGAATGTATTAATATCACGCTTGAATTCCACGATAAGGTTTGGCAGAGGTGATAAGTAGAAGACTATATGAAGTCGCATGTATCTATGGAAGTAAGCCTATTGCCATGTGCTGGTTATAGTTCCAAACTCCTCCGGGTGGTTACTGAAAATTTCCTAACAGATAAACCAAATATCAGCCTGGCTAATCTATTTGTCTTACAAGAGGCATTCCCTCTCGCGCTGCCTACACCAATGAGTTATTATATTTGTTTTAACAATAAAAAAGATAACATTGACCAGTTTAAAATGTGTGACATTTTAAGACATGGTAACAGCTGCGGAAAGCCCGTAGCCAAACTCATTAAATCAATTCGAAAACTGTACGTCCGAATAGACTTGGGAACTACATAACTGTAGGAGTAAGTTTTAATTATATTTGTAGGTAATGTGGTACAATGGTGAATTACTCAATATACCTAAGACATAGCTTCATTTAGTGCCTGTAATAGATGTATATACTAGTGAGATACTGTTAAGCTATATCAAAGTTTTATTATATGTTAGTAGGTAAGAAAATATTAGTAATAACTATATCTACAGGCAGTTAATTTAAATGGGACACCTGCTCTAATATGCTATACTCGTAGTATAATATGAATATGAATATGGGACAAAAAAGAATATGAAAACGAGCGTTGCAACGAATAGTGTAGTCGGCTTATGATCGAATACCGAATATTCGTCCGGGTTGGCTGAATAGCCAAATATTCGGCTGGATTTGACGCGGATTTGTGTGGTTGTATTTTTAGTCACGCATTTATTTTTATTGTTTAAAAAAATGTGCCCCATACTAGGATTTCTCCTGTGTCGTGGGTGCGTTTACAGACATTAATTCCCGCCCAACCCGGAACAACTACCGGCACATCATACAAATATTTGATTCGTGCGGGAATCGAACCCGCAACCCGGTGCGCAGCAGCCAACTGTATCAGCCACTGTACCAACCGTGCCGTCAGTTTATTGCCGGCAGCACGCGGTGCACTGATAAATCATCACAATCTGACACAACGACAAATTAGGCAGTAATATGTTAGATTCCATTGCAAAAGCAACCTCTCCTTAACTATGATTTGACGCGGTTAATTTAATTACTAAAATTATAATTGATTTCTTGAGGCGCTCATAGCCAGATGCACTCACTGATCGGTTCACGATTGGTGTGGTTAAGCAACGCTCGGCGCGGTCAATTAATGGATATGTGACCGCATAGTGGTATTTGAACTAAGCGTCTCCGTGCTTTTGAGGGCTTCGTCAAATCATTGGTCCTGGTTATTGTCTACGGCAGCCGTTAAGCCAAGTTGAGGCCTTTTGGTGGCTTGAACAATTTGATACAAAGTTGACCACTAAACATACGATTTTTTTTTGTCTTTTCCTTGTTAGCCTATCTTGTGTCTAACGTAATTAAATTAAGGTCAGACATAGAAGAAAAAGATCGTCCCAATAAAACACCAATATGAGTATGGCTTAGTTTCACTGCCAGTTTTAGTTGGATTTATATTATGTCTGTTATATTAAGTACCAAATTACGAAATATCTCTAATATCATCTGAAATACCTGATTAGAAAAATTTAAATAGGTATTCGGCATTTGACCGAATAGTGATATAATATTTGGTATTCGGCCGAGTAGTGGAAAACTGGCCGAATAGGCCGTGTACCGAATAATTATCGAATATTTGTTGCAACTCTAATAAAAATATTTCAAACTAGCTAGGACCCGCGGTTTCACCCGCGTTTAATCCATACAAATAAATAAAATTTAAGTATCTGTTTGTAATGTCAAAATAACAGCTTTTTACTAAATGCATATGAAAGTATGTACGTTACATATAACAAAAAAACTATTTTTAATTTTTTTGTCTGTCTGTCTGTTTGTTCCGGGTAATCTCCGAAACGGCTGGAGCGATTTGGACGGGACCTTCACTTGCAGATAGCTGATGTTATAAGTAATAACAAAAGCTACTTTTATTTTAGAAAAATAATTAGGGTTCAACATCAGCTATCTGCCAGTGAAAGTCCCGTCAAAATCGGTCCAGCCGTTTCGGAGATTACCCGGAACAAACAGACAGACAGACAAAAATGTTTAAAATGCATTTTTTTGTTATTACTTCCGTATATACTTTCATATGCATTAAGTAAAAAGTTGTTATTTTGACATTACAAACAGACACTTCAATTTTATTTATTTGTATAGATTACTTTTCTATTGAAAATGGTTTCAATGGATACGTTCAATATCTTTTTCTATACACGTCCCAGCTGGTTTTATGAAATTGTAATAATAATATAGTAGTAATACGGACACGCGTTTTTATTCTTTTTGTAATTGTATGTTCTTGTCGTGCCCTTTCAACTATTCAAGCAGGGGTCCCATTTCCATGTAAACCCGATATATCATTATTATGCGTAACAATACGAGAGAAATGTACAATATTAAATATATTGATTGATGCTCAAAGGTTGGTGACTGTTGTAAAATGGGTGCGGTTCGAAGGTGTGATACCGATTCTGTAAGGTACCGACCGAATTGATTAAACATATTGATATCCTTTATTTTCAGGTGAAACAGGAATTAGAATAATTTAGAATATATTAGGGCTCTCGAACTTAGATTCAACTAAAATATCCGTATAAACTATCATAAAGTTTCACATGTCAAGTAAGATGAAACTAGATTCTTCGACTTAATTATTGTTTTGCCTGAAAACAAAATAGGTCTATACAAGGTGCTGACTTATTCACCTGCAACCTTTTAGAGTAAGAATCAGCCCACGCTTATCTAAGAGAATCAGTCCAAAAATAGTTTACCAATATGTCCATTTATAGAAAATGCTGAGTCAATCCAAAACAGCTGGCGGTCAATGGCCTCTTGCACCTGTCATATGATACCTACCACCCGAGGTACTGCTCCAGAGTACCCCCCTCGCGGTCGGTCATTATAAGAAACTAGTGCGTATGTAAGTTGCAAGTGTTTTCGATACATACTAATGATATAAATGAGTTTGAAAATTTTGTTTACATTTATTCGGGTCAGTACTCTTCCTCATTGGTGTATTGCAGGTGATTAAGTCCGCATTGTGTAAACGTAATAATCCATTAACTAAAAAAAACAATTTATTTTAGTTATATTAATATGTAGGTATTCATCAGTCACACAGTCATTTTCGTTGTATAACCTATTTCCATATTTACCAGGCAATAGTAATATAGTTTTATATCGATATAAGATTTTATCGATGTCGACTACGTTTTTGTTGGTTATTAAAAACTTCGTCTTGAGAATGTGAATGATGTAGCAGAAAGCTCAAAGACTGGCGTGAAATAAAATAAGGTTAACAATACTTGTGATATTCATTGTTTAATGTAGTAGTAAGAGTTAGATAATAACAATATAAGTTGAACTACAAGATACCAGTTTCACTATTATACAATAGTGCATCTAAACGGGACACCTGTTCTAATATAGTATAGTTATGTGGAACAGTAGCCATTCTGCGCTCACCAAACTGCCTGCCAAGCGTGGTGAGTACTGGCAAATTCCCCCCAATATGATGACACAGTTGTGGAAATCTATGGGGGAGGCCTTTGTTCAGTAGTGGAAGTTGTATGGCCGATATGATGATAACGTTAATACCGCCTTATTGGGATGCATTATAGTAACATACCCGAAAAATAACAGAGATACAGGCAGAAGCGAAGTTGACTGTGCTCCACCACATAGTACACTACGTAAATCTTTTTATTACAACTCAGTGTACGACTTTTGGTAAAATAATTAAACAAGCAACCAAAGTACCATGCAGGATTACCATGGAAGGATACGTTATGGAGAATCCTATCAAAATTATTTCCCGAAAAATGGTTTTATTGAATTTATTCAATAGAGACCAACTAAAACCCGAAAGAAAACAACGATTCGATTTCTTTCACTTTACACATTCCAGCTGGGTTTATACGGAATTATTATAATAAAACGGCAATCTTTGAATGGCTATAACTGAAAGAACAGGATTTTTTACTTTCTATTTTTGTAAGTGTATTTAGTTAGTGTTGTGTATTTTCATATATATATTTAAATATATATAAGTAGGTATCTCATTTTCACGAACAACCGATATAATTTGGAATTAGAATTTTGGTATTGTTCATTACCTCTTATTTTAATACTGGTCTGTTCAAGTTGTAGTTTGGTTTTACACGATAATTATATTAGTGGCAACATGATATACTTACTATGTTTTTATGCAAAGCTACACGTTTAAGTATGTTTAAAGGAAAATGGCGGTTTTACGGGAAAGTCGGGTTTGGTTATGTTAATATTATGCAAATGTATGTTTAATATGAAGTTTTTTATAATAGTGTAATATTTATGTTTAGTTATCGGTTCGTAAGGTAGCTGCTTTTACAGTCTCTGACGGTACGAAGTGGGTCGAAAAGACTTATTAACATTCCGATCCCGCGATAGGACCGTTTGTCGCTCAGCTAGTTTTTTTTATATATTAAATCTACCTCGCACTACAATTTCTTTTATATATTTTATTTACAGTTTACATACATCAATCTCACAAACACTCAGACCCGAAACAACTATCTGTAGACCATATAAAGATTTGCTCCGTGCGGGGATCGAACCCATGACACGTACCGCAGGCAGCCAATCGCTTAGCTGCGGTGACCACTGTGCGAACTTCCCTACACTTCTTACGAACCGATAACAGTGTATATATATTTTATGATAGTTTGTTAATTCCTGCTCATATATCTAAATATAAACTCAGACTTTATAGGTAGGAAAGACATATTATTAAGATATAGATTAATCTATTTTTTCAATATTACCTCATTTACCTCCAAATAATATTGTCGTCCCATTATTATTTTTTAGAATTGAACCTTTTTGTATAATATCATCTTTTTTATATGGTTTCTACCATTTTATGACATTTTGATTGAGTTTTTGTCTTCTAAGGGCTTTAAATATGTTTTTAAACAGATTTAATGTATGCTTAAATGAATATAATAATCATTTTATAAAATTTTGTTAGATAATTATATTTTTAACAGAAAGTACAATTTTAAGTTGTATTTTTTCAAATAAGGAATTAATCATAAATATCTGTAAATAAATACCTCCCAAACGCTTATATTAACATCGAAAGCCCGTATGTGGGCAGCTGTAGGTATTATGATATAATATGACATTGTGATAAGAATACTTTAAAAGTGAATTCCATAAAATGCTATAAATTTATACTTGTTGTTATTTTTATTTATTTACTCATACCTATGAATATACACTGTCAGTGATACTGCGATTAACGTAACCAGCAGTTCAATTCCCTAAGCTTGTCAAACATCCATACATCCTTGGATACCGAATTGAAGCTAATCAAGGACATATTGCAGACGGTGAGCCATGAGGACCAGTATTAGCGAGTACCAAATTGGGCTGTCACCGATATTTCGATTCTGTATTCAAGGATTTATGAATGTTTCAGCATAGGGAATTGCACTGCAGAACGTAAACACTGTCAAACACCATAGCTGTTACGCGGTATAGGTATGACATATTAGCTACAGGAGTGGATCCAGGATTTTATTCTGGGGGGCCTCGCAATGATTTATTTTAACGCCTAAGGCGTTGGAGCGTGCCATACATCGCATTGCTCCAAATAGATCATTACTCAAACGAGTGATCGAGTGCATTTGACTTCATGCGCATTAAAGAAATGTTATATACATTATTATTGGAATAGAAAACGGGATATTTACCATGCTTTTTACTTCTTTGGAGATCCCGATATTTCTGCGCGCCATGTTCACTAGTTTATCCGAGAACATGGCGCTTGCAACAGTGCCGAAATATCGGGAACTAAAAGAAGTAAAAAACGGGATATTTCAGTGACCATGTCATATTATTAAAATATATATACAATTTGGTATATATATTTTTGTATTTTAAGTATCTCTACTACTCGTGGGTGATCAGTCCACTTATAAGTGTACTTAACAAATTCCACCACCTAAAGAAACTTCCAATTTATTTTTTTACAGTCAGTTGTCCCTATAGAGCAGGGGTTCCCAACCTTTTTTTGTCTACTGCCCACTTTAAGAATAAATCTTTTTTTAACGCCCCCCTTTTTAAACATACTTAAAAACCGCTAAGTACTTATAACTGATTATTGAAACGCAAATTTATAGTATTCGGACAGAGTATCTTTTATTGAAAATAAAACAAACATAATCAATTCTTATACAAAAACGAATGTGAAGGTTGAATCTGATGCTGTTCAATGAGTTTGTTGATATCAGGTTCCAATTTACTCAAAAACAGCCGCAAGTCGCCACGTTCGGTAACACGCAAACGATTTCTCTTTTTAGTAAGCAGCGTTGCCACAGCACTAAATCCACGTTCACACAAATATGACGATGGGAATGCTATCAAAAATCGTTGAACAATTGACCACAATCCAGGGTACAATTGCGGGATCGGTTTTTGTAGCCAAAATTCTTTGATATCCATTTTTGAACTTGATTTTTATTTCTTCGTTTGTTGTCAATTCTATAAGTTCTTCTTCCAGCTGAGGTGACATTGCTGTGTTGACATTTGAAAACGGATCCAACACCCAGTCTGGTATTTCTAAGTTTAAAATGTCCTGGTATCGTTCGGTGAAGTCAATGTGGAGGTTTTCCAAATGTTGGCAGTAGGCAAACAAGTCGTCGTTACTGCAGTATATTGATAAATTCGGAAAATTGTGATACTCACGTCTGCCCATATTCTTTTTGTGCAGAAGCAGTTTGGCTGCGAAGGCTTAAATTTAGTTCATCGCCTTGCAGTTGGAGGTTCATGTCGTTGTACATTTTATACAGGTCTGTCATGTAAGCTATATCATTCTTTGATGTTATGAGCTTGTTGCGCAGTTCTGTATCTTTAGTTTCCAAGAACTCTATCATAGAGTCAAACAGGTTGTAAAATCGAATCAGACAATTGCCTCTTGACAGCCAACGAACTTCAGTATGAAGCGACAAACAGTTGAAATCTTCGTCATTAGTAACACAAAGCTGATGAAATAATCTATCATTCAAAGAGCTGCTACGGATTTTATTGACTGCTTTGATGACATATTGCAGTAATTGAAATAGTCGTTCACTTAAGTTTCTAGCAACCAAATGTTGTCTATGAATAACGCAATGTATAGCAAGGACATCTGGAATTTTATTTTTTAAGTATGCTATGAAGCCTTTATGGCGCCCTGTCATAGCCGGAGCGCCATCCGTAGCAACTGATATAATATTTTTCAAAGGAATCTCTTTCTCTTCACAAAACTTTTCCAATGTATTGAATATGGTTTCGCCTTTTGTATCTGTCTCCAAATTTCTGGCAAACAATAGTTCTTCACGTATTTTCTCATCTTTAATAAACCTCACGTAAGATAGCAACAACGCTTCATTAGTTGGTAAAGTGGACTCATCGAGCTGAATTGAGAATTGACTAGTCCTCAGATGATTGCACAATGATTCTTCAATGTTTTCAGCCATTTCATCAATTCGTCTTTGCACAGAATTATTACTCAAAGGAATTTTTCGGATAATATCTGCGGCCGGTTTATGAAGCACAGTAGTTATTACTTCCTTTATTGCTGGCAAAATTAACTCATCTCCGATGTTGTGTGGTTTGCCTTTTTGAGCAATTAACAAAGAGATATTGTACGAAGCTCGAAGTCCGTCGTCATCTTGCTTAGCAGCCGCCGAAAATAGTTTTGATACACTTGGCTGAGAATTATGCTTCTTCTCTAGGTCTTGAAAATATGCTACATTCTTTTCTGTCTTATCTGGATGCATTTTATTCAAATGATCTTGCAGTCTCGAAGGCTTCATTGCTTCGTTCGAAAATGTTTTTAGACATAGAAGACACAAACGCGACGATGGGTTTGTGGGATTTTCAATAAATCCGAATTTAATATATTCCGCAGAGTATTGTCGTCTCTTCTTTTTTACTTCCGACATTGTTTTATTTTAAGAAATACGTAAGTGTTGAAACCAAGTACTGCTTATCTATTATGCGCGAAACCGCAAATGAAAATAAAATAAATTTACGTCGTTTATATAGGATTGCATAAGCAGCACGCACCAACAGGAATAAGACAAACGTGCATAAACTCGTTTATCTCATTCGACGCCCAATCGTACTCGACAAGCAAGAACAAGTATTATAGAACCAGCCGATTGGTATAGGAATGTACAATTCGGATTATTTAACAAAAACTTGTTAAAACATGATTGCCCGCTTAATGATTTTCTTTTTACCTTGAGTAAAGAAATATAATTTAATTCAAAATCTAATAGGTACATAATTGTCCTATGATTCCGTTATGTATATATTTCAAATAGAACATAACACTTGTGATTGAATTCCCCTTACGGTAAGATTTTAGGTAAATAAAACCTAATGAATGTGTTCGACCACCCAGACCGTTTATGCAAATGTTATCTTTAATTATGAGAATGTTTAACCCGATAGTTGTTGCATAGCTTATTGCGCATAATTATGCATGATAAGCCATTTTTTGTGTCGCCTAAACGTAACTCTACATAGCTGCTGTAAAACTCTGTTTCTGCAATAATAGAGGGATTAGATGTCCCAGATGTAAGATTAGCATAATTCATTTATTGATTCTGGTTACCGCGTTTGAATCATTTCACGGCCGCCTTTAACTACCTCGTTGGTCTGAATCCCTATAAATTGTACGCTGTACTCGACATTACGTGAGTAAATCGCACACATGTTTGCAAAATATAATGAACTTAAATTGGTTCACTTTCTACGTAAATAATTGTACCGTATAGCTTATAGCTTAATGGTATCAATAAGCATTTTACCAAGTAGTATTCTCTTTTCCGTTCATTACGACAGGCGGGAAGTCGTTGTTTTTAAATAAAAAAAATCCCTGGTTTTCCAATATTAAAGTTAATATCATAGTTTTTTTTTTTTTACTATCTAGAACACGAAATGTATTGTTGAAATGTTATAGTCTATTCGTAAAATGTTTCACTTACCTACTCGATTTTCCTTTAAATGTTGAATATTTTTATACAGTGTCCGTACAAAAAAAAGGATTACCTAAAAACATTTCTTTGCCCAGGAGTCGGATAGACCCGCAGACATCAGTCCGTAAACGGCCACTGCTAAATATGGACCATAGACTTAGATACCTACCATACACTTAATACTGACAATATGGGCCTCCGAACGAACACAAAAATGAGCTGTCATAGGGGATATTGGCATAATCACCATATATTGGCTGCCAGATGGTAATCACAGTGTATTTTTATTAACAGAAAAGGGGATGCCGCTGCCCATCCTCTTAATACTAACCCTTAGTCGCCATTTACGACACCCGTGGGCGGAGAGGGTTGGTCTATTCTTTGCCGGAAACCACACACAGCTACCACACCGAAGTAACTACTGGTTAACCAGATGAAAAAAACATACGCATATAGACTACTCAAATAGCGAATCACAATTACAAACGTATAAAACGCTTAAATTAATCATTCTTAGGTTTTTAAAGACATAAAATTAAAACACAGAAATAAATGTTTATGAAAATCTTATGTTACCGCATATTGTCGCACTATATCAGCACATTGTGCCATTTTTTTTTCACAAGTATCACTTCGCAGTTTACAGGCTTTACGGGCTTTAACTTCTAAAATAGGCGTGGAGAACCTCTTGTTTTATCCAACGCTTATGGCATCCTTCATATAGTTTTTTTAGGCCACTGCCAGTAATACTGCTTTAACTTTCTTCACTATTTATCTTACCAATCAAGGTCTTCCAATTTGGCACTATTGGAACCTGCTACTTTCTGGTAACGAAACTTCTGTATTCGCCGTTGATCCGTTGTGGTCCGAATTTGTAACAATATTTAAAGTCACAAGCCATTTTTATTATTATCATTATAAATTTAAAACAAGCTATGAATTCGCAGACCACCCGCGGCGCTAGCTGTTATGGCAGGGTCGCCATGTAAGGTTCGACGCGAGGAGTAATTAATAAAACAAGTGATGTTAACGAATGCTCTATAATAACTGACTAATACAAAGATTACATACTTTTATAAAGAGTAAGAATACACATAGGACATACTACTACACCACAATGTTAATTTGGTGCAGTGGCTGATACAGTCGGCTGCTGCACTCCGGGTCGTGGGTTCGATTCCCGCACGGAACAAATATTTGTATGATCTGCAGGTAGTTGTTCCGGGTCTGGGTGTATTGTGTCTGGAATTTATGTCTGTAAACGCACCCACGACACAGGAGAAATCCTAGTGTCGGGCAACTTTTTTATAAAAGAATAAAAAAATATTTATAAAAGAATAAAAAGAATAATACATCACTAGGAATACGTGCAAGGATTTACATTTTACATTTCACTTGTAATTTAATTAATACAGGTAATGTTTTCAATATTAGATGAATTAGAGAAATGTCACAATCTATCACAATTCATAACGCTATTTTTATTTATCGTCATCACGGACGCTGACAATAGCGGTTCAGAACTAACTATTTGAAGTAGGTACTTATGAGAAGGACGGTGACAAATATAGTTTCCTACTTCGTCAATAATACAACGATAATCCATTGTCCTAACTACATGTTTTCCATTTATCGACATAGTGCGGTAATTATTATGCGTGCCATTTCAAGTCATCGACACAATGTCTTGCATGTTCATGCTATTTAGTATAGTTTCACGATAAACTTGTGTGAGTAATATAAGCACACGTCTAAATAAAATGCCACAAGCTTTGTTCATAAGGGCCTATCTAACGATTTAAAGCTTTGGAACCCTCGTGTCTCATTTTAAGATTTTTAAAGATCATTGTTGCTACTAAGTCTAAGGTCAATTGCATCTCACAGTTTAGGTGGGGAATCTGCCGGGTCTCTGGATTCGCCCTTGGTTGGTTACGCGGTACCACAGTATAACTGACAATATGCATATTATGTAAGGTGCTCATGGCTACGCGCAGTTTTTTATCCAACCCAGTGACGCGAAAAGCTAGTCATTCGTTTGGTGTCAGCGTCAGGCCTGCCAATACAGGAGAAATCCTAGTAGGACAACTTTTTGAAAAACGAAACGATAAGTACACGTTTACGGCGTTCGGCGCTTCGATAGGTTGATGGGTTTGTAGTCGGCCAATCGCAACACTTAACGCGGTAAAAATGTAATTTACTATTACGTTTCGATTGTAAAACGAAACTCGCACCGTAACGTACGTTATAATTAAAGTGTTTATTTAGTACACTGTTTTGCGGGCTCTAGATAAACACGTTACATACATAATTGACAACAGACATTTAAATTTGACTAAGATATTCTTCGCTTACACATTCAGTTGTGATGATTTCGGCCTCTCCACATTTCGGCAATAAAGACGATTACAGATCCCACCAGACCAAAGCACAGTATCCCAAAAGCGACCCGTTGATCTTCTAACGTCAGTTTAGAGAAAGGACGTGGTTCGCTGCGGAATTGGGGTATCGAATCTGGCACACCAAGCATTCGCTGAGTCCATTTATAGTACATATTTGGTAGCCCAGCTTCATTCAACCGCTCTATGAATGATTTTAAATCCTCGAAGAATGGAAAACCTAAAAAAAACTAAAATCATTTACTTACAGTGAAACGGAATAAGACCCATATTTAAAATACCTATCGTAACTGACCGATGAACGTGAATAGTAAATGTAGAGTTCAATCTGAAGAGCCGGACGATGGGCAGCAGCATCCTTCGAGAACATTTATAACTCAAGTATCACAGAGACATCATTGAATATTTGTCTTTTATTGGTCATGATGAAGTCAATCTCATTCCTCGCGGAACCATCGGGACTCATCCAAGTCAATTTCCTGTGAGGCGGCTTTTGGAAAAAGGAGTTCATCACGAAGAGTCCCTCCTTTTCCAAAAAGTCGGCCAGCCTCTGTCCCCTGGGGTTCCGTTGCCCATATCCAAATTGCCCCACTCTCAACTCACTATAGCATCGTGTGCCCAGCTTTGCGTTGAAGTCCCCCATCACAACAGTGAAGTGTGTCTCGGAGGTATGCATGGCCCTACTTACGTCCTCATACATACTCTCTACTTCATCATGTGGGCGTGTCGAGGTCGGTGCGTAGACCTGTATGACTTTAACGAATATCTCTTGGATATTCTGACCCTGCTCGACACACTTTCGATGGCCACTATGCTGTTAATGAAGGACCTGCTGACGAGAAACCCGACACCACCTTGAGACAGATGTTCGCTTTACCGGTAGTAGAATAAGTTGCCGGATTTCAGGGTTATCGTGTCCTCCCCCTCTCTTCGGACTTCTGATAGGCCCACGCTATTATAGCCACCCGTATAAAAGAACACATAGCTTACGTCAAGCACAGACGCTCCACAAAGTCTGCAGTGTGTGAACATGCCTTAGGCAAACCATTTTCTTCGTTTTGATCAACCTCAAGTCCTCGCGAAAGAGAACCGATACATACCTAAAATATTTCGTGAGGCCAATGATATTATACCATAGATATGTTACGTCCATATTAAACGGCGCGCAAAATTCAGTATGTTATGTATAAACCTACAAAACTGCACATCTACCTATGCTCTAAGAAAGAAGATACAAAAACTACGAGAGTAAAAGAGATAGCTATCTAAAGTTGACTTTTACGACCTCCACGGGAGGAAATGGAGTGGTGCTATATTCTTAATCTGGACACCACACGGACTTGAAGTACTTAAAGGAACTTTATTAATCTTTTTTTCGTTTTAGAGTTATTTACAGATATTTTTCTAATGTCACGTATGTACAATTGACGAGTATGTCTACCTAGGACAAACTGTCCAGTAAGGTAGGTCCAACTTCGAGAAAGAGGTCAATCGTCGAATCCAACTCGGCTGGGCAGCGTTCGGGAAACTTCGCAACGTCTTTTCGTCAACAATACCGCAATGCCTCAAGACGCAAGTCTTTAACCAGTGTGTGTTACCAGTGATGACATATGGAACAGAGACGTGGTCACTCACAATGGGCCTCATAAGAAAGCTCAAGGTCACTCAGCGAGCTATGGAGAGAGCTATGCTTGGTATTTCTCTACGAGATCGAATCAAAAATGAGGAGATCCGTAGAAGAACTAAAGTTGTCGACATAGCTGAAAGGATTAGTAAACTGAAGTGGCAATGGGCAGGGCACATTGCTCGTAGAACTGATGGCCGTTGGGGCACAAAGGTTCTCGAATGGAGACCGCGCACCGGAAAACGCAGCGTGGGACGACCTCCAACGAGGTGGACAGACGATCTGGTGAAGGTCGCTGGGAGTCGTTGGATGAGAGCGGCATGTGACCGCTCGTTGTGGAAATCTAAGGGGGAGGCCTTTGTTCAGCAGTGGACGTCCTGTGGCGGATATGATGATGATGATGATGATGTGACGTATGTGTGATAAATCGTGTTCGATGTCTAATATTATAACCTCAAAATCCGAAAATTATTTGTATACTAAACAATTCTTAGAAGTGTCCGTTACTTTAATTTAATTTCAGTTGAATTGAATCGAAGTATACAGCGGGGTTTTACCAAGTACCTTTTTTTTTTTTTTTTATTGATGTCCAGTGGAAATTCTACATGGAACTTCCTTCACCCCAGGGAAGGGCGTAGGGGTATGCCGGACTCCTACCGGCTAAAACCACTGGAGCGGTCATCTTCGGCACCGAAGGGTGGCTCCAGGTCCTCGTAAGATCACACTAGAGCCGCCCATTGGTGCCACGCCTTTAGGCACATCTCGGAAGGGATGACTGTAAAGCGGTCACCCCCTCTAGCGGAGGTTTACCAAGTACCTAGCGTTTGTGGCCCCTAATGTATCCTATTGGTGCCCATACCAACAAGGCCTTACCTTCTTTCGGATGACATCACTATCTTACGTCTTATGTTTCTAGACAAATTAGTGAACGGTCATACTTATGGACTGCAGCGAACTACTATCACGCTTACTGTTGAGTGTTCTCCTCATAGAGTCCCACGGTGTCCTATAACTAGATATTTATACCACTCGTTAAGATATGTGTCAATCTTGATTCACTCATGTCTGTACCCGAAGCTGATATATATCACGACTTAAAAGGAAGTTTAAATCTGAAACTTTGACCTCTCAACGCTTTAATTAAATATCGTTTATAAAAACATATTTTTCTTATTGAGTTACTGTTGGATTCTGTTTTGGCTATATTCGTATGAGTTTACTTGTTTGGGTTTAAAATGTAATAGTATTTGTTTTATACTTTATACCTATTTTAATGTTAGTAACAAAGTGGTAATGTAGTGTTTAGTAAATGCTACGTTAGCCCGTAATTGGCATATATATTTAGAACAATACTTTGAATCTAATATCATATGTCTACTTAAGTCGTGGGTGAACATATTTGGGGTGCTAGGTCAGGAAACCTCCACGCGCGCTCTGTGGCTGCTGGTCTCTCTTGATACGTCCGGGGGGAAGAGCAGTTGTCGGGCCGGTGCACCCTGGCCATCGGGTAATCACTACTCCACTTTTTGGAAGACCTTGTTAGCGACGCGATATTAATTATTTAAAACCAATGTTATTTATAATATGTGTCTGTTTGTAAGAGGAAGCGTGCGGGGAGCGAACTGAAGGGGAGGGGACATGGTACTCCATTTTTTTAAAGTCAGTCAGCTTGAAACTAGTACGCACGTTCCTTAGCTCAGTGTTGTCAATTGCTACCTGCATAAAAATATATCCACTTTTACCGAATTTACTGCAACCTGCTTCACCCCGACCTCTACAGACCTCATTGCCCGATGGCCAATATTTTGACAAGGAGGGGCACAGTTCTTGGGCTGTAGGGTGTTCCTCCGTTTTCGGAGGAGCATAGGCGGGCTCGGTGCGCACTCACCCTGCCCCGATCAGATAGTGGCCTTCCGTGCGTGGACCGTGACTACCGCTCTCTCCCTCGCACCCTGTATTCCTCCAAATAACTGAATTCTTTTAATTTTTGTTGTCTCTGTATTATCAAACCCGATGTTATGGGATTAGGACGCGTTAACGTCACGGTCTTTGCAGAAAATTTGTCTAAGACTCGACGTAAAGGGAAGATATCGTCATTAATGGCAGAATGATGAGTCAATCCAGCACGGCAAAAGGGCATGTCGCCGCATGTAGTATGATGAATAATATAAAGTGATTGATGGAATAAGCGTGGCGATTATGGAAGCGTGGCGATTATGGCAAAACCCCCCAATGAGCCACAACATACCGATGTCGGTCGTGGTGGTGATCTTTGGGGGAGGCCTGTGTCCAGCAGTGGATTTCATTGGGCCGAAATGATGATGGAATAATGTCCCACGATTTACCAAGTATAAAATAACTCCAACAACGGAAAAAAAATATACATCACTTTCATCCAATATAGGACCGTGACCGAGGATAATTGAGACAATGTAAATATTATATTGCATAAAGCTCACAAAAGCCTTATTCTGTGGACTGCACATTTTATTCACCGGCAGATAATCGTCTAACAGATAATCTCATGTTGAAAATTATGTACCTACTGTTCTAAGTTCACCAAATTTTGTGGAAGGCTCGACTGCGATCATTATACTGAGATCGTAGATCTAGCTCCCCATGTAAGGTCCTGGATCCACGGTAACAAGCACAAACTAAAGATAACCAAGTGATAGTGGACTGGACGAAGCCTGGCAAACGCCTCAGATATGTCAGTCGCTGCGTTGGGTTCAAACGTCGATCAAATGTCAGCCATAGACGACCTTCGCTAGTGACTGCCGTTCGCTCTGTTGATAAAGAAGAATGCAGCTCTCAGAGCTCACGACGCTGTTTCTAGCCACTAAATGGGAAATTTGCAGCATGCTGTTAAGAAGTGCATACAAGAGGTACGCGGGGCCGGTCTGGTTAAGTTGTTAGGTGAATTATAGCCAACCCTGCCAAACGCTACCGTTCTGGAAATTAATTGCAACACAAACCAAAGTCCGATCAATCGGCTTCCAGGTCCCTCTCAGTTGTCTCAACCAATTGCCGACCTTTGATGATGACGAAGATCCTAATGCCTAGCCAACAGTCAATAGCCCAATGTACTCCAAACACCCAACCTGTTGATCAAGCTCACCTTTAAAATGTAGACGCGGAAGTCGAACTTAGAGCGAAATTACCAATAAAGTGATCAAACAATTCCGTGTGGTGTGCAGGTTAAGGATATAGCACCACTCCACCTCGATGTCGTAAAAGGCGACTATGTGATTTTAAACTAGAAGGATGGGCAGCAGCGTCCCTTCTGTGGGATAGCCGCCACTCTGCGCACATCAAACCGCCTGTCAATCGTTGTGAGTACTGGCTAATTCCCCCCAAAATGACGACACATGGGCTTGTACTGGTCGTTGTGGAAATCTATGGGGGAGGCCTTTGTCCAGCGATGGACGTCCTTTGGCTGATATGATGATCAAATAATTCTCCGCCCCCTCATAATCCTAATGAACGCTATTTAAATGCGGTATGAAACAACAATCTTTTCTCACAATCGTGGTAAGTAGCTCACCGTTATTGGTATCCCGAAACTCGGAATACCTATGTCTGAGCCACCCGGTTACCGCCCCGTAGGTGGTGAAGGTCGCTGGGAGTCGTTGGATGCGGGCGGCATGTAACCGCTCATTGTGGAAATCTATGCCGGAGGCTTTTATTCAGCTGTGGACGTCCTTTGGCTGATATGATGAGGTCTTTTCAATGTCCTTGCGGAATAATTATGTCGAATCCAAAAATCGTTTTCCGACGAGTATTTTAGTTTTAGATCTAAATACTGTTGTTAAACATGTAAGCGTGGGTTTCGAGCACAAAACTATGACTGGAATGCTCTTATTCATTGTGGCGAAAGCGTTGGACAAAGTCTGACACCACAGCTTATAATATAAACTTGTCCTCATCACCTCGAAACTAGGACTGGCCAAATTCGTCTTCATTGCCAACGACACGGCCATCTATTATACCGGCAAAAGTCCCAATAGGATAACTCGCATCCTTCAATCTGCAGTCACTGCCCTAGGCGAGTATTTCAGAAAATGGAGGAACGAAGTGAGTACTCTGCCTTCAATCAATCTCCATGTTCAGCCAACAGATCCCTTGGGAACTGAAGGCGAAAAACCGAGTAATTATTGACCACGTTTGTCCTTCAGAGTGTAGGTATATAAAGACTTGTCTATTAGAATTAAGGTGAAAATTAACGTCCCGTGCATTGGGCCCATCATGGCGTAGTGTTCGCATTCGTGGAGTAGAATGAAAAGTCGAATAATGCAAAAGCTGATTTAAAACCGCCAACAAATATGCCGTAAACGTTGACAAATAGATATCATTATTACATCTTAATATTGTAAAGTGTATATGTATAGAAGAAGTTTACCTGTTCTAGTAATGTAGGATACGTAATACGTATAGAAACATTCGTCAACTATATCAATCAACGGTTTTCCGGATTTGTCCGAGTAGTTTTTGAGGATTTCCATCATGGCATCCGATTTTCTACCTAGGGTTGCTACGCTGGGGCGTTGTAAAATGACTCCTGTGGAGATGTAAAAAACGAAGAAAGGTGAAATTATTGACTTGTATTAATTGGGATTATGATATACGGTTTGCTATTCTAGCTACGAAACCCTTAAGGCCTTATTTTCACTATTTATAAATGTACACCGTATGGTGTATAGTATAGATGCTGCACGTAAGCATAGTGAATAAATAATGAATATTATGAATACCGATATATGATTTCCCCGTGATAATTGCCGTAAAGTTGTTTCAATTTAGTAGGTACCATTTATGTAAATATTAGAAAATATTAGGTATTTACGCAGTTGCAGTCGCAGCCCACGCATGTCTCGCAACATTCGTTCCCTAATGAATACACGGTTTAAGTGCGTGTCTACCTGTCTAATATTGTCTTGTTTTACTTACCGAGGCGATCCCCTGGCATCAAACGAGTTCGATTAAAGAAATCCCTTTCTAACTTGTCTTGTGGGTTCTGCAGCTGTCTTAAAAATTCTCTCATTGAAGGTGATGTGTATAAAGTAGCTCCAGATTTATAAAGTTGTACTAATGTTTTAAAATTTTCGAAACGTTGCAGTGTTGTGAATACGTGGTTTATGTGACCCTGCAAAATAAATATAATAAAGACAATTCTTTGGTATCTCATTTCATAACATTTTTGGATCCTCATGAAAATTATTCTATTCTGATCAAAATCATTTTCTTACCTGATAAACGGCAACTAATATAACTGAGCCAAATAAACATGCAACCCTTAGGATATAAAAATTTGCTCTCTTCCGGAGTGAACATCCAAACATAGTTGTCATCACAGCGTCGTGAAGGTAGAACCATACCGTCATAGACCTTTCTCCGGTAATTTTTTCCAAGATAATAGCTGTTGCCCACATGATAACTCCTATTGTAACTACTACTGTCATGATTAGGAGCCATAATTCACCCTTATAAACATTGAAGGCACTATGCCATATCGGTATAACATCAGATATCTTTACTAAAGCGCACAGTGAATCGATTGTAACATAATGCAGGTAGTAAACCTTTTCGTCCGAATAGAGAGTCATGAATCTAGAATTATACGATATGTCCAACTCTTTACGAATGATACAACCCAAACTACCACTTACGTTTCCGGGACTCACATAGCCGTAGTTGTTACAGATTTCGTCGTTGGAAAAAGATAAATTAAATTTAAAATGCGAGAGGACGTCGTGCATCACCATTCCATCCAAACCACAGAACCCACCGGTAAGGCTAAGGTTAAAATGTCGATAATAATGTATTTTATTACAATCGGTTATAGATGTGGGATATCTATAAAATATACTCCCCTTCATAGGATACTGCTCACTAAGTTTTTTTCCGCTTTCCAATATAGCACCGTATAAGTATTTGGAATTTGTATTATTTACCAATTGTATTGGTCTATCATATAATATCTGATTTGATGGTCTTTTGCCGTTGTAAATAGCCATTTTCTGTTGACATGCAAAAGGGAATGCTACTCCAACATGCATGATGTTAAATTTATGCCACAGTTTATTCATGATATTGTCCAACAATATGAAATCCTTTCTATTCATCGTGCCATCATTACAAGTGAATTTGCTATCACTTGTTACTATAATATAGAGCAAAGACCAACGAGATTTGATAAACGCCTTAAGTAAAGGAGAGTCTATCATGTTTGAAGTAAAATTTTCCATCATTACTATAAAAATAGGATTATCAGTTGTCCTAATATACGGTCTTGAGACATTTATTTGAATTGTTATATCTCTAACATACATATTTAGTAAGAGGACTGATTGTTCAGAATGGCAGTTTTTCAGGATACAATTTTTTAATTCTAAATGAGTGGTTTGACTCAGATCGAAGAATATTGTTTGTGAATTCTCTGCAACAGGTAATAGTAGTGGACAATTTGTTACATTTGTTGCGAGCTTGCTTGTGCTCTGTTCAGAGCTTGAGATTACAAGAATGATTGTTACGAGAATAACTAGAATATGCTTCATTTTTATTGTTACTAAATCACACAACTTTTCTAAATTGTACGATAGGCAATGGCCGTAATGATACACTTTACAGTGCCTCCTTGATATTACTTACTCCTTTAATATAGGTTTTAGTTTGTCAATACATAACCATAGAAATTAATCATGCTAAAACGTTTGAAATTGTTATGTCACCTTGACAGTCCAAATATTTACAATAAATACTTTATTGATCATGATGTATTTGATAGAAAATATTTGGTGGGCAAATACCTTTCACAAAACTATATTCATAATTATACTTTTAATAATAAACAGCATAAAACTGATATAATAATGATGTGCTACCATTTATGAGCATTTTCATTTGCAAGTAGGGTAAGGTTGCGATTATTGGACTAGCTCTTTGATGGGACCACTTTAATAACTAGGGATCAATTCGATATTGAAAAATCTGCTAAAAATGCATACTAGCCATTGTATGAATGTACCACCTCTTCATTTGAAATACTTACCAACTTTTCTTTGTTGAGATGATACCCGCTGCGTTGCTTTGTATAAGCTCCTGATTGTAAAATTCTCGCGAAATATAATACAATGTAAGTTCGATTCTGTAAAGTATCCTAGTGTTTCTTTTCAGTAGCATAAAACATTTACCGGTGTTGCTAACTGTCAAATTATATACCTACTAGAACATTTGATTATTTTATAAATATTTTACTGATATAGTAGTGAATGGCCATCTAAGGACCTGTGCAAGGCTCTTAGATTGGCTCTAGTGTGATCATACGAGGACCTGGAGCCTCCCTTAGGTGCCGAAGATGACCGCTCCAGTGGTTTTAGCCGGTAGGAGTCCGGCATACCCCTTCGTCCTTCCCCGGGGCGAAGGAAGTTCATGAAGAATTTCCACTGGGCATCAATAAAAAAAAAAGGCTCTTAGATTGGACCACTTCAACCATAACAACTTTTTGACGTTTAGTTTCCAATATTATTATTAGGATTCCGAACGCCCGAAGGAAAAAACGGCGGGACCCTTAAAAGATCACTCGTGTGTCTGTCCGTTTGTCACAGCCAATTTGCTTCAAATCTACTCGACCGGTTAAGTTGAAATTTGGTATACATATGGGTTTCTGCAACCCAAACTCGGACGTGTAAAGTAAATAATAATTTAATAAAAGTTTCGCAAACTGTACCGTGTAACATATGAAATGGAAGAGTTTGCTGTGAGGGTCTCAAATGTATATAATTTATAGTTTTAAAGTTATTTAAGAAAATTGACGATAATTGACCATTTCTCCCCGTTATCTCGGAAACTACTGAGCCTTAAATTTTGATAATAAATAAGTAGATAATAAGTCTTTACCTATAGATTACAGGGAAAACCTATAAGAAGTATATGGTCTTAAAACATGGTAAATCTTTCAGTATTGTATTTGCAGTTGGAATGTATGTAAAACATGTTTCTCAACCACGATGTTGTTTGTTCTTGGAATAAGTTATTGGTACAAAACCGAATTCAACAATCTATACAAATAAATAAAATTGAAGTGTATGTTTGTAATGTCAAAATAATAGCTTTTTATTAAATGCACATTAAAGTATATATGGTACTTGGAACAAAATATTCTTATTAATTTTTTTTCTGTCTGTCTGTCTGCCTTTTTGTTCCGGCTAATCTCCGAACACGTGGGCCGATTTTGACGGGAATTTCACTAGCAGATAACTGGTGTTATAAGGAATAACATAGGCTACATTTGTTTTAGAATTAATAAAAAAGGGTACCGCGAAAATTGTGTTGTAATTTTTGTGGAAATTTGCCAGTACTCATCACGCTTGTCAGGCGGGTCGGTGAGCGCAGTATGCCTGCTGTTCCACAGAAGGGACGCTGGTACCCATCCACTGGTTTAGAGTCCCTTAGTCTCTTTTAGAACATCCACGGGATGTGATGGAGTGGTGCTATATTCTTAATCCGATACCACCCGAAATTATCAATACAAACTGAGATTATATGACGTGTATATTTCGTGTCTTTGACAGGAACCTCGAATGGTGGAAGCCGTCCCGTTTACCTGCTTGACGAGGCTTCAAAGCTTTTCGATAGAAGAGTTGGTCCCGACCTGGCCGACAGTCAGTATGGTATTCGACAGCGGCGGTTCGCTATCGGCGTGATTCTTCGTTTCCGCTCGCTGTCGAAGGAGTCAGTATCCCGGCAGCGTGGGGTGGCAGTCTTGATATAGCGAATGATTTGAACTTGATCCCGTGGGGTTCAATTAGGGGAGTGCTAGTCCAGACTAGGACTAGGGGGCCCCCTATCTGCAGGGCATCATCTGGGCGTTCTTGAATGTAAAGCGTTTTTTTCTTCTAAGTGTCTTTAGGTTTCACGCCTATTCTAAATTGGCAATATATATACCTATTATATATTGCCAATTTAGAATAGGCATGAAATTATTTTGGCAACCATACCCTAATCTAATCACCGTTATTGTAAGCATATACCTAACTATATTTATGTAAGTATCCACATATTTATCGCCCGATTTAACAATTCATAAGCAGTAGAATTAGCAAATATTTGGCTTTTGTGTTATAGCTTGAGGTTGCACACCATATAGATTTATAAATTAACACATCGTAATATCACATGAGAACCATGGTACCTATATAAAAACATTTCCTTTCTTTTCAATGTCATTGTAACGAAGCAGTCGGGAATGGCAAGACTGTTTATATTGTTCATGTTTTTGGTTATTTTGGCAACTTCTGGTGGTCGGCGGGTGGATGGACTGCACTTGCATCCAGAAGTACTGAAGAAAACTATTGAAATACGAATTGGCAACGATGATATCGATTACAGTCCTTACCATACCATTATATTCAGAGAAGAGGCTGATATTTCGGAAATAATACCATCTAACAGAATCTCCGAAAGAGTTGAATACTATTTCGACAAATAGGTAATTTTCTGCGATGAGAATTGTCTTAATGAGATGTTAGAAGACCAATACATAAAATGGAGTTAAGAATTCACTAAACCCGCTTCCTGATTTTTCCAGATTTCAACTGTAGAAAAATTCAATATGACAAGTAATATTTTCTGAACATAATAAATACTGATTATTAACCTTTTCTTTTATTCTTTTTTTGTATCATAATCATCATCATATCAGCTAAATGACGTCCACGGCTGAACAAAGGCCTCCTCCATTGATTTTATAATAATGATAATCAGAAAGGTTCTCGAGCACCGGAAAACGCAGCGGTCACGGCCTTCAACGAGATTTACAGACGATGTGGTAAAAGTAACTGGAAGTCGGAGGATGCGGGCAGCATGTAGCCGATCTTTGTGGAAATCATTGGAGGACGCCTTTTATATATAAAATAAAGATTTCCTAAACTTATTATGTGGTTGTTATAGACTGAACCAGATAACTTCCTGTGCATTAATAAAATTTGATGCTAGTGAATGAGATTTTATATTCAATCTGTAGATTTTTACTTAATATAAACAAACCTAAATTGAAAAACAGAATGATGGCTTCCTATTTAGGACCCAGTATCCCACTATCATTAATTCCCATCGCAAATTTATTTTAAAGACAAACTACAAAGTCGTTGATAATATTAATATTCCGCATACGTGCGTGACATGTATATAGCTTGGTAACAGGCATATAGGTACCTAGATGATGTAGTTATGCAAAACTTTAGACAATTCATTAAAAATAAGCAGATTTAAATATAAAAATACATTTATTTATAAAATAAAATCACATAAAATAACAAATTATATAGAATTCATGACATGTTTCAGTTGCGCAATAAGGTTACTAGAAGGAGGCGGCAATACTTATAACATAAAATATTATGCAGCCTTAAGTTGATGATTAGCCTACCCAAGTTGGCAGGAACTTAATCCTGCGTCCATCGAGACCTACTTGCGCGTTGTCAAAGATGAGTCCATCGTAATTAGCCAACAGGTCGTTACTGGGGTTGTCTCCACGGAGGGCCGATCTCTTCGCAATCTTGTGGGCAGTTTCTTTGGTTGTAGGTTCAGAAGTAGTGTCGACGGATTCCACTATTGCCGGAATCTCCGCGATTACTTCTAACACTTCTAAAATAGGAACTTCTTCGTCGCCGGCCACTGTCGTAGTTTCAGCTGATTGTTCTGTGGTTAATGGGGCTGCGAAGGCGCAACTCAGTAACACAAGCGAGAGAAGGACGATCAATTTTGAAGCCATGGTATAAGAAGCCTCTTGGCAACTTCTCCGCGATAATATGGGAAGTATTCCCAATAACTTGTACACGTTAGCTGTCTTCCGATGCTAACTTGTGTTTACGATATTTGAACGTGCAGTTAGTTTTTATACTAATAATAAAATTGTGCTAACTAAAATTTATCCAGAAATGGACATAATTGACACGCACCTGCCTTGTTAATGGGATAAGCAAATATTCTCAATAACATAATGACCATGAATACCTATTGTTATGCATTATATTGAAAACGGATGATAAGTACTTAGTTTACTTTAGTCATTGGTGTGTAAAAAACGCAATTCGTAACATGAACGAAGCATCCTTCCGTTTATATGAGTCTATAGCAAGGCTGTTGATGACCGGTATAAATCCTATTGCATAATTATCTGCATACATTTCAGCCATATTTCATTGACTGAATAATTTTGTTTACGAGATATGAATCTATTTACACTTTGTATACATACCTACGTGATTTTGGAAAACTAATCACAATCGAACTAGACTAGCTTTGCCAACGTGGACCATCGACACACAAGATTGTGTGAAGTGGAGGAAGAGAATGGAGGCACGTGCCCTGCACAGTGCGATGGCAAAAAAACACGATTCTACATGTGCAAATACTTTTCATGCACAAACACCTACATCCGGAACAAATATCTGTGGATGATATAAGTATTTGTAAGTCCGGTATTTGCACCCGCGACCCGTAGTGCAGACATTCAGTCATAATTTCGCAAGTCAGGATTATTATTATTATCAACATGTGTCTTTATTCACGGGTAATACGCGTCTACAAAGAGGAACCTGGTCTTTTAATAGGCTAACGCGGGGACATGGGTCCAACACGCATAGACCATTTGGAGAATTAAATGAAAGAATAAGAGAGTAAAATATAATGGGACACTAAACGGGGACTCTCCATGGCTGCACAATAAAATTAAGTCACGGATTGTCCCCGGTTGTGTAGAGGAACATTGTATGAGATGGAAACTATAACGATAAGGTCTATTTTATTTTTCACATCATGATACTTTTCTAAGGATACGGGTAACTTATGCATCATGAAACGACTTTAAAGAGGTTGACAAACCTTATACGAGTAAGAGTTTCGTTCCTTTTAAATAATCATTTGAGATTCTGTAGCAGACGTTGACTCGCCACTCACAAGATGTGCCCTAAATATGGCCACCTCTGCCGGCGATAGGAAGCAACACCGGCTCGGGGTGTTGAGAGGTTACACCATCGCGCGTCTAAAAGAATCGGAGATTTCCCGTTATTTAGCCATTAGACACTTCCACCCCCTAGTATATAGCTCTGATTGGCCAACTAAGGCAAGCCAGAGTAGAAAGTCCTGCGGGCACTGCTGGGATTCCACTCCAGCCAAATAATAAAGGTACGCCAGAGATGAGGCCCTGATAAATTATCTGGGGCATTCGGGTACGCAGTACTCGCATACAGCTCGCCACAAGCTGCCCTGCGCTCTGTAAGATTCCTGATTTTTGAGTCAAAGGAAGAATTTACGAAGATGCATTAATCTGCCCTCCGGGATTGCGCTATCCCATGGTGAGATAACGAGTGCCCTAAAGAGGTTTTATTTATTATTATTCTATTTATTGCCTTTTTTATACGATATATATTACAATTTTAAACATGATGTTATTATTACTGGGCCAACCGTACCGCCGTGTTTCATGTTTGCCCAATCATACGACAACTCGATTGCCACCCCCTTTTTTATTGGTGTCCAGTGGAAATTCTGCATGAACTTCCTCCGCCCCGGGGAAGGGCGAAGGGGCATGCCGGACTTCTACCGGCTAAAACCACTGGAGCGGTCAGCTTCGGCAACGAAGGGGGCTCCAGGGAGGACCTAAATTCTGATCCTAGGAGGATAAGATTGAAGAAGAGCCCCCCATTTATGCCACGCCTTTAGGCACATCTCTGAGGGGATACTGTAAAGCGGCCACCGCCTCTAGCGGATGGAAGGTGACTGTAAAAAGGTCGCCCCCCAGATTCTTCTCGGGGAGGATTGTAAAGGATCCCCCCAAGCCTAGCTGTAAGCTGTGCTCCGGCGGCGCGTGGCCACGTGCGTGCCACTAGATACTCAGGGGTCGCTCGGTATGAGCACGCTCGCAGACTCACCAATATGCGCGCCCGCGACCCCCGAAGCCCCCCAATATGTAGTAACGGCAGGGGGCTCAGACGTGTTGGACCTGGGAGCCGGGGCGGTTGTTACCCCGGCGCCGTGTCGTCCTACTCTGTGCAGGATCGGCCCTCTCCCGATCCCGCTCTGCAGTCTCATTCTGGAGCATGACGCTCTCGCAAAAGGAGACCACTGCACTCCAATTTTAATGTTCTGCCAACTTAGCCGACACTAGCAGAGAGAGATCTTGCCCAATCCGATCAACCAGGATCCGGATCGGGCAAGATCCCTCTTCCGATTGTCACCCCCTGTCTTCCGCTGTTGGGGTAAAATGAAACTATAGTATTATGACCACAGAATCGAAAACTAAAGAGACTAAAGCACTGACTCACAAGTCAATACGCCGAAATAGCGCACTACACGTAAGGCCTAGTCCGCACTGCGATATTTCACCGCGCGATATTTATTCTCGCAACTTATATTCCGTGCTCTAAATTACGCCTAGTACGCACCGCGAGTAAAATTTCGCGAACATTTTTTTGTCAGTTCGATGCTGTTCCCGGTTGAGACGGATATCTGTATAATATATCTGTTTGTATATTTCCTCCCACAATCTTGCTTTCAATACTCGATCGTGGTAATTAGGATCAAATTTGTCCCACAGTCCGGTCTGCCGTGCATCCGAGTGATTAATTGTTCTATTTCAATGTCGTCATTTTCTGCTAAATCCTGCTCGCCTGTCGATCGGGAGACGAAGCGCGCGACATCTTGTCAATACTATTGTCAGTGCACGACTGAGCGAAACGCGCGATTTTTTTTCTGCAGTGCGGCCATAGTCATACTACTTACTATAGCAAAAAACATTCGCGCGGGAATAAATCGCGTTCAATTTGCATCAAATCACAGATTTTTTTTCCGCGCGAATTTTATAACGCCAGTGCGGCTAGTTCTATAGTATTAAACGTGTTACAGAATTACGAGAAATAAATCACGCGGTGAAATATCGCAGTGCGGACTAGGCCTTAGCCCTGGCGCCTCGGGTTACAGCCTTGTTTTCGATTCTGTGGTAATAATACTATAGTTTAATTTCAAACAATCGATCGTAATAGCATCAATGGGTTAAAAATCAATAACGCTGCCATAAAAACATAAAAATAATAAGAAATAAAGGGCTCTGAAATATATTATCTCTTCCGAGGGGCCAAGATTGCTATGGCCATAGCCGGGTAGTTGTTTCCCCTCTTATTCTAATAATAATATAGATACTGTGTTAATCAGTCAATGAGTTGCTAAATCTCCACGAGATTTGTATATTTCCTCAGGCCAGGTGGGCTGGTGACCGCAGTATGGCTACTGTCCCACAGAAGGGACGCTGCTGCCCATCCCTCTGGTTTAGAGTCCCTTAGTCGCCTTTTACGACATCCATGGGAGGAGATGCAATGGTGCTATATTCTTAATCTGGACACCACACGGAATATAATATCAGAGTGATCTAACTATCACCTAGTAAACTTATAAATACTATGAGTGCAAACCCACCTGATTTATGTTCAACATAGATTTCTAAGTAGAGGCTCGGAATTTCTCTCACAAAATATGCTTGATATTAATGCCGTGTGGTGCCGGCCATGCCGTGTGGTGCTGGCTATGCCCTGTGGTGCCGGCTATGCCGTGTGGTGCCGGCTCAGAATACCACCACCCCATCTCCTCCCATGGGTGTCGTAAAAGTCGACTAAGGGATTAGCCGGAGGATGGGCAGCAGCGTCCTTCGAGTACATTAACAACTGCGATCGCCTACCCGTCTGCCAAGCGTGGCGATTATGTCAAAACCCCCAATGAGCCCACAACACATCCATATCGGTCATTGTGGTGATATTTGGGGGAGGCCTGTGTCCAGCAGTAGACTAAATTCGGCCGAAATGATGAATGAATGAATCCGTCAGGGCTGATTTCCAGAATTTAATGTCAGGTAGATAACTTTCGCAGGAGGTACAGTTGTATTGCAGTCAATGAACGCTTCATCATATCTGACAAAGGATGTTCACTGCTGAACACAGTCCTCCTCCATAGATTGCTACAGTTGTGGCATCATTTTGAGGAGAATTTGCCAGTACTGACCACGCTTAGCAGGCGGGTTGGTGAGCGCAGTATGGCTGGCTGGCCCTACAGAAGGGACGCTGCTACCCGTCCTTCTGGTTAGAGTCCCCAACGGCCGAAATTAATAATCAATCTAATCCAAAATCTTCTGATTTAAGATTTTGATATTCATCAGTTGATGATCACATTTAACACAAAAACATACACATCCGTAATCCGAAATGTAAAGATTTTGGACTAGATCGATTATTAATTTCGGTCGTTGGTCGCCTTTTAAGTGCGCTCCATGGGAGGAGATGGATGGATGAACACTTACATTTGATGTAAACTCTACCTGCCCATAAATGAGCCCTTGAGGATAATTGGTTACAAAATATTGTGTATTTGTCAAAAACATGTTAGTCAACTGCCAATTACCATACCCATATAGTATAGTCTAGTCCAATACCATGACCAGATTTTAACCTAAATGTTTGAAGCATGGTGCCCGGCATAAAAATTGTTTGTAATCTTCCTTTGTGATGGATACAATATTTTGTAAAAAACTAATCTCGTCTTATGACTATATCTATGTGCTAACTGGTATTGTTGCTTTTTATGTTTATCAGTTAACAGTAGCGTTTGGCGTCTCGTTAGCATGTGGGACATAGCCAAGGCTCGTAATGAAAGGATCAGTTACTTGAGTTTTCAGAACTGCTGTAGTGTGATCGTGCGTCAGTAATGTTCTAAAAATAATGATGCGCATTATCTAAGTGTGCAACTTCAATTAAACTTAATCATTTCTGTCAGCAATAGATTCACATATAAGGTGCCTCGAGATCTTCCAAGGCACAGTTCGTTCAGTATAAGCTAGAGCAAGATAGGATCTTTTGGGAATGCATTCAACATTATTTATCGTCGCGTCGTTAGCGCTGCTAGCGGTCTGCGTGTGCGCGCCCGCCGGTCAGGATGTGATCCAGCACATCCCACCAAAAGCCGAGCAAACACCATCAGTTACAGAAAAAGACGCTGCGGCATTTGGTGCTTCGGAAAAGGCTGCTGGTGTGTCTGAGCACGTCCAGGCGAGGGTTCGCCGCGACGTTGCCGGCCAGGAGAGTGACCTCTTGCCTTCAAGTAACGATGTCGACGCCTCACCGTTTGGCGAAACCTCACAGCTGGAAGGACGTGGCCGCATAAGGGTGTTGCCCGCGTATCTCGGCTGAACAAACAACAACCAACGAACGACACTAAATGCTACAATCATATTGGAAATGTTTTCATATAAATAATTTAAGATTGTATTATATTTTAAGACATTAAATAAGCTTTGTGGTTATAAATGTACATATAATACTTTGTTGATTAAGTATCTATAAAGATTTGTTAAGAATAACTGGTTGTATTTTATTTTCATTCTGCCTTCGATCGTATTTAATCACGTTATTCTACAATAACATGTTAATCAGTAAAGGGGTTGTTAAGTTAATTAATACAATGAACACAAACTCAATAATTAGTATTCGCGACTATAAAAGAACAGGAGTTGCTTTGAAAAACACTTTGTTTGCACAATGCTATTCATAGTAGTTGCGTTAGCTGTGACAGTTCTTAATGTAGTTTCGTGTTTAAGTATCCAGCAAAACAAAATTGGACTAGACATTCCAAATATAACGATGTTAGAAGACGATGCTGAAACAATCAACAATGAAACATCTGAAATATCAAACAAAGGAATAAGGCATTTTGTGATAAGATATGCAACCAAAGACAATATTAAGGGTCTAGATGATGGAAATAATGATATAATTGAAGCAGCAGCAAGTAGTAATTTAGTATATCACCCGCTCTTCTCATATAGAAGGATTCAACATAGTAAAAGAAAGATCACCATGTATAATTCTTTTGCGGGATAAGTGAATATTTCTAAGGTAAGGAAATTAAGCTACTTTATGCAGTTGTAGTGGCTGCAGTGTAGAGCAATAAAACGCTGCTCCAATTTAAATGTAATAAAACTAACAAGTCATTAAAATAATAACGATAAAGTCTAAAAGTATTGACGGAGCCCATTTCCCGATTAATACTAATCTGGAGCAGTTGCGATATAAAGGAAAATGGTTTTATTTAGAATTTGGGCTATGATTGTTTTACTTTTTGTAAGTTAATTATTTTTAAATACTCTTTCGTTTTTTAACATAAAACTGAATTTAAAAATATTTTAGATTCCTGAGTCGCACGGGGGAATATCACCGGTACACGACTTCAAGGAAAAATTTCTTAGTGGATCAAAAAGTATTAACGAAAGGTTTTTATTGACTTCTCCTCATAATGCTTTGAAACATTTAGATAATTCAATATTAAAAGCAACCAGAAATGTAACCCAAAACCCCGAAATGGACGATAATCTGTATCAAATATCGAAGGACCTGGTTTCGGCTATTTTATCAAAGTTAGAAATACAAGATAAAATAACTAGAATTACTAGAGAAGCGTTGGAAGCACCTGGCAAAAATAAAGGTATAAGTGCAATAGAAACGAGACGTATTTTAGATTACATTTCAAGAACATTGTCTGGTCATATTCTTAGTATAACGAGAGCTTCAACCGAGCCAGAACTTCATCGTTTGGTATATGGATTGGCCCAAATTGCAGCAGAAGTCTCTATTGTGTCAGCACTAAAAGATACTACATATGCCGCAGCGCTGTCTAAAAAGCAATCTGTTGATTTATCTTTACGGAGGAAAAGATCTATTGCATCTGCATCAGATAATGTATTGGTTACGGCTTCCCCTATCCCTTCAGTGACCACAGTTTACAACGCAATACTGAATAGAACACTTTATATTTCGAATAACACTTCGGTATCTAAAAAAGATTATCCTTCACCGTTCTCAGTCATTTCTAGAAACGAAAAGAAACTTCTTCACGTTCTAAACAGTAAAAAAATCACTCCAGTTCCGGCAAAAGGGTTTTTGAATCAAACAGCCTTAGATATGGAAAATAGACAGCAAGAATCGAATGAAACAGAGCCAATTGTTTTGGATAAATCAGTTAATGGAACTCATTATATGAGAGCAGATGCGCAATCACTGGATACTCAAGAATTAGGTGCGCCAGGTCTTATGGATGACTGGGTTGATACCAAAGAAAATATTTATAAGCCTTCATTGAATCCTGATATTGTTGCTGATATAGAGATCGATCAGCCTGAATTTGAAGATGAAACTGTAAATGAAAAGAAAACTAAGCAAAAATTAGAAAGACTGGATGTAAAAGCCAAGAAAGCTATTTTATATGCCGGAGATGTGGCGTATTTGACTGCAGCCAGTGTCGTTGCGCTGCGACGTGCTTTAACTGCATCAATCGAAGTTCAAATGTCTGTAAGGTACGCGAAAAACGGGATGTCAAATCACCAGGATTTAATGATGAATTTGGCCAAGACTGCTGCACAGCAAGCAGGGAAGGAAGCGAAGAGTGCAACTTCAAAAGCTTTGGCTTGTGAGCGAGTTATTAAGTTGGCAATGAAGTATACAGCGCAGTCAAATGGAGCCAATTTGAATCATGTTGCGAATAGAATTGTGATGGATACCTTGTCGTTGGCAACATTAGCAAAATCTATGGCATTTGTGTCTTCAGATATAGCTATAAATTCATTGTATCAAGCTACGGATGTGAAACCACCATCCTAACCAATGTAAGCAAATAATCCACAACATAATTACAATGTCATTCGGTACTAAATTGTTTTGAATTGAATAGCAGACAAATAAAACGGCACCATGTCAGATTTTCATTTATTTATTTAATAACACCCTAAATCTCAATACCTAGTTATATAAAAATATTCTCGAATTATTATTCCCTATATAAAATTGACAAATTAATTGTAATTGGTAGAGAACTGGAGAAGTATGGTGCATCAATGAAGCGACTACCAGTGAGAATGCCCGTGGTGGTAACGAGGAGCACTGTAACGAAGTCAAGTTTGATTTATAACAAAAAGGAAATGTGATCATCATCATATTAGCCACAGGATGTCCACTGCTGAACAAAGGCCTCCCCCTTAGATTTCCACAACGAGCGGCCACATGCCGCTCTCATCCAATGACTCCCAGCGACCTTCACCAGGTCGTCTGTCCATCTCGTTGGAGGTCGTCCCACACTGCGTTTTCCGGTGCGCGGTCTCCATTCGAGAACCTTTGTGCCCCAACGGCCATCAGTTCTACGAGCAAAGTGCCCTGCCCATTGCCACTTCAGTTTACTAATCTTTTCAGCTATGTCGACAACTTTAGTTCTTCTACGAATCTCCTCATTTCTGATTCGATCTCGTAGAGAAAATACCAAGCATAGCTCTCTCCATAGCACGCTGAGTGACTTCGAGCTTTCTTATGAGGCGCATTATGAGTGACCTTGTCTCTGTTCCATATGTCATCACTGGTAATACACACTGGTTAAAGACTTTCGTCTTGAGGCATTGTGTGCTGCGAAGTTTCCCAAACGCTGCCCAGCCGAGACGGATTCGATGATTGACCTCTGTCTCGAAGTTGGACCTACCTAACTGGACAGTTTGTCCCAGGTAGACATACCCCTCAACAACTTCGAGAACTGAGCTCCCAATGGATATTGGGATGGGCACGACATGGGCATTTGACATGACTTTTGTCTTGCCCATGTTCATTTTAAGGCCCACCTGTTGGGAAACTCTGTTGAGATCATCGAGCATTGTGCTGAGCTCTTGCAGCAATTCTGCCATGACTACGATGTCGTCGGAAACTCGAAGGTGAGTGATATACTCGCCATTGATGTTAATGCCGAATCCTTTCCACTCCAGTAGCTTGAAGGCATCCTCCATTGCAGCGGTGAACAGTTTCGGGGAAATTACGTTCCCTTGTCTCACACCTCCCTGCAATGGAATTGCCCCCGTGCTCTTTTCATGTACTCGGACCGACATGGTGGCGTTTATGTATAAGCACTTCAACACTTCAATATACCGATAGTCAATCTGGCACCCCTGCAGAGATTGCAGCACTGCCCAGGTTTCGATCGAATCGAAGGCTTTCTCATAGTCCACAAATGCCAAGCATAGTAGCAGATTATACTCCTCGGTCTTCTGTATAACCTGCCGCAGCGTATGTATGTGGTCTATGGTACTGAAACCTTTTCGGAAAGCGGCTTGTTCGGGAGGCTGGAAGTCATCAAACCTCGAGACGATTCGTGATTACCCTTGAAAACAGCTTATAAACATGGCTCAGAAGTGAGATGGGTCTATTATTCTTCAATGGGTGTTATCACCCTTTTTGAAGAAGAGCACCATCTCACCTCTGTTCCACACTTCCGGCGTTGTGCCCTCGAGTAGGACGGCGACGGGAAAGCTTCTGAAGGACTTTAAGTACCGGTGTGCCACCCGCTTTCAGAAGCTCTGTTGTAATTCAGTCACCACCTTGTTATTTTTAAGCTGTTTCAAGGCCATCCTTATCTCATACAGGTTGATGTCCGGGATATCCTCGACATAGTGTTGGGTTAGTTTGGCTCGCGGGTCTTTCTTAGAGCCAATGGTAGGTATAGTAACCGAGCAGTATAACTGCCGGTAGAAGTTCTCAATCTCTCTCAAAACCTCTGGCTTAGTCGACGCTACACTGCTGTCCTCGGTTTTCAGCTTCATAATACGACTTTGCCCGATAGACTTGATCTCTCTTGCGAACACTTTGGAGCCTTGATTCCGCTCAATCGCCTCTTTAACACCGTTGGTGTTAAAGGTTCGGATATCGTGACGCAAGGACTTCCATATCCGTCTATTGAGCAGTCGGTATGCTTCACCGGAGGACTGCAGCGTCATGGCGCGTCTTTCTGCCATGAGGTCGAGAGTGTGATCGGAGAACTATTTTGGTCTACCTTTACGGAGGGTTTTAAAGAACTTAGACCCAACCGTTTGGACGGTTTCTACAAACCTACCATTTAAATCGTCCACAGATACGCAATGTTCTAGGCACTCGAAGCGGTTTTGGAGTTCGAGTTGAAAGCTCTCGGGGTTTTGGATATGAGCACTAGAGGACCGGAGCGTAGACCTCATCACACGGGAACTCTCAACTTTGAGATTAATATTCAATGTGCCTCTTACCATTCGGTGGTCACAACTGGTTTTCACCTTATGGATCACAGAGACATCATTAAATATTTGCCTCACCAATAGGTCTTGATGTAGTCCATCTCATTCCTCGTGGAACCATCGGGACTCATCCAGGCCCATTTCCTGTGAGGCGGCTTTTGGAAAAAGGAGTTCATCACGAAGAGTCCCTCCTTTTCCAAAAAGTCGGCTAGCCTCTGTCCCCTGGGGTTCCGTTGCCCATATCCAAATTGCCCCACTCTCAACTCACCATCGCATCGAGTGCCCAGCTTTGCGTTGAAGTCCCCCATCACAACAGTGAAGTGTGTCTTCGAGGTTTGTATGGCCCTACTTATGTCCCCATACATACTCTGTACTACATCATCTGGGTGTGTTGAGGTTGGTGCGTAGACCAGTATGACCTTCAACGAATACCTCTTGGATATTCTGAGTATAAGGTACGCTACCCTGCTCGACACGCTTTCGATGGCCACTATGCTGTTAATAAAAAACCCGACACCACCTTGAGACAGATGTTCGCCTTCCCGGTAGTAGAATAAGTTGCCGGATTTCAGGGTTATCATGTCCTCCCCGTCTCTTCGGACCTCTGATGGGCCCATGATATCTTAGTGCAACTTATTTGTTTCTTCTTCCAGCTCAACAACATTTTCGTCTGCCCTTAGTGTGCGTGTATTATACGTCACCAGGGCCAGTATTCGTTTAGGGTGGCAGTCGGATCCCATCCGGAGATTCTTAGCACCCCCTGCTCCGCCATTACCATGGCCGCTACCATGACCAGGAATGGCGGGGCTGCCGGGAACTGGGGGCCCGGTGCTTATATAGAGATGTCATTTTGGGGGGAATTTGCCGATACTCACCACGCAAGGCAAGCGGGTTGGTGAGCGCAGAATTGCTATTGCTCATCAAAAGGGACGCTGCTGCCCATCCCTCTGGTTAAGAGTCCCTTAGTCGACTTTCACGACCTCCACGGGAGAAGATGGAGTGGTGCTATATTCTTAATTCAGACACCACACGCGATAGGAATGTTTTATTAATGATTATAAATGGGACAGTTATCCCAGTAGAGACGGAAGTGGGCTGTGTTCTATGCGCGCCTCTCTGAGAGGAATGTGGTGATGGCATGTGTAGGTCGCATAGCGACGGGCCCATCATTGTGTGCGGTCCAATGCGCGACCATATTCTGCACCCTCAGCGATAGGTAGACAGAAGGAACATAGCAGTGTTTAAGACAGTAAGGGCCCGGAACGCCCCTACGTTTTCCCCAGGGTGGAGGAAGCTCATGGGCTCCCTCCGAGATTTACCCACAAACAAAAAAGGTTGTACATACCTATAAACTTCGTAGTGGTAAATCGGGTAACTGTAATGGTACCAACTGTGCCACCAGTTGCTAGCGTCTGTTTTCAAATCCGAGTTATCTAGATCTGAAGGTGTATGTAGACCGCCAACATTTCCTAGTGTAGGCTCCAAATTAACTTGTTCCAAAGGAGGCTCAACCACAAGAAGATTAGATTCTTCCACCGGTAAGGCATAGCATGCTCCCAAGAGTAGAAAGACTGCAGCAACTTTCACGACCTGTGTATATTTAGAATGAAAGCACTATAAAATGGTTTAGGATGTATATAACTTATACAGAGTTTTAACAATATAGCACTTATAGCATTTGTTGCATGCTTCGTTAGTTATGAGACAAAGAGATAGATAGGTAACTATTCTGTTGTTTGAAGGACCAAGTTTCTGAGCGGGATGTACAAGAATTTCTAGCGAGCTATGCGGAAACTCACTCATAATTATAACAGTAAATTATGTTACGTAATCTCGTCCTCATTTAGTACTATGTAGTTTGCACCTTGCACAACTCACTGCATCACAATTTTAAAGATGAACACTTTCATCAATTTTTTTAATATAGGGTTCCGCACGGAACAAATATTTGTATGATCTGCAGGTAGTTGTTCCGGGTCTGGGTGTGGAATGTATGTCTGTAAACGCACCCACGACACAGGAGAAATCCTAGTGTGGGGCAAAGTTTTAAAAAAAAATAAAAAAATACATGTCACTGTACTTTTTTGTGCCGCTCGCTGTATACGCAACTCAAAATCTTCCAATTATCCTCCTTTTTCTTCAAAAATGGGTAAACACTGGCGGAGGAGTAAGGATGAGGAAATAGAAAAGCTAAATAATCGATTGTGGGAGCCCAAAAAAGCGGGAGTTTACACGACCGTACCGGTAAGTTACTAATTACATGTTTCACAGGAGATGGATCCGCAGTGTCGCAGTAATATACACTATATGCACGTAAATCTAAACGACACCACCAATAAAGCTTTCATGAGAGGTCAGCCGGTGGGATATTCGTTTACAAGCAACAATGAGAGGTCAACCGTGACAAGTTTATAGTGCCTTATTTTAAAAATAAACGACACCACCAATAGAGCTTTCACGAGAGGTCAGCCGGTGAGGTATTCGTTTACAAGGAAGAACGGGAGGTCAACCGTGACAAGTTTATGGTGCCTTATTTTAAAAATAAACGACACCACCAATAGAGCTTTCACGAGAGGTCAGCCGGTAGGGTATTCGTTTACAAGCATGAACGCAAGGTCAACCGTGACAAGTTTAAAACGACACCACCAATAGAGCTTTCACGAGAGGTTAGCCGGTGCAGTATTCGTTTACAAGCGAAGAACGAGATATCAACCGTGAGAAGTTTATTGCGCACTATATTAACAATAAACGACACCACCAACAGAGCTTTCACGAGAGGTTAGCCGGTTAAGTACTTTTTTATTAGCAAGATAAAACGCTGTTTGATGCATCCTTAGAGCTTTCACGGGGGGTTAGCCTTGGATTTCCAGTCAGGAGCCTAGATGATTACGAAGACCTCTTCAGTCGAAGCCAAGGTAGTTTACCACACGGACAAGGTTTTTCATTACATGAGCGGAGCTGATGCAGTCAAGCTCTAATGAACCAGGTGCAAACACCTTTCCGTCACCTATCATAAGTGGCTACAAACATAGTGTCTCACCTAGTGATGAAATCAGATAAAAGAAAGGACCGCGGCAGGCTTGCAAAAATAGTGCTCACCTCTGAGATAATTCAGTAGGAATAACACACAATATACAAAAAAAAAAAACTAATCATGCAGAATAGCCTGAAGAAACTAGATCCACTCTAATCAAGAATCATGGCCAGGGTGAGCCCCAGGTACTTTATGTACTGGCCCACCCTGATTTGCGCGTCACCAACGCGTATCCACGAACTGGGTGGTTCTCTGCTCCGCGGCAGTTTGTGGAACCATAGCGCCTCGGTTTTGTGAGGTGCTATCTGCAGACCCAGAGCGTGGATTTTGGCCACGACAATTGCCACCGCTTGCTCGGCAAGCCAGATGGTTCCCTTAAAGGACTCCCCGCTGGCCAACACAAGAGTGTCTTAACAGACCAAGCTAACGCCAGCGGGGAGAACGACACGCAGGACCGTGTCGTAGGCGAGGTTCCATAAAAAGGGGCCCAGAACCGACCCCTGCGGAACTCCGCACGTAATCTCCCTCCGCTTTACGTTAGCGTCCCTGCCCACGTAGCGAATGTGCCTATCAAGCAGATATGCCCCTATGATTCCCTGCAGGTAGGGGGGCATCGATGATGGACTAGTGCCCCCCAAATCGCGCCCCACGGGATGGTGTTGAAGGCCATGACGATGTCTAGACTGACAGCCAATGCCACCTCACCCCGCTGGGACACTGCCTGTTCCGACAGCGAGCGGACGCGCAGAATCGCGTCGATTGTGGACCGCCGCTGCCGGAAGCCATACTGACTTTCGGCCAGGTCGTGACCCATTTGCGACAGGTGCTCAACGAGTCTTCGGGTAATTATTCTCTCGAATAGCTTCGAAGCCTCGTCGAGCAGGCAAATTGGACGATATGCAGAAGGAGACTCCGCAGGCCTTCCTTCCTTCCTCAACAGAACCAATCCGGCTTCCTTTCAGCTAGACGGGAACACGCTTTGACGGAGGCTGCTGGTGAACAGCCGCCTCAAGAGTTTTTACGAACCTACCATTTAAATCGTCCCCAAATACGCTATTTTGTAGGTATCGAAGCGAATTTGTGAGTTAAAGTTCTCGGGGTTTTGATATGAACGCTAGACTAGACTTCAATAGACAAGACCTCGCGTGCCCAGCTTCGCGTCGAAGGCCCCCATCACAGCAATGTAGTTACTAACGAGTACACATCTAATTACTTATTAGTGTGCAAAGTGAGTTCGAGTATTGGTTTTTCAAAACTATGAAACAAGCGTAAAAGAAGGACAGATCACTATTTTGTACTTAAAGCAATTAACAGCAATTACAAAATACACTTACCATATTGAATATTTTTTCTTAATTGGAGTTGCAGGTCGGTTAGACGAATTTCTGATTCTGTTGGTCCTTGTAATGCGATCACATTATATATCTTTAATGTTTTGTGAGAGACAAGGACGGACAACGTACCGTCTGCTTTTAATATTGTTGGTCACCTCTACATGTTATCAGCGAGATGTTATGGTTATTAAATGTAGCAATAAATTTTCTTACCTTTATTGGATTTATCAAATTACTGAATGTTTTGCATCTTTTTACATGTAGGCTTTGAATAAAATACCATTATTTGTTGGGTATTCAGATGACCCACTAATAGGTCTTATGGTAATATCAGTCAGCAGTTTCGCTTGACGCGGATATGGATTTTCTTTTATTGTAGCAAAGTAACAAATAATAATAAAAGTAGGTTAAATTTAATACTAAGATATCTTTTAAAAATAACGGGCCAATTCATGAAAGCTTCAAAGTTTCAAATCTATATATATATATATATATATATATATATGTACATTGATATATATATTACTGCCCTAGATGTCTAATGTATTGGATTAATTAACACCAATATTACTATAAATCAAAATTATATTGTAACCAGCATAAACTTCGCATAAAGTAATAAATAAAATATGGTAACGCACGACAAATTATTTTATTTATTTGTTATTTATACCCATAAGGCAAATTAAATTAACTTGTTGGAAAATGAATATATTTAAAATAGGTAGTTATACTCATTAATATTGGATCATCATGCTTGTTATACTAGCTTGTTTCTAGGCATGCAAAGGTCCGATCACGTGGGGCAGGCATATCGCGACTTTCGAAATAATCACAGACCAACTGCATTTAAAACGGTGGTATATTTATTGGTACTATTAAAGAATCCCAGTTGTCACGAATGTTCATGATTCTAGTCAGAAGCATTAATATCTTTGATTATTTCGACAATCACCAAGAACGTATTATTATATTAAGTCTTGCGAGTCAGGACCTTTTTTACACCACGGTACAAATGCTCATGCATCGTTCATCGCCCCTGCGGGGAGAAGTGATGATTATAAGGCTAAAAACCATCAGGGTGGTCATCTTCGGCAACAAAGGTGGGCTCCTGGATCTCGAGAAGGAACGCACAGAAGCTGCCAACAGGCGACAAGCCTTTTAAAAAAAAATGGACCCCAGTGGAAATTCTTCATGAACTTCTTCCACCCCGGGGAAGGGCGAAGGGGCATGCCGGATTCCTACCGACTAAAACCACTGGAGTGGTCATCTTCGGCACCGAAGGGAGGCTCCAGGTCCTCGTAAGATCTAACGAGAGCCGCCGATTGATGCCACGCCTTTAAGCACTTCTCGGAGGGGATGACTGTAAGCGGTCACCCCCTCTAGCGGAAGGAAGGCGACTGTAACAAGGTCGCCCCCACGCACTTCTCGTGAGGATTGTAAAGGATGACCCCGATACCTCGCTGTGGTGAGTACGAAATACTTCATGTACCTGCCCAACCTGTTTTGCGCGACACCAATGCCTTATATCCAAGAACTGGATCCCTGCCTCGCGGCAATCTGTGGAACCGAAATGATGACTCAGTTTTGTGAGGCTCTATTTGCAGACCCAGAGCGTAGATTTCGCCCGCGACTTTTGCCACCCACCACTAAAGTGTCTAAAGCGTAACAATCTACACAGAAGCGAGTGCCCAGCGGAGATAATGACACGTAGAACCACGTCTTAGACGACGTTCTCTGGCAGGGACCGAGAAACAACGCTAATCATATTGGGATGGGCACAACATGGGCTTTTGACATGACTTCTGCCTTTTCCATTTACAATCTAAGGCCATCCTGTTGGGAAACTGTTGAGATCCTCGAGCATTGTGCTGAGCTCTTGTAGCGATTCTGCCATGACTACGATGTCGTCGGCAAATCGAATGTGCATGATATAGTAGCATTGATGTTAATGTCAAATCCTTTCCACTCCAGTAGTTTGAAGGCATCCTCCAATGCAGCGGTGAACAGTTTAGGGGAAATAACGTCCCCGTATCTCACACCTCTCTGCAATGGAATTGACCACATGCCCTGTTCATGTACCTGATCAACTGCTGGCGTTTCTGTATAAACACTTTAACACTGCGATGTACCGATAGTCAATGGGGTAGCGCCTTAGATATTGCAGCACCACCCAGGTTCCGATCGAATTGAAGGATCATATTCATAGACCACAAACGCTGACGATAGTGGCGGATTATACTCCTCTTTAGCCTGCCGCAGCGTATAGATGGTATCATCGTACTATAAACCTTTTCGGAAACCGGCTTGTACTCCCGGGAGGCTGGAAGACATCAAACCTGTGCTCGAGACTATGTCTGATAACCCTTGAATACAGCTTATAAATATGGCTCAGCAGCGAGACAGATCTATAATTATTTACTCAATAGGGTTTAATCTCTCTTTCTAAAAAACAGCACCACCGGCGTGGTGTCTGACATCTGTTCATAAGTTCGTGTCAAGTAAGAGTGAAGCAAATAACTTCTGAAGAACTTTAAGTACATCATCATAAGTCATCACCCGGGGCTTTGTTGTTTTAAGTTCATCCTAACCTCGCACAGGTTGATGTACGTGGTAACTTTTTTCGTCGAGTTAATATGGCTTGTGGGGCGATGGTAGGTATAGTTACAGAGGTATATAACTGTTACTGAACTTCTCGACCTCTATCAAAACCTTTGGCTTAGTCCGAGTTACGCTGCCGTCTTCGGTCTTAACCTTATAATTAATTAAAGACTTTGCCCAATAGATATGTCTGTTGCTATCACTTTGTAGCCCTTGTTTCACTTAAATGTTCATTTAATACCTACCGGAGGTGTTATGGATACGAATATCGTGACGCAAGGACTTCCATATCTATCAAGCGACTGGTATGCTCCAGTTATCTCGAGGCCATGGCGCTTGGCCGTTGAAATATTATTAATAATAATCACGGAAGATATGCCGTGTGGTGCCGGCTAAGAATAGCAACACCCCATGTCATCGCATGGGTGTCATAAGTGGACTATAGGATTAGCCGGAGGATGGGCAGCAACGTCATCCGAATACATTTATAACTCAACTGCGATCGCCAACCCGTCTGCCAAGCGTGGTTATTATGCCAAAACCCCCCAATAAGCACAGAACATAAACCCATACCGGTCGTTGAGGCAATATTTAGGGGAGGCTTCCGTCCAGCAGTGGACGTTTTTCGGCGGAAATGATAATGATGATATCCCGTAAGTGATAATTTAAGGTTTATAATATACAAAACCGTGAAAGTTTATAACAGTGTTATCATTTGTAGACACGTAATGTTCTAGGCACTCGAAGCAGCTTTGGATTCCGAATGGAAGATTTCGGAATTTTGGATATGAGGTTTTCAACCTGTAGATCACGGAGACATCATTGAATATTGACCTTTTTTTCATCATGATGAAATCAGTCTCATTCTTCGTGGAACCACTGGTATATCTAGCTACATTTTGGAAAAAGGAGTTAATCACTAAGAGTCCCTCTTTTCTCAAAAAGTCAGCCAGCCTCTGTCCCTTGGGGTTCCATTGGCCATTATCAAATAGTCTACCTACACATCTCACCGTCGCATCGTAGGCTCAGCTTCCCGTTCAAGTCCCCCATCATAACAGTGAAATCTACTGGTTTAGAGGTATGTATGGCTCTACTTACGCCTTCGTACATACGTTTCTACTTCATCATCTGGGTGTGTCGAAGTCACTCCGTGGACCTGTATGAGGTCGAGAAGTCCTACCGACGGTTATACGCCTCGGTAACTATATCTATCATTGATAAAATACCCTTCAGCAAAATTAACCCTGCACTATACCCACAGTTTTTTTTTTGGTGTCCTGACTAAGAATATAGCACCACTCCATCTCCCGTGGACGTCGTCAAAAGCAATTCATGAGGGAGGCCTTTGTTTAACAGTGGACGTACTTCGACTAAAATTATGACCCGATTATGGTTTGCCCTTGTTTTATGTAATGCTGTGTGGTGCCGGCTACGAATAGCAGCAATTCATCTCATCCCTTGGGTGTCGTAAAAGGCGACTATAGCCCTGAATTCCTTGAAAGATAGCCTGGTGAAAAATCTCGATTTGACCGTCTATATGGAATGGAGAAAGATAACTATAGTCAATTCGCGTTAAGAAAATAGTGTATCATCAGTGCTTACAATCAAGGGCTTACTTCAACTGGTCAATGTGAACGCGGCTTTCTAATTTACTATGATGTACTTGGTCAAGGGGCATGGCAAAGTTAAGTGACAACGATGAGTCACTATTTTCTTAACGCGAATAGACTATAGAGATAGGTACCATTCTAGGCGAAGCATATACACGAAATCCTTCGTCTCAACCGACTACTTTTCAGTAAGAACCTTGGTGCGTTACGTTGACAAAAATAAACGAAGCCGAACCGGACTTTAATAAATTTTCGAAGACCCATAACCTTTTGTCTCATTTTTCGTGCATGTAAACATTGAACATTACCTGATAATATATACCTAACCACTTAATTGGAATAAAAATTTAAAGTGCACTGATGAATTCTTAATTATAGATAAGTAATATGATAATTTAGTATCTTTGTCAGGTTTTACCCTGTTTTTATTCCAAATATACTAATGCTGAGTTGGATTTAACTACCAATTCAGTATATATATAATGAGGTTATTGTATTTTATTAAAACACTTATAAATTCTTGAATATTTTTGCATCAGATAGGATTATGTGATTTTAATAAATGAATACCTAAAACAGTTTCTGTTGTTTTTATTTTGGATGTAAACAGTATTTTTTATTAGTTTTGTACAGTAGATAAAATAACTTTTTAAATCTGTTACAACGACGCTTGTCACTTAGTCATACTGCGGCCATGAACCCTGCAAAGTACTTTGAAACGTAAAAACAAAAATCTGTAATATGCACGATGTAATCCATTTAAAAGTGTTTAATTAAAGTTAGAAAATTATCTGTGCGGTATCCGGATTAAGAATATCATCATCATTTCGGCCGAATGAAGTCCACTGCTGGACACAGGCCTCCCCCAAAGATCACCACAACCACCGATATGGATGTGTTGTGGGCTCATTGGGGGGTTTTGCCATAATCGCCACGCTTGGCAGACGGGTTGGCGATCGCAGTTGAGTTGTTAATGTACTCGGAGGACGCTGCTGCCCAACCTCCGGCTAATCCCTTAGTCGACTTTTACGACACCCATGGGAGGAGATGGGGTGGTGGCATTCTGAGCCGGCACCACACGGTATAAGAATATAAGCACCACTCGGTCTTATTCCGTTTATGTTGTAAAAGGCGACGAAGGGACTCTAAACTATAGGGATGGCCAGCAGTGTCCCTCCTGCGGAACAGTAGCCATACTGCGCTTACCAACCCGCAACATAAGAATCATGTTGCCATTACATTGTCATATTTCAATAAATAATAAGATCTCATCATTATCTTTTTAGCCAAATAAATCCACTGCTGTACACTGCCTCCCTCAAAGATCGCCACAACGACCGGTCTGGGTTGGTGGTGTGTGCTCATTGAGGGGTTTTGCTATAATCGCCACGCTCGTGGATTTGGATTTGCAGCAGGTTCGCAGCAGTTGTAATTATGTACTCGAAGGATGCTACTGTCCATCCTCCAGCTAATTCGCATTCTCATAGTCGCCTTTAACGAAACCAACAGGATGGCAATGGGTGGTGCTATTCTTACGGCCGAAACTAATAATCAATCTAATCCAAAATATTTAGATTTGGGATTGAGAATGTATCTGTTTTTGTGTTAAGTGTCAACTTCTTTTCAAGTGTTAAGTTTTTGTATTAGTTTGATTATTAATTTCGGCTGTTAGCTGACACCATACGGCTAATAACAGATCTCTGATCTTAGATATATTACAGTCTTATATGCGCCTTACAACCGGTTTCTGAAACGAAAATTATCGCAAAAATAACGTAACATGCTGTTAATCTCGAATTAAACGTGTTGTGGCTTTCTAAAACACAAATGTGACAAGCTGTTAACGGCTTTCTAATTAATTAGGCCGTGGGCGAGGGCATTGTTTACTTGTATCAGTAGCGTGGGCTTCGCAACGGTTCACAAGTTTTTGAATATAATTATATATGAGGTTCCTAACTTTTTCAACTAGATACCCAATATATTGCCCCAAGGGTAATCTGTCATCTATTTAAACTCCTAAGTACTTGACTTCATTAACGCGTTCTAGCAGTGCACAATTACAGCCAACATTTAGACCTCGGTTACAAGGATATGCATAAATTTTAACATTGAAATCATGGGGAGGACTTGTATAGCCTTTGTTTTGCTAAACCAAACTATTTTGTCTTTGCGATGTTGATCTTCATGTTTGATCAACAATACTGTTGATCGAAGGTCCATCCAAAGGTTGTTTGAAAGAGATCGCCTTGTGCGATAAGACCGCCCATTTTATATGTATCTTAAATATATCTTTTATGTACTATGTGGTGTACAATAAAATAAAAAGAGTATATAAATAAATAAATAAATGCGTACTCCCAATCAGTAGCCCGCCTTATTTAAGATTGTTATTCTTACGTCCTGATAAAAATGAATGTGGGTCTTTTCCAAGTTCAAAGCTAGTCCAGCTGCGAAACCAGTTGGTGAGTTTACAACTTCGGCTGTGACAAGGACAGCGACACGACGTCTTCAGCATATATTCGAATTTCAGCCGGGGTCACTGCGTCTGGTAGGTAATTTAGAAGTAGGGGGAACAAGATATTGGAAATAGATGAACCCCGTGTCGAATTTATTCCATCTAACTTCATCTTTCCTTCTATCCCTACAACGATTGTCGATCTATTTTATAGCATAATTGTCACTGGTCAGTTTCAGTCTCGCTGTATGTATAAAACTGCAAAACTGCAGATCTACCTATGCTGTAAGAAAGAACATACAAAAAATACGAGAGTAAAAGAGATAGCTATCTAAAATGACAACAGATGTACTCGATGTCTTTGTCGCACCTGTGATAAAATATATGTCTTGTCTCTTTTCTTTGCTTGACCTGGGTTTTCTTCGAGAATATTATTCAATAAGTAATTTGAATAGTATTTTATTCAAATATTTTATTTTATTTGTTACTCACGTGTGGTATGATATCCCTAGTTCTTTATTCATGTTTGCTTGATAGTTTGTGCATTTTCTATAGACGCACGACGGCATTGTTATCACTTAATTAATAAAAAATAGAGATTATGATAGGGTGTGCTCGCTGTTCTGTTTTGGGCGAACTGATTGCAAAGTGCTACAATTGGGGGAATTTTGGTTCTTACTTTTGACCTCTTTTAATATATAATATCATTGGTATAATATCAATAGTTCACGAGCTAGAGATATCATGTACACGATATGCATTGGCGATTGGGCCGTTCTCAAACACCTTTGCCACCTCAGGGATAATTGACGCATATCAAGACCCGTCTATATTGTGTACTATATTTTCGCTTTTACCTTAAATAGAAAGGGTACTTTGGCCATTTTTTAAGCGTCAGTCTTTCGTAGTTTATTTTTATTTTTCTTAAATAGAGCGGGACAGTAAGGGTGACAGATAATCACAGCTGTTCTTAAAACTTCTTGTTGAAGCCACATATATACGTCTTTGTCCGTCTGGTTTTGGTGGTATTAATTTACGAGTAGTAATTGATCTAAATGTCTCATCTGCGCTGACTGGCTAGGGCCTGAGCATCTCAGAAATAGAATATTTGATGGATGTGACCCTTTAGTACATGACAACTTAGTTTAGCAAATGGCTAATCAGCCAAGACTTCTAGTTAATTAAAAACCCACCTTCTGCATTGTTGACGTAAAGCTAGTCCATACACTCCACCGGACCAGCATACCTATAGAAAATTTGTTGGACGGGTTAGAAGAACTAATGATTATGTGCAACTCATATTTTAAATATAAATGATCGAATGAAATGAAAGAACCAGCCAGTACTAAACTATCTCGTTATTACACAAAATAGAGTTGTACGATTCAATTAGATACATATTGTTGCAGATTATTACTCAACATCGAAACGCCATCTTTGTTAGGAACTGCATAACATTGTCAGCTTCACTACCAAGAGTCTAGGTTATCTTGACATTAACCTAATTTGCCGCGAGATGGCACTTTACAACCATCATCCATTGCATGCAGATCAGTCGAGACTCCAACCATATCCGACGTTGTTGTTGTTGTCCTTGTATACTAGATGTCGTTGTCAGAACTGCCTGCCTGTCCGACTATGAGTCTACGAGTACGACTTTGGCTGTATTAATATTTTATTTCACAAAGGCAAGTGGACGTCACAAACAATGCGGCTTGGCTTATTATTACATATTAAAATTTAAAAAGGATTTTGTATTTATTATATTCTATTTATGGTTTCTCGTTGCAAAAATAAATGCAGTATTTATGATTGTGTAACCGACTACTCATGATTGTATGCTATTCATATACAATGATATGAATTTATTTGGCAGCTGTGTACACAAACGAATAAACAAACGGTACCTACGTACCTAATTACATTGTTTAAGTAGGTAGCGTGCATATGTTCCGTTTATAGCATAGTTTTGCAATAACACCATCGGCTGTCAACTTTCAGTGCGTATGAATAATTGAGTTGCGAATTGGTTCCAATGTTTGTCAAGCTATAGCAAGGTAGCACCTCTCACAAAGCGTTTATGCGTATCATAGTAGAAATACAAAAACAAGATAAGGTTGTCTGTCTGTACATACATACATACATACATGTAGGTACTGCATTTCTCTTATCTATTTCCCTTTTTTTATTATAGACATACATTCGTGTTTAGGGTTCAGAACGTCCGAAGGAAAAAACGGCGAACGCTCATAGGATCACTCGGTCGTCTGTCTGTCTGTCACAACTAATTTGCTCCAAATCTCCTGGACCGATTTAGTTGGAATTTCGTACTCATATGGATTTCTGCTACCCAAACATGGGCGTGTAATGTAAATAAATGAATTTTAAATATGGGCCTTACTTTTGGGGGCAATATAGAAAATTAAAGAATAAAGTTTCGCAAACTGTACCGCGTAACATGAAATGGAAGGAATCCAAATGAAGGATGGATGATTTGTTTATGGTTCCAAATTCAAATTTTTGTTTTTATTGTTGTTGTTAGATTGGCACAACTGTTTTCCATTTTGGCGCGGAGTTTGAGTTGCATCTGTTATTTATATTAAATACAGTGCTGTTTTAAGTTATATCATATCTAGTGTGTATAGTGAATTTCATTATGGACAAAAACAACGAACAAAGAGTTTGTCTTAAATTTTGAATCGCCAATGGAATTTCGTGTTCGGAGTCACTGAAAATGTTACAGAAGGCTTACGGTGAATCGACTTTATCAAAAACACGTGCTTATGAGTGGTACAAAGCGTTCAAAAGCGGTCGAGATGAGATGGAAGATTTGCCTCGCTCTGGTAGGCCATCAACGTCTGCAACTGAAGTTAACATCGCAAAGTGAAGGAAATAGTGACTGAAAATTCTCATTCAACTTTGAGAGAGATAGCCGCCGAACTTTCTGTATCTCACGAGTCGATCCGTACCATTTTAACTAATCATTTGGGTATGAAATATGTTACCGCTTGGCTAGTCCCAAAAGACCTGAATTTTCTTCAAAAACTCAATCGCATGAGAGTCGCTGAGGACATGCTAGAACGAATCAATTCCTACCCAACATTCATGTAACGCATTGTTACTGGTGACGAGACGTGGGTTTACGAGTTTGACATGCAAACTAGTCAACAAGCTTCGGAGTGGCGCCTTCCAACTGAACCGAAACCGAAAAAACCACGCCAAAGTCGATCAAAAGTCAAAGTCATGTTGACTGTTTTCTTTGACTATCGCGGTGTTGTGCACTTGGAATTCTTGCCGGAAGGTCAAACGGTAAATCAAGAATAGTATTTGAGCATTATGCGGCATTTAAGAGAGCAAATTCGAAGAAAAAGGCCAGATTTGAGGAAAGAAAATTCTTGGATTTTGCACCACGATAATGCGCCTTCACACATGGCCATCATTGTGAACGAATTTTTGACCAAACACTCAATAAATACCATCGAGCAACCACCATTTTCACCAGATATGGCTCCAGCCGACTTCTTTCTTTTTCCTAAACTTAAATTACCACTTCGTGGCACCCGTTTTCAATCGGTAGAAGACATAAAGAAGAATTCGCGGCGAGAACTGAACTCAATTCCGGAAACAGCGTTTAAAAAATGTTTTGATGATTGGATTATTCGTTGGCGTAAGTGTATCTACTGTGTGTTACTTTCTTGATAGAGTAGTATATCATTTAGAATTTTAAAATATTATAGTTTTTTGGTCATTATTTAAGGAAATTTACGAAAATTTACCGTTCCCCTCCACTTTACCTTCGAATGTATTGATCATAAAATTTTGAAAAAAGAAAATAGATACGTAATAACTCCTTATCTATAGATTATATGAAAACATTCTATGGCCTTAAAATAACATGGTAATTAAATATTTCAATATTGTGCGTACAAACTTACGTTTGCAGTTGGAATGAATGTTTTTTCTACTACAATGTTAAGTTTCTTCTTGGGATAAATTATTTTAGTTACCACAAACTTTGGGTCAGATTTAAAAAAACATGGTAGATAACATATTCATCATACGGAATACTCCACGAGAGTTCAGCTCGCACTTGTCCGGTTTTTATATATCTATCCATCTAATCTAAAATAGGCTAAAAATGCAAACATATCAATTTGAACTAATTTTATAACAAACTGGTATTTTACTGATAGTTTTACTTGTAAGTATATAGCGAACGATTTTCTTTGTTCTGGTTCTGGCTTAAAAAGTATTTTTTTTTATATTATTGTATTATTCAGTAGAAAAGTAAATCGTGACTGATTTGAAATCGGCAATAATGCGCACTCTTATTATTATCCTAGCACTTACTTATTCTACTAAACTATCGACAGATAAAGAAATCGCAAGGTGTGATGATGATGACTAAGATATCAAAGAAATCAGAATAATTGCGAATGTAGACGGAAACGGCTTAGTCGTTCGAATGAAATCGTCTCCTCATACTGGCCTCCTAAAGCAGGTCTTAATACGAACGAGGTAAGAGCTCCGATCAAAGTCCAACTTTACTCAACCAATATCATTATCTATATACTCGTCCATGCTACGTCATATAACCGTGACTTCTCCAATACAATGCGACTTTAATACGTGCTTATCGACTCTATGTGTGGTCAATTAAAGAGGTGTGTTGCAACGCCTCAAATTGATAACGTCGCTGCGATGCGTGGCCTTTAGTTTAAGCGCTTATTCGACTAGCTTGTATAATTTATGCATATTTTGGCCATAACTGTACAACTTCACAAAGTACACTTAAATAGAATAGTAAACAAAGGTTTTGGTATTAGCTACTTTGGTTCAGGCAGTACAATCATTCGTATCTACCGTTTAAAATTGCGCCTTACTTTGGCTTGTGTAATCAGTGGGTGTGTTAGTCTCGCCGTCTAAGCAACTATAAGGTAGCATTTTGCTAGCGTCCTTGTACGCATTATGTACTTCTTCTGCCTTTGTGGAGAGTGGGAGAGGAGGTAACATATATCTCCGCTGGTCAATGCCCTTGGAATCTTTGACGCCAGGTTGAAAATATTATTTTCAAAACCGTTAACATTTTACTACGTTTTTCTGGACATTCTAGTTAATTGTGGGGCATAGGATGGGGGCTCTCAGGGCTGCCGCGCCTATAAAGGCAACCTAAGGCGCTCCAATTTGGGGGCACGGCGAGGGTAGGGGCCGGGCGTGTCAGCGCAAGTGGATCGCTAGATAGCATACGGTTTTTTTAGTTTTATATATGTAATTACTACTAGGCTACGAATAGCACCAACCCATCTCATCCCGTTGGTGTATTAAAAGGCGACTAAAGGATTAGCCGCAGGATGGGCAGCAGCGTCCTTCGAGTACATTAACAACTCAACTGCGATCGCCAACCCGCCTGCCACGCGTGGCGATTATGGCAATACCCCCCAATGAACACACAACATACCCATATCATCGTTGCGGTGATCTTTGGGGGAGGCCTGTGTCCAGTAGCGGACCCGATTCAGCCGAAATGAAGATTTGTAACTTTGGGTCATAATAATTTATGAATAGTCAAGTTTAGTTGCCGCGTTCCAAGGTGTAGATTTCCTATGGAGAAGAACGGGCAAGAAACTCCATGGTTACTCTTTTTAAATCATATTGGTACCTACAATGTTTTTTTTACTACAATATTCTCGAAATGAGGGTAATGTGAGTACAATGTAGGAGAAAAGAGTCTAAAACTTCTTAAAAGTTTTTGATTCCATTGCCATGGCAGCATTAAGATGACCAATCCCAACAGACGGCACTCGTTCACGCACGCATGCATTAGCGTCGCTCAGCTCAACCATATTGTAGGGAAACTAAGCGGCCCGATACATGACGTCAATGTAAGCCAGACAAATATCACGTCAATAAAATAAAAGAATTGGCTAGCCCACATGGTGCATAAAATTGGTGCACAAATGCATAAAATGAACATAAAAAAAAAAAAAAATACTTAATAATAAAACACTTTTAAACGGATTCTATCGCGTATATTTTGATTTTTGATTTTCCTGACGTTTCGAATACTTTGCAGCATTCGTGGTCGCAGGATGACTAAGGTGACAGGCGTCGTTACAGATTTTAAAAAGTTATTTTATTTTATCTATCGTACAATTTTAATCAAAAAATTAGTTTCGATGCACGCAGTAATCACTCACAGTGTCTTGATGTTTCTTAGTGCGGTATCTTGTTTGGGACTTTATTATTTTAATGACTGGATTCCAAACAGGTGGTACCTGCCAACCATCTTCTCTATTAAAATTAGGATGTTTTTTAATTTCAATAGCCTCACGAAACATTCTAGGTACATATCGGTTCTCTTTCGCGAGTACTTGAGGTTGATCAAAACGAAGATAATGGTTTGGTTTGCCTAAGGCATGTTCACACACTGCAGACTTTGTGGAGCGTCTATGCTTGACGTCAGCTATATGTTCTTTTATTCGGGTGGCTATGCTACGCTTTGTTTGCCCTATGTATGATAAACCACAATCACAGTCAATCTTGTAGACCCCTGCATCTTGTAAGGGTATGTGACATTTCACTGGTTTGAGAAGTTGGCTGATCTTCTTGTGCGGCTTGAAATAGGTTTTTATAGAAGCACGCTTTAAGATATGACCAATTCTGTCCGTGACTCCCTTAATAAATGGTAAAACAGCGGGCCGTCGATCAACCGTGGTGGGTTTCGGGCGGCTTCTGCGACGGGGATGTGGAGCTTTCAAATTGTTATTTTGAAGAACTTGCTTCACATGGTTAAGCTCCCCTGCCAGGTGGTCGGCGTCGCAGATGCCGTGTGCTCTCTGTAACAAAGATTTGGCCACAGTAGCTAACTGACAAGGATGGTGGTGAGATTCACCGTTAAGGTACCTGTTTGTATGGGTAGGCTTTCTATACACAGTGTGGCTAACAGAATGATCTGGATTATGGATGAGAAGTATGTCAAGAAAGGCTAAGCAATTATTATCCTCCAATTCCATAGTAAATTGAATTTTACTGTGTATTGAATTTAGGTGTTTTAGGAATGCAGAGACCCTATTGTGAGGCAAGATGGTAAATGTGTCATCTACGTACCGTTTGAACATATTTGGTTTAGCCGGGGCTGTCATCAGTGCTCTCTCCTCAAAATCCTCCATGAAAATATCGGCGACTACAGGAGAGACCGGTGAACCCATGGCCACACCGTCAGTTTGTAGGTAAAACTCATTGTCCCACAACAGGTAGCCGTTGGTAAGGCAGTGCTCAAGTAACTCTGCATATTGAAGAGGCATGTCATGCTCACTTAACCTTTTCTTAACAACATCCAGGCAGTCCTTTACTGGTAAATTGGTAAATAAGGACTGCACATCAAAACTGACCATCACTTCGCTTTCAGCCAGTTCAAGGTCTTTTATTTGGCTGACAAAGTGATAGGAATCCTTCACATATGTGCTAGACGTTCCACGAAGTTTTGAGAGTATCTTCGCTAGATGTTGTGCCAGTTTGTAAGTTGGTGTATCAATCTGGCTAACTATTGGTCGTAGGGGAACATTGCTTTTGTGAATTTTCGGCAACCCATACAGCTTTGGTGGTTTTGCGCAAGATGGAATTAATGTTTTTACGTCCAATTCTAAGATGTCGGAGTGTTTAGATATTAAATCAGAGGTCTTTTTTAAAATCTGTAACGACGCCTGTCACCTTAGTCATCCTGCGACCACGAATGCTGCAAAGCCAGCGCTTAGCGTTGATATTCTTGTGCAAGGCATATAGGACAGTAAGTACTGAAGCTCTGCCTGTGCTAGCAGGTGTTTTGCCAGTCGATCTTGAGATACAGCGACGTGCTGCAATGTACTACTCAACTAGAGAAAACATGGACGCGGAATTTCTGCTACAACGCGATCGTGTTAGGATCTGCAGATTGTTTAGACCACAGACTGGTGTTTGGGAGGAACTCTTGGCCGAATGGCAATGCAGGTGGGACACGTCTATTAAGGGCCGTCACCTATACCAGTACTTTCCATCCATTCGTGAGCGGTTGGCAAGTCCATGGTTGGAAGTTGATCATTGCGTGGCTCAATTTCTCACCGGCCATGGTAACTTTAAGAGTAAATTGTTTAGCTTCAAGCTTGTCACCTCACCATTCTGCAAATGTTCAACACCGGACTGTGAATATGAACAGTCTGCACATCATATCCTGTGGGAGTGTATTCTTTGGCAAGATGAACGCAATATTATGTTTGACAGCATGCAAGTTACATCCGGGGTTGTTTACTATACAGATCTTGTTGCGACTAGGACGAATTTCCGTGCGTTCAAGTGTTTTTGCCATACCTACTATTGGAATCAGTCACAATAGCTCACAACATAGGACCCGTAAATAAAAAAATTGTACCCGTGGTGCTTGGCAACTGGGCTTAACCCTGTTGTAAACTCCCATTTATTGTGCCTATGGCCTATCGTTTTTCTCTGTCTCCTGCTTGCAACGGTGGGAAGTGGAATGTATATTAATTTCGGTGCGGGTTCCAAGACAGTTATTCATTTCTCTGGGACACACCGAGCTTCATTGATCGGTGTTCTTTTCGGTGGTCGCCATTGTAGATCCTGGCTTACAGGAGTTGCAGTGGTTGGGAATGTGTGGCGGGCTGGTCCCATAAAAAAAAAAAAAAAAGTATTCGAAACGTCAGGAAAATCAAAAATCAAAATATACGCGATAGAATCCGTTTAAAAGTGTTTTATTATAATGTGTAATAATCGCGAAAATCTAAGACATTAATACTTAATGTTATAATATAGAATAATGAAATGTCATTAAGTATATGAATTAATATAAATACGTAATTACAATGATATTATACCATAGATATGTTACGTCCGTCGTCCATATTAACTGGCGCGCAAAACTCAGTCTCGCTGTATGTAGGTATAACTTAGCTAAAGTTATAAAACTACACACCTATGCTGCAAGAAAGAAGATACAAAAACTACGAGAGTAAAAGAGATAGCTATCTAAAATGACAACACGTATGACGTATAACTTGATGTCTTTGTCGCACCTGTGATAGAAAATATGTGTTGTTTCTTTACTTTGCTTGGCCTGTTTTGTTCGAGACTATTATTCTATAGATAATTTGAATAGTATTTTTATGAAAATATTTTATATAGTTTATTATTCCGTGTGTTATGACATCCCTTCTTCTTTATTTACTTTTGCTTAATAGTCTGTGCATTTTCTATACGCACGACGGCATTGTTATTAACTTATTACTTAATTAATAAAACAATACAGGTTGTGACAGTGTGTTCTCGTTGTCCTGTCTTGGGCGAACTGATTACGAGGTGCTACAATTGGGGGAGTTTTGATTCATACTTTTGGCGCGCATGTAACATATCTACTTCTTTTAATATATTAATACGTATATGGCACAGGCGTAGTAACATTTTCAGTTTTCGTTAATGCCAAGAAAATCGACGCTAGCCCGCCACTCTCCTAGACAATAGGTACGATATTTTGGCCTATGGTGAGCGACCACGTGTCAGTACCATAACTTATCACTGGCAACGCACACTGGTCAAAGCCTTTTGTCTTAAGACACTGTGGTATTTTGGAAGAGAAGATATTGCCCAGTTTCCCGAACGACAACATTTGAAATAAAAAATTGTTATCCAGTGTAAATTCTACATGGAACTTCAAACCCTGCTAAAACCACTCTCGAAAACAGCTTGTCAACATGGCTCAGAGGTGAGATGGGCCTATATCTCTTCAGCAAGACCTTATCGCCCTTTTTGAAGCAGATAAACTTTTGTCCCATGCCTGCGATCTTTTCACTCTTGTATAATGGAATCGAACAACCTCTGCCTTAAGCATTGGTTTTTCACCTGCCTTCAGAAGTTCGGCTGTAACTCCATCATCACCCGGTGCTTTGTTGTTTTTGAACTGTTTTAGAGCCATACTAATCTTATACAGGCAGACGTCCAGTCAGCAATGTTTTCGGCAAAGTGAAAGCCAAATTTTTAACAGGTTGACATGTATTGCTGTTCATTGAACCTGACGACCTTTCTCAATAACTCCGGTTTGTGCGACACATTCCTGTCATCTTTAGTCTTTAGTTTCTCCACGTGGCTCTGCCAATAAGTAGATCTATTGTGAACATTTTCAAGCCTTTGTTTCGCTCTATCACCTTTTCAACATTTACACTTTTAGTATTAAGCAGCGTAAGTTACATTTCAAGGACTTTGAGATCTGCCTATTGAGCTGCCGGTAAATACAGGCATAATCTGAAGTCTGCGGAATCATAGCATGCCTTTCCTCTATGAGCTTAAGAGTAGTGTAAAGTGGTTTTCTAACTAATTCTGTATGTACGACGGGTCTTGAAGAACTTAGACCCGACTGTATGGACAGATTCCACGAACAGGTCAGAATCATCCACGCGGTACCCTTAACGACGCTTGTCACCTTAGTCATCCTGCGACCACGAATGCTGCAAAGTATTCGAAACGTCAGTAAAATCAAAAATCTAAAATATACGCGATAGAATCCGTTTAAAAGTGTTTTATTATAACGGTACCCTTTTGTTTTCTTATTTTTGTCGTGGAGGGCGGAGGAGCATGCGGGACTCTTACCGGCTAAAAACCCACGGTGTCCTTTCGCTTGCCCCTAGCCGGGGTGGTCCAGCTGAAAACTCTCGGGGTTTAGATTCGCATCGCTACTAGGTGGAGCATAGACATCATCAGTTCAGATCTTTTCAGTTTGATATGAAGATTCAATGTGTCTCTTACCATGCGGTAATTGCGTCCGGTTTTAACCGCGTTGATAACAAAGACAATGAATACTGGCTTCTTCGTCGACATGATGAAGTCTATTTTCTTTCTTTCATTTCATAATGTCTATTTAATTGTTTTGCACCGTCAGGGCTCATCCCGCTCTAGATCCTGTGCTTCCGCTTGTTTAAGACGGACTTCATTATATATAGTCCTTCCTTCACCATGAAGCCGACCAGTAGTTGGCCCCGTTGGTTCAGACGTCCTACTCCAAATTGCCCCCCACTCGCATTTCTTCACCTTCTCGTTTTGCAGTTACACATGACAACAGTGAAGCGGCCTCGCCTTAAACAAATAGAACATTACGCGCTCGCTCCTTCTGAGCCAGGCTCCAAAGAGCGGAAGCGTCACTACACCTAATGTATGTACTCCTTGCACTACACTACGCCCGCCACAAAGACCTTTTCTTCATGATTTGTCACAGATGTTCAGTTAGCAGTCAAACTGGTTTGCGATACGATTTAAATCGTAAACACTATAAACTTTTTTTAAATAGGTAAATCTTGTTTTACGAATAAAGCAAAATTAATGATTGGTTTCAAGGACTATTTAGTTAAGTCATTTTGTTAATCTATTCTTACAGAACGGACATATAGAAATGTACTAGGTATTTAGTGCATTATGAGTATGACTTGTGAGTACACAGCTGAGCGAACATTCTAGAAATGAAAGCAGGGTCGTTGCCCCGCCACGATTCGTATTCATTCTCGCCTTTTCTACTACTTTACATGCTTTGCTTCCATATCGTTAGGTAATATTGATGCCCATTGAAATAGCTGCAATTAATTCTCGAATAATTATCAATTTCGGCCAAGGGTAAAATGTGCTTTCCGTTCAAAATGTTCAAATATGAAAAATTTCGGATATATACGGATGAATTAGTTAAAAATGAAAATGTTACTGTTAACCTACATATAGGTATGCAAGCTGGTTTATCTTCTGACATATCCGTTGATAAGAGAGACGATGCTTGGTTATTATTTTATTCGATTTGGTGGTTTTGCATGGGTATGCTAAAAACAAAATAAAAGATCAGACTAAGTAGATACCTCATCATATATCATCAACATATTGGCCATTTATAGATGATATATAGATTCCACAACTATGTCATTATTTTGGGGTGTTTTTGCCATTACTATTGTAATATCGTATTACAATATTGTAATACGCTTGGCAGGCGGGTTGGTGAGCGCAGTATGGCTACCGCTTTACAGAAGGGACGCTGCTGCCCATCCCTCTGGTTTAGATTCCCTTTAGTCGCCTTTTACGACATCCACGGGAGGAAATGGAGTGGTGCTATATTCTTAATCCGGACACCACACAGACTCCAGACATACTCTTTCATAAGAAGTTATTTGAAAGCACATTTATGTGAAGGTATTGTGAAAACCCCACAAATGAATACACCTTAGGATTATAATCAAGTACCTGCAATTTTTTTGTCTTTTTGACTCTGCTGATTAATTTACCTGTTAAACAGGTGCTATATATTCGATGTAAACAGTTGGAATGACGTCTTACGTAGAAGTATTATTTATATGGTAAATATATGTATTGGAGGTTACTCGTGCAGTCTGGTTTGCGGGTGCCTGGATTGGGGAATCTGCTTGTCCACACCGAGCGACCCGGGAGAGGACGGTGGCGCGCATGTGGTCACGCGCTGCCGTGGGACGCTTTGGGGGTTCCTTTACAACGCCCCCGGGGGGGAGACCGCTTTTCAGTCACCCTCTCCGAGATGTGCCCATAGGCGTGGCTCCAGTGGGCGGCTCTAGTCTGATCATACGAGGACCTGGAGCCTCCGTTAGGTGGCGAAGATGACCCCGCTCCAGTGGTTTTAGCCGGTAGGAGTCCGGCATACCCAAAGATATTGGAAAAAAGATTTCTGTGGGCATACCCCTTCGCCCTTCCCCGGGGCTAAGAAAGTCCATGAAGGAGAAAACCTGGGTTAGATGTTCAGACGCAAATAAAGTTGAGTTTTCAACTGTCGCCAATGTTATATGGCGACAGTGAGCGACTCTTGCAATTTTAGAGCATTTTAATTTTGTCCTTGAGATGAGTATGACATTCACTAATAATAAATTATATAAAATTAGCCACACACATTTAAATGGTAATGTTCTTATAGAACATTGTGAGCAAAGCAATTACGATCTTTAGATTTTTTCGGCATAGTTACTCTGAAACATCAAATTGTATTTTATTTGTTAACACATTTGTACGTTACGAACTAGGTAGGTAATTAGTTTTGACTGTTCATTGCATATTTAGCTAACTATAATTACAAAGATCGGACTAACTTACCTAGTGACGTCCGATCCTCAATTATGTGAAGTAATCTCGTCCTCATTTAGTACTATGTAGTTTGCACCTTGCACAACTCACTGCATCACAATTTTAAAGATGAACACTTTCATCAAAAATTTTAATATAGTCTGTGGTTCCTACGCGCTCTTTCGCTATCTGTAATGTACATGTCATTAATTCAAAGCATAAGAACACAACTTTCAGCAGGGATCTAGATTGCAATTTTATAGAATTCTAGATTTATTTGGGATGGGTTGGGACTCGATGAGGACGAGATTACTTCACATAATTGAGGATCGGACGTCACTAGGTAAGTTAGTCCGATCTTTGTAATTATGTTCCGTAATCTCGTCCTCATTTAGTACTATGTAGATGTTCAAAGAAGAAAGTTGTGTTAATAATCAACCTTGTTTATTCGTTAATAAACATTATTACAATTTATTATAATTATTTATGAACCTCAGTCTTGTGTCCTCTAAGACTTATAGTAGATGAACAGGTATAAATAAATACGTTTCGCATTATTCATATAAAAATAAACTTGGCGGAAGCACTGCCGTACTCCCAAAAGTGCAATTCTTTGCATTTCTAATTTATATGATTATATGGTGTACTTATAATACCTATTCATCACATAAGTTGGTTCTTATTTTAGTTTGTGTTTATTATTTATTTAAGAAATATCCATATAGAACACATAGCTTGAGCCATTGGGATCATAAATAAACATTTGGCCTCTTGCAAAACCAAGCCAAGTTGAGGCGTTTCTTGCTTTTGTGTAGTATGCTGTAGATTTACTAGGATCCAATCCATTATTAGTTAAAACTTACTTCAACCATCTGCTTAATAGATGCGGTGGAGGCGCCGTAATAAGGCTTCCTTAATGTAATAATTATGTATTACAGTTCGTCCTTTATTTTATTAACATCTAAATAACAAAATAAGGTTGTTGCAGGACAAATATTAATGGCAATTATCTTTAAAATAATTGGTAAGAAATGCTAGTATTAAAAATGGTTAAGATCAATGGTAAGACAAAAGGTAAGATCTAGATGTTTTTACCATTTTGTAATTTTTATGTTGATATTATCTACTTTAACGGTAATTTTATCTATACAAATCAGCAACAAGGTTTGATCCCGTGTTTGGGTAATTCCACACAGGCTTGCATTGGGAAACATATTCAACAATAATTATTCTTAATGTTAAAGTCACATAGGTACAACATAATACTTAGGGTTTGTTGCCCTACCTTTAAATATTTGCTTAAAGAACTTTGTTCTTCTCTCATCTCTACTCAAGTGCGATCCTAAGAGTAGGAAGAGAGAAAAAAACAAAAAAAAAAAAAAATTGTTGACCTCAGTGTTGAGTGAGCTATAGGAAAACGTTTAATTATTAATTAAACTTCGATGCTAAGAATAATATAACCAGGGGATGCACATCATAACTTTTACAGTTGGGGATTCACTGATTATTGCAGATTAATATTGCCATCCTGTTTTGTTCTATAACGAAGCTAACATTTTGTCCGTTGAAGAGGATGGTATACTTCTTAGAAACGCGCTCTCCTGAAAATGTGGTGGCAATCAGTGTTAGAATCCTGTGTAAAGCATTGTGATTCCCTGGAAGGATACGACAGTAAGTCACGACCAGGTCGCAGTATATTGTATGTATATAGACATCTTTTTTTTTTTTTTTTTTTCTATATACTAGGTCGCAGAATAATATATGTATATACACATCTTTTAGTTTTTATTATAGATATATATGTATATATATATATATATATATATACATATATATATATATATATATATATGTACATATATATATATACATATATATCTTACTATACACCCATATATATATAATTACAATGCTCTGTTTTTATTTTCCGAAAAAATAAAAATCTACTATGAGTGCAAATGGAGGGAACACAGAAGAATGTCCCATGCCATTCAAGAGTAGAGGCATCTATGGTGTATCTAGGTCAGGAACCCATGATACATAGTTGATGCAATTAGCAATACATCCATTTGCAAACATCATTCTATCATTCACCAAGATTAGCTATAAGTGGTTCAAAGGCTACGGCCACATAGTTCCATTTCAATTTCCGAATGAAACACTTTCATTCTTTATTAGCAATGGCATTCTACACATATAATATGATCAAACGACTACAAAACTACCACAGCTTCTTTGCCATTGAAGTGTGTGCCCATATCTTATTAATATAGGTTATGGTTCATATCTATTCCAAGTGAAATATTACCTTGTTTTATTTCAAAAGCAACTGGTTTCTGTGCTTATAAGTGTAGGTAAATTCATTTAGTTTTAATTCCTTTCAATATAGGAGGCCACCATTTAAGTATGTGCAAATGTATCCTATATACATAAGATTGCACTATTACTTTTTCAGGGCTACTGTTGTAAGATTTTTCCATGACATTGGTAGGTATAAAGTCAAATGTATTCTATAGCTGGGCCATGCACAATGTTAAGCTATGTTGAAACAAGGACACCTTTTGGTTGAGATAATTATTATTTTGCACCCGTTTATGGTTTCTCTAGAATTTAGAAATAAAATATTATCTTCTTCTGGGAGAGCAAGATAGAAAAAATTGCATGGAATCTAATATGGGTCCCAAATTCTGCTATTTTTGTTTAGCATTTAGGCATATTTTCTTTGATATGAAAACACCAAGATTTTCTAAGAAATTTTGGTTGGTGGACACATTTAGTTTACACTTTTCATAGGAGTCAGCAAGACAAGAACTATTATTGATAACCGATGCAATGATCTCATGTAAAAATTAGCAGTTTCATGATCTAGGTAAAATCATATGGTGCTGTACTAAGCCTTAAGGAATGGCATGTAAATTCATACAAATAATCTGGAAATAGGGAACATGAGTGTTTCCTATCAGATTCCCTTATTGACAGTACAATATGCATTTTTTTAAATCTTACAAAAAATTTGTTGCAACAATTTTTAAAATCTTTTCTCATTTTGATAAAAATTTACTCAGTTTCTGAGTAACCTGGTTATTTAATGGAGCAGTAGTTTGTACAGGAACATTAGTGAAAGGTATAGTATAACCTTTAAACCATTTGTGTATGGTAGGACTTTTAGTGATACCTGGTATCGCAGTAGTAGGAAAAGTATTTCAGTTGATTGGTATGTACCTTATTCATCATTGATCAGGATCCAGGCTAGGGCCTCAGCAACAGAGATAGTGGTGTCTCCGCCAGAATATCACGAAAACCACCAGCAATTTATTCACATATGTTGTTGGACTCGACATGGTTTTGCCCGCTTGGAAAGACATTTATAGCTGTTGTACTCCCCCCTTTTAGTTTCAAGTTTTAGGGGATTTTGATAGCTACTTACCTTCACTGGGAGTATTCTTTCATTCTCACCCAGATTTTGAACAGCTTTAATGGTATTTACTTTATCCTATAGTTTGTTCCCAAACAGGTATTATGAGATTGCAGGCTTCTCTGATATCAATTTATCAATGATGTGCAGGCTATAACTTCATACAATAAGTTGCATAGCAATCCAGTTGAATCACTGATTGCGAAATGTGGTTTTCATCTCATTGTGTACAATCATGTTGTTGAAAATCTTTTCAAGGGTTGAGATAGTACTAAGTGTCTCATAATAGCAATGATTTGACTTTTCCATAAATGCTTGTATTCTTTATTTATAGGGCCATGTTTCTTGATTAAAGTGGATCTAGATCTTAAGGCCATTCTGCATGATTAGTAGTTTTTTTTTTTTTTTTTTTTGTATATTGCGTGTTATTCCTACTGAATTATCTCAGAGGTGAGCACTATTTTTGCAAGCCTGCCCCCCTCCTTTCTTTAATCTGATTTCATAACTAGGTGAGACACTATATTTGTAGCCACTTATGATAGGTGACGAAAACGTGTTTGCACCTGGTTCATTAGAGCTTGACTGCATCAGCTCCGCTCATGTAATGAAAAACATTGTCCTTGTCCGTGTGGTAAACTACCTCGGCTTCGACTGAAGAGGTCTTCGTAATCATCTAGGCTCCTGACTGCAAATCCAAGGCTAACCCTTCGTGAAAGCTCTAAGGATGCATCAAACAGCGTTTTATCTTGCTAATAAAAGATACTTAACTGGCTAGCCTCTCGTGGAAGCTCCCTCGTTCTTCGCTTGTAAACGAATACTGCACCGGCTTACCTCTCGTGAAAGCTCTATTGGTGGTGTCGTTTTAAACTTGTCACGGTTGACCTCGAGTTCATGCTTGTAAACGAATACACGACCGGCTGACCTCTCGTGAAAGCTCTATTGGTGGTGTCGTTTATTTTTAAATTAAGGCACTGTTGACCTGTCTTCGTCCTTGTAAACGAATAACTCACCGGCTGACCTCTCGTGAAAGCTCTATTGGTGGTGTCGTTTATTTTTAAAATAAGGCACTATAAACTTCTCACCGGCTGACCTCTCGTGAAAGCTCTATTGGTGGTGTCGTTTATTTTTAAATTAAGGCACTGTTGACCTGTTTTCTTCCTTGTAAACGAATAACTCACCGGCTGACCTCTCGTGAAAGCTCTATTGGTGGTGTCGTTTATTTTTAAAATAAGGCACTATAAACTTGTCACCGTTGACCTGTCTTCTTCCTTGTAAACGAATAACCCCCACCGGCTGACCTCTCGTGAAAGCTCTATTGGTGGTGTCGTTTAGATTTACGTGCATATAGTGTATACGGCACTGCGGATCCATATCCTGTGAAACATGTAGTTAGTAACTTACCGGTACGGTCGTGTAGACTCCCGCTTTTTTTGGGCTCCCACAATCGATTATTTAGCTTTTCTATTGCCTCATCCTTAATCCTCCGCCAGTGTTTCCCATTTTTGAAGAAAAAGGAGGATAATTGGAAGATTTTCTTGAGTTGCGTATACAGCAAGCGGCACAAAAGTACAATGACATGTACATTACAGATAGCGAAAGAGCGCGTAGGAACCACAGACTATATTAAAATTTTTGATGAAGGTGTTCATCTTTAAAATTGTGATGCAGTGAGTTGTGCAAGGTGCAAACTACATAGTACTAAATGAGGACGAGATTACGGAACATAATAGATATCAAGCATCCGACTCAACTACCTTATACAACCTATGTACATTTTCATAGGATTTTCATTTGTATTTCAATGATTGATTTTCCCTTTTTTTTTTAAGTAGATGCTATTTATGGTTTTTTCAGTTACGTGTGTGGGCAGGTTTACCAGGTTGAACTGGTAATCCAACTTGTATACGAAAGTTGGTCAGTAGGTTTGAAATGTGGTTCTACTGCGTAAGTCCAAAGTCTACACAGTCAAACAGAACCGTCAACAACTTGAAACTTCTCACTTGAGTATTCTCGAATGTTCTATCAATATTATAAGTCCTTAAATAACATTTATAATTATTATAATGGCGTTCCATATACAAAATATTACTACAAATACATAGGTACAAGAAATGTTTCAATATTATAGTAGAATAGTTTGACGTATGGCACAAAGCCAATGCCGATATAGGTAGCAGACGGTGTTATTGACACAGCTTTTTTTTGCAAGGCAGTGATTAACGAATTCCTCCTGTTTAAAATCTAGCAAGCAATTAGAATTTAAAGTTTTTAGAACACATTATTAATCGTCGTGTTGGTGTTATGTTAGATTGGAGGTTCCCCGACTTTTTTCCTCATAGACCACTTTTAAAATTTAGCTGGTTCCGGTGGACCTCCTGCAGCTACATTTCTACCATATTCCCAAAACTCGACAAAAATGTGAAGATCAGATTGCGCTGCGGCTATAGTAAGTAAATAAAATAATAATAGAAGTAGTTTTCGAAAATAAAACTGAGAATTTATTGGTTTATTAATTAATTGATTGTGCTGCCATAAAAGTAAAGTTGGCCAATCAAAAAAGTCATTTCATCCAACTTTACTTTTTTGACATCTACTCACAGCACAAGGAACCTATCAAATCTCACTTAATTCATTTAGAAAACTCCCCATTCAGAGAGGTAAAATTAAAAAGAAAAATAGTATATTTTTTTGTGTTGTTACTCAACTTTACACTATTAATTATTAATGTTATCATTACATTGTGAACCCCCATTTTTTCGTCACGCCAACGTGGTCTACGTCGAGTCTCCCGTGGACCCCTGGGGGTCCACCTGAACCACTTTGGGAACTACTGTAGCCCAAGCACGTACAACTTGCGAGAAAGTATTCGAGTGAATTTACATAGTATATATACTTTACATGTTACATGGTTACATGCCGTGTGTCGTCATTTTGAGGAATTTTCCCGTACTCACCACGCTTGGCAGACGGGTTGGTGAGTGCAGAAAGGCTTCTTTTCCACAGAAGGGATGCTGCTAGTTTGGAGTTCCTTACGGCCGAAATTAATAATCAATATAATATAAAATCCAGTACATTAGTACAGCAGTGATAGCCTAGTGGTTGAACGCTTGCCTTCTATACAAGAGGGTCTGAGTTCGACCCGGCCGGGACCTCCGACTTTTCGGATTCATTTGCTAATCAGAATTTTATTATCACTTGCGTTAACGGCGAAGGAAAACATCGTGAGGAAACATGCACACCCGAGAGGGCTTCAAAATGATCTCAATGGTGTCAATATTATGAAGTTTTATGTCATTTGGGATCTTATTGTAAATTTTAGGCGCATGTTCCTTATAAAGTTATAACTAAGTTGTATAAAAAAATCGGATTGAGTCTTAAAATTATAAAACAACGGCAAGTCTATATGGTGTTCCATGTGGCATTCGGATTAAGAATAAAACACCACTCCAGCTCCTCCCGTCTTAAAAGGCGACAAAGGTACTCTAACCCAGAGGGAAGGGCAGTAGCGTCCCTTCTGTGAAACAAGAACCATTCTGCGCTCACCAAAGATATTGGAAGAAAGGAGATATGCCATGTAGATCAATTAGCAATACATCCATTTGCAAACATCATTCTATCATTCACCAAGATTAGCTATAAGTGGTTCAAAGGCTACGGCCACATAGTTCCATTTCAATTTCCGAATGAAACACTTTCATTCTTTATTAGCAATGGCATTCTACACATATAATATGATCAAACGACTACAAAACTACCACAGCTTCTTTGCCATTGAAGTGTGTGCCCATATCTTATTAATATAGGTTATGGTTCATATCTATTCCAAGTGAAATATTACCTTGTTTTATTTCAAAAGCAACTGGTTTCTGTGCTTATAAGTGTAGGTAAATTCATTTAGTTTTAATTCCTTTCAATATAGGAGGCCACCATTTAAGTATGTGCAAATGTATCCTATATACATAAGATTGCACTATTACTTTTTCAGGGCTACTGTTGTAAGATTTTTCCATGACATTGGTAGGTATAAAGTCAAATGTATTCTATAGCTGGGCCATGCACAATGTTAAGCTATGTTGAAACAAGGACACCTTTTGGTTGAGATAATTATTATTTTGCACCCGTTTATGGTTTCTCTAGAATTTAGAAATAAAATATTATCTTCTTCTGGGAGAGCAAGATAGAAAAAATTGCATGGAATCTAATATGGGTCCCAAATTCTGCTATTTTTGTTTAGCATTTAGGCATATTTTCTTTGATATGAAAACACCAAGATTTTCTAAGAAATTTTGGTTGGTGGACACATTTAGTTTACACTTTTCATAGGAGTCAGCAAGACAAGAACTATTATTGATAACCGATGCAATGATCTCATGTAAAAATTAGCAGTTTCATGATCTAGGTAAAATCATATGGTGCTGTACTAAGCCTTAAGGAATGGCATGTAAATTCATACAAATAATCTGGAAATAGGGAACATGAGTGTTTCCTATCAGATTCCCTTATTGACAGTACAATATGCATTTTTTTAAATCTTACAAAAAATTTGTTGCAACAATTTTTAAAATCTTTTCTCATTTTGATAAAAATTTACTCAGTTTCTGAGTAACCTGGTTATTTAATGGAGCAGTAGTTTGTACAGGAACATTAGTGAAAGGTATAGTATAACCTTTAAACCATTTGTGTATGGTAGGACTTTTAGTGATACCTGGTATCGCAGTAGTAGGAAAAGTATTTCAGTTGATTGGTATGTACCTTATTCATCATTGATCAGGATCCAGGCTAGGGCCTCAGCAACAGAGATAGTGGTGTCTCCGCCAGAATATCACGAAAACCACCAGCAATTTATTCACATATGTTGTTGGACTCGACATGGTTTTGCCCGCTTGGAAAGACATTTATAGCTGTTGTACTCCCCCCTTTTAGTTTCAAGTTTTAGGGGATTTTGATAGCTACTTACCTTCACTGGGAGTATTCTTTCATTCTCACCCAGATTTTGAACAGCTTTAATGGTATTTACTTTATCCTATAGTTTGTTCCCAAACAGGTATTATGAGATTGCAGGCTTCTCTGATATCAATTTATCAATGATGTGCAGGCTATAACTTCATACAATAAGTTGCATAGCAATCCAGTTGAATCACTGATTGCGAAATGTGGTTTTCATCTCATTGTGTACAATCATGTTGTTGAAAATCTTTTCAAGGGTTGAGATAGTACTAAGTGTCTCATAATAGCAATGATTTGACTTTTCCATAAATGCTTGTATTCTTTATTTATAGGGCCATGTTTCTTGATTAAAGTGGATCTAGATCTTAAGGCCATTCTGCATGATTAGTAGTTTTTTTTTTTTTTTTTTTTGTATATTGCGTGTTATTCCTACTGAATTATCTCAGAGGTGAGCACTATTTTTGCAAGCCTGCCCCCCTCCTTTCTTTAATCTGATTTCATAACTAGGTGAGACACTATATTTGTAGCCACTTATGATAGGTGACGAAAACGTGTTTGCACCTGGTTCATTAGAGCTTGACTGCATCAGCTCCGCTCATGTAATGAAAAACATTGTCCTTGTCCGTGTGGTAAACTACCTCGGCTTCGACTGAAGAGGTCTTCGTAATCATCTAGGCTCCTGACTGCAAATCCAAGGCTAACCCTTCGTGAAAGCTCTAAGGATGCATCAAACAGCGTTTTATCTTGCTAATAAAAGATACTTAACTGGCTAGCCTCTCGTGGAAGCTCCCTCGTTCTTCGCTTGTAAACGAATACTGCACCGGCTTACCTCTCGTGAAAGCTCTATTGGTGGTGTCGTTTTAAACTTGTCACGGTTGACCTCGAGTTCATGCTTGTAAACGAATACACGACCGGCTGACCTCTCGTGAAAGCTCTATTGGTGGTGTCGTTTATTTTTAAATTAAGGCACTGTTGACCTGTCTTCGTCCTTGTAAACGAATAACTCACCGGCTGACCTCTCGTGAAAGCTCTATTGGTGGTGTCGTTTATTTTTAAAATAAGGCACTATAAACTTCTCACCGGCTGACCTCTCGTGAAAGCTCTATTGGTGGTGTCGTTTATTTTTAAATTAAGGCACTGTTGACCTGTTTTCTTCCTTGTAAACGAATAACTCACCGGCTGACCTCTCGTGAAAGCTCTATTGGTGGTGTCGTTTATTTTTAAAATAAGGCACTATAAACTTGTCACCGTTGACCTGTCTTCTTCCTTGTAAACGAATAACCCCCACCGGCTGACCTCTCGTGAAAGCTCTATTGGTGGTGTCGTTTAGATTTACGTGCATATAGTGTATACGGCACTGCGGATCCATATCCTGTGAAACATGTAGTTAGTAACTTACCGGTACGGTCGTGTAGACTCCCGCTTTTTTTGGGCTCCCACAATCGATTATTTAGCTTTTCTATTGCCTCATCCTTAATCCTCCGCCAGTGTTTCCCATTTTTGAAGAAAAAGGAGGATAATTGGAAGATTTTCTTGAGTTGCGTATACAGCAAGCGGCACAAAAGTACAATGACATGTACATTACAGATAGCGAAAGAGCGCGTAGGAACCACAGACTATATTAAAATTTTTGATGAAGGTGTTCATCTTTAAAATTGTGATGCAGTGAGTTGTGCAAGGTGCAAACTACATAGTACTAAATGAGGACGAGATTACGGAACATAATAGATATCAAGCATCCGACTCAACTACCTTATACAACCTATGTACATTTTCATAGGATTTTCATTTGTATTTCAATGATTGATTTTCCCTTTTTTTTTTAAGTAGATGCTATTTATGGTTTTTTCAGTTACGTGTGTGGGCAGGTTTACCAGGTTGAACTGGTAATCCAACTTGTATACGAAAGTTGGTCAGTAGGTTTGAAATGTGGTTCTACTGCGTAAGTCCAAAGTCTACACAGTCAAACAGAACCGTCAACAACTTGAAACTTCTCACTTGAGTATTCTCGAATGTTCTATCAATATTATAAGTCCATATATAACATTTATAATTATTATAATGGCGTTCCATATACAAAATATTACTACAAATACATAGGTACAAGAAATGTTTCAATATTATAGTAGAATAGTTTGACGTATGGCACAAAGCCAATGCCGATATAGGTAGCAGACGGTGTTATTGACACAGCTTTTTTTTGCAAGGCAGTGATTAACGAATTCCTCCTGTTTAAAATCTAGCAAGCAATTAGAATTTAAAGTTTTTAGAACACATTATTAATCGTCGTGTTGGTGTTATGTTAGATTGGAGGTTCCCCGACTTTTTTCCTCATAGACCACTTTTAAAATTTAGCTGGTTCCGGTGGACCTCCTGCAGCTACATTTCTACCATATTCCCAAAACTCGACAAAAATGTGAAGATCAGATTGCGCTGCGGCTATAGTAAGTAAATAAAATAATAATAGAAGTAGTTTTCGAAAATAAAACTGAGAATTTATTGGTTTATTAATTAATTGATTGTGCTGCCATAAAAGTAAAGTTGGCCAATCAAAAAAGTCATTTCATCCAACTTTACTTTTTTGACATCTACTCACAGCACAAGGAACCTATCAAATCTCACTTAATTCATTTAGAAAACTCCCCATTCAGAGAGGTAAAATTAAAAAGAAAAATAGTATATTTTTTTGTGTTGTTACTCAACTTTACACTATTAATTATTAATGTTATCATTACATTGTGAACCCCCATTTTTTCGTCACGCCAACGTGGTCTACGTCGAGTCTCCCGTGGACCCCTGGGGGTCCACCTGAACCACTTTGGGAACTACTGTAGCCCAAGCACGTACAACTTGCGAGAAAGTATTCGAGTGAATTTACATAGTATATATACTTTACATGTTACATGGTTACATGCCGTGTGTCGTCATTTTGAGGAATTTTCCCGTACTCACCACGCTTGGCAGACGGGTTGGTGAGTGCAGAAAGGCTTCTTTTCCACAGAAGGGATGCTGCTAGTTTGGAGTTCCTTACGGCCGAAATTAATAATCAATATAATATAAAATCCAGTACATTAGTACAGCAGTGATAGCCTAGTGGTTGAACGCTTGCCTTCTATACAAGAGGGTCTGAGTTCGACCCGGCCGGGACCTCCGACTTTTCGGATTCATTTGCTAATCAGAATTTTATTATCACTTGCGTTAACGGCGAAGGAAAACATCGTGAGGAAACATGCACACCCGAGAGGGCTTCAAAATGATCTCAATGGTGTCTGTAGTCCGCAAAGTCACACTAGGCCAGCGTGGTGGACTAAGGCCTAACCTTTCTAATGGCGAGAAAAGGCCCGAGCCCAGCAGTGGGACATTAATGGGCTGATTATGATGATAATCTAAAATTGACAGATTTCGAATTAAGGATTTGTCTGTTTTTTGTGTTAAATGTGATCTTAACACAAAAGCGGATGTAGTTCTTTTTTTTTTTTTTAAACGTTGCCCCACTAGGATTTCTCCTGTGTCGTGGGTGCGTTTACAGACATGAATTCCACACACAATACACCCAGACCCGGAACAACTACCTGCAGATCGTACAAATATTTGTTCCGTGCGGGAATCGAACCCACGACCCGGAGCGCAGCAGTCGACTGAATTAACCACTGCACCAACCGTGCCGTCGAATATTAAATCTAAAGATTTTGGATTTGATTGATTATTAATTTCGGCCGTTGTTCGGCCACTGAGTGGTGCTATATTTTTCATCTGGACACCACACGTGTCTTGTATTTTACAAAAGTTATTAAACTAGAAATTTTGGTAGGTATGGGCCCTGTGGTAATTCTTTACCCGTGGACGGACGAAGGGGCATGCCGGACTCCTGCCAGCTAAAACACTGGGGCGGTCATCTTCGACACCTAACCCTACACCAGATCCTCGTATGGTCACACTACAGTCGGAGCTTGTTTATTACAAACGAGATATCTACCTACACTTAAACTGAAGCACGTAACTTAGAGTATTGTCATTATCCGTACATCAGTTAGCATTGTTGATTGCCGACATACACAAGCAGCCGTGCGGCGCGGTGCGCGACGCAAACAGAAATTGGACTTTGGCCGACCTTGTTTGAACTCGTGAGAGCTGTGAGTACGTCGTAGATATTTTTTTATGCATACCGCATTTTGCACCGTTCTTGTTTTGATTTAAGTTGGTGTTGATCCGAACAGGAAAGTCCGGGCTGTCTGGCTGAGATAAGCTGCTAAGTTGTTTGTGGTCCGATAATAAATAGAACGTATTAAAAGACGATAAGATTGTTTACCTAAATACAATGATATTATCTTATATAATATACTTCTTCTGTAGGTACATGTGTATATTACTGAACTTAGGGGGCTAAACGGCTAGACCGATTGTGATGATTTTTTTATGTGTGTTTGAGTGGATACCTCTACGGTTTATTTATTTATTCATTATTCATTACATTTTGGGTATGACACGATCACAGGCGTTAATATTTGTTCCACCAAAATCTGCCCGAGGGGGCGTATGAATTAATTATAACAAATTCTTTATAACTAATATAACAAATTAATTATAACTAATGATAACAAATTCTTATTCTAAAATAAATTATAAAAAGAGATAGAAAGTAGTATTAATAAATAATGTACTAAATTAAAATGTCAATAAAACAAACAGTATAAATTAAATGTCGCATGAAATAGATGTCAAATTATAATCATTTAGAAATTCATTAATACTGTAATAACATTTATAAGTCAGGAGGCTTTTCAATTTCTTTTTAAATATTATGAAGTTTTATGTCATTTGGGATCTTATTGTAAATTTTAGGCGCATGTTCCTTATAAAGTTATAACTAAGTTGTATAAAAAAATCGGATTGAGTCTTAAAATTATAAAACAACGGCAAGTCTATATGGTGTTCCATGTGGCATTCGGATTAAGAATAAAACACCACTCCAGCTCCTCCCGTCTTAAAAGGCGACAAAGGTACTCTAACCCAGAGGGAAGGGCAGTAGCGTCCCTTCTGTGAAACAAGAACCATTCTGCGCTCACCAAAGATATTGGAAGAAAGGAGATATGCCATGTAGATCAAAATATATGCGATACCGCATTTTGCACCGTTCTTGTTTTGATTTAAGTTGGTGTTGATCCGAACAGGAAAGTCCGGGCTGTCTGGCTGAGATAAGCTGCTAAGTTGTTTGTGGTTCGATAATAAATAGAACGTATTAAAAGACGATAAGATTGTTTACCTAAATACAATGATATTATCTTATATATGAGTCTATTAGAATCAAATACCGCAATGTCCATGCGTTTTCTATGCCGTATGAATCTACAGATTAAAAGGAATCTATTTGAATATTCAAAATGCAACCAAAGCTGCAATGTCATGTAGAAAACTGGCATTAAAAATTAAAGTATGCTACAAATATAGCATTATCCATTGGTGTATGTATATAAAAAATATGAATTATGGCCAGAACACGAAAATGGACATTGCGGTATTTGATTCTAATAGACTCATATATACTTCTTCTGTAGGTACATGTGTATATTACTGAACTTAGGGGGCTAAACGGCTAGACCGATTGTGATGATTTTTTTATGTGTGTTTGAGTGGATACCTCTACGGTTTATTTATTTATTCATTATTCATTACATTTTGGGTATGACACGATCACAGGCGTTAATATTTGTTCCACCAAAATCTGCCCGAGGGGGCGTATGAATTAATTATAACAAATTCTTTATAACTAATATAACAAATTAATTATAACTAATGATAACAAATTCTTATTCTAAAATAAATTATAAAAAGAGATAGAAAGTAGTATTAATAAATAATGTACTAAATTAAAATGTCAATAAAACAAACAGTATAAATTAAATGTCGCATGAAATAGATGTCAAATTATAATCATTTAGAAATTCATTAATACTGTAATAACATTTATAAGTCAGGAGGCTTTTCAATTTCTTTTTAAATATTATGAAGTTTTATGTCATTTGGGATCTTATTGTAAATTTTAGGCGCATGTTCCTTATAAAGTTATAACTAAGTTGTATAAAAAAATCGGATTGAGTCTTAAAATTATAAAACAACGGCAAGTCTATATGGTGTTCCATGTGGCATTCGGATTAAGAATAAAACACCACTCCAGCTCCTCCCGTCTTAAAAGGCGACAAAGGTACTCTAACCCAGAGGGAAGGGCAGTAGCGTCCCTTCTGTGAAACAAGAACCATTCTGCGCTCACCAAAGATATTGGAAGAAAGGAGATATGCCATGTAGATCAAAATATATGCGATCCTAGAAATCCATTTTCCCGTGTGGTGAGTAGGTACTGCTAAATTCCCCCCCGAATGACTATATACTGAATGTGAATACGTATATTATATATACGTATATTATATATATATATACGTATATATAATACCGTATGTGAATACGCCATGTAACCGGTGGTTGTGGAAATCTTGTTCAGCTATGGACATTCTTTGGCTGATATGATGATGATGTAGAATACTATGTATCTAGTGCATGAAGTATTTTGTACCTATACTTGTATTTAATGTCCATAATTAATGAGTCTTAAGTAGCAGTTTACGTACGAGTCGACACGTTTTTCTTGTTTACTCATTCATTATACTTGTATAACCTACGTATCTTTGTTTACTGTATTATCATAAATTGCGACTTAATACGTCAGTAATTTCAATTGCCATGTGGTGCCGGCTCAGAATGCCACCACCCCATTTCGTCCTGTGGGTGTCGTAAAAGTCGACTAAGGGATTAACCGGAGGATGGGCAGCAGCGTCCTCCGAGCACACAACAACTCAACTGCGATCGCCAACCCGTCTGCCAAGTGCCAAGTGGCGATTATGGCAAGACCCCCCACTGAGCACACTACACACCCATATCGGTTGTTGTGGTGATCTTTGGGAGAGGCCTGTCCAGCAGTGGACTTTGTTCGGCCGAAATAATGAATTTCAATGCAATGTAAAATGTTATAGGTAGTTCGATTTTGAAACGCAAACTTACTGAATGTTGCTTGATTGGTTTTTATGGAAATCTTCGAAAGAAATAATGATCTCATATAAAACGTTTTCTTTTACGACGATTAACTTCCTTAAACGTTGTATTTAATACTACCTAGTTAGTTGTAAGGCGCCTGAGGCGCCCGTTATGACAACTTAAATTGAATACTAGATGTTTGACCGAGCTTTGCTCGGTATTTTTTTATTTTTAAATTGTGTTTTCTGGAAATTATATTTAAGTACGAATTACTAATAAAATAATTAAATATGAATAATATTTTTCGATCTTACCGATAGAATAATAAAAAATATGAACTGGTTATTTAAAGAAAAAAATCATGAGTGCAATTAGTTTAATCTTATATTAGAAACAAATACTTAATTTTTTACAGTTTATCGATCAATTACGTAAGTATATATATATAGTATTATTATTCGCCAATAGATGTCTGGAAGAGTCATATTTTTCAGTTGAGACTACTCAAATTTAAAGATATAAGATTAAGAAAACTTGAACTTCAATATTTTGAGTTTAGCGCCATCTATGCGGCAGTAGTGGTACCACTAAGCACTCCATTGTCTCAAAATTAGACTACATAGCTAACCTCATAAAATAGTTCTTAGAGTATGTAACAGATGCTACTTCTCCAAATTAATTTTTTTGGACAAAGTATTTAATATTGAATGTCAGTGGTACCTAAACAAAATTATAATACTTCCATTATAATTAACTTTTATACTATAATGTGAAATAATACTTGACATTATAGTATAAAATGAACATGGTGTTATGCTCGATTATTAATATACCTGGATGACCGAGCTTTGCTCGGTATTTTCGTGTTACTTAACAACGCCATCTGCTGTTGTGTCGTTAAAGCAATTAGTTGCTCACAAAAAATAGTATTATTATTCGCCAATAGATGTCAGGAAGAGTCATATTTTTCAGTTGAGACTACTCAAACGCCTATAAAATGACATTTTCTAAAAATGATTCCTAGCTAGATCGATTTATCGCCCCCGAAACCCCCTATATACTAAATTTTATGAAAATCGTTGGAGCCGATTCCGAGATTCTAATTACATACAAGAATTGCTCATTTAAAGAGATAAGATACACATACCTACCTATTATGTTAATTTTTTACACCATTACAGTCAGTCAGTGAGTCAGTTATAAGAGTAAATGTGATACGAATTAGGTTTTTTAAACCAAGTACTTGATGTCGAGACGAGCAAGTCATTCGCCTGGTGGTATGCGTCATGCCTGCCCATAACAATTGTAATGCTACCCAAGCCTAGGCCTGCGTGGCATCACATTGCGCTCGTCACCTCGAGACGTGGAGTTATTTAGTCTCATAAGCCCCTAAATTTCACGAGCTACCAATAAAATCATTTTAGGCTATAGTGCCCTACTAACCGGAGCGTACTAGTATTACTTTCCTCCGGTTAGAAGAACATTAAATGTACAAATACACCAATAAAGTAAATTGCTATTATTTAACCCCATCTCATCGCGTGGCTGTCGTAAAAAGTTTCCGGAAGATGGGCAGCAGCCTCCATCGAGTACATTAGTTAAACGTTACAACTCAACTGCGATCACCAACCCGCCTGCCAAGCGTGGCGATTATGGCAAGACCCCCAATGAGTAGGTAGGTACTTATACAACACAAAGCTAAACGGGTCGTATTGGCGATTTTTGAGGGATGTCTGTGTCCAGCAGTGGACGTTTTCGGCTGAAATACTGATGACAACTCAACCATTATCGTTCAAAATATTTGTGAAGTTCCATCCAAGGTTACAATAGGTAAACCATTGGAATATAGACAAATGAAATAAAACAATTATTTTGATCTTTAGTTCAATAAATATCTCACTCGGAATCTTCTAGAGCAAGAGGAATCGAAAATAAAACGAATTTAATTTAAAAACAAGTTAAGGGAAACACAATGCAGTGCAGACTGCAATACACGCATATAGTTACACTGTAAGTATAAGAAAACACGGGTCAACGACTGCCATTGACGTAAAAGGTCCCATGATACAGCAAGGTCAAGAAAATTAATAAAACCACAGTTTACATATAGAGTAGCTGCAGGTATGTTATGAATATAATTTATTAATCTTCCAGTGCGTTTGTAAATTCATACTGATTAAGGATAAGAAACTTTGGATAGTTAAATACGATAATAAAAAGCCTTACGGATGGAGGAATGGTGCATTTTTGTAAGCTTACGTCTTTCGTCTCTACGTACTACAAAACAATATGGACCAAATATTAATGATAGCACATTCTACGAAGTGAAAGCTATTTAATTCGCCGTTTATAGATTAAGCCTTGTCGCATAAGTATTGTTTTACAGGCATAATCAACCAGTAATGATCCGGTGTTCTTCCCTGTCAACTGTGGTGAAGGCCACTAATGATACCGATACCATGCGGGCCACAGAAGGAGTCACCCATGTAAGATCCACGACCGACTCCCCCTGCCACCGAAGGTAGGTGCTAACGGGGGGTCCGTTCATTCAACAATTGGAGGTCAAGCGACGCCACCCAGTCTTGCAACACCCTCCCCCTTGGTTCGTCCCGGTGGTTGCCCCAAGCTCTGGAGTGAGCGTTGAAGTCCCTCATGACGAGCACTGGACGGGGCGAGCATTTACAGCAAATGCAGCGTGCCCCCCCGTACAAGTACCTCTCGTAGTCGGCGAGAGGCACATTGGGGGAGACGTAGCAGCCCACTACTGCCAGAGGTCCCCACTCTACCGCGACAAAGCCGTGCATATCAGGGAGCAGGACGGCTATATAAGCTGTTGCTTAAGGTTGGTTTGTTTAACATTGTTTTTAGAAACAACATTGTCTTTACATGCGTAATTCTTTCGTTTGATAATCTATTAGCTATTTGTCTGCATCTATCGCAGATGAAAAAAATTCACAGCTGCCTTAGCCCAGTAAACGCGGCCACCTAGGATCTGGGACTTATTATATCAGTAATAAAATATTACAAATTTTGTGAAATATGTAAACAATCAATGAAAAATGAAAAGTATCTGTAATAAATGGAGCATTGCGGTGTAATACATTTGGCACATGAATACTTTACGAAATGTGAATTAAATTTAGATAAACGAATACTTTACAAATAAATTGTTGTAAATTGCTAGTTTGTCAAATGATACATTTGTGAATAGTTGTTGGCCTAGTGCATGTTTGTGAAATGTTTTTTGCCAAACGGTGCGCACTCGTGTTCTAAATACATTTAAACTGTTTAATATTTACTAGTGTATAAGATATCATTCTGATATAGTATGTTTGTAAGTAAAGGGTAGGCCCTTGCCTAAAAGTAAATAAATAAAAAGAAGTACTTACCTACCAAACGGGAGGATGCTGCGGAGAATGGGTCTCATGATTCTAGCCTAGCTTCCGGCTTTTCCCGTAGCCATACAGAAAATATCAATATGAATAATTTAAAACAAAATATTGACTAAACAACATTATAGTTTCGGCGTTTGAGCCTAGACTGTAGGAGGTCGATTAAGCATAAAGTTAATAGGCAATAGATAAGAAGTCTAGACACGAGCTGTAACATACATAAGATACAATCTGATAAGAATATAAGTGCAAGTCCTTGTGTCAATAATAATCAACGTCTATGCCCACTATTCTATTTATTATTGTTTAGAATATGTTTTAGAATCATACTCACACATCGTCCCATAAACGTCCACTGCTGATGCTGATGGGTCTCCTAATGGATTCTAACAAGAATAATTACTGCTTTCAACATACTCGTAATTTAGATTAGTTATTAGATAAACTATATGTCTTCAATAAGGTTCCAGGAAAGCCACATAGGCAGAAAGAATCAATGTCAAACACTCTTGCGTCCACGTAATTTATAGCTTTATTTAAAATAATATTTTGGGTCGGCAACCCGCGAGTCATACCTCTGGTGTTGCAAGCGTTCATATAGGTTACGGTAACTGCTTAGCATCAAGCGGACCGTACGCTTGTTTGTTCCGAGTCGATTGTAATACCTAAAATTCGGTTCCATCGACAATTTCAAGCGGATTGCTATCAATAATTAACTTTAATCCCACTACAGCACAATAGATCCAATAGGGTCGAAGTGCGTTTGGTTATTGCTGACCCCGTGAGAGCCACAATTAATTCCACTTGGAGTAAATTAGCCAAAGAGAACATAAAAAGTCGTTTTACTAGTTAGTCGTTTTTGTATTCAGTAGCAGGTGTTGTTTGTTGCAAATAACTTGGAGAGGATAGTTAGACTCTCGTTTATATGTATTGCATTACTATCTTATCTATTTATTATAAAAAATAGGAGCGTGTCTTCAGCAAATGGAATTACATCCGAATAATTCGTCATCAAATATGGAAGATCGATTAAGTAAGAAACCTCAAAGCCAAGTATCGAGGCCTGGGACACGCCCGCTTTAAACAGAGAGCCCGGGGAGGAAGCACCACTTGTATCTACATTGTATCTGTCTAAAAGATAAATAAGAAAAAATGATTAGCAGCTTATCCACAAATTCTGTTGTAGTGTAATTTAAAGATTGCGTTTGGTCAGCGCAGTCAAAAGCCTTGGAAAGGTCACAGAAAATGCCTATAGTACCTTGAGAAATTTCTCAAGACACTATTGGCCTTCTCCAGGAGAATCCTCCCAGGATTCGAGACTGAGTGACTTGCGAATCACTCATGTATCGGTAGTTGACCTACTTTTCGTGAATCAAAATTATATACTATGGACAATCTCATTAAAATTATGTAACATCTGACCAATCAAAAATGTTCAATGGTTTATTCAGAGCTGGACAGAAATAGGACTATAATTTGATGGATTATTTTTGCAACCCGATTTGATTAAAATAACAAGATAATATTGGTGTATCTTGCTATGCATGTTTCATCAAATCTGGGAAAGTTCCGCTAAACATTGGTTAAAAATACCTGCAAGCGCGAGGACAGTTGTATCAATTATAGATCCAATGGCTTTATTAGCCATAAGTGTTTTTAATGTTACTACTTTTAAATGCTTATATAGCAGTTGAAATAACCGTGTAGTGCCGGCAAATACCACCACCCCATCTCATCCCGTGGGTGTCGTAAACGCGATTATGGTATTAGCCGGAGGATGGACAGCAGCGTCATTTGGAGTACATTTATGACACAACTGCGATCGCCAACCCGTCTGCCAAGCGTGGCGATTATGGCAAAACCCTCCAATGAGTACTCAAGGAAAACTCATACCGGTCGTTGAGGCAATCTTTGGCGGAGGCTTCTGTCCAGCAGTACACGTTTTTCGACTGAAATATGTTAAATTCAAAATTTGTTGTCTTTACAAAAGTTCAGTTTTAGTAGCACTTTAGCTAGTATTTAGGATGAGGAACGGGCTATTGTAACATTTATCCGGATGTTCGTGAAAAAGTATTCTAATGTCTTAGCGACCTCCAACCTATCTGCAATAATACAACAAGGTTGTACATGTAATTTCTAATTGGTACGTACTATAAGCACCATTACATATGTTTTTATACAATAAAGAATAAACATATATAATAAAATATTTATAAACTTTCGTTGTCGCTATTAGAGACAAAGTGTTTTAACATGGAAATATAAATTTAAATAAATCTTTAATGAGCAGAATTAGCAGAACCTAATTTACTTTTAATGTAAGTACTTATCGATTTATAATTATTTATTTAGGCAGCGCCTAAATATGTTTTGTAGTAAACTGTGCATATTGGAATAGAATATCGTATTCATTACTCTTTATTTAATATTCTTTCCGCGTTGTTTGTAGAACTATACTTCACAGGTTGTATTGACATAATTGGCTTTGTTAAATAGGCCCACGCAATAAAATAATAAAATTTTGTAATAACTTAAAATATTAATTTAACTACTTATATGTAAACCTGGCTATATGCAAAACAAAACGAGTCTAACTATTACATTAACATAACCTGTCTTTTATATTAATCATGTCTTTGTTTGGTATAGTACTTAAAAGAAAAGAAACATATTTTGCTCTGCGTCATGTACATAGTTTATTATTTAATTTAGTATTCATTTTGAAATGTATAAGTACTGATTTCGTTATACATAAATTACTCAAATCGCTAGATTACAGATAAACAAATAAAAATATGAAATACTTGATTCGCACATTTTTTTTAGTTAAACTGAGGACTTTATTCATACCCATATATGATACGAATTGTCTTTGTCGTATAAATTTAAACGCAAATGCTATTTATTTATTTATTTATTTTACTTTAATTACAACGGTCTTGGACCAATTACAATAATTAAAGATAGACAACATAGCTATAATACAAGACAATGAACATAAAACAGCAAGGTACTCGTCTTTCATAAATTCCTCTCAAAATGCTACTGACATACTAACAATATCTTCTTCCAATCATCCGCAAACAAATCACAACTCGGATGAGAATCCAAGAGTTCATTGAGTACAGCGAGAGTGCGAGGTATTGGCGAATTAGCTCGCGCTACCGTGCGGCATGGAGGAACAGCAAAGAGCTTGTGTTTTCTGTTGCGGCGGTAATTGTCTGGAGCGAAAAATCTAGCCAGTTCGTTATGCAGATCCGGTGCATCAATATACCCACGAAGAGTCTTGCAAACGGTTGTAATTTGGGCACATGCTCTCCTTACCTCAAGCGAGTTGTAACCTATAGTATAGGATAGTTGTATTTTCGATTTAAAATTCACTCATATTAACGTTACGATACGAATACTTCTCGTAAGTTGTTCGTGCTAGGGCTACAGTCTACACTTCTACAGAATAGAATATTAACTTGTTCCACACAAGTTGCTCGTGCTCAACCTTTGACCAGTATCTACATATTTTCATGTTACCGTTGTCTTGTAAAAATACTAATGACCTTCAGATAACATTTCATTATCTAACTAATAAATTACTTCTTACTTAGTACGTTTACTTTGCAATCAATGATTTTCTTACGATAAGATCTCCGAGTTGGTATGCATTATTTACCGACCGATATGAACGATCTGTGTGCCATGTGGGATGTCTTTATATACTGCATTCCGCGTGCGTTTGATATGCACACAACACATTATTACCTAAGATGTTTTTATAAGTGTAGATGCGTTGCCCGCGCTCTACGATGGTCACATGAAAGCAAGGTAATTGCCCGGAGTTCACCTTCACTTTAATCCATAGATCAATATATACCTCTCTTTAGTCGCGCACCGACCAGTGTCGCGGCTAGATGTCAATCATAAATGCAATTCAGCAACATGTTGCGAAAAACGAATGCCATTCTGTGTTTAAAGACGTTGCACGAAGTATGCTGCAACTGTGAGAGAGAAAGACGTTTTATTTAATAAACGATAAAATACGTAACGTAAATCGACATTGTAAATAAAAATTAGTACTTATTTTTTATTACACGGTCTAACGGCGGCCGGCGCGCCTTTTGGAAGTGCAATTATGATCGTGTATGGCGCGTCTATTTGTAAAATGTCATTGATTATTTATTACAACTTCTAATGTAATATGACATGGCACACTTCACTTCGATTGTTTACCAGAGACTTCACAATTGTTATCGTGACGTTATTTTACCACTTTTAAGGTACCTATTTTAAGTTGCACTTGAAGGAAACACGGGTAAAAAGTCAACAAATAATGTTAATCAATTATTCTTATGGTTATTTATTTTTGTGGCCGCTTTGTGTAAGCTAGATATACCTTAGCTAACAGCCACATCACTAACTTCTGTTTATTCATTTAATTTCATAGTTCGCTATCTCGTGTATATAGGACGGACGAGTGACTCCATTGTCAATGTGGAAGTTATTGCTTGCAACGAGATTTGCGGGTGGTAAGTAGCGGGTAGAAGTATTATCTAGCATGCATACCTATTTAGAATATCCATTAAGTTGGTCCGGTTTCAGCCATTGTGTACAGGGCAAACAATAGACCTATTGCACTGTAAATCGTAAAAAGGATGCGGTGGAAAGGCTCATAAAAAAAATAGTCTGCATTTTGTGAATCCTCAATTCAATTTCAATATTAAAGTGGTACCTGTGTAAATAATAGGCAATGAATATAGCTAGGTATAGGATATTAGATAGACACGTGTTGCAGTACCTATATAGGTAAGTACATGTACTTAATGCAGGTACCTATGTCTTATTACAAGCAATCGCAAATTTATGCGCTTTTGTAGGGAAAGTATATACCGTCGTTATCTATTATACTTTATTGTAAATATTAGGTAGGTAAGTTTGAATACGGCTACATTACACTATAAGTGTAAATCCGTAGATATATAATTACATTACATATCATGTATCTGTATTGACGTCATATAGGCTCTAATGGACAATAATTTATGCATAGGTACTCGAAGCTTTTCCACTGTTATTTATACCTGATATTTGTCTGTTGGTTCATGTTTTTGTTTTTATTAGTAAACTTAATAAAAATGCAAAAGATGAAACTATTTTTTTTTTATACCTTGCCCCACACTATGATTTCTCCTGTGTCGTGGGTGCGTTTACAAATACAAATTCCACACACAATACACCTAGACCCGGAACAAATATCTGCAGATCGTACAAATATTTGTTCCGTGCGGGAATCGAACCTACGACCCGGTGCGCAGCAGCCGACTGTATCAGCCACTGCACCAACTAGATTTTATACGCGCTTTCCGCCTTTTGATATCATAGCGCAGATGGAAACATGGATGTATCACCAAACACGCTCCCTCCCCCAGAGCGGTGAAGGCGTGCCTTCAAGGGCGCTCGAAAGTTCGAGATGCCAGCGGCATGCACTAGAGATGTGGCGCGAGCGGCTCATGCTGCCGAAGTACGCGCAAAAGCGCGTCGTTGAGGCCGTCTTACCGCTCTTCGCAGCCTGGAACCGCCGCGGCGCCCGTGTCCAACACGCCTGAGCCCCCTAACCTCTTTATAGGGCGGGGGGCCTTGGGTGTCGCGAGTTCGCCCATTGGGAAACCTGCGTACTCTAGCCGAGCGACCCCCGAGAAGACGGCAGTGTGCATGTGGGCACGTACCGCCGCATAGCGAGGCTTTGGGGGAATCCTTTACCATCCCCCCGAGAGGTGCCTGGGGAGGAGGCCTGTTTACAGTCGCCTTCCCCCCCTAGAGGGGGTGGCCGCTTTACAGTCATTCCCTCCGAGATGTGCTTAAAGGCGTGGCACCAATGGGAGGCTCTAGATGAAGATTATTCGAGTTCCTGGAGCCTCCCTTCGGTGCCGAAGATGACCACTCCTGTGGTTTTAGCCAGTAGGAGTCCGGCTTACCCCTCCACGCTTTATGGGGTGGTGAGAGTACATGATGCCTTTCCACCGGATCAATAAAAAAAAGATAGATGCGGCCAGTAAGGTCGTACAGAGAAGGGGCCCGTCAAACAGTAACGGGCCGATACCTGCCGGGGGCGCGGTCTAATGCAGACAAAGCGTACACCTACACGGGTTTTAGCCGGTTTGAGCCCGGCATGTCCCTCCGCACTTCCCAAAGCGGAGGAAGACCATGAGAATTTCCCCACGATAGAAAAATGGCTTTATAGATACAAGGTATGTAGTAGGTAACTAGATACAAGTTACATTACGCTAATGATTTATTTTCTCGTCCAAAATAGCAGTGTCTCAAGACGAAGGTCTTTGAAAGGTGTGTGTTGCCAGTGATGACATACACAGCTTCATAGTACGATGTGTGTACTCTACGCTCGGAATTTTCCTGCAAGATCGAGTAAAAAATCAGGAGACCTGCAAAAGTAGGTAAAGACAAAAGAAAGAGAAAGGTAAACGACAAAATTAAATAAATAAATAAATTATTCGTCAAAAGAAATTGCTAAACTTAAGGGGCAGTGGGCGGGGCACATTGCTCGTAGAACGGATGGCCGATAAGGTCGAGAAGTTCTCGAGAGGCGACCGCGTACCGGAAGACGCAGTGTGGGCAGACCGCCCCAAGGTGGACCGACTACCTGGTGAAAGTTGAGGGAATCCGCTGGATGCGAGTAGCGCAATACCGGTCGCTGTGGCGATCTTCGAGAGGCCTATGTTTAACAGTGGACGTCTTTCGGCTGAGATGATGATGATGATAAGCAAATATGAGCATGGCGTTCATGGGATTTCATTTTTTCGCGAGGAATCAATAGCCTAAGTTATTCCTAATGAGATCAGCTATCTGTCAGTGAAAAAAAATCGGTCCAGCCGTTTCGGAGATTTAGCTGGAACAAACCGATAGACAGACTAATAGAAACACAAAAAAAAGTTATATGTACCGTATACTCTTTCATATGAATGTAGTAAAAGTTGTTATTGTGACATAACAGACTTCAGCAGGCGCTGCAGTAGCGTAAATTGCGTTCACAACTGTCACTAGGGCCTTTATTGGGCACCAGTGCGTTCCACTGGAAATCCCGGTGCGCCTCTACGTGTTGAAGACGTCCGCCCGCGTGAGGACGCCCATGGGGAATCCCACCTACGAGAAAAAAATGCGCCTTGTTCCGTAACAGAAACTGCACGGCAAGAACTGTTGTTAGTCATTTGTTGGTAATTATTTGTTCGTCTTGAAGAAAACAGGTATTTTGACAGTCTATAAGATGGTTAACGCGGGCCAACGACCCGATTTTTATATTATTTACGGACTAATTCAATAACCTAACTATGAAAGATTTATAACGGATTACATCGCGTATATAGATTTTTGTTATTTTGGTAACTCAGCAAAACAAAATTAGTCCTCATACAAAAAATACGTGTCCTCGAACCTAGGTGACGAAACAATGTTTATAATTTCTTGAAAAAATTGTATCTACGTATTGAATATATACGTCATTTAATGATCCGGATAAAATTAAGTGAAAAATTACAGTCATTTTACTCAAATAGTATTTATTTGCGGTCCCTAAATATTTGTCCGAAACATTGATCAAAAAATCAATTATGCTGCGTTACTGTAAAACATGTATTCTTTAACACGGGATGGTGCCAAATTCAATATCAAGCAGAGTACCAATTATCTAGCATTTCGTTGGTGAGGTTCGAGAAGACCAATCTTACACCAGCCGTCCCTGAGTCCACGGTAAGATCTCAAGTAGTGTGCGTAGGTTTATTGTTGCTCTACAGCGTTACGGTGAAAATTGCGGTAAGTTTTTTAGATATTTCACTATTATTAAGTCAGAATGTAGCATGTAGTACCATGTATGTCTGATTTCAAAGTAATGACAAAATATTTGACTAATTTTAATTAAAAAATTATTCGTCGTGTTTTAAAATAATTTTTCCCCAGTATTACCGGTAAAGTAAAATTTCTCTTGAGTTACCGGCAACACCAAAGAAAGTAAGAGCAAAGATATCGGTTTTTTTACTTTACAGCTACTCTGAGAGATTAACAATGGTTTAAATACTTTGTCCCAGAGCAGCAACATAAACTAAATTGCCGCTAACAAAGATAAGTACGAAAAAGCGAAGAAAGAGTACCGAAAACGATATCATAAGACTAAAAGATTAGTAAGATATTTGATCCGAAAGAAAAATACAATGCAAAGATTTAGTAAAGAAGATTTTTGGAACAGTAGAAGACATGAAAAAGATATACATAAAAAGAAATTTAGACATTGACAAATTAGTTAAAAGCGAATACAGTATCGACAGAAACATAATGTTGACAAAGAAAATGAAATATTTTTATTTGAGAGACGATATATCACGTGCTATAGTTGGTAAAAAAGAGACGCTCACAAAGACAGGAATAAAAGTCACTGAAACAAATAGTTATTTCATTGGAAAGGTTCAATTTTTTACAAAAACAAAACCACTGTAGTTTAGATCATATTCGTTCAAATGAATGCATTGTGCTTGTAGATTTTAGCGATAACTATAGTTGCAAATATACATATAGCCAAGAAGTACAGTCGCATCATTTCGGAGGATCAGGCAAACAAGTTTTACTTCACATGGTTGTGCCATATACTTTTGACAGTGATTCTGCAAGAGGCTATGAAGTCTTGCAGCATTTTCACGTCAAACAATCATTAAACTGCCACAATTTCGAGTAACCTAGATCCAAAGTTAAAATGGATAAGATCAAGTATTGTTAAGGTCGACAGCGTGTATTACTTTTCAGATGGCCCGAGTACACAATATAGATATAAACTAATATTTTGCTTGATGTGTACAACATTTTTTGATTACGGGTTTGATAAAACATTACGTGGTCATATTTTGAACCTGGCCATGGAAAAGGGCCAGATGATGGCATTGGAGTTTTCATGAAAAGAACCGAAATTGTAGCCAATTGTGACGATATTTCTAACGTTCTGCAATTCTGTTATAAGAAGAATAATGTCAGCAAAATAAAACTATCGGATCGATGCAGAATATATTGAAAACCAGCATAACGGCCTGCTAAACAATATTCCAAGACTTGTAGGCACCCTTAAAGTTCATAAATTATTTTCGAACTAATATGCAAATCTGAAATTTAGGGATTTAAGCTGTTTCTGAGAGTCGAATAGCTCTGAAATAAGACAATTTTATATGTGTCTCTGTCCAAAAGCTTGCAATATCGGAGTCTCGTATGATAGGAAAGAAGTTGAACTAAGTGCTATTGATTCCATCCCTAGTCTAATTAACGATGAAACTCTCCCAAGTTACTTACCAATAGATAAATGTGAAGCCATTACTACTAGTTTGAAGCTTATAAATTTGGCATCAAAAACTGGATTTCGAAACTACGTCAGATGATGATGAACCATTAGTATCCTAAGAATTACAAAACAATTATATGATATGGTGAAGAGTTACCCAAAAAAATATGATGTAATATACGGTGGTTCTTCATCCGAAGAATTGCCATGTGGCAGCCATGACCAAAGTACGAAGATTGGATGTGGAGATAATTTGATAGTCGAATTATACGTCATATAGTATGGATGCATGCAAAATGGATTATTGATAAGAAGTTAGGGAATAATATTAATAAAATAGAACAATAGAAAAAATGAAGAAGTGAAAACTGGAATTCTGAAGAAAAAGTTAGTACTTGCTTGCAATTACTGTAATTACGGCACATTACTATCTTTAGGACAACGCAAATTTAAACTATTTCAGGAAATATTACAATAAAACATACAAAAAAAACCAAATCTAACCTCAAAACAATGAATTTGACGTATATTTGTGACTTAGACCAAAGGTTTATAGAGTTAAACTAGGTCCCCATCAGGTTTATCTTTAGTACCATAGATAGTCCAAGACTAACAGTTAAACCAGTTTTTGTAATAAGAAATTTTATTAAACCACACTTTTAGTCCGAGACTATCGATAAACCATGTTTTGTAATAAGACGGGTTCAGTTTAAAATTTTGTATTCATTTAGTAAATTGTGTGTTTTTCAAGAATCAAGAAAAATCTGTTAATTTGATAAGTTGTTTTTAGTAGTTATTCTGATTAAATTACTATGCTTCTACGGTTAATGCTTCATACATAGTTTATTATTCTCAGACGTTACCGTCTTTTCTCTGGTATTACCCATGTGTCCCTTATTTCGTGTAAGGTTTTTTGGAGATATTCCATGTTCAAATTGTATAAAATTAGTAAATAAAAAACATCAGGGTGCCTCAGGACTAGAGTTTAACTTAGAAATAAAGAATGTAGGATTGATTATGCTATTCATGGATTTATCTTAAAGTTAAGCGTTTAAAAATGAACAAAGTAACGCGGTAGACTTTCAATTGTTTGTATTCATGCATCATATTGTTATTATAAATTAAGGTTTATTATAACGAAAGTCTGCATTTTAAGTTGAAATAAATGATTACTCTTTAAATTTTCTAGAACTAATAGTTGATTTCATAAATCGTTATTTCTAAACACATAACGCAAGGGATAATATAACGCGAAAATCATACATTTTTCTTAAAATACTTTTTATGTCGTCGCGATGATAAATGTCGCGGCAAACTACAAAACCTAAAAATATACTATATAATTGAACTGAAAATACGTTATTTTCATAAGTTATCGTTATTTTATTCTATGCTGAATTTTTTTGTTAAAGGAGTGTCATAAAAGTTGATTGGCCCATGTACGTGATTAATTTGACCCACATTCGAATAGCAAATATCCAAAAATTAAAAACAATCATTATTTTTATATCCATATCACTTGACTTAAGTACTTTTTTGATTAGGGTCGTAAACGGATGGTCTAAGTCCTGCTGGTCATCATGATTAGGTACCTACAATGATATTATATATTAAAAAGAAGTAGATATTATGTGACATGCGTGCCAAAAGTAAGAACCAAAACTCCCCCAATTGTAGCACCTCGCAATCGGTTCGCCTAGATAGCTATCTCTTTTACTCTTGTTGTTTTTGTATCTTCTTTCTCACGACATGGTTGTGCAAGCGAGACTGTATTTTGCGTGCAGTTTAATATGGACGTAACATATCTATGGTATAATATCATTGGGTACCTACACCAAAATAAGCCTATCTTATCGCTCCAAGAATTTAAATTTTATCACTATTAGGGGGTAAATTAGAAGTGTTAATATGAAAGATATCTTTGTAGATTGTCGATGTAAATCTCTGTATTGTATAATAAGGCGATAATATATACACATATCTAATGGGTTACTATGTTCGCATATTACGCATTCATTTTCATATTTAGGTTTATTTTTATACATGGTGCCCCATATTTCATCGTGTCCCATATTAATGTTTCTCCTGTATCGTGGGTACAGTTAACAGACATAAATATCACATACACAAACTCTCAGACCCGAAAATACTATCTGTAGGCCATACAAATATTTGTTCAGTGCGTGCCTGTATCCGAATCTTCTAAGGGACAAAATAATTTATTAAATGTTTAAAAGAGGTAGATAATCCGATGGATTTCGAATAATAACTAAAAATAAATAGGCACTTATTTATAGTATTCTAAGAATGCCCAAGATATCCACATTATGTCTGTGCGTTTCATTGGTTTCTACTCGCTCTTGACCTATTTTGAAATTAGACTGACATATTCTGATAACTTTAAAATAAACTGTTCCGACAATCATAGAATTGTTATTGTATCTACACTATAAAATGCTTGTACTTAATAATTATATAATTAAATGTAGGTACTCGCATGCATTAGCACAAGGAATCAACATTTTATTTCAAACAACGGATTTAAAATGAATGTATTGAAATAAAACATGGATTTTGATGTTAGTTGTGAACTCTATGTGAAATCGTTTTTTTTATTTGTTATATGTAGGACTAGTGACTTCAGTGGGCCTAGCACGAATCTTTTTACGTATAGTAACGTAAACGTATCGCTAGTGTGAGTGAATTTGGAATCGAAAATACAACTATCCTATAGCATTTTCGTTTAAATTTATACGACAATCAAAATTCGTATCATATATGAATAAAGACTTCAATTGAAATAAAAAATATGTTCAAAATTCACTCACATTAGCGATACGTTTACGTTACTCTATGTCAAAGTATTCGTGCTAGGCCCACAGTATACTTGAATTTATCGTCATGTCAACGTTATCATCTGTCTGACAATATTTTGAAACGCATTATAGTCGAAGCTTATCAATGTTCATCATTTATTATAATAATACCTGATTCAAGTGTCCCAAGACCCATGGGCCTCGCAAAAGGCGACTGAGGGTTGATATCAAAAGGAATGGGCAGTAGCATCCTCCTGTGTGCTAATAACAACATAATTATATCATTGTTCGACCAGCGATCACCAATCCGCCTTTTTTTGTCGTGAGGAAATCCTCATGGACTGCCTTCGTCTTGGCGGAACCGTCTTACCTGCTAAAACACCAATGTCCTATTTACCTCTGGCTGAGGGTGAGGTGTCTTTCAGCATTAGACCGCACCCATCACCAATCCGCCTGCTAAGCGTGGTGATTATGGTAATATCACCTGTGGCCGCTCATTGTAGTGATAATGGGGGTTGTAAGTTAATTAGTCAGAATATCAATGCACTTAATTTAGGTTAAATAAATTAGGTACTTATTATTTATTTAGAAATATACATTTTTGTTTTAACCGTGGACGCTTACTGGCTGATGTGGGTGTGTGAGAAAAAGTATTATATACACTTTCATGATATGTAAAAATTATGCTAGTTTCTACTAACGAAACAGATAAAGAACATTGAACAATCATCGCATACTTCTGATGTTGACTGTGCCGCTGTGACATTCATTCACATAGGTTTAATTGATACATTTATGAAGTTCCCACTTATACAGGTATACCTACATTATTACCACATCTTCTGTGTATATCTTAAATTAATATATTAATTTATTTTATGTCTTTACACTATTTAACTATATTATACAATCTTGGGCCTGATTGTATGAATACAAAAGAATACTAATTCTCTCAAAAAATCTTCTCACGACACACTAAAATATTTATACAATTACCTACCTATTTACATAATTTTTTTTTTTTTATATTTTCTGTACTTTATTCAACATTATTGTAAAAGTGTAGCAATAATTACTATTAGGAGTAAGTTAAAGGTCACACTTCACACTTGTAAGTAGGTAATTACACAGTGTAATCACTAATCATGTAGAATAACGTATAATAGCTCGATGAGGAAAATACAGAATAAATAAAAGCAACAATTTAAGCAGCGGGTATTAGAATTTCAATGAGGTCTTACTGGCAGGTAGGTAGTTTCCTTTTTCAACCTTTGTCCCTATCTATTTAGTACTCATGATGAGCGGACGTGGTGAAAATAATGTATCTTGTGCAAAGATACCTAAGTAAGACAGTTTCCATCATTTTCCGAATTTCCGTTTCAGTAGGTATACCTACCTACATTCTTTCTTATTATTATTACACACACAGATCGACGACTGGTAAACGAGTAAACAAAGTCGGTAGCTAGTCACAAGTTCACAATTAATGATGAATGTGGTTTCGTTATAATTCGATCGTGTTATATCGCCAACGCCAAGGCTGTGCGTGTGTAGTACTGCTTTGTTTTGACTCGCGGTCATATCTCGCAACGAAGCGCGATCGATCGTACGCTCACCGCGTTTTCTCGCTAAACATTTTTAACTTTTGAAAAATAAAGATCAACAAAAATGTACTCCATCGCTGAAGTTACGTTGGCTTTTGTAGTCCTCTATCTCTTTTCGTTCTTGTTTGAAGTCGTGGCAGGATTAGTTGTATAAATAACTATAATGAATTTCTAATTTACTTTCCAATATGTGATATATTTTTATTTTTAATTAGGTTTGATAGTTAGGTTGTAAGTTAATTAGTCAGAATATCAATGCAATTTAGGTTAAATAAATTAGGTATTATTTATTTATGCACGTTAATAATAAACATAAAGTATTTTGAAAATCTAAAAAGACTACAGGATCAATAAACAAGTACTTGGGGTAAGTTCTTTTTTGTTCAACTTTATTATACAAATACAAAAAAAACTTTTAAACACTACTTAATTTGTTTATAAAATTTATTAACCTACTTATTTATCTGTACAAAACTAATAATTAATAAAAAGTTTTCTGTAATTATAATTAAAATTTATTTATCGTATCTTGAAACAAGTAAATTATAATGACCTAGATACATGCAGAGTATGTAATTAATTATTATTATTGTGCGGAGGATTCTACAGTGCCATCAAAACTTCAGGAACAGCTGCCAAGCAGTATTAAACAGCGCCATCTGTGCTTTTTTATTTATAACGGCTACCTACAATGTACAATTACCTGAAATTAGAGATGTACATTTTTGTTTCAAATCAGTTATCGTCATTTTGTGGAGGCAATAATAAAATGTACCTAATAGATATTAACTTATTTATGTAACATTTCGATTAGATTACTAGTCCGATAACGTGGTATGATCTACATTGGTTGTATGGGTTATTGCACAGGCTTACTAGTAGTGATGCTAACGCATGTTTTATGGTTATGAAATGTCAAATAGCTACTGTCAAAAACAGCTGTTTCGGTGTTTCTAATACCATCTTTTTTCATTTTAGATCTTTGTTAACCGTGAATGAATACTACTAAGTGATTTCATAATGAAATTCATTAAATTATGCCGTCGCTACAAATATAAAACAGTATCTGGTCGCCGTCTTTCTACGGTTTGTGAAGACAAACAGTGGCAAAGTGTAGTTGGTTTAGAAGTTCACGCACAGTTGAATACAGAATCAAAACTATTTTCCGGTGCTGAGAATACTTTTGGTGGTGTAGTGAATAATTGTGTGTCGTTATTTGATGCTGCTGTGCCTGGTACATTACCAGTCCTTAATAGAAAATGCGTAGAATTAGGTATAATGACGGCATTAGCTCTGTCTTGTAAAGTCAACGAAGTTTCGACCTTTGATAGAAAACACTACTTTTACGCTGATCTACCGGCTGGCTATCAAATAACGCAGCAAAGAGCCCCACTAGCATGTGACGGCGTAATTAACTTTCAGGTATATTCTGTTTTTATCTAGCTAACCTCACAACACAATACTTAAATTTTGGTTAGACTTAAAAAAATATCGATTGAAGGCGGATTACTACTCCCCTATAACATCAAATCGTCTACAGTACAAAATCTATTTTATCACACATTTTGTTTCATATACTATAAGCATTACTTTTTGCTTTTCAGGTATTCACTCCAGGTGTCCACAAGAAACCATACAGAAAAAGTTCAAAGATCAAACAAATTCAGCTTGAACAAGACAGTGGCAAGTCCTTACATGATGCCGAACTTAAGCGCAGCCTCATTGACCTCAATAGAGCTGGAGCTCCGCTCATTGAACTTGTGTTTGAACCTGATTTAGAGGTAAGAGTTTATCCTGTATCATGAATACAGTGACATACATAAATCTCATATGTACGAACATCCAAATCAAGGACAACTACCTGCATTGCATTCATATATTTGTTCCTGGTGGGAATTGTGGGAATTGTGGTGCAGTGGCTGATACAGTCGACTGCTGCGCCCCGGGTCGTGGGTTCGATTCCCGCACGGAACAAATATTTGTATGATCTGCAGATAGTTGTTCTGGGTCTGGGTGTATTGTGTGTGAAATTTGTGTCTGTAAACGCACCCACCACACAGGAGAAATCCTAGTGTGGGGCAATGTTTTTAAAAATAATAATTAATTGGTAGGATAAACAGTTAGTTACTTAGCCATGATACCAATGATGCCATTAATCTGTTAACCAGGGGATGGATTGAAAATAATTGACCAGTGCATGGTTTAGTCACTGCACTGCCAACATTGCTGTCTGTTTCTTTTACCATAATAAACAGTATTTTGTTTTTCGTTGAACTAATCATTATGAGTGTATGGTATAAACTATCTTTTATCTTATCTAACCAAGAGTGGTGATTATGGGAATATTTCTGAATCCCTGTTTAGCATATATGCAGGCTTTTGTTATATTGGTTATGAAGCATAAGTTAAACTAAAGAGGGCTAAATCCAAGTGTAGATCAACCATAACAGATGGTTTAATCCAACAAACTGTTCCGGAGTGAAACTGTTTCCTCATAAATTAGACTCGCATAAAATAATCCCCTACATAATTATATAATTTGCTTATAACACTTGAAAACGTAAGGGATATATTCAAAAGTCCTGCTTATTGAAAAAATGTAATAAAATTAGTTTGATTGGGTTACATTATTCAATGCAGAAAAATCTAGGAGATTCCAGTGATGATTTGATTGCACAAGCTTGTCCTTTTTGTCGTTCAAGTATCCATATGTTGTTACATACCTAGTTAGGTAGGTACTAAACCATTTTAATTTCTTAGTTTATTTTAACTTTTCATGCACTGACAGAAAAGGGCAGTTTTATTTCATAGGGATAAAGTATAAAGAAACTGCTTATTACTAAAGAACTTTGTTCCAGCAGACCTGCAAGAGTGGAGTTTGTTTCATTATGATAATGTTTGTTTTGAGATCTCACTAGTATATAAAAGTAAAAAAAAAGTTTGTTCGAGGCTCTATTACGCTCAAACAGCTCAATGGTTTCTAATGAAACTTGGCACAGAGCTAGATAATTTTGTTGATTAGAATAAAGTTATTATGTTTTTTAATTATTTTTATTGATTCATATCTATATGAATTGTTACAATCATGTATTTTGCGAAACTGTAAGCACAGTTTGTCGGCAGTTGAACAAAGCCTTGGTTAACAACTACTCATTAATATAATAGATTCAATCCTTGATTATTTTAGATTGAGAAATACAATCGGCCTAGTACGTATTAAGAAATAATGCATTAAATTTACACAGAATTAGTTGACTGACCTTTAATCCAACTCATTTACTTAGATAGGAGCTATGCTCATTTATAATATATTAACAAACAATCAAATAAAACTACAAAATGTAAAAAATGTATTGTAATTAGGCTGAAGTGTTGGCCTTGTTTGTATAAGCGATTTCCGTATTATATTTCGTAATTAGTTACGATGTTCCATGTGGTTCCCGGCAAAGTGTAGACCACCCCTCTCCACCCACAAAAAAAGCGACTAAGGGCCTTATTCGCCCAACCCTTAGTCGTTGATATCAAGAGGATAGGCAGCAGCATTATCCACCTACTGCGTATGACAACATACTGCGATCACCAATCCGCCTGCCAAGCGTGGTGATTATGGCTCTAACCACTCATTGTAGTGTTAATTGGGAGGCCCATTATTAGCAGTGGAAGTGTAGGCTAATGCGTCATTGTTGTCGTTGTTGATTGGCTTAATAATATAGACTACAGATAAAAATAAATTGCTTGGCTGCTTCATAAGCAATTCAATGCATATATAAATAACGAACCTGTTTTCTGTGTCTTATGATAATAGTTTACCCAAGTATGTGAAGTGTATTAAATTTATTTAAAAGTACGTTAATGTATTCAGGCTCCAGTTGTTTGTTCAATTTTTTTTTAGTTAGATACATATAGAATTTGTTTCAATTTTTTTATTGTCTTTCGATGGTTTGCTGGAATAAATCTCAATGTTGAGTTAAGCTCGCCTTTGTACATCATGTTTATTTTATTTAACAATCTATGTTTTCTGTTGTACAATAAAGAATAAGAATAAGAAATGTTTCTACAGGGTCGGTAACGCGCGACTCGGTTTTCACTGAGATAATTAACTATCATCATCATATCAGCCTTGCCGTGTGGTGCCGGCTCAGAATGCCACCACCCCATGTCCTCCCATGGGTGTCGTAAAAGTCGACTAAGGGATTAGCCGGAGGATGGGCAGCAGCGTCCTTCGAGTACATTAACAACTCAACTGCGATCGCCAACCCGCCTGCCAAGCGTGGCGATTATGGCAAAACCCCCCAATGAGCCCACAACACATCCATATCGGTGGTTGTGGTGATCTTTGGGGGAGGCCTGTGTCCAGCAGTGGACTTCATTCGGCCGAAATGATGATCATATCAGCCATTTATAAATCCACTGCTGAACGAAGGGGTAGGGGGTATGGGAGAGCCATAGATTTCCAGTGTCGTTATGTTGGGGGGTTTTGCCGATACTCACCACGTCTGCCAGGCGGGTTGGTGAGCCCAGTATGGCTGCTGTTCCACAGAAGGGACGCTGCTGCCCATCCCTCTGGTAAGAGTGTCTTAGTCGCCGTATACAACATCCACATGAGGAGATGGAGTGGTGCTAAATTCTTAATCGGACACCAAGGTACTGCTGCACAAAGGCCTCAGATTTCCACAATTGTGTCGTCACTCTGGGATGAATTTGTTAGTATTCACCACGATTGGCAGGCGGGTTGCGCAGCATGGCTGCTGTTCCACAGACGGGACGCTGCCGCCCAAATGTATATTTTCGTCCTATACTTTTTTCCTTACTATGTTCGGATCGGCTTCCAGTCTAACGGAGTGACTACTATCTGTCCTCCTTAAAGTTAAACCTATTACAGGGGTATATCCTTAGGTTTATACCAGTTTTAAGTTTCCGTAACTACTGTCATAGATACCGACTATCATAGAGATAGATATTTGTATATCAGCCGACACAAGTAGCTTAACATGCTTTTCACGGCACGGAGGGTGGAATGAATGGCACCCATATAAAACCTGGCTGCGGCAAACGCAGCTTAAGCTCGTGAATAGCGTTCTGTGTGATAGACATTTAGCCACAGCGTGACACAATATTTCTGTTTTTACTGAATTTTACAGTTAAAAAGTATGTTAACATACATTACTTTTATACATTATCGTCAGTAAAGTTTACTCGTTTTTTTCGTTTTCTCGTTCATGAGTGCGCATCATTAGAACAGCGTACTGACAGATCGAAAAGCGTTAAAAATTGCATTTACCTACAAACATTATGTTTGACGGGTTGCATATAACAAGTTGCTGCATTATATTTTATAAGTGGTGTCCGGACACTGCTATATTCTTAATCTGGATTAAGAATATAGCTCCACTCCATCTACTCCCGTGGATGGAAGGGCCTCTAAACCAGAGGGATGGGAAGCAGGGTCACTCCAGTAGAATAGTAGCAATTCTGCGCTCACTAACCCTCCTGTTAAGCGTGGTGAGTACAGAGGGCTGAGTGTGAGTTTATTTTCGTAATTGAAACCTGAACGCGTGTGACGCATTAACCGCGTTCGGTGCTCCGATTAGCTGAAGAGTTTGGAGCGCTGACCGCGAAACGCGTCGCATGCGTTTACGTTTCGAGTGTAAAGAAAGTAATCCCCCAAAAATTACGACTCGCGGCATGTAACCAGTCGTCTTATAGGGGAAGCTTCTGTTCAACAGTGGGTGATTTTTTGGCTGATAATTATGATGATAATTTTTATAGAAATACACTATGTATAACTTCAAAAATATCCGTATTATTTTTGGCGAAAAGGTCGATCATTACCCACCGCCTTTATTCTCACCAACGCTTTTAAAATATATTTATTATGTGTCTCGTTACTAGGTTTATTTGCGCGGAATATTTCTGTATTACGTGGTTTACTGTAATTTGAATACTTTCCTATCAATTTGGTTGTAGATTTACTCACGTGTAATGATGTCTAGGCAACATGTAATCTTATCTTATTCTCGTAGTATATTTCCTTGTAAGATATAATAAGAGCCGTGAGTCCACAATCAGAGAATCAGCAATTATCATATTTTCAGTAGTAGTACAGTTATATTTGCGTCGACTAAACATGACGTCATCAGTGTTATCCGGTTGGAGTATGGTACTAAAATATTTTATAATGTCATTCATATGGGGGTTTATTGTTGCTTTCAGGATGGCGAGGAAGCTGCAGCGCTGGTGAAGGAACTGGTGTTGATCGTGCAAAGATTAGGCGCGTGTACCGCTCGTATGGAGGAGGGCGCTCTCAGAGTCGATGCTAATGTGTCTCTGAGGCGTCCTGGGGACCCGCTGTCTACTCGCACAGAGGTAATTATTTATCTATGTCTTCTACATGACGTCACACATATTCACAACAAAGCAAAACTAGCTTGTTTCCGGTGACTCGACAACGTGTCTTTTGGTAATGTGTTGTGGTATGACCACCCCAGTAGTTTTAGCCGGCATGCTCCTTCGTCCTTCCCCGGGGCGGAGGAAGTTCATACAAAATTCCCAAAGGTGAAAAAATAAATTTAAAAAAGGTAGGTAGCGTCCTAGTGCCAGATATTCGCCGACAAGCAGTAGTGTTTAAGCTTTAGACATGACTGTGTTCTTGTTAGAAGGCTGTGTAGCTAGGGAAATTACTGGGCATAAGAGACTAAATAACTTCATGTCCCGAAGTGATGAGCGCAATGTGGTGCCACGCAGGACTATTCCTGGGTAGCAGTACAATTATTATGGGCAGGCATGTCGCTTACCGGCTGGCGAATGACTTGCTCGTCTCGTCACCATGTTGTATAAAATATATATATGAGTATTAAAGATGAATGCCGTGTGAGTGCCGGCTAAGAATACCACCACCTCATCTCATCCCGTGGGTGTCGTAAAAGGAGACTCTGGAATTAGCCGGAAGGCGAGCAGCAGCGTTCTTCGAGTACATTCCTAACTCAACTGCGATCGCCAACCCGTCTGCCAAGTGTGGCGATTATGATAAAACCCCCGAATGTGCCCACAACACAAAACCATATCGGTCGTTGTGGCCTATCTTTGGGGGATCCTTTTTATCTTTGGGGGAGGCTTCATTCAGTCCAGCAGTGGATGTTTTTCTGATGATGATGATGAAAGATGAGTACGAGCCGAAAGTTGTATGAGTATTCGTACTGCTCTTGACCGACCGACAATGGAAATACAACGTCTGTAGCGTGCCATGGCTTGGATGTTTATATATTAAACCATTGTCTTGCATTTAAAACCAAACTTGGAACGTAAACGCATGGTTGGCGCAGTGGTTAAGCGATTGGCCTCCTGCGCTATGTGTCGCGGGATCGATCCCCGCACGGGACAAATATTAGTATGATCTACAGATAGTTGTTTCCTGTCTAGGTGTATGTGCATGTGAGATTTATGTAAACTGTACCCACGATACAGGAGACATTCTAGTGTGGAGCAACGCTAAAAATAAAACTACTAGCTACCCGTCCTGACTTCGCATAGGTTCACATGCATACATTTCATTTGTCATTTTTCATGATATTTTCTTAAAGTAAAATATAGCCGAATATCTTGCCGACGAACTATGCTATTTAAAAGTGTAAACCCCTTTCATATACAAGGTCTTAATTTAATAGTCCATGATATTTTGCATGGCGCTATAGTGAACGATGAAGATAATGTAGGTATAAAAAAATATGTAAATCTGCTGTTTAAAAAATATTTTATTAAATCATTTATTTCATTACTTCCTAGTTCTCTTAGTTGTGATAATATTCACATGAATCTAGTAATACAATGGCGGATGGGGCTGGTTGACTGATTTAGATAGTCTGTAACGTTAAAGAAAACAGACGGTGCACGGTAGCGACATCGCACAAAAGAAAGAAGTGGATTTTTCCATGAGATTTTTTTTTGTGTTCGGTACATCATCTTAAGCATTTACTGAGCACCATGCAAAATATCGTGGAATATTAAAATAAGACCTTATATATCCTCCATCCTCCATTCATTGGAGTTGGAGGAGAAGAGTAACAGCGAAAATGAACCCTCATATTACTCTCATTCATTGGTTGTGATAGTAATTATATTCTTGTTGGAACTATGATAATCATATCAGCCAAAAGATATGAAATGCTGATCATAGGCCTCCCCCATAAACGGCCGGCTGTATGCCGCGTATCATCGGGGGAAATGTGCCATACTCACCTTGCTTGGCAGGCGGGTTGGTGAGCGCAGAATGTTTCATAGAAGGGGCGCCCTTCCCTTGGTTTAGAGTCCCTGAGTCGCCTTTTACGACATCCACGGGAGGAGATGGAGTGGTGCTATATTCTTAATCCGGACACCACACGGATAAATAAATACAATTATGTTATTAGAAACGATAACAATCATGTAATCTGTGGTAGTGACAACATTACAGATGAAAGAAACCATTACAAAAAGGCCAATAATAAGGGTCAAAGTTTAGATTTAAATCCTAAAATTTAATCCTATTACATTTATTGTGTTGCGCATACAATGCTTAGTACATTATTGAAATAAACATGTTTTTGTCAATAAACTAATTAAGACTCTGATATATTAATATGAATTTAATGATTATGTCCCACAAAACATTACGTAAGGGTTATTTTAAATTATTAATGGGTTTTGTTCAACAAACATTTAAGATAAAAGAGTAATTATGTAGCTGTATTAATAAAAAGGTGAGGTGCTATTTCTCATTGATGCATACTAGACTCTCTCTCTTGGAATATCCATCTATGTAAGGAGCTGCTAATTCAATTTTCTGCCTCATTCCTCTATTGATTCCATTAAAAAAAGAACGAGACGAAATACTGTGAAATATATAATAAAAGATAAAAAAATACTAACTTCCGTGAAAATTTCCGTGTGATGTCCGGATTAAGAATATAGCACCACCCGATCTCTTCCCGTGGATGTCGTAAACGGTGACTAAGGGTCACTAAACCCGAGGCATGGGCAGCTACGTCCCTTCTGTAGAACAGCAGCCATTCTGCACTAACCACCCCGCCGCCTGCCAAGCGTGGTGAGTACTGGCTAATTCCACCCAAAATGACGACACAATTGTAGAAATGTATGTGAGATGCCTTTGTTCAGCAGTGGACGTCCTTTAGCTGATATGATGATGATGAAATTTAAATTGATATATTTATTTTATTTTATTAAAAGAAATAATATCCTATATCCTATTCTACGACATAATTACCTCTATGATACATTTCATTGGAATCCGTTTAGCCATTTGGGCGTGATGGAAATTCAAAAACATTCATGTTGTTGATAATGACAGTAAAATAATTGAATTTTACGTTATGACTAACTAACTAAACTATAATTTCAGCTTTTACTTAAAAGTATCGGCAGGGTTCCCGTTTGTAGAATTTATATATAGGTAGTTTAAATTTTTTTTATATTAGTTGACGTTGATTTTTTTATACGTTGCTCCTACACTAGTATTTCTCTTGTGCAGTTTACAGACGTACACCTCACATGCACAAACAATCAGACTCAATACAACTACAGTGTAGTAGTATAGATCATACAAATATTTTATCGTGCGGGGATCGAACCCGCGACACGTAACGCAGCTAGCTTATCGCTTAGCCACTGCACCGACCGTGCCGATCTGTAAACTTTGACGGTTTGCAGTTCAGAATTACTTTTAACTTAAAACTATTCAAACCATCCAAAATCTAAAGATGATACTGTAAACGTTCACTGTATAACTAAACATAAGTGTCTAAGTCAGCCCGTCTTGATGGTCACCATGTGTTGATATGCGGTTGATAATCGGTGTTTGTCAGAACTGTCGTCGGATGGCAAAATTACAATGCTAAAGGCTTTGCAAATACAGCGTACGGCGCATGGCCAAACGCAGTAATTGTGATGCTATCATTTCGGTCGAATAAAGTCCACTGCTGGACACATGCCTCCCTCAAAGACCACTACAACGACTGATATGGGCGGGTTGTGTGCTCATTGGGGGGTTTTGCCAAAATCGCCACGCTTGGCATAGTTGAGTTGTTAATGTACTCGAAGGACGCTGCTGCCCATCATCCGGCTAATTTCATAGTCGCCTTTTACGACACCCGATGAGATAGGTTGGTGCTATTCGTAGCCGGTACCACACTGCGTTGTAATGCTAACAGCTTTGCAAATACAGCGGTTTGCCAATCGATGGTAGAATAGTAGTAATGCCGAGGATGCTGCTGTCCACATGCATCCACTTGAAATATACTCTTTGCCGGAAACAACATGGCATTACCATTCAGTAAATCAATCAAATATTACTGCGATTTTTTATTTTATTTTTTAAATAAAACTGCCCCACACTAGGATTTCTCCTGTGTCGTGGGTGCGTTTACAGACAGAAATTCCACACACAATACACCCAGACCCGGAACAACTACCTGCAGAGCGTACAAATATTTGTTTCGTGCGGGAATCGAACCCGCGACCCGGAGCGCAAAAGTCTACTGTATCAACCACTGCACCAACAGTGCCGTTAAAATGCTGCAAATTGATTGTACATATTTAATCAAAAGGAAGTCATTAATGCTCTCTGTATTATTGGCCAAGTTTTAATTTGAAAATTACATTAAATGCATTTATTATTTTGTAAGACAATGTCTAACTGTAACTTCCCTATAAGAAGTTATTAAATTGTAAAAAATATGTCCTATTATTTATAATTTTGGTTTACTGCTCTCAATGTCCGACGCAGAGCTGTTTGTCCCCAACTTTCAAACCCCTACATAAATGAACCTACATTGAATCGAATCGAGATGTACCTACGAATGTACCTACATTTGATGAAATGTTGAATTTTGTCTATGTTTTTGACTTCATAATACGCGCGATGTCAGTGGCCTCGGGAAGCTTCTATGCGGTGACGACATTGTTACTGATCATGTCCTGGAAAATTATCTGGTAAAGGCTTGTTAAAAAATTATCCTAGAGGTTTAAGAATAATTTATAAAAGACCATACAAAGATTTTAATAAATAATATGTTAAGGTCAATAAGGCCCCAGTTTTAGACTAAAAAATATTAATTCCCTCATATATTTTCACAATTGGGTAAATTTTTGAGAGAATTTGCCAGTACTCACCACGCTTGACAGGCGGGTTGATGCGCAGTTTGGCGACAATATTCTACCGCTTTAATATAATTTGACGGCACGGTTGGTGCAGTGGTTGACACAGTCGGCTGCTGCGCTGCGGGTCGCGGGTTCGATTCCCGCATGGACCAAACATTTGATGATCTGCAGGTAGTTGTTCCGGGTCTGGGTGTATAGTGTGTGGAATTTATGTCTGTAAACGCACCCACGACACAGGAGAAATCCTAGTGTGGGGCAACGTTTTAAAAAGAAAGAAAGAATATCATCGACTACCTTAATAAGTATTCTAAATTTTAACTTATATAATAATTTAATTCTGCCAATTGTTTCAGATCAAGAACATAGGGTCAGTGCGCGGGGTAGCGGGAGCGATCCGGCATGAAATCGCTCGACAACAGACTATCCTGAACAGTGGGGGCCGCATCATCAACGAGACCCGAGCCTGGGACGCGACCTCCCGAGTCACCATAGCTATGAGGGACAAGGAGGTCGTACAGGATTATAGGTAATATTCATACCAGAAATGTTAATGTTATAGACATATTTTCAATTGTTTCTTGCATATTTTGTTGAGTTGAGGGAGTGAGACTGAACTTTTATAACTTTTGCAGAGTGTATTATGTATTTAATATGTATTATAAAAATCAATAGTTATTAAAAATATATTCTGTCACTAGGATTAGCGCCATAAAAGGCCAAGGTCGTAAAAGGCGACTATAGGGTTAGCCGTAGGATGGGCAGCAGCGTTCTTCGATGACCTTAACAACTCCACTGGATTGCCTATCCGTGCCTGCCAAGCTTGGCGATTATGGCCTAAAACCCCCTAACGAGTACACAACACATCCAAACTGGTCGTGGCGATCTTTGGGGAAGCTTGTGTCCAGCAGTGGACTTTATTCGGCTGAAATGATGATCCAGCACAGAAAAAATGTATATGCACAAATATTCAGTCTTGGAATAAATATTTGAAAGCCTTACAAATATTTGTTCCGTGTGTGAATACAATCTTTGCGCTAACGCAGCAAGCTGATTGTTAAAGGTAAAGACACGGCAAAGGATTTTATTAGCTGAAATGATTATAAATCTTATTTTAATACCCTTAGCACTCGTATTCCGCCGTGTCGCGGCATACCGAATCCTTCGCGGTATGCCCAAGGCGCCTTACGATGATATCGACGTAATACGAGTGCTCAAAAAATCCTTTGCCTTTTTTACCTTCGCGAACATACCGTCCTATCGGTGTGCACCGCCTTAAGCGTTTGTTTTAATCTGGCCATCAAAAATACTGCTTTACAATGAATCCGTTAGTATGACTAATTTAAACAAAACCTAATGCAAAGACGGTGGGCATTACGAGCCCCTGTTGATTAATATTCCAAATATCGTTTACAAGTGTCCTCGTCCTAGATATGTTTAAGCTTAATAATCATTTCGTATCAGTATAAAATAATAAAATCATGTCGTGTATCAATGTAAATACGAGTAGCTTAATTTATCGTAATTTGAATAGTATAATTCTAAAATATTTTAACACACTTTTAACACGTTATGTAAATATTTTCGATCGGATCTTGAATCAAAAACGTTATTCTGCATGTATTGAAACTAGTTATAAAATGTTTTATAATTTTGCTTTGTATTTATTCAGGTACATGCCGGAACCGAATCTACCTCCGCTACGCGTGAACTTAAAGACCCGGGAAGATGACAGTGATGTTTTAAGCGTGCCTCTGATACAGGACAAAATACCTGAACTACCAGAAGAATCACGGAAGAACCTTATAGAACAGTTTCACCTACGTGCAGAAACTGCCATACAACTGGTCAATGAGCCAATCCTATTGGAATACTTTCAAGATTTAATGTTAGACAAAACCAGAAATCCAACTAAAGTCGCTAATCTTCTGGTGAATGATCTATTAACTGTACTTAATAAAAGAAAGTTAGATGCAGATGACTGTACCATTACTGTTAATCAACTCAAAGAACTGACTGACATGCTTTTGAGGAAGAACATTAATTTAGAAATTTATAGAAACGTTCTAGATCAGCTGATCGTGCTATCTGATAGTGATATCTCACCATTAAAAATCATGAAAGAAAAATGTTGGATATTGACAAGCAACGAAGCAGAAGTAACAAAATTGTGCATGGATGTCTTAGAGAATAATCCAAAGATGGTGAAGCAGTATCAAGATGGTAAAATCAAAGTACTCAAAGCCCTTTTGGGGATATTATCTAAGAACTCCAACAATAAAATTGACATGTCTGTAGCATCTAAGATTATGGAAGGGTTATTGAAAAAGTGATAATAAAATTTTAAAATATGATATTCTTTAATTCCGACGTTCATTTTGAAAATATTAATTATTCAGAAGTAACCGTTTTATAATTTGATTATTCGTTCTATAACGGATGCTGGAGTGGTTGCGCCGTATCTATAATGCCGGATGGTGTCCGGTTTAAGAATATAGCACCACTCCCGTCTCCTCTCGTGGATGTCGTAAAAGGTGACTAAGGGACTCTAAACCAGGGATGGGCAGCAGTGTCCCTTCTGTGGAACAGCCATGCCCGCGTGCCAAGCATGCTGAGTACTGGCAATTTTACAAAATGACATACGGCATTATCCGGTGTTATGGAAATCTATGTGGTAGGCCTTTGTTCAGCAGTGGACGTTCTTTGGATTCATAGATCGACAGAATCAGAGACGGACTAGCAGTCGTAGGCGCCCTAGGCCCGAGTCTAAACAGAAACTTCACAGTAATCCATATAGCTCCTTGTCTTCCTAAGGACCTACTGTTTGGGACGGTAGCGTAAAGCGGAGGGAGATAACGAGTGGACTTTCACAGGGGTCGGTTCTCGGCCCCCTTCTATGGAACCTCGCCTACAACGCGGTCTTGCGTGTCATTCAACCCGCTGGCGACACACTCGTGTTGGCCAGCGCGGAGTCTTTCGAGGGAACGATCCGGCTTGCCGAGTAAGCAGTGGCAATTGTCGTGGCCGAAATCCACGCTCTGGGTCTTCTTCGAAAAACCGAGGCGCTTTGGTTTTACAAACTGCCAAGGAGCAGAGAACCACCCCCATTCGTGGAGACGTATTGGTGACGCGCGAATCGGGGTGGGCCGTATCTGGGGCTCACCCTGGACAGTGGGGCTTCGAACCGCATTACAGTCACCCTCTCCGAGATGTGCCTATAGCCTTGGCACCAGTGGGCGGTTCTAATGTGGTCATACGAGGTCCTGGAGCCCCTCTTAGTTGCCGAAGCTGACTGCCCCAGTGGTTTTAGCTAGTAGGAGCCCGGCATGCCCCTTCGTCTTTCATGAAGAATTTCTACCGGGTCGGATAAAAAAAGTCACCTACGGTTTTAGCTTTTGTTAGGCCATTCGTTATGTCTTGTGTTGTAACCATGAAGCAAATATAAAGTATTTGTAAATGGTTGTAATAATATCTGGCCCACAGCCTCCCATGGTTATAGAAAATGACATCAAAGCAATCGTTACATATGTTACGTAGAGCAGTCAAAGAAGTTGTCGCTTTGAGTGTAATAGAGTTGCACCAAACGAAATTGACGTGTCAATGTATGTATCAATGGGCAATCTCTGCAGGAGACAAGTAACATTCTTGATTAAAAGAAAGCATAATGTAAGACTAATTGAATAGATCTTATCATGTAGCCCGTTTTAAGTTTTCGGTAGTACCCTCTTAACTTTCTAGAGGATTGTGCAGCAGGCCGCACAGGGGAATGTGGTTCATCAAAACCAGTGGCGGCCCAAGACCGAGCTGGGACCCACACTAGTTAGCTCCTCGAATGAACACGGTGGTGGCTTTAGCCGAGAGGAGCCCGGCTCACCCATTTGCCTTCCCCGAGGTAGAGAGTGTCCAGGAGAATTTAATCACGACAAAAAAGGATCCTATCTATCTATGTCCCTATACTGGTATTTTTTATACAGCCTACTGACGAAACGTGCCTGTCATTCGCCTGGTGATAAGCATCATGTAATACTATCCACGGGTCGTATTATGAACTTTATAAAAAACATGCAAGTTTCAGGCACAAGTTCACCCCTAGTACGCAGTAACTCATTATTTTTTATTAATTATTACTAGATCGATTTAGGAATGATATAATAAATTATGCATGCCATAATACGAAATAGAACCTGTCAATTTAAGCCCGTAAACAGTACCCCTAGTACGAGTTTCTTTTAACTATCGAAACTTAAATAGTAACATAAATATATACATCAATGTTAATAGTAAACTACACGTTTGCCGAGATCGGGACTGCGATTGGCTCGCTCTAAACTGTTTAGCCAATCGGCGCCCCGACTGAACGAATAATTAGAAATATTTATTATCCCTGTTTTTAAGTCTAATGTTTTAGGTATATCTTCGTATCCCATGACTCTCTAACTATATGGGTATACTTAGATCATAAGAAACTGACGCTCTATTTCAGGCTTTGTACATACAAAATCATCGTGACTGTGTAAATTATTTAGCAAAGAATTTATTTTATCATTTCTAAATAGATCTAGTAATAATTAATAAAAAATAATAAGTTACTGCGTAACAAAAAAGGGCGTATGTATTTCATTTCGTACATCAACCATGATACATTGTTTGTACACAAATTTAGCAACTAAATTACATGTTACCAAATAAACTAAAAACAATCTAATAAAAGCTATACAAATGTAGCGTAAACTGAAGGTTACTTTTTGACAGGGAATACATGAAAAGTAATGTCAAATGCTAGTTAATACGAGTAATACCGTATTTCCAGAGAAATTCCAGGCAGGGTCAACTTCTGTAGCATCACGTGACCACTGACTGGCTGGTATTAAGAGTCCATAGTACGAAATTGCAAGGCAGTTCAGTTTAAGGTGTAAACTGCCTGAAATTAAGAGTTCGTAATAAGGCCCCAGGATTAGTCCTACGTCGCACCACACTGCACTTGTCACTTTGAGACATTAGATTGAAGAATTATGATATTTTATGTCAAATACATTTATTTTCGACTTATGAACCATACGTATTTTACGGACGAGTGTGTCCTTACTAAATCAATAAAAAATATATCATCGACATACAGAGCCATGTATTAAGATGAGATCAGAAGTGTTGTCATGTTTTGAACCGGAGGTCTGTCAAAATGTTGTCTATTTTGTCATAACTTGCTTTTGATGCTTATTTTTGCCCATATATTGCTATAGATAGATATTTAATTCAAACAGATAGCTTTCAAAAATTTCAAAACGATCTGCGTTTTGAATTTTTCCTTTTTTTTATTGATCCGGTGGAAATACATCATGTACTTCCTTCGCCCCGGGAAAGGGCGAAGGGGCATGCCGGACTCCTACCGGCTAAAACCACCGGAGTGATCATCGTCGGCAGCGAAGGGAGGCTCCAGGAACTCGAATAATCTCCATCTAGAGCCACCCGTTGGTGCCACGCCTTTAGGCACATCTCGGAGGGGATGACTGTAAAGCGGTCATCCCCTCTAGCGGAGGGAAGGCGACTGTAAAGAGGCCACCCCCCCAGGCATCTCTCGAGGGGATTGTAAAAGATTCCCCCGAGGCTCGCTATGCGCTGTGCTGCTGCGCAGCGGTACGTGACCACAAGGATACCGCTGTCTTCCCGGGGGCCGCTCGGTATGAGCACGTAGATTTCCCAATAAGTGCGCTCGCGACCCCCAAGGCCCCCGCCATATAAAAACGCCAGGGGGCTCAGGCGTGTTGGGCACCCCGGTTGGTTACCCCGGCTCCGTGTCCTCCTCCTCCGAGCGGGATCGGCCCTCTCCCGTGTTTTTTTTTTCCCGTTGTATTCATATACGCGCATGGTTTTATTATACTGGTTTACCAGGAGACCCATAATTGTTATTTTTTATTTAGAATCAAAATCAGGTTGTTATTACGTGCATTTAGCCACACCAACGCGTGGCAGGGTAAAACTAGTTATTCATAGAAGTCTTAAAAATAATCCTGTAACTAAAGTGTTAGGTGAGTTGATCGAATTTTTATATTCACATAACGCATTATCTAATGGTCAGTCAGTAGGTAAATCATATCACCCAAAAGATGCTACTGAGGAAGGAGTCACTGCTGAACAAAGGGGAGGTCCATTGAGAACCGGCTACATGACGAGTGTCGTTATTTTGGGGTAATTTGCCAGAACTTATCACGCTTGGCACGAAGGTTAGTGAGCGCAGAATGGCTGCTCATTCACAGAAAAGACACTGTTGCCCATCCCTCTGGTTTAGAATCCATTAGTCACCTTACGACATCTACGGGAGCAGATGGAGTGGTGCTATATTCTTACAATACGGATTAAGATTCTACATATTACATAATCAGTGTGATGTACGGATTATCTAATATATAGAATCGTTTATGGCGCATAACCTTTGCCATATGTTAAGATAATGGGCGAAATATTTCACCAAGTGACTTTGAAACGACAACATCCAGTATTTATTTACATACGCGCTTGGTATGCAGATCAGGCCAAGGTTATTTGTTGACGATGCTTGTTGACGCGCGCTCCGAATACATCAAACAATGATCCCTGCAGGGGTGTATCATACAAAAAATATGAGCGTTTTCTTTTGTCAATCATCTGGATTTGAGAAAGACTAAATCTACAAAAGTTACTTAAGAATGATAAAAAAACCAAGCTCATTGAAACTTCCCGTTACGGTGGAACAGATAAAGTAGATATTGAAATCTTACGGTAGGTACCAAGTTACAGGTGCCAATAGACAGATTTAACACAATATTGCTCGTCGCACGTTGAATACGCCAAAGAAACATGCAAGACGCTTTTGATGTTTTATAAAATACTAGCTGGGACCCGCGGTTTCACCCGCTGTTTAATTTAAAAGAAACTGGGATTATTTCTAAATAATTAAGAGTACTTATTAATATACACTTGACATAGAGTATTTATATATTGCATTTCATGGGTTTTAATTTTTATGCGCGGAACCCTAATTATTTTTCTAAAATAAAAGTAGCCTAAGTTATTCCTTATAACATCAGCTATCTGCCAGTGAAAGTCCCGTCAAAATCGGTCCTGCCGTTGCGGAGATTACCCGCAACAAACAGACCAACAGAAAGACAGACAAAAAAAATTAAAATAGTTTTTTTGTTTTGTGTACCGTATATACTTTCATATGCATTAAGTAAAAAGCTGTTATTTTCATATTGCAAACAGACACTTCAATTTTATTTATTTGTTTAGATTACTTATAAAGCTAGTGAAACTACTGGAGACTACGTATGAGACTAATGTATCGAGGTGTAGATCGCAGTGTGGTATGTACCAAGTAGGACTGAACAGCATTACAATTATTATTTATTTATTTATGGGAATTATGCATTATAATTATGGCATGCCTATTACCACCACTTATGTAGGTATAAACATTAGTGGTGGACATGTTTTGAACCTACGCTGTCACTCGCCAATTGTTGGCAGAATTGAACCAAAATTTCTTCTAGGCTTCTAGGGTCCTAAACAATCTGTTTTGTAAGGCAAATATGATCACCGCTTCTGGATTCATTCTTCGAGTGTTTCAGGAAAATAATCAGAATTTTTACTGGGCATTGGTTTGTGATAAACAACCATTCCACCCTTGTATGTTCTGTCCTGCGGCTGGCAGTCAAATGTAAGGAAGATTGATAGGTACATATTCAGCGATGATGTGCTGCATTCAATTAGTTCAGGGATGATTTTGATGTAAGTATTATTGTGCACGTCCACATTCGTTGACAAAACGTGGTCAACCAGGGAATTCATGATCAAGTTAAAGTTGCACAGAAGATTATGGATCGTTCCACGCTAGGATACCAACGCGTGATGAATGTTGCGTTTCAGCTGTAAAATAAGATAAAAGAGACAGACAGAACACTAAGCCATGAAAGAAATGAGTGAGAGTAGTAACGGAATGGTGACTAAACTTAGGGCGATGATCGGTAAGAAGATCGGCAGCTTCTGTATTATCATAATCATCATATCATCAAGATTGAATTTCTGATTTCAGACATTGGTTCCCGTGTAATACGGGGCAAGTTTATTTACATATATCGGGTGAAATATTCCTAAACTTGCTCTGGTACTAAGTAAGAATGTACTAACATGGAAAATCCAACAACAACTTTGGCCGGCCTGAAGATCGTATCAAGAATGCTTGGACCTCAAACATTTTGGTGATGTTCAAAAATGCTACCAGTATCTATATTAACAGATATACAAATCTTGCACTTTTGACCGACAACCCTAATCATATTGTTGAAAGCATAAATCTAGCGTAATAATTAGGTACAAAAAAGTAACGTTTCAAAACATTCGGATCGCCTTTTCTTCTGTTACTGAGTCTGAGAGCTTCACTGTGCTCAGATCAATCAACGACAACGACCAATCACAATGTGGACGAAAGTGATCACTTTTACTATTGTTATTACAGTTACGCTTGGAGACCAACCAGTGCCCGGTATACACAGGGAGGTTAGCGATGGAGTACAGAGCATGGGGTTCAAGGTGATCTACGGTGATGAAGACATGACCGTGATCAATCAGGTCGTTACAGATGTAGAGAAGAACAATGTGTTGAAGAGTAAAGTTAATTTGAATGAAGCGATAAAGCCATTGCCAGCAGAGGATGTGAAATGTTTGATGTCTGTGGACCGATACTGTAGCAAGCAAATGGGAGCTGTAAAAAGTGAGTGAAATTACTTAGTTCCAGTTACCGTTAGCGTTGTTGTTTTAACGCAAATTAATTCGAGGAGATAAAGTTTAAGACATCTGTGACATTTAATTGAGCTGACTTTTATTATTAATCTTATTTACTGATATTTTCAGTGTAAACAGTAACATGTGAAAACGAGAAATTTTATGTTTGAATGATTGAGGCTCCATCAAGTGTCGCATCGTAAGAGAAGGCCCGTGCCCAGCAGAGGGACAGTGATGGACTGATTATGTTTTGTGGTGTATGTACACTTTGGCTTAACGGTGTCGTCGTTCGGCGAGGATCGTTTGGCGAGGCGCTCTTAGCCAGTTGTGCTTACTGATCCGTAAACGATCGGTGAAGTCAAGCAACGCTCGATGCGGCCAGTTTATGTTTCGGTGATCACATACTGGTATTTAAATGGAGCGTGACCGTGCTTCGGCAGGAACGTAAAATCGTCGGTCCTGGAGGTGGCTATCAGACGGCAGTCGTCAAAACCAAGTCGGATGACAAGAAAGAAATATGAAGGATCATTCAGTCTAATTTGATTTACAGGTGTGTTAATTCAAGCAGTCAAAGAAGATTGTGTGAAATGTTCAGTCCAACAGAAAGAAGATGCTGGGAAGGTGATTGCATCCATGATGGCCCATGACCCAGTCGCATGGAAGCTCTTTCTCACTAGGTACGACGGCCTCGGTAGAGTTCAAAGGATGCTAGGATAGAGGCATTAAAAATAATCATGTTTTGAATTAAACATTGTATATGCCAGTCACAAGTGAACCTACGTGTAGTATATTTAAAAATGTTGTTAGTAATAGTTTATTAATTGTTATACATATACATTTTTCTTGAGTCTAATAAATTATTTGCTTTTTAAGGTATTTTTTATGCTAAACTGTCATTGGCTATCATTATTTTAAATCCATTTCTTAAGCATGTTTTGCCAGTAAGATGTGGTTCCCGATATTGTTTTAGATCTGCACTCCAGATAAAGCCAAGAGAAGAAATTAAACAACAAGAAGAGATTCGTTTCAAACTTATAGGAGATCCAGAAGAAGTAGTACGATCATCATATAGATACACAATGCCTGGTTTTAATGTAAGGGTTAAAAGATACGCTACTATAGCCGAAAAGGTACCTTAGCATCGTTAAAAGTACGTAGCTAATACATTTCTATATGTAGATAATATATAATTTAGCCATATAAATAAACAATAAACAAATCTAGTTCCGTTTTTATTACGTACTTAATAAAAAAATTAAAGGCTATACCAACATTAGACTATTAACGGCTTCCTTCAATATATTTAATTCCTTCTATTCTGTTGAGAATTATGTCTCCGATTGGATTTCAGTGAAGACAATACTGTAATGTTTATTCTTCAGAAGAATTTTTTGTATCTTCGTTAGGCTTAGCAACATTGGTTTCTTTGTTTTCTTTGGATTGTTTATTTGTAAGATACTTCTTTTTGTAACTGCCATCGGAATTATATCTGAAACATGACATATTTGTATTGATCGCTTGATTCTTTATTACTCAGGACCATAAATTGTTGAGGGATTTTTATCACTGGAGATTAAATATAATTTTTAATTAGCTTCTCGTTTTTAATTGTGAGTTGATAATTCACTTACTTTTCTTCTAGTTTTATCCATTCATCAGGTCTGTGATCTATGATATAGTGCATGACTTCGTCAGCACCATCGCGTTGACGATCGCTACATTTCTTACAATCGTTTTCTATAGCATCTGGGAGGTTTTCTGCAAATTAATGTGAATTTTACAAGTATCTACAACATATGTTAATGTAATGAACTTTTTATTTTCGTATAATATCATATTTAAATAGAAGACAAGCAATCATTTTCTAAAGTAGTCAATGTACATAACAATAAGTAAATTAAAATTATATAATATCAACTAACACTAATTGGCAATTCTTAAAATACTGGCTAACCACTGAGTTAGCCAGTATTTTAAGATAGCTCATACGATTTAAAGGGAATGATCACATTGGTTCCTACTCTTAAAGCAAGCAATCAAAATTCATATTTTATTTGCAAATTAGTATACTTCATCTAAGTCTTTAACCAGTGTGTGTTACCAGTGATGACATATGGAGACGTGGTCACTCACAATGGGCCTCATAAGAAAGCTCAAGGTCACTCAGCGAGCTATGGAGAGAGCTATGCTTGGTATTTCTCCACGAGATCGAATCAGAAATGAGGAGATCCGTAGAAGAACTAAAGTTGTCGACATAGCTGAAAGGATTAGTAACTGAAGTGGCAATGGGCGGGGCACATTGCTCGTAGAACTGATGGCCGTTGGGGCACAAAGGTTCTCGAATGGAGACCGCGCACCAGAAAACGCAGCGTGGGACGACCTCCAACGAGGTGGACAGATGACCTGGTGAAGGTCGTTGGGAGTCGTTGGATGAGAGCGGCATGTGACCGCTCGTTGTGGAAATCTAAGGGGGAGGCCTTTGTTCAGCAGTGGACGTCCTGATGATGGCTGGCTGATATGATGATCATGATACTTCATCTGGCTTGGGAATAACAACGATTTTTTACCATTATGATGCAGTCTATCACAATCCACTCCTAAACTTAAGACTTGCCCAGAAAGGTGGACTTTAACGTTGCCAACCGGTTCACACTGTTGCAGTCACCCTATTGGCCATCAGTAATCTGGCATAATTACTATTTAGTCATCAATTTGGATGGAGTGGTCATCGTCATGGAGTAGTCATTAGTCGTTCGCTAGAGCCTTGTGAGTCGCCGAATATGGTGACGCCTAGAGAAAATGCCTATTAGTTGCACTTCATTTTAACTATCCTCAATTTGTCTGTTGAACAAAAATATGTATGAAGTGGCAAAATAATAGACCTTTTCTAGTTCATAGTGGTCATTAATATAATCCAGGGTACTTATCGTATTTAAAAGTATTATCATAAGAAACTGCAACATTCAACTACTATGTATCGCTGTGTTTGATATTCCACGAGGTTATCATTGTAATATTTTTAGAATTTGCCAGTAAGAAAAGTTGCCGATGAAAATAAATTATAAATTCGAATAAAACACTCTTTGGGAAGCTGTAGATGTCCATTGAATTGATATGTCATTTGTTTTTACAAATATGCGGCAATTTAACAGCGCGTGTCGTGCGTCGAAATGAATTACTCTAGAGATTTTTTTAAATCGTCTCCATGGACGAGATATCTCACATATTTTAGGACGGCAGGGAGATCGTTGATCATAATCAAGAAAAGCAAAGGTCCAAGTAGTGATCCCAAACTCACCCCCAAGCGCTTATGATATGGCTGAGATTCGTACTGGCCAAGTCTTACAAACTGCTTGCGATTACGTAGGTAGTCAGCGAGAGGGCAGAGAATGCCCGAAGTGACGCCAATGGCACTGAGGTTCCTCAAGAGTATATCGTTATTGACCCTATCCAAGGCATTCCTAAAATCGAAGTGGACGTCCACCTGACAGCCTTGGTCAAGTTGTGAATACATGTACTCGACGAGAGTCAATAGGTTCGTATTTACTGACGTTTTTGTTCTAAACACGTGCTGCTCGTTACATAGATATTCATTGATTTGTGCGTATGTCAAGTACATGGAGGACGTTCTCAAATACTTTAGCGGGCGATGATAGAATTGCGATGGGACGATAATTTTAAACTTGTATGCCATTGTTGCTTGCACTTGGCTATACGGGTAAATCTTGAAAATTTCCATTGCGACGGATACACCCCAGTCTTTAAGGCCAAATTATAGATATGATAAAGAGGGTATGTGGTAAATGTATTTCTTTTCGTGTTTTAATACTTGCGGGGATGTTGTATCGGGGCCCGTGGAATTAGTAGATTTTAATTTGTATGTGAAATTACTGAGTCATCCTCCTTACAGTTATCCTTGCGATATTTATTTATTCAAGAAAATAAAATATATCCTCTGAGGCATTCGCTTCATGAACTCCGAAGATGCCGTGGCTGCGTTCGAAAAAAACGTGAATGAGAGCCCTATAGAGTGGGATCACTGCTTCAGTCAATGGTTCCGTCAAATGCGACTTCAAGAAACCATAAAAATATTCACAGATTCCTACTACATTGTGTTTTTATTTTCTAAAAACTTGTAATACCCGTATAGATGGCGTAAGGCGTATATATATTTCTTATTTTTTTTTTTAAAAACGTTTACCCACACTAGGATTTCTACTGTGTCGTGGGTGCGTTTACAGACATGAATTCCACATACAATACACCCAGACCCGGAACAACTACCTGCAGATCATACAAATATTTGTCGTGCGGGAATCGAACCCACGACCCGGAGCGCAGCAGCCGACTGTATCAGCCACTGCACCAACCGTATATATACGTATCATATCAGCCAAAAGAAGCCACTGCTGAATAAAGGCTTTCCCCATAAACGACCGGTTATATGCCGTGTGTCGTCATTTTGGGGGTAAATGACAGACTAACCTCGCTTGGTAGGCGAGTTGCTAAGCGCAGTATGGCTATTGTTCCACAGAAGGGACGCTGCTGCCCATCCCCTGGGTTTGAGCCCCTTAATCGCCTTTTACGACATCCACGGGAGGGGATGGAGTAGTGCTACATTCTTAATCCAGAAATGAATTTTTGTGCTTTATGAGGCTATCAATGCAGACCGACGATATACCTGTCAATAAATGTATAATTACTTTTTAACTCTTTCCCATCAGGCGTGCAAGGTCCAAGCTCCATCAGGCAGTTGACGTAGCCGGTCAACAATCGATCGTTAGTCAGGATCTCGTTCAGATCCATACCGTCATACTTGGTGGTGTATGTAGACGTCTCTGTGGCGTTGTTTTGAATAGTCAAGTAAACTAGCAGAAGCATGACTGGTATAATATTCTTCATTATTTCTGAAATAGTAAAATGGAAAAGTGTATTTTTGTGAATATAGTTTTATGTTATATTCTCCTCCTTCTCCCGCTAGAGTAGTATGTTGGACATAGGCCTCACCCAAAATACATAAAAAAATTAAAGGTGGACGGGGACGGGTTAGTGATCCCCAGTATCGGTAAAACTGTATAGTTGTAGTGACAGTAAAATATGTTAAAGACAGTATTGTCTTTGATATATTTTACTTGACCCATATTGGTATACGAAAGTAGGCCATGTACACATCAAGATCTCTCATCACATGGAAAGCCTATACAATGCGAGATCAGCTTATACTGGTTTAGTATAGCATAATGTGTAGCCGTGTGTACATCTGCCCATAAACGTCCACTGCTGAACAGGGGTCTCCTAATGATCACTACAAGCGATTATAGGGGATATTTTCATAACCATCACGCTTGGCAGGTGGATTGTTGATCGCAGTATATTGTTATTAGCACACTGGAGGATGCCCATCCATTTTATATCAACCCTCAGCCGCCTTTTCGACACTCATAGGAGAAAAGATAGGGTCTATTTTCTTCCAGTAACCACACGGAAAGTAAATAAGAAGGTGATAATAATTTTCGACACCGGTTTTGGAGTATATTGGTTGGTTAATTTTACAATAATTTCGGCGGATAAGAAACTACAGAATTTTCTAAATGCGTTACAACTGTATGTTTTCATTGCTGGTAGTGTCTTCCAAATGGGAACAGCATGTTGCATGCATGCAATATTATGTGATAACTATGTGATTTAATACACGAGGAATTTAGATATTCATATATCAGTTGGAGTGTAAGTCTATGTTAGCCACACAATGTCATCACTTTCTATATTGCCGTTTTTCGGGAATACAGTAATAGACAAATGTCATTTCTACGCTTTGTACGGAATCAACGTGGGTGACTCGACTCGTGATTTGGTCGATAATAGCTCAGAAAATTGCGGACTTTAATATTTATCAGATGGAAAAAATTCTTATCACGGTTTCAGTACGCGTTATACGCGCCTTATTTTGTAAATGAGAAGTTATGAGGAATGAGTTAGATGGTACGTTGTAGGGGCAGTGGCTAAGCGATTGGTTGCTTGCCCTACGGGTCGCAGGTTTGATTCCCGCGCGGTATAAATACTTTTATGACCTACCGGTAGTTTTTGTTCTTTTTTTAATGAAAGCGTTACCCCACTCTAACATTTCTCCTGTGTCGTGGGTTACAGACACAATACACCCAGACCCGGAACAACTACCTGCAGATCATACAAATATTTGTTCCGAGGACTTGGAGCGCAGCAGCCGACTGTGTCAGCCACTGCACCAATCGTGCCGTCGAAAATAAAAGGTTTCTTTCAGTCGCACTAGATATACACACATACTACTACTATACACACAATATCAGAGGTTTTTACGGATTAAGAGACACGAGACGTAGCTATATTATCTACATACGTGATTACATCACATACATGAAGTGTATAGTTGTTTCGAGTCTGGGTGTGTGTATATTCGATTGATGTATGTAAATTATAACCACGATACAAACAGAAGTTCGATGTGGGGCAACGTTTACTGAAAAAAAAAAAAAGTATTTCGGGTTCCACAATTTAAAAAAAATGCTCACTGCCCACCACAGAATGACAGAACACAACAGAAAAGTCTATGTGTACTGGGGTCACGACAGTTTGACTTTTTTGTTTCTACTAATTAACGTGCACCGTAATTTGTAACTGATCTATAGTACTCGAAAGGATACCCAGTGGCATATTAGCTTTAAATTAAGAAGTTCTAAGAAATCAATTGCCTTTATGAAGAGACTGATCTGCAATGTACTTTAAATTGGAAAGCTAAATAATAATCGTAGGCGCTTATTATTTAGCAAGTAGCAAAGAATCTCACTTGTTGAAATATCAAGCGTCATGTATTTTTTTATCAGGCGCATATCTGTCTAGTTGGATTCAAAGGTTCGTTATTACAGAACTAGAATTAAAGCCTAAGTAGATCTCAAGTCTAGATTGCGTTAATCAAATGTGAACCCTACGTAATAGGTTCTGCGTTTATATTCGAATGTTGCGATCATCATCAGCTTCCACAATCGCCTGACGAAAGTTTTCGGACGACCACGGGGTTATTTTTTCAGATCGAAATTTCCAGAACGGAAGCGGGCGAACCAATAACTGGTTGTGCGTTCGTTTGTAGTGTTTGCTCCGTGAACGTAGTTGATGTGGCAAGCCACTTGTGCCGCGTTGATGCCACGACGATACTCATATTCCATAATTACTCGAATGCATCGAAACAATTTTTGATTAGTTTTGTCCGGTACATAAAATTACTTTTTAAATCTGTAACGACGCTTGTCACATTTAGTCATCCTGCGACCACGAACCCGAAACGTCAGAAAAGATAAAATTCGATAATAATATACGCGATTTAATCCGTAAAGTGTTTTATCATAATATGAATATCAAGTTTTACCCCGATCAGTTCATTAAATCCGCCTTTGTATACTATTGTACATTAAGAATAAATAAAATAAAAGAGCTTCGGGGAAAGAAACTTACCGATGACGAAGAAGTCAAGTCGGCTATTACTGCCTACTTTTAGGGGCATTGACAATTAAAAAAAATCGTAGCATAAAATAAGTTATTTGAAACTACTCTCAATTGGCGGACCCAAGTTACAAATGTAAGCCAAAAAGTAACTGGAATCCTGCGGTCTCTCTAAAGGCTCAAAAACTTTCTCCCGTCTCATACAAAAGCAACGCTTGTACAGACTTATTTTTCCCATAATCGACTATGGTGATGTGTGTTACTATGACCTGAATGCAGATCTACTCAACAAACTTGACCGTCTTCTCAATAATTGCATTCGATTCGTCTTCAACCTCCGTAAATATGATCATGTCTCTGCGTATCGATTACTGTTAAATTGGTTGCCTATTCGCCAGCGCAGAAATATGAGAGCACTGACCACCTTGTTTTCTATATTATACTCTCCTAATTCTCCTTCTTATTCATCTTCTCAAGTACTTGTAAGCGCGGCCTGTGAACGTATTTGAATGTACGCTAAAGTTGGGCCCTCAACATGTCAAAGGTTGCCCATACCTGATTTAAAGGATTCCATTATGACTTTAAAGAGGATAAAACCGACTTAATCCTAAAGAAACATTACTCTTTTTTTACTTACCAATAATATAAGAAGATTCAGCAGTGTCTGGTATACAATGAATACTGAGTGATATCAGGAAGTCATTCTTTTATAGTCAATAAAAAATAGCTAAACGAGGGAAAATCAGACGTCGTTTACTTTAATGGTTAAATATACATAGGTAGCTTAATAGCCAAATTGAAATGATGTGAATCACGAATCGCTGGTCATAGATCGCACTGTTTTACATAACTGCCTTACTGCAGTATAAAATTCATTTTGCATAAATAAATTAAGAAAGAAAAACCTATTCTTCTTCTTCTTTCGTGCGGTTAGTGACTTTCTGATAGAGTTGTTCATGCCGCCCAGAGGCTTGAAGAGTTCTTGAACTTGGATTATTGGCTTAACGACTGCCGTTTAATGGCAACAACCGGGACCGAAGATTTTACGTGCCCTTCAAAGCACGGAGACACTCAGTTGAAATACCACTATGCGATCACCCATCCATGGATTGACCGCACCGAGTGTTGCTTAACCTCGCCGATCGTTTACTGGTCCTAATAAATTATCTGAACCGGTTTTCTTGAATGGCATCATGGACGCTAATGATTCCCCGAAGCTGAAGTTTGAAACGTTTTGAGACCTTACGTACTTGCACTTTTACGAAGCCTTCTTCTTCTTACATTAATATATGTCAATGCTCCTTCTTACACAGCCAAGAAGACCCAAGAATGGTTGTTTCGGGTACTATAATAGGGCATGGAGGAACATTTTTTTACTTAAAGCTATTTAATCAGCCAATTATGAATAAATCACAGTCGTATATTGTTATTACAGGCAAAAAGTGTTATTGTGCCTATAATAATAAACTGAATTGATAAAACAAGAATTTGGTTATGTAGTATGACGTAAGTTTTTGTAAAATCTGATTTATATGTTTAAATGTATTGGCATTACAACGATAATCCACAAATATTGAATAAACATTTTGTACATTTCAAAATAAACTAATGAATATGGAACAGTATTAATTAGCAAGGACAAGAGACCCGACTCACTCATTAGTTTATTACAGTTTTTCGAAAAGTAATGAAACTACATTACACGATGGAAGAGAAAGTATTTTTGACTGTCTACTTAACCGGCTAGTTAGAATCTAACAATCACCCCGGCGTCGGGGCCCGCTTTTACGCCCTCGCGGAGGCCTAACGTCGCGACCACCCGATTAACAATAATGTACCCCCCGACCCTTGTCTTCCCCTATGCCCCAATTAACATTGATCCAGCAGTTCCTTGCGATTATTTATTGTAATCCCAGTAATGCCCTGAGCCGAGGTCCATGTCCCGCAGGGGATGCCCCCAGGCTTACTTAGCACACATAGTTTAAAGCTAGACTGGAGGGTATTCAAGCTTTGCCAAATTGTCCGGTAAAGCAACTACACTTCTCTCAAAATGTGTGCGAGAAGCCCAACATAAAATCTAATAAGCTAAGACTTTTCTCTGTTTATGAATTTTATGACTGAGCATGAAAAAGTTTATTGTATAATTATAGCATTAGTTAAATATGAGTTCGTATACATTATGTAGATAAGCAAGTTCTCGGAGTGTAACCGCAGGGTTACACTCCTAGTCATTTAGGTATAATGTAGTAAATTATACCTCAATGCTCTTATTTCAGTACATTCATACGTAAAGTAATATAAATGTATTTAATTAAAAAAACATTAATCTTTTTTAATTAAATACAACAAACAACAGAAAACAGCTTATCCGCCGCTGACCGACGAAACAGATGTTCAACAGACGGCGGGTTGACCTTGAATCCTGTCAATCAAGACCAAAAAGCCCAACCGGCAACGGCCAGCAGCATCACGGTGCGAAAGAACTAGCTCTTAATACCAACCTGTTTGCTAAGAGTTGCGATTCAGCCTAAAAAGTAAATGCAGAAATAGCTCGTTTTTATGTATTTATTATTATTGCATTTGCATTACGAGTCACACTGTATGTTTGTATGTATGTAAGAAAAGTTGGCGATGAAAAATGTATTGAAATTTCTAATAAACAACTCTTTGGGAAGCTGTAGATGTACTCGTACATTGAATTCATGCCTTTTTTTTACAAATGGCTGGCAATTCAAAATGTGCGTGCCGTGCGTCGTAATAAATTTTACTAGAGAAAATTTTCGCTCCATGAATTATTACGCCTTTCATTGCGGTCTTAATCAACAACTATGTTACGATAGACTTCGACTGGCATTTTATGATGTAGCCTCATATCGTGCCACTGGTTATGACTATGACTTGTATGAGTTTATACGTGGTCGGAGCAATCTCACTGATGATCTCCGCAAAGGACGAGCTTCTACGGTGACCACTGAAGATAATGTGGGTGCTATGCGGCTAATGATAGAAACTGATAAAAAAGTGATATGTCAACAGATCCGGGCAAGTTTAGGCATTAGTATGAGTCAAGTGTAAAAAGTCTTACACGAACGCTCAGGCGTCAGAAAGCTTTGCACCGGATGGATACCTCATAATTTGACGGAAGTTACCGTCATAGTTTGTCATCGTCACAGGTGATGAAAGCTGGATATATTGTTACGAGCCCAAAATCAAAACACAATCTGCACAATGGATGTTTCCATTCGCAGATTTGCCAACAAAAGTAAAGAATGGCAGAAGTCAAGGAAAAAGATGATAACCTCATTCTTTGAACGGACGGATAATTTCGTAAAAATTCCTTTAGAGGATATAAGGACTGTTACTGCAGATTGGTATGATAGTAATTGTTTAGAAATTGTCTCGAAAAATGTTCGACAACAGCGCCGAAGACGCAGGAGCTTCCTCCATCACGCCAACGCTGCAGCTCATTCCACCAGACCGACAATCTAATATTTGTCTATGGAAGATATAGAATAGTGAGTCATCCTCCTTACAGTCCCGACCTGCCACCTTGGGACTTTTATTTATTCCCCAAATTAAAAGATAAACTCAGAGTGAATCACTTTATAAACTCCGAAGACGCCGCTGCTGCGTTGAAAAAATACATGGAAGAGATTCTTAAAGAAGAGTGGGCTCACTGCTTCAGTAAATGGTTCCATAACGGAACGGAGACTACTTCAAAAGACAATGAAAATATTAACAGGTACATACATCATTCTGTTTTTGAGTTTCTAAAAACTTTTAGTGTGACCCCCGTTGATTTGGCCAAAATGATGATGGCGCAGCCAGTCTATGGATTGGTGACCACATAGTGGTATTTGAACTGAGTGTCTCCGTGTTTCGAAGGATGTAAAATTATCGGTCTTGGTTGTTGTCATTAGACGGCAGTCATTAAGCTAAGTTGGAGGCCATTGGGCGGCTTGGACAACTCTGGTACAAGGTTGGCCACTTACACGAAAGAGAAGAAGAATTAGGATTCTCATGTTGAGCCGGCACCATTACATTATATATCCGTTATGTCCTTCATTGTGATTGTGATAAAATGTTCATGAAGACAACATGTTTTAAATTATTTTTTATTGATGTCCAGCGGCAATTCTACATGAGCTTCCTTCGCCCCGGGGAAGGGCGAAGGGGTATGCCGGACTTCTACCGGCTAAATCCACTGGAGCAGTCATCTTCGGCACCGAAGGAGGGCTCCAGGTACTCGTAAGATCACACTCGAGCCGCCCATGATACCACGCCTATAGTCACATCTCGGATGGAATTAATGTAAAGCGGTCATGCCCTCTAGCGGAGGAAAGGCGGCTGTCAAAAGGCCGCTCCCCAGGCACTTCTCGGGGAAGATTGTAAAGGATCCCCCCAAGCCTCGCTGTGCGGTGCAACCCTGAAGTCACCTAAGGTCTGAGCAGAATACCAGCGCTGCTTCATCATAATGAAGTTCACAATGCTGAGCTAAGTTCCATTTTTGTCTCTCAAATTAACATCCCTATAATTACAAAATTTTTGTTATTTAAGTTTAGACTTATTTACGTCTATTGTATGACAGCAAAGTAAATCTGTTTCATTTGTTTGTTTCTTTCTCTTTCACTTCGAATATTGACGTGCGTAATGTTGCTATGCGAGATAGAAGCGCCCACCGGCCTATCTTGTAACTTGTAACAGAAGTTATCAGAGTTGTTATCCCGGTCAAATATCCTCGAAGACATGAACAGACGTCCTAGAAAAGTATGGTCAAGGCCTTTGTCAAATTTTTCGTATCCAGAACTCCAGATACGATTGACGCAGAACGGCGAACATAGTACGAACGGAAAGAGACTATGGTCATTATTGACAAATCATGTTGATGGTGAATTGACAATATACTGGATGAATTGCACGTGACCCCGTGCGCACCATCGTCTTCCTGGGGGTCACTCGGTAGGAGCACGCAGATTCTCCAATCTGCGCTCCCGCGACTTCCGAGGCCCTCACCATGTGACGACGATGGGGCTCAGGCATATTGGACATGAGCACTGGGGCGATTGTTACCCAAGTGGCTTCGCCTCCTCCGAGCGGGATCGGCCCTTTCCCCATTCCGCTCTGCGGTCTCCTTCCGGAGAATGACGTTCACACAGATGCAGCCCACTGCAACCTGTATCTCCTACAAAAACAAATGCAAACGGCTTAAACGGTAACGTTATACTTTTTTGCATACTTATGAGCAATAAAAAGCGTATAATTGTGTATATTACACAATGCTTCCTTACTAAGAACCTTGATTTAACTAGAATTGTGTAAATAAAATGATAACTGCGGTTTTCCTGATCTTGATAGTTTTGTTACAAGGGCACTGTGTCACAAAACAAGTTATCATATAGGTACTTTATCATGACGTACAAAGAGCAACTCATATTATGCATACAATTACATGAACCTACATAAATACTAGTGACTAATGTTTTATTAAAATTTAAGTATTTTGATCTTGACGACGAATTTAATATAAAAAAAAAAACTTCTTTTCTTGTGGTTAGTAGCGAACCTTGTGTCAGAATTGTTAAAGCCGCCCAAAGGCCTCCGACATGGCTACTGCCGTCTAATGACAATAACCGGCGGACTGATTACGTATGTCGGAGACGGTTTGCAACGGGCGTAAATTGCGCAGACACCGCTCTCAAACGTCATTTTGGTATTACGTATTTGCCTATAGCGATTAAACAGCCGCGGGCTGATTAGCTAAGAACTTCAACAGCAGACGCGATAGCAGCTATCGCGCAGCCAAGGATCTAAAAAGGGTCGGGTCCAATACGCCTGAGCCCCCCTGAAGCCCCTGCTTCGAGTGCGCGCCGTCGAGCCAGCAGCCTTAGTCTGTCAAACGTCCCTTAAGCCACGCTTTCGCCGCTCTGGCGGAGGGAGTGTGTCTGATCGTAGACCCACGCATCCGTCTCCGCCATGTCAAAAGGCGGAAAGCGTGCCAGGAGAGTCGCCGCCTCGTAGGACACTGTCCTGTATCCCCGTGCGACCCGTATAGCCACTCTGCGCTGCAGACCGTGAAGTTTTTTTCTGCAGCAGAAGACGCTTGACAGCCGGGATGACCATACAGGCACCCCGTAGAGCGCCACGGACTGCACCACTCCCCCGTAAAGCCGGAGAACTTTCTCGCTCGGTTCCCTGAGATTGGGCAGCACCCGGTATAATGCACAAACTACCCTCTCGACTCGGGGGACGAGGCGTGTGAAGTTCTCTTCGAAGCCCCAACGACTGTCCAGAGTGAGCCCCAGGTACTTCATGTACTGGCCACCCTAATTTGTGGAACCATAGCGCCTCGGTTTTGTGAGGCGCTATCTGCAGATCCAGAACGTGGATTTTAGCCACAACAATTGCCACCGCTTGCTTGGAAAGCTGGATGGTTCCCTCGAAGGACTCCCCGCTGGCTGAGAGTGTCGTCAGCGTAACAGACCAAGCTAACGCCAGCGGGGAGAGCGATATTATCGTAGGCGAGGTTCCATAAAAGGGAGAACCGATCCCTGCGGAACCCCGCACGTAATCTCCAACCGCTTTACGTTACCGTCCCTGCCCACGAAGCGCTGCACTCCTCACCAGCGACGGTACTACAGTACCATTCCACTGCTGGCTGCCCTCTTAATGGTCGGCGTGTCGGGACAGATGCCAAGGTAAGCGAGCATTATGCTCTTCTTGGCCTCGGCCTTAACCTCATTTAACCGACTATCAGGTGAGCCCTCCGACACGGTGGCTGTAATGGCGGCCGTTGTGGAAACCTTGTGGAGGTTGACTTTTCCCCTTTTCTTTCCCGCCCCTTTTACCTCTGCCTTCCTTGGTAGGGGATGCATGATGCATGCGCGGATTGCGCAGCGGCGGGTTTCTGGGCCTTAGGGGATTGGGGTATTTTCCCCTTTCTTCCGGCCACAGTGGACCACAACTCTGTGTCTCCCCTGTGACCTGCAGATCAGCCGTCGTGATTGCCACGGGCGGAGCAGTCATAGCAGGCACCGCCGGCAGGTCGGCCACTCCAGCTACCTTCGTCGCGTTGCGGTCCTTCTTCTTCTTCTGTCCCTGTGTCTGAGTCACAGGGAAGAGTTCTGCGTGGCCGCTTTCGTTGACGTACTCGTCAGTGTCGCAGCTGCCGCATATGTGGCCGATTAATTTTGGGCACAATTTAGAATCACCAAGTCCAGCACGTGTACAGTAAGTTAATACAGCATTGTGTATTCACAAATTCTGTAGTTCAGCTTTACAGTCATCGCTTGCTGAAAGGAAGGTCACGAGTTTGCGACCCAATCGCTACGTTTAGATCATATGTGCGTTTACTAACATAAATTACACACGCACAAATATTTAGATTTCGAACAGCAATGTTATTCTGTAAGAACACACTAGCAAACTGTCTTTTAGATCCGCAGTGAAAAGTAGTAAAAACAATGACGGTGAGTTCTTACGGAATAGGCACGGATATCTGTTGGCTAAACAACTATTTGTTCCATGCATTCGCAACCCCCACGCCTCGACGTATTTCTACTGTAGGCTGTGTTCTGCTACCTATGCCTGAGAAGACAGATAGATCGATCCCCACAGCTATTCAGGTCAGCTAAGTTTCAGAGCACGCACGGATATATATATGTACGCAAATTTGGTCGAGGAAACTGTAAAAAATGCAGCATATTGGTGTTAAACAGTATTAGGCAAAATGTAAGCGCGCAGAAAAATGTTTTACATGGCCACAATTAGTAGTAGTTGACGATAGGCGCAGTGGCTGAGCGATTGGCTTTCTACGCTACGGGTCACGGATGCTATTTCAGCACGAAAAATATATTTATATGGCCTACATGTCGCTGTTCCGGGTCTGGGTGTTTGCGCATGAGTGATATATGTCTATCAACTGTAACCAAAAATCAGAAGAAATCCAAAATCATTCATCAACGGTCGTCCTCGTTCAACTTCTTTTCTTCGATTTTTTTTTATGTTAGATTATAAAATTTTATTGTAACGATGAGTAATATTTTATGTAGGTACATTAAGTACATGCATTAATCTCTTGGAAAACACGTGTAGCATTAAATTGCAGGCTATTATGTAGGATTACAAAGTGTATAATGACAGGCTTCAAGCCGACGTACGACCAGCTTTTCGTTAAGAGTACTGCAGCCCATCCTAAGAATGTTCGAAGTCTAGCTGTGGAAACTACGTGAAACGGTGTAGTGTTCGACAGGTGAGCGATTTATATTAAAGTATCATAAAATATTAATGGCTGACTCTTAAGGTCACTCACTCTCTCACTCTCGTCGCACACAGGAAAAGGGGCTGTAGCGTCCTCCTATACGTTTATAATAGCTGTCTATTATCACCAATTTGATTTTTAGGGTTCCGAACGTCCGAAGAAAAAAACGGCCGGAACCCTTATAGGATCACTCGTGTGTCTGTCTGTCCGTCCGTCTGTCACAGCCAATTTGCTGGACCAATTAAGTTGAAATTTAGTACACGTCTGGATTTCTGCGACCCAAATACGTGCGTACAACGTAAATAAAATAATTTTGAATATGGGGGTCCTTTTTGGGGGGCAATATAGAAAATTAAAGAATAAAGATTGGAAAACTGTACCATGTAATATATGAAATGGAAGGGCTTATTGTGAGGGTCTTAAATGAATTAATTTTATTATTTTATAATATAAGTAAGGCCTTACCCTTATCTCTGAAACTATTAGGCTAGGCGGTCAGTTTTCGTCTATTTTCTTAAATAATTTTGAAAACATATATTTTAAAACTATAAAATAAATTCATTTAAGACCCTCACAATAAGCCCTTCCATTTCATTTTTTTTCATATATTACTAGGCTTACAATTCTGAAAAATATAGGTAATAGTTCTTTACCTATAGATTACAGGAAAACCTATAAGAAGTCTATGGTCTTAAAATAACATGGTAAATCTTTCAATATTGTGCGGTCAAACTTACGTTTGCGGTTGGAATATATCGGAAAACATGTTTTTAAACTACGATGTTAAGTTTGTTTTTGGGATAAGTTATTAGTACAAGACCGAATCCAACAATAGACAATATTATTAGCAATTTTGGAACCCTCTCCACGCTAGTTCAACTCGCACTTGTCCGGTTTTTACTACCTATTTTATTTACCCAGTGTGGTGATTCCGGCTTAATGCCGTCACAATTGTCAACTGCAATGGCTTATAGAAGCCTTGTACGTTTAGCAGTGGGCATTACAAGGCGGGTTCGATTTAATTCTATTATCGCTGTTCATAATTCGAATGTCAAAAACACGGCCAAACAGTTTCGTCGTTAGTTGTTTGGGTCTGGGTGTTTGTGCATGAGAACGTTATGTCTTTAAAGTGTACCCACGATGGCGGGGAAGTTATAGATTGAGGTATCACTTAACAATGCTGTAGATGTCTTTGGGCTTCTTTTAATACTAGCTGGGACCCGCCAATAAAGAGTATATTCATCAAATGACAATGAAGAGTATATTTACTCTTTACTGTCATTTGATCGACTATAAATCTATTGAAGCTGGTATTTCCTACGACTGTCTCTGAGAAGAAATAAATCAAAGCTTTCTATGTTAAAGACGTCATGTTTCATGGTAGAATATTATGTGTCAAAATGTAGGGCAAAGTATAGAATGGCCTTTTAAGAAACTTCCATAGCCGTTTTGAGTTGATCCCTCGTAACGACAGTAAACATGAATCAGTCATCGAAAAGCTCGTCTAAAGCTCAACAATCTGACGCACTACAGTACCAACGACAAAAACTTATCTCATATCCTATCACACTGACAGTATAGTAAGCACTAGCACATATTGCTGGGAAAAATAGCATGAGTCACTTATTTGTATACTCAAGAGTTAGTGTGAAACATACAATATTCTCATAATTTATAATAATGTGGTCGTTTATATGCTCCAGATCGTGCGCGGGGATTTACACAATTTCTTTCTGTATCTTTGTTGGTTAATTTGAAGGTTAATTTACTACCTATTCGAACATTATCATAAAGGATGCTGCCGTACGAAACCATTTTACATTTTCATTGATCCATACAAAACAGTTGAAGGTCAATCATCATCATCAAATCAGCCGAAGGATGTCCACTTCTCAACGCAGGCCTCCCCATAGATTTCCACACCAACCGGTTATATGCTACCCGCATTCGTGAGAAAACTTGAGGTCACTCAGCGAGCTACTGAGAGAGCTATGCTTGGTATTTCTTTACGAAATCAAATCAGAAATGAGGAGATCCCTAGAAGAACTAAAGTTACCAACGTAACCAAAAGGATGACGCAATGGGCGGGGCATAGTGCTCGAAAAACTGACGGCCAGTGCAGAAAGGCTTTAGATTGGAGACCGTGCATCAGAAAACGCAGTGTGTACGTCAATGCGAGTGACAAATCTAGTCAAATAATTTAAATTCATCAAAAATTTATCCCGGATCTGTTCTACTACGTTACAAGAGAGAAGGTACGTATCTCTCATGGCGTACTTGCTCTAAAGATTTATTATGCTGAAACACGTTTCTTAGCAATTGATCGCTAATTCAATACATGTCGTAAATACTTGGTAGTTATATTAGCGTTCATTGGTTCTAATGTTATACCTAACACCTTACGAATGACGTGATTTCTGATGACAAATATGGAGAATAGTTTGTTGTTTACCCTGATAGCGTTGGCCATGAGACGTAACACAAAGTGATTCTGACCATTTTGTATCTATGTAATTATACCTTATGAATAGATTTGGCGGTTTGTCCTAGAATTAATAAATATAATCCTTATGAATAATTTGGCACGTCAGTCATACTCGGTTCAAAAGACAAGCATTGGATAAAGAATGTACTAATTAAGTATTCGATTTTAATTCGTGGCTATTTTGGAGGTGTGGTAGATAAATATAAAACATTTTGCCTTGATTTATTTATGTAAAAAGAATCATCTAATTATGAATAAACCGTTATACGACATCGTCTTATATCGAATACGCTTGTTAATCGCCATTAATTATGTATTAATCGTTTCTGTGACGCGGTTTGATCCTGGGTGTACGTGCGAGGGCCGATGTCCAACGTCCGTATGTGAGATAACTAGTACTCCCTATCTGTACTTACTACCACACTTTAAGTCCCTACCTACCTTAGGTGCCGAAGATGACCGCCACAGTAGTTCTAGTCGGTAGGAATCCGGCATGCCCCTTCACCCTTCCCCTGGGCGGAGGAAATTCATGGAGAATTTCCACTGGGCCCAATAAAAAGATGATGGTAAGGTGTGGTTGTAAGACAGATAGGGAGTTAGAATTAATATCATGTATGGACGTTGGTCAATCTATACAAATAAATAAAATTGAAGTGTCTGTTTGTAATGTCAAAATAACAGCTTTTTACTTAATGTATATGAAAGTATGTACGTTACATATAACAAAAACACTATTTTTAATTTTTTTGTCTGTCTGTCTGTCCGTCTGTCTGTCTGTCTGTTTGTTCCGGGTAATCTCCGAAACGGCTGGACCGATTTTGAGGGGACCTTCACTGGCAGATAGCTAATGTTATAAGGAATAACTTAGGCTACTTTTATTTTAGAAATATAATTAGGGTTCCGCGTAAAAAAACCCTTGAAATCCAATATATATATTCTATGTCAAGTGTCTATATCGAAGTACTCTAAATTTCTTTTAAATTAAATGCGGGTGAAACCGCGTGTCCCAGCTAGTAAACCATAAACTTTGACCTTCACCCTCACCCGTACATTTTACATCACATTTTACACTGGGGAATAATCTACCTACTTCGCATGCACTTCTTACAATTTTAATAACCTGAATTATGCCAATGTGTACTGGGAGACAATTAGCCTATATCAGGCTCCTTAGTTCCCTAAGTAAAGCCTCGTGTCGGCCAGCGGGGAGTCCTTCGAGGGAATGGGATGTTAAAAGTCATGGCCAAAATCCACGCTCTGGGTCCGCGGATAGCGTCTCGATTTTGTGATACACAACACACACACACACTGCCGTTAACTAGGAAACCACCCAGTGCGTGGCTCGGTATATGGAGTACTTGGTCAGTCGCTTGAGCTTCGAAGAGCACTTCGACCGCCTTGTACCCCGAATCGGGAGAGTAGTAATCTTGCACTGGCTGCTGCCTAATCTCGGGGGATCGAGAGAGGAAGTTTGTGGTCTCTACGGAGGAGGCTTGCCGTCCGTAGGCCTCTAATAACGGGGTGCTTGCATGGGTCATCTCGAATGTAAGGAGTTAAGCGCTGGAGAGCCAATGTTTACGGTCTATAGTGCAGAATGGCTATACGGATCGCACGAGTATACCGAATGGTATCCTATTTTTCTTTAATTACTTGTCACCCGGTTGAAATATCTCGTGTACTTCCTTCACCTCGGGGAAGGGTGGAAGGATGTGCCGAACTCCTACCAGCTAAAATCACCGGGGCGGTCATCTTCGGCACTGAAGGGGAGTTTCAGGTCCTCGTACGCCTATTGCCACGCCTATGGACGCATCTCGGAGTAGATGACTGTTAGGCGGTCGACAGGGTGTGGATGTAATAGAGAGCTATCGGACGGGAGGTGACTATAAAAATGCCACCCCCAGGCACTTCTCGAGGGGACTGTAAAGGGCGCGTAGATTGCGGAACCTGCTTGGGGGGAGAAAACGGTGAGATGTGCACACGGGCATGTGCCAGGGTGTACGCATCTCAGCGTCCAGCAAGGCTTCGGGGGGATTCTATACAATCCCCCCAATTTTGTGCCTGGAGCGGCCTTTTTATAGTCGCCTCTCCACCACTAGAGTGAGTGACTGGTTTAGAGTCATCCCTTCCGAGATATACCTAAAAGTGTGGCACCAATAGGTTGCTCTAGTGTGATTGTGAGTCTAGACCTGGAACTCCCCTTAGTTGCCGAAGATGACCACTCCGGTGGTTATAGCCGCTAGGAATCCGCGAGTCCCTTATAGGGTGTATTTCACCGAGTTAAAAAAAAGGTCAATAACACAGCCTACCGAGTACTTTGTATTAATGGTAATCTTTAAGAAACGCCTAAGACTAGGGCTGGTATGATGATAATTTCATTACCACATATTGTAGTCATGTAACAAATGTTAGTAATAAGATTCTTGGAATCACAGCACTATGTTTTCTCATGAGCAAAAGACGCTTGGGTTAGCATTTGAGTACTTGTTCATACTTGCCAATCCATTAGAAACAGGTTAAACACGTTTTGTAGGCGCGATGGATGAAAGCAAATATAAAAAAATAGATTAAATGTGAACATTTTAGTATCTCGAATTAATTTAAAAAAAGCAAGAGCTCTAAATCTGTTAATTTTTTCTTTTGATTAAAGTTAAAACATCTTCAATGACTGATGTGCCTTTCAATTTTGCATAGTTCTTTTTTTACCAACCTTTACAATCAACAAAACCAAACCAAAAATTGTTAGTTCAGTTACGCTAATTACATAGGTACCTAATATGAATTTGGTAAAGTCGATCATAAAAGGTTTTTAAAGTGTTCGAAGAGCGAACCCTCCACATCTAGCATACTTAATACGGCGCTGGAAACGTATTATAGATAGTATGTAGTAACCACCCACTCAGCAACCCCAATACAGACACACAACTCGTAAAGATCCGCTGCTGAACATAGGCCTCTCTATGATCGCTATAATGAGCGGTCATAGAAGATATTGCAATAGTCCCCATGCTTGGCAGGCGAATTGTTGATCGCAGTATGTTATCAGCACATGGGTGGATGCTGCTACCCATCTTCTTTATATCAACCCTTTTACGACACCCATGGATGGAGTAGTGTGATCTATTCTTAGCTGGTTACTGCACGCAACAACCCTAATAATATAATTTAATAACGAGTTAAACAGAGATTGAGCTTACGGTCAGGATATTTGAAATGAACGTCTCTGTGCTTCGGAGGGCATGTATAATCGTCGGTCCCGGTTGTTATTATTAGAGAGCAGTACTTTAGCCAAGTAAGAGGCCTTTGGGCGGCTTGAACAGCTCTGACACAAGGTTGGCCTCTACCAGATAAAAGAAGGCCACCAATCCACTTGCCCTGCGGGAATTACAGGAGAGTTCATTCCTTGATTTGATATGCTGAGTACTAATAAAGTGGAAGCGAAAACAGACATTAGAAATATCATCAGATCAGCCTTAGAACATCCACTGCAAAAACGGCCTCCCCCATAGACTTTCACAATTGCATAGTCATTAGGGTGAATTATCTAGTACTCACCACGCTTGGAAGACGTGTAAATAAGCACGCTATGGCCACTGTTCGACTGAAGAGACGCTGCTGCGCATCTCTCTGGTTTACATGCCGTTAGTCACCTTTTACAACATCCACGGGAGGAGATGGAGTGGTGCTATATTCTTATAATTCGGACACCACGCAGATTCTGCACCCGGTAATTACCACATATGAATAAAGTGAAATTCCAAATAAATTTAATGTCTTAATGTGTATTTTCCGTTGCATAAAAACCCAATCGGCACGCTTAGGATATTGACACTGTGATGAAATCATATCTCGTGTGTGATATGGTGATCAAAACTAGTTTCGCTGTTTTACTAAAACGCTTTATGTTCAGTATAAAAGCTGGTTGAACACTAACCAGCGAATTATTAAACCCATTGTAGAGCTCTCGGATAGAGCTCCGCGTGCATTTTAGAAAATCTAAGGTAGGTCAGATCACAAATTTACATTTCGGGACACATCAAGGCTACAGTTATTTAATATAAATTCTTACGTTCTTTATTTTGTCCGTCAATTATTTTTGTTTTTAAATTGAATAAATTATCTTATGTACTCTTTTTTGTACTTCTTTCGATGCATTTCCTATTTAACCTAAAGGTTGACTGCCGCAGAATGCCATATGGCAATAAGTCCTCTTTGTTAATTAACCACCGTCGTTTTTTAATAACGACAAATAAACAAATAATTAAGATTGACTTTAATCAATTGTTTACAGTTCATTATTTATATTTGTTTATGTTATATCAGTTACATATCTTTTTTTATATTCGATTCGAAATATTGATTATTTGCAGTCAAGTTTTGTAAAAACAAGGATAAAATTACCATTTAAATGAGGGTCATTGTCGTGCTAGAAGTCAAGGCATACATCATTGATGAGGTTTAACTCATTTTCTTATTAATTAGTCGTATCTTCTTCACTTTATAACGACATATATTTTAAAATTTGCGTGGTACGGAGGTAACCTACCTTAAATTGTAACCTTTAACGTTTGTTTTTGTTTTGTTTGTTTTTTGGTAGCGCTGGCGACTTTTTGGGTATTAATATTTAAATAAAATTTTATTGGGTTCTACGCAGTGAATAGAATAGTAGTTTTGCCGTTTCATTAAACCGTTTAGAATCCGCAAAAATTGCCTTATATTGTCTTCTGCAATGTCCGAGGAGAAGGAAGTCAAAATATTATAATATATATTTTAAAGAAAAATATATCTAAACTCCCATTTTAAACTGGCAACGCCAATGTATCCCAAACTTCTCTATCCTCTAATCTCAACTGTAGAAAATAAACGTGTAAAAAATGCGAACAGTTTTTGTACATTGAGTTATTTCAAAGTGGGTTATAATTGATCATATCATGATGAAGTTCCGTGTGGTTTCCAACAAAGGATAAACCACCCCTCTTCACCAATCAGTGACGTCTAACCATTGATATGAAGAGGATGGGGTAATACAACATACTGCAATCACTAATCCTCCGGGCAATAGTGGTTATTATGGCAATATCCCCTATAATCCCTCACTGTAGTGGCCCATATTAAGCTGTGGAAGGTTACGGGGGGATGTGTGTGTGACAAAGATTTTGGCTTGGATTGGGGTTGAGTGTGGTACGAGGGCGGCACTGAAAATTTCGGGAATCAAGGAAGTGACACAACATTACTATTTAAAAATGTATTTATTGCTTTTCGAAGTATTCTCCGCGAAATTTGGCACATTTTTCCATACGATGGAACCAATCATTGAAGCAACCATTCCATTCGGAAGTTGGGGTCTCCAAAATGGCCGTTTTGTAGGCGTCCACAGCTTCTTTAGGTGATGAAAATCTCTGTCCACGCAATTTATTCTTTATTTTAGGGAAAGTATAGAAATCATTAGGGCTTAGGTCGGGGCTGTACGGCGGATGGTCTAATAATTCTATGTTTTCTTGCTCTAAAAATTCTTTTGTTCTGTGCGCGGTGTGAGAACTCGCATTGTCGTGATGGAGGATGATGCGGCGGTTGCAGTTCTCTCTACGGAGTTCAGAAACGACCTGTGGCAAACAAATGCTAGCATACCATTCTGCATTAACCGTTCTTTGTCCCTCAAGAGGAATAGTCGTAACATGGCCGGTTTTGGAGACAAACGTGGCCACCATTTTTTTGCAACACTCCGTGAACGAACAATTTTTGTTGGCTTTAAACTCATTTTCGAACACCCAAACTCGTGACTGGTTTTTTGTTTCGGGTTCGTACGCATATATCCAGGATTCGTCACCTGATACGATGTTGTATACCGCATTTGAGGATACTGCGTGGAATCTTTCGAGAGTTCTGACGCACCAAGTAACGCGAGCCGCTTTTTGCTCTTCACATAGCAAATGCGGTATCCATCGGGAAAACAACTTTTTTACACCTAATTGTTCATGCAAGATTATTTGTATTTGACTCATGCCAATGTCTAAAGTTGCCTGAATTTCGCGGTATGTCACATGTCGATCTTCCTCAATCAGCTTACGCACAGCATCAACGTTTTCTTGGGTGACTGCAGTTTTTGGACGACCTTGACGAGGATCATCACTGAGCTTGACACGTCCACGTTGAAATTCAGCAAACCAGTGATAAATTGTGGTTTTGGATGGGGCTTCATCACCAAATGCAGAAATCATCCGGTCAACACACTGTTTTTGTGTTAAGCCACTTCGAAAGTCATAATAAATCATCGCTCTTGAATTTTCTCGAGTCAATTCCATTTTCTCACCGACTAAACAAGTTTGACAAAACCTTGTGACAAGACCGTGAATCTTTTTTTAAATAAATAAATGGTATTCGATTTGTAAAACCAAGGAGTTTTCAATTAAAAAGATTTTAATATGACAGGAACAGTGGAAATATTCCATTCCCGATACTTTTAGTGCAGCCTATGTATACCCTTCAATATATTCATAAATAAGTACTCGTATGTTACTATGAACACGAATATTCCTGCCTCACGTGTACTGTAGCACAATATGTACCATTTATCAAGGACGGTTATTTATTCACTTTGGGCATCGTTTTCCGTTTTGGGATTAAAGTTGAATAAAATTGATTTTCTTTAATAATCATTTTATTACAAATTAGCTGCCGCCGCTTCACCCGCCATTTAACTTAAAATAAATCGCATTATTTATAAATAATTTATAGTACTTCGGCATGGCAAGTTTATATGATTATGGCAAGAGCACACAATATACCCAGACCGACCGTTGTGGCGATTTTTGGGGCTCCCTCTTCTTCTGTCCAGCGGTGGACTTTAATCGGCTGTAATGACTTTAGCAGAGGCAGTTTTTTTATAGAGATATATTGGATTTCGTGGGTTTTAATCTTTTTGAGCAGAACCCTAGTTATTTTTGTTTTCTAATAAGTACCCTATGTTACTCCTTATAACATCAGCTATCTGCTAATGAAAGTCCCGTCAAAATCGGTCCAGCAGTTTCGGAGATTAGCTGGAACAAACAGACAGACAAAAAAAAGAGTTTTTTTGTTATAAGTACTGTGTATACTTTCTTATGCATTTAGTGAAAGGCTGTTATTTTGACATTACAAACTGACACTTTAATTTTATTTATTTGTACAGATTTCAGAATGAAGTGCTTCATAGTTGTGTGCCTGTTCGGGCTGGTGGCAGTGGCGCTGGCCAGGCCTGATGGAAACACGTACACCAACAAATATGACAACGTTAACCTCGACGAGATCCTCGCCAACCACCGGCTTTTGGAGCCCTACCTTAAATGTATACTTGACAAGGGCAAGTGCACGGCCGAGGGCAAGGAGCTGAGGTGTAAGTACACTTGCATTTGTATAAGAATCGTTTTTTTAACGGTCCCCACGCTGGAATTTGTCGTGTATCACGAGTATAGTTTACAGATACATCATACATTTCACATACGCAAACAGCCAGACTTGCAACAACTATCATACAAATATTTATTTCGTGTGGGAATCGAACCCGCTACACTTAACGCAGAAAGCAATCGCTTAGCTACTGCACCAAGCTTGTCGTCATTGCTATAATTGTTACACAAAATAGGGTGGTGGATTCTGGATTCCTGTGTAACAAGATATTGCAGAATCAGTATTTTATGGCCAAACGACCTCCATATCGTCTGTCTAAAGACCGAATGATATGATCATCACCATTACAGCCAGAACAATGTCCGCTGTTAGACACAGGCCTCCTCCAAAGTTCGGCAAAACGACCGTTCTAGGTTTGTATTGCATGCTCATTGGGGGGTTTTGCTTTAATTGACACGCTCGGCAGGCGGCTTGGCGATCACAATGGACTTGTAATTAATGTATCCGCAGGCTGCTGCCCATCCTTCAGCTTATCCCATAGTCACCTTTTACGAGTTTACGACACCCATGGGATGAGATGGGTAATAGTATTCTTAGCGGGCACTACACAGCCTATAATGATATCATCATTGTTCCTAATTTCGGCCAAACAAACGCAACAAAGTCCACTGCTGAACGCAGGTCTCCCCCAAAGACCGCCACACGAAACTGGGTGTGTGTACTCATTGTGGGATTTTGCCACTATCGCCACGCATGGCAGGCGGGTTGGCGATCGCAGTTGAATTGTTAATGTACTCAAGGACGCTGCTGCCCATCCTCCGGTTAATCCCACAGTCGCCGTTTACGACACCCCACAGGATAAGATGGGTTGGTGCTATTCGTAGCCGGCACCACACGGCATATATTAGTGATTAAATAAAGTTTTCAGGTAAGAGTTATAGTATACTCCGCGCTGAGCTGACATCGTGACTTAATTAAATAACACATTTACGAGTAACGAATTCAATTTTATTCTTCCTTTAATCTATATCTATTTATGATGATATATTAGACACATAAAAAAAATACAGTCTTAGGAGATAGATGCAGGGCTGTGATATATTTCCACTAAACTAAAAAAGATACCCAACTGGTTAAAAAAACCTTAATAATTCAGAAATGATAACTTAACTTATTTCTTCAACTAATTTTATTTCGATAGCAGTATCTCAATTACTACAGTTGAAATAAACGGTCGGACAAACAGACAGACGACGGGGTGATCCTTATAGGTTTCCTTTGGTACCTTGATGGTACTAATAAGCGAGAAAAAAAGGCTAGACATCTGTATTGCGACAAAAGTAAACCAGTTTTTTGAAGTAAGAACGTAAATATTTTGCTACATAGAAAATATAAACAATAAAAATATTATTAACGAACTAAGATTTCTTTTCAATTCAATTCATCTAAATGCGTCAAATGTGTTATATGGAGTTAGGATATATATTATACATAGTAGGCATATCCATTTTTACCCATCAGAGTGCATATAGTAATTTAAGTTATTTCAAAAAGTTAATTTATTTTATAATTATAACAAGAAGTGAGAAATATTAATAAGTCAAGAAAGGTACAAAGACATTTTTAAGTCATTTTAAAAGAGAAATGAAAATGTCCTGCTACAGGCTTCTTGGAACTTTAGAAATAAATTTGTTTTATTTATTTAATCTTGTATATTTCCAGCTCACATCAAAGAAGCGTTAGAGCAGGATTGTGCTAAGTGTACTAAAACCCAGCAGGATGGAACTCGCAAGGTCTTAGGCCATATCATCAACCACGAACCAGAGTACTGGGACCAACTCAAGGCCAAGTACGACCCTGAGTTCAAGTACTCTGTCAGATATGAACAGGAGCTCCGAAAACTCCAAGCTTAAAATTAGCATTTAGAAAATTTAAATTAATTTAAATTTAGCCTAAGTTTTTTTTCGTATTAGTTAAAACACGCCATTGCCATGTTGATCAATTTGTTTAAGAACAAGTTGTGGTAATGAATGCGAAATCATAAAGCAATATTTTCCCTTATATTTTTGCAACAAAGCTGTTGTGAGATATCCTGTGATTGTCATTTGGGCTAATCGTAATTGTATTGTCCGAGAATGAATTGGAAAATAGATTAAAGATGGTTCACCCATAACAAGGCTTGTGAAATACAAAAAAAGAAGTGTAGAATTTTTAAAATAAATTATTTGTTATTAGACGAAAAACACTATTTTTATTTAATACTAACTATAAGGTTGCAATGCCTTTTTTTTCCGACTACCCCAGTAAGAGGATAATATTTTTGAGTGTATGTATGTGTGTATTGCATGTATGTCTATTTCTTTGGCACGCTCTGTAGCCTGAACAGGTTGCTGGATTTTATTAACATGTCGTTAGATTCGTCCTAATTGCGAAAGTGACATAGGGTATAATATTTCTGTGCGTATTTTGGGCTTCTGACCGAACACAGATTGGGCTGCAAGTCGTGCGCAGCCCAAATCGGCAGGAGCGGGAATGCAGACATCATCGGCCCATCGGCCGACGAACGGTCGTCGGCCGATGGGCCGATGATGTCTGCGCCGATTACACCGGTCGCCCTCTCCCGCTCGATGGCCCGGAGGCGATGCAGGCAACTGTAGACACATCAGAGTAATCTAAACCACTGCCGTAACGCGCAGAATCTGCTGCTGCAGACGGTTGTGGAGTGGTTGGTTGCCTTGGCGGTCGTGTTGAGGCCTTGCAACGTCCAGGAACCTCCTCGATCCCGCACGAAAAAGGATGAGACGGTGCCGGGGTAACAACCGCCCCGGTGGCCAGGTACAACATGCCTGAGCCCCCTGTAGTCGCTATATGGTGGGGGCCTCGAGCGTCGCGGGCGCGCAGTTTGGGGAATTTAGGCACATTCTGGGTGACTGTTAAGCGGTCACCTCCTTTATTAGGGTCTGCGTTCCCACACCAAGTGACCCACGAGAAGACGGTGCAGCGATTGTGGTCACGCGCCGCCTTATGTGCAGCACAGCACAGCGCACACGGACACTTCAGGGGATCCTTTACAAGACCCCCGGAGATGTGACCGCTTTACAGACACACTCTTCGAGATCATACAAGGTCCGGGTAGTCCTGGTTAGATGCCGAAGATGACCACCCCAGTGGTTTTAGCTGGTAAGAGCATGCCCTTTCGCCCTTCCCCGAGGCGGATGAAGTTCATTACATAGGCTGCACTAAAAGTATCGGGAATGGAATATTTCCACTGTTCCTGTCATATTAAAATCTTTTTAATTGAAAACTCCTTGGTTTTACAAATCGAATACCATTTATTTATTTAAAAAAAGATTCACGGTCTTGTCACAAGGTTTTGTCAAACTTGTTTAGTCGTTGAGAAAATGGAATTGACTCGAGAAAATTCAAGAGCGATAATTTATTATGACTTTCGAAGTGGTTTAACACAAAAACAGTGTGTTGACCGGATGATTTCTGCATTTGGTGATGAAGCCCCATCCAAAACCACAATTTATCGCTGGTTTGCTGAATTTCAACGTGGACGTGTCAAGCTCAGTGATGATCCTCGTCAAGGTCGTCCAAAAACTGCAGTCACCCAAGAAAACGTTGATGCTGTGCGTAAGCTGATTGAGGAAGATCGACATGTCACATGTCCGCGAAATTCAGGCAACTTTAGACATTGGCATGAGTCAAATACAAATAATCTTGCATGAACAATTAGGTGTAAAAAAGTTGTTTTCCCGATGGATACCGCATTTGCTATGTGAAGAGCAAAAAGCGGCTCGCGTTACTTGGTGCGTCAGAACTCTCGAAAGATTCCACGCAGGATCCTCAAATGCTGTATACAACATCGTATCAGGTGACGAATCCTGGATATATGCGTACGAACCCGAAACAAAACACCAGTCACGAGTTTGGGTGTTCGAAAATGAGTTAAAGCCAACAAAAATTGTTCGTTCACGGAGTGTTGCAAAAAAAATGGTGGCCACGTTTGTCTCCAAAACCGGCCATGTTACGACTATTCCTCTTGAGGGACAAAGAACGGTTAATGCAGAATGGTATGCTAGCATTTGTTTGCCACAGGTCGTTTCTGAACACCGTAGAGAGAACTGCAACCGCCGCATCATCCTCCATCACGACAATGCGAGTTCTCACACCGCGCACAGAACAAAAGAGTTTTTAGAGCAAGAAAACATAGAATTATTAGACCATCCGCCGTACAGCCCCGACCTAAGCCCTAATGATTTCTATACTTTCCCTAAAATAAAGAATAAATTGCGTGGACAGAGATTTTCATCACCTAAAGAAGCTGTGGACGCCTACAAAACGGCCATTTTGGAGACCCCAACTTCCGAATGGAATGGTTGCTTCAATGATTGGTTCCATCGTATGGAAAAATGTGTGAAATTTCGCGGAGAATACTTCGAAAAGCAATAAATATATTTTTAAATAGTAATGTTGTGTCACTTCCTTGATTCCCGAAATTTTCAGCCCTCGTATGAATTTCCACTGGGAGCAATAAAAAAAAGTGTATAATATTTTAATATGGCGTATGTTGTTTTTACGCAGTTTGGTTTATTATTTATATATCATCGGTAAATCACGAATGTCACTTATACGATTTGAATAAATGCTTATATATATATATAGCATAATAGTAGTGATAGCCTAGTGGTTGAGCGCTTGCTTTCCATGCAGGAGGATCTCAGTTGGATCGCGGCACCTCTGACTTTTCAGATTCATGTGCGGATCAGAATTTGATTGTCACATGTGTTAACGGTGAAGGAAAACATCGTAAGGAAACCTTGCACACCTGAGAGGGCTCCAAAATGTTCTCAATGGTGTGTGTAGTCAACCAACCTGCACTAGGCCAGCGTGGTGGACTAAGGCGTAACCTTTCTCATCGTGAGGACAAGCCCGTGCCCAGCAGTGGGACAGTAATGGGTTGATTCCTGGATATATATATATATATATATGTATGTAATATTATTAATATTATCTAATACCATAATAACGAAGAGCTGTTGGCAATAAAAAAGAAACACGTACATTATCATTGTTGTATTATCTAAACTTTGATACATGCGTCATTGTCAATGTAATTATGTAACGTAAATAAGGGTTTTGCCTTATTTACTTCTATACATCCAAGAATCAGTAAAAAATTTGCTTAGCGATTTTCGTATTTACTTACGAATGGCCTGAGATGATTATATTAATATTTCTTCTATGATGTCTAACGGCCGATTACAGAAACGGCAAATATTCTTATTCCGCTTAATTATTTGAAACACCCGCCTACCTACCGATATCGGGCGTCCCACATATTTAAGCGGAATTTAAATACTATGTGGCGTTTCAGTATTCGGTCGTAAGGCTGTGAAAGGCTTATTTATATTGAACATAGTGGACTGGTATATATTTAAGCTATATTTATTTGTAGTTAGGCCTAGTCTTACACATACTCTGGATAGTTGACTAGTAATTTTCTAAGCTGTACTTTTTGGGATTCAGTTCTTTCTTCATTATCTTATCAGCCCAAGTCTGCAGAGTATCGTTATTTTAATACTCATCACGCTTGGCAATTGCCATACTATCAGCTAATTCTTATTTGGGTGCAAATAGTGCCATCTAGAAATAAACCCATAAACCTAGATTATATCCTCATTGGTCTATAGATCTCGATCGTTAATAACACTAAGTAATGGAAAAGTGCGGCGGGTGCGGGCAGTTTATAAAGCCAGCAGATGCTGCCAAATGTACTAAGTGCTGCTCGCTTTACCATCGGGCATGCGTGAGCTTGCCGCCTAAGGGTACAGTTCCCTCCAAATGTGGCGCTTGACAACAAAGCAGAGACACCTGTCAGAGCTCCACCTCTTGTAATAAGCCCTCCAACTGAGGATCAGACCTCCGATGACCTTATGCAGAAAGACCAACCAGTTTTAGAGGTAATTTTAAGAGCGGTGTAAAATCTCTGGTGTAAAATCGGACTTACAGCTTTATCGAAGAACTTCGTTGTATACGCATTGAACTGCAACTATTTCGCGCAGAAATGGCAGAAATTAAAGCTGCTTTTCAGACGTCTATCGAGCATGTGGACAATTTAGAGGCAAGAGTAAGGGTGAGATTCAGAAACGAGTCTAAGCGTGAACTTACGCTTCCATCTGTCAAAATGCACTACTTACGCTCACAATCGGAACACGACATAAGCTTAGCGTAAACTAAGCTAAGCCAAGTAGTCAAAATAGACTACTTTGGGCGAATCTAGCGCCACTTAGCCGGCAAAGGTGTGCTTGCAACAGGAACTATGAATTATAGATATGTGAGAAAGTTGTTTACTTTGATTGTTATAATTCATAGTTAGCTTTGTACTATGGAGGCTATACTAGTCCAATCAACTATATAACTAATTATCGTCCTTACTTACTCGCAGTAATACAGCATATAAGAATGATTATGTATAGAATAATAAACTTAACTGATTATTATATGACCTTGTTATTTCAGTCAACATCCCCAAATTTATTTTTATTGTAGTCTGCATCAGTATTTTTATTTCTAGTATGGTGCATGTGGAGTAATTAATAATTTTAGTAATTCTTTTTCAAACGCTGAAAAAGAGGCATTTCAAGTAGTTATTTTCACTCGTAAAATGTTCATATATTCCTGCAGTTTAGAAAGATGTTACAACATATTTAAATAGGTTTATGTGTCAGATATTTTGTTTCGCCCATTCCAATGGCATTTTGTATATATTGCTATCCTTTTTTTATTTTTATTTATGCCTGACTACAGAGTTTTGTAAAACCCGTATCTCACCGATAAACATTCTCGTATTAAAAATGGCCATAGAGAATAGAGTTCAACTTAGCCAAGACCGACGTAAGTTTGAGAGGGACTGTGTCTCTGAATACGAATTTTGAAGATGCGCTTAGCCACTACTTGGCTTAGAGCGTTCTTCGCCCGTCTAACGTTCATGTCTCTGAATCTCACCCTTAGTGACCTTGAACAGCAAAAGGTTAGCATGCCCATGCAAATTTCAGGGGTAGAGTAGGTCATTTCCTGACTGAGACGCGAGCTAAATGACCGTGATCAGGAGCTCTTGGCTAATGATTTGGAAATAGCCAATCTGCCGGATGTTAATGGGGAGAATCCAATCCATATAGTGGAGCTAATCGCATCAAAGTTGGGAGTCCAAATCGAGGAGCGTGACATTGTAAGCGCAGAATGCATCGGAGGACGCCATATTACTGCAACGAGTCCAACTGCAGGTGCAGTAGAGCGCCGCCCGCACCCTTTTGTCGTGCGCTTTACGCGTCGCTACCTTCGGGATGAGTTAATGCGGTGCGCGCACCGCATCGCGGTGCGACTACCGAAGACCTTGGCATGACAAACTTGCCTAAGAAATTCTATGTTAACGAGCGCTAACGAGCGCCTTTTTTTATTGGTGCCCAGTGGAAATGCTTCCTGAACTTCCTTCACCCCGGGGAAGGGCGAAGGGGTATGCCGGACTCCTACCGGCTAAAACCACTGGAGCGGTCATCTTCGGCACCTAAGGGAGGCTCCAGGTCCTCGTATGATCACACTAGAGCCACCCATTGGTGCCACGCCTATAAGCACATCTCGGAGAGGGTGACTGTAAAGTGGTCACCCCCCCGAGGGGATTGTAAAGGATCCCCCAAAGCGTCCCACGGCAGCACGCGACCACATGCGTGCTACCGTATTCTCTTGGGTCGCTTGGTGTGGGCACGCAGATTCCCCAATCTACGACCTCCGCGTACCCCGGTCCTTCTGGAGCATGACGCTCTCACAGAAGGAGACCACTGCATTCCAGTTTTCGTGCTCTGCCAACATAGCCGACACATGTTAACGAGCGCCTAACAAAATATAACAGGCAGTTGTTTCACAAGGCGCGCGAAGCCGATAACCGCCTCGGCTGGAAGTTTGTCTGGACTAAGCGAGGCACTATTCTCGCCCGCACCCAGCCAGGTGATCCTTACTGTGTCATCCGTGGTGATGCAGATATTAAGCATTTTTCGGTGCAGAAGCAGATCATAAAGAATGAATGTGCTCGTTCTCTAGTTGTTGTTTGTTTGCAAATTTCATATTTTGTAGACATTAATAAGGTACATGAATAATTCCAAAATCAAAATAAAACCAGATGTTAAGAAGTTGAGGGCAGAGAAGAATGTTTCGCTGTCGGAGTCTGACAGCGTCCAGATGGACGTGGGGTCGAATGCCGGCTCCGTGTCCAGTTCGGGTGTAAGGACGCGTATTGCGCATGATTTGCGCGCCAATGCACGTGTGCGCAGCGCGCGGTCGTGTCACTGTCGCGTCCGGCCACGGCGTTGCCGTCGGGTGGGGTGAGTGACTCCGAGGAATCCTTGGACCCTCGGAGTTCGCACGCCTCATTCAACATGGTATTGGGTGGTGAGGGCCGCAAGCGGACCCTCCCAAAGGTGTCTGTGGGCTCGTCCCCTGACGCTAAAGGGTCGGCCCGAAACGAGCCGAGTCCTATAAAGATGGCGGAGCTGAGGATTAAGGACCTGGAGGACGCCGTCACTAAGGCCGAGGTCAGAGAAGATATTATAGCGGCAACGGCCTGTTTGCCCGGGGACATAAGGATGGGTGAAATTCACAGGTGTCCCTGGGTACGGTCTGGGTCCGGTTACCGCTTGAGGCGGCCAAAAAGCTGGAGTCCACCTGCCGCATTTGCCTGGGATGGACATCGGCTAGAGTCGAGATGTTGGCAACACGGCCGCTGCAATGCTACCGATGCCTCGGGCATGTGCACCTCCGATGCACGATACATAAGGGGGGGGGGTTGACCGAAGTGACTGGTGCTTCGGTTGTGGTAGCCAGGGCCACAAAATAAGAGAATGCACGGCGCAGTCAGAAAACAGTCCATTGTGTGCGGACTTCACACACACACAACACAGGAGGGGAAAACATGTCCCCCGTGCCTTGGCCGAGGCACCGAAAAAGACTGCGCCAAAGGCGCCGGTCGCACGCTCTGGCTCACCGGAGGCTATGGAGGCCAATTAAAGGTCCTTCAGGGCAACCTAAACCACTGCCGCAATGCGCAGAATCTGCTGCTGCAGGCTGTTGCGGAGTGGTCGGTTGCGTTGGTAGTCGTGGCGAAGCCCTATATTGTCCAGGAACATCCTCACTGGTTCGGCGGCACTGGGAACTCCGTCGGTATTTATTGGGTCGGAGCCGAAGGTGGGCCGCCCTGCTCCTTGTTGGATAGGGGGCAGGGTTTCGTCGATGTAGAGTGCGGACTTCTGGCAGTAGTGGGCTGCTATGTCTCCCCCAAAGTGTCTCGCCGACATCGAGGGATACCTGGACTTCAGCCGAATGAAGTCCACTGCTGGACACAGGCCTCCCCCAAAGATCACCACAATGACCGATATGGCTGTGTCATGGGCTCATTGGGGGGTTTTGCCATAATCGCCACGCTTGGCAGACGGGTTGGCGATCGTAGTTGAGTTATTAATGTCCTCGAAGGACGCTGCTGCCCATCCTCCGGCTAATCCCTTAGTCGACTTTTACGACACCCACGGGAGAAATCGGGTGGTGGTATTCTGAGCCGGCACCACATGGCTAAGCCGGCACCACACGGCTAACACGCGCGCTGGACGCGGTAGCACGCAGCATTCGCTGTAAATGCTCGCCCCGTCCAGTGCTCGTCCTAGGGGACTTCAACGCTCACTCCAGAGCTTGTGGCAACCGCCGGGACGGGCACGTTAGAATGTACGTTAGAAGACTGGGTGGCGTCGCTTGACCTCCGATTGCTGAATCGAGGGTCCGTTAGCACCTGCGTTAAATGGCAGGGGGAGCCGGTCGTGGACCTTACATGGGCGGCTCCTTCTGTGGTCCGCATGGTATCGGGTTGGCGGGTGGCGGAGGAGGTGGTCACATTGTCAGACCACCGCCACATTATGTTTTACGTGGCCCTCCGCCTGCCTGGCCCGAGCCATTCAAGTCCCAACTCACCGTCGCGACGTACTACAAACTGCAAACGTACTACAAATATTAGGCCTCTTGGGCCTACTTATAATAAAATATAACTTATAATTACGAGCATAGAAGCGTAATGTTTTGTGCAAACGATCTGGGGTGCAATTCTCTACGCTCAAACAGAATTGGTGCCGCCGTGCATGCCGTGTGGTGCCGGCTCAGAATGCCACCACCCCATTTCATCCCGTGGGAGTCGTAAAAGCCGACTAAGGGATAAACCGGAGGATGGGCAGCAGCGTCCTTCGAGCACACAACAACTCAACTGCGATCGCCAACCCGTCTGCCAAGCGTGGCGATTATGGCAAGACCCCCCACTGAGCACACTACACACCCATATCGGTTGTTGTGGTGATCTTTGGGGGAGGCCTGTCCAGCAGTGGACTTATTCGGCCGAAATGATGATGATGATGATGAAACAGAATTGAAATAACGGTGATAACTCAATTTGATATATAAACTTACGACGCACTGTTATCTTAAATACGACTAGATTTATGAAAATGGGAGTTAAGAAAACAAACAACAAACGGTAAAAGATAAATAATCTTTTAAATAAACACTCTTCTATAGAACTATACTACAAACCTAACTTAATCAAAATAAGGTACACAAAATTTTCCATATAATAATGTTTGCAAAACTTTATTCCATGAACTAAACCCGAAAAAGTATTCACTTCCATATTTATACCTACGATTACGTACACAGAACGTTAAAACGAGGATGTAATTGTGTGAATCGTAATAAAAAGTAACCACAAAAAATGTTGTTGCAAGTAATTTTAACGGTTATGTTTATGTACGTATTGACGGTTACCTTCTTGCTGAATTATTTTGACAACAAATTTTACAAGTAAGTACATGGTCACGGTATATTTATATTGTCATAGTTCCAGATACTACAATTGCGTTGGTTTTAGAAGCAATTATCACGGTCATGGACGTCAAGCTTAATAAGATTAGGCTAAACTTTTTCGGTGCTTTTCACTTCAGTATTCCAATTAAAGCTAAGTTTTACACAAGTACATACTGCGGCCTGTTTTTGATACGAAAATTATTGCAAACATTAAGTGACAAGTTAATTTCGAATTAAAATATTTATCTCTTTGTATTTTGTGGTGTACAATAAAGAGTATATATATAAAAGTGTTTTGTGAACTTGTGAACTATGTATCAAATCTCCAGTTAGAATAAGAATATAGCACTACTCCGTCTCCTCCCGTGGATGTCGTAAACGGGGATAAAGGTCTCTAAACCGGAGGGATGGTCAGCAGCATCCCTTCTGTGGAACAGCAGCCGTTCTGCGCTCACCAACCCGCCTGCCAAGCAACATGCAACCGGTCGTCAATTTGCCTTTGTTCAGCAGTGGTCGTCTTTTGGCTGATATGGTGATAGTGAAAATTTAAAACGGAACTGAACGTAGGGTTAGTTGATTTATCGGTAATGGCAAAGTTTTTTTTATTTGACCCCTAATTTGTATTCATATTTTCACAGTTGTCAGTCCCTTTTTTCTGTACGTATAATTTTTTTGAGACTTTATCTTCGATTCTCAGCTTCAACTCTTGATTAATGACTTTTGTGGAAGAATCAACACCAATTTGCCAATTAAACGTGCGTTGTGTTCTGAACACAACGCACCACCGTCTCTTGCCTGTTTCTGTTCGAGCGACATACTGCCTCTAGTTTGTCGCCCGGAGGCCGCTTATGGAAGCCGGAGATCGTCCATCGTCCTCCGTCAGCACCCGCGTTCGGCACGTTTTATGCGGCGGGGATCAGAGGTGGTCTCTTCCCGTCCCGGCTCTGCCGTCTGTCGGCTTTGCTTGCATTACGTCCTGGCAAAAGAAGGCGACGGCATCCCACGCTCCAGATGATGGACTGAACCACGGCCGGAAGCGAGACGTCACCCTCCTCGACCGCCGCGAGTAGATCACGTCACTGCGTTGCCAAAGATGGGCACTCCTCCAGCATGTGCTGCGCAGTATCCTCCGGGCAGTCTCCGCAGTGATGACAACCAGACGTGACACAGATACTTTTTGAAACATCCATGGTCCGAGAGTATATGCGTCATCCAGAAGGTATGCGCACCATGCCGCCTCTCCAGCCATTTCTCCACGACGGGTGTTACCGCCGCTGTCGTGACGTGCCCTCACAATTTCGAAATCCGTGGATTGTGACTGATTGTTAACGGGAGGGTAATTGTGACAGAATGTCAGCTAATTCGGCATTTGACACGCCTTTCAGAAACCGGCTGTTACTCTGTTATAATGATTAGGCGTAGGATGAACACTTGTTTCGACAGTAATCGAAACCCGTGGATTGCGACTGATTGTTAACGGACGGGTAATTGTGACAGAATGTCAGCTAATTCGGCATTAGACACGCATTCAGAAATCGGCTGTTGCTCTGTTATAATGATTAGGCGCAGAATGAAAACTTATTTTGGCAGTAATTTTTAATTAATATTTATAGTCTATGTTACATTAGTATTTATTTTATTTATAAAGTACATGGGTTCCATTTATTATAATAGTCATCAACTATTCAGAAAGTAAGCTTAGATCTTTCTTTCTTTTTCATTTGGTTAGTGGAGAGCCTTGTGTTAGGGTTGTTTAAGCCGCTCAATGGCCTCCAACTTGACTGCCGCACTATGCTTAACCTCACCGAGCATTTACCGATCGTTGGTACAACTTGTTATGAGCGCCTCAATTGAAGCTAAGATTATCCAAGGTTTGATTTTTAATCCTACGCAATTTGCATCTGAATAAAAAAAGAATGTAATGGTACAAAATTATGATTAGAATCTTTTTTTGTTAAACATCCAAGACTATAAACGTTATATGGCAGGGGTAACCAACCGTGGTAAGATGTGATACGTAACGCGTTTCTGGTCTCCATTGACGTCATGCGCTTATAGTAAACAGGCTGCGCTAGTCTAGATCCACTGATACAGATAAAATGGAAGTAAGGTCGTCAGAAAAAGACCTAACCGGTTTTACTGCATGTCTTGAAATATAAGGAAAAATCCGTAATGAGATGGCTAGGTATTTCTTTATTTTTTATTAGTTCACTTGAGGTTATTTACCCAGTTTTGTGAAGCTAAATATTAGGGCATCAAACATGATAATTACCTAATGTGATTAAGTGGTAACGATTTATTTTAAAAAATCTGCATCTCAGGCGTGCCTTGAATTGTTTGTAAATCTTAGCGAATTAATATTATTATTCTGCAGAGGGCCTTGCAATGTCTAGTACTTGAATTACAGAACACCCTTTCTAGTTGCTCACTAGATAATAATAAAACCCCTCTGGGCAGTCGTTATCTCACCATGAGATAAGGTAATCCTGGAGGGCAGATTAAAGTAGCTGCTTGATTTCTTCCTACCTTCTGATATAAAAAAAAGTATATCATTAGAAGATAAAAAAGTATATTAAGTAGCTTACAGAACGCAGGGCAGTTTGTGGCGAGCTGAATGTGAGTGGCGACACTGCGTACCCGAATGCACCAGAGAGTCGGTCAGGGCCTCGTCTCCGGCTTGCCTTTATTGGTTGGTTGGAGTGGTACCCCATGAGTGCCCGTAGGATTTTCAACTCTGGCTTGCCTTAGTTGGCCGATCAGAGGGGGGGCGCCAGAGCTATATGCTCGGGGGTGGAAGTGTCTAATGGCGTAATAACGGGGAAACCCGCTCAGAGTATTTGAGACGCGCGACGGTGAAACCGGTGCCGAACCTCTCTTCACCCCTAGCCGCTCACACCGGTGTTGCTCCTTGTCGCCTGTAATGGTGGCCATTTAGGGGGCCCATCTTGTGAGTGGCAAGTCACCGTCGGCCACAGAATTTCACTTTATAGGTTGGTATACACTTTCTTGGTATTAAATCCATTTAGCACCCATTGCAATAGACCTTATACTTATAGTTTCCATTTCATACAATAGTTTTATACCTCCGGGGACAATTCGAGACTGCATTTTATAGTGTAGCCATGGAGAATCCCCGGTTAGTGACCCATTACATTTTAGATTAAAATTCTCTAAAGGGCCTCTGCGTGTTGGACCCATGTCCCCGCGGAAGCCTATCAAAAGACCGGGTTCCCCCTTACAGGGGATATAAATCCGTGTAAAAGAGAAACATAATAACAATAAATCCACTTTATTGCACACCAAAAACAGAATATAGGTATGATTATAGAAAGCAAGTACAATTGGCGGTGTAATCGCATCTCGGCGATCTCTTACAGACAACCATTTCGGAGGAATGGAAATCTAGGTGATGGACAAGGGGCAGTCTGCAGTGAACTAATAAATTATTTTTATACTTAAATATCACAAAAGAATGAATAGATATCTTACATGTACATACATATATCTAACCGAATAAATAAATATTATATAATAAATAGATCCAAAGAGAAAAATAATTATGTACACATCCAAATACATATACACATACCAATGAAGAAGTAGTAATTTATAATAGAACGCCCGTGCCGAGCTGATTTAAACGTCCCCAATACAAATTAAATAATATCGATCCAGCTGTCCCCAAAAACAATAGCTTGTTATACCCAGCAACGCCCTAAGTCGAGGTCAGTGTCCCGTAGGGGGCGCCCTTAGCGCAAGTTGCTTAGATTATAATATAAATTTTTAAGCCTGGCTGGAGCCCTCTTTTGGCTTTGGAAGAAATGTCCGGTAGAGCAGCTACATTTCTAGGAAATGTCTTCGAGATGCCCAATAAATAAAAATTACAAAACCACATATTTCTTTTTAACTGTACTCTGTTAATGTACGTTTTGAAAGCGGATGTTGAATAAATTTCTAAAATCTGTTTTCCAACAAGTTTGCATCGTTCTTGAGCGAACCATTGACCGAATGGTAATTCAAAAGATAACATTTATTTGGGATCTGACGAGTATTCAACCCAACAATGGAGGTGGCTGCCTAAGGTCTCTTATCGCTAGAGTCGAGCTAGGTTGGTACCACCGCAGTCGTGGCAAAGGCGGAGGGAGTGCTGTGGCCTGTCGAGCCTACGACGTCGCTGCAACGCGCTATCCGTGAGGTGAAAACTCGGTCCTGGAGCGCGCTCCTAGATTCACTAGACGGATCCTAAGCGCTAAACGCTAGCCCATCATCAGTGTAGTCAGTCAGTACTTACAGATACTCACTCGGTACTCTTGTTGGCCAGAGGGGAATATTTCGAGGGAACCATCTGGCTTGCTGAGTAAGCGGTAAATTGTCGTGGCCAAAATCCATAATCTTAGTCTGCGGATAGCGCCTCAAAAACCGAAATGCTATGGTACCACACACTGCTGCGTTGCAGAGAACCGTCCAGTTCGTGGATATCCTTTTGTGATGCGCAAATCAGGGGGGCCGGTATATGAACGGTGAGGTTGCAGGGAGCACTTTGCCTTATTTCCCGGATTAAGCGGGTAGTGGGTGCTTTGCACCGGCTGCTGCCCAATCTTGGGGCCCTAGAGAGTAAATTCCGTGTGGTGTTCGGCCTAAGAATATAGCACCACTCCATCTCCTCCCATGGAGGTCTTAAAAGGTGACCAAGGGGACTCTTAAACATAGGAATGGGCAGCAGCATCCCTATTGTTGAACAGTAGTCATTTTGCGCTCACCAAGCCACCTGCGAAGTGTGGTGAGTACTGGCCAATTTCCCCCCAAAATAATGACACGACTAAAAACCAAAATTTCTAGTCATGGTAGCGGCCAGAGTTATGGCGGGGCAGGGGGTGTTAAGAATTCGAGATCCTACTGCCACCCTAAACGAAAACTGGCCCTGTTGACCTACAACGCATGCACACTGAGGGCAGATGAAAAGATCGTTGAGCTGGAAGAAGAAATGGATAGATAAGTACCACTGGGATATCATGGGTTAAGTTTGAAGACAGGGCGAGGACATGATAACCCTGAAATCCGGTAACCGATTCTACTATCGGGAAGGCGACCATTTCACCCGTCTCTAGGTGGTGTTAGCTTCCTCGTCCGTAGATTAACAACATAATTATCATCGAAAGTGAATTTAAAAAAAAAATGATCCGGTGGACATGCCTCTTGTACTTCTTTCGCCCCGGGAAAGGGCTAAGGGGTATGCCGGTCTCCTACCGACTAAAACCACTGGAGTGATCATCGTCGGCACCGAAGAGAGGCTCCAGGAACTCGAAAGATCTCCACCTAGAGCCACCCAATGGTGCCACGCCTTTAGGCACATCTCGGAGGGAATGACTATAAGGCGGTCATCTCCTCGAGCGAAGAGAAGGCGACTATAAAGAGGCTACCCCACCAGACATCTCTCGAAGGGATTGTAAGAGATTCCCTCGAAGCCTCACTATGCGCTGTACTGCGCATACAGCGGTACGTGACCACATGCACACCGCTCTCTTCCCAGGTCACTCGGTATTAGCACGCAGATTTGCCCCGATCACCGAAGGCCCCCTGCCATATAAGACGCAGGGGGCTCAGGCATGTTGGATACGGGCACGGCGGCGGTTGTTGTTGTTATTGCTACGTGTCCTCCTCCTCCGAGCGGGATCGGCCCTCTCCCGATCCCGCTATGCGATTCCCTTCTGGAGCATGATACTCTCACAGAAGGAGACCACAGCACTCCAATTTTCATGCTCTGCAAGTATAGCCGACACTACTGCTGGCAAAGAGCGATCTCGCCCGATCAGATCGACCAGGATCCGCCGCTCGGCAGTCTACGCAGGGCACTCTCCGAGCTTGTGCTGTGCGGTATCCTGATCGTCTCCATCGAAAGTGTATCTAGCAGGGTAGTGTACCTTATACTCAGAATAAGAGGTATGCGTTGGAAGTCATAGAGGTCTATGCACCGACTTCGATACACCCAGATGAAGAAGGATAGAAGTATAAGAGTATGTATGGACATACGTAAGGTCATACATACTTCCAAGGCTGAAATGTTCACTGTTGTGACGGGGTCTATACGCGAAGCTGGGCACACGATGCGACGGTGAGTTGAGAGTGGGGCAATTTGGGTATGAGCAACGGAACCCCAGGGGTCATAGCCAGGCTGACTTATTGGAAAAGACTGCGTGATGAACTTCTTTTTCTAAAAGCCGCCTCACAGGAAATGAACCTGGATGAGTGCCGATGGTTCCACAAAGAATGAGATTGACGTCATCATGAGTAATCAAAGACAAATATTCAAAAATTAAATTCAAACTTTCATATGCATTTAGTAAAAAGCTGGTATTTTGACATTACAAACAGACACTTCAATTTTATTTATTTGTATAGATGGCTTTTTTAGATAGGAATAAATATGTGAATTCGAGTGAGGTGTGTTTTAGATATGTAACAATAAGTTCGTCAGAAGTAGATAAAGTTACAAATGTGTTATAATGTGAAAGAGCACGGTTATATGGAATGAGGGTAAAACACATAAAGCATCTACAACAACAATTAAGATCTATTTTAGCAAAATTTATGGACATGTGATTAGGTAGAAAGAAAGAAAGTTTATCCTGTCCAGTTAAAGAGTGCAATTATACGCCCTATTTATAAGTCTGAAAGCTATTTAGAATATGTAAACTATAGGCTTATAGCCATAGGTATGTACTACTATTATTGACAAAGTTATTGAGAAAAATACCGCACGGCCCATTAGTAATTTGTTCTTGGAATGCCATAATGTTCTATCAGACAGCACGGTTTCCGGAAAAGGCGCAGCGCCGTTTCAGCCCTAACAAAGTAATCGGTTTATTTTAATGAATTTTTAAGCTCTGGCAAACAGCTGATATCACTATTTATCGATTATAAAAAGGCGTTCGATACCTTAGATCACGATAATTTTATTGCAGGCGATGGATGAATGTGGAATACGCGGAACCACGATTAAGTGGTTTAAAATTATTTGAGTACTAGGAAAATCCGCACGAGTATCGCTGGTGTAGCTAGTGATAAGGTGGTCGTGAATCGACCATTTCAGTATATAGACCAGTAGGATAATGTGGAGCACGTTAACAGCGAGTCAAATGTAGTAAAGAAATTTCGCGTGTATATGTATGCAGATGACATGTGTCTACTTTTTGCTTCGAAGGAGATACCGGACGTTCAAGAGGACTTCAAAAATGATTATAAAGTTATATGAAACTAGTCAAAAACCAACTGTATGCATATACACTCGCCATATAACCAACGAGCTAAAACTATTGACAAAGAAAATCTGACTGTAATAGGACATACATATGAATGTCTGCATGTAATTATATGATTAACTTCAGATGTATTATATATGCAGTATGTCGATACATTTTAATATTTAAGCCTAACCATTGATAGGTACCTATAACTGGAAAATACACGTAACTGGTGTCTGTAATAGGCTGATATCACACAACCAACTGATATACGACTTAATCTATAAATTTTAACAAAAAAGATCTTAAATAACAGTATCCACATTTTCCTTACATATAATCCGATCAAAATACAGCTTAGTACATACACACCTTTTTTTTATTTTTTTTATTGGTGCCCAGTGGAAATTCATCATGAACTTCCTTCGCCCCGGGGAAGGGCGAAGGGGTATGCCGGACTCCTACCGGCTAAAACCACTGGAGCGGTCATCTTCGGCACGTAAGGGAGGCTCCAGGTCCTCGTATGATCACACTAGAGCCGCCCACTAGTGCCACGCCTATTGGCACATCTCGGAGAGGGTGACTGTAAAGCGGTCACCCCCCCAGGGAGATTGTAAAGGATCCCCCAAAGCGTCCCACGGCAGCGCGTGACCACATGCGTGCTACCGTCTTCTCTTGGGTCGCTTGGTGTGGGCACGCAGATTAGTACATACACACCTAGCTAAATTATGCTTTTGGATATCATAGCTGTAACATTGCAGGCGATACATCCACAACAATCAGATAAATATATAAGTATATATAAACACAAAGCACAACTTTGACACACACACAAAAACGTTTCCTAGTCAGTCACCTCAAGAGAAAACACTCATCAAGAATAATTAGTACCTACACTAAGTATGAACAAAGTTTTTGCGTTGCACGTACCGCAGTATATAAGCACGTGAAGCCGACGGTTGCAGTAGATCGTTCAGCATCTGATCAGTGGTACATCTTACTCAACCAGGTATTCAATTTTATTAATATTTTTATTTTTATCCTATTTATTTTATTACTTATTTTGAAGCTACTGTTTGTAAATTTTGAGAATATTTGCTGTAAATGGGGGTTTGATTGAAATAAAACATCTAATAGTTAATATTTTTATACTGAATACTTAACTAGTTATTTTACTTTCATTAGGGCCATATATCGCCCCCTGCCGTCGCTACATGGTGGGGGGCCTTGGGGGACGCGGGCTCGCAGATGTGCTCATACCTAGCGACCCCCGGGAAGACGGCAGCGCGCACGTGGTCACGTGCCACCGTGTGCGTAGCACAGCGCACAGCTAGGCTTGGGGGGATCCTTTACAATCCTCCCCGAGAAGTCTCTGGGGGCGACCTTTTTACAGTCGCCTTCCCTCCGCTAGAGGGGTGACCGCTTAACAGTCATCCCCTTCGAGATGTTCCTATAGGCGTGGTGTCTACGGAGGCCCTAGTGTGATGATGAAGATGACCGCTCCAGTGGTTTTAGCCGGTAGGAGTCCGGCATACCCCTTCGCTCTTCCTCTGGGCGATGGAAGTTCACGTAGAATTTCCACTGGACACCAGTAAAATAAAATAAAAGTGTCATATATCCAGGTTAGACTGTCAAAACGGGACAAGCTTGTCAAACTGAATTATCGTTGAAATTACTTGATGTTTTTCCATCGAGTGGTCTAACTCAATTCAACAAATCTTGTCGCTTATTACCGTCATGCGCTGATATGTAACTTCAACCCGCCTGTATTCCTAAAAGAATTATGCAGAGGTATAAAGTTGCACATCCTAATGTCACCGATGCAGTTTAAATGCATGGTAAATGTGGACTAATGACAGTTCATTACTCCACACTTACCAGGCACGATACCTAATTCCTGGTTAGAACTGCAACTTTTCCAACCAAAATCCCCAATATAACCATGCCTGAACTGAGAATCGAATAGCTTCACTCGTAACCAGTAGATAAATAAGGCATATGGGCTTAGACTGGGGAGAGAGAGTAACGAAATAATTATGAGGACTATAATATTGAGTTCCATCCCTGTAGGAATACTAAGAAAGCTGTGAAAGTAGTGTCCGAAAAACGTAAGGCAAAATAGACATACAGTAGATACACAGTCACGCACGGTCTACTCCAAACTCCAAAGGTCAGAATTCTATTCTACAATGTTTTATATGTTTTTGGCAGCATAAACATGAAATTTGCCGTCGTATTTTGCGTCCTGTCCGTGGCTGTCATGGCGTTGGCTCGCCCGGAGGAGCAGAAGTACACAGACCGTTACGACAATGTCAATATAGAAGAAATCCTCGCTAACAAACGGCTGTTAGACCCCTACATGAAATGCATTCTCGACAAAGGCAAGTGCGCCGCGGACGCCAAGGAGCTCAAAGGTAAGTTAGACGAAAGTTTTGAGATATGATCCGTCTGGGTGTCGTCGTTATCATTCGCTATATTTACATAGACTTAAACAGATGACTAGCTTATCAAAACTGAGGATCGAGGCTTTTCTTATTACAAATTAGTTTTAGTATAAATCCATGTGACGAGTAATGCAAGTCATTTGCCTGGTGGTAAGCATCACACCTTTCCATAACGTCTGTAATATTATCCAGGAGCCCAGCGTGGCACCACATAGTCTCAATATCAATAGCTATCATTTTACTGATTTGTAACAAAAATATTGTATTATTGTTACTAAAATTATCATTGTATGTATAACAATAATTTTATAAGGATGTATATCCTTATAAAATTATTGTTTACACTTTACCCTTTGACGTGTGACTTAGCTGTAACAAATTATTTACAATAGTAATTTAAACTGCAATTATGCTCATATGTACGGTATATAAACGGAACGTAACTAGTTGTTTATATTACAACAGAAAAGTTTTAATTATAGTAGTAAACTAACCCTCTTGTTATTCCCTGGAGTTATAGGTCACTAGTCGTGGTATAGTAATACTTTTACATACTCACCACACTCCCAATGATCACTATAAAGAATCATATTGCCATAGTCGCCATTGTCGGCAGGCGAACCGGTGATTGCATTATGTGGTTATTAGCACACGGAACACGGAAGGATGCTGCTGTCCATGCCTTGATATCAACCCTCGCCTTTTACGAAACCCATGTGCGGAGCGGGGTGGGCTATTCTTGCCGGCAACCTCACGGAACACACAGTCTAACCCTTTGTTTTTCTTGTCAGAGCACATTCGGGAAGCCCTCGAGACCAAATGCAAATTATGCACTGACCCCCAGATGAAAGCTACTAAAAAAGTCATCAAACATCTGATCAACAATGAGAAGGAATACTGGAACGAGCTGTGTGACAAATACGACCCTGACAGGACTTACGCTACGCAATATGAAGAAGAACTCAAGGAAATAAAGGCTTAATTAAGTCTATAATGGTCAATTGTTTAGTACAGAGACGGTCTATGAAATTGTGATATGATTTTAATTTGTTAATAAATTGTAGTAACCAATATTTTTTTGTTTTTGTGGTCGTTTGTATCAACTGGTCCGTGTGGTGCCGGCTAAGAATAGCACAACCCCATCTCAACCTGTGGGTGTCGTAAAAGGTAACTATGCGATTAGCCAGAGGATGGGCACAGAGGGCTTTGAGTCAAAGTCAAAGTCACCCTTGAACTGTGTTTTTGGGCGTTATGGTAGACTCCAAATTGCAATGGGGGCCCCACATAAAAGCACTGTCTGGAAAACTCAGCTCTGCTGCATATGCTGTTAGGAAAATTAGACAGGTGACAGATGTGGCCACAGTTAGAATGGTATATTTTGCTTACTTCCACAGTATTATGTCCTACGGTATTTTATTGTGGGGATCGGCTGATGTTGAATCAATTTTTATATTACAGAAAAGAGCAGCGCGAGCTATTTATAATCTGGGTTCTCGTGAGTCACTCCGGGATCTATTTAAGGAGATAAACATACTTACTTTACCATCCTTATATATATACCAAAATATCATGTACATAAGCAAAAACATTACCAGTTTGACCAGACTCAATTGAAATAACACATTTTTCATGTCATTTTCTTATATTTAATATTATGACATTGACTGACTATTAGTTGTTGTCATTATTGTTCTTGTAACTATATAAAAATATATTATATAATATATATATATAAATATATATATTCTTGTAAAAATTATAATATTCATACAAAACTGTAAAAGTGTGAGCATCTTGTAGCCATAATTGTTATTTTTAGTACGTATATTGATTGCCTTTTGCCTGGCTGTATTGGTCTGTCATGCTCACTAAAATGTCTTGCTGGCGGTGGCGTTGTGTTGTTGTGGCAAGCGATGCTGATGCATGCGTCATGCTCGTGAACGGGTGCCGTCTGTTGGGACTGGTCAACTGTTAACTGCCATGGCAGTTAAATTGTTAATATATTATTGTGATATGGTCCATGTTTACATACTGACCTACATTTTTTTCGGTATATGTTTTGCAATCATTTGAATCAATAAATATTGTAATCTGAATTATTTTAAAAGAGTATCCATAGTGTTTCTTGCCGGCTCTTCTCCACGAGGTCAACTATTTGGAACCGTGCACCTTAGATTCTGACGTTTCATAAGTGCCAATATTTGGTTTATTTGAAATAAAAAGCTTTGACCTTGAGTACAACTCAACTAGGATCGTGAACCCGCGGGATCGGGAGGGGGCTGATCCCACACGGAGAGGACGAGATGGCGCCGGGGTAACAACCAACCCGGAACTCAGGTCCAACATGCCTGTGCCCCCTGCCGTCGTTACAAGGTGGGTGGCCTCGGAGGTCGCGGGCGCGCATATTGGGAGTCTGCGTGCTCACACCGAGCGACCTTCGAGAAGACGGTGGTGCGCATGTGGACACGTGCCACCGTATACGTAGCACAGCGCACAGCGAGCTAGCAGTGGCCGGCGTAGCAGCCAATGGGCGGCTCTAGTGTGATCTTACGAGGACCTGGAGCTCCTCTTCGGTGTCGAAGAATACCGCTCCAGTGGTTTTAGCCGGTAGGAGTTGTGCCTCCTGCGCCCTTCCCCAGGGCGACCCACCTGCCAAGCGCGGCGGTTATAGCAAAGCCCCCCCTATGAGCATACAACACGAACCCAGACCGATTCTTACTTCATGTGGCGATTTTTAGAGTGGCTTTTTTCCGCTGACTTTATGAATGGTGGTGTGATGTGAGAAATATTCCTGTTAATGGCATGTATATGATTAATAATTAAATCTAAACACAAAGACTTGATATCAACATTCGACTCGATTCTTCGCTGAGGAGTATGATTGTAAAGATATGAACTAAACACGGACGAGCACTGATAGTTATCAAATAATAGTGCCTATGTATGAAGGTGCTAATTTTTTAAGCGAACGCGAAAATGGCGATGCAATGCACCTCATTGGCTGCGTAGCGCACATTGTAAGCGCGAATATGCTGTCCCATGACACCACAAGATTTAAAAATTTTAAAACATCTTTTACGACAATAGAAAAAGATAAATATATTTATACATTTATCTTTATGAAAATAGTCAGTATCATTTCAATCCATCCTTGGGTAACAGCTAGTGTGCAATAAGACCGCCCCTTTAATACACAATAACTGTTGCCTGCGGGTCACCCGCGCGTTTATTTTTAATAATTTATACACTCAGGCATAGTGTAGCTTGCTATTGGTGAAATAAATTTGGAATCGGTTCAGTAGTTTCAGAGATTACCCCCTATATACAAATAAACAAATAAAACCTCATTATATTATTGGTTCATCTATACCAAATTTCAATGTTCTCTGTAAGAAAGTTATCAGTAACAGCCAGGAGTTTGGAAGTGTCCAGTAGATTGCAATAAGTTTGCTCCCCATTACATGAGACAGATTTAGGCATCCACGAAAAACAGGTGGAGTACCCGGTGTGCCCAGTACTACAATAGTTAAATGGGATTCGACGTACATATCCATACTAAGTTATACGAAACTGTGAAGTTGTGATTTTTATATTTCTTTGTAAAAGTACCCTTTTATTAGGCGGCAAGATAATAATCAAATGATGGAGTTAGCTAACACATGAATACACCACATAAAACTGACCATGGGAGACACAATCTTGTCTGAAATCAACTCCCATGAACTTCAAAGTTTAATTTTGCATCTTATTAATAGTCATCGGAAAACTCACTATGTAGGGAGTTACAATATTTTAAATTCAACCGGGAGTTCATTACTCTTTAGATTTTGATCGAGGCTCTTGGCAATAAGGCCATTGGCCGTCACAATTATCGCCACAATGATTGCATAGTACACATCCCACATGTCGACAATCTCGTGTGCCAAGTCAGGATACTTAATATGTTTATCTTTCTCGGCTTTTACGAGATTCTCGTCATGCGGAATTGTAACATTAACAATCATCGTGCAGCGCTCTAATCGATCTATTATCACCCCTTTATGGGTCAAAGATACATAAATACTGAAACATGTATTTCTTCATATTGAACCAAATAGGTAAATACCATTTTTCATATATCTAGCTTAAAGAATAACGGATTTGCATACAAACTTTCAACCCCTATTTTACCCCCTTAAGGTTGGACAGTCTAAAATTTGTTCCTTAATGTCCACAGACTAAGTTATAAAAGGTATCTACTGTCAAAATTTCAAGTTTCCAGCCCCAGTGGTTTAGGCTGAGAGTTAATATGTCAGTCGGTCAGTTTCTCTTTCGATATACAAAATATGGATAAGTACGTTAGCTTATTAGCTTCAAATAAGCGTACTTACCAAGGTTTAAAAAAAAGGAAACATGCTTTATTCCATCATTATCTGGTGGATAATAAACCAAACAATAGATACAACAATAAACAACAAAAAATCCTAATGTTTCCCGCAAAAACCATTATGTTCGTTCTTAGGTATATTTTTGAGGAACGGTGGCAACAAGGTTATCACATAATATTTTTTGTACATATTCAAATTCAGAAGAATTTTATTCATATAAACCATTTACGGCCGCTTATTCCTTAGTTCCAAGAAGTTGGGCCTATGGAGAAGAACCGACTAGAAATTCCATAGATACTCTTTTAAAATAATTTAAAAATACTACATACATTGTTGATAGCTACAATAGAATTATGTGGGAATAATGTACTGCTGGTGAAATAATAGATTAAGTAAAATAATAATGATATGCCATTAAATAAGATTGCATGGCAGTAAGGACTGACAAGTCCCACATGGCGGCACCTTTTCACCAGCATGATACATGCATCGGTGGCGCTCAGCTCAACCACATTGCAGGGAAGTTAACGACCCGATACACATCAGCATCAGCTAGACATATTAGTGAGCATGACAGACTCGTACTTCTAAACAACAGGCGGTTACATTAATAAATGTACTAGGCTACATGATACTCACATTAAATGCCGTATTTATTTATAAACTAGTAAGCAATACAAATACTTAATGTTACGGAGCTATACTAATTTTAACAATGTCAACGAATTATATTTATATTTTGATGTCCCAAACTCCCAACGGATGTCAACAATACCGCAATGCCTCAAGACGAAGTTCTTTAACCAGTACATGTTACCAGTGATGACGTATGGAACAGAGACGTAGTCCCTCACAATGGGCCTCATAAGAAAGCTTAAAGTCACGCATTGAGCTGTGGAAAGAAATATGCTTGGTATTTCTCTACGAGATCGAATTGAGGAATTAGGGACTCCGTAGAAGAACTAAAGTTGCCGACATACCTGAAAGGACTAGTAAACTGAAGAGGTAATGGGCCCCACATTGCTCGTAGAAGTGATGGCCTTTGGGGTGAAAAGGTTCTCTAGTGGAGATCGCGCACTGGAATTTGGAGCGTGGGACGGCCTCCAATGAGGTGGACAGACGACCTGGTGAAGGTCGCTGGGAGTCGTTGAATGCGAGCGGCATGCGATCGCTCGTCGTGGAAATCTATGGGGGAGCCTATGTTCGGCAGTGGATGTCCATTGACTGATATGATGATGATGAGTAGGTCATAGATGTCAATACAAGACATTAACATGACAATATTGTAATTATAAATAACAATAATTATAATATTTTCTAAAGTTTACGCGAATAGCATCCATTGAATTTAAATAGCTTACGGAAATATATCGCATTTAATTCATTCATTCTATTCATTCTAATAATACACATAATTAGATATAAAAACTTTTTATTGCTCAAAAATAACATACAAGTAAAACACTTGTATGTCATTTTTCCTTTGACTGATACGATTATGATGATTTTGATGACAAAATTAGGTAGTATTGTAATATAAATAACAATAATTACAATAATATACATATTAATTACGGCTCGCTTAAACGTTTTATGTATTATACATAATTAGACATAAAAGCTTTATATAGCTCAAACATAAAATGAAAATGTTTTATTTGTTGATTTATATTTAGCAAAAGAAATAAATGTCAAATATACATGCTGTGCCAAGGCCGATTAGCATCGAATGTACGGTGGTCGAAGTTGTGGTCGAGTACGTCTACCTCAAACAAACACTCCGGTTGGGTAGACACAACTTTGACAGAGAAGCCGTCAGAAGGATACGTTTAGGCTGGGCAGCATTCGGCAAGCTTTGTCAGATCTTCTCGTCGTTTTGTATTCTGCTAAGTCTGAAAACGAAACTTTTCAACCGGTGCGTCCTACCTGTTATGACCTATGGAGCCGAAACGTGGACACTAACAGCCGGACTAGTCCACAAGTTCAAAGTCACTCTACGGGCTAAGGAACGTGCTATGCTCGGAGTCTCTCTAATGGATAGAATCCGAAACGAGGATATCCGGAAGAGAATCAAAGTGAACGACATAGCACACCGAATCAGCAAGCTGAAATGGCTTCTTTTTTTATTGGCTCCAGTTAATCAAATAATCCTTATCTACCCATTGGTGCCACGCCTTTAATCACATCTCGGAGGGGGAAACGCTCTCTAACGGGGGAAGGCAACTGTAAAGAGGCCACCTCCCCAGGTACCTCTCGGGGGGATTGTAAAGGAATTCTCCCAAAGTGTCGCTATGCGCTGTGCTGAGCACACGGCGGCACGTGACCACATGCATATCGCCGTCTTCCTGAGCGTCGCTCGGTATGAGTACGCAGGTTTCCCAATAGGCGCACTTGTGACCCCCAAGGGCCCCGTCATATAAAGACGACAGGGGGGGCTCAGACGTTTTGGAAACGAGCACCGCGGTGGTTGTTACCCTGGCTCCATGTCCTCCTTCTCGGAGCGGGATCAGCCCTATCCCGATTCTGCTCTGCCACCTCCTTCTGGAGTATGACGCTCTCACAGAAGAAGACCACAGCACTCCAATATGGATAGTAGTAAGTATAATAATAAAACTGAATAAATAATGAAACTGTTTTATTCATTTGCATAATCTTCGTATTCCTAAAATATATCATCTAAAAACCTTGTGCCGTGTGGCTACGAATAGCACCATCTCACCCCGTGGGTGTCGTAAAAGCCTACTAAGGGATTAGACGGAGGATGGGCAGTAGCGTCCTTCGAATACATTAACAACTCAACTGCGATCGCCAACCCGCCTGCCAAGCGTAGCGATTTTGGCAAAGCCCCCCAATGAGCACACAACACACCGATGTCAGTCGTTGTGGTGATCTTTGAGGGAGGCCTGTCTCCTGTAGTGGACTTTATTAGGCCGAAATAATAGAAAAATATATAATAAAACCTTGCTTGTGCTTCCATACACCTAATTAGGCCCAACTAAGAAGATACCACAATTTCGTCATTACATGGGCACAGCAGCCCAATGTCTGGTTGCCCACTAAACAGTTCCAATAATAACCAGCAATCTCTGTCAAAGAGCTGCATGTCTTACCTTAATACCTTTGGGATTTGATCAAATCTCCGTTTTCATCATTTGCCTGCGACATATGTATTAAACTTTATATTTTCTGAACTAGCATTTTTCTATTTCATTAAAATGTTCTTGAATAATGGTGAAACTGACACTTTTTTAAACATTACCGATCCAGTTTACGTCTTATACATCTCACGTGCACATACGCCCAGGCCGAAAAAACTATCTGCTGATCTTACAAATGCATGTATCTGTGCGCACGGGATTCGACCCTGGACAAGTACCACAGGAAATAATCGCTTATCCACTACGCCAACCATAAGTGTATAGAGTTTAAATGGTATACTGTGTATTACGACGATAATTATAATATTAATTAATAAACGAAAAAGCACAAGATCTTTGCTGCTATTATTAGATCGATCGGTAATAATAACCTAATATTTTTAACTAGCTGGAACACCGTGGTTTCACCCGCTGTTTAATTTAAAAGAAATTGGATTCTTTATAAATCATTTAGAGTACTTCGGCATAGACACTTGACATAGAGATATTGGATTTCATGGGTTTTAATTTTTTGTGGGGATCCTAATTACTTTTCTAAAATAAAAGTTTAGTTATTCCTTATAACATCAGCTATCTGCCAGTGAAAGTCCCGTAGAAATTGGTCCAGCCGTTTCGGAGATTAGCAGGAACAAACAGACAAACAGACAAACAGACAGACAGACAGACAGACGGACAGACAAAAAATACGGGTTGCACTCTGGGAGTGCCGACAGAAGTGAAAACTTATTTTGGCGGGTTAGACATTTTTTAGATGGGTACTAGGGTTAACGCGATCCCGACGGCGAAACGCCAAACGGAACGTTTAGCGTCTCGTAACGGTGTCGCGAGTCCAGAGATTTTATCTCATCTAAAAATATGCGTACCGCGCTAAAAGAAGTTTTCACTTCAAAAAAGTTTATTTTGAAGGTACCGTATATACTTCATATGCATTTAGTAAAAAGTTGTTATTTTGATATTACAAACAGACACCATAATTTAATTTGTTTGTATTGATAATTTGTGTGCTGATGCTAGTGTTTTGTATTTAATTTAACTGGTTTGGCGGTACGTGTTTTTATACGGCCTTTTTTGTTCTAGTTCGAAATGAAAAACTTATTTTTATGAACCATAATTATTGTTTTTGATTACGTAATAAAACGTGCCGACTTCAAACAACTTGTCGTTACGTATGTTGATTGAAATTTATGGCTGATTTCCAGAAGCGTTATTGAGATAAATAATATTTTTGACGATTTTATTCCTAACGAGGGAATGAATTTGCGTCGGTACCTTAATAACAGGCATTTCTACGTTTCTCATTACCTAAACGCTTGTTTTGATATTTTTGGCAAAAATGTCGCCCCCCAGGCACTTCTCGGGGTGGATTGTAAAGGATCTCCCCAAGCCTCGCTGTGCACTGTGCTGCGCACGAATGGGTTTCCACCTAGTGTTATTTGAACTGAGGGTTTCCGTGCTTCGGAGGGCATGTAAGTACGTCGGTCCCGGTTGTTATCAAGCCAAGTATTTGGGTGGCTTGAACAACTCTCCCATAAGGTTGACCACTAACGAAAAGGAAAAGAAAAATAAGAGTTTATTACTAGTTTGCATGTAACACGCAGTAGATTTGCACTACTGCAGAATGTTTAGCAGTGGAGTTGACGATCTGTTAAGAATATTACTGCTAGCTTTGTGGTCCACTTCTCCGAATATCGGAAATAAACCATTATTATTAGATTTTATATTAATTTATAAATTCAATATCATCAGAAAATCCCAGAATCTATGAAAAAATTAATACAGCTCGAACACGTACAGCAAATTTGTTCCACTATGCGTAAAATCGTGACGAATAACGATAAAGTTTATACACAAGTTCCGAGTACGATAAACCAGTTTGACTCTGTCTCAGGAGATGAGAGCCAATGTCCTAGGTGGTATATATATCAAACATTCGATCCAACATCATACCATAGACGCACAGTGATCGTAAACAGGAGCTCTTGTCAATACCACGTCCTTTTTATAAGTAAGTTCTATTTAATACTGGCCTTAAATTAACGTCTGTAGATCGAGGGAACTTTAATTTATCTATTATATTTATAAGTAGAAATTTAAATCGGTACGGGTGATATAGATATGCAAGATTGTTTGAGTAAGGGTCCAAATTCTGTTTGTCCCTCTAACTACGGAATCTGAAATCTGTGTCCGACATGAACTTGATAGTTTTTTGTGATTTATATAATAAAGTTCACTGAAAGCCTGCGCTGCCTGCAGGCCCTTTTACTTATTATCTCAACAATGCGTTTTAAAAACAAATTTGGTGAGGTCGTTTACTCGCCGAATTTGTATCTGAATACAAATAATTATGCATTATATTTTGGCTTCGAAAGGCTTAACTTGCTGAAGTGTATAAAGCCACATAACGTTGAGTTGCGAAATATTCATAAATAGTTTGTTTTTATGTAAAAAAAATATCGTTTTTTGCATTTGGTAGGTATTCTACTTATTAAAAATAAAATAAATGAAAACATTACTGCCTTTATGAGCCCGACTCCTAAAATACGAGCAGGTCTCAGTTTAGGAGTCAGTGTATTACTATTACATTAATCTACTATATAACCATCTTGTCGTGGTAACTAAATATTATATTTTTGTATATTCCAATGTTGTACTTTAAAGAAATAAATTATTATCTTATCTTATTTAATCACGTAAATCTGTTAGGATATAAGATATCTAGGTTCTTAAAATAACATGGTAAATTTTTCAATATTGTGCGTACAAACTTACGTTTGCGGTTGGAATGTATGGGAAAATACGTTTTTCAACTTTGTTCCAATAACTTCCCGTTATTGGTACAAGACCAAATCCAACAATAGACAGTATATTCAGCATTTTCGGAACCCTCTCCACGCGAGTTCTACTCGCACTTGACTGGTTATTTTTAGTAATTAAACGTTCCTTTAAAAGGCTCATTGAACGAGTTCCAAGGATCCTCTTACATACTTCCTAGATGATTACTAACACCAATACTACAATACTGATTAACCAAAACCTTCTTCACGTACTTAGATTACCCAAAATGAAAGCCGTGTTCGTCCTGTGTGTACTCGTGGCAGCCGTCAGCGCTCGTCCCGATGGGGAATACACACATAGATATGACGACGTGAATCTCCACGAGATCCTGGAAAACAAGAAACTTCTGGGTCCCTACGTCCAGTGTTTACTTGGCCTGGGCAAATGTACGCCTGAAGGCAAGGAGCTGAAATGTAAGTATTGGTACTCAATACATACTTTACTTAGAAGTCAATCCGATTGCTAAACGTATAAAATTATACGGGACCATCCGTCTCTTATTGGAAGAGTCTGGCTAGGAAAGTACCACCGCAGTACCAAATATTCTTCCGCCAAGCAGTAGTGTTTAAATATCTTTTCTGGTTTGAAGGGCACTGTAGGTGATATATTACTGGACAGCATTACAGTTGTTACGGGTAGGAGTTACGAGTTTGCATAATAGATAAATATAATTATGTAAGTAGGTTTATTCTCTTGCCGTGTGGTTCCGGCTAAGAATACCACCACCCCATCTCAACCCGTGGGTGTCGTAAAAGGCCACTATAGGATTAACCAGAGGATGGGCAGCAGCATCCTTCGATTACATTTATAACTCAACTGCGATTGCCAAGCGTGGCGATTATGGCAAAAACCCCCAATGAGAACACAACACGAACCCATACCGGTCGTTGTGCCAATCTTTGCGGGATGCTTCTGTCCATCAGTGGACGATTTTTTAGGGTGAAATAATGATGATGATAATGATGATCTTCTCTCATAAATATTCGTTTAACCTGCCTAAGAGGAAGTTCGTGTTCGGCAGTGGACGATAACGGGTTAAAATTAAAAATATTAAAGCTACAAGGGGTGTAGGATAAAGTTCTGCCCACCACTGTATTTGAAGACGACGTAAAATAGAGAAAGAACTGGATTACTCTTTAGCGCCAGCGCGGCGTACTATGAACTTCATGGTTGCGTAATTATGCCATTTGAAAGATAAGCAATCATTTTACCGATGTCATTAAAGTAAACTATGCTGCCTGGTAACAGCGTTTTTTCTCAAAGCTGTAAACGGTCAACTTGTTATTTTCTATCTAATTATTTTTCAAATATTAGAATTGGTCAGATTGTATTGCTTTGAAGTTGCATCTCTCTTTGTTAACTGAAGAACGTGGTCTTTTAATATTCATAGATTAAAAAGAAAAGTAAACCAACGCATTGAATAAAAAAGCAACGTTCTACTACGGTTTACCTGCATCTGTCTTCATTATGCATTTATATTCACAGCTCACATACAGGAAGCTCTAGAAAACGGCTGCGCCAAGTGCACGGAAAAACAGCGCGACGGAACTCGCATCGTTATTGGGCATTTGATCAACAAAGAAGCCGAGTACTGGAAACAGCTCACCGCCAAGTATGACAGCCAGGGCAAGTACACCTCCAAGTACGAGGCCGAACTCAGAACTGTAGCCGCCTAAGTTATAAGATGTTTTATTAAAGTAGGTACGAAACAAGTCTCCACTTTTGTGTTTGAATGGATTGTGTAAATAAATTTTGTGATAAGACTACCATTTCGTTTTTGTTCTTTAATTAGACCTTACTACAAGTTTGATCTGGTAAATTTGCATAATAGATTCTATAATGTGATTACGAAGTTGTGATATACTTCGATGAAATAGCCAAGGCAATGTACGAGGATGCCAAGGCAATCATGTGTACTGATGAGGCCCGTCTTAACGTTATTGTGGGGAACTTGCGAGTTGTGCAAAAAGTGCGAGTACGCGGCAAAACGAAGCAAAGCTTCTGTTAAGCGAAATATTACATTTCAAAGATAGCCAAACTGGGTTTTCTAATAGCTACCATACTTTTATCTATTAAAAAAACAGCTGAAATGCTTAAAGTTGTTACTGTCTTTTTTATAATATTGTACGTTCTTGTGTACCCAAAGTAGGAAATAAAACTTATTTTTAGTGCGCACGAAATTCTCGTAACCTTCCTTGTGTGTGCCTTACTCTTACCGGCTAAAACAACTTGGGCGGGATTTTCGACACCGAAGCTGGGCTCCATCCGGTGACTCCATCTGATCCCGCCCCCGCACACGCTACACCCATAGATAAAAACACACGCACACTTCGCGCAATCTTTTTATATATCATGCCACAAGACGGCCTTCTTCTAAGGCTGTCTACTTAAAACTTCAGTGCCTTAGATTCCTATAACACTGTAAAGTAATATATTTATAAGTTACTGAAATAAACACTTTTGTATTTGTATATTATTTTATATATAGTCGAGAAATCCACTTGGACATCGTTCGGCCTGGGGAAAATGGGGGTGTCGGACTCTTAGCGGCTAAAACATGACGCCGTTCTTTCGACTTAGCTAGCGCCGAAGACACGGGTTTCACTATCGCATTTATCGCGACTCAGTCTGTTGGGACTTTATGTGTGGCCTAGTCAGACACATAATCCTTTAGAATGTAATTTGATTCGAAACCCATATTTGTATTTTTCTTCTTACTTGTGGTATAAGACGAAGGTTGAAATCCAAAGCGTACTTTGACTTTACTCAGACTTTACTTTCGTTAGGTCAAAGTTGATCTCCGAGTCAAGAGGATAGTGGGTGCATTACACCGGCTGCTGGCCAATCTCGGGGGACCGAGCGAGGAAGTTCGCCCTCTCTACAGGGCGCCTGTATAGTCATCCCAGCTGTCAGGTGTCAAGCGCTGCAAAACCAAACTTCACGGTCTGCAGCGCAGAGTGGCTATACGGATCGCACGGGCATAAAGGCCTGGCAGGCTTTCTGCCTTTCGACATCCAGGCGGAGCGATGATGATGCGTGGGTCTATGAGCAGATATGCTCCCTCCGCAACAGTGGTGAAAGCGTGCCTTCACAGGCATATGACAGACTGAGGCGGCTGGCTTGACGACGCACACTCGAGATGTGGCGACATAGCCTATAGTTGCAGTTCGTGACCAAGCGCGTCGTCGAGGCCATCCTTCCGCTCTTCGTAGCCTGGCTCAGAAGGAGCGAGCGCGTCACCTACTGCCTGTCGCAGGTGTTCATTGGTCACGGTTGTTGCGGTGCGCACCTGCACCGGATAAGATGTGAGGTGACGGCATGGTTCCAAAATTGGAGTGAAGTGGTCTCCTTCTGCGAGAGCATCATGCTCCAGAAGGAGACTGCAGAGTGGGATCGAGAGAGGACCGATCCTGCACGGAGAAGGATGAGATGGCGCCGGGGTAACAACCACCCCGGCACACAGGTCCAACATGTCTGAGCTACATGGTGTCTCCCCTATAGAGTCAATGCGATTGCCATAATCACCACACTTGGCAAAATGGGTTGGCAATTACAGTTAAGTTATAAATGTACTCGAAGGATGCTGCAGCCCATGCTCCGCCTATTCACATAGTCGCCTTTTACGAGACGCATGGGATGAGATGGGGTGGTGATATTCTTAGCCGGCACCACACGGCATTAGATGAGGATCCTCGAAGCGACAAAATCGTGCCTCAGAAGGGCAATCCTTTTGAAACTTCATTTGGATTTTAATTAACTTTTCAATGCTAACACGGCTACATATCAAGCTATACATTTCCAGTATTAGCTGATGTCATATTGTATAGACTAACTGTACAATGAGAAGTCAAGTTGTACTGGAATGCTACTTGATATGTAGCCGAGTGTGGGTGGTGTTAAGATCAAGTACTATATCTTTCTGGATAATTACTGTATTGAGATTACTTAAAAAGTGTGTGTGACAGCTCCGACGCACGACTGGAGTTTACTCCGTAAGTACAATTATCTCAGTAATTAATAGGCAGCGAGGGTTAAAAAATAAAAAGCACGGATGTTTATTTGTACGATATATATCATATATAAAAATGAATTATATTTATTATAGAATATACCTAACAATTTTTCATGTTGCCCAGTGGAAATTGTTCATGAACTTCCTTTGTGCCCACAGCACGCAAATTCCCCAATCTACGCATCCGCGAACCCAGTGTTCCCCCACCTTATAGCAACGGCAGGGGGTTTCAGGCGTATGGGAATTAGGCACCAGAGCGGTTGTTACCCCGGCGCCGTCTCCTCCTACTTCGAGCGGGATCGGCCCTCTCCTGATCCCGCTCTGAGAATATACCTACCATTTTTTTATTTATTGTTGCCCAGTGGAAATTTTTCATGAACTTCCTTCGCCCCGGGGAAGGGCGAAGGGGTATCACGGCGGACCCATTTTTTTTTTATTGGTGCCGAGTGGAAATTCATACCGGCTAAAACCACTGGAGCGGTCATCTTCGGCACCTAAGGGAGGCTCCAGGTCCTCGTATGATCACACTAGAGCCGCCCACTGGTGCCACGCCTATAGGCACATCTCTGAGAGGGTGACTGTAAAGCGGTCACCCCCTCGGGGGGATTGTAAAGGATCCCCTAAAGCGTCCCACGGTAGCACGTGACCACATGCGTGCTACCGTCTTCTCTTGGGTGGCTTGGTGTGGGCACGCAAATTCCCCAATCTACGCATCCGCGAACCCAGCGTTCCCCCCACCTTATAGCAACGGCAGGGGGTTTCAGGCGTATGGGAATTAGGCACCAGAGCGGTTATTACCCCGGCGCCGTCTCCTCCTGCTTCGAGCGGGATCGGCCCTCTCCTGATCCCTCTCTGAGAATATACCTACCTAGTAACTGCATCCACATATTCTTCGGATTTTCTTCCACCGTCACTTAAGCTAGATTTTATATTTATTTATTAATTTAATCACTCCACTGCTTATTAATATAATTAATAAATTATTTGCTCCTCATAAATTTGTCATATATAAATCGATTCTTAAGCAGTAAAATCCAATACTACTATGTTAGCAACTTTAATTCTTCTACGGATCTCCTCATTCTTGGTTCGATCTCGTAGAGAAAAGCCAAGCACAGCTCTCTTGGTTCATATGATTAATGAATCTTGAGTATAATAGCACAGAATTCGACAGAAGGTTGTATATAAGCAGCATTCATGGCGCTTATGGCTAGTTACACTCATTCATCGGTATACAATCGGTGAGGTTAGGCAACCCTTCGTGTGGTCAGCCTATGGATGGGTAACCGTATAATGGTATCTGAACTGAGTACCGGTTTTTGTCATTAGACCAGTCGTTAAGACAAGTCAAAGGCCTGTGGCGGCTTGAATATGGACGAAACCAGGCTGGCCACTAAACAAACGAAGGAAATAATGAAAATACTATGTATAATTATAAACATATTTTGACTTTTTAATAACTAGTAAAATTAAATACTTAGTTACTTGAATGAATACGGTCTCGTGTTCGTAGAGCGGTAAAAAAACGATTGGGCGGCATGAAAATATTCTGCAAACATTTTGAAAAATATATGTACATCTTAGGCGAAATGTCTAACCTAAGATCTTGTATGCTGAGAGATCTTTAGAAAAAGTACGCTGTATAGATATCAAGCGTACTTAATCTTTGCCCAAACATACGTCAAATTTTGCTCTAAGTATTAAAATTTGATTTGGTATTTATAGGTCTTTAACGTTAAAATTAAGCTAAGCATAAGATAATACAAACGAAGTCCGAATACAAATTATTATTTGGTTCCATGCATTATCTGCTAAATTTTTTATTAATAACATTTAACAATTGCAATACTTAAAAGTCAAGTCGTATCTAACATTCTTCTAATAAGGGGTTTTGAACATATGTTCAGTTATGTAAATACCTACAATAAATATGAACCAATCGTTAAAGTACGGGAAGTACTTAGTCTTTTGGCAGGTGGCAATAAGGTTCGCGTTTTTAACGATTGGGTCATGCCAGTTTTGGATGTAGTGCTTTGGCATACTCAAGTGGAGTTAGATGGAACTTGATGTCCTGGACACACCGGTTCATGCACTGCTTACTGCAAATCCGGTGCACCACCCTTGATCTTCAGTAATTAGGCCGTACAACTGTACATCTCAAGGAAGTGTGAAGGTCGAGGCTTTTTAAATGCTAAGACTCTCCCCACAACCGCGAGGTGTGTAGTCTCAAGGAGTATTTCCTTAATGCCCCTACCGGCATGCTCCAAGATGTCGAGACAGTAAAAGGACTAACTCCGCTCGGTTTGGCCAAAGAGAACTGACCCACCTAGTGTTATTTGAACTGAGCGTTTCCGTCATTCAGAGGGCACCCAAATACGTCGGTACCAGTTTTTGTCATTCCAAGTCGGGGCTTTTGAGTGACTTGAAGCACTACTACTGAGCTTAGCATCACCGCAGAATGTTTAGCAGTGCAGTTGACGATGAGTTTAGAACATTGGTGCTAGCTTTGGACGGCACGGTTGGTGCAGTGGCTGATACAGTCGGCTGCTGCGCTCTTGGTCGCGGGTTCCATTCCCGCACAGAACAAATATTTGTGCGATCTGCAGGTAGTTGTACCGGGTCTGGGTGGATAGGGTGTGGAATTTGTGTCTGTAACTGTTCTGCACATACGAAACAGGAGATATCCTGGAGTGAGGCAACGTTTTTAAAAAACAATAATATGGTCCACTTCTCGGAATATCGGCAAAAGCCGTTATTCTTAGATTTCATATTTATTTATAAATTCAATGTCATCAAAAAATCCCAAGAATCTATAAATAATTCAATACAACCCGAACACGCAAGGCAAATTTGTTCCACTATGCGTAAAATCGTGACGTTCATAAAGTTTATACACAAGTTCCGAGTACGATAAACCAGTTTGACTCTGTCTCAGGAGATGAGAGCCAATGTCCTAGGTGGTATATATATCAAACATTCGATCCAACATAATACCATAGACGCACAGTGATCGTCAAGGAGCTCTTGTCAAGTCCACGTTATTTTTATATATAAGTAAGTTCTTTGTTAATACTGGCAAAAAATTAACATATGTAGATCGAGGGAACTTAATCTATTAGATAATGAGAAATTTAAATCAGTACGGGTGATATAGATAGATACACAAGGATAATTGTTTGAAATGAGGGTCTAAGTTCTGTTTATCCCTTTAACAAGGGATACTGAAATCTGTGTGCGACATGAACTTGATAGCTTCTTGTGATTTATATAATAAAGTTCACTGAAAGCCAACGCTGGCTGCAGACTCTCTTACTTATTATCTCAACAATACATTTTTAAAACAAACTTGGTGAGGTCGTGTACTTGCCATATTTGTATTCAGTAATTCTGCATTATATTTTGGTTTCAAAAGGATTAACTTGCTGAAGTGGATCTAGCCACATATCGTAGAGTTGGAAACATGTTAAATGCCGTCATAAATAGTTTGTTTTTAAGTAAACTTTTTTATTGTATTTTGCATTTGGTACTACTACTTACATTAGCATACTACTTATTAAAAATAACATAAATGAAAATATTTCTGCCTGTATGAGCCACTTAGTCACGCAAATCTGTTAGGATCTAGTTTTTACTCTTACTGCATACTCTGCTAAATACTACTTTTTTAATAATTAAACGTTCCTTTAAAAGGCTCGATGAACGAGTTCCAAGGATCCTCTTACATACTTACTAGGTGACTACTAACACCAATAGACTGATTAACCAATACCTTCTTCACGTTTTTAGATTACCCAAAATGAAAGCCGTGTTCGTCTTGTGTGTACTCGTAGCAGCCGTCAGCGCTCGTCCCGATGGGGAATACACACATAGATATGACGACGTGAACCTCGACGAGATCCTGGAGAACAAGAAACTTCTGGGTCCCTACGTCCAGTGTTTACTTGGCCTGGGCAAATGTACGCCTGAAGGCAAGGAGCTGAAATGTGAGTATGAATTTGCATAATAGATAAATATAATTATGTAGGTGTATATTCTCTCACGAATATTCGTTTAACCTGTCCAAGAGGAAGTTCATGTTCGGCACTGGACGATAACGGGTTGAAATTAAAAATATTAAAATTCCCTTTGTAGAAAATGTTCTGTTCACCGCTATACTGGTAGGGTAACGTAACGCCAGCGCAGCGTATTATGTACTTCATGATTGTATAATTATGCCATTTGAAAGATAGGGAATAATTTAACCGACGTAGTTAAAGTATATTATTCTGGCTGGTAACAGCGCCTCAAAGCTGTAAACGGTTAACTTGTCATCTTTTATTTAAAGATTTGCATTTATTAAATTATTTGATCAAAAGTTGCGTCTCTCTTGGTGTCTGCATGTCGTCTTTTAATATTCATTAAATAAAACGTAAAGTAAACCAACGCAATGAATATAAAAGCTACGTTCTACTACCGGTTACCTGCATCTGTCTTCATTATGCATTTACATTCACAGCTCACATACAAGAAGCCCTAGAAAACGACTGCGGCAAGTGCACGAAAAAGCAGCGCGACGGAACTCGCCGCGTTATCGGGCATTTGATCAACAAAGAAGCCGAGTACTGGAAACAGCTCACCGCCAAGTACGACAGCCAGGGCAAGTACACCTCCAAGTACGAGGCCGAACTCAGAACTGTAGCCGCCTAAGTTATAAGATGTTTTATTAAAGTAGGTACGAAACAAGTCTCCACTTTTGTGTTTGAATGGATCGTGTAAATAAACTTTGTGATAAGACTACTCCATTTTGTTTTTGTTCTTTAATTAGACCTCACTACAACTTTGATCTGGTAATCTATTATTTTTATACTTTTTAGCTAGCGTAGTATCTTTGCATGTGGTAAACAAATATCAGAATAATCAGTTCATAAGAATTCCTTGCTGTGGAATTACTATATTTATTTATTTATATTATCAAGAGCATATTCTCTATGAACCATTGTAGTCGTTTGTAACTTTAACATTTTGCATAATAGATTCTATAATGTGATTAATTGATTACGAAGCTGTGATATATGTACTTCGATGAGATAGGCGAGGCAATGTACGAGTATGCTAAGGCAATCATGTGTACTAATGAGGCCCGTCTTAACGTTATTATTAGGAATTACATTTTAAAGACAGCCAAACTGGATTTTCTAAATGTTTTATAGCTACTAGCTACCAAACTTTTACCTATTACAAAAACAGGTGAAATGCTTAAAGTTCTTATTGCTGAACAACCAAAGTAGGAAATAAAACTTATTTGTACTGCGTACGAAATCCTCGTGGCCTTCCCCCGGTTTGGGAAAGGGCAGAGGAGTATGCCTCACTCTTATCGGCCTTATTTTTTTGACCAGCGAGGATTCCTTCGAGGGAATCATCCGGTTTGCTGGCTTTCCGTGGCCAAAATCTACGCTCTGGGTCTGCGCATAGCGCCTCAAAAAAACCGAGGCGCTATAGTTTCACAAACTGGGTGACGCGCCAATCGGGTCGGGCTGGTACATTGAAGTGCTGCAGCTACAGTGTCCTACGAGGCGGCAACTATTCTGGCGCGCTTTTCGCCTTTTGATATGCTGTTGGAGATGGATGCGTGGGTCTACGATCGTTCGTTGAAAGTCGTTGCGGCCGTCCTGCCACTCTTTAGAGCCTGAGTCAGAAGGAGGAAACGCGTCACCTACCATCTGACGCAGGTGTTCACCGGGTACGGTTGTTTCAGTGCATAGGTGCACAGGACAGGACGCGAGGCCACGACAAAATGCCACTATTGTGATAGCGACCAGGATACCGCACAGCATAAGCTCGAGGCGTGCCCTGCGTGGGCGGCTGAGTGGTGAATCCTGGTCGATAGGATCTTTTGGCAGAGCATTCTTTCTGTGAGAGCAGCATGCTCCAGAAGGAGCCTGGAAAGCGGGATCGAGAGAGGGCCGATCCTGCATGGAGAAGGATGGGATGGCGCCGGGGTAATAACTACCCTGGTGCCCAGGTTCAACACCCCTAAGCCCCTTGTCGTCGCTATATGCCGGGGGCGTGAGGGGTCGCGGGTGCACAGACTGGGGAATCTGCGGGCCCATACCGAGAGACCCACGAGGAGACGGTGGCGCGCATGTGGTCACGTGCCACCGTAGGCGCAACACAGTACAGTGCACATTAAGGCTTTGGGGGGATCGTTTACAATCTCCCCGGGGAGGGTGACCGCTTTTCAGTCTTGGTACCAGTGGGCGGCTCTAGTGTGAACATACCAGGTCCTGGAGCCCCCTCTTCCCCTGCCGAAGATGACCGCCCCAATGGTTTTAGCCGGTAGGAGTCCAGTATGGCCCTTTACCCTTCCCCAGGGCTGAGGAAATTCATGCAAAATTGCCACTGGGACTCATAAAAAGGATAGCCCTTCTGAGGCACAATCTCGTCTCCTCGAGGACCCTTATTAATACTGTGTAGTGTCGACTAGGAATACCACCACCCCATCTCATTCCTTGGGTGTTGCAAAAGGTGACTTATTATGGATTAGCCGGAGGATGGGCAGCAGCATCCTTCAAGTACATAACTCAACTGCGATTGCCAACCCATCTGCCAAGCGTGATCACATAATACAAACCCATACCGGTCGTTGCGGCAATCTTTGGGGGAGGCTTTTGTCTAACGGTGGATGTTTTTCGGCTGAATTGATGATAATCATGAACCCTTCTTGATAAGAATCTAAAGAGAATAAAAAAGAAATAGATATTAATAAAATAACTATAAATATTATTTAATAATAAATATTAAAATTAGTCACTTGCATCATAACTTATTAACTGTTTAATTAAAAATCTATTGTGTCTCGCCGGCTGCCGGCAGTTGACAGGCAAGAGGTTATATAATACCGCACGTGTAAGCTTTCGTATTGTTCTGCTTGAACAATGTTGTTTCTTGTGTAAGCTATTTATAGCTCTTGATTGCCTTTGGATGAATAATCGTGCACGATCTGTGTATCGGGTATTTGTCTATTGAACTCAGTGTTATTTATTTATTCGAATGTAAATAAATATGTAAGTACGATTAGCTTTTTAGTCTAACTTTAGCTTTCCATCGATAAATTTTAACATTAGTACCTCTGCCCTAAGATGTTTTTATAAGTGTTGCATTGCCCGCGCTCTACGATGGTCACATGAAAGCAAGTTATTGCCCGGAGTTCACTTGTGCCTCACCGACGTCGCGGAGGCCTATCGCCTCGTCACCTTCCCGTTCAAGTTAGCACTTCTCCCTCCGTCTCTTGCTCGCGCCGGCCCGTGCCGAGCTTGTAGTTTTAAATGTCTCCTAATACATTGTAAATAATACCGATCCAGCTGTCCCCAAATCAATAGCTTGTTATCTCCAGCAACGCTCTAAGCCGAGGTCCGTGTCCCGCAGGGGCCGCCCTTAGCACAAGTTGCTTAGTTTTTAATATTAATTTTAAGCCTGGCTGGAGGCCTCTTTTCGCTTCACCAGAAACGAGCGGTTAAGCAACAACACAAAACAACGTCTCAGAAGTGTATGCGAGAAGCCCAACAATAATAATGGTAAAAAAAGTAGTTTACTTAGTCGCGCACCAACCAGTGTCGAGGCTCGCGTGAATCATAAGCGTAATTCAATTACATATTACAGTTTTATTTCATAAATAAATAAATGAATACGTAAATCGATATTGTAAATAAAAAGTTGTATTTTGTTTTGTTTTTTATTGCACGGTCTATGGTGGCCGGCGCGCCGTTTTGTAGTGGAATAATGTTCGTGTATGGCGCGTCTATATGTAAAATGTCATTGACCTCTACCTATTTTATGTGTTATGGTTATGCTTTATGTCGTAATTGCTTGATATTTAGCATGAATTGCAAAATCTTTATCAAATATCCATAGTTTTTCAAACAAGTTTCTGACAATAGAATAATTAATATGGTTTAATTGTCACTCAAATGTCATCATTACATATTGTAACCTAACCTAACCAATACACTCTGTGTGTACATAAAATATAAAATAAATAATTCCAACATACAATACGTGATATTCTTGGAAGATTGATTTTTTTAAACTTTTTTCTTCATTAGTGTGACTCTTCTGTAAAGGTATTAAAAGTTGAAGGTTTTCCAAGCTTATTTATAAACCTGTCGAGAGTTGCTATGAAAGGAAAAAATATCACTAGAAGTTTCCAAGTAAGTAGGTACTTTATTTGGAAGTGAGTTCGTTTCTTGGAACTTCTTAGGATGTTTATTTTTAAATTTGATACTAATTTAAAATTATCATTCTTATTCTTTTCTTTTTATATCCTTATCTTTTAAGCTTATGCTGCACTGTACTTCCTATTTTTAGTTACATTTTGTCGTATACACTTGAGATAGGCACTAGCATTTCTAATATTCATTCCTTTCATCATTATAATGCCTTTTAATGCATTATTTGTTAATATATTACGTTTCTTTTCTGATTTTTCCGTGTGATATCCTTCGTAGAATAGACCGCCCTCTTTCTCCGCTCACTCATTTGTGTTGCAAAAGGTGACTAAGGAATGGGTCAAGGTTATGAGCAGCAGCATCTACCGTGTCCTAATAACAACATACTGCAATACCAATCCGCCTGCCAAGCGTGGTGATATATGGCAATAACCGCTCAATGTAGTGTTTATGGGAGGCCTATGTGCAGCAGTGGACGTTTACGTGCAGATCAAGTTTGTTTGTGTGTGTTAATACATTTTCATTGTTTAGCCAAAGTGACACAGAATATCAGATAATATCAGGTATGATAGTTGTCAAACAGAAGCCTATCTTTGAGAGCATAACTTCTCACAACTCAGGCCTCGGGGGTCGCGAACGTGCAGGGAGAGGACTCACTCACTCCTACTGAGTGACCCGTGCCCTTGAGCCCAGCTTCGGCGCCGATGATCACCGCCCAAGTTGTTTTTGCCGGTAAGAGTAAGGCATACTCCTCTGCCCTTTCCCAGGGCGGGGGAAGGCCACGGGGATTTCGTGCGTAGTACAAATTAGTTTTATTTCGTACCTTGGGTGTTCAGCAATAAGAACTTCAAGCATTTCACTTATTTTTGTAATAGGTAAAAGTTTGGTAGCTAGTAGCTATAAAACATTGCCAAAAACCAGTTTATCTGTCTTTAAAATATAATATTTCACTTTATTGAAGCCTCTTGCTTGGTTTTGCGGCGTACTCCACTTTGACATGAAAGTTCCCCATCATAACGTTAAGACGGGCCTCATTAGTATGTGTACTAATGATACACATGATTGCCTTAGCATACTCGTACATTACCTCGCCTATCTCATCGAAGTACATGTATCACAGCTTCGTAATCACATTATAGAATCTATTATGCAAAATATTAAAGTTACAAACGACTAAAATGGTTCATAGAGAATATGCTCTTGATAATATAAATAAATAAATATAGTAATTCCACATCAAGGAATTCTTGTGAACTGATTATTCTGATATTTGTATACCACATGCAAAGATACTACGCTAGCTACAAAGTATAAAAATAATAGATTACCAGATCAAACTTGTAGTTAGGTCTAATTAAAGAATAAAAACGAAATAGAGTAGTCTTATCACAAAATTTATTTACACAATCCATTCAAACACAAAAATGGAGAATTGTATCGCTCCTACTTTAGTTGATCATCTTCTAACTTAGGCGGCTACAGTTCTGAGTTCGGCCTCGTACTTGGAGGTGTACTTGCCCTGGCTGTCGTACTTGGCGGTGAGCTGTTTCCAGTACTCGGCTTCTTTGTTGATCAAATGCCCGATAACGCGGCGAGTTCCGTCGCGCTGCTTTTTCGTGCACTTGCCGCAGCCGTTTTCTAGGGCTTCTTGTATGTGAGCTGTGAATATAGATGCATAATGAAGACAGATGCAGTTAACCGGTAGTAGAGCGTAGGTTTTATATTCAATGCGTTAGTTTACTTTACGTTTTATTTAATGAATATTAAAAGACCACATTCAGACACAAAGAGCGACGCAACTTTAGATCAAATAATTTAATCAATGCAAATCTTTAAATAAAAGATGACAAGTTAACCGTTTACAGCTTTGAGGCGCTGTTACCAGCCAGAATAATATACTTTAACTACGTCAGTAAAATTATTCCCTATCTTTCAAATGGCATAATTATACAATCATGAAGTACATAATACGCTGCGCTGGCGTCACGTTACCCTACCAGTATAGCGGTGAACAGAACATTTTCTACAAAGGGAATTTTAATGCTTTTAATTTCAACCCGTTATCGTCCATTGCCGAACATGAACTTCCTCTTGGACAGGTTAAACGAATATTCGTGAGAGAATATACACCTACATAATTATATTTATCTATTATGCAAATTCATACTCACATTTCAGCTCCTTGCCTTCAGGCGTACATTTGCCCAGGCCAAGTAAACACTGGACGTAGGGACCCAGAAGTTTCTTGTTCTCCAGGATCTCGTCGAGGTTCACGTCGTCATATCTATGTGTGTATTCCCCATCGGGACGAGCGCTGACGGCTGCTACGAGTACACACAAGACGAACACGGCTTTCATTTTGGGTAATCTAAAAACGTGAAGAAGGTATTGGTTAATCAGTCTATTGGTGTTAGTAGTCACCTAGTAAGTACGTAAGAGGATCCTTGGAACTCGTTCATCGAGCCTTTTAAAGGAACGTTTAATTATTAAAAAAGTATTATTTAGCAGAGTATGTAGTAAGAGTAAAAACTAGATCCTAACAGATTTGCGTGACTAAGTGGCTCATACAGGCAGTAACATTTTCATTTATTTTATTTTTAATAAGTAGTATACCTACCAAATGCAAAATACAATAAAAGAAGTTTACTTAAAAACAAGCTATTTATGACGGAATTTAACATGTTTCCAACTGTACGATATGTGGCTATATCCACTTCAGCAAGTTAATCCTTTTGAAACCAAACTTGAATGCAGAATTACTGAAATAAAAATTTGGCGAGTAGACGACCTCACCAAGTTTGTTTTAAAAATGCATTGTTGAGATAATAAGTAAGAGAGTCTGCAGCCAGCGTTGGCTTTCAGTGAACTTTATTATATAAATCACAAGAAGCTATCAAGTTCATGTCGCACACAGATTTCAGTATCCCTTGTTAAAGTGATAAACAGAACTTAGACCCTCATTTCAAACAATTATCCTTGTGTATCTATCTATATCACCCGTACTGATTTAAATTTCCCCTTTATCTAATAGAAAAAGTTCCCTCGATCTATAGACGATAATTTTATGCCAGTATTAAAAAGAACTTACTTATAAAAATAAAGTGGAATTGACAAGAGCTCCTGTTGAAGATCACTGTGCGTCTATGGTGTTATGTTGGATCGAATGTTTGATATATATACCACCAAGGACATTGGCTCTCATCTCCTGAGACAGAGTCAAACTGGTTTATCGTACTCGGAACTTGTGTATAAACTTTATGAACGTCACGGTTTTACGCATAGGGAAATTTTTATCCAAGATTTGCCTTGCGTGTTCGGGCTGTATTGAATTATTTATAGATTCCTGGGATTTTTTGATGACATTGAATTTATAAATAATAATTAAATCTAAGAATAACGGCTTTTTCCGATATTCTGAGAAGTGGACCATATTGTTATTATTATTGTTTTTTTAAAAACGTTGCCCGACACTAGGATATCTGCTGTGTCGTATGTGCAGAACAGACAAAAACTCCACACGCTGTCCACTCAGACCCGGAACAACTACCTGCAGAGCGCACAAATATTTGTTCTTTGCGGGAATCGAACTCGCGACCAGAAGCGCAGTAGCCGAATGTATCAGCCACTGCACCAACCGTGCCGTCCAAAGCTAGCACCAATGTTCTTAACTCATCATCAACTGCACTGCTAAATATTCTGCGGTTATGTAAAACTCAGTAGTAGTGCTTCAAGCCGCCCAAAAGCCTCCGACTTGGAATGACAACAACTGGGACCGACGTATTTGCGTGCCCTCTGAATCACGGAAACGCTCAGTTCAAATAACACTAGGCGGGTCAGTTCTCTTTGGCCAAACCGAGCGGGGTTAATCCTTTGTCTACTGTCACGACATCTTGGAGCATCCCCCTATCGGCATGAAGGAAATACTCCTTGAGACTACACACCTCGCGGTTGTGGGGAGAGTCTTAGCATTTAAAAAGCCTCGACCTCCACACTTCCTTGAGATATACAGTTGTACAGCCTAATTACTGAAGATCGAGGGTGGTGCACCCGATTTGCAGTAAGCAGTGCATGAACCTTTCTGTCCAGGACATCAAGTTCTATCTGAATCCACTTGAGTATGCCAAAGTACTACATCAAAACTGGCATGACCCAACCGTTAAAAGCGCGAACCTTATTGCCACTTGACAAAAGACTAAGTACCCTACTTAACTCACCCACTCCCCCGTCTTATCTCATTCCCCACTTTCAGCATTCACGGTAGGAATTTACGTTCTTCCAACAATCTTCTCTTATACTGTCCTTGTCACAGTACTGAATTCATTCATTCTTCCTTCCACATTCAGTCTATAATGCTTTGGAATGCGCTTCCTGTCAAGATCAGAATGACTACCAGTAAAGACGTATTTAAACGAAATATCCGTAAGTATTTTCACAATAATTTGGCAAAATCATCTCAGTAATAATGTATCTATTTTATATATTTAATTACATATTATAGTAATATGTATGGATTTATATATTCTTACTAGATATGCATGTATGTTTATTGTATTTATAAAATCTGTTTATTCTGTTCTCAGTTTCTTTTCATAAACCTTATTGCACCTGCCATGTCCTCTCTGCATCACCCTAAGGTTGACTGGTAAAGAATACCTAAGGCATTAAGTCCGCCTATGTAAATTTGTTGCATAAAGTTTAAATAAATAAGTACTCGTACTTCCCGTACTTTAACGATTGGTTCATATTTATTGTAGGTATTTATGTGTTAAAAACCCTTTTTTAGTAGAATGTTAGATACAACTTGATTTTTAAGTATCATCATTTCGGCCGAATGAAGTTCACTGCTGGACACAGGCCTCCCCCAAAGATCACCACAACGACCGATATGGGTGTGTTGTGGGCTCATTGGGGGGTTTTGCCATAATCGCCACGCTTGGCAGACGGGTTGGCGATCGCAGTTGAGTTGTTAATGTACTCGAAGGACGCTGCTGCCCAACCTCCGGCTAATCCCTTAGTCGACTTTTACGATACCCACGGGAGGAGCCATCTCCTCACCTCACCCCATGGTGGTGGTATTCTGCGCCGGCACCACACTAAGATTGTAATATATATAAACCGTCTAACGCATTTCCTGTGTGTAACGTAAAGTGCTGGTCAAAAATTAATTTATAAATTCCACTCCCATTCTCCCATTTTGTTTAACCACAGGCTTGTCAAATTGCTTCCTATATTTTTAAATAATTAATTAACTTTACACTCATACTATTGTAGATATATAATGCTGATGCTTATGCAAAATACGCTTGCTAGTAAGTCTTGTGTGTCTATAATATTTCCTTACATATATTAAAACAATTAAATAAAAGACATGTCAACATTAATCAGCTTTATTTTAAATGTACTTATATTTCTCTGATCCCTAATTGGTGGAGGTATGTTGTTCCAACATTTGGTTGCCGCATACCGGAAGCTTCCACGAAAGACTGCAGATTTGTGTTATGGTATGGCGAGTTGCTGAGCACAACGCCCACTCTCGCGCTGCAGGTGATTGTTTACCCACATAAGCTTAGAGTGCAGGTATGGTGGACATTTGTACTTTATAACGCCGTAAAGAAGATAAGCCAAGTGAAGTCTCCGACATGATTTCATTTTTAAAATATTGTGCTTATTAAGAAAAGGGGCACATTAGTGTTTCCTTGGTGAACATTGAAGCAAAAACGTGCACAAGCATTTTGAACCCTTTGAAGCAGTCTTTCGGTGCGAGCCAAGAGTCTGGGACTATTTACAGTGTCTGCGTAATTTACTAGGTAGGTATATTCTCAGATCGGGATCAGGAGAGGGCCGATCCCGCTCGAAGAAGGAGACAGCGCAGGGATAACAACCGCTCTGGTGCCTAATTCCCATACGCCTGAAACCCCCTGCCGTTGCTATAAGGTGGGGGACCGCTGGGTTCGCGGGTGTTGTTGTTGTGCGTAGATTGGGGAATTTACGTAAAGTTTGATGACAGCTGGGATGACTATACAGGCGCCCCGTAGAGAGGGCGAACTTCCTCGCTCGGTCCCCCGAGATTGGCCAGCAGCCGGTGTAATGCACCCACTATCCTCTTGACTCACAGATCAACTTTGACCTAACGAAAGTAAAGTCTGAGCAAAGTCTAAATACGCTTTGGATTTCAACTTTCGTCTTATACCACAAGTAAGAAGAAAAATACAAATTTGGGTTACGAATCAAATTCCATTCTAAAGTATGATGTGTCTGACTAGGCCACACATGAAGACGGAGCCCAACAGACTGAGTCGCGATAAATGCGATAGTGCAACCCGTGTCTTCGGCGCTAGCTAGGTCGAAAGAACGGCGTCCTGGTTTAGCCGCTAAGAGTCCGACACCCTCCTCCATTTTCCCCAGGCCGAACGATGTCCAAGTGGATTTCTCGACGATAAATAAAAGAATATACAAATACAAAATACAAAAATGTTATATCAGTAACTTATAAATCAATTATTTTACAATGTTATAGGAATCTAAGGCACTGAAGTTTTAAGTAGACAGCCTTAGAAGAAGGCCGTCTTGTGGCATGATATATAAAAAGATTGCGCGAAGTGTGCGTGTGTTTTTATCTATATGTGTAGTGTGTGTGGGGGGGGGGGGGGGGTGAGAAGTATGATTGTATGCCTCAGGCATGTGTGAATTTGTGTGAATGTCGAGTGAAATATGTTCTACTTGACGTGTGATATTAGGTCCTGGTTAATGGTTTGCCCTACGAGCTTGTCTTGGGATCGGACGCTATTGCGTCACTTTCGTTTTGCAGTCAGAGAATGTCAGAGGATACATAACTCATTTCTTATGAAGGTGAGTATACAAGTGAGAAGATTATCTTGGGTATTGCCTTTTTTGTTTTGACGTGTGGTGCCGGCCCAGAATATCACCACCCCATCTCCTCCCGTGGGTGTCGTAAAAGTCGACTAAGGGATTAGCCGGAGGATGGGCAGCAGTGTCCTTCGAGTATATTAACAACTCAATTGCGATCGCCAACCCGTCTGCCAAGCGTGGCGATTACGGCAAAACCCCCCAATGAGCCCACAACACACCCACACTACAAAAGTAGATTTTACTATGACTGGTGGGAGCCACGTTGAGCTGCCTTCTCTTAGTATGCAATGGATGAAAAGGAAGAGATTTGTGCTTTTTCAGAATGAGGTAAAGCACATACAGTTTTCTTATAGTCAGAAGTTCAGATTTTAAGTAGAGCTTTTCCGTAGGAAATCTGTACGGTTTAAAAAGCAATAGCAGTGAACTTAGAGCTCTTTCTAATCGAAGGAATTTTATTTTTGTTGCACCACCCCAGACTGGCAAGCAGTACATTAGGATTGACTGAGCTAGTGACATATAAATTTGCTATAAGAGTGGTTTGGTGGCCACGTGACGCAAAGTTACACACACAATATAAACGTACACAATGTTAGTCGAAGACGATTCATTAAATACTTCTGAACTCTCCCAAACTCTCCAAAGCTGCAAATAGATCTGGCGGACGGCATGATTGGCGCAGTGGCTCAATGATTGGCTTTCTGCGCTACGTATCACGGGTACGATTCCTGTACGGAACAAGTATTTGTAAAATCTCATGTAGTTGTTTCAGGTCTGGGTGGTTGTTCATGTGAGATTTATGTCTGTAAACTGTACGTAGCGATGCCCCATCGTTTAATTTTGTTTTTCGAGTTCAGTAGATTTTGACTGCCTTCGACAAAGCCATAATGGTAATTTTAGGTATGAGCATTGATATTATTAAGCGTACACATATCATGAATAGATTCATTATAATTTATCAAGTAATTGTTTAGCGTTTATCATAGGTCTATTCCGTCACAAAAATTTCAAGGTACTACTTAATCAATCATACAGATCAGCTCGATGACCTCTACAACCCATGCATTCATTAGTTGTGAGACTCAAGTATCATTATTCAACTCAAACAATAGATCTAAGTTACATGCGTCACTTGCACTTGGGGTAATAAAGTTATCTATATAATTCTTCTGTACGTGGACTGTTGTTCTGGACCGATTTTGATGAAATTTGTTGTGAATGTTTGATTGGGTCCCTGGGTGGTTTAGATTCACAATTGGACCCGGTAGGTGGCGCTGCATCGGGTCTGCATGTACCTGTCTGTGCAAAGCTGGCGTGGGCAGCTAGTCTTATTTATATAATTCTTCAGTACGTGTGTATGTCACTGAACTCTTCCTAAACGGATGGACCGATTATGATGTGTTTTAAATGCATGATCGGATTAGATTCATAATTGGACCCTGTAGGTGGCGCTGCAATCGGGTTTGCATGTACTTGTGCGAAACTGGGGCAGGACATACTAAAACTACCGGAAAACTATAGAATCTATACAAATAAATAAAATTGAAGTGTCTGTTTGTATTAACAAAATAAAAGATTTTTACGAAATGCATATGAAAGTACAGACGGTACCTACAACAAAAAACAAATTTTAGATTTTTGTCTGTCTGTCTGTTTGTTCCGGCTAATCTCCGAAATGACTGCATCGATTTCAACGTGACTTGCAGATGGCTGATGTTCTAAGGATTAACTTAGGCTACTTTTATTTTAGATAAAAAATTAGGGTTACGCGCAAAAAAAAACTCTAAATTATTTTATAAATAATCCAATTTATTTTAAATTTAACGGCGATTAAAACCGCTGGTCCTAGCTAGTATACTATAGAATACTACGAGTATATAATTAATAATCCACACGGTAGTTCCAATTAGAATATCAAATAATAATATGTTTAACCTATAAAAATATTAGTATATATGTCATAACAAATATGGAATAATCAAATGTCATGATACAAATTTAAATACTTAATCCAGTGGTCAACGTCAACGTACTTAATTTAATGTTAAGATTAAAAGAAATAAGGAAGATAAGTTATTTGATATATACAAAGTGAAGTATGTCAAATTAATATTAGGTTAGGTTAATTACCTATGAAGATTAGAGCAGCTCAATCCATAAGAAACCTTTATTACACAGCTTCTGTTTAATAATGGATATGACAACAATGTCTAAGAAACCTAGGGCCCACACAAATAATTAGAGTTAAGAAATTCCTTAAAATGTTTTTTGTGTTGGTGATTACCCATTTATTTAGGTAGTAATTACTTTACGAAATAATTATATTTCTATCTCCATTGTTTTCCAAATATTTCTTTTAGATTTCACAGTCGTAGGTAATAAGAGTTACTTTTTAATTTATTTTCTCACCACAATAATAAAATAGTTGCAATAAAATATTATAATGTCTAATTACAGTATTATTCAAGTTTATTGTGGGAGACTGGTGTCTAAGCTAGGCCGAAGCCTGTGTTTCAGGTCACCAGGCCTCCACCTCGGAAGTAATTTTTTGTTCTTTCATAAACTGCCAAGAGAAATGTGTCCATTTTCTTCTTCGTGTATTGATTTTGATTTGAATGATTCTATCAAGTTGTATTTTCTTGTTAAAGTTCTCTTGATGCATAACTCTCTAATACTTTGATATAATTTTATTAGGCCCCGATAGTGGTTGATTTTGTCCTTTATAACCCAGTTATCATCTTGCATCCCATGAATGTTGCATTAAAAACGGCAAGTGATACGATAAAAACGCATGCATGCATTAATGGAAGCATAACTGAGCGGTATGGAGGAGGATCACATCCACTAAATCGATATTACTCGTCGACGCGATCCTACAATAACTGCTGCAATATTGGATACGTTTAAACCATCAGATATTATTACACAAAGTCAATATCCGTTTCGAAGGTCGCTATGATTGCCACCTGTTGTGCCCCGTAATCGTAAGACGGGTTTATAATAGATTCACGAAAACATTATTTAGTCGGAAGAGTACTGGCGTGATATGTATTCTATTGATGTATTTCACTTTGGTAAGAGATCAGACCAAAGGCGTTTAAGGAGGTGAAGGACCTCTGGGCGTCAGGATCGATTAATAACATGCTAGGAATTACATGCCTTAGCGGTGGCATAATTATGCCATGTGAGGGACATTTCCATCGGCGAAAGGTCCGACCTGGTTTGAATCAGATGAAACTTTAATGCACAGCAGTGCAATTTCCTAAGCTCAAACATCCATACATCATTGAATACAGAATTGAAATTACGGTGACAACCCAAGTTGGTACCCGTTTAGACTCTCCTCGTGGCTCACAGTCTGCAACGTATCCTTAAATAGCTTCAATAATGTCTTAGAGAATACTAAAATGGTTTGGTTTTACCGTGATTTCACTTCTATTTTCAAGGATGTATGGATGTTTGAGTTTAGAGAATTGCACCCCTGAAAGGATTATGTAGGATGTTTTCATACCACTGTGGAAGTAATTGGGTGTATTAATTCAATTTATACATGATAAAGCACGTCACATATGACACAGTGAGGACGATTTTCGAAGCGCACATATTATCTTAATCCTGCCATGGCCTGCGCTGATGCCAGATTTAAATACAATTGAGCAAATAAGCATATTTTTCAGAGAAGAGCTCTGTTGAGTATGTATTCCGTACATACAAGGCCCTTTCTGACTTCTAAGCGAGAACATTGGGCGGATATTCCCTACAAGAATTTTGATGAATTAAAATTGAGTAGGTATCAATGGGTGTACTTGTGTAATACTTAATTACTACATTAATGTGTGTGTTCTATCCACAGAAATAGGAAATAAGGAGAAGTGGTACGGAGACGTAACCGCGCCACCGCGTCATGCTCAATCCGGGCCCTTCGGAAAAAATAGCCGATTTATAACATCAGTTGAGATTCGATCGCGTAAGTGAAACTTTGTTAAAGTGTCGTGTTGTTTGGGGATAATATGCAAAAACCGAAGCGAAAATAATTACTTTATCAAGGAAGAAAGTGAAAGAATTTTCTTGTATTTGTCTATAAAGATGATAAATTAAAAATTATTGCTTTATTTATTACTATAAACTATACATTTGGATTGTGGAGCAGAACGACATTATTATTTTTGTACAAAATAAAATGCTTCTTATCCAACACTTTAACTAGCAATCGGTGAATAAAAAACGCAGTGAATAGAACAGCGAATGATAATCCCAATAAACTTACGCGTTGCGTGGTACGGGCGCTATGTTGCAGTCCGCGCACGCTCGGCATGATTGGCTGCCTACATAGTCATGGGTGTGTTTTAGGATGCGTAGCCAATTAATATTTATTTATTTTTTATTTATTTATCCACACTTACAACAATTTTTACAGGCATAGCCCAATGCGTATAAATCTCAAAATTTTAAATCTTATTAGGTATAACATATTATATACAATAATGTTGTGTTTTATTCAGTTCATTAGATGAGAACTTGTAACTGTGTGCATTAGTGTGTTTTTATGAAGAATGGTAGGGGAAAACTAGATTTCTAGGCTCGCATACATTTTGAACTACATGGCATATCTCCTTTCTTCTAATATAATAATTGATATTAATGGAGAAAAATCTTCCGGACTGCCCATTAAATTAGGCGTGCCTCAAGGCTCAATACTGGGGCCGTTCTTGTTCTTGGTATACATTAACGATTTACCGTACTTTCTAAAGGATAGGTGTGACGTTGTACTGTTTGCAGATGACACCTCCCTTATTTTTAAGGTAGAGAGAAATAGACAACACTTTGACGAAGTGAACAGGACACTGTCACTGGTTACACATTGGTTTACGGTGAATAACTTAGTACTGAATGCCAAGAAAACGAAGTGTATTAAATTCACAATGCCGAATGTAAAGAATCTAGGACCCAACATTCTTCTCAATAACGAGTTACTCGAAAATGTAGATACCACTGTGTTTCTAGGTATTACAATAGATTGCCCTCCGTGGGCGGTCGAGCGGCGGATCCTGGTCGATCGGATCGGGCAAGATCTCTCTCTGCCGGCAGTAGTGTCGGCTATGTTGGCAGAGTATGAAAATTGGAGTGCAGTGGTCTCCTTCTGCGAGAGCGTCATGCTCCAGAAGGAGACTGCAGAGCGGGATCGGGAGAGGGCCGATCCCGCACGGAGAAGGACGAGACGGCGCCGGGGCAACAACCGTCCCGGCTCCCAAGTCCAACACGCCTGAGCCCCCTGCCGTCAGTGGTGGGGGGCCTCGGGGGTCGCGGTTGCGCTGATTGGGGAGTCTGCGTGCTCACACCAAGCGACCCCCGGGAAGACGGCGGCGCGCACGTGGTCACGTGCTGCCGTGTGCGCAGCACAGCGCAAAGCGAGGCTTGGGAGGATCCTTTACAATCCTCCCCGAGAAGTGCCTGGGGGGGCGACCTTTTTTACAGTTGCCTTTCCTCCGCTAGAGGGGGTGATCGCTTTACAGTCATCCCCTCCGTGATGTGCCTAAAGGCGTGGCACCAATGGGCGGCTCTAGTGTGATCTTACGAGGACCTGGAGCCCCCCTTCGGTGCCGAAGATGACCGCTCCAGTGGTTTTAGCCGGTAGGAGTCCGGCATACCCCTTAGCCCTTCCCCAGGGTGAAGGAAGTTCCGTGTAGAATTTCCACTGGACATCAACAAAAAAAAAAAAGTATTACAATAGATAAAAGACTCCAATGGGGGGCACAAATGTCATGTCTCGCAGGAAAGCTCAGTTCTGCTGCTTATGCTGTCCGAAAAATTAGACAACTTACCGACGTGGATACAGCTCGGTTAGTATATTTTAGTTATTTTCACAGTATCATGTTCTATGGAATTCTATTATGGGGCATAGCTGCAGACATTGAAAGTATATTCATTCTGCAGAAAGGAGCTGTTCGTGCAATATATCAGTTAGGAGCAAGGGTTTCTCTTAGAGATTGAAATTCAAGGACATTGGTATTCTCACTGTTGCATCACAATTTATTTTTGCCAACATAATTTATATCAGGCAAAATATAAGTTCATACGCCAAAAATAGTGACGTTCACAACGTCAACACTAGAAATAGGCATAAATTATGCGTTCCCTACCATAGATTACACAGAGTGCATGGCTCGTTTGTGGGGCTTGGTATTCGCTTTTACAATAAACTACCAGATCGTTTACTAGAGTTGCCATCTCATTCCTTTAAATCTAATATTAAATCCATACTTGCCCACAAGGCGTATTACACCATAAACGATTATATAGATGATAAAAGTTGCTGGTCTCTGGGTTCAGTTCAAGATAATCTTAATTAACACGTATGGAGTAAGTTTGGCTGAGTGAATATTATAATTCAATCTTTTATAATTTTGACATCGTTGTAATTTACTACTGTTATTATTATTTGATAATTTTTATGTTCATTACTTGTATTGACATTTGAGTTGACTCATTTAAAACTTCATAAAATTTTATGTTATTTACATCAATTTAATATTATGCCATTGATTGACTATTAGTTAATATTAATATTGTTCTTGTGACATTAACTTATAATATTTATAAAAAACTGTAAATGTGTGAGCATCATGTAGCCATTAATGTTATATGTTAAGTACTTATTTTGATTGTGTCTTTTGCCTGGCTGTATTGGTCTGTCATGCTCACTAAAATGTCTTGCTAATGGTGGCGTTGTGTATCGGGTCGTTCGGTTCCCTACAATATGGTTGAGCTAAGCGATGCTGATGCATGCGTCATGCTCGTGAACGGGTGCCGTCTGTTGGGACTGGTCAGCCGTTACCTGCCATGGCAAATTCATTATTGTAATTTTATTGTGGTATGTTTCATCTTTACACATTAACCTACATTTTTCTCTGTATATGTTTTACAATCATGTGTACCTATACAATTAACATTGTAATCCCCAACTATTTTAAAAGAGTATCCATGGAGTTTCTTGCCAGCTCTTCTCCATGAGATCAACTATTTGGAACCGTGCAACTTAAAGTCTGACGTTTCATAAGTTAATATTAGGTTTATTTGAAATAAAAAACTTTGACTTTGACTTTAATACTCATAGAATATATTCATAGAATTAGCGTGCACATGCCATGAATAGATTCGTTATAATTTATCAAGTAACTATTTAGTGTTTAACACCGGTATATTCCGTCACAAGAATTTCAAGATACTCCTACCAATCAATCATACTGATTGTCAGCTCGATGACCCCTACAACCCATGCATTCATTAAAGTTGTGTGACTCAAGTAACATTATTCAACTCAAACAATAGATCTAAGTAACATGCTTAAAGCAGTTGCACTTGGGGTAATAAAGTTATCTTATATTCTTCTGTACGTGTGTAAGTCGGCGATCTCCTCCTAAGCGGCTGGCTGAGTTTGGTGAAATTTGTTGTGTATGTTTAAGTGGGTACCTGGATGGTTTAGATTCACAATTGGACTCTTTAGGTGGCACTGCAATCGGGTTTGCATGTACCTGTGCGAAGCTGGGGCGGACAGGTAGTATTCATATAAAATCACAGATTTTAGAAATTAGTAGGCTGGTAACCAAGTCGTACAACATTAGAAAAAAAATGGATTTCTCGGCTCGCATACATTTTAAATTACAGGGCGTATCTCCTTTCTTCCAATATCTTTGGTTCTATTCAATATGAATCCAAATTTGACATTATTTTTCTCGCTTGTTTATTTAAGTCACGTTAAGTCATATAACTATAACATAGCGAGAAATAAATAAAAAATATATAGTCATCACAATCAGTATTTACTACTAACTAATTGTGATTGTTTGAAAGTTCGGACATAACAAATCTTTCCAATTAATTGATATTTAGTATAACCATTTTCGATTGTTTACATATTTTATATTCGTAGAAAACATTCATAGACAGTTTTAATGTGTATTTACTTATATATATGTAATGCAGTTTACAGTATCGATTTGATTTAATTTACAAAATCGGACTTTTTTATAATTAAAGGTATGGAACATAGCTAGATTATTTTGTGTGCACATGCCTTTAGTATGCGAATAAACTCGAATATAAATAATCATCATTATCGAATCGATTCGACAAGCATTCAGTTGTTTAACATCTCGTGTAGAGTGTAAAAAAATGGGAATACGATTTGAAGCTTGTTTGGATGTTGTTGTTTTGTTTTTTCATGTCAGGTTGTGACGCACATTGGGAATTACTGACGCAACATATTCTTTTTTATGTGGGCGGTTGGATGGATCATTTAATTGCACCTATCTTCTCGTTACGTTGCTTTGCTTTAAGGATGTATTTAAAGCCAATAATCTGGTTTAGTAATCAAGGTAAAGATAAAAATATATTGTTTTCATATACACATTGACGGCACGGTTGGTGCGGTGGCTGATACAGTCGGCTGCTGCGCTCCGGGTCGTGGGTTCGATTCCCGCACGGAACAAATATTTGTAAGATCTGCAGGTAGTTGTTCCGGGTCTGGGTGTATATTATGTGGAATTCATGTCTGTTACCGCACCCACGACACAGAAGAAATCCTAGTTTGGGGCAAGGTTTAAAAAAAAAAACATTTGCAGGCACTTATGAGTACTGAGACTTTAATAGCTGCGTTCCAAGATGTAGATTTCCTACGGAGAAGAATGGGCAAGAGACTCCATGGTTACCTAATCCTTTTAAATCACAATATTTATAGGTATTATAATATCATTCTGTTGTATTCTGCTCTGGAAATGAAGGTTATGTGAGGATAATGTTGGTTAAAAGGGTCTAACTATAATAAAACACTTTTAAACGGATTCTATCGCGTATATTTTAATTTTTGTTTTTCCTGACGTCGCGAAAATCTAAGACATTACTAGGGTCTAACTACTTAAAAAGTCTACACAAAACAAGCCTGATTGTAGTATTTATTAGTTTATGATCAAATTGCCATGGCAGCATTAAGCTGACCAAACAAAACAGAGGGCACTCGTTCACGAGACACATGCATCCGCATTGCCATATTCACATAGTCACCATCTTGTTGGGAAACTCAGCGACCAGATATACGACGCCACCACCAGTAGGATACTTGTGTGCGCATGACATACCTAAACTGCCAGATAACTATCATGTCAGTTAAACATGATAGTGATAGTGCAGGCACTTACAGTATCGAAATTGTATAAATACAGTGATTTTAAATTAACAAGTAAGTAATGAAATAACAAAAATATAAAGTTAACAAATGTCATTACATGTATAATCCATTGTAAGGAAGAAATGATGACGTACTTAATTAAATGTCAAGAAAAAAAGGATAGATATTTATTTATTTATTCAGGTCTTCCCACAGCTCGTGCATACAATATAATATTTAATTAATATATATATGGTAACAGGCCTACACACTAGCCAATTACGGGATGACCAACATTTGCCATAATGACAACATAGATAATATAACTAAAAATAACAAAGGGTGCAAACTTGATATTAAAATTAGTAGAGTAGGTATTACATTTTTAACAATTCTAGACTAAAGGCTCCAGAAAGTATAAAATCAAGTTAGTTTTCTATAGTATTTTTATGGAATTCAGGATTTTGGATCTAAATGAATTTATCAAATCGAGGTGTATGTAGTGTATCTGGTACTGACTTCACGAATGAATTAATTTCTCTACACATTCTGTTAAGCGGTGAATTTAGCCCTATATTAGTTTTACAAGACAGAACATGGTTCGGTTTGGTTATAGGATATCTGGGTAATTTAAAAGGTACATATAATGGAATACGTGTAACGAGTTTATCACTGTCAAATCTATTATTGATTAATTTGTAAAGGAATAGAGATCATGTTGAAGCAATCAATACGTTGGTCATATGGACTTCTGGGAGATATTTTATTTGGACTATACGCGAGGTGTTTAGTGAAAGCTCTCTGTATACTTTCAACCCTTTGCGAGTGAGCCGCATAATGTGGCACACTATGCTGGCAAATTCTGAGTTACTACGAACCAGTGTGTTATATAATATAATTTTAGTCCGCGCCAACTTGAATTCTTTTGCGCTTCTTTTAAGAAAGCCTAGCATTTGTGCAGATTTTTTGATAATATTGTCAATATGACTATTGAAGTTAACTTTACTATCTATGATAACACCAAGATCTCGTACCTGATTAACTTTATTTAGTAGGGTGCCATTAATGTTATATGAACACTTTTTGCAATTTGCTTTTTTCTTGTAAATCGTATTTGACAACATTTTTGCACGTTTAGTTTCATACGGTTTTGTGTGCACCAGCGCTCAATCCTATCTAGATCTTGTTGGATCAGGGTGGTATCATTATCTGAGGTGATAGTTTTGTAAATTTTGAGATCATCAGCAAACATTAAATATTTACAATTTTGAATCTGACTTGTAATGTCATTGATAAAAAGGGAAAAAAGAACTGGAGCAAGATGCGAACCTTGTGGAACTCCTGAGACTGCATAATATGGGAAGGATTCATACCCGTTAACTGCAATAATTTGAGATCTACGAGACAAGTAAGATGAGAACCAGTTAAATAGTGAGCCATGTACTCCATTGTAATCTAGCTTCGATTACTGTATAGAATGATCAACTTTGTCAAAAGCGTATTATTGTATACGAAGAGGTTACACTTAGGCTTGATAAAAATAGTAAAATGCAAAAGCCATTTGACTCGAAAATAATAGGCTTTTGCCATTTTCGAGCATAGATGATACATATACAGGATTTCCAGTAAATAGCACCCTCTATAGTAACCTCTTCATCTATACAAATAAATAAAATTGAAGTGTCTGTTTGTAATGTCAAAATAACAGCTTTCTACTAAATGCATATGAAAGTATGTACGTAACATATAACAAAAACACTATTTTTAAATTTTTTGTCTGTCTGTCTGTCCGTCTGTCTGTCTGTTTGTCCCGGGTAATCTCCGAAACCGCTGGACCGATTTTGACGGGACCTTCACTGGCAGATAGCTGATGTTATAAAGAATAACTTAGGCTACTTTTATTTTAGAAAAATACTTAGGGTTCCGCGTAAAAAAATAAAACCCTTGAAATCCAATATATATTCTATAGCGAAGTACTCTAAATTTCTTTTCAATTAAACGCGGGTGAAGCCGTGGGTCCCAGCTAGTATACAATAATACGCTTTTGACAAAGTTGATCATTCTATACTGTTATCGAAGCTAGATTACAATGGAGTACATGTCTCACTATTTAACTGGTTCTCATCTTACTTGTCTCGTAGATCTCAAATTATTGCAGTTAACGGGTATGAATCCTTCCCATATTATGCAGTCTCAGGAGTTTTTTGGACGTAGCAAATCCATAAAGTCATGTATAATAAATTAAAATAAATGTTGTGTAGATCATTTATTATTCTATCAATACAAATGATTTAAACACCACTAGTTAAAATTATTTGTACTCATTATTCTCAATCATCAGCTTCAAGGAATTTTCCATATGACACTGTGTACTGAGCTTCGGGGTCGTACTTATCGATGAGCTGCTTCCAGTAGTCCAGTTCCTTCTCTCTGATGTGTTTCACTACCTTCCGGGCGCCCTTCCTTTGATTAGTTGTACATTTCTCGCACGAAGACTGCAAGGCGTCTTTGATGTGGGCTAGAATCAAACATTGACATTACATTCTGTGCTATTACTTTAAAATGTAAAATATAATCTCTTAAATGTACTTCACCTTTTATAATGAGATTTTTTAGGAAGAATGCTGGTTATTTTATTTTTATAATGATTACTCAAACGAGCGGACCGATGGTGGGAATGATGATGATTTTTTTCCATTGGGTGTTTTCTGATCGTATGTATGCATAGCCAAAAGGAATCTCTGATAAGTTGCCAATCTCGAAGGGCCAATTACATTATTTTCTGGATGGAAGCTGGTTCCACCATTAAGTAGACCAGTCAGAAAATGATGTGTTAAACGTCTAGAGTACACTTCAAATAAGCAAGATGGAGATTAGAAATATAATTTTGATTTGAGGCTGGTGGTACGATGATGAAAATCAGCGACTGGTATACGGTTTAACAATTCCTCTGATTATTCTTGTGATGTCCAGTGAAAAAGAAATAAGGGATTTAAAGGCATAGGAAAGACAGTGAATTGACAGAAATTATAATTGTAATTATAAATTATAATTGTAAACCACCACCCCATCTCCTCCCGTGGGTGTCGTAAAAGTTGACTAAGGGATTAGCTGGAGGATGGGCAGCAGCGTCCTTCGAGTACATTAACAACTCAAATGCGATCGCCAACCCGTCTGCCAAGCGTGGCGATTATGTAAAATCCCCCAATGAGCCCATAACACACCTATATCGGTCGTTGTGGTGATCTTTGGGGGAGGTCTGTGTCCAGCAGTGGACTTCATTCGGCCGAAATGAAAAAAAAATCATTGAAAAATGCAAAGTAAAAGAACGTTTCCTCGCAAATAATCAATAATAGAGTCGATTGGAAAGGGCGTGGTCTTTGACGATTCGAATCTCTCCACATTGAATGTGGTCACGTGAAATCCGGTCCGGTCGGTTATTCCGTATGGTGTCCAGATTAAGAATATCACTGCATCTCCTCCCGTGGATATCCGTGAAGCCAACAGATGGACTCTAAGCCAGAAAGATGGGCAGCAGCGTTTCATCTGTGGGACTGCAGCCATTCTGCGCTCACCAACTCGCATGCCAAGCGTGGTAAGTACTGGCAAATTTTCCCCAAAATTACGACACAATTATTGTGGAATGGCTTTATTCAGCAGTGGATGTCATTTGATATGATGGTGTGGAAGGTGGGAAGTAATGTGGTGCCCCAGCCAGAGATGACTAGTGGTCTGGTGGACTTTTTTGAATGGTTGGTGGTGGTAAAAGTAATACTACATTTACCTTCTAGCACTATTGAATATCCGAAGTTTTGGGAAGCCAACTTGGCTTTACCTTTCAATTAGTGAGACTGAACGTCATACTATAAGTCGATGCCAAGGATTCTATTGCTAGGCTTTGCCCGGTTAAGCAGATATATCCCCCTTGGGATTACTGCGAGAAGCCCATCATAAAAAAAAAACAAAAAAAAAAATTGCTAGGCGTTGCTAAAAGGGGAACACAAATGTTTTTTTCCTAATCACCAGCTCGCTCTCTATAGAACATAGGACTTCATACCGCCACTGATGAAATATAGTTGTGCAACTTATAGAACACTGAATTCATCGGAAAATGCAGGCGTTATAGCTTAGTTAACGTCAAAAAATATTTACTGGATGGTCTAAAATATAGATTACAGAGCACCGTTTGAATCAACGAAGTTATCGTCAGTTCGAAATAGATTCTCATTGATCATCTAAAGATCAACCTTTCAATTTTTTTGAACACTATACTTTTTTTAGCTAACGTATACTTTCTAATATTAAAACGTTAAAGGAATTTCCAGTAGCCTGCATTATAACAGTGACGTCATCATGCAACCTACATGAATCACTCTGGTTATAATTGTAGGCCGCGTGATCTTGGAGCTGGTTTACGGAAATTAATAATTAAACAAGAACATTGAATGGGAAATATTATGGGTATCTTTCCACGCCATCTTAGCCGTCAATATTGAATACTTCACTGTGGTTATGATTAAACAGTGGAATTTTTTTCTTCTTCCTTGTAAAATCTGATTCATAAATCAGTAATACAAAGACGTTTGATAACTTTGCTTGTCTTTGTTACTACCTACCCTTGTATACCTTACTTTTTATTAGTTAAAACTGATCTAAATTCAGATTTGATTGGATTGACGAATTAAGAATAGTAAACTGAGATTGACTGAATGCGGAAGGTGGATAACCGGGTGATGGTGATACTTTTGATACCTATATCTGACAAAATGCTTAGTTTGAATAACTCACGATTTTTTACTATCGCTATTTTAGTCTGTTTTTATCACAAGGAGTCTTACATTATATTAAAAAGGATAAAACTAACCTCTAAGTTCTCTTCCTTCAGGTGTGCATCTTCCCTGCTCGAGAATACACTTCATGTATGGAACCAGCAGCTTTCTATTGCCAATGATTTCGTCTAGGTCTATATTGTCATATCTATCCGTGTACTTCTCAGCGGCCGTAAAAGCGGCCAAAGTTATCACAACCGATAGAACGAGAAAATTCATACTGAAATTTATGAAATTAATATTTTATGAATCTTCGAAAATACTAGGATGCGCTCACTGTTGTCTATGTATTTTGAATGCAAGTAAAACAATAATATAATATTCCAATAATTTCAGCCTTTTATAAGAATTTACACTATAAATATTAAGACAAAGTGACCTGTTGACCTTGGAATAAGTTTTGAAATGATTTATGTCTACTTATCAAAAGTTATTTACACAATAAATTTCGAATATATTTACATAATGGGTAAGCATACTCATTTATGATTTCACTTTTTCTTAATGGAACAATGAAATTTAAAAACAGAAATCGAAAAATTCAAGTATCTTTTTGGAATTTTGTGATATTGGATTCCAGTAATTATTTATTTTCTTATAAACAATCTAGATACTATTAGGGTCTCCAAAGGGCTACTATAAGTAAGAAACTTCTTGAGTAACGGCAAAGTAATAACAAAAAATGGCTCTGATTTCATTAAGCAACAATATTATTTCTATAGAAGAATATTAATACCTTATGGTTTCTCCGATCAACACAAAATTATCTATTGGAGCGAATTGTAGGACACTGGTGATGAGATGAAAATAGATACTACTATATTTATAGGAACGATAACGATCAACAATAACTTGTGGAAAATGGCTTCCCATTGTTGTGATAATTATGAAAACCACTGTCATATGAAACCACCTGTAGCCCTACCATAATTGTTTATATAATTACTTCCAGCTTCAAACTATGAAACGAAGAAATAAAAAATTGGTATTGATGTTGACACAAATTCAATGGGTTCGATGGTACGATTTAATCAAAAATATCCATTTGCTGACTGACCTCTGTTGGGATAATATTCTTTCCATATTATTTACACGTTCTATTCTATCCTATTGTGGCTCTCACGGGCTCATCAGCCGAACGCACTTCAACCCTATTGGGTCCATTGTGCCGCCCAAAGCCCTGCACTATTCCTCCGCTAGCAAATCAAGAAGTCCCTGTAGGTACTCCGCAATCATACCTGCCTGGAGCCACGCAAAATCATCAAGTGATAGATAAGTTATTCCTAGATGATTTGCCCTACGTCTTCCCAGAGCATCATGGCTGCACAAAATCTGCAGTATTGACATTTCCACGTTCCGGAACTCATTGCGTAATTATTCTCGCCCATGTAAAGGCTCTCAGATGCTAAATTCAGATGTGGCCGGGTTAAACGTAGTGCAGAGGTTTCATAATAATGCATGCTTATAGTGGTTCTATGCAAATATATATATTTGATTTGTAAAGGGACGTAAGGCGATTTGGCGTAATTTTAAAAAAATGCGAATATTACGAAAGTTACAAATTCGGTCTAACATAGACGCCATCTTATCTTTCACACCCACAACAGCTAGCAGCCTCGGTCGCTACTAGCAAAAGCTTTTGTGCCATATTTTCTTTGGAGAGAACATTTTTGCTCATTTTTGTGTTACTGAAATTACCCCAACATCCATGCCTCAGATATTTTTAAAATTTAAGTATTCATTGTTTGTAATGTTGATAAATTATCGTTGCTGTGCGTTTTTGAGTAGGATGTTAGGCTATGTCTAAACTATTATCGTTTTTTCGGATCCCGCTAACATGGTAAATTTCGACTCAAAAATATTCGGGATTACCTCCATACTTTTTTCCATAGTAATTTTATTTCTTTTTTATAAAAAACGTTGCCCCACACTAGGATTTCTCCTGTGTCGTGGGTGCGTTTACAGACATACATTTCACACACAAACTCAATGGCTCTGAAAAATTTGAGCTCATTGCCTATTAAACTAGAAAAACAAAGTAATTCATCGAACAAAATAACTTTCTTATGCTTTAACTGATCGATTTGTGTTATTTATTATTACTCTATTAATACATAAGTTTCTTTGCCTTAGAGAGAGGAATCTCCTCACTATGCATGCAGTGTTGGGGAGTGCTGCATTATGTAGCAGACCCTCGACCCAACCACCTAACGACAGCCTCTTCAGATGTTGGTTGAGGTTCGGCAATGAGACCATCGGCTGTCACCACCGTTCTACTGATATTTAAAATATTTATAGTCTAAGGGTGAGATTCAGAAACGAGTCTAAGCTAAGTCCACGCTTCCATCTGTCAAAACGCACTACTTAGGGTGAGATTCAGAAATGAGTCTAAGCGTGAACTTATGCTTCCATCTGTCAAAATTAGGGGCGTAAGGGTGAGATTCAAAAACAAGTCTAAGCGTGAACTTAAGCTTCCATCTGTCAAAGTTAGGGGCGTAAGTAGTGCATTTTGACAGATGGAAGCGTAAGACTGCGCTTAGACTCGTTTCTGAATCTCACCCTTAAATACTCTCTTGCTATACCTGTCAACATCAAGACAGCAATATAGTGAGTGTTGCCAGAGTTTTGTTATTTTACTCCTTTCTTTATTTATTTCACCATCGGTACAATGATTGCGGAAAAAGTGATCAATAGGAAGGATGCCCTTTATTAGGAATTTCACCCCCCAGGAGCATATACAGCTCTTCCAGGCGCCTTTAAAGTGTCAGTCAATTTTATGTGTTTTCGAAGTAGAGTTACACCATTTTTACATACATATACACATGTAAACATCTACTGCTGAATGCTGAATAATCCTCCACCTCCCAGTAATCACTATAATGAGCTGTCATAGTAGATATTGCCATAATCACTATGCTTATGGATTGGTGAACGCCTCACTGTGTATGTTGTTATTAGCACAAGGGAGGATGCTGCTGCTCATCCGCTTGATATAAACCTTTGTCAACTTTTACGACACCCATAGGTAGAATAGACCCACCCCGGTCTATTCTTTGTCGGAAATCTCACGGAATGAAATTTAGAAATAAAGCTAGCCCAAATTTATCAAAAGATTATTTCCGTCCATTGATCAAGACACTATTTCACGCTATTTGTCATGACCTTTACTTTGACTCTCTCATTAATCTAACGTGAAGGCTTGTTGAGCTAAGGTCTCATGTCATATGTTAGAATACGTTTGCCGTGGACGTCGTCTTTTTTGCTAGGTGCAAAAAGACGACGTCATCGGCGAAACGAAGATTTGTTATTCTTAAAGCCTTTCCTCGGTTAGTTTTTGTTTCTAATTATTGTCCTGTTTCAACAATTTTTTAATGGTAAATAAGAATTAACTTTAAGAATGTAGTGTCTTTTTCCAAATCTTTGATTTCAGCTTGGTTGATTGATTGGGCGATATTCTCAATTGATTGAGACCCTTGCTGCGAATCATTACATCAGCCAAAAGAGAACGTCCTTTGGCTATATAACTGCCGAACAAAGGCCTCCATAAATGATGTCATCATTTTGAGATGGTTACACACCATGCTTGGCAGGTGGGTTGGTGAGCGTAATATGGCTAACATTCGACAGATGGGACGCTGCCCATCCTTTGGTATGGAGCCACTTAGCCGCCTTATACGACATCCACATGAGGATATGGAGTGGTGCTATATTCTTAATTCGGACACCACACAGACAATTACCATGCTGTCCATATGGTTTATACGAAGAATGCAGCAATACCTTGATCAATCTGGGTAATAAATATTATATAGGCTTGAAAACTTTCGTAGTGCAAACGACATCAACGCGCTCTGCTTACATTGCCAACGTTAATTAAGCAGGCGCTTTTTAGTGGTCAGTATATGCAATAAATTTGGGTTTGATTCCTTAGTGTAGTATTTCGTTTTTGAACCTAATATTTAATAGATAGACTAGAAAGTGCTTTGTCGTGTGGTTCCAGCTAAGAATACAACCACCCTAACTCATCTCGTGGGTGTCGTAAAAGGCACCTATGGGATAAGCCGGAGGATGGGCAGCAGCATCATCATCTTCATCATCATATCAGCCACAGGACTTCCACTGCTGAACAAAGGCCACCCCCTTAGACTTCCATAGTGACCGGTTACATCCGCCCTCATCCAACGACTCCCAGCGACCTTCACCAGGTCTTTTGTCTACCTCGTTGGAGGTCGTCCCACGCTGCGTTTTGCGCTGCATGATCTCCACTCGATAACCTTTTTGCCCCAACGGCCATCAGTTCTATGAGCTATGTGCCCCGCCCATTGCCATTTACTAATCCTTTCAGCTATGTCAACAACTTTAGTTTTTCTACGGATCTCCTCATTTCTGATTCGATCTCGTTGAGAAATACCTAGCATAGCTCTACCATAGCTGGCTGAGTGACCTTGAGCTTTCTTATGAGGCCCACAGTAAGTAACCACGTCTTTGTTCTTGATGATGATGAGACTAGAGAGAGGTAATAGAATATTACAATACATGCAAGCAATATTTTCCTGAAGTAAAACAGTTAATAACGTGGTAGAAGTTTTTATAAACACCTGTCACACATAGAAATGACAAAAATATTATTCATCAAAGATTTAATTTAAATCTCATATGCCTACAACTCAACCTACATCTACAACATATTATAACAAAACACTTTCAAACGATTCTGTCGCATATCTTGTAATTTTAGATTTTCCATTCACATACATCATTCGTGGTAGCAGATTTGCAAAATAAAGTGTTTTATTATAATGGGTAAGTGATAATTGCGAAAACTTAAAACATTACTATGCTACACATTACCTCGGCTAATTGGTGATTTGGAAAAATGGTTGCTGGCTTGTCCACTTTATACTTTTAAAATAAAACTATTTTAATTATCTTTCAAACTTAAACATGTATAAGATTTCTTCAATAATACCATACAAATACCTATGTCATAAAAATTTACAGTTCTTGGACTCTCTCTCAGTGTTAAGCCAATAAGTGAATAAAAGTAGTTCAGTCCATCCTCCGAAGCAAGAGGGGGTGAATTACCGTCTTTAATTATAATTTAATTAATTTTAATCTAAAATGTAATGACACACTTATCGGGGACATGGAGAGTCAATGGGTAGTGCCGTATAAAATAAAGTCAGATTATCCCCGGTTGTGTATGACTATTGTATGAGATGGAAACTATAACGATAAAGTCTATTGAAATAGGCGTTATATGGATTGAAAACTTGAAGGAAAACGGGAACAATGGCCACTGCATGTCAACCTATATAACAAAATTCTGTGGCAGACGGTCCTTGCCACTCATAAGAAGGGCGACAGGAAGAAGAAAGAAAGAAAGCATTTATTACCACACTAATTTAACACAAACCGATTTAAAAGAATAACGAGTAATTAGTTTGTATGGTGTGGCAAAAGGCGCGGTCTCAGCAAAATGTTGAACATTTGCAGCATGGCCTTAACACTGCCCAACGCTGGTGTTCAGTCCGCCCCATTTACTACCGTTATGTAAATTACAAATATTTTGCGGATATTTTTTTTTACAGTTGGATTATAATTTATTTTTATTTTTTATTGATGTGCAGTGGAAATTCTACATAGAACTTCCTTCACCCCGGGGAAGGGCGAAAGGGTATGCAGGACTCCTACTGGCTAAAACCACTGGAGCGGTCATCTTCGGCACCGAAGGGGGGCTCCAGGTCCTCGTAAGGTCACACTAGAGCCGACTTGGATTATACCTAGTAAAAGTACAATAAACAAAATAAATATAAGTAAAAAAAATGAAATTATGTAGATTATAGATAGGAAGCAACACCGACGTGAGCCGTCGACGGGTGCACAATCGGTTTCACCATCCTGCGTCTCCAACACTCGGATCGCGTTTCCCCGTTATTACGCCATTAGACGCTTCCACTCCCGAAAATATCCCTTGATCGGCCAACTAAGGCAAGCTAGAGTTAAAAACCCCGCGGGCACTCATGGAGTTCCACACCGGCTGATCAATAAAGGTAACCCCGAGAAGAGGCCCTGATCGACTCTTTGGGGCATTCGGATACGCAGCGTCACAACATACAGCTTGCCACAAGTTTTGATTACTATTAAACTTCATAATATTTATATAGATTTGACCAAGGTGTTGCTGCATTCTTCGTATAAACCACATGGTGGTGGTATACTTAACTGGCACTACACGGCAAAGCACTCTCTAGTCTATCTATTAAATATTAGATTCAAAACTGGAATACTACACTAAGAAAAAAAACAAACCTAAATCCATTGCTTATACTATCACTAATAAGCGCCTTCTTAATTAACGTTGGCAATGTAAGCAGAGCGCGTTGATGTCGTTTGCACTACGAAAGTTTTCCAGCCTTAAATATTTATTAACCAGATTGATCAAGGTGTTACTGCGTTGTTTGTATGAACCACATGGACAGCATGGTAATTGTCCGTGTGGTGTCCGAATTAAGAATATAGTACCACTCTATATCCTCACGTGTATGTCGTAAAAGACGACTAAATGACTCCAAACCAGCGGGATTGGCAGCAGCATCCCATCCGTCGAATGTTTGCCATATCACTCACTAATCTGCCTGCCAAGCATGGTGTGTACTGGCAAACCATCTCAAAATGATGACATAAGTGAAGTGAAGGCCTTTGTTCAGCAGTTACATAGCCAAAGGACGTTCTCCTTTGGCTGATTTGATGATTCGCAACAAGGGCATCTGCATAAGTTTTGTCAATACATTAAAATTTTACTGGCGTAATGTCTTGATCTTAATTAACCGTTAATCAGTAACTGTTAATGTTAATTCTGAAATGTTTGTAATTACAAAATAATATTTTTGACAAATTAAAGTATTAGTGTTATTAGTATGTTATGTATTTTTGCTAATCTCGAGGACGAAACACCTAGTATAATTAATGATTAAAGGAACTTACTTGTACGTGAAGTTCGATCATAATTATAAGAATTGTTTCGTCAGAACAGATTGTGGTGAATTGAATTGATTGAATTCATGGATTTCCTCCGTCTTAATAGCGGCGGAGGAATGCCAGCCTCTTGTCGGCGCACCCCGCCTGAACCCGACGGTGCTCTTTTCAATTACCTATGGCTAGGGGTGAAGTGTTTGCCATGTAGTGCCACACTCCGGGTAGTTTAGGCAGCTCTTCACTTGGTCTCATGGGCCCTGTGCGACCTGGCTGGCCGCCCATCCCTTCAGAGGGGCGCGCGCAGAACAAAATGCGCCGCCGTCTCGCGCTGCCAAACGAACTGCCTCTAGTTCGTCACCCACACGCCACAACTCATGAAGGACGGAGATCATTCAGCGCTCGGCTCGTTTAGCGTATTAAGTATCAAGTGGACAAGCAGCAACCATTTTCCCCAATTACCCAAGGTAAATTGTAGCATAGTAATGTTTTAGGTTCTTGCGATTATCATTTACTCTATAAAACTAAAACACTTTATTTTGTAAATCTGCGACCACGAACACTACAAAGTGTTCGAAACGTTAGGAAAATCTAAAATGACAATATATTCGATATAATAATTACAAAGTGTTTTGTTATAATAAGTTGGAGAAGTAGGTTGAGTTTAGATATTTAAAATTAAGTCTTCTATGAATAATATTTTGACATTTGTACTTGTGACAGGCGTTTTCAAAAACTTGTAACACATTATTAACTGATTTACTTCAGGAAAACATTGCTTGCATGTATTGCTTCTATTAAATATCAGTTACAAAAACGGAATACTGCACTAAGAAAAGAAAACAAACCTGAAGTTATTGATTACTATAAGCGCCTGCTCAATTAATGTTGGCAATGTAACCAGAGCGCGTTAATGTCGTTTGCACTATGAAATTTATCAAGCATTTAAAATACATTTTCACTTAGAAACCTTATTTACTTATTTTGCCTCGTTCTCTTTACTATCCAGATTGATCAAGGTGTTGCAGCAAAGTGATTTTAAAGCGTAGTGTAAACTGTAAAGCGGTCACTCCCCCGAGGAGATTGTAAAGGATTCCCCCTAAGCCTCACTGTGCACTGTACTATGTTACCGTGTGTGGTGGTGCACATGTGGCCATGTGTACCGCACGCGATGACCACATGCGCACCACCGGCTCCTCGTGGGTGACCCGGTGTGGGTAGATTCCCCAACCTGCCATCTGTCCTCACGTCCTATTCTGTGTAAGTGACGCGCTCGCTCCTTCTGAGCCAGGCTCCGAAGAGCTGCAGGACGACCTCGACCACGCGCTTGGTCGCAAACTGCATCCGCAGGCGGTGACGCCACTTTCCAAGTGCGCACCGACGAACTAGCCCCGTCAGCCTGTCACTGTCACTGGAGGCAGTGACGCACCTTCGCTGTTCTGGTGGAGCGAGAGTGCCTGATCGTAGACCCACGCATCCATCTCCGCCAGTATGTCGAAAGGCGGAAAACGCGCCAGGAGAGTTGTCGCCTCGTAGGACACTGTTCGGTATCCTCGTGCGGTCCGTATAGCCACTCTGCGCTCTGCAGACTGTGAAGTTTGCTTCTGCAGCGCTGGGCACCTGACAGTCGGGCTGACCATACAGGCACCCCGTAGGGGGCCACGGACCGCACTACCCCCCGCAGAGACGGCGAACTTCCTCACATGGTCCCCCGAGATTGGGCAGCAAACGGTAGTGCACCCACTACCCTCTCGACTCGAGGGACGAGGCGCTGAAGAGGCGCCCCAGGTACTTCATGTATCGGCCCACCCAGATTCGCGCGAAACCAACGCGTATCCATGGAAACTGGGTGCTTCTCTGCTCCTTGGCAGTTTGTGACCCAGGTTGTGGATTTTGGCCACAACAATTGCCACCGCTTGCTAGGCAAGCCCGATGATTCCCTCGAATGACTCCCCGCTGGCCAACACCAGGGCCAGCCTAACAGACTAAGCTGACGCCAGCAGGGAGAATGACACGCAGGACCGGCGAGGTTCCATAAGAGGTGGCCGAGAACTGACCGCTGGGGAACCCCGCACGTAATCTCCCTCCGCTTTACGCTACCGTCCCTGCCCACGTAGCGAATGTGCCTATCGCGCAGATAGGCCCCTAAGATGCCCTGCAGTAAGGGCGGATACCGATTATGGACTAGTACCGTGCTAATAGCGCCCCACGGCATTGAGTTGAAGGCGTTGACGATGTCTAGACTGACCGCCAATGCCACCCCAGCCCGCTGAGACACTGCCTGTTCCGAGCAGTGCATACACCTACGCGTGGCCCGGAATGCCGTCCGTCCCGTCCGTCCGTCCCGTCCGTCCGTCCCGTCCCGGAAACCCGGTGTGGTGTTGTGACTCTTCCAGTGGCAAATGTCTCGGCCCAGCTCCCTTTTCGAAACCCCCAACTCTTCGGGCCAGTTCGAGGCTATAGGTGGTGAAGAGGGACCAGGACCACCTGAAAGAGTGTTGAAAGTACTCCCTCTCTCTACACCTGAGCCTCTACCATGGGGTAATTACGGGCGCAACTTGCCCACGACCATACGATAGGATCCCCCATGGATCCCTGTTCAGTCCCTCCAGGAGCTGGACGACCGAGCCTTCGCCTCGCGAATGGCGCTATTTAGCGTAATTGCAGCCGCCCGGTAGCCCTGATAGGCCTCGGCCTCCCTATAACCTGCCCATTGTTACTAACGAAGTTCACAAGGACCCTGTACTTATATACATATGATTAATTTATTTATTTGCGTGATATGGCTTCATCAAGTTATTAATTAATATTACGAGTATATAGTTTGTTCTTAACCAAATTTAACCATTTATGGTATGCAAATAGAAAAAATTATGATGGCAGAAACATTATGACGTTAGAAAATTTATATTAAAGTTACGAATGCATTAATCTAAATTAAATTAAATTACATAACTTATAGCAATGATAAAAATAGTAAATGTTGGTACATATTATGCCAATTAGGAAAAAGATATTCATAACATTAATTAAACTAATAATAGATTACTGCAATTTAGACCCACAATTTTTACTTGTTACAAGGTCAAATATTTATAATGGACTAATAAAAAAATAAAAACTCTTCATTATTTCAGCCGAAAGCCGTCCACTGATGGACAAAGATCTTCCATAATAACCACAACGACCGGCGGCTAGTGCTGTGATTTTGCTATAATCGCCACGCTTGGCAGGCAGGTTGGCGATCGCAGTTAAGTTATAGCCTCTGAGCAGAGGCTCCTCAGCTTCTGCCTGTGCTCCACCTTTGACGACACTCACAGGAAGAGACGGGGTGGTGGTATTCTTAAATGGCACCACACGGTAAGAAGAAATCTCCTATCAAGCGTCAATAATAAATAATAAACTACAAATTTAAGTAAGATTTTAGAAACAACAACTTCTTCAGGCACTGTTTGAAAAGGCGTAAATTATCAATGTCGCGTATCTTTATTGATAACTTATTATAAATAACCGTGGCTTTACAGAGTACGTTATTATGCATTAAGTTTGTTTTAATAGGAACTATCCAAACCTGACAAGATCTCATTCATTTATCAAACAGTACTATTTTCTGCTTTGTGAATATAGCACATTTCAGAATGTACATACAAGGAAATGTCATGAATTTGTCGTTTTTAAAAAAGGCTCCACAACACACAAGCATCGGCATTTTCAGGGGTACTAGGTCAGGAAATATTCACGTGTGCTCAGTGGCTGCTGAACTCTCTTGACGGGGGAAGAGCAGTCATCGCGCCGGTGCATCCTGTACACACTACACACTACTACACTTTTTGGAGGACCTTATTGCCCGGTGGCTAATATTCTGACGGCTACAGGTTCAGTTTTTGAGCTGTAGGTAGGCCGTGGGGTAGGGGCGTTGGACAGGCTGCGGCGGCTGGCTCGGCGACGCGCACTTATAAAGTGGCGTCACCGCCTGCGGATGCAATTTGCGACCAAGCGCGTCGTCGAGGCCATCCTGCCGCTCTTCGGAGCCTGGCTTAGAAGGAGCGAGCGCGTCACCTATCGCCTGACGCAGGTGCTCACCGGGCACGGTTGTTTCGGTGCGTACCTGCACAGGATAGGACGCGAGGCCACGCCACAATGCCACCATTGTGATAGCGACCAGGACACCGCACAGCACACGCTCGAGGCGTGCCCTACGTGGGCCGCCGAGCGGCGGATCCTGGTCGATCGGATCGGGCGGATCTTTCTCTGCCAGCAGTAGTGTCGGCTATGTTAGCAGAGCACGAAAACTGGAATGCAGTGGTCTCCTTCCGTGAGAGCGTCATGCTCCAGAAGGAGACTGCAGAGCGGGATCGGGAGAGGACCGATCCCGCTCGAAGAAGGAGACAGCGCCGGGGTAACAAACGCCCTGGCGCCTAATTCCGATACGCCTGAAAACCCCTGCCGTTGCTATAAGGTGGAGGACCTCTGGGATCGCGGGTGCGTAGATTGGGGAATCTGCGTGCCCACACCAAGCGATCCAAGAGAAGACGGTAGCACGCATGTGGTCACGCGCTGCTGTGGGACGCTTTGGGGGATCCTTTACAATCCCCCTAGGGGGGGTGACCGCTTTACAGTCACCCTCTCCGAGATATGCCAATAGGCGTAGCACCAGTGGGCGGCTCTAGTGTGATCATACGAGGACCTGGAGCCTCCCTTACGTGCCGAAGATGACCGCTCCAGTGGTTTTAGCCGGTAGGAGTCCGGCATACCCCTTCGTCCTACCCCGGGGCGAAGGAAGTTCATGAAGAATTGCCACAGGGCACCAATAAAAAAAAAACAATGTTGGCCGTGGGGTGTTTCTCCGTTTTCGGAGGAGCACGAGCGGGCTAGCGGCGGGCTCGGTGTGCGCTAAACCTGCCACGAGCAGGTAGTGGAAGGACTCCCTTTCCCTGCCACCGTCGATATGGTAACCTTAGTTGGAATGTCGTGGTCACGTCTCGCGGCTTCGACCGGGACCAAGGATCTTGGCTTAACCATCCGGATTGCGAGGAAGAAGGCCTCTATAAAAATTCCCCGAACCCAAGCTAGCGTGCAGAGCTTTACAGTCACCCTCTCCGAGATATGCCAATAGGCGTAGCACCAGTGGGCGGCTCTAGTGTGATCATACGAGGACCTGGAGCCTCCCTTACGTGCCGAAGATGACCGCTCCAGTGGTTTTAGCCGGTAGGAGTCCGGCATACCCCTTCGTCCTACCCCGGGGCGAAGGAAGTTCATGAAGAATTGCCACAGGGCACCAATAAAAAAAAAACAATGTTGGCCGTGGGGTGTTTCTCCGTTTTCGGAGGAGCACGAGCGGGCTAGCGGCGGGCTCGGTGTGCGCTAAACCTGCCACGAGCAGGTAGTGGAAGGACTCCCTTTCCCTGCCACCGTCGATATGGTAACCTTAGTTGGAATGTCGTGGTCACGTCTCGCGGCTTCGACCGGGACCAAGGATCTTGGCTTAACCATCCGGATTGCGAGGAAGAAGGCCTCTATAAAAATTCCCCGAACCCAAGCTAGCGTGCAGAGAAAGGTGCATGGCTGATGGAAAGTTCAAAGTTCAGTCGCGAGCACGCCAGTCCAATGTCAGTGGCACCTGAACAAGGGATACGATTGCCCGGGTACAGTGGGCACTGCCCAGGTTGACCTTTTATTTCCCCCATACTCGTGAGACTTATTATGAAAAAAACAATACAAATTAAGAAGGAGAAGGTGGAAGTTTGCTTAATATAAAGTATAGCTCTTATGCAACGTTTTTGAGCTTTAAATAGGCAATCGTGGATTCGTATCTTCTACACTACGATATGGAATCATATTTTTGGGTAACTCTACAGATTGGTTTCTTGCATTTAATACTGTGGATAAATTAGCAACGTTTTTGAATTTATACAGTCCATACGCAAACTCGCTCAATTTGTTGTAAATAAATTCTACCTACATGGAATTTTCCAGTTTACTTTATTGTGTATGTTAAGGCCTAGAATGTTGTTACTTCAACTTCCTCTATTGTTTTGGAAAAAAAAATACAAATATTTAAAGGACATTGGTAAAAATAAGTCCACCAGCGGACAAAAATGAAATATAAATGAAAAAATTGCTTATATCTTTGTTTATTTACCGTAATTTGTAAATAGCTCAACACGGAGGGGTAGTGGACATCACAAAAAAGGAACGCTACAAATGAAATGGATTAAAACTGTATTTTCATTTAAAGCAATGATTTAAAAGAAATTCTTGGTCACGTGATCGTTATCTGTCTAAGGTTATATAATAATTGGAATACAGTTATAGTTCTTCCGAAATAAAACGGCTTGGAGGTTATGTTTTACCAAAACATAATCAAAAACAATATCAAAATGTAAAAAGTAAAATAAAATTAAACGTAAAACGTAGTACACGTTTAGGTTTTTTGGAAAAGTACTAGAACTTGGTTTCCCAAGTTCTTGGTTTTAATATTATTTTGTACGCTGATGACCTTTGCCTGTTTTTATCTTTGTAATGTTATTACAGTATATTTAGGACAAATTAATAATGATAAATATCAAACTATATTTAAACAATGCACGTTGCTTCAAGGAAACGGTAAGCTCTGCGAGTGTTTCCCCTTAATATAATTTCAATATACAGTATGCTCTAAAAAATATTTTTATCCATTACTTGGAAGCAGCAGGACTTACATATTATGAATTGCATCGATAACTAATTTGTGTCAACGGCATAATTAGCTGGCGTAGTGGTAAAGCAATCGACTTTCAACACTTCGGGTAGCGGGTTGGAAGAAACTACAGTTTATGCATGTGATATATACACATTTAAGATTTTTAAGAATTACGTTATGTATTTAATTCAATACCTTTATGTAGTCTATTATAAGTTTAATGTGTCAACCTATTTGTTGTTCTTTATCGTGTATGTCACGGACGGAAGGATACCGACTCCCAAAATACAGGTTTTACCTAGTTTGGGAGGCAGCGATTTCAAACGAAAGTGCAAAAATATTATTTCCAGCTTGTACATAGTATTAAGAAGAACCCGATGTAATAATCTGCTGGTATTGAAATAAATTATATTATATTATTATTATTGCGTAAAGGAAATAATAATTTGACGATATTAAAAAAAAATATGTAGATACGTATATAAACTGTACCCACGATACATCAAAAGCACACCATGTGCATAAGAAAAGATGCAAACAGATATTATTATATGTAAAATAATCCATATATATTTGTGTACCTCTTTTATATTCATCCGGTTGAAATACTTCATGTAATTCCTCCACCCCGGGAAAGGGGAAAGAACGGAGGGAGGGGAATGCTCCTTCTCCTCCGACCTCCTACCGGCTAAAACCACCGTTACAGGAACAAGAATAATCTCCATCTAGAGCCACCCATTGGTACCACTCCTTTAGGCACATTTCAGAGGGGATGACTTTAAAGCGGTCACCATTCCCCCGAACCTCACTATGCACTGTGCTGCGCACACGGTGCCACGTGCCCACATGCACACCACCATCTTCCCGGGGATCGCTTGGTATGAGCACGCAGATTACCCAGTAGGCACACTCGTGACCCCTAAGGCGGGCCGCCATATAAAGACGATGGGGGCTCGGGCATGTTGGACTGCCGCGGCGGTTGTTACAGGCTTAGAAGAGCACAGGGGACGACGTGCACCAGGTGCTCTTAGAAGTCCCAACGACTATCCAGAGTAAGCCCTAGGTACTTCATGTACTGGCCCACCCTGATTTGCGCTTCACCAACGCGTATCCACGAACTGGGTGGTTGTCTGCTCTGCGGCCGTTTGTGGAACCATAGCACTTTTTTGTGAGGCGGTTTTGTGAGGTGCTATCTGCAGACCCAGAGTGTGGATTTTGGCCACGACAATTGCTACCGCTTGCACGACAAGCTGGGTGGTAGTACCCCTACTTGCATGGCATCAGGCAGATTAAGTGTGGCATCTATGATGGACTAGCGCCACCGAATTACGGTAAACAGTCTAATAAACAGTCGCCTCAAGCGGTCCCTATGAGACTGCGGTGCATATACCCACGCGCGGGCCGGAATGCCATCCGGACCCGGTGTGGTGTTGCGACTCTTCAGGGGCCAATGGCTCGGCCCAGTTCCCCTTCCGAAACCCCCAACTCTTCGATCCAGTTCCAGGCAATCGTGTTTGGAGCAGGACTGGACCACTGGAAAGAGCGTAGAGAGCACTTCCTCTAGCATACCCGGGGCCATGGTTTCGGTCATGGGGGGACCCACGGGCGTAACATGCCAGGCCCAGGAGGATGCTGCTGCCTATCTCATTGATATTAATCCTCAGTCGCCTTTTAGACACCCATGGTTAGAGAGGAGTGGAATATTCTTTGCCGGGAACTACACGGACCATGGTATATGTGTCTAAAAGGAGAAAGTCAGAAGTGTTACATGCATCAGCCTCTACTGAACCCACCCACTGCTGAACATAGGCCTCCCAATTATCAGTTTTTTTTATTTAAATAAAGTCACGTCCCGCATTTGGATTTCTCCTGCGTCATGCTCCAGGGAGACCGCAGAGCGGGATCGGGAGAGGGCCAATCCTGCTCGAAGAAGGAGACGGCGCCGGGGTAAGAACCGCCCTGCCACCTAATTCCTATAGGCCTCAAACTCCCTGCCGTCGCTATAAGGCGGGGGGCCTCTAGGTTCGTGGGTCCATAGATTAAGGAATCTGCCTGCCCACACCGAGCTACCCACGAGTAAACGGTGGCGCGCATGTGGTCACACGCCACCGTATGCGCAGCACAGCGCACAGGGACGCTTCGGGTGAACCTTTACAATCCCCCCGGGGGGTGACCGCTTTGCAGTCACCCTCTCCGAGATGTGCCTATAGGCGTGGCACCAGTGGACGGCTTTAGTGTGATCATACGAGAACCTGGAGCCCCTCTTAGGTGCCAAAGATGACCGCCCCAATGGTTTTAGCCGTTATGAGTGCGGCATGCCCCTTCGCCCTTCCCCAGGGCGGAAGAAGTTCATGAGAATTACCAGTGGGCGCAATAAAAATAAAAAAGTTTCAGACATAAATTCCACATACAATCAGCTTGTACTGGAACAACAATGTGAAGGTCATACAAATATGAATTCCATGCAGGGATCGAACCCCCGAACAAGATCGGCTTAGGATGCCGTACGAACTTAGGTACTCGTTTCGTCAATCGTGGAAGGTTACTTCATGCACTGCTAGAATCGTATACCATTCTAATATTAAGAATATATACGTACGCTGGTTCCGATATTAATGAAGTGTTACGCGATTTCTACTGTTTTGTTCTGTTCTGTGCCAAATACGTTAGAGGATCCTGATTAATTTATATACAAAGCTCTGTATAATGGATTTACCGCTTAAAACTCTAAACATATACTATTATGTATATTTAGTGTTAATGGTATACATTTTAGGTTTCTTTTTTTATGTACCATGCAGTCAAAAAGTGGTCTGTCTATGGTCTTTTTATATAATAATACTTATTTTGATTTTTTTATGTAATTGATTTGTATGCATGTAATATATATTAATGTGTTATACACAGGCAATAATAATATCACCCTGTAACTGTCCCAACTCCCACTGCAGGGCAAGCGCCTCTTCTGTGCGTGAATATACCAGTATTGACTTAAAATAAAGTATGCGAAACAGAAATAAATAGATCAATCTGTACATACAAGAAGACCGGTTACGCATTGAAGACAGATATAATAATGAACCAACCAAGGGACGGTATAAATATAGGCCCATGATTACCACGGACATCATAAGTGTCTCAGTTACTCACAATTACTGTATACTTGGAGATCATACGGTTAGTCATACGAATCATATATTTGTAAATAAAGTTAATTAGTTTAGTGCACAATTATTTTTAAACATATTTATAGATAGGGTATATAAAAGTGTTCTTTCATGATTATATATTGGCTATTAATTTATTTAAAAAACTGTATTCTATACAAACACTAAGGTCCGTATTACAGAGCGATCCTCAATTCCAGTTTGATCTTTAATCACCTGATCACTATTAAACTATAGAATCTGTACTTGAGTATCGGTTATATTCTAGAACGGTAATCACTAATCAATCTAAACTCAGCTGAGACGAGATTCAAATCACGCCTCAAGCACATAATACTCATTGTCTATGCATCAGCCTGTTTTCGATTACGATTTATTTATGATAAATATATACCTCCATTCAATGACAATTTACAGATACATTAATATATAATATTATTGCAGAGACACTTATAAAAACATCTTATCTTGTATTCAACAACAATATAACCAAAACAACATACATTAAAAACTGTGCTCAAGAGCTATGCGGACCACGCTCACGTGATCACAGTTCAAATCTCTGCTCAAGTACAGACCTATAACTGATTGACGATTTGGAATAAAGCCACGACTCAGTTGAACTACGTTCAATAAACCTATGCTTGAGGGACGTTTAAAATTAATGCTCAACTCAAAACTAGTTTTAAACTGAAATCAATGCTTGAGTTTCGTTCTGTAATACGGACCTTAGGAAACTTAAAGTAAACTATACCTATTATACACAAAAATGCATAATAATAAGAATACATATAGTGTTTAAACAACAAAATATAAACTGATACCTGCTACTTATTTTACAATTGCATCTTATCCAATTATCAGATATTCTTTGTAAAAAATGTTTTTACAAAAGAAATACTGACTTCAAAAAAATACCTTACACGATATAAAAATATTAAAGCTACAAAAAAATTTTTTTGTAACGTGCAGGGTTTTTGAAGTCGGTATTTAAATTGCTTAAAAACTACTCAATCAAATGTAATGAAATTTTTGATGGGACCAATTCGAAAAGCATTCTGCACTTATTACAAAAAGAATTGCTCAAATCGGTCTACAAAACTCGAAGCGATCGGTATACATACATAAAAAATGCATCAAATTGAGAAACTCCTCTTTTTTGAAGTTGGTTAAAAACAGTAGTAATCTGTGTTATTTCAGACTTCATTCCTCTTTTAAGTCGTACCTTTTTTGAGCTGTGGATTACGACCGGCTTGAGATTGAGAGTTGATACATTTGATATTGTATTTAAAACCGCTAATAAAAATTTGCTGCAAAAGCTTTTGGAAACATAATTTAATGCATACATATTTGCATAAAAACATTTTCTGTCATAAAAATTGCATAAAATCTCAAATTTGCTCGTCTTATGTTTTTCCAGGGAGCCATGAAGTACCTCTTAGTATTGTGTGTAGTTGTTGCCACGGTGTTGGCCGACGAAAAATATCCTGATAAGTACGACAACATCAATCTGAAAGAGATCTTGGAAAACAAGCGTCTCCTTCAGGCCTACGTAGATTGTTTGATGGAGAGGGGAAAGTGCAGCCCTGAAGGCAAGGAGCTCAAAGGTAAACATTCCAATCTGGCAAAGGCGTATTGAGCTTAAATTTATGTGTGTTGCCTGGGTTTCATGTACGCGGAACGTTTAATAGAGACATCAGGTGTGACTTCTACATTTTAATCTATAGCAAAAACAAAGTCCAGTTATAAGCTTTGGGCCTTTGTTCATGTGGCGTTTTTAGTGGCATTTTTATTCTAATTAGCCTTATTACTTGAAGTTAACTTACTTCTATTCGTCGCTCCTAGCAAACCTGGATATTTAGCTTATTAGATATTACTAATTATCATAACCTTAACGTCAACTTTAGAATCTAATGTAAGGATTTAATTCTTTAACTTTCGCGAATGGAATTCATGATTTTAAGATAATGTCGGGTCTATTCGCGCACAGATTAATATCAAAATAATATTTTAACTAACCTCAACGCTTCAATCAAATTGCATTGACCGCAGTCACGAGTAGACTCCAGACAGTCTACTGGTGACCACGGTCAAAATCATGATTTAAATCTTATCTAGGCGTGCAACTTTAGCTTTAGTTTATTTTAGTTTCTACTAACCTGAGATTTTAAGTCTTCAGTTTTATGTTATGGCCAAAAACCCCTAAATAAAAAAATAAAAAAAGCCTTCAGTTGTCTTACTTTACATTTACCAATGTAGCTTATTATCACATCTAAAACCAACGTTCGTAATTTGAATAAATATAGTGTCCGTATAGTTTCTAACAATAGAAACACACTAACTAGAAGAATAGTGTTTGGCAATATTCCAGACATCTTAGCATGGATACGAGTTCATTTGTCTGTTGTGAAGTAAGCAGTGTCTTAGGGTGAGATTCAGAAACGAGTCTAAGCGTGAACTTACGCTTCCATCTGTCAAAATTAGGGGCGAAAGTAGTGCATTTTGACAGATGGAAGCCTAAGTTCACGCTTAGACTCGTTTCTGAATCTCACCCCCAGTGTCTTAAGGATGTAGATCCATAACATTTATATACCTACTTGATGTAGTTACTAAGATTAGGTTAAGATCATCTTGTTACTTACACTATGAGGAGTTCAAATGGTTCGAAATAAAGATAAATAATAATTATTATTAGCAAAATTACTCACATTTAAATTAATCACAAAGATTGCGTATGACGGTCGTAATTAAATATAATTGGTACAGAAATCCTTAATCATCATACACAAATATGTAGATCAAGGTAAAAAAAACAATTGTATACATTTGACGGGAAAATCCGTCGTTGTTGTCATGTAAGTCATATTTCAAAATTAAGTTACCAAGTGCGTCGGGGTCAATTATCGTGCGAAATTTACTAACTCTTTTTTAAACTGAGACAAGGCTTCACCGCCATTGAGTCAGCCACTTATTGTAACAAGTCAAGCTACTGATAGGACGCAAGTATTTGTTAGCATTTCAGTCACGGGAATTTAAAGCGGTCTATGAGGTCCATAATCAGCAGTGAAAGTATAATTTCAACACGAAATTTACTGCAATAAAAACACTATAATTTTAATACAACTGTACAAAATTGTTGCTTATGACATAAAACGTTTGTATAATACATGAGAAGAGGTTAAAGTAATGGTGCGTTGAGGGCATAATTATCCAAATGGCGTTTTGATCCCTACACTGATCTAGAAGATTAAAAGCACTTTAGAGAAATCATGTGTCTCTCTCGTCACGGATTAAAATTCTCTGGTGCAAGGGAGGAGGAAGGAGAGGTCGACCACGAACCCTGCAAAGTGTTCGAAACGTCAGGAAAAACAAAAATCAACAATACATGCGATATAATCCGTTTAAAATTGTTTTATTATAATGTGTAATAATCGCGAAAACCTAAGCCATTATTATCAATCTTTATTGTTATTTTATGCAAAAATATGTATTGTATGCCTGCACTGCACTTCCTTCGAATGAAAGAGGAAATCTTTAAGGAACTAACTGCAAATTATTTTGAAGCCTATTCACGTCTTACACGAGTCACATCCGATAGAAATATATAAAGAATAGATACAGGGTATTAATTTAAGTTATTTAATTGTTCATACTGCTATATATTCCTTCTTGTTTTAAATAAAAAGGCTTCGACGAGTGACGATAAGCTGTCATCCCCGTTACCAATCTTGATAACTGGCTAATCTTTTTGTACTACGACTTAAGCTATTCGCATGTGATATGATATAAAGCTCGTGCGGGTACGAGTGGAGACGAAGAACTATAGTTTTGCAATACAATATACTCGCACAAATATCATTCGAAATTAAGGGAAGACAGTAGAAATACAGAAATAAGCGGTGCATACTAACAGTATCATTAGTACCTGTATTACAAAATGTTTTCCTTAGACTTAGTAACACAGGCGGATGTGTTTATTTCTAGGTTCTGGGTTTTCCTTTTATTCAGAAGACTGACGGCCTATGACTACTGAGTTTCTCTTGTATCATAACTATCCCATGCACAGGAGCTGTACCGCAGTAGTAGCTAGGTGGATCAATTCGATAGTTGACAGTACAATACTTAATAAAAACTTTTCTTTTTCTAGAACATCTCCAAGACGCTATTCAGACTGGCTGCAAGAAATGCACGAAAGCGCAAGAGGAGGGAGCGACGACTGTAATCGAACATCTAATCCAACATGAGCTGGCTATCTGGCATGAGCTCACCGCTAAGTTCGACCCCGATGGTAAGTGGAGGAAGGAGTACGAGTCACGCGCGAAGGCCAAGGGCATCACCATCCCCGAATAAAACATCTGTGACTATAAAAGTGAAAGGTTTAACTCTCTCTATATTGTTTATATCGTTTTATGTTAGCTGTTACCTATATTGATATTTTTATTGCCATTTATATTTGCATTTTTACTGTTGTTTGCTAAATAATTATATGTATACATTACACGTTAAATATTGTGTAAGCTTAATTCTTGCAGTTTTGCTACAATTGTATTGTAATTTTTAATATTTTTATTTTAATAAACCAAAGAAATTGATTAAATTGAGTTTAATTTAACTGTCGATTTTAATATAAGTTGCCAAATATAATACTGGAAAATTCTTCAAAAGGCCACTGGAGAGAGACATAATCCGTAATAAAATAAAAATGTAATATGAACTATAAGTCTATAACTAACAGTTACTTACGGACTCTTCACACATACATGGAATGAAAAATTAAGCAATCTCAACGATTTATGAGCGCCTTGTGCCTTGGGTCTATGTAAATTAATAAATATTATTTGAAATAAGATAAATGAATTAAAGTACTTTTAGTAAAAGAATAATGAAGCCAGTATTCAGAACTCAAGAATTATCAGGTACAGATCAGGTAATGCCACCTTCACCTCACTGTAACGCGTTTAGAGCCGTGAGACCTCGGTCTTTGTCAATTATTATTTCGAAGAAGAAGATATTGTGACTTACACTCGAGAGGACGAATTCTGTAAGATCAATAGACGATGCTGTAAACTAAGTTTTCCGTGCAAGGCAACATTAAAAAGAAGCCGTGTGGGAAAAGGGACGTGATATGAAACACACACACGTCAGGGGTGCAATTCATTAAGCTCAAACATCCATACATCCTTGAATACAGAATCGAAATAACGGTGTAAAACCAATTCGGTATTAGTTAAGACTTGATTGAAGCTATTCAAGGACACGTTGCAGAAGGTAAGCCATGAAGACCAGTCTTAGCGATTACCAAATTGGGTTATCGTCATTATTTCAAATCTGTATTCAAGGATGTATGGATGTTTGAGCTTAGAGAATTGCACCCCAGCTCGTCAACGTCCACTGCTGTTTATAGGCCTCCCAATGATCATTGTAATGAGCGGTCATATTGCCATAACTTCCACGCTTGGTAGGCGGATTGCTTATCGCAATATGTTGTTAGAACATGGGAGGATGCTGCTGCCCATCCTATTGGTATCAACCGTTAGTCGCCTTTAAGACACCCATCGGTGCAAAGGGGTGTGGTGTGACGCAAGACTAGTCATAGTGCTAACATTACAATTTTATTATTATATGCAAGCGTGACGCATGTCACTAGGCGAATGACTTACAAGGCTAGTCATCAAGTTTTACAAAGAAGCATTAAAGTGAGCGGAAGTCTGCGCGGCCTGCGCAGTGACAGACTCCTGTGGCTTAGAAGGCCGGGGATTTTCTACTCTTTCCGGCCACAATGTACTACACGGAGGACGCGGTGGCCAACGCAGCCAGGACAGGCACCGCCGGCAGGTCAGCCACTTCAACCACCTTTGTTGCGTTACTACTCTTCTTGGTTCCAGGGAGGGAAAGGAAGAAGGGGAAAGAAGAAGGGGGAAAAGAGAAGGAAGAGGAAGGTCAAAGGTCAACCTCCACAAGGTTCCCGGAACGGCCGCTATTATGGTCACCGTGCCGGAGGGCTCACCTGACAGTCGGTTGGGTGAGGTTATAGTCGAGGTTGCTATCCAGCCGATATTAGAGTACGGAAAGGGCACGGCATGTTGTCCTTCCGTCATGTACTGGTGTTTTCGGGGTATGGCAACTTGGTTAAATACCTGCACACAGTGGTGAAGCTGGACGGCCGGGCGACTCCCGTTTGCCATCAATGCGGCTGCAGTGAGGACATGCCGCAGCACACTCTCGAGCAGTGCCTTGCCTGGGCGGTGCAACGCTGTGACCGCATGGCAGTCAGTAACTGGGGGAGACCTCTCGCTGCTGGTTTTTGTAAAAGCTATGGTTGACAGTTGGTTGGCTTGGGAAGCAGTCGCATCCTTCTGCGAGCAGGTCATCTCGTGGTAGGAGGCGACGGACTGGGTCTGGAAGGTAGACGCTCTGGCTGATTCAATCCGCTGTAGGCGGACAGGTCGGCGCAGGCGATATAATGCCCGCTTGATACTACCCTAACAGTAGCCAACGGGTGGTAAATCGGGGAGACTGCCGTCTGCATTTCACGGCTTTGGAGTTGCGGCGATTTGCAGGTAGGCGCATACTCGTACGTGGGGGGCCGATGGGCCGTGAAAGTATTTACGCAATACTCGCGGTCCATTAAAATGTGGATGCGGGTAATAATGCGGAGTTTTTAGTGGGTTCAAGCCCGACATAACCAAGCAGTCTCCCCGGACACGGCTTGGTGTCAGCATTTTCTCCGCCTAAAAAAGGTTATTGCCGAGGCTGGGTTGCTAGCCTCACTTGCCACCAAAACGTTGAGCAAGGTATTCGAGCTCCGAGGGTCCAAAGAACCCTTACAGTCGCTCACGATTTTATTGAGAGCATAAATATCTATTCAGTATTAAAAATAACACAACAGAGTCGTGTTACTGGGGAGATTGTTGTGCCGTTTCTTCTCCCCAACTTAAACTCTTATAAAGAGAAGAATGCGCGTTTTGAGGTTGTCTAATATTATTGTGACGTTCAAAAGTACTATTTGCAGTCTATTTTGAATAAACAATATTTCATTACATATTTCTTGCCGGAGACCACACGGAACATTACCATGTTATTCTAACGGTTAATTGCAAGGCACAAGGGATGTTAGCAGTGGAAGTGTCTACAGATGACATCTCTTCTGCGTGTTTCTTAAAACGACTTCAAATAACATTCTAGTGTACAATTTTATATTTGCTATTTAATTTGATGTGTAAATTCTAGTAAGATCTCGCTCAAAGGCTCTAAAAATTGATCCTTTCATTTACAAATCTCATTCTATCACTTCTTTTGACTTATAGAATAGAATAGAATAAAATTATTTCCTCAAACATGTGTGTACATACATAAATGTCATGTGCATGAAAGATAACAAAAAAGTCAAAATCTGTTCTAACATGTTTGCCACGTGCCATGGCGTGCAAATATTAAAGATTATTTAATTTCCTATATATTTAAATGGCTTTTCATTATTATTATCAATATAAACAATATAAAATTAATACTTAATAATGTGAGATATAATCTTTCCAATTACAATATAATTTAAGAAACCATCCGTAAAATTTAATTAAAATTACAATGTCAATATAACGATGTCGGAATAGAATGTCAAACAATATAAAGATAAAAATAATGTCAAAAATGAATAATAAAATAAAATGAAGAAACGAAACATGTCAAATTAATGATTCTATTAGAAAGTACTATGGTAGGCTTGTCTGTTAAAAATAATTTTACTTTATGCTTAAATGCTTCATTACTAAGTTCCTTCCAACTATTTGGTAACTTATTGTAAATTATCGGAGCCATGCAGAAAACACTTTTGCGCATAAGTGCAGTCCTAGACCTGTGTAGACAGAGTTTACTGTTATTGCGTCTGTTTCGGGGAACTAGATCTGCCATGCGCGGAAATAAATTTGACGAAGGTTGCCATTTCTCATATGTAGAGGGATGGCAATGTCAAGATCTTATAGCGTATGAAGTACGGCTTACAGCTATCTGTCATTTTCAATTTAAATATAGATCTGAGGCATCTCTTTTGAGCCTTAAATACGATCGATATATGATCGCATCGTCATAATGGGTGACTTAACCATTTCTTCTTCTTCTATGTACAACTTGATGACCAGCCTTGTAAGTCATGCGGCTAGTGGTATGCGTCAAGCCTACCTGTAACAATAAATTGTAATACTAACTATGACTAGTCTTGCGTCACACCACACTGCGCTCGTCACTTCGAGACATTAGTTACATAGTCTTTTATGTCTAGTCATTTAATTTAATTAGTACTTGCCTTATCAACACTCATTCTCAACTCTTTGACCAAGGGTATGGTAGACTTACCATATAAAAATTTTTGCTGGACACTGCGGGAGTGGCTGATACAGGAAAGCTTTTACTTCACCAAAAGTAATTCATCATCATCATCATTTCGGCCGAATGAAGTCCACTGCTGGACACAGGCCTCCCCCAAAGATCACCACAACGACCGATATGGATATGTTGTGGGCTCATTGGGGGGTTTTGCCATAATCGTTAATGTACTCGAAGGACGCTAATTAGTTATTCTAAATTATATGGTCATTTAATTTGTATTTTAATTTTAAGTTCTTTTGACATGAAATTAATTTGACATATAGCTAAGTTACGGTAATATTTTGCATGCCTTTACTAATGGTGAAATATGTCGTGGTCTAATTTATGTAACAACTTGTGTACCATATTTCTAGCAAGTTCATAAAAATGACTGAAAATAAAACAATGCCTTTGCTATCTATACCACCATGCTATATCATAGTACCGTGTGGTTCCCAGAAATAATAGAGTATCCCTCTCCACAGATGGGTGTCTTAAAGGTGACTAACGGTTGATACCAAGAGGATTGGCAGCAGCATCCTCCCATGTGCTAACAACATATTGCGATAAGCAATCCGCCTGCCAAGCGCGGTCGTTATGGCAATACATCCACCACTCATTATAGTAACCATTAGGACTCCTATCACATGATCAGCAGTGGACGTTGATGGGCTGATGTGTGTACGTGTGTTACATATCACGCACCGTTTCCACGGCTTCTTCACGCAACATATTGCATCGTTTATTGGTCTTATAGAATTTCTCTTCTCGAGTGGAAGTTACAGTATCTTCTTTTTCGAAATAATAATTGCATAGACCGAGGTCTCACGGCTCTAGAGGCATTACAGTGAGGTGAGCATTACCGGATCTACATAGTTTAGCCGACAGCTCCAACATTTTCAATTTGTTCAATATTATCACCTCCAAAAATATAAAATAGTGTATTCGTGAGTATTAAATTGATTGCGGCTCCCTCTTACAGCTTATTCACGCTATAAAATATTTAATAGTAAGTGAGGATAAACCCAAAGAGAGATACCAGAAGATCCTTGGAAGCTCAATCGTAATCAGTATAATGCCCTACATGATCGGCGTGGCGTACACCGGGCTGCAGAGTCCATAATTCTCTTGGTAATACAAATTCACATTATTAAATTTCCTGTTATCAATTAAAAGGATACTGACGTATACATTTAATATGCGACATTTAATACACGTTATTTATATTTTTTTTATTTTGTTAGCTGACGCAGACCGCAGGTGAATATGATGAGGAGTATAAGATGGCTTAATTTATCATTTCATGTATGTGTGTCCTATATTTTTCATTTATAACGGATTATGTCTCCACTGGCCTTTTAAAGAGTTTTCAGTGTTATATTTAATATCATCAAATCGGCCATACAATGTCTACTGCTGAACAAAGACCTCCCCCATAGATTTCCACAACTGTGTCATCATATTGGGGGGAATTTGCCAGTACTCACCACGCTTGGCAGGGGGGGAGCGCAGAATGGTTACTGTTCCACAGAAGGGACGCTGCTGCCCATCCCTCTGGTTTAGAATCCTTTAGTCGCCATGCTATATTCTTAATCCGGACACCACACTGACATATATTCAATAATTTATATTAAATTCAACAGTTAAATTAAACTCAATTGAATCAATTTCATTGGTTTATTAAAATATAAGCATTAATAAATGCATTATAATTGTATTATAATTGTTTAACAGAAGTACAAGAATTAAGCTTAAACAATATTTAACGTGTAATGTATACATATAATAATTTAGCAAACGACAGTAAAAACGCAAATATAAATGGAAAAAAAAATATCAATAGGAGTAGCAGCTAACGTTGACGTAAACAATACTGATAGAGATAGAGATAACCTTTCACTTTTACAATCAAAGATGTTTTATTCGGGGATGGTGATGCCCTTGGCCTTCGCGCGTGACTCGTACTCCTTCCTCCACTTACCATCGGGGTCGAACTTAGCGGTAAGCTCATGCCAGATGGCCAGCTCATGTTGGATCAGGTGTTCGATTACAGTGGTCGCTCCCTCCTCTTGCGCTTTCGTGCATTTCTTGCAGCCAGTCGTAATAGCGTCTTGGAGATGTTCTAGAAAAATAAAGTTTTTATTAACTATTGTACTGTCGATATCGACTCACGGCCAAAATTAAGAATCAATTTAATCCAAAATATTCAGATTTAAGATTTTGAAATTATCCGTTGTTGTGTACGATCACATTTAACACACCAAACAGACATGTCCGAAATCCAAAGATTTGGATTAGTTGATTATTAATTTCAGCCGTATGTCCACCTAGCTACTTCTGCGGTACAGCTCCTGTGCATGGGGTAGTTATGATACAAGAGGAAATCAGTAGTCGTAGGCCGCCAGTCTTCTGAAAAAAAGGAAAACCCAGAACCAAGAAATAAACACAGACGCCTGTGTTACTCTAGACTAAGGAAAACATTTTGTAATACAGGCACTAACGAAACTTTTAGTTTGCACAGCTTATCACTATATTACATGCTGTGTGGTGCCGGCTATGGATAGCACCAACCCATCTTATCCCGTGGGTGTCATAAAAGGCGATTATGTGATTCCCCGGAGGAAGAGCAGCAGCGTTCTGTGATCCCCAACCCACTTGCAAGAGTGGCGATTATGTCAAAGCACACCCTGACTGATTGTGGTGGCGGTCTTTGGGGGAGACCTGTGTCTATAAGTGGACTTTATTCGGCTGAAATAATGATAACTGTATTACTACTGTCTTCCCTTGTTTTTCATTTGCATTTTAAAACTATAGTTCTTCTTCGTCTCCTCTCGAATACCCGTACTATCTTTAGATCATATCATATGCGAATAGCTTAAGTTGTAGTAGAAAGACTAGCCAGTTAGCAATATTAGTAAAGGGGCTGACAGGCCAGGTTGCACTGCACTTAGGTATCATCACTCGTAGAAGCCTTCACCTTTTTATTTAAAACCAGAAGAATTAACAATTAAAGAACAACTTAATTGAATAACCTGTATCTTTTCCTAATATAATTCTATCGGATGTGATTCGCGTAAGACGTGACTAGGGTTCAAAATGATTTGATCTCAGTTCCTTAAAGATTTCCTCTTTCATTCGATTGCCTCCTTGTCGTAGGTAACTAACTTCCTCCAAATATAAAGAACTATACAAATTTAGCCATAAAAGAACAATAAAGATTGATCAAATAATGTGCGCTATTGTTTCGTTCATTTCTTAAAGTTGCAGTTTAAGCAGTCTGTATAACACCCATTGTTACCGACTTTATTGTTGTAGCTTCCATGTCATAGTTTTCTAACTTAGAGACAATCGGTGACTTTACATCTATATCAGCCTTCAATAGGATAGAGTCGCAGTACATTTTACAAAGTGATTTTTACCTTCTAGATCTACTGATCTGTTGATTATACTTAATGATCAAAACGCCATTTTGATAATTATGCCCTCAACGTTTAATTATTTTAACTTTGAGTTATGTATTATATGAACGTTTTATGTTTGCAACAATTTTGTACAGTCGTATTAAAATTATAGTATGATCTTATATTGCAATTAAATTCGATAAAGGACTTCAACGACCGCTATAAATTCTCGAGACTGAAAGCTAATGAACACTTGCGCCCTATGAGTGACTGAACTTGTTAGAATACATTAGTGGCTGACTCAGTGGCGGTGAAGCTTTAAGTCAGTTTATAATCTAGTACAATTAAGTGATACATATTTGATACATATTTAGTGTTTATACATTTGGCACTATAATAGACACCGACGCACTGGTAAACTTAATTATAAAATATCAGTTACATTAAAACAAAGACGGATTTTGCGTAAAATGTATTCAATTATTAATTATTATTTTACCTTGATCTTCATATTTATGTATGATTAAGGATTACATTTAATTACGACTGTGATACAAAATCATTGTGATTATTTTAAAAGTGAGTAATTTTGCTAAGATTTGTGGAATGTTGCCAAACACTATACTTCTTGTTAGTGTGCTTATGTTGTTAGAAATTATACGAAATCTGTTTATTTTAATTACGAACGTTGGTTTTAAATGTGATAGTAAGTTACATTGATAAATGTATAATAATACAACTGAAGGCTTTAGACCTCAGGTTAGCAGAAATAACTAAAGCTAAAGTTGTACGCCTCCATAAGGTTTAAATCCTTGGATTAGAGATGTCACTAATATAGTTTCTAAACTTAGCGTTAACGTTATGTTAATTAGTAATATCAAATGAACTAAATATCCATGTTTGCTAGGAGCGACAAATACAAGTATGTTCATTTCAAGTTATAAGACTAAGTAGAATACAACAGACGCTAAAAACGACGCATAACGAAGACTTAAAGCTTATAAATGCACTTTTTTGTTTTTCTTTTTGTTACAGGTTAAACCGTAGAAGCCACACCCGATGTCTCGATTAAACCTTCCGGATACATGAAATCCAGGTAGCACTTCTTATACTTATACTGTACGAACATTAATTTAAGCAAGCTTTGGACCGATTGGTATGTTTACCTTTCAGCTCCTTGCCTTCAGGGCTGCACTTTCCCCTCTCCATCACGCAATCTACGTAGGCCTGAAGGAGACGTTTGTTTCCCAAGATCTCTTTCACATCGATGTTGTCGTACTTATCAGAATATTTTTCGTCGGCCAACACCGTGGCAACAACTACGCACAATACTAAGAGGTACTTCATGGCTCCCTGGAAAACAATAACACGAATAAATTAGAGATAGTTAGTTAAATTAGAATAAATTTGATTAGTTTGATACCAGAAGATTTTTTAGTCAAATGCATGCATACAGTTATGATTACAAAAACTTTTGCTGCACATTTTTAATAGCAATTATAAATACACAAATTAATCAACTGTCAATCTAAAGCCTGTCATAATTCACAATTACAAAGTACTTTACTTAAATACAAAACTACTTAAAAACAGAATACTTTACAAAAATACTTAAAAGTCGAAGTGAAGTCCGAAATAATACAGACACCTGTTTTTTTTCTACGATACTCGATAATTGATTAAAATGTAATTGTAAAAAAAGTAGTAGATACCACATTGTATTTTGATGTTAGAATAAATAATATGCATTCTTAATATAAAGCAATTTTTTTTTTGGATATTTGTACAAGTTTATTTTAAGTTTCGTATGTTTGTATTGAATTAATTATTTTGAAAATTTTAAAAGTTAGTATTATAAAACTCATTTAAGGACACTTTTATATACCCTGTTGACCTTAAAAAGTATTCCTTGATCTTTTCACGAACAGCTTCACAAAGTAAACTATAAGGTTGTAATTACTGTTTGTCGTTTTCTAAAACAACAATAACCAACGTATTTACATTTGTCACAATCCATTGTAAAAATCAATGTTTTGGAAGCGTTAGGAAGATTGTAGAAGAACATGGACACCACTGTAGAAAAATTTAACATTCTAATACCAAAGTGTTTTGACGCCCCTATATTCCACAACTATTTACAAAGATTATCTTGAAAATCCTTCATCATCATCATATCAGCCAAAGGACGTACACTGTTGAACAAATAGCCTCCCCCATAGATTTCCACAACGAGCGGTGTCACCCTCATCCAACGGCTTCCAGTGACCTTCACCAGGTCTTCTCTCCACTTTGTTGGAGGTCACCCCACGCTACGTTTTCTGGTGCGTGGTCTCCACTCGAGAACCTTTTTACCCCAATGGCCATCAGTTCTACGAGTAATGTGCGGCGCCCATTGCTACTTGAGGTTACTAAACCTTTGAGCTATGTCGGCAACTTTAATTCTTCTACGGATCTCCTCATTTCTGATTCGTTATCGTAGAGACGTATGTCAAGCACAGCTCTCTCTATAGCTCGCTGAGTGACCTTGAGCTTTCTTATGAGACCCATAATGAGTGACCACGTCTCTTTTCCATACGTCGTCACTGGTATCACACACTGGTTAAAGACTTGCGTCCTGAGGCATTGCAGTATTAAGTAAAGACGTTGCGAAGTTTCCATCAAAAATCCTATAGTACACTGAAACATTATTAAACACAAAACGAATTAAATTATTTACAAATGACTAACCGTATGTTCTTTAAGTATACAGTAATCGTGAGTTGCTGAGGGACTTATGATGTCCGTCGTAATCATATGGCCCGTTATATAGTAGTCGCCGGTGTGGTTAAAACATCTAATTAGGCTCTGGTTGATTCATTATTTTATCTGTCTTCGATGGATAAAATCTTCTTGTACAGGCTGATCTATTTATTTATGTTAAGTGAATGATTTTGATACATTTTCATTAAACTGTCGAGTACATTACTATATCCGGGTGGTGTCCGTATCAAGAATACAGCACCACTGCATTTCCTCCTGTGGATGTCGTAAAAGGCGACTAAGGGACTTTAAACCAGAGGAATGGGCAGCAGCAACCCTTCTGTGGAACAGTAGTCAATTTGGACTCACCAACCCGCCTGTCGAGCGTGATGAGTTCTGGCAATTACCCCCGAAAATGACGACACAAGGCATGTGCCAGTCGTCTTATGGGGAAGGCTTTTATTGGCTAACGGGTAACGTTTTTTGGCTGAAATGATGAAATTATTAGACAATATCAGGTATGTTTGCGCACAGACCAATATTAACATAATATGAGACTAACCTTGACGTTTCGATCAAGTTTCATTGACCGTGGTCACGAGGGGACTACACTACGTCGAATTTGTCAAAATATTATTTTTATATTAATCTCTGTGTGAATAGACCCGATATCGACGAAAGAAAGTTTAAGAATTACTGTCGAAACTGAATTACTATATAAGTGGTGGCACGGTCGTGGGTTCAAAAAATATACATAGGTGTGTCTTTTAAATGTAATATGTAATTTCTTGTTTAATCTAAGACACAATTAATTTTAGGTGAACAAATAAAAATCGTATAGAAACCTGTAACTAAAGTCTGAAATCGTCAACACGCAGAGAGCAAGCGTTGTGATCATTATTCGTTTCTTCTTTGTATGAGAAGAGGCCTTTGCCCTGCAATGGGATAGTTACAGTAGGATATTTTTATTAATGTACTACCTACGTAGTGAAGGGTAAGGCCTTTACATACAGACAGAAGATAACAGACTAGTCATAGGCCAAACTATCATCCAATGATGAAAAGCTAATAATATATGTATATAGATATTCCTAAATATTCCTAAAAGGACATATTTACTCATGAATTGCAAATATAAATGTATGATTTTACAAATGTATCTGTTTGCACCTTTTCTTATGTGCATGGTTTTGTTTTGCTGTATCGTGGGTACAGTTTATATAGGTATCTACATTTATATCTCATATGCACAGAGTGCTGTTCCATGCAGGAATCGTACCCGCGACCTGAAGCGCAGAAAGTCAATTGTTTTGCCACTACGCCAACTATGCCGTCTGCGTCTGCGCGTACTGAGTCGACACAAATTCGTTATCGATGCAATTCAGAATTTGCATCCAAGTAATTGCTAATATATATATTTTGTGAACATACTGTATAAAAAAAAAATATTAAGGGGAAACACACAGTTCTTCAGTTTCCTGGACAATACGTGCATTGTTTAAGTATTGTTTTATATTTCTAATGATTAATTAGCCAACAAAATACTCAAATAAACATTGCAATGTGTATACACACAAGGTCATCTGCGTATAAAATATTATTATATTCTATCTACATTTTGATTTCGTTTTTGAATGTTTTAGTAAAACACTAGCATTTTCCCACGGCTTCCCACGCATGAATGGACGTAGACGGACGCGTGGACCTTACGACCAGACACGCTCCATCCGCTAGAACAGTGAAAGCGCGGCCCTATGGGTATTTGATAGGCTTCAGCGGCTAGCTCGGTGGCGCGCACTCGAAAAGTGGCGAAAGCCTTAGGTTGCGGTTTGCGACCAAGCACCTCGTCAAGGCCGTCCTGCCGCTCTTTGGAGCCTGACCCTAAAGAAGCGAGCGCGTCACCTACTAACTGTCGCAGGAATTTAGAGTTTACGGTTGTCTCAGTGCATATCTGTACAATATAGGAAACGAGGTCACGATACATGGCCACCACTGTGAGTCGCAGGATACCTACAGCGCAACACACGCTCTGGGCATGACCTGCATTAGCTACTGAGTGGCGAATCCTGGTCGATACGATTGGACAAGTTCTCCGTTCGCCTAAAGGCGTGGCCCCAATGGACGGTTCTAGTACGATTGTATTGAGGATCCGGAGCGCCGGAGTTTTAGCCGGCCGGCCAACATGCCCTTCGGTCTTGTCCTGGGGCGGAGGAAGGGCGACATGTAACTGGTCGCTGTGGAAATCTATGTGGGAGGTCTTTGTTCAGCAATGAACGCCGTTTGGCGTGTATAATGACTCTTAGTCTTAGTATATGAACTCTGCACCTCTTGTTGAACGTGTATTTTAGATTAAGTCTAACCCATTTTATATCCGTTAGGTCATCCAGTTTTTTCACGGGATTCATTCATGTGTCCTGTAGGGCTCGTTTTGGTTCCAAGCTCCAGCAATCGCAAGTCTGTACAGTGACTTCCTTGTTTCCATCTGAATGTTAATATGTATCACCCATTATCCGCTTTAGTGCTAATGTAGGCGTAGTTTTGAAGGCTCTGGTGAAAGCAATGCATGCCACTCTTTGAGCCTTCCTTAGGGTATACTTGCAGAATTTTAAGTTATTCCTTGTACTTGTACCATACTGCACTGCCATATGGTGTTGTAATGGAAGAAATAAGGGATAGGATAAATAGTGAATTAACAGAAATTATAATTGTTTAATTAAAAACTAAAGTAAATCAAAATACATTTACTAGCCTAGCCAGAGTAAAAAAATCCCGTCTAGTATAATAACCAGATACTCAACTTACGTGGCTAGTTTCATTTTAGTGCCGTACATTTCCAGGTCCTTTCTTTAAGACCAATGTGATTGGTCTTTCTCGAGAACGGCACTATAATAGTTTTGCTTAATGGATATGTTATTGACACCTTATCCATCTTCATGAAGCCGGTCCGAGACTCCATTTGGAAATGTGCCAATGACTTGTATGACTATGTCAGCTGCGTATACTACTTGTGCAGAACGGGCCTTTGTTAAGTTTCACAAATAAACAGTCCACTACAAGACTTCATAATAACTCTTTTCGGCACCATGGCGACGTCTAAATTTATTAGTGATAAAGTCAAATTTTCGAACAACAAAATAAAAGCTAAGTGGAAAGTTATCAGTAATGAGATGGGTAAGTCATAGAAACATGCCAAACTTTTTGATATTATTCACAACGATAAATTAGTTAGTAAAGGTAGTTCATGTCCTTTGCTCTGGTCTTTAATCAGTTCTTTGTCAACATACCTGTAATCCACGACTCGCTCCTTAATGTCATCTTCAATCACCGCTGAAAAGCTATTGCGTGATAGTATCCCTGAATGTAGTGCTTCTATCGGATTTGAACATATTGTACCACATGACGTAATAAACGTTTTTAAGTCACTCAACCCTAAAAATACTGGTGATTTTTGGGGAATTTCTGTTAAACTTCATCATATCAGCCACAGGACGTCCACTGCTGAACAAAGGCCTCCCCCTTAGATTTCCACAACGAGCGGTCACATGCCGCTCTCATCCAACGACTCCCAGCGACCTTCACCAGGTCGTCTGTCCACCTCGTTGGAGGTCGTCCCACGCTGCGTTTTCCGGTGCGCGGTCTCCATTCGAGAACCTTTGTGCCCCAACGGCCATCAGTTCTACGAGCAATGTGCCCTGCCCATTGCCACTTCAGTTTACTAATCCTTTCAGCTATGTCGACAACTTTAGTTCTTCTACGGATCTCCTCATTTCTGATTCGATCTCGTAGAGAAATACCAAGCATAGCTCTCTCCATAGCTCGCTGAGTGACCTTGAGCTTTCTTATGAGGCCCATTGTGAGTGACCACGTCTCTGTTCCATATGTCATCACTGGTAACACACACTGGTTAAAGACTTGCGTCTTGAGGCATTGCGGTATTGTTGACGAAAAGACGTTGCGAAGTTTCCCGAACGCTGCCCAGCCGAGTCGGATTCGACGATTGACCTCTTTCTCGAAGTTGGACCTACCTAACTGGACAGTTTGTCCTAGGTAGACATACTCGTCAACAACTTCGAGAACAGAGCTCCCAACGGATATTGGGATGGGCACGACATGGGCATTTGACATGTCTTTTGTCTTGCTCATGTTCATTTTAAGGCCCACCTGTTGGGAAACTCTGTTGAGATCATCGAGCATTGTGCTGAGCTCTTGCAGCGATTTTCTTGTTAAACTTATGAATAATAAAATTGATATTGTCGCCCCTTATCTTGCTGTTACTTTTAATAAATGTGTGGATTTAGGTATTTTTCCTAATCTCATAAAGTATAGTAAAGTCATACCTTTATTTAAATCTGGTTCCAAACGTGACATGGGAAATTTTAGGCCGATTTCTATATTACCAGCATTTAGAAAAATATTTGAAAAATTAATTATTAAACAGCTTATGAGATACTTTAATCAAAATTTCCTGCTTCACACGGAGCAATATGGCTTCACGAATGGTCGTTCAACAAAACATGCAGGTGTAGCTCTAATTCAACATATTTACAATGCATGGGAGAACTCAAAGAATGCAATTGGAGTGTTTTGTGATCTTTCAAAAGTATTTGATTGCGTTTACCATGACACGCTTTTACGAAAGCTTTTTCATTATGGTGTCGATAATATTGCACTTAGTGTCATTAAATCTTATCTAGATCGTAGGGTTTCGATCGTAGGATCGTTGGATTCAGTGCGTTGATATTAATGGAGAAAAATCTTCCGAACTGCCCATTAAATTAGGCGTGCCTCAGGGTTCGACACTGGGGCCGTTCTTGTTCTTGGTATACATTAACAATTGACCGTACTTTCTAATATATAGGTATGACGTTGTACTGTTTGCAGATGACAACTCCCTTATTTTTAAGGTAGAGTAAAATAGACAACACTTTGACGAAGTGAACAGGACACTGTCACTGGTTACACATTGGTTTACGGTGAATAACTGAGTACTGAATGCCAAGAAAACGAAGTGTATTAAATTCACAATGCCGAATGTAAAGAATCTAGGACCCAATATTCTTCTCAATAACGAGTTACTCGAAAATGTAGATACCACTGTGTTTCTAGGTATTACAATAGATAAAAGACTCCAGCGGGGGGCAATAATGTCATGTCTCACAGGAAAGCTCACTTCTGCTGCTTATGCTGTCCGAAAAATTAGACAACTTACGGACGTGGACACAGCTCTGTTGGTGTATTTTTGTTATTTTCACAGTATGGAATTCTATTAATTAATAAGGGGGCAAAACATTCTGTAACATTGAAAGTATATTCATTTTGCAGAAACGAGCTGTTCGAGCTATATATCAGTTAGGTTTCTCTTAGAGATTATTTCAAGGACATTGGTGTTCTCACTGTTGCATCACAGTTTATTTTGCCAGCAGAATTTATATTAGGCAAAATATAAGTTCATACGCCAAAAATAGTGACGTTCACAACGTCAACACTAGAAATAGGCATAAATTATGCGTTCCTACCATAGATTACACAGAGTGCATGGTTCGTTTGTGGGGCTTGGTATTCGCTTTTACAATAAACTACCACATCGTAGTTGCCATTTAATTCCTTTAAATCTTATATTAAATTTTGGGCATGTATTGCCCAAAATGCGTATTACACCATGAAAAGTTGCTGCAGCGACGAGCAACTTTTCATCCAGTTCAGCTCAAAACAATCTTAATTAACACGTATGGAGTAAGTTTGACTGAGTGAATATTATATATACAAACTTTTTACAATTTTGACATTAATGCCACCACCCCATCTCCTCCCATGGGTGTCGTAAAAGTCGACTAAGGGATTAGCCGGAGGATGGGCAGCAGCGTCCTTCGAGTAGATTAACAACTTAACTGCGATCGCCAACCCGCCTGCCAAGCGTGGCGATTATGGCAAAACCCCCCAAATGAGCCCACAACACATCCATATCGGTGGTTGTGGTGATCGTTGGGGAGGCCTGTGTCCAGCAGTGGACTTCATTCGGCTGAATTAGGAACTATTATTGTTAATATTTGATAATTTTTATGTTCATTACATTTGAGTTGACTCATTTAAAATTCATAAATTTTAATGTTGTATACATCTATTTAATATGGGATTGATTGACTATTAGTTATTTTTTCATTTTGTTTATAAAACCAACAGCGATACATTATATAACTTATAAATACATAACACAGCTGAGTATGGCTAGTGAAATGTTTCCTTGTCTAACCAGTAAAGAATAATTAAGTACGCGAACGGACTTACAAATTTAGAGAGATCTAAATGTTGGATGTTACATTTATTATATACATGCCTAATGCAGCAAGTACATTCTATTAAGTTGTTATAGTTGCTTAACAATATAACATTACGTGTTAAAAGAAACAGGACAACAAGAAGAGGGGAGTTGCTTATTTTTTAACTAAATAATATTTATGATTCGTGACTTAAAAGAAGTTTTGGAGCAGCTACAAATATCAATATCGCCGAAAGTAGCATTATGTGTACGATTATGCGCGTGAGTACACAGTTCTTAGTATAGTAAGTAGATGAAAAAATATAAAAAAATCATTAAGTACATTAAAAAACCCCAAAAATTTGCTAAAAGACAAAAGTATTTCATCGAAAATGTAAAATTAAACAGAGAAAGGTTGCAACTTCTAAAAAAGGTACATATGTACTCATTCAAATTGGAACGGTGTACTAGACGATACAAAATTGACACGAGGGACTTGCAGGATGATCTTGAGTGACTTCATGAAAAACTCAACTCGATGACTAACAAATGTAATGCCTCAGAAAATCAAATGAGGTGAGGAGGAATTACAAACCTTTTTTAATAAGTATCAATTGCTACATTGCAAAAAATTTGGATTTACAAAGGGTCGTTCAACAACTGATGCTGGTGTTGAACTCTTAGGACATATTATCGGTGCTTGGGAGGACTCACAAGATGCCTTGGGCATCTTCTGTGATTTGTCTAAGGCATTTGATTGTGTTCTCTACGAAATATTGATTACTTCACTATGGTATTACGGATTTTGCACTGGATCTTCTTGTCTAATATTTGAATAATAGGATTCAGACAGTTGATGTTAATGGAAAGCGATCTGGGTGTGTTCGATTCTTGGCCCATTTTTGTTTCTTATATTAGTAAATGACCTACCTTACATTATGAAGGATAATCACGAGATAGTTTTGTTTGCAGATGAGACATCACTTTTATTTAAACGCCAATATCTGACATCTGATGATATAAATAGCGCTATCTCTAGAGTTGTCCACTGGTTTGTAAACACCAGTGTATTAATGAATGGTGCGGACGTGCGGAGTTGGATCTTGTGGACACCGCAGTTTTTAGGCATTACTTTTAGATTCTAAGCTGCAGTGGGGCCCACACATACTTATATTGTCAAAAAGGCTTAGCTCTGCAGCATACGCGGTAATGAAAATTCGTTATTTAACAGACGTAGAAACAGCCCAATCAGTATATTTTGGTTAGTTTATAGTGTTAATCAATTTCGTGATTGTTGATTCAATAGCATGCTTCTGTACCATTTTTTTTATTAGTGCTTAGGGGAAATTCTTTATGAACTTCCTTCGCCCCGGGGAAGGGCGAAGGGGTATGCCGGACTCCTACCGGCTAAAACCACTGGAGCGGTCATTTTCGGCACCTAAGGGAGGCTCCAGGTCCTCGTATGATCACACTAGAGCCACCTACTGGTGCCACGCCTAAAGGCACATCTCGGAAAAGGTGACTGTAAAGTGGTCAGCCCCCCGGGGGGATTGAAAGGATCCCCCCAAAGCGTCCCACGGCAGCGCGTGACCACATGCGTGCTACCATCTTCTCTTGGGTCACTCGGTGTGGGCACGCAGATTCCCCAATCTACGCACCCGTGAACCCAGAGGTCCCCTGCCTCATAGCAACGGCAGGGAGTTTCAGGCGTGTGGGAATTAGGCGCCAGGACGGTTGTTGCTGCGCGGTGTCCTGGTCGCTTTCACAATGGTGGCATTGTGCCGTGGCCTCACGTCCTATCCTGTGCAGGTACGCACCGAAATAACCGTGCCCGGTGAGCACCTGCGTCAGGCGGTAGGTGACGCGCTCACTCCTTTTGAGGCAGGCTTCAAAGAGCGGCAGGATGGCCTCCATGACACGCTTGGTCGCGTACTGCATTCGCAGGCGGTGACGCCACTTTCCAAGTGCGCGCCGCCGAGCTAGGTGCCTCAGCCTGTCCAACGCCCCTGGAGGCGCGTCTTCGCCGCTCTGGCGGAGGGAGTGTGTCTGATCGTAGACCCACGCATCCATCTCCGCCAGGATGTCGGAAGGCGGAAAACGCACCAAGAGAGTTGCCCCTTCGTACGACACTGTTCGGTATCCTCGTGCGATCCGGATAGCCACTCTGCGCTGCATACCGGGAATTTTGGTTCTGCAGTGCTGAGTCTACGGCCTACCTATAGCCCAATAACTGGGCCCATCCCTGTCAGAACATTAGCCACCGGGCAACAAGGTCTTCCAAAAGGGAGTAGTTACTGCCCGGTGCCCAGGGTGCACCGGCCCGACAACTGCTCTTCCCCCCGGACGTATCAAGAGGGACCAGCAGCCACCGAGCGCACGTGGAGGTTTCCTGATCTAGCACCCCATGCTTCTGTACCTACTGATACTCTTATTGACTCGGAAGTCGTCCTAATTCGTACGCCCCTTATGACCGATTTTTATACAGGCCTACCTACATTTATTTTATAATATATCGGTGTATAACAGCTAGCATACATTGTTCTGTTCTGTCCAGTAAGTGGAGCAATTTTTTCTTAAATCGACCATCGCGCTATCTGTTGTGTCCAGGTGTTCCGATTTTCTTTTTTTGGCATTAAAGCAACATATATTCTGAAAATGAGTCGCTTTGATCCATTTAAATACCCATAGAATTTGTTAATAACTTAACTAAAGCGGACCACCACCAATCGGACCCTAGCATGCAGCTATAAACCCTCGTCTCGACAAAACAATTATATTGTGTGATTATGACATTAATCGTTCAGAAGTTTATCATCATCATATGCTGATTGCTGCTAAACGGCGTCTATTACTGAACAAAGGCCTCCGTCATAGATTTACGCAATTGTGTCGTCATTTTGCAAGGAATTTGCCAGTACTCATCACCCATTTGGTAAACGCAGTATGGCTACTACTTATTTTTTGACTTATATGATCGTGTATTACAAGCTTTGTAAATCATCCGCCTAGTGGTAGGCGTCACGCCTGCCCGTAACAATAAAATTGTAATGCTAAAAAGGACTACTCTTCGCACCGCACTGTGCTGCACGGTTGGTGCAGTGGTTGATACAGTCGACTGCTGCGCTCCGGGTCGTGGGTTCGATTCCCGTACGGAACAAATATTTGTACGATCTGCAGGTAGTTGTTCCGGGTCTGGGTGTATTGTGTGTGGAATTCATGTCTGTAAACGCACCCACGATCCAGGAGAAAGCCTAGTGTGGGGCAACGATTTATTCAAATAAAATAAAAATAAAAATATTACCTCGTCTTATACCTAGTAATTTTATTTAATGAGTACTTGCCTTATGAAAAACAATACCTTTACTATATATACCACCGCCACACCTTTGGTACCACACACACCTTATAACATATATGTGACGTAAAAAAAATAGAGCCTATAGCTGGTGGTATCGCAGGTGAGTATCAGATAATGAATATAAGATGGCTTCATTTTTCATTCCATACATGTGTGAAGACTCCTAAGGAACTGTTAGTTATAGACTTATATATTTCTTTTATAACAGATTATGTCTCCACTGGCCTTTTGAAGAGATTTTACTAGTGTTCAACAACTTATATTAAAATCGACGGTTAAATTAAACACAATTGAATCTATTTCTTTGGTTTATTAAAATATAAGTATTAATAATTGCATCATAATTGTAACAGAAGTACAAGAATTAAGCTTAAACAATATTTAACGTGTAATGTATACATTTAATTATTAAGCAAACGACAGTAAAAACGCAAATATAAATGGAAATAAAAATATCATCACGAGTAACGGGTAACGTTGAAGAAAACAATATTGATAGAGAGAGAGAGATAACCTTTCACTTTTATTGTAAAAGATGTTTTATTCGGGGATGGTGATGCCCTTGGCCTTCGCGCGTGACTCGTACTCCTTCCTCCACTTACCATCGGGGTCGAACTTAGCGGTAAGCTCATGCCAGATGGCCAGCTCATGTTGGATCAGGTGTTCGATTACAGTGGTCGCTCCCTCCTCTTGCGCTTTCGTGCATTTCTTGCAGCCAGTCGTAATAGCGTCTTGGAGATGTTCTAGAAAAATAAAGTTTTTATTAAGTATTGTACTGTCGATATCGACTCACGCCCAAAATTAAGAATCCATTTAATCCAAAATCTCCAGATTTAAGATTTTGAAATTTATCCTTTGTTGCCTTATGATCACATTTAACACAGAAAACAGACACGTCCGTAATACAAAATCGAAAGATTTTGGATTTAAGTAATTATTAATTTCAGGCGTATGTCCACCTAGCTACTTCTGCGGTATAGCTCCTGTGCATGGGGTAGTTATGATACAAGAGGAAATCAGTAGTTGTAGGCCGTCAGTCTTCTGAATAATAGAAAAACCCAGAACTAAGGAATAAACACAGACGCCTGTGTTACTCTAGACTAAGGAAAACATTTTGTAATACAGACACTAACGATACTGTTAGTTTGCACAGCTTATCACGTATTAGTATTACTTGCTGTGTGGTGCCGGCTATGAATAGCACCAATCCATCTTATTCCGAGGGTGTCATAAAAGGCGACTACCCGGAGGATGGGCAGCAGCGTCCTTCAAGGTCATTAATAGCTACTGTGATCTCCAATCCACTTCCAAGCGTGGTGATAATGACAAAACACACCCTGACTGATCGTGGTGGCGGTCTTTGGTGAAGACCTGTGTCCAACAGTGGACTTTATTCTGCTGAAATAATTGTTACTAGTATTACTACTGCCTTCCCTTATTTTTGAATTTGCATTTGAAAACTATAGTTCTTTTTCGTCTCCTCCCGTATACCCGTATGAGTTTTTGATCATATAATATGCAAATAGCTTAAGTCGTAGTAGAAAGATTAGCCAGTTAGCAAAATCAGTCACGGAGCTGACAGCCCAGGTTGCACTGTACTTAGGTATCGTTACTCGTGGAAGCCTTTACCTTTTTGTTTAAAACAAGAAGAATTAACTATTAAACAACAACTTAAATGAATAACCTGTTGTATCTTTTCCTAATATATTTCTATCGGATGTGATTCGCGTAAGACGTGACTAGGCTTCAAAATAATTTAATCTCAGTTCCTTAAAGATTTCCTCTTTCATTCGATTGCCTCCTTGTCGTAGGTAACTAACTTCCTCCAAATATAAAGAACTATACAAATTTAGCCATACAAGAAAAATAAAGATTGATAAAATAACGTGCGCTATTGTTTCGTTCATTTCTTGAAGTTTGCAGTTTACGCAGTCTATACATCCATGGTTACCGACATTATTGTTGTAGTTTTGTACCCCAGGGACAATCGGTGACATCTATATCAGCCTTCATCCGGATAGTGTCCCATTACATTTTACAAAGTAATTTTAACTTCTTCTTTTAACTTCTAGATCAGTGTAGTGATCAAAACGCCATTTGGATAATTATGCCCTCAACGTTTAATTATTTTAACTTCGACTCGTGTATCATATAAACGTTTTATGCTTGCAACAATTTTGTACAGTTGTATTAAAATTATAATTTAATTATAATACAATGGACCTCAACGACCGCTATAAATTCTCAAGACCGAAAGCATAAGTGGCTGACTCAGTGGCGGTGAACCCTAAGTCAGTTTATGATATAGTTTACACATTTAGCACGATAATAGATACCGACGCACTGGGAAAATTCATTTTAAAATATCAGTTACATTAAAATAAAGACGGATTTTGCGTAAAATGTGTACAATTGTTTATTTTACCTTGATCTACACAGTTATGTATGATTAAGGATTTCTGTACAAATTATATTTAATAGCGACTGTGATACGCAATCTTTGTGATTATTTTAAAAGTGAGTAATTTTGCTAAGATTTCTGGAATGTTGCCAAATACTATCCTTCTAGTTATTGTGCTTATATTGTTAGAAATGATACGAAATCTGTTTATTTAAATTACGAACGTTGGTTTTAAATGTGATAGTAAGTTACATTGGTAAATGTAAAATAATACAACTGAAGGGTTTAAACCTCAGGTTCGTAGAAATAACTAAAGCTAAAGTTGTACGCCTCCATAAGGTTTTAAACCTTTGATTAGGATATTATTCTTATATAGGTTGTAAACTTAGCGTTAACATTATGTTAATTAGTAATATCTAATGAACTAAATATCCATGTTTGCTAAGAGCGACGAATAGAAATAAGTTCACTTCAAGTAATCAGACTAAGTTACTTATATAACCACTTTGATTTTCTTTTTGTTACAGATTAAACCGTAGAAGCCACACCCACTGTCTCACTTAAACCTTCCGGATACATGAAATCCTGGTAGCACTTCTTATACTATACGAACATTAATATAAGCACTTTGGACCGATTGGTATGTTTACCTTTCAGCTCCTTGCCTTCAGGGCTGCACTTTCCCCTCTCCATCACGCAGTCTACGTAGGCCTGAAGGAGACGCTTGTTTTCCAAGATCTCTTTCAGATTGATGTTGTCGTACTTATCAGGATACGTTTCATCGGCCAACACCGTGGCTACAACTACGCACAATACTAAAAGGTACTTCATGGCTCCCTGGAAAACAATAAGACGAACAAATTAGAGATTTGTTTGGCCACGTTTTATATCAGAAGATTTTTTATTCAAATGCATGCATACAATTATGATTACAAAAACTTTTGCTGCACATTTTTAATAGCAGTTATAAATACACCAATTCATCAACTCTCAATCTAAAGCCTGTCATAATCCACAATTACAAAATACGCGTGATTTAAAAGTCGAAGTGAAGTCCGAAATAACACAAGAGATCTGTTTTTTTTTTCTAAGATACTCGATAATTGATTTAAATGTAATTGTAAAAAAAAGGAGTAGATACTGTGGTATCTACTCCTTTTATATTTTGTTGTTAGAACAACTAATATGTATACTTAATATAATGCAATATTTTTTTAATTGAATTTTTTTAACTGACTTCTTTGTCGTTGGGAGGTATTGCTTCTAAGTTTCCTTCAAAAATCCTACAGTAAGCTGAAAAATTACTAAACACAAAACGAATTAAATTTATTTACAAATGACTAACCGTATGTTCTCTAAGTATACAGTAATCGTGAGTAGCTGAGGGACTTATGATGTCCGTCGTAATCTTAAGCCCCTTTATATAGTAGTCGCCGGTGTGGTTAAAACATCTAATTAGCCTCCGGTTGATTCATTATTTTATCTGTCTTCGATGGATAAAATCTTGTACAGGCTGATCTATTTATTTATGTTGAGTGAATGATTTTGATACATTTTCATTAAACTGTCGAGTACATTACTATATCCGTGTGGTGTCCGTATCAAGAATACAGCACCACTGCATTTCCTCCTGTGGATGTCGTAAAAGGCGACTAAGGGACCCTTCTGCGGAACAGTAGTCAATTTGGACTCACCAACCCGAGCGTGATATACTGGCAATTACCCCCCAATATGACGACACAAGGCATGTGCCAGTCGTCTTATGGGGAAGGCTTTTGTTTAGCAGTAGATGTTTTTTGGCTGACATGGTGAAATTATTAGACAATATCAGGTATGTTCGCGCATAGATCAATATTAACCGATGTTTTGATCAAGTTGCATTGACTGTGGTCACGAGTAGACTACTCCACTACGTCGAATTTGTCAAAATATTATTTTTTATATTAATCTATGTGCTCTATGTGCGAATAGACCCGATTTCGACGAAAGAAAGTTTAAGAATTACTGTCGAAACTGAATTACTATATTAGTTGTGGCTAGTTCGTGGGTTCAAAAAATATACATAGGTGTCTTTTTCAATGTAAAGATAAAGATAAAGATATATTTATTTTGTAAAACATGAGTGAAGGGCCTTTACATACAAACAGAAGATGCTTTGCCACCACGCCAACTATGCCGTCGATACAAATTCGTTATCGATGCAATTCAGAATTTGCATTTCTTACTGCATCCAAGTACCTAATTGCTAATATATTATTTTGTGAACATACTATATATAAAATTATATTAAGGGGAAACACACAGGTTCTTCAGTTTCCTGGACGCTACGTGCATTGTTTAAGTATATTTTTATATTTGTAATGATTAATTAGCCAACAAAATACTCAAATAAACATTACAAAGATACACATAACTATATAAATAGGCAAAGGTCATCTGCGTGTAAAATATAGTTATATTCTATCTACATTTTGATTTTTATTGTTTTAGTAAATCACTAGCATTTTCCAGCAGCTTCGCACGCATGGATGGACGTAGACGGACGCGTGGACCTTACGACCAGTCACGCTCCATCCGCTTGAACAGTGAAAGCGCGGCCCCATCGGTGTTTGATAGGCTGTAGCGGCTAGCTCGGTGGCGCGCACTCAAGAAGTGGCGAAAGCCTTAGGTTCGGGTTTGCGACCAAGCACCTCGTCAAGGTCGTCCTGTCGATCTTTGGAGCCTGACTTTAAAGAAGCGAGCGTGTCATCTACTACCTGACACAGGAATTTACGGTTGTTTCAGTGCGTATCTGTACAGTATAGGATACGAGGTCACGGAATAGGGCCACCACTGTGAAATCAGGATACCTACAGCACAACACACGCTCGGGGCATGACCTGCATTAGCTACTGAGGGGCGAATCCTGGTCGATACGATCTAACAAGATCTCCGTGTGGCTCAAGCCGTGGCACCGATAGTTGGCTCTAGTATGATTGTATTGAGGCTCCGGAGCGCCACTTCGGTGGCGAAGATGACCACTCCAGTGGTTTTAGCCGATGGGAGTCCAGCATGCCCCTCGGTCTTGTCCCGGGGCGGAGGAAGTTCATGATGTATTTCTGCGATTGTGCTAGCTTGGAACTGCGCCTTATCATTTGATACAGTATCAGCTGTGGGAACAGGTGTGTGCCCTATGTTTAGCAAGAGCGTTGCAGTGCCACAATATGTGTAAGATTGACTCTTTTCCTGAAAAGGACGTAATAGTAATAGTAATTCTTTATTGGCATAAAAATTGATTACAAAGTAGTGAGGCCCTGACTCCCGTGCTAGGTACAATAACTGTGTTACAGGAGTCAGTGTAATTTCCCAATAGTTATGTGAGCAAATTATTATGCAATAAGTTTTTAATTAAATTAACAAAGCTTATCATGAAATATTGAAATATAATATAAAATATGAATATTGTGAAGAAAATATGTGTGATGATTTATGACTGTGGTTAAGTGTATATGAGGGTGTTTGTGCTTGTGTATAATGCTTGTGGTTTTTTGTAATATCTATATTAGGAAGTATTCGGTTTCATAGTAGTCCTGCGTCAGAAGCCATGATTTAATCTTAGTTTTTATTTCTTGGATTGAAAGAGGATTTATTTTAAGTGTTATGTTAATTTTATTATATAAATAGATGGACAAGTACTTGTGTTGCCTTCTAGCAGATGCAGTGTGACATTAAAAAATGGGTAAACATTTCGTGTGGTTCGTTTACTTATTATATCTTTATTGTATGGTGAAATAAGGTGCTGCTTGGTGACAGTATGTAAAATGTATATCTGTCTTACTGTTAGTACTTTACACTCCTCGTATAATTTTTTGGTGGGGAATTTGAAAGGCCTGAAAGTCATTACTTTAAGGACAGATCTTTGAGCCCTTTCGAGGCGAATCATGAGAGTCTTACACGCACCGCCCCAGACCCTAATACAATATCCAAGTACCGATTGTGCAAGCGCGTAGTACACCGTGCGTAATATTTCAAAATCGGCAACATCTCTTAGTTTTTTAAATATCCAAATTAATTTTCTAATACGTGCGGTAGTGAGGTCTATGTGCTGGCGCCAGCTTAGTCTTTGATCTAGTACAACTCCTAAATATTTTACAGTTTCTGATTTATTAATAGCTAGACAGGAGCAAGTCGTATTTTTAGGTGGTAAATTACATACATGTAATTTAACGTCAATATTCACAGGTTTACGATAGGAGAAACTAAATTGAATGAGCGTCGATTTTGAAAAATTTAGGGTTAGCAGGTTAGCTCTCAGCCAGTGGCTAACCCTAACTAGTCCCAACTCGGTATTTTGTTTAACTTCCTCCCCGGTCTCTCCATGAAATACAAGTGCGGTGTCATCAGCATATGTAAAAATTTTACAATTTTCAATCGTTTGTTGACACAGATCATTAATGTAAATCAGGAAGAGACTCGGGCCGAGTATACTGCCTTGTGGTACGCCATAAACAACCCGGGCGTCTGAGCTAATATGTCCTCCAATTTTGACTCTCTGTGTCCGGTCATTGAGAAAGTCTTTAAAAATCTCTAAAGCTTTTCCCCGAATACCAATCCGTTCCAGTTTGTCTACAAGATAAGGAATCGAAATGGTGTCAAAAGCCTTGGCTAAGTCGAGAAAAATACCTACGCATGTTTGATTAGCATCCAAACAAGATGATACATGATCTACCAGCTGACCGACAGCATCGTCTGTGCTCTTTCTCGCTCTAAAGCCAAATTGAGAATCTGATAATATTTTATTATGATCCATGAAGCTTATTAGCCTAGTATTCAGTACCTTTTCAAGTATTTTAGACATTGACGTGAGAACGGAGATAGGCCGATAATTCCCAAAATCGTCCTTCAGCCCACTCTTGTAGACAGGGATTATTAGAGACTTTTTAAAAGCTCCTGGGAAAACACCTTGTGCAAAGCAGATTTCTATGAGTTTCGTTAGAGTGGGAACAATGATATGTCTAGCTGATTTAAGAAGCTTAGCAGGTATGGAGTCCCAACCAACAGCACAATCGTTGTTGAGGTTAAGAATCAGTGCTTCGATTTCCCGCTCATCGGGGGGAAGTAAGACAATTGAAGTGAGACGTGGATTTCTTATTGCGGGCGGCAGGTAACAGGTCGCTGTGGAAATCTATGTGGGAGGTCTTTGTTCAGAAATGAACGCCCTTTGGCTTATATAATGAATCTTTTTAGCTGCATCTACATGTATCCACAGTGCTCAGTTTCATTCTGTGGAGATTACTCATTTGTACCGAAATACCCTGTGAGTATGTGTGCCTAAAAGGTGTCTTAGTTGTGATCTGTTTAAGTTTAATAATTTCACTCATTTGGAATTGTGTGATGCGTGTGTTATCTTTTCTTATGCTAGAGAAGATTTCCATCCATTATTTTGCTTGTTCTTTTCTAGCATGTGCATGTAATGTATGATAATACTAGTAGGTTCAGTAATGATCACTCTATAGAGTTCACGGTTAACTAACTACGTTTGTGAGCCAGCCCTTGCTAATTTGTCTGCATTCTCATTACCCTCAAAACCATCATGTCTAAGTACCCAGATAAAGCTAACATTGTTGTCTTCCCAGGCTGTTTAGGCCTGACACGCCTGTATTGATCAGTTGTGAGCTAACCTTGAAGTAGTTAAACACCTTCAGGACTCCTTGATTGTCGCTGAGTATGTAAACGTTTTTCTTTTGACATTCCTCCATGGTGGATCACGATGATGATTAATTGATGCTGGCAATTATCGCATAGTTATGTTTCTGTTTGGAACACGCAGAATGTTTCATACTTTGACTGATACTACTACTGACTGCGGTCAGTGGCGTAAATGACTACGTTTTACCTGATTGTATTTTGGAGCTATCAGTGTATCATGTGAGGTGTGTTTCACCAGCAGGTTTAAGTCTTGTCGTCCATTCCTCCCTTGTTAGTATATGAATTCTGCACCTCTTATTGAACGTAAATATTGGATTAAGTCTATCAGATTATATATCCGTCAGGTCATACAATTTTTTCACGGGATTCATTCTTTAGGGCAGCGCTCGTTTTGGTTCCATGCTCCAGCTTTCGCAAGTCTGTACAGCGACTTCTTTGCTTCCGTCTGAATGTTAATATGTATCACCCATTATCCGTTTTAGTGCCAATGTATGCGTAGTTTGAAAGGCTCCGGTGATTGCAATGCATGCCACCCTTTGAAACTTCCATATTTAAAGTGTACTTGCAGAATTTTAAGTTATTCCTTTTACTTGTTCCATACTGTTCTGCCACATAGTGGTTTAAAAGAAGAATTAAGGGATAGGATAGATAGTGAATGAACAGAAATTGTAATTGTTTAATAAAAAACTAAAGTAAATAAACATGTACTTATTAGCCTAGCCAGAGTTCAGCGTCAACGGAGTCTCAAAATTCTTTCAGAATTTAGACATCAGTTTTAAAACGGCCATATTGCAATGCTTTGGGTAAATAATCACCTGAATGAACCGTCACATCAAAGAATCTCCTGATCACATGTGCACTTTCAGCAACCAGCGGTTCCAGTTAAGCTATACCGGTGCACAGACACAAATGGCCAAACACCATGAATTGTTTGGCCAATTGTATCTAAATTTCAATAGCTCCTGTTCAAAGTAAGGTCATACATACTTATTACTGATGGTTTTTATCCAAGATGATTCAATATAGGAATCATAAAATTATACCATACTATAAATGCTGCGGCTTTTGCTTAAAATGAAATGATTATTTCTTAATTTATTTTATTCAATCTTTTATTTTTCATTCATTCATCATCATTCATTTCGGCCGAATGAATTCCACTGCTGGACACAGGCCTCCCCCAAAGATCACCACAACGACCGATATGGATGTGTTGTGGGCTCATTGAGGGGTTTTGCCATAATCGCCACGCTTGGCAGGCGGGTTGGCGATCGCAGTTGAGTTGTTAATGTACTCGAAGGACGCTGCTGCCCATCCTCCGGCTATTATCCCTTAGTCGACTTTTAGGACACCCATGGGAGGAGATGGGGTGGTGGCATTCTGAGCCGGCGTCACACGGCTATTTTTTTTACTATCTCATAATAACTTTTCAGGCCTTGACATATCCATCATAATTTTTTCGTCCTTTTTATAGAATAGCAGTGGGAAAGACATAAAAGACTTAGTCCTCAATCAAAACAAAACCCTACAATCATTGTGTATAATCAATAAATTACCCTAGGTTTGAGTTTCCATGTTTTGTCATAGATGCTGCAGATCGGCCCATGTTAAAATTTCCTGTCTAGTATAATGCCCAGATACTTAACTTACGTGGCCGGTTTCAGTTTAGTGCTGTACATTTCCAGGTCCTTACTTTAAGATCCTATGATCAGTTTTTCTCGAGAACGGGACTATAACAGTTTTACTTGGATTAATTGATAGAGTGTTGATACCTTATTTAAAGCTTTTTGATGCAGGTGACTTAGATGACTATGCCAGCTGCATAGCCTGCTTGTGCGGAACGAGCCTTTGTTAAGTTTCACTAATATAGAGGCCACTACAAAACTCCATTATGACGGGGATAGAACTTCGACCTTTCGTTGTTTTTGCAGTCACCCTATCCCCCAGTAGATAGGGTTTAATAAATTAGCCCTGCAGCATAGTGTTAATCTATTTCGTGATTATTCGTGAATTATTTTCGTGATTGTTGATTCTATACCATGCTTCTGTAAGTACTGAAACTCTTATTCACTCGGAAGTCGTCCTAATTCATACGCCCTTTATGACCGACTTTTGTAGAAGCCTACCTACATTTATTTTATAATATTACTATATATAGGTGTATAATAGCAGCATACATTGATCTGGTCTGTCCAGTAAGTCGAGCGATTTATTCTTAAATCGACCACCGCTCTATCTGTCGGGGTCCAGATGTACTGATTTTCTTTTTTGGCATTAAACCAACATACATTCTGAAAATGAGTCGCTTTGGTCCATTTAAATACCTATAGAATTTGTTAACAACTAAACTAAAGCACCACCTAGCCACCATCGTTTCGACAAAACAAATATTTTGTGTGAATATGACATCAATCGTTCAGAAGTTTATCATCATCATCATATCAGCTAAACGGCGTCCATTACTGAACATAGGCCTCCGCCATAGATTTACACAATTGTGTCGTCATTTTGCAAAACCATACCTTTACTATCTATACCACTATACAATACAACAGGTCTGTGTGGTTCCCGGAAAAGAATCTACTGCCCCTCTGCACTAATGGATGTAAATTAGATTAGTTCTAAGTCTTCATATACTACATATCACGCACCGTTTCCACGGCTTCTTCTGCGTTGCCTCGCACGGAAAACTTAGTTCCCAACATCGTCTATTTGTCTTATACAATTAGTCGTCTCGAGTGGAAGTTACAATATCTTCTTCTTCGAAATAATAATTGCATAGACCGAGGTCTCACGGCTCTAGAGGCATCACAGCGAGGTGAGCATTACCTGATCTACATAGTTTAGCCGACAGCTCGAACATTTTCCAATTGTTAAATAATCTCAATAATCTCACCTCCAAACAATTCAAAATACTGTGCTCGTGAGTATTAAATTGATTGCGGCTCCCTCTTACAGCTTACTCACATCATACAATTTGTAATAGTAAGTGAGGATAAACCTAAAGAGAGATACCAGAAGATCCTTGGAAGCGCAATCGTATTCAGTATCTACATGATCGGCGCGGCGTACATCGGGCTGCAGAGTCCATAATTCTCTTGGTTATACAAATTTGCATTATTAATTTTTCTGTCATCACTTAAAAGGAAACTGACGTATATGTGTAAATGTATATACATTTAATATGTCCATGTCAAAAAAAAATTTTTTTTTATTCATTAGCTGCCGCAGATCGCAGGTGAATATGATGAGGAGTATAAGATGGGCAAGTTTTTCATTCCATGTATGTGTGAAGACTCCTAAGTAACTGTTAGTTGTAGACTTATAGTTTTCATTACATTTTTCTTTTACAACGGATTATATCTCCACTGGCCTTTTGAAGAGTTTTGCAGTGTTATGTTCAACAACTTATATATAAATTGACTGTTAAATTAAACTCAATTGAATCAATTTCTTTGGTTTATTAAAAAATTACTATTAATAATTACATTATAATTGTAACAAAAGTACGCGAATTAAGCTTAAACAACATTTAACGTGTAATGTATACATATAATTATTTAGTAAAGGACAGTAAATAGCAAATATATATGGAAATAAAAATATCAATATGAGTAACAACTAACGTTGAAGTAAATAATATTGAAAGAGAAAGAGAGTTAACCTTTCACTTTTATGGTCAAAGATGTTTTATTCGGGGATGGTGATGCCCTTGGCCCTGGCGCGTGACTCGTACTCCTTCTTCCACTTGCCATCGGGGTCGACCTTAGCAGTGACCTCGTGCCAGATTGCCAGCTCATGTTGCATCAGGTGTTCGATTACAGTGGTCGCTCCCTCCTCTTGCGCTTTCGTGCATTTCTCGCAGCCATTCGTAAAAGCGTCTTGCAGATGTTCTAGAAAAAGAAAGGTTTGTATTAAGCAGTGTCGATTTCGACTCACGGCTAAAATTGCGAATCCGTTTTATCCTAAATCTCCAGATTTAAGATTTTGAAATATCATCCGTTGTTGTTACGATCACATTTAGCACACAAAACAGACATATCCGTAATCCGAAATCCAAAGATTTTGGATTAGATTGATTATTACACCTAGCTACTACTGCGGTACAGCTCCTGTGCATGGGGTAGTTATGATATAAGAGGAAATCAGTAGTCGTAGGCCGTCAGTCTTCTGAATACAAGGAAAACCCAGAATCAAGAAATAAACACAGACGCCTGTGTTACTCTAGACTAAGGAAATCATATTGTAATACAGGTACTAACGAAACTGTTAGTTTGCACAGGTTATCACGTATTAGTATTACTTGCTGTGTGGTGCCGGCTATGAATAGCACCAACTCATCTTATGCCGTGGGTGTCATAAAAGGCGACTATGTGATTACCTGCAGGCACCAGCAGCGTTCTGCGATCCCCAACCCACTTCCAAGCGTGGCGATCATGACAAAACACACCCTGACTGATCGTGGTAGCGGTCTTTGGGGGAGACCTGTGTCCATTGGTGGACTAATATATAATAATACAACTGAAGGCTTTAAACCTCAGGTTAGCAGAAATAACTAAAGCTAAAGTTGTACGCCTCCATAAGTTTTAAATCCTTGGATTAGAGATGTCACTGATATAGGTTCTAAACTTAGCGTTAACGTTGTGTTAATTAGTAATATCTAATGAACTAAATATCCATGTTTACTAGGAGTGACGAATAGAAATAAGTTCACTTCAAGTAATAAGACTAAGTAGAATACAAAAGACGTTTAAAACGTCGCATAAACAAAGGCTTAAAGATTATAAAAGCACGTTGTTTTTCTTTTTGTTACAGATTAAACCGTAGAAACCACAACGGATGACTCGATTAAACCTTCCGGATACATGAAATCCATGTAGCACTTCTTATACATACTTATACTCTACGAACATTAATTAAAGCACTTTGGACCGATTGACATATTTACCTTTCAGCTCCTTGCCTTCAGGGCTGCACTTTCCTCTCTCCATTATGCAATCTACGTAGGCCTGAAGGAGACGCTTGTTTCCCAAGATCTCTTTCAGATTGATGTTGTCGTACTTATCAACATATTTCTCGTCTGCTAACACCGTGGCAACAACTACGCACAATACTAAGAGGTACTTCATGGCTCCCTGGAAATCAATAAGACGAATAGAGTAGAGATTTGTTGAGTAATGTTTTATGTCAGAAGATTTTTTATTCAAATACATGCATACAATTATGATAACAAAAACTTTTGCTGCACACATGTAATAGCAGTTATAAATACACCAATTAATCAACTCTCAATCTAAAGCCTAGTAATCATCCACAAACTAATCCATAATTACAAGAGAGAGAGAGAGAGAGCGATTTTTTTTCAAAGATACTCGATAAGTGATTAAAATGTAAGTGTAAAAAAAAGTAGTAGACCGCATTATATTTTGTTGTTAGAAAAACTAATATGCATTCTTAATACAATGCAATATTTTTTAAATTCAATATCAGATTAAGTTTATTTTAAGTTGTTATGTGTAAGTATAATGTTTGTATTGAATAAATTCTTTTGAAAATATTAAAAGTAAGTATAATGAAACTCATTTAAGGACACTTTTATATACCCTGTTGACATTAAAAAGTATTCCTTGATCTTTTCAAGAAAGCTTCACAAAGTAAACCATAACGTTTTAATTAATGTTTGTCGTTTTCTAGAACAAAAATAACCAACGCATATACATTTGTCACTATCCATTGTAAAAAAAAACAATGATTTGGAAGCGTTAGGAAGACTGTTCAAGAAAATGGACACCGCTTCTTCTTCTTTTTTAAAAACGTTGCCCCACACTAGGATTTCTCCTGTGTCGTGGGTGCGTTTACAAACACAAATTCCACACACACAATACACCCAGACCCGGAACAACTACCTGCAGATCGTACAAATATTTGTTCCGTGCGGGAATCGAACCCACGACCCGGTGCGCAGCAGCCGACTGTATCAGCCACTGCACCAACCGTGCCGTCAACCGCTGTAGAACAATTGAACATTCTAATACCAAAGTGTTTTGACACCCCTATATTCCACAACTATTTACAAAGATTATCTTGAAAATCCTTCATTATCATCATTTCAGCCAAGGGACGTACACTGTTGAACAAATAGCTTCCCCCATAGATTTCCACAACGCCACCCTCATCCAACGGCTCCCAGCGACCTTCATCAGGTCTTCTCTCCACCTCGTTGGAGGTCATCCTAAGCTGCATTTTCTGGTGCACGGTCTCCACTCGAGAACCTTTTTACCCCAATGGCCTGGTGGCCATGAGTGGGTCACATTACTCGTAGACTGACCCGCTCATTGCCACTTGGGGTTACTAAATCTTTCAGCCGTGTCGGCAACTTTAGTTCTTCTACGGATCCCCTCATTTCTTCTCCACGTTTTCGTAGAGACGTTTGTCAAGCACAGCTCTTTCTAAAGCTCGCTAAGTGACCTTGAGCTTTCTTATGAGGCCCATAGTGAGTGCCCACGTATCTTTTCCATATGTCGTCACTGGTATCACACACAAAGACTTTCATCTTAAGACATTGCGGTATTAAGTAAAGACCTTGTGAAGTTTCCTTCAAAAATCCTACAGTACACTGAACATTATTTAACATAAAACGAATTAAATTTATTTACAAATGACTAACCGTATGTTCTCTAAGTATACAGTAATCGTGAGTAGCTGAGGGACTTATGATGTCCATCGTAATCTTAAGCCCCTTTATATAGTAGTCGCCGGTGTGGTTAAAAATTCTAATTAGCCTCCGGTTGGTTCATTATTTTATATGTCTTCGATGGATAAAATCTTCTTGTACAGGCTGATCTATTTATTTATGTTGAGTGAATGATTTTGATACATTTTCATTAAACTGTCGAATACATTATTATATCCGTGTGGTGTCCGTATCAAGAATACAGCACCACTGCATTTCCTCCTGTGGATGTCGTAAAGGCGACTAAGGGACTCTAAACCGGAGGGGTGGGCAGCAGCATCCATTCTGCGGAACAGTAGTCAATTTGGACTCACCAACCCGCCTGCCGAGCGTGGTATACTGACATTACCCCCCAAAATGACGACATAAGGCATGTGTCAGTCGTCTTATGGGGAAGGCTTTTGGTCAGCGGTGGATGTTTTTTGGCTGACATGATGAAATTATTAGACAATATCAGGTATGTTCGCGCACAGATCAAGATTAACATAACACTATGACTAACCTCGACGTTTAGATCAAGTTGCATTGACCGTGGTCACGAGTAGACTAGGTCGAGGTTAGTCAAAATATTATTTAAGCGCTCTTATATTGCTGCAGCGGAACGCAATATTATGTATGAAAGCTTGCAAGTTACATCTGGGGTTATTTACTATACAGACCTTGTTGAGACTAGGGCGAATTTCCGTGCGTTCAAGCGTTTTTGCCATACCTACTATTGGAATCAGTCACAATAGCTTACAACATAGGACCCGTAAATAATATTTTTCGTCCCCGTAGTGCTTGGCTACTGAGCTTAACCCTGTTGTAAACTCCCATTTATTGTGCCTATGGCCTACAGTTTTTCTCTGTCTTCTGCTTGCTACGGAGGGAAGTGGAACGTATATTCTTGACTACTCCTCTTTTTTCTTTTCTGATTAATTTCGTTGCGGGTTCCAAGATTCATTTCTCTGGGATACTCCGAGCTTCATTGATCGGTGTTCTTTTCGGTGGTCGCCATTGTAGATCCTCTTTTGTTTTTTTTTTTATTGGTGCCCAGTGGAAATTCTTCATGAACTTCCTTCGCCCCGGAGAAGGGCGAAGGGGTATGGCGGACTCCTACCGGCTAAAACCACTGGGGTGGTCATCTTCGGCACCTAAGGTAGGTTCCAGGTCCTCGTATGATCACACTAGAGCCGCCCGCTGGTGCCACGCCTATAGGCACATCTCGGAGAGGATGACTGTAAAGTGGTCACCCTCCCGGGGGATTGTAAAGGATCCCCTAAAGCGTCCCACGGCAGCGCGTGATCACGTGCGTCTTCTCTTGGGTCGCTTGGTATGAGCACGCAGATTCCCCAATCTACGCACCCGCGAACCCAGAGGTCCCCCGCCTTATAGCAACAGCAGGGGGTTTCAGGCGTATGGGAATTAGGCGCCAGGGCGGTTATTACCCCGGCGCCGTCTCCTCCTTGTTCGAGCGGGATCGGCCCTCTAGCCATTGTAGATCCTGGATTACAGGAGTTGTAGTGGTTGAGAATGCGTGGCGAGCTTGTCCCAAAAAAAAAGTCTGAAGCAGCTAGCTCGGCGGCGCGCACTCGAAAAGTGGCGAAAACTTTAGGTTGCAGTTTGCGATTAAGCACCTCGTCAAGGCCATCCTGCCACTCTTTGAAGCTTTGAAGCTCTCACAACTGTGAAAGCAGGATACCTACAGCACAACACATGCTCGGGGCATGACCTGCATTAGCTACTGAGGGGCGAATCCTGGTCGATACGATAAGACAAGATCTCCGTGTGCCTAAAGGCGTGGTCGGCTTGGTGTGGGCGTGGTGGTGGTTGGCTCTAGTATGATTGTATTAAGGATCCGGAGCGCCCCTTAGGTGGCGAAGATGACCACTCCAGTGGTTTTGGCCGATGGCAGTCCAGCATTCCCCTCGGTCTTGTCCCGGGGCGGAGGAAGTTCATGATGTATTTCCGTCGGGTGAAAAAAAAGGTATCCTGCAATTGTGCTAGCACGGTACTGCGCCTAATCATCTGATACAGGATCAGCTGTGGGAACAGGTGTGTGCCCTATGTTCAGCAAGCGTTGCAGTGCGACAATATATGTTAGATTGACTTTTTTCCGGAATAGGACGCGAGACGTGGATTTCTTATTGCGGGCGGCAGGTAACAGGTCGCTGTGGAAATCTATGTGGGAGGCCTTTGTTCAGAAATGAACGCCCTTTGGCTTATATAATGAATCTTTTTCATCTCTGCAGAATCTACATGTATCCACAGTGCTCAGTTTCATTCTGTGGAGATTACTCTAGGTGTCTTAGTTGTGATCTGTTTTGGAGTTGTGAGTGTTCTCTTTTCTTGTGCTAGAGAAGATCTTCCTTCATCCTTTTGCTTGTTCTTTTCTAGCATGTCCATGTAATGTATGATAATAAGTTCAGTAATGATTACCTATATAGGGTTCAGGGTTAACTAACTACGTTTGCGAGCTAGCCGTTGCTAATTTGTCTGCATTGTCATTACCCTCAACACCATCATGTCTAAGTACCCAGAAAAGGCTTACATTGTTGTCTTCCCAGGCTGTTTAGGCCTGACACGCCTGTATTGATGCAGAATTTTAAGTTATTCCTTGTATTTGTACCATACTGCTCTGCCATATAGTGGTTTAAAGGTAGAAATAAGGAATTTAAACGGATAGGATACATAGTGAATTAACAGAAATTATATTTGTTTAATTAAAAATTAAAGTAAATAAACATATACTTATTAGAGTAGCCAGAGTTCAGCGTCCACGGAGTCCCACAGTTCTTTCCAAATTTAGACCCCAGTTTTATAATAGTCTTAGTGTAGTGCTTTGGGTAAATAATCACCTGAATGAACCGTCGTCAGCAACCAGCGGTTCTAGTTAAACTATACCGGTGCACAGACACAAATGGCTAAACACCATGAATTGTTTGGCCATTTTTATCCAAGATTATTCATCATAGGAATAATAAAATTATACCATACTGTAAATGTTGCGTCATCATATCAGCCACAGGACGTCCACTGCTGAACAAAGGCCTCCCCCTTAGATTTCCACAACGAGCGGTCACATGCCGCCATCATCCAACGGCTCCCAGCGACCTTCACCAGGTCGTCTGTCCACCGTTGGAGGTCGTCCCACGCTGCGTTTTCCGGTGCGTGGTCTCCATTCTAGAACCTTTGTGCCCCAGCGGCCATCAGTTCTACGAGCAATGTGCCCTGCCGATTGCCACTTCAGTTTACTAATCCTTTCAGCTATGTCGACAACTTTAGTTCTCCTAGGGATCTCCTCATTTCTGATTCGATCTCGTAGAGAAATACCAAGCATAGCTCTCTCCATAGCTCGCTGAGTGACCTTGAGCTTTCTTATGAGGCCTATTATGAGTGACCACGTCTCTGTTCCATATGTCATCACTGGTAACACACACTGGATAAAGACTTGCGTCTTGAGGCATTACGGTATTGTTGACGAAAAGACGTTGCGAAGTTTCCCGAACGCTGCCCAGCCGAGTCGGATTCGACGATTGACCTCTTTCTCGAAGTTGGACCTACCTAACTGGACAGTTTGTCCTAGGTAGACATACTCGTCAACAACTTCGAGAACAGAGCTCCCAACGGATATTGGGATGGGCACGACATGGGCATTTGACATGTCTTTTGTCTTGCTCATGTTCATTTTAAGGCCCACCTGTTGGGAAACTCTGTTGAGATCATCGAGCATTGTGCTGAGCTCTTGCAGCGATTCTGCCATGACTACGATGTCATCGGCAAATCGAAGGTGAGTGATATACTCGCCATTGATGTTAATGCCGAATCCTTTCCACTCCAGTAGCTTGAAGCCATCCTCCATTGCAGCGGTGAAAAGTTTCGGGGAAATGACGTCCCCCTGTCTCACACCTCTCTGCAATGGAATTGCCCCCGTGCTCTGTTCATGTACTCGGACCGACATGGTGGCGTTTCTGTATAAGCACTTCAACACTTCAATGTACCGATAGTCAATCTGGCACCACTGCAGTGATTGCAGCACTGTCCAGGTTTCGATCGAATCGAAGGCTTTCCCATAGTCCACAAACGCCAAGCACAGTGGCAGATTATACTCCTCAGTCTTCTGTATAACCTGCCGCAGCGTATGGATGTGGTCTTTGGTACTGAAACCTTTTCGGAAACCGGCTTGTTCGGGAGGCTGGAAGTCATCAAACCTGCGCTCGGGACGATTCGTGATGACCCTTGAAAACAGCTTATAAACATGGCTCAGAAGTGAGATGGGTCTATAATTATTCAATAGGGTGTTATCACCCTTTTTGAAGAAGACCCGGTAGTTTAAGTACCGGTGTGCCACCCGCTTTCAGAAGCTCTGTTGTAATTCCGTCTCCACCAGCCTTGTTATTTTTAAGCTGTTTCAAGGCCATCCTAATCTCGTACAGGCTGATGTCCGGGATATCCTCGGTATAGTGTCGGGTTAGTTTGGCTCGCGGGTCTTTGTCAGAGCCAATGGTAGGTATAGTAACCGAGGTGTATAACTGCCGGTAGAAGTTCTCAATCTCTCTCAAAACCTCTGGCTTAGTCGACGCTACACTGCCGTCCTCGGTATTTAGCTTCATAATACGAGTTTGCCCAATAGAATTATCTCTCGCGAACACTTTGGAGCCTTGATGCCGTTCAATCGCCTCTTTAACACCGTTAGTGTTAAAGGTGCAGATATCGTGACGCAAGGACTTCCTTATCCGTCTATTGAGCAGTCGGTATGCTTCAGCATCACCGGAGGACTGCAGCGTCATGGCGCGTCTTTTTGCCATGAGGTCGAGAGTGTGATCGGAGAACTTTTTTGGTCTACCTTTACGGTGGGTTTTACTTGACCTTGGACCCAACCATTTGGACAGTTTCTACAAACCTACCATTTATAACGTCCACAGATACGCAATGTTCTAGGCACTCGAAGCGGTTTTGGAGTTCGAGTTGGAAGCTCTCGAGGTTTTGGATATGAGCACTACAGTATAATAATGGTTTTAGGATGCTGATGGGGCTGTCTCGATATTGTAGCGCATCAGGTATGTTTACTGTGGCAAATACAGACTGCTTTCATGCAGTGCTAAGAAAGAGAGTTGCCTCTCTTATGCGGTGCGTCCGGGACAGTGCCAGCAGTCTCCTAAATACCATACTGTGCAGAACTCATTGTCCCGTGGTGTGCCACTGGAACGCCTTGCATATGGCGTCTAGGACACCTATGTTTAATATTAAATAAGTTATTATAGATTACTAACATAGGTTAAATTTTAATAACAAATTATGGATTATTATTATCTGAAATAAAGTAAATAAATAAACTAGAGGGCCGGAGCGTAGACCTCATCAGACGAGACCTCTCAACTTTGAGATTAATATTCAATGTGCCTCTTACCATTCGGTGATCACTACCGGTTTTCGCCCTGTGGATAACAGAGACATCATTGAATATTTATCTTTTATTGGTCATGATGAAGTCAATCTCATTCCTCATGTTGCGTCAGGCTTTTCCTTAAGATGAAATAATTATTTCTTAATTTATTTCATTCAACCTCTTTTTTTTACCATCTCGTAATAACTTTTCAGGTCTTGACATATTCATCATAATTTCGTTCTATTTATAAAATACTCTGCTAGTGGGCATAAAAGAAAAGCCTAGGTCTACAATCAAAACAAAACCCTACAATCATTGTGTATAATCAATAAATTACCCTAGGTTTGAGTTTCCATGTTTTTTCATAGATGCTGCAGATCGGCACATGTTAAAGATTCCTGTCAAGTATAAGGCCTGGATACTTAGATTACGTGGCCGGTTTCAGTTTAGAGCTGTATATATTCTGGTCCTTTCGTTAAGACCACTGTGATCGGTCTTTCTCGAGAAGGGGACTACAATAGTTTTGCTTGGATTAATGAATAGATTGTTGATACCTTATCTAAAGCTTCCTGAAGCAGGTCCGAGACTCCGTTTGAAAATGTGCCATTGACGTTTATGACTATGGCAGCTGCATATCCTACTTGTGCGGAACGAGCCTTTAAGTTTCACTAATAAAGAGTCCACTACAAGACTCCATTATAACGGGGATAGAACTCAAACCTTCCGTTGTTTTTACAGTCACCCTATCCCCCGGTAGATATGGTTCAATAAATTGGCCCTGCAGCATAGTGCATAATCTATTTCATGTTTGTTGATTCTATACCATGCTTCTGTAAATAATGAAACTCTTATTGACTCGGAAGTCGTCCTAATTCCCCCTAGACGCCCTATATGACCGATTGTTGTAGAGGCCTACCTACATTTATTTTAAAATATTACTATCTAGCATACATTGATCTGCTCTGTCCAGTAAGTGGAGCGATTTATTCTTAAATTGACCACCGCAGTATCTGTTGGGTCCAGATGTTCTGATTTTCTTTTTTTGGCATTAAACCAACATATATTCTGAAAATGAGTCGCTTTGGTCCATTTAAATACCTACAGGATTTGTTAATAACTTCAAGCGCTACCAATCAGACCCTAGCATGCAGCTATAAACCATCGTCTCGACAAAACAAATATATTGTGTGAATATGACATCAATCGTTCAGAAGTTTATCATCATCATAATATCAGCTAAACAGCGTCAATTACTGAACATAGGCCTCCGCCATAGATTTACACAATTGTGTCGTCATTTTGCAAGGAATTTGCCAGTACTCACCAGTCATTTAGTGAGCGCAGTATGGCTACCACTTTGAATTGTATGATCCCGTATTACAAGCTAAGGTTTGTAAATCATTCGCCTAGCGGTAATTGTCACGCCTGCCCATAATAATAAAATTGTAATGCTAAAAGGGACTAGTCTTCGCACCGCACTGCGCTCATTACCTCGAGACATTCGTTTCTTAGTATCTTATACCCAGTTGAATAATTTAATGAGTACTTGCCTTTTGAAAAACAATACCTTTACTATCTATACCACCACCACACCTATGGTACCACACAGACCTTTGGTATAGTATATCATAGGTTTGTGTGTTTCCCGGAAAAGAATAAACTGCCCCTCTGCACCAATGGGTCTTAAAGGTGACTAACGGTAGATATCAAGAGGATGGGCAGCAGCATCCTCCCATGTGCTAACAACATATTGCGATAAGCAATCTGCCTGCCAAGCGTGGTCGTTATGGCAATATGACCACTCATTATAGTGATCATTGGGAGGCCTATGATTAGCAGTGGGCGTTGATGGGCTGATGTGTGTACGTGTGTTACATATCACGCACTATTTCCACGGCTTCTTCTATGTTGTCTCGCACGGCATACTTAGTTCTCAACATCGTCTATTTGTCTTATAGAATTTGTCGTCTCGAGTGGAAGTTACAATATTTTCTTCTTCGAAATAATAATAGCATAGACCGAGGTCTCACGGCTTTAGAGGCATTACAGCGAGATGAGCATTAACTGATCTACATAGCTTAGCCGACAGCTCCAACATTTTCCAATTGTTAAATAATCTCACCTCCAAAAAATTCAAAATACTGTGCTCGTGAGTATTAAATTGATTGCGGCTATCTTACAGCTTACTCACGCTATAAAATATGTAATAGTAAGTGAGGATAAACCTAAAGAGAGTTACTAGAAGATCCTTGGAAGTGCAATCTTAATCAGTATAATGCGCTACATGATCGGTGCGGCGTATATCGGGCTGCAGAGTCCATAATTTTCTTGGTAATACACATTTTTAAAGTTTTGTCCGGATTAAGAATATAGCATCACTCAATCTCCTGCCGTGGAGGTCGTAAAAGGCGACTAAGGGACTCTAAACCAGAGGGATGGGCAATAGCGTCCTTTATGTGGTACAGCAACAGTAGCCATTCTGCACTCACCAACCCGCCTGTCCAGCGTGGTGAGTACTGGTGAGTAATTCCCCCCAATATAATGACACAGCTGTGGAAATCTATAGGCGAGGCCCTATGTTCAGTAGTGGACGTTGTATGGCCGATATGATGATGATTAAATTTCCTGTTATCAATTGAAAGGACACTGATGTGCCAGTATAAATTTAATATGGCCATGTAAAAAACAAAAAAGAAGATAATAGAGCCTATAGCTGGTGGTATTGCAGGTGAGTAAACAGATGATGAGTATAAGTATGAATATATGGCTTATATTTTTCATTCTATGTATGTTTGGATATCATTTTTCTTTTATCAAGGATTATGTCTCCACCGGCCTTTCGAAGAGTTTTCCAGTGTTACATTCAACAACTTATATTAAAATCGACAGTTAAATTAAACTCAATTGAATCAATTTCTTTGGTTTATTAAAATATAAGTATTAATAATTACATTATAATTGGAACAAAAGTACGAAAATTAAGCTTAAACAATATTTAACGTGTAATGTATACATATAATTATTTGGAAAACGACAGTAAATAGCAAATATAAATGGAAATAAAAATTCAATAGGAGTAACAGCTAACGTTGAAGTAAAAAAATTTGATAGAGACAGAGTTAATCTTTCACTTTTATGGTCAAAGATGTTTTATTCGGGGATAGTGATGCCCTTGGCCTTCGCGCGTGACTCGTACTCCTTCCTCCACTTACCATCGGGGTCGAACTTAGCGGTAAGCTCATGCCAGATGGCCAGCTCATGTTGGATCAGGTGTTCGATTACAGTGGTCGCTCCCTCCTCTTGCGCTTTCGTGCATTTCTCGCAGCCAGTCGTAATAGCGTCTTGGAGATTTTCTAGAAAAAGCAAAGTTTTTATTAAGTATTGTATTGTCGATGTCGACTCACGGCCGAAATTAAGAATCCATTTAATCCAAAATCTCCAGATTTAAAATTTAAAAATTCATCCGTTGTTGTGTTACGATCACATTTAGCACACAAAACAGACATATCCGTAATCCGAAATCCAAAGATTTTGGATTAGATTAATTATCAATTTCAGCCGTATGTCCTGACGCTTGTGTTACTCTAGACTAAAGAAAACATTTTGTAATACAGGTACTAACGATACTGTTAGTTTGCATAGCTTTTTGTATTACTTCCTGTGTTGTGCCGGCTACGAATAGCACCCATCCATCTTATCCCGGGGTGTCATAAAAGGTGACTATGTGATTACCCGGAGGATGGGAAGCAGCATCCTTCAAGGACATTTACAACTACTGCGATCATCAACCCACTTCCAAGCGTGGCGATTATGACAAAACACACTCTGACTGATCGTGGTGGCGGTCTTTGGGGGAGACCTGTGTCGAGCAGTGGACTTTATTCGGCTGAAATAATGATAACTAAATTACTACTGCCTTCCCATGTTTTTGAATTTGCTATAGTTCTTCTTCGTCTCCTCTCGTATACCCGTAGCTTTAGATCATATCATATGCGAATAGCTTATTAAGTCGTTGTAGAAAGATTAGCCAGTTAGCAATATTAGTAACGGGGCTGACAGCCGAGGTTGCCCTGTACTCAGGTACCGTCACTCGTGGAAGCCTTCACCTTTTTATTTAAAACAAGAAGAATTAACTATTAAACAACAACTTAAATGAATAACCTGTATCTTTTCCTAATCTATTTCTATCGGATGTGACTCGCGTAAGACGTGACTAGGCTTCAAAATAATTTTATCTTCTTAAAGATTTCCGCTTTCAATAGATTGCCTCTTTGACGTAGGCAACTAACTTCCTCCAAAATATAATGAACTATGCAAATTTAGCCATACATGCGTCCCATTATATTTTACAAAGTGATTTTAACCTTCTAGATCAGCGTAATGATCAAAACGTTTAATTATTTTAACTTCGACTCGTGTATTACATAAACGTTTTATGTTTGCAACAATTTTGTACAGTTGTATTAAAATTATAGTATGATATTTTATTGCAATAAAATTCAATAATGGACCGCTATAAGTTCTCGAGACTGAAAGCTAACGAATACTTGCGTCCAATGAGTAACCTAACTTGTTAGAATAAGTGGCTGAATCAGTAGTCACCGCCGCCAGCTTTAAGTCAGTTTCAAATATAGTTTACAATTAGCACGGTAATAGACACCGAGGCACTGGGAAAATTATTTTTAAAATATCAGTTACATTAAAACAAAGACGTATTTTGCGTAAAATTTATACAACTTTTTAATATTATTTTACCTTGATCTACATAGTTATGTATGATTAAGGATTTCTATTTAAATTATCTTTAATTATGAATGTGATACGCAACCTTTGTGATTATTTAAAAAATTAGCAATTTTGCTAAGATTTCTGGAATGTTGCCAAACACTATCCTTCTAGTTAGTGTGCTTATGATGTTAGAAATGATACGAAATCTGTTTATTTAAATTACGAACGTTGGTTTTAAATGTGATAGTAAGTTACATTGGCAAATATAAAATAATACAACTGAAGGCTTTAAACCTCATTTTAGTAGAAATAACTAAAGCTTAAGTTGTACGCCTACATATGGTTTAAATCCTTGGATTAGAGATGTCACTAATATAGGTTTAAACTTGTCTAATATTTAATTAACTAAATAGCCATGTTTGCTAGGAGCGACGAATAGAAGTAAGTTTACTTCAAGTAATAAGACTTAGCAAAATACAAAAGACAGTAAAAACGACACATAAACAAATGCTTAAGGCTTCCTAAAGCACTGTTTTTCTTTTTGTTACAGATTAATCCGTAGAAGCTACACCCGATGTCTCGATTAAACCTTCCGGATATATGAAATCCAGGTAGCACTTCTTGTACTCACACTCTAAGAACATTAATTTAAGCACAATACACTTTGGACTGATTGGTATGTTTACCTTTCAGCTCCTTGCCTTCAGGGCTGCACTTTCCCCTCTCCAACACGCAATCTACGTAGGCCAGAAGGAGACGCTTGCTTTCCAAGATCTCCTTCAAGTTGATGTTGTCGTACTTATCAGGATACGTTTCTTCGGCCAACACCGTGGCTACAACTACGCACAATACTAAGAGGTACTTCATGGCTCCCTGGAAAACAATAAGACGAACAAATTAGAGATTTTAGACAGTAGATTTTTTATTCACAAACGCACGCATTCAATTATGTATACAAAAACTTTTACTGATTATTTTCGTTAGCAGTATTAAATACACAAATTGATCAACTGTCAATCTAAAGCCTGTCACAATCCACAATTACAAAATACGCATGACTTAAAAGTTGAAGTGAAGTCCGAAATAACACACAGTTTGTTTTTTTTTCAACGGTACTCGATAATTGATTCAAATGTTATAGTTAAAAAAGTGGTAGGTACTAGATTATATTTTCTTGTTAGAAAAACGAATATGCATTCTTAATATAATGCAATTTTTTTTATTGAATATTAGAGCAAGTTTACATAGAGTTTCATAATGTTTGTGTTAAATACATTATTTGCAAAATATAAAAGAAATTATTCTTATATTACTGTAGCTATAAGCCGAGTAACTTAATGACACCTGAAAATTTTGAAATGAATGCATTGTGTATGCTATCTGTGAAATTGTGTATTGATGTTTACTCGATGTGTAGTAATTAAAAAGAAAGAATATATGCAAATGAACTATAATATAATATGTAGGAACTGCTATGTTACATTCTTAACCCACTCCGGACCGATATAAAGCAATAATTAGATCAGAGATCATCAGATCAGATCACCAATCGTCATATCCTTCGCTGCGTTCGCATAACACATCACAATATTAATTTAAAATCCTTTATATTATATCTTCTGTTTATCGTAATTTTAGTTCTAAGGCTCCATTTTAAACACGATTGTATTATTGTTATATAACAAATTATCTTGAATCTTCTAATCATGAAAGGACACATCTGTATACCGCCGCCGTCGGCCTCAAAAAGTAAACTTTGACCATTTCAAGAACAGTTCACAAAATTAACAATACCGTTGTAATTATATTTTGTAGTTATCTTGAACAACAATAACCAATGCTTTACATTTGTCACTTTATATTGTAAAATAAATAAACAAATATTAGGAAGACTTAGGAAGATTGCCACAGAGAATGGACATCAGTGCAGAAAAATTAAACATTCTAATACCAAAGTATTTTGGCACCCGTATCATCATCGCGGCCGAATGAAGTCCACTGCTGGACACAGGCCTCCCCCAAAGATCTCCACAACGACCGATATGGCTGTGCTGTGGGCTCAATGGGGGGTTTTGCCATAATCGCCACGCTTGGCAGACGGGTTGGCGATCGCAGTTGAGCTGTTAATGTATTCGAAGGACGCTGCTGCCCATCCTCCGGCTAATCCCTTAGTCGACTTTTACGACACCCACGGGAGGAGATAGGGTGGTGGTATTCTGAGCCGGCACCCGTATGTTCCACAAATATTTACAAAGGTTTTCTTGAAAATCCTTCAGTAAACTGATTTTTGTATGCACAAAACTATTAAAATTTATTGAAAAATATATGATTCGTATGACTAACCATTGTTCTCCAAGTATACAGTAATCGTGAGTAGCTGAGTGACTTATGATGTCCGTCGTAATCATATGCTCCTTTATATAGTAGTCGCCGGTGTGGTTAAAACATCTAATTTGCCTCTGGTTGGTTCATTATTTTATCTGTCTTCGATGCATAACCGGTCTTTCTGTACAGGCTGATCTATTTATTTAAGTTTAATATAAACTATAAATTTAAATATTTTAATTTAATTGTCGAATACATTATTTTAACACAATATCGGCTCTATTCGCGTATACATTAATATCTGAGTGTCAGTCACTGAGTTTAGGTGAAAGAATAAAAAGCCTGTGGAAACCTGGATGTAAAGTACCAAAATCGGCACAACGCAGAGAGCAAGCATGGTGTTCAGTTCTGGTTTCTTCTTAGTATGAGCCTTTGTATGGCCTTTGCTCTGCAGTGGGACAGTTACAGGTTGATATTATTATTGCCTGTATTTAACACAACTATACATTACTGTAGACACAATCATGTATATTTATATTTTACATAGACGTATAACTTTTAAAACTTAAAATACTATTATTATTTGTAAACGATAGACAGACCACTTTTTGACGGCATGATACAATCGTATTTTTACATATTTTTTTAGTTTCAAGTGGTAATTCCATTGTATAGAGCTTTGTATAAATTAGAATATCAGGGTCCTCTAACTTAATAGTATTGGCACAGAACAGCATAAAACAGTAGAAATCGCGTAACACTTCATTAGTATCGGAACCAGCGTTCGTATATATTACGTACGTTCTTAATAATAGAATGGTATACGATTATAGCAGTGTATGAAAGCAACTTTCACGATTGATGCTATGAGTACCTAAGTCCGTCTTCAAGCAGATATATCCATATCAAGGACAGATTGGGCAGCAACATCCTCCTGTGTGCTTCTAACAACATAATACGATCATCAAACCACCGGTAAAGCGTCCCTCACAGCCTAAACCCTATAAACACATTTGTAGTTGTCTCTCTTTGATTATACATTTTCGTTTCATAAAATCCAATTCGTCCCAAAAGAAGTTGGGAGACCCATGTTCAGCAGTAGATGTTTAGAGGCTTGCGTGTGTGTTAAATACGTATTCTGAATGTTATTACATAAAGAGCTGTGATAAAATATATTCTGGCTAAGGATTGTACCTACGCTATTTCACTAACCTGTGGTCTCTAATGTCGGTCACTCCGGGTTAGCAAAAATCTTTCTACGTAGTGAAGGGTGCATTACAGGATAAGGGAACATAACAGACTAGTCATAGGCCAAATTTTCATTGGAGCAAAGATAATCTATGTTAATAGATATTCCTAAATGAATATATTTATTCATTCATGCTATTTGCGCAGTACTAGCAGAATTGCTATTATACATGTACCTGTTTGCATCTTCTCTTATGTGCATGGTGTTCTTTTTTAAATGTTGACCCCCCATCCTTTCTCCTCTATTGTGGGTACAGTTTATATATGTACATATTAGATCTCACATGCACAAACTGTTGTTTTATGCAGGGATCGAACCTGTGACATGAAATGTAGAAAGAAAATTGCTTTGCCACTACGCTAATTATGCCATCGACCCCAATTAGTTATTGATGCAATTCATAATTTAGATGCAGTAAGCATCCAAATAATTGCTGAAATAATTTTGAGAGCATACTGTATATTAAAATTATATTAAGGGGAAACACTCATGGGACTCAGTTTTCTTGAAGCTACGGGTATTGTTTAAATATAGTTTTGTATTTCTCATGATTAATTTGTCGTAGATATACTCAAATAAACATTACAAAAATACATATAACTGTACAAATAGACAAAGGTCATCTACGCATAAAATATTATTAAGAACATGATCTTTGGAAACCATTTTGTAGTACTTTTCGAAGAAAAAGTTAAACTTGGTACAATTTTCTAATTATATCTTATGAATAATTGGTTCTAGTAAAGTTATATATGTATAAATGATTAGATTATATATATTTAAGTACGAACGTAAGAAGGTTATTATTTAAAAACGTTATTATATCAAATTTTTATTTTCGCAATAATATTGAGTAATAAATAAATAAAATTGTTATTTAAGCACTAAAATAAATCTTTTTATACACCATTTTACTGACCGAAATTAAACGCTCGCCGTGTAATAAAAAAGTTGAAAATGTTTATTTCATAATTACTCGAATAGCAACTTTACTCATGAATTATTACCATAAAACTGGAAATGTCAACTTGTTGTTTATTAAATGACATCCATATAACCTACTGATTGTCCCTTTACCTGAAGATGCAGGGATGTACAGTAGTTAAGTTGATAATAATTAAATAAGTTATTTTATTTGTATTGTAATTTTATAATCTCATGCTTTGTAAATATTGTTAAAGTAATAACTAAATTTAATTAAGGACATATTATTAGGTACTAGTTGTTAATAGCCACACTATCGTATTAGGTATAGCACCTGTAAAGCTAGTAGTCATCTTAGGGTTCCGTACGTCAGAATGAAGAAAAACGGCGTCACACTAGGATCACTTGTGTGTCTGTCTGTCCGTCTGTTCAAACTCAAAAAAAGAATCATATAGGCCCTATTAGGCTCTTACGAAAAGTCAAGTTAAGTGCACGGGTCGGATAAGTCGGTCCTATGGAGAAGAGCCGGCAAGAAACTCCATGAATATAAACTCCATGGATATATGCTTGAGTCAACTAGACCACAAACATGAATTTCTGCGACCCAAACACGGACGTTTAACGTAAATAAATTGATTTAGGATATGGGGGTCACTTTTAGGCGGCTAATTAGGAAATGAAAGTAAAATGTTTTGCAAACTGTACCGTACTCTCAGGCATGCAGCGCTGCAGACCCTAACTTCAAGTGTGCAGCGCAGAGTGGCTATACGGGTCACACGAGGATACCGAACAATACCATACGAGGTGGCAACACTCCTTGCGTGTTTCCCGTCTTTGGACTTCCAGACGGGAACGGACGCGCGGGCTTTACGTCCAGACACGCTCCATCCACTAAAACGACGAAAGCACGGCCTCAGGGGCATTTGATACGCTGAATTGGCTAGTTTGGCGGCGCGTACTTTAGAAGTGGCGAAAGCACCTTAGGTTGTTTTTTTTTTGGTATTTTTTGGGCGTGCGGGTGGCATGTAACCAGTTGCTGTGGAAATCTATGGCAGAGGTCTTTGTTCAGCAGTCCACTGCTTTCTGTCCTTTGGCTGATATGATGACTCTTTTGTACCCCTTCAGAATATACCTGTGTCCACCATGCTCAGTTTAATTCTGCCAAAAAAGTGCCCTCTGTAAGTATACCTTTTTTTCTGACAGTATACCTTTTTTATTGGTGTCCAGTGGAAATTATACATGAACTTCCTTCGGTCCGGGGAAGGGCGGAAGGGTGTGTGGCACTATTACAGGCTAAAACCACTGGAGCGGTCATCTTCGGCACCAAAGGAGGGCTCTAGGTCCTCGTAAGATCACACTAGATCCATCCATTGGTCATGCCTTTAGGCACATCACTACATGGTGAGGGGCGTCGGGGGTCGCGGGCGTGAATATTGTGGAGTCTGCGTGCTCATACATCCATGACCTCCGGGAAGACGGCGGCGCGCACGTGGCGCTGTGCCGCCATGTGCGCAGCACAGCGCATGGCGATATCGCCACATCTCGAGAGCGCGTCGTCGAGCCAGCCACCTCATTCTGTCGAACCCTCAAGGCACGCTTTCGCCGCTTTGGCGGAGGGAGCGTGTCTGATCATAGACCCACGCATCCATCTCCACCTGGATGTCGAAAGGCGGATAGCGCGCCAGGAGAGTTGCTACCTCGTAGGACACTGTCCTGTATCCCCGTGCGAACCGTATAGCCACTCTGCATGATAGCAGAAATAAACTTTATGGTCTGCAGCGCTGGATGCCGGACAGCCGGGATGACCATACATGCGCCCCGTAGAGGGCCACCGACCGCACGACATCCCTGTAGAGACAGCGAACTTCCTCGCTCTCTCTCTCTCGCACCCACTACCATCTCGACTCGGGGGATGAGGCGCGTGAAGTGAACTTCGGAGCCCCAACGACTGTCCAGGGTGAGCCCCAGGACTTCATGTACTGACCCACCTGATTTGCGTGTCACCAACGCGTATCCACGAACTGGGTGGTTCTCTGCTCCCCGGCAGTTTGTGGAACCATAGCACCTCGGTTTTGTGAGGCGCTATCTGCAGACCCAGAGCGTGGATTTTGGCTACGACACTTGTCACCGCTTGCTCGGCAAGCCGGATGGTTCCCTCGAAGTATTCCCGGCTGGCCAACATAAGAGTGTCATCAGCGTAACAGACCATACTGACGCCAGCGGGGAGATCGATACGCAGGACCGCTTCGTAGGCAAGGTTCCATAAGATGGGGCTGGAACCGGCCCCATCTTATGATTGTTCTTTTCTAGAATGTGCATGTAATATATGATAATAAGTCCCGTGATGAGTACGTATAAAGGGTTCAGGGCTAACTAATTACGTTTGTGCGTCCGCACTTGCTAATTCATCTGCATTCTGATTACCCTAAACACCTTCGTGTCCAAGTACCCAGATAAAAGTGACATTGTTGTGTCTGCCCAGGCTGTTAAGGCTTGACACGCCTTCATTGACCGGTTGTGAGCAAACGTTTAAGGAGTTAAGGCCCTTCAGGACCGCTTGAATGCCACTGAGTATGTAAATGGTTTTACCTTTGACATTCCTCCTTTGCATTTCTTTTATGCTGGCAATCATCATATATGTTTCTGTTTGGAACACGCATAATGCCTCATACTTTTACTGATACTGCAATCAGTGGTGTAAGTCCCTACGTCTGAACCTGACTGCATTTTGAAGTGTATCATGTGAAGTGAGTTTCGCCAACGGGTTTGAGTTCCGTCGTCCACTCCTCCCTTGTTGATATATGAACTCAACACCTCTTGTTGTTTATGTATATTGGACTTAGTCTATCACATTATATGTAATCCAATCCATCCAATTTTTTGACGGGTTTCATTAATGTGCGTTTCGTGCAGGGGTCGTTTTGGTTCCAAGCTCCAGCTTTCGCAAGTCTGTACAGTAAATTCCTTGCTTCCATCTGAATGTGAATATGTATCACCCATAACAATTTTTTTGTTTTTTTTAAACTTTGCGACACGCTAGGATTTCTCCTGTGTTGTGCGTTTTACAGACACAAATTCCACACACAATACATCCAGACCCGGAACAACTACTTGTAGATAATACATATATTTGTTTCGTGCGGGAATCGAACCCACGACACGAAGCGCAGCAGCCGACTGTATCAGCCACTGCACCAACCGTGCCGTCAAATTAGAATTTCTATCTATTTGTATAGGGGTTAGACCCATTATACGCTCTAGTGCTAATGTAGGCGTAGTTTCGAAGGCCCCGGTGATTGCTGTGTATACCACTCTCTGAACCTTCCTTAAGGTGTCCTTGCAAATCTTTAGGTTATTCCTTATCCCACCATACTGCGCTGCAATATTGTAGTGTGATGAAAGAAATAAGGGCTTTAAAGGGATAGGAAAGATAGGTGAATTAACAGAGATGACATTATAATTATTTAATTAAAAACTTAGGTTAATAAAAATATACTTATTAGCCTAGCCGAAGTTAAGGGTTCATGGAGTCCCACAGTTTTTTCAGAATTTAGACACCAGTTTTAAAACAGCCGTATCGTAGTGCTTTGGGTTAAGAATCACCTGTATGGACCGTCACATCAAAGTGTCTCCTGATCATCTGATGCACTTTCAGCAACAAGTGGTTCCAGTTAAGATATCCTGGTGCACAGATACAAACGGCCAAACGATTCATGGATATGATTCAATAACTCCTGCTCAAGCAATCATCATCAATCAGTCATATCGGCCATTTATACGTCCACTGTTGACCAAAGGCCTCCCCCATAGATTCCACAACTGTGCCATCATTTCGGGGGGTATTTGGCAATACTCACCACGCTTGGCAGGCGGGTTGGTGAGCGCAGTATGGCTACCGGTTCACAAAAGGGACGCTGCTGCCCATCCCTCTGGTTTAGATTCCCTTAGTCGCTTTTTACGACATCCACAGGAGGAGATGGAGTGGTGCTATATTCTTAATCCAGACACCACACGGACTATCCAGACACCACAAGGATGGACTGCTCCAGCAAAGTCATACCTAAATACATACCTTGTGATTATTTTTCCAAGATGATTCAATGTAAAAGTATATAATCAAAATATAAGTATCATGTAATTATACCATACTGTAAATCCTGCGTTAGGCTTTTGCTTATGATGAAATAATTATTTCTTAATCTAATTTATTCAATCTCTATCTTTTTTACCATCTCATAATAACTATTCAGGGGTTGCCAGATTCATCACTATTTGTTAGTTTTTAGGGTTCCGAACCTCCCTACCCGAATCCGAATCCTCATAGGATCACTCGTGTGTCTGTCTGTCTGTCCATCTGTCAAACCCAGTTTGCTCCGAATCTACTGGACCGATTAAGTTGAAATTTAGCACACGTATGGATATCTGAGATTGAAACATGTGCGTGTAATGTAAATAAATGAATTTTGAATATGGGGGTCACGTTTGGGGGTAATATAGAAAATTAAGAACAAACTGTACCGTGTAATATATGAAATGGAAGTACCTGTTGTAAGGGCTTCAAATATATTTATTTTATAATTTTAAAATATACAGTTTTATGTTATTTACAGTCACCCTCTTCCCTCATGCTCTCTGGAAGGCTGTTGATGTTGTTCCATCAGGACCTCCATGATTTGCGGCTCGCTTGTACTTTGTATATGAATATACAATTAAGAAGCTTTTTTTATGAACTATTTATGCGAGATTAAATTATTTTTAAAGATAAATTAGAAATATTTTGATTCAAATAGGCACTTCTGAATCGTGAGACTTTATTTGAAGCGTTGTACGACGTAGATTTCCTATGGAGAAGAACTGGCAAGAAACTCTACGGTACTCTTATATAATTATGATTGATATTTAAATGATTTATATGAGTACCTATATTGTTCTCAGAATAAAGTTTATGTGAGGATAATGTAGGAGAAGAGCCTTTCTGAAAGTCTACACGAAACAAAAATTATTGTAATGTTAATTAAAGTTTATGATTAAATTGTCATGGCAGCATTCAGCTGACCAATCCTAACAGACGGCACTCTTTCACGAGTTTGACACATGCATCAGCACCGCACAGTTGAACCATATTGTAGAATTCCCAGTAACCCAATACATGACGCCAGCATCAGCAGGACATTTGAGTGAGCGTGGCGTTTTAATACAATAAAACCAAAGTGGAAAAATATTCCCTTTTATTTTGAGATCAAAAAGTTTTTCATCATCATATAGGCCATAGGTGACATGCCACCCGCATCCAACAACTCCCAGCGACCTTCACCGGTTCGTCTGTCTATCTAGTTGGAGGTCGTCCCACGCTACGATTTCCGGTGCGCGGTCTATGTACACTCGAGAACCATTTTGCCGCAACGGCTATCAGTTCTATGACCAATGTGCCCTGCTTATTGCCACTTCAGCTTACTTTAAGCTATCTCGATAACTTTAGTTCTTTTACGGATCTCCTCATTTCCGATCCGAACTCATAGAGAAATACAAAGCTGACTCTTTCCACAGGTCGCTGAGTAACCTTAAGCTTTTTTATGAGACTCAGAGTAAGTGAACACGTCTCTGTGCCATACTTCATCACTAGTAACGTATACTGGTTAAAAAGTTGTCTTGAGAGACTTCGGGATGATAGACGAAAAGACATTGCGAAAATATAGCGCAATTTCCACCATGCTGCCCAGACCAGCCGGATTCGACGATTGACCTCTTTCTCGAAGTTGGACCTACCTAACAGGACGGTTTGTCCCAGGTAGACATACTCATCAACAACTTCGAGAACAGAGTTCCCAACGGATTTTATGGGATGCGTACAACATCAGCGTTTGATATAACTTTAGTCTTGCTCATGTTTATTTTAAAACTTACCTGTTGGGAATCACAGTTGAGAGCCATCGAGCATTGTGCTGAGCTCTTGTAGCGATTCTGCCATGACTATGATGTCATCGGCAAATCGAAGGTGAGTGATATACTTGTCATTGATGTTAGTGCCGAATCCTTTCCACTCTAGAAGCTTTAGGATCTAGAGCTAAATCTAGAGATCTAGGCATCCTCATTCGCAGCGGTGAACAGTTTCGGGGAAATTACGCCCACCTATCACACATCTCTATGCAAAGGAATTGCCCCCATGTTAATGTACTCGGACTGACATAGTGGCACTTTAACACTTCGATGTACCGCAGCAGAGATTGCAGCACCGCCCAGGTTTCAATCGAATCGAAGCTTCTCATAGTCCACAAACGCTATAATAGTGGCAGATTTGGTTTTCTGTATAACCTGCCGCAGCGTATGGATGTGGTCTATAGTACTAAAATCTTTAAAGAAACTGGCTCGCTCGGGAGGCTGGAAATCATCAAGAATCGGCGGTCGAGACAATTCATGATGACCCTTGAAAATAGTTTATAAACATGGCTCGAAGCGAGATGGGTCTATAATTTTACAATAGGCTGTTCTCATCCTTTTTGAAGAAGAGTAACCACTTTGCCACTGTACCATGCTTGCGGCGTTGTACCGAGGAATATATGAATACCTTCTGAAGGACTTTAAGTAACGGTGTTTCACCCACTTTCAAAAGCCGTCGTAATTCAGTCATGAACCAGCCTTGTCATTTTTAGGCTGTTTTAAGGCCATCCTAATTTCATACAGGCTTGTGTCCATATCTACGATAATTATAGTGTCGGAAATTGTTTTTCTTCTTCTTCTTTTAAAAAAATCGTTGCCCCACACTAGCATTTCTCCTGTGTCGTGGGTGCGTTTACAAATACAAATTCCACACACACATATTTTGGCTTGCGGGTCAGTGTCAGAGCTAATGGCAGGTATAATTACCGAGTCAGTAGAACTTCTCAATCTCTCTCAAAATCTCTGGATTGGGCACACGATGCGATGGTGACTTGAGAGGGTTGGTTATGGGTAACATAACTCCAGATGATAGAGCCTGAAACTTGAAAAAGCAGGGACTCTTTGTGATTTACTCCTTTTGTCGGTACATTTATGAAAATATTTTTAAATGTACATTTTACGAACAAATAGTCACTTTTTAATTTATGATGAACTCTGTAATACTGATAAGTGAACAAGACTCAGCCAGAGGTTTTGAGAGAGATTGAGAACTTCTACCGGCAGTTATACACCTCGGTTACTATACCTACCATTGGCTCTGACAAAGACCCGCGAGCCAAACTAACCCGACACTATACCGAGGATATCCCGGACATCAGCCTGTACGAGATTAGGATGGCCTAGAAACAGCTTAAAAATAAGAAGGCGCAATGCGACAGAGCTTCTGAAAGCGGGTGGCACACCGGTACTTAAAGTCCTTCAGAATTCCGTCTTATTCGAGGGCACAACGCCGGAAGCGTGGAACAGAGGTGAGGTGGTGCTCTTCTTCAAAAAGGGTGATAACACCCTATTGAAGAATTATAGACCCATCTCACTTCTGAGCCATATTTATAAGCTGTTTTCAAGGGTCATCACGAATCGTCTCGAGCGCAGGTTTGATGACTTCCAGCCTCCCGAACAAGCCGGTTTCCGAAAAGGTTTCAGTACTATAGACCACATCCATACGCTGCGGCAGGTTATACAGAAGACCGAGGAGTATAATCTGCCACTATGCTTGGCGTTTGTGGACTATGAGAAAGCCTTCGATTCGATTGAAACCTGGGCAGTGCTGCAATCTCTGCAGCGGTGCCAGATTGACTATCGGTACATTGAAGTGTTGAAGTGCTTATACAGAAACGCCACCATGTCGGTCCGAGTACATGAACAGAGCACGGGGGCAATTCCATTGCAGAGAGGTGTGAGACAGGGGGACGTCATTTCCCCGAAACTGTTCACCGCTGCAATGGAGGATGCCTTCAAGCTACTGGAGTGGAAAGGATTCGGCATTAACATTAATGGCGAGTTTATCACTCACCTTCGATTTGCCGATGACGTCGTAGTCATGGCAGAATCGCTGCAAGAGCTCAGCACAATGCTCGATGATCTCAACAGAGTTTCCCAACAGGTGGGCCTTAAAATGAACATGGGCAAGACAAAAGTCATGTCAAATGCCCATTTCGTGCCCATCCCAATATCCGTTGGGAGCTCTGTTCTCGAAGTTGTTGACGAGTATGTCTACCTAGGACAAACTGTCCAATTAGGTAGGTCCAACTTCGAGAAAGAGGTCAAACTTCACAACGTCTTTTCGTCAACAAAACCGCAATGCCTCAAAACGCAAGTCTTTAACCAGTGTGTGTTGCCAGTGATGACATATGGAACAGAGACGTGGTCACTCACAATGGGCCTCATAAGAAAGCTCAAGGTCACTCAGCAAGCTATGGAGAGAGCCATGCTTGGTATTTCTCTACCAGATCCAATCAGAAATGAGGAGATCCGTAGAAGAACTAAAGTTGTCGACATAGCTGAAAGGATTAGTAAACTGAAGTGGCAACATTGCTCGTAGAACTGATGGCCGTTGGGGCACAAAGGTTCTCGAATGGAGACCGCCCACCGGAAAACGCAGTATGGGACGACCTCCAACGAGGTGGACAGACGACCTGGTGAAGGTCACTGGGAGTCGTAGGATGAGAGCGGCATGTGACCACTCATTGTGGAAATCTAAGGGGGAGGCCTTTGTTCAGCAGTGGACGTCCTGTGGCTGATATGATGAACAAGAGTGAAACTTGTAAGTGTAGGTGTAGTGTTTTTGCGTCGGACTAAGCGAGAGCGCGCAATCCAAACAATGTGTGTGTGATTAAACAGTGCGGGTCACCGTAATAGAATGTCAACGTTGCATACATAGCAGAAATATGTTTCAATGTGTCCTACAAGCAACGTGACTTGTCTCGGCCAGCCAAAGTAACGCGCGGTTGAGAAAATTTAATATTAAAACCATAATACCAAAAAACCAGCATGACCATGAACCGGTATACTATACAGGTATTTAAAAATGCAAAAAAACCGGTATTCCTGTTTTTCGGTACTACCGAATACTGGTATTAATGCCCTACGGATTCCTGAATAGGAATAATGTATGTATTTTAATAAACGCATAAATATTTAGTCGACCTTAAAACAATTCTCATGGAATACTTCAATATTGATGTATATGATTATGTAAATGATGACAAGATTATTCTTTAGGTGTAGTAACGCTAAGGTATATACCTACGTAAGCTAATTACTACTAATTATTCAAAGAATAATCTTAGAAACATATGTAGTCATTGTGAAATCATGAGTTAATTGTATGTTTTACATAATAATTGGTCGTTTCATTTATTTGCTAAAAATATTTATTTTACTGAATCCATCAAATATTAATAAAATTATTATTGTGCTATTGTTTTGATATTTTTATGAGTGTATTACGGCAACAGCAAGCAAGTTTTTTTAATTAACTCGCATACTAGCTTAACAAGAAAAATCTAATGTTATATGTGAAGGTGACTTTTTGCGATATAATCTGAGCAAGGAATTAACAATGCTATAGTAATAGGCACCGATTTTGAGTGCTGACCTTAACCCGAACTGGGCAAAAGTGACGTTTTGTGTCTTTTTGGCGTACGTAACTACGCAAACCGATCCCGAACTCCCGACACTTTCATTGAGTGCTCAAGATCCGTGCTGAGCATTATAATATTAAATAACTACGAAAATAATCATGATTAATTAGTACTAGCTTTTGCCACGGCTTCTTATGCGTGGAATTTGGAAATATACATCATGTTATTGAAAATTGCAATAATGACCTACGCTATTATTAGAAACGTGTAATAGGTATAGAGGGGTCATGGTATATCTCCGAATAACACGACCCATAGGCCTGCCGCATATTGCATCCATCCTAGCCAGCTGACGGCCAGGCCGCGCGCTATATATAATAAATAGATAAAACACTCCTGAACAAACAAATACTTTATTAAACTACCTATTTCATGATGTCAAATTATGCGAAATACAAATGAAATGGTATGACTTAGTGCAAAAAAAAGAACTGCTTGCAACATCTGCTACTACTTGTTATTATTATATTTGCCTTGAACTCGTCACGCTGTGACTTATTGTTCGCGCCCGTCTCATAATATACTATAATATATTAAATAATTAATAAAATATCAACAGACCAGACAGAATATTTAATGTAGAAAATGCTTTTCAAGAGAATAATGAACTCAATAGTAAGATTTAGGGTGAATTCAATCCCGAAAACAAAATAGTCACAACCCCCGTGTCAGGTTAGCAGGCTACGTAACCAATTGAGAAATGCTACGAAATAAGTGTTCTTATTCTTAAAATCTATCGTCTGGCTCCATTTAGATACATCGAGATGGTATTTTTTTAATAGTTCTAATATTTTACTTCACTGATAACGAATGTGTTTACTTGTGTGATTTTTAATAATACAGCGAGTATAAAATAAAACTTTGTAGACAAATTGTTATACTACTCACCTCCCATGTTTAAAAGCGTGATGATTTGTCATCTATAGCCTGGCTCAAAATGTAACGGACATTTTCGCCAAATTTAACTAATTCTGTGCAGTGGTTTTAGCGTTCTCATCAAACATAGAAACAGAAAAACAGATAAACAAAGAGACAGAAATTCTAAAACTTGCAGTTTTGGCATCAGACAAGTTACTGGAGCATGGGCAGTGATTAAAAAAATGATGTAACATTTTTACCTTTCTATGGTTTTATTGTAGTAAACAGATAGATTTAATACTAACCGGGTACCTTTATTGTTAGTTCAACCTACATACGTGATCCTAACTAGATGTGATCTAGATCACATAAAAATATACTCCAATCCTTAGGTAAACATGTGACACCAGTCTTCTTTAGGTATAGGGTGAGCAGAGCCCTGTTCACGAAAGCTATGAAATCCAATTAAAACTAAATTATTTTGCTCTCAAGTCTTATTAAGACCCGTGTAAGACGATTAAATAGTAACTGATTCATTTATTAATAATAATAGGTTAAAAAAAAAAGAAGTTTTTTATTAGCGACCAAATATGTTACAAAACAAATGAGCTCTGCCTCCTGGACTAGGTTGGACCCTGTATCCCAGAAGACAGTGCCTTCCCTAGTACATAAATTAAGCTAGATATTCGGTAAGTACATACAAGCAAGTACATCATAAAAATCACAATAAATGCCATAAATAAAATAAAACGAAGCAAGTAGATTATAGTAGTTAATTAAATGTTAAGAAATAAAGCCAGGCTGTTTGTGTTGCATCAAATCCTTATCCAATGGATTTTTGTGAATATGTATAATATATGTATTTATGCATGTGTATGAATGTGTGCATGTGTATGTATGTGTGTGTATGTTTGGCAGGGGTGTGAAAGTTGTAAGCGTGGGTATGTGTATATAATCGCCTTGTTAATAAGTTACTCTTAAAAGGTTTTCAGTTTGGTCGTAGTCCAGATTTAATAACCATTTCAGTACAAGCTTTTTAAAATTATATATACTTAATTGTCTGATGTTTGTATTGCGGGTAGGGATTTTGTTGTAGGTTCGCGGAGCAATAAAATTGTAGTGCCGTTGTGCAAATGTGGTTTTGACTTTGGGAACAGGGCATCTAACCCGCCTTTTAGCTGGTCGCGCCAGTGTAGTGACTGTTACACGATGGAATCTTATTAGTGCCTGAAACAGGAAGAGTTTCCGGACAGAAAGAACTTTCGTCTTCATGTATACCTCAGTAGTAGGATGCCGATATGGCAAGAACATTAAAACCTTCAAAATGGCTCTTTGTGCACGTTCGAGTTCAATTATGATGGTTTTTGCGGCTCCACCCCATGCCGTAATACAATAATGAATTATACTCTGGCATAAGGCCTTGTAGGTTTGTATCAGTAGATTGACGGATGCTACAGCTCTCAGTTGCTTGAATATGTGTATAAGCCTCCTAAGGCGCTTACAAATATTTGACACATGGCCCCCCCAATTCAAGGTGTCATCCACCAAAACGCCCAGATACTTGATGCTACTATCTCTAATTAGTGTTTCACAATTACATAGATTATCGCTAGGGACATGTCTATTACACGGATACGTATGTGTCGTGATACTAAAATCTTGTTGCGGACGTGTTTTATTCGATTTTGCAAAACATAGGTCTTCTCAATATTCAAAGTCAGAAGGTTGTCTTCAAGCCATGAGGTAACACTTGCAAGGCCGTTTTCTGCCCTTGATTGCACTTGTTGCCAGGATTGGCCATGGAATAGAAGAGCTGTGTCATCCGCAAACATAACCATATCTGTATCTGAAGCTAGTATATCCGGAAGACCGTTGACATAAGTCAAAAAGAGAGTCAGGCCCATCGTGCTACCTTGAGGAATGCCGAATGTGCAGGCAGTCACATCACTTCGGTGTTCATTAACTCTAACATACTGCTCCCTACCAGCCAAATAACTCTGGAACCACTGGTGAACATGTCCTCGGATACCCATGCCATCGAGTTTTGACAAAAGAATTGGAACTGATACTGTGTCAAAGGCCTTTTTTAGGTCTAGAAATACGCCTATTACTTTTTCTCCCATATCGAGATATTTATTTATAATTGTGGCTAACTTTAACACAGCATCATCGGTTGATCTTCCTTTACGAAATCCAAATTGTGAGACAGATATTAGATTATTATTCTCCAAGTAGTTAATGAGCCTGTTGTTCATCAATTTTTCCAGAATCTTCGCCATGGTAGACAGCAGTGATATTGGCCGGTAATTTGCGACATCTCTTTTATCTTTTGATTTAAATACAGGTGACACTATAGCCATCTTGAAAATATTTGGAAATATCCCTTTTTCCAGACTGAGGTTGCATAGGTGTGTGATTGGATAAACTAAATGTTTTTTTGCCAATTTAATAAACCTACTCGTGATACCATCACAACCCGGTGCGCTATCAGTTTTAAGGTTTATAATTATTTTGTCGAGTTCTTGAGGATCTGTTGGGTAGAGAGACATGGAGTGGATCGGAGTGGTTCTGTGTGGGGAACTTGCTAGTTCAGACTCGGTTTTCTGTAGCTTGTGTAGTGTAACATGAGCCAGATTGCTACCAATCGTTGTGAAGTATGTGTTGATTGTGTTCAGGGATGAAGTTGGGGTGTTTTCAATTGTTAGTAACTCAGTGGCCTTCTCATTATTGGTTTTCATATTACAAATGTTCTTATTAAGAGACCAGGTTTTTTTAACATTTTTGCTATTAGTTTCTAATTGTGTCCGATAGTACTGTTTTCGAAGTGCTTTAATAATTTTATTACATGTATTTTGTGTATATGTCATGTAGTTCCTCATTATTCGGTTGTGTCTTAACTATCTTGTGCAGTTTATCTCGTTTTAAAATTGATCTCACAACGCCCACTGTAATCCAGGGTTTAATGGGTGCTTTTTTCCTGGGTATGCATTTGATAGTTGTACACTCGTTTATAATATTCGTCATAGCGCTCACCAGGTATTCTGCTGCTTCGTTAACATCACTTACTGCATAATAATTTGCCCATTCTAGTGCGTTAATTTTTTTATGTTCTAGGTCGTAATCGATACCCCTTTTTAAGTGAGCAGTTTTGTGTTTAATTAAACTAGTTTTCTCTATATATAAAAGAACAGGATTATGATCTGTTAGCGGTGGCAAAACCAATGTTAGCCATTTTTCTCTTGTTCTGACCATAAAGTGATCCAGACAGGTGTTAAATCGCGTTGGATGTATTATACCCTGTTCCAGGCCATGCGTGGCCATAAGACAAAGGTATTCGTTGGCATAGGTATTTTGTCTGTTGCACGATAAAGTGTTTATGTTTATGTCCCCAGTACATATTACTGACCAGTAAATATTAAGTTACCTTTAAGAGTACATCAATGTCAACATGAGGTAGCGAGGCATTGCTCAAGTTAAAAATCAAACTTTAGCCACTGGGTCAGGTAAACATGGAAAGGACACGCTTTGCCAAGTGATCTCGTCTCTAAAAACAAAACAGACATATGACGACCTGTGCCGAACCAGTAGTTTCAAATGTTCCGTACAAATATGTAAATAATACGAATCCAGCTGTCCCTAGTTTGGTCCCCCCAGCAATTCCCTAAGGTCCAAGCTGAGGTCCAAGTCCCGCAGGGGAGGGGGCGTCTTTAGCTGCAGGTGCTTGGCTTGTAAGTTTTAATTTCGTCTGGCTTTAGGCCTCGTTTGGCTTCGCCAGATTGCCTGATTAAGCAGCCACAACTCCCAGAGACAAAGAAAAAACTCTGTTTTGTTAGAAGCCGCAAAAATAAATAATATAACACATCGTTAACACCTTCAACTTTATCCCGTGGGGCGGTATTAGGGCGGCACTAGTCCAGCATCGGTGTCCGCCCTACTTGCAGGGCATCAAAGGGGCCTATCTGCGCGATAGGCACATTCTCTACGTGGGCAGGAACGGTGACGTAAAGCAGAGGGAGATTACGTGCAGGGTTCCGCAGGGGTCAGTTCTCAGCCACAAACTGCCGAGGAGCAGAGAACCACCCAGTTCGTGGATACGCATTGGTGACGTGTGAATCGGGGTGGGCCGGTACATGAAATACCCGGGGCTCACCCTGGACAATCGTTGGGGCTTCGAAAAACACTTTCCCCCGAGTCTAGAGGGTAGTGGGTCCACTTCACTAGCTGCTGCCCAATCTCGAGGGACCATGTGAGAAAGTTCACCATCTCTATGGAGGGGTCGTGCGGTCCGTGGCACTCTATGGGGCACCTGTATGGTCAGCTCCACTGTCAGGCACCCAGCACTGCGGAACCAAAATTCACGGTCTGCAGCGCAGAGTGGCTATCCAGATAGCACGAGGATACCGAACAGTGTCCTCATCATATCAGCCACAAGATGTCCACTGCTAAACAAAGGCCTCTCCCTTAAATTACCACAACGAGCGGTCACATGCCGCTCTCATCCAACGACTCCCAGCGACCTTCACCAGGTCGTCTGTCCACCTCGTTGGAGGTCGTCCCACGCTGCGTTTTCCGGTGCGCGGTCTCCATTCGAGAACCTTTGTGCCCCAACGGCCATCAGTTCTACGAGCAATGTGCCCTGCCCATTGCCACTTCAGTTTACTAGTCCTTTCAGCTATGTCGACAACTTTAGTTCTTCTACGGATCTCCTTATTTCTGCCAATAAATACCAAGCATAGTTCTCTCCATAGCTCGCTGAGTGACCTTGAGCTTTCTTATAAGGTCCATTGTGAGTGACCACGTCTCTGTTCCATACGTCATCACTGGTAATACACTCTGGGTAAAGACTTTCGTCTTGAGGCATCGCGGTATTGTTGACGAAAAAACGTTGCGTAGTTTCCCAAACGCTGCCCAGCCGAGTCGGATTCGACGATGGACCTCTTTCTCGAAGTTGGACCTACCTAATTGGACAGTTTGTCCCAGGTAGACATACTGGTCAACAACTTCGGGAACAGAGCTCCCAACGGATACTGGGATGGGCACGACATGGGCATTTGACATGAATTTTGTCTTGCCTATGTTCATCTTAAGGCCCACCTGTTGGGAAACTCTGTTGAGATCATCGAGCATTGTGCTGAGCTCTTGCAGCGATTCTGCCATTACCACGATGTCATCGGCAAATCGAAGGTGAGTGATATACTCGCCATTGATGTTAATGCCGAATCATTTCCACTCCAGTAGCTTGAAGGCATCCACCATTGCAGCGGTGAACAGTTTCGGGGAAATTACGTCCCCCTGTCTCACACCTCTCTGCAATGGAATTGCCCCCGTGCTCTGTTCATGTACTCGGACCGACATGGTGGCGTTTCTGTATAAGCACTTCAACACTTCGATGTACCAATAGTCAATGTGGCACCGCTGCAAAGACTGCAGCACTGCCCAGGTTTCGATCGAATCAAAGGCTTTCTCATAGTCTACTAACGCTAGGCATAGTGGCAGATTATACTCCTCGGTCTTCTGTATAACCTGCCGCAGCGTATGTATGTGGTCTTTGGTACTAAAACCTTTTCAGAAACCGGCTTGTTCGGGAGGCTGGAAGTCGACAAACCTGCGCTCGAGACGATTCGTGATGACTCTTGAAAACAGCTTAAACATGGCTCAGAAGCGAGAGGGGTCTATAATTCTTCAACAGGGTGTTGTCACCCTTTTTGAAGAAGAGCACCACCTCACCTTGTTACATGCTTCCGGCGTTGTGCCCTCGAGTAAGACGGAATTGAATAGCTTCTAAAGGACTTAAGTACCGCTGTGCCACCCGCTTTCAGAAGCTCTGTCATAATTCCGTCCCCACCCGGCGCCTTCTTATTTTTAAGCTGTTTCAAGGCCATCCTAATCTCGTACAGGCTGAGGTCCGGGATATCCCCGGTATAGTGTCGGGTTAGTTTGGCTCGCGGGTTCAGAGCCAATGGTAGGTGTAATAACCGAGGTGTTTAACTGCCGGTAGAAGTTCTCAATATCTCTCAAAACCTCTGGCTTAGTCGACGCTACACTGCCGTCCTCGGTCTTCAGATTCATAATACGACTTTGCCCAATAGACTTGTCTCTTGCGAACACTTTGGAGCCCTGATTCCGCTCAATCACCTCTTTAACACCGTTGGTGTTTGGACAGTTTCTACAAACCTACCATTTAAATCGTTCACAGATACGCAATGTTCTAGGCATTCTAAGCGGTTTTGGAGTTCGAGTTAAAAGCTCTCGGGATATGAGCACTAGAAGGCCGGAGCGTAAACCTCATCAGACGAGACCTCTCAACTTTGAGATTAATATTCAATGTGTCTCTTACCATTTCATACCGGTTTTCACCCTATGGATCACAGAAACATGATGATGAAAGAATGAGATTTCTTTGTGGAACCATCGGGACTTATCCAGGTCAGGAACAGTGTCCTACGAGACGGCAACTCTTCTGGCGCGTTTTCCGCCTTTTGATATCTACGATCAGATACGCTCCCTCCGCCTGGGCGGCGAAGGCGCGCCTCCAGGGGCGTTAGACAGGCTGAGGCGGCTAGCTCGGCGGCGCGCACTTGGAAAGTGGCGTCACCGCCTGCGGATGCAGTATTTAAAAAAAAAAAAAAAAAAAAAAAAAATATGAAAAAAAAAAAAAGATATCTGGTAGAGAATGCCACATGGCATTAAGTCCGCCTTGTGTACCGCCATTGTGCACTAAAATGTAAATCTTATCTTATCTATATAAATTACGTGTCACGTGGTTTGTCCACTACGGACTCCTAAACTACTGAACCGATTTCATAAAATTTTATACACCTGCGGATGCAGTATACTCGTATGTATTGTATTGTAACCGCGATACATAGCGCAGAAAGACAATCGCTTAGCCACTGCGCCAATCGTGCTAACAGTCCCTGGACAATGCACTTGAAGTCACTCTCAATAAAAAATTACCACTGAGATATAACTCTTCGCGCCCTGACTCAACTTATCTAGAGATATAAGCGGATAGGCGTACCTCAATTTATAAAGGTATTATCCTTTTCTGATAGTACGTGAACTATACAAAGTAGCGATATTCGCCTTAACTATGTTCCACTTGGGCTATTATCATAATCCATCGGGTCGCGTCGGAGCGACAGCTGAATGCTGTAACGTGCAGCAGACGCAACAACCATGGCCCGACCTTCATCCACCACGTTGAGCAACTGCTCGTCTGTGCACCACCACGTCGGCTTTCATTAGGTGAATCATTAGCTGCGTCAACTGAACTAGAAGTTACTGGCGGTTACATAATGATATAGGAAAAGGAGGATTTATAAAATTATCTTATTCTTGTGCCTTAATTTTTGTAAATACTTGCTTTTGCTGAAGAAAACTTAATATTAGAGGCCTGAGTTTGTTAGGTAGTTAACGCTACCACTACGTTTTTGTTTTTATTCATCGTCCTACGAGTAGTGATATCATTAACTAAATGGAGCCATTGCGGAGAGTAAGTTTATCCTAATTTTGTGTTCACTTAAAGTCACAAACACAAAATTTGATGGCACGGTTGGTGCAGTGGCTGATACAGTCGGCTGCTGTGCTCGGGTCGCGGGTTCGATTCCCGCACGGAACAAATATTTGTATGATCTGCAGGTAGTTGTTCCGGGTCTGGGTGTATCCTGTGTGGAATTTATGTCAGTAAACGCACCTACGACACCGGAGAAATCCTAGTGTGGGTCATACGTGGTATTAAAAGTTTAAGAGTAACTAAATACTTCGCAAAAGGTTGATACCTAAACTAAGAGCGGGTTCAACGATAAATATTGCTGGCCTTTTAACATCGTTCGCCCCGGAGTAGGGCGAAGGGGTATGCTGGACTAAAACCACTGGAGCAATCACCTTTGGCACCTAATCCGGGAAAATATTGCGTGTCTAGGAGGAGACAGAAATAGAAGCCTGATAATACCAATTAATCTTCTTTCAGATATCATTCTTTTGCATATACTTGAAATCATATTTTGAAATCATTTAGAGGCCAGAGAGCCAAAACAATGCAATATCATTAACAGCAGATTACATTCCAACTTAGGTAATTATTTGTAGTGTGTCGTTTCTCATTAGTATTTCTTTTAATTTATAAAAACCCATTTACGTAAATGGATATATTAACCTACGTCATCTTACAGCATACAAAAAGTTTAACGCGAATTATGCGCAGCCTGGTGGGAATATTATGTGGCAATTCTTTTTTGTGTAGCAGGTTATTGTGAATTCCAACTTTTCCATTCAAACCTCAATGGTCCGCACAGATTTACCTAGGAAAATTGTAAATTACAATAACTAGCAAAACTGAAAACCTGTCCTACTTGATACATAATGTAAGTGTCAACGTGATATGACATACCTACTTTATTTGCATATCAATTTTTATTCAGCTTGTCCAATGAGAAAAAAGTACTCGACAGTTGCACAACCAATTTATTTAGACACATAACAAGTTCCTTAGAATCTTCTAGTAAAGATTATGGATAACAGGTAACATAAATAAAATAATATGGTCAAATTAAAAATATTATTCGTTCTAAGTAGTTTTTCTAATGAAACGAAATCATAATTATCGTGAGCAACACCGCGAAGCATATTTTAATTTGAACTCACTTATTATACATTATAATAAAACACTTTTAAACGGATTCTATCGCGTATATTTTGATTTTTGATTTTCCTGACGTTTCGAATACTTTGCAGCATTCGTGGTCGCAGGATGCTGCAAACTGCGACCACGAATGCTGCAAAGTCGACTCGAGCTCGACGGCGTAAAACTTAAAGAAGTTCAGGAAATCCGAGGCCTGGGTGTGATTATTGACAGTAAACTAAAATTTTCCTCACATGTAAATAAAATTGTAACAAAAGCGGCACAGATGTTAGGATTTTTAAAACGTAACACCAAAGGCTTTAAACACGTATGAACCAAAATACTACTCTATAATACGTTAGTACGCAGCCAACTCGAATATGCTAGCGCTGTATGGAACCCTTTCCACGCGGTACAGTCACAACGAATAGAGAGCATACAAAGGGCGTTCACTAGACATTTAGCTTATATGTCAATTGGATTTTCGCACAGGAATACATACGACACGCGACTTAAAAAATTTCAAATGTGTAGTCTCCGCGATCGGCGAATTCTGCTGGATTTATGTTTTTTTCACAAAGTCCTGAGTGGTCAAAATCAATGCAGCTACTTCTTGCAGAATTTTTCAATTAAAATCCCCGTCAACTATCCTCGAAGCAGAATCAAAAAACTTTTTTACTCCCCAACTGTTAAAACAAATTTAGGTCTACAGTCACCATTTCATAGAATAATCAATGAATATCATACTTTAGTCTCAAAAATGCCTGATTTGGACGTATTCCATGATAAACTCTACAGTTTCAAAATAAGATCAAATATTTGCAGCTTGAAGGCTCGCCTTGATTTGATTTTATTCTTGTTTATTTATTTTTCTTTATTAATTCATTACTTAATTCGTTATTTTGACAACTATCCAAATTTTCAATATTATTATTTTGTTATTTTTGTATTCTCGTTGTTTATTGTTTTGTTACTAACATAGCCAACTAATTATTAAGTGTTATGTACGCCGTTATTGTCATTTACATCAGACAAAATACTGTTTTAAATTGAGTGGCGATAACTGTAATATAAGTGATGTGGCTGTACTTGAATAAATAAATAAATAAAACGGTGTATGCGCGTGTACTTATTGATGTCTGCGCGATAGAAAATAAACTAGAGAAACTGAACAAATTATTTCGTATGCCTATGATTTACGTAAGAAGAAAAAGCGATAAAATGATTGAAGCAAGACATTCATCATTTCAGCCGAAAAACGTCCACTGCTGAACACAAGCCTCCATTTCCACAACGACCGGTATGGATGGGATTTTATTGAGTGCTCATTGGGGGGTTTTGTTATAATTACCAAGCTTGGTAGACTAGTTGGCGGTCGCAGTTAGGTTATAAATGTACTCGAAAGACGCTGCTGCCCATCCTCCAGTTAATTCCATAATCGCCTTTTATGGCACCCACGGGATGACCCCCTGTATATTTCCACAATTGTATCGTCATTTTGGGGGGAATTTGGCATTAATCACCACGCTTAACATAGGGTTGGTAAGTGCTGAATAGCTGCTGTTCCACAGAAGGAACACTGTTGCCCATTCCTCTGGCTTAGTGGCCTTTTACGACAGGAGATGGAGAAGTGCTGTATTTTTTATTTAGGCACCAGACGGAAAATGTTTTTGTGTCTAAATAATATTAAAATATTTATTGGATAAAAACAAGTCAAATATATTTATTTTTGTCTGTAAAATAAATTTGCACTCCAAATTATCTTTACCGGCCAACTTCATACTGACAGATATTGACGTTATGCGCGCGCACCTTCGTATTATACTCTCATCAATCTTCATACTGTCAGATTTTCGTGACGGTATGCACAACGTTATGCAGACATGTTTGCTGTATTTCTGACTTTCTGCGCTACGTGTCGCAGGTTAATCCTCGTATAAATATTTGTATGGCCTACAGCTATGTAGTTGTTCCGGGTTTGGGCTCTGGGTGTTTGTGTGTATGCGAGTTATGTATGTTAACTATACCCACAATACGGGAGAAATTCTAGTGTGTGAACAAAGAAATCTAAAGTAAAACACTGCGGTCACCAATCTATGTGCCAAGTATTATGTTTATTGTAATATATTTTTTTTATTTTTTATTTATTTATTCTTGAACAATGTAACATTGTGTCAGAAATATAGGTAATATTACAATTAAAATACACTAGCAACAGAAGATTTACAATTAGATAATTAAAGCATCAAAATAACATAATCCACTACGTTAATTATTCATTACCAATCATAATATTACGCAAATTAGAAATACTTGTTCAATAAAATTAATGGTACACAGTTTTACAATATTAATCCCTACAAGTCATCGATTGAATAATAGCAACCCTTCAAAAGAAATGCCTTAAGTTTAGATTTAAATTCACTTTTATACACAATACTCTTAAGTTCGATGGGTAGTTTGTTAAAAAGTTTTATTGCCATGTAGTGAGAGCAGTGTTTTGTAATGTTGAGATGAGGCGCCAATCTACCCTGTAAGTCTTGTCTTCTTGTGTCCTCACGTCGCAGTCTTTCCTCTTCTGTTTCGTATTCGTGAATATACTTTGCGAGTCTAGTAAGAACGATAAGAATGTAAAGACTTGGCACTGTAAGAATTCTTAGATCCCTAAAGTAATTTCGACAGGACTCCTGTTGGTGTAATCGGAACATAGTTCTGATGGATCTCTTTTGTACAGTAAAAGCCCTGTGCATGTTGTACTTATAACTCGCACCCCAGCAAAGTATGCTGTACCTTAGTTTTGATTCAACTAGAGCATGGTAGACGGACTTCAATTGATCAATCTTGACCTCATCTCTAAGGCTTCTTAGTACATAACATGCGGAGCTAATCGCTTTCTCTATACTTGAGAGTTCTTGTTTCCAATTCAGTAGATGATCCATATGTACACCAAGAAACTTAGCTTCATTCACCGTGTATATTCTGTTTCCATTTATAGCACAGTTGAGGATGCCATCGTTTTTTACTGTTGATTTAAATAACATTATCGTAGTTTTATTGGAATTCACTGCCAGACCATTGACTTCAAACCATTTATAAAAGGTTTTCAACATTGTGTTGACCTTTTTATTAAGACCGTCTAAGTTATTAGCGGACACTATGGCGTTGGTATCGTCAGCGAATACTACTAATTTTGTTGAATCCTCCATTGTTACTGTGACGTAATCGATGAGGTCCTTTATAAAGGTGACAAATAATGTTGGACCGAGTACAGAACCTTGTGGTACCCCTGTCTTCATGTTTATAATTTTAGACTGTTTGGCTATCTCACACTTATGGGTACGGTTTTTATTCATGGGTTCATCACATACAGTTTTTATCTCTACATACATTTTCCTATTTTGAAGGTATGAACTAAATAGCAGTTCCTCTTACGCCGTAGTGATCAAGTTTACTTATAAGCAGATCGTGATTTATTGCATCAAAAGCCGAACTCAGATCAAGAAACAATGCAGCCACTTTTTGCTTGTCATTCATTCTCATTACTACGTCATTTATTAAAGTATCTATGGCGTCTATTGTACCCACGTTTGATAAGTAGCCAAACTGTCTGCTATTTAATACTCGATTCAGGTTCAAATGCCTTAGTAATCTTGTTTTAAGCAATTTCTCAAATATTTTTGACTTTATTGGTAGCAATGATATTGGCCTGTACATTTTTGGATCTTGTTTTGACCCCTTCTTGTGTACGGGGATTATTTTGGCTATTTTGAATTGGTCTGGAAAAATGCCCTCGTCTATACATTTGTTATACAGGTTGCTTAATGGTTCAGCGAGTATGTCTATGTTGTCCTTAATCACAGTTATAGGTACATCATCATAGCCACAAGACATCTTTGCCTCCATTTTTAATACTACCTTAAAAACTTCTTGAGGCGTAACTTGAGTAAGAATCATATCTTCTTCGATCTTTCTAGAGTGTTTCTTGAGGATCTCGAATACTTGTTCTGAGCTCACGGCTGTAAAACTAGAATTATAGTCGAACTGAAGCGAAAACGTGTCAGCGATTTCTGATGGGTTGGATATAATATTATTGCCCATTTTAAGAGTGAGTTTATTATTATTTACTTCATTTTTCTTGTTCCTGTGCTTGTTTACAACTTTCCAGATGTACTTGGGAATATTCTTGGATCTGGCTATCTCAGTTTGAACCGTTATTTTTCTCGCATTTCTAATGACTTTTCGATGTATTTTTAAATAGTTATTTCTATAATTATTTATGGATATGTCATTGTCGTTTCGCTTTGCTACGCACAAGAATCGCTTAATTTTACTTGAAACTTTTATTCCCTTTGTTACCCATTGTAGACCTATAATATTTTTCGTATTCACTAGTTTTGTTTCCTTTTTAAAGCTCGCGTGGAAAATTTCACAGAATTTCTTAAGAAAAGTATTAACACCCACTATGTTCCAATTATTTTGCAGCAGTAATTCTCTAAATTTATTTTTGTTTTTTAAATTAAATATCCGTTTAGTTATGTTTGTATACGTGTACTTGTTCTGTTTATTAGAAACCTTGCTCTTATGGACTGTTTTGCATATTATCCCAGCATGTCCATCGGCCAAGCCGTTGTGATCAACTTCATAGTGAACAAAATTATTTCGATTTAGATTAGTCAAAATATTGTCCAAGCAAGATTGCGAATTGTTGCGTATATAAGTAGTGGAATTTATTAGGGGCCTGAAGTTATAACACTTTAACAAATTTATAAAATGAGTTTTTTTGCTATTCTCGGCCAAGAGGTCGATATTAAAATCTCCAAAAATAAGGCAATTCCTATCGAAAACGTGCTCCAAGAGTTTATCCAGCATAATCATGAAATTCTCAAGATTACTATCATAAGGACTACGATAGCAACAACATATAGAAACACCCGTTTGTACATCTTTAACACCACATATTTCGAAACTATGCATTTTGTATAAACCTTTTAGTAACGCCAAGTCCTCACACGCTCTCCCAGTACGGGCTAGGCTATTCTCTCATTATCGTTTATTTTTGGGGTTTTAGGGTGATATCACGAGTTGCACGTACGAATAGACGCGCGAATATGTTTACTTCTTCCCTAAGAAAACTCAGTGCTAATTATTTAAAAAGTAATCTTGGGGAAGTCCTCATGGACCTCCTTCATCCTGGGGATATAAGTAGCTGAAGCTTCCGTGCACATTCTCCGAAGTACAATCTCTAGACAGACGAGCACCGTTTCGCTCATGTGTCAGGCTGCGGAGGTACGCCACCAGTGCCTCTTCGCTGAGTCTTTTGGCTCTGTGTTCTACCGAATTGCGTGCATAAAGGTGGTACTTTGCTCAGCTATATCATAAATGGCTGTAATACTCTATACAAGCCAGACCTGTGCTTTATATAGGTCAAGAATCTATTCAGGTGTGAAGTAACGCTTCATTTTAATAGTCATACCCAACTTTTCGGCTGCAGTTTGTGCTTTTGAGTCGATGGTAGCGCTGTAGTTGAGGTTTGTAGTCAGCACAATGTCCAAAGCTCCAAGCTGCCAGTAATAGGGACAGATGCACTTCAGAAAGTAGTTGTCTACTGAAAAGGACTCCTTTTTGCAGTCAACAGACAAGCCTGAGGTAGAAATGACCAGATTTTCTTCTCCCCACTAGGAAACGAGATTTAAGGCCGAGTTTGCTCGCTCCACCATGTCCTCTCTAAGTGAACATATATTCACCCTACTTTGCACTGAACAGATATCTTCTGATATCGTACTGTCATCTGCGTACCCAACAACTCCTAGTTAAAACAGGTCGTTGATATCCAGCAGGGCAGGAGTCGCAGAGGACAGACCCATGAGGGACAGTAAAACTAAAAGCCATAAGGTCCGGTGAGCAGCAATCTAGGAATACTCCAATCGACCGCTCAATCAAGAAGTTAGATATTTAGTTGCAAAAAACAGTACTGATGCCGTATGCCGGAAGCTTATTAACCAGACTAGTATACCAGGACCAATCAAAAGCCTTTGAGATGTCTACGGACACAACTAATGAATACCCTTGCCCTACTAATGGGTAACATACACAAGACTAGGGACTTTAGAAAACAAGGGACTTTAGACAATGGAATAAAATATTTCATTTCCTGGCGTAACGCGCCAACAGTCGCATTAGCGCACCTGGAGAAGAAGGGTTGCTCGAAGAAAAGTAAGTTTGCGGCCATGAGTTAAATGCAAAAAATTACTAGGTATATACTTATATACTTATATCAATACTTAGGTATGACCGTCCGAAATGCGCCGAGAGCTCGGTTTCATTCTGTGACTTGCAAAACAATTTGTGCTAGACGAGGAGGCTTCCTCTGAGCACCCCTCCCGATGACCGCCAGAATGATCGGTTATGACTATATATATCGGTGACATTGCTATAATCACCATGCTTGGCAGGCAGTGATAGCCAATATGTTGTATTTATTAAGTGCGTAGAAAGAATGCTAAATGACTTGATAATCACTTTGCCATCTTTTAAAATATTGTCGGGCTGTGGCCTTTATATAAATATATCTATTATAATACCTACATAATAATGTTATTTAAACCAGTGCTCATATACGCTAAATTTATTCAATTAGTGTTTTAATTATTAGTTCCCATTCTATAAAAAAACAAGTTAACCAGAAACCTAAAATTAAATTCACCAAAAGTAGGTAAGGTAAGGAAATAAGTAATTTGGTTTTTACCACCAACATGATTTTTGTTGGTAAGCAATTGTTATTCTCCTAACTACGGAACGGAAGTTTCGTATAATCATTTTAATAAATAGTTAATTATGGATGGCATTGGTGTTATGATGCCCTAATTAGGGTAATAAATAAGCGCGTTTGAAAAAAAAACATTACGTGGCAAAGCTATTTTCTTCTGGCTGTAATAATGCTTTAAAAAGATATATCGATACCCGTTGACAAACCGCCTTGCAACAGTCATGGAAAACATGTATGTATAGGTTGTCAGAGGTTGTTAGTTCAGTGTCCAAAGCCCGAATCAACAAAAACATTAGTAGGTACTCAAATTTTCGTCTTACTATTATTTACTTACTTATTAACATTTTATTTCTACCAATTCAGAACCGATCAGAAAGATATCGGGATTGCGGTGCGGTGATCTCTCAAGTTGTGTTCTAATTTAAGCTTTCTTAGGTCCGTATTAGAATGATCCAGAATGATCCAGGTATGAAAGTCCAGTTTGATCTTTAATCACCTGATCACTGTTTAAGCATAGAGTCTGTACTTGAGTATCGGTCATATTCCAGAACGGTAATCAATCTAAACTCAACTGAGACGAGATTCAAATCACGCCTCAAGCACATATTACTCATTGTCTATGCATCAGCCTGTTTTCGATTACGATTTATTTCCATTACCAATTTTGTTCCGATCTGCTCAGAATAAGAAATAATGGAATGTAACTCAAAAACCCTATTAATTACGAAATATAAATATTCACAAAGTAGTTCCTCTTTACACATGTATGTTTCACACAGGTTCATTTTTAAAAGAGTTATTTTACATACTAGGTACATACGTAAAATATTTTAATATACTTTAACGAGATGAATGTTGTTGAAGTATAAACTATAAAGGAACGTGTGTCGGCGTTGGCGCCTCTTGTCATTGAAAACTTGAACAGATGTTATTTTGATAAATACATACAGTCTTGTTACAAAAATCTTGTTAGTCTCAGGTTTAAACCAGAACTATGAAGTCTGGACTTAGTACGGAACTAACGTTAGTACCGTGGTTTGAACCTGTCCGTATTACAAATATCAAAATAAGTCAGGGCTAGATAGTACCTGACTTTAGTTCTGGCTTAAATTATTTCCACAGATTATACACGGAATTCCTTGAAAGCATTCGGTTACATCGTTCCGTTTACCCAAATGCTGAATATTTCTGTAAATTTTTTATATTAATGGTATCGATATTTTAACATATATAATAGGGTATTTAATGACGATAACTATTAGAAACTAATGGTTGTTCTTGTTTCAATAAATGACATATATTTTCTTTCTGAGGAATACTTTTATGACATTTATTTTATGTCCGAAATATATACTTTCAAACAACATAATGCGTAACGGAATGTCTATATCGCGCGGAAATCTTTAAACATAGGTACAACTATTCTGAGATTTGGACGTTTCTTCGTACTGATTATTGATAAGAAGTTAGGGAATAGTATTAATAAAATAGAACAACAGAAAAAACGAAGAAGTGAAAACTGGAATTCTGAAGAAAAAGTTAGTACTTACCTACTACCGACAATTATTGTAATTACGGCACATTACTATCTTTAGGATAACGCAAATTGAAACTATTTCAGGAAATATTACAATATAACATACAAAAAGAAACCAAATCTAACCTCAAAACATTGAATTTGACGTATATTTGTGACTTAGACCAAAAGTTTATAGAGTTAAACTAGGTCCCCATCAGGTTTATCTTTAGTACCATAGATAGTCCAAGACTAAGAGTTAAACCACTTTTTGTAATAAGAAATTTTATTAAACCACACTTTTAGTCCGAGACTATCGATAAACCATGTTTTGTAATAAGACGGATATAGTTTAACTTGATGTACATATATACATATAACTTATTAACCTGTGGTGAAATCTTGTTGGCTCCTCCAGAAATTTAAAGAAAAGAAAGTATGACGTTTCTCACCACATATTGTGGAAACATGAAATTACCTCATTTAAAAAATACAATTGTATGGGTCCTGTATATCTCATATACATCTGTAAGGAACACTAAAGACCAAACTTCTTTTCGAATGATCGTTAAATAAATCGTTGTAATACTCTACTCAACTTCTATCCATTTAATAAATACTTCCTAAATATATACATCCATACAATGACATTTTACAGATACATTGATTTATAATAATATTGCAGAGACACTTAAAAATACAAATTAACTTCTATGCAACAACAATATAACCAAAAATCAATGCGTAAAAACAACATACAGTAAAAATTGTGCTCAAGCGCTATCCGGACCACACTCACGTGATCACAGTTTAAATCTCTGCTCAAGTACAGACCTATAACTGAGTGACGATTTAGAATAAAGCTAGGACTCAGTTGAACTATGTTCAATAAACCTATGCTTGAGGAACGTTTTAAAATTAATGCTCAACTCAAAACTAGTTTTAAACTGAGATCAAAGCTTGAGTTTCGTTCTGTAATACGGACCTTAGTCCGACATGCGTAATCCGACCTTATAATAGGTCAGTAATTTACTATATTTAATCATTAGGATGAATATAATTTTCAAGAGTATTTTTTTATATTTTTTTAATAGATTGAATATGTATATAACCTAATGTACACTAGAGTAATAGGTAACAAAATTCACACCTTGTAAATCGAAAAATATCAAACTAACAGTTCCAGTCAATGTCAAAACATACACTTACAGAAATAATATGACGTCTGACGTAGCTTTATGTTGGCTAACAAATAATTTTATACGTTTTTACCGCGAAGTAATTACTCGAATCATTGTCGTAGCAAGGATGTCCCAGAGGCTTTGACCTGGACGAAACCACGTGATTATCATGAAACTATGCGTTAGATATTAGGTTGCTTCGTACTTTAGCTGTTTAAAGTAAACTTTACTAAAAATGTATGCAATTGAAAAGAAGTGAATTCATCGTTCATCATCATTTCGGCCCAATAAAGTCCACTGCTGGATATAAGCCTCCCTCAAAGATCACCACAACGATGTCGGTGTCTTGTGTGCTTATTGGGGGGTTTTGCCATAATCGCCACGCTTGGCAGGCGGGTTGGCGATCGCAGTTGAGTTGTTAATGTATTCGAAGGACGCTGCTGCCCATCCTCCGTCTAATCCCGTAGTCGGCTTTTACGACACCCACGGGATGAGATGGGTTGGTGTTATTCGTAGCCGGAACCAAGAAGTGAATTCGAAATAAAAAATTTAATCAAACAATGGAATATATACAAATTTTAAAACATGTATTTTACAGGAAATGTAAAACTTGCTCATTCGTTTCAATGATGGATGTTTTAATTATTACCACAGTGTCAGGGAAAACCTGATAACTACCGCCCAGACGTGATTGCTCACCGTGATCTTGTTATGCATAATTTCAAGTTCACGGTCCGATTCAACGTCATATTTAATAAAAATAATTATGAGCTTGTCTAGGTCATTTTTATCACTTAATAAATAGGAACTAAGAATAATAGGGAACTTTATTTCAAGGTGACTATTAGTAGATTAAATGGATCGTTAATGAAAATAAACAAATTGTAACTTCCATGTGTTTATTTTTATTATTAATTGAATAAATAAATGAAGTAACTACTTAACCCCAAAAACAAAATATTTTTCATAGTTTTGTTACAACGGCGCGTGTTGTTTACTTTTGTGTGTTTTTGTAATTGAATGGACTGATTTTTTGTGCCTTTATTGCAGTTTATTTACAAAACCTGAAAAAAAATATGGGAATCACTTTTTTTTTATATATGCCTATATGTATAACCTGCTGCTGATTGTCCCCTTGAAATAAAATTCACAACTATTGTAGCACCCTATTTAAGATTAAATTATAATAACTATCCCACTCCCCCCTGTGCCCTCCTAAGGCGAATACTTCTTTTCATACAGAGGGGAAGAAGCATTTATCGCCACGCTTGCTCGCTGCGTGATGCTGAATGATGATCATGGTGACAGTCGTGCAATGATTATGTAATCAATCAAATTATCTATTAATCCTATCGTAATTCACAGCTGCTGTAGCGTTCCGTGTGGTTTTTTGGTTTAAGAATCTAGCACCGCTCCATCTCTACCAGTGGATATTGTAAAGGGTGACAAGGGACTATTAACCAGAGGGATGAGCAGCAGCGCGCCTTCTGTGGAAGAGTAGCCATACTGTGCTCACCAACCCACCCCCCTACCATGCGTGGCCCCCAAAATCACGACACAGTTGTGGAAATTTATGTGAAGGCCTTTATTTCAGTATTGGATGTCCATTGGCTAATAAGGTAATTCTCAGCTGAACAAAGGTATTTCCTAAGTTGCATCATACCAGAAGGCGGAGCACTGTATTCTCCGCCTTCAGACATGAAAATGAATGAGTATGCCGAAACAGACAATCATTTGGATTTTTTTGTAATCTAATCAATACTATAACTATTAGTGTGGTAGAGTTCTTTGTAAGGGGTCGATTGGGGCGGTACTCCAATCCTACTTATTTGGCCTTCCATATCAACATCATGTGTTTGCTTAGTTTTAATCGGGTGAAAAGTAGAAACATCCAGTGTATTTACTGGAACAAAAGGCATTCCGTTTAAGCCTTATTAGGCCGGCCCCGCATCAGTAAGTTCAGTTGCTACCTGTGTGTGTATTGTAATAGGTAGGTCGTTATTCGTTTCGAAGAAGGAGGAGACGGCGCCGGGGTAAAAACCGCCGAGGCGCCTAATTCCTACACGGCTGGAACCCCCTGCCGATGCTTATGGCGGGGGACCTCTGGGTTCGCGGGTGCGTAGATTGGGGAATCTGCGTACTCACATCAAGCGACCCAAGAGAAGAAGGTAGCACGCATGTGGTCACGCGCTACCGTGCGACACTTTGGGGGATCCTTTGCAATCCCCCCAGGGGGTGACCGCTTTACATACTACTCTTTACATATTACTCTTCGAGATGTTCCTATAGGCGTGGCACTAGTGGGCGGCTCTAGTGTGATCATACGAGGACCTGGAGCCTCCCTTAGGTGGCGAAGATGACCGCCCCAGGGGTTTTAGCCGGTAGGTTTCCGACATACCACAACACACCCATATCGGTCGTTGTGGTGATCTTTGGGGGAGGTCTGTGTCCATATGGACTTCATTCGGCCGAAATTATTCATATTTTAAGACCTTTACTATTTATTTAGTTTTAAATAATATGAGTTTCTCATTAAGTTTACGATACCTAAATACCTTTTATCCTCCTTTAAAAAGGCGGGACCTTTATAGGATCACTCGTGTGTCTATCTGTCTGTCCGTCTGTCACAGCCAATTTGCTACAAATCTTCTGGACCGATTAAGTTGAAATTTGGTACACATATGGATTTCTGCAACCCAAACATGGTCGTGTAACGTAAATAAATACATTTTGAATATGGGGGTCACTTTTGGGGGGCAATATAGAAAATTAAAGAATAAAGTAATTGTGGCCACCCGGTAGGCCTCATAGGTCTCTGCAGTCTCTCTGCCTGTATCACTACGCCGGCGTCGGCATCGTTGATATCGAAGGCAGGATGCCTGGCAGACCGCACGCTACTACGCGATCTCACCTGACCACTAGTACAGCACCGTACGCCGGGAGCGCCAGGCCCGGGGTATAGATGCGTAGCATATAGACGTCATCGGATACCGGAACCAGCCGCTTCCTCTTCTGGAACGGGCAAGACCCCTTGGTCGACCCCTGGGGTGCAAATCCTTAAGCTCAAACATACATCTTTGAATATAGAATCGAAATAACTGTGTGAAACCAACTTGGCAGCTGCGACGAGCATCTCTCTATAAGGCCTGACGCCGTTAATTGGGGCTAGTACTTAAATGGCTCGGGCCGGGTGTTCAGAGGGCCACGTCCAACATTATGTGGTGGTGGTCTGACAACGTGACCACGTTCTCCGGCACCCGCCAGACCAAAGATATTATTTCCTATTTCTGTGCGCCAGACCGACACCATGCGGGCGACAGAAAGAGCCGCCCATGTAAGGTCCACGATCAACTCCCCCTGACACCGAACACAAATGCTAACGGACCCCCGATTCAGCAATCGGAGGTCAAGAGACACCACCCAGTCTTGCATTATCCTCTCACTCTACAACATACATTTATATACTATAAACATTTTGTTTTTGCTTTTTATATGTTACTCAGACATTATTATAGTTCTAAGAATTCCCGCTGCTGGTGTTTATTAGCAGACCATATTTAAATTTATTTTTTATCATAATCCCCAGTTACTATAATCGTTTCCGCAAACTTTAACGCCATCTATAAGGAAATTCCATTACGGGAATTTACTGAACGTAGCGGTAATCTCGTCTAATCATTTTAAACAGCTGTTGTGTATTTTTCCATACTCGACAGAGGACGCTCAATGTCTGTAGCAACGTTTTATTCATCGTCGTTTTCGTTTCGCGTGTTGTACGCGGGTTGGCGATCGCAGTTGAGTTATTAATGTAATCGAAGGAAGCTGCTGCCCATCCTCCGGTTAATCCCATAATCGCCTTTTATGACACCCACGGGATGAGCTGGGTTAGTGCTATTCGTAGCCGGCTCCATATTTTGTTCATAATCATTGCTTATTGACGTGCGTTTGGCCATTGTTAGGTATATGTGTGATCAAGTAGTATAGTCATTTGGTAATTAATAGGCAAACCTGAGCGGAATAATGTAACTGTTTGTGTATCGCTTGCAAGACGTATACAGATGAACTGATTACGGTATTTCTTCGTTTTACGGAAGTCTAAGTATTTTGCATGCAGAGCAAGTTTTTCTTAAACGCGACCCACAGTAGGATTTATCCTGTGTCGTGGCTACAGTTTACAGATATAAATCTCAATATACAACAAAACCCAGACCTGGAACAACTATCTGTAGAATTGAAAATAGCTTACGGAAATTTATCGCGTTTAATTAATTAATTCTATATATTTTGTATTTCATATATTTGTGTATTGATAATACAATAATTGTATGTGCTAGGGCTGCACGTTGCACGTATAGATGCTATACGTAAGTATATAGAATTAATTAATTAAACGCGATAAATTTCCGTAAGCTATTTTCAATTCGATGGATTCTATTCGCGTAAACATCAGAAAATATTAACTATCTGAGGCTATACAAATATTTTTTCCATGCGGCAATCGAACCCACGACCGTAGGGCAGAAATCCAATTGATAAGCCACTGCGCCAACCGTGCCGTCAGTGTATTGTATATAACCGATTTTTGTACACCATGCATTTTTGTTTTTATATACCATTGTCTCGGCATAGGCCTTCCTTACACAGAGAAGGAATGAGCATTGACAACCATGCTAGCTCACTTCGTGTTGGGCATTCCAGACCGTTAAGATCCCAATGTCCTCACGGTGTTCTTCTTCACCACAAAAACACATCTCACAGACTAGACACCCAAATCCGAAACTATTTGTAGCTCATACAAATATTTGTTCCGTATATCGGGCGGGAATCGAACCCGTTACATGTGCCGCAGAAAGCTAATCGCCACTGCGCCCACTGCGGAGGTGAAGGGGTATGCTGGACTCCTGCCAGCCAAAATCCCTGCAGTGGTCATCTTCGGCACCAATGGAGGGCTCCAGGTCCTCGAAAGATCACACTAGAATTGATCCTGCCACCTAATTCTAAGGCGAGTCCGAAAACTCCGTAAAGCTATAATATAAAGTAGAAGTAGAGTATAATATGATTATTTATAGTCTATGTACAGGGTATGCCCTATGGTGCCGACTATGAATAGAACCAACCCATCTCACCCCGTGGGCTTCCTAAAAGGCGACTATGGGATTAGCTTCCTTTGAGTACATTGAGAACTCAACTGCAATCGCCAACCCGCCTCCCAAGCGTGGCGATTATAGCTAAATAATAATAAATGAGCACACAACACCCAGACGGCACGGTTGGTACAGTGGCTGATACAGTCGACTGCTGCGCTCCGGGTCGTGGGTTCGATTCCCGCACGGATCAATTATTTGTATGATCTGCAGGTTGTTGTTCCGGGTATCGTATGTGGAATTCATGTCTGTAAACGCACCCACGATACAGGAGAAATCCCAGTGTGGGGCAACGTTATTTAAAAAAAAAAAAAAAAAGACCTGTCGTTGTGACAATCTTTAGGGGAGGTCTGTGACCAGCAGTGGACTTGTTCGGCTGGAATGATGAGTTACTTGGAACTACCAAGTATGTAATATCTCAAAAGTATTCATCTTTAAAATTCTCATTGGATCTATTTTATACCTAAAGACCGAGGAGCTGTATTGAGACGTAGGAATGGTGCCACAAAAACATTCACATTACACACTAATAACAAAACGCGACAATACATTTAAATTAACTCAAATTACTGTAAATACTGTTTAAGACTTTGACTGAAGAATAACTTTAAATGTGCTATCTTGATTTCTGAACAATCTATAGATCACACAAATATTTGTTCATTGTGGGGATCGAATCCGCGACATGTAGCGCAGAAAACTAAACGCTAAACCACTGCGCCAACGGTGCCGTCAATTGCTGATTAATTTTTGTAGTTTGCTGAGTGTCTTGAGATTTCTTATGAAGCCCATGGTGACTGACCACGTCTCTGTGCCATATGTCATCGCTTAATGAGCGAGCCACATTACTCGTAGAACTGAAGGCTGTTGGGACAAAAAGGTGCCTAAGTGGAGATCGTGCACCAAAAAATTGCGGCGTGGGCTCCTAACCAGGTAAACAATTAGACAGACGACCTGGTGAAGGTCGCTGGGATCGTTGGATGCGGGCGGCATGTAACCGGTCGTTGTGGAAATCTATTGTGGAATCCTTTGTTCAGCAGTGAACGTTCTTTAGCTGGTAAGAAGATCATGATGATAATCCATATCAAGTTTTTGATTATGGTTCAATACCATAACTTTTAGAGTTTATATTGATCTATATTCGTGATTCAACAAAACCAAAGCAAACGTAATTCGTTAGCATCATTCTAATTACAATTGGCCAACACCAAGCAAGCACTTTGTCGTGCAAACAATAGCAAATAATATGCGGGCATTGATCACGCGACGGATTATGCTCCGTTCACATCAGGTTGTTTTAAATTTTTCTCTCAATTCAAAATGTTTAATAAAACACTTTTAAATGGATTACTTGCCGTGTGGTGCCGGCTCAGAATGCCACCACCCCATCTCCTCCCGTGAGTGTCGTAAAAGTCGACTAAGGGATTGGCCGGGGGATGGGCAGCAGCCTCCTTCGAGTACAATACACATTGCAGTTAAGTGCGCGGTCCAGAAAAGTCGGTCGGTCCTATGGAGTATGGATTGACTCAATTATCTTTGTCCAGCTACTGAAGATTGCTATTCACATAAAAACGTTTCGCTTTAATATCAGGTCCGGTCTTCTTTCTTTCTTATCGTGTGGTTCGTGGCTTACCTTGCGTCAGAGTCGTTCAAGCCGCCCAAAGGGCTCGACCTTGGCTTAACGAGTGCCGTCTAATGACAACAACCGGGATCGACTATTCGACGTGCTCTTAGTTAAAATACCACTAGGTATTGATCCATCCAAAGACAGACCGCGCCAAGCGTTGCTTAGCCTCACCGATCGTTATCGATCAGTGAGTGCAACTGGTTATAAACGTGTCATGTCCATGTTGGCCTGACAAGTGTTAAAGCGTATACAAAACCAATGATTTCTGTGTGATGTGTGATGATAGTTTTATCGAACTATACTCATGTAAAAAATACTACTTTAAAACAAACATTAATATGGGCAGACAAACTATCATGGTGATTAATGTTTCGGTCCGACAAGTGTAAACTAGCTCTTATTCATGCTGCGCCCGCGCATCCAACATTAACGCTTGTGCAACCGTCATCTGCGATTGTTGAATGCTTCTAGGATCATTTAGCATTCAATTCCTGGGTTGCATAACCTTTGCTAATGTGAATATAATATGTTTACATTATGTGATAGACTTCACGACAGCTTATGTAATAATCATTGCCTGTTTATCTAGAGTTGATTTGATGACTTGACTTGATTGATTCGTTGTTAACAGACACTCGCACATCTAATATCAGAATGGAATAATAGAAAAAAGTATAATAATGTGTTGGTAGTTATACTTGTACTGTGTCACTGACTGGTGGAACTTGGTTTTTAATTTCGGTAATTTTATATAATATTCATAAATTTCAGTCTAATACTGAATGGACATAGATTATGTCTTTATAGGACGTGAAGAGATTCCAACCTATTATAATTATAATTTTTTTTTTTTAGAAAAACATTGCGTTCAGCTCACACGCTGTGTCGTAGGTGCGTTTACGGACATGAATTCCACATACAATACACCCAGACCCGGAACAACTACCTGCAGATCATACAAGTATTTGTTCCGTGCAGGAATCGAACCCACGACCCGGAGTGCAGCAGCCGACTGTAACAGCCACTGCACCAACCATGCCGTCAAAATAAATAACCTATAAATACTTACACATAAATTAAAGCTAGAAAAGGTCAAACGCTTAACACTAGTTGACGCAGATATTAGTATAGTGAGTGAATGGTTCTGGTCACGTATGGCAATAATTATCATAATAGTTTATCAAGTAAGGTATAGTAGTAAAACGTTTTTTTATTAGATTATATTTTGATAGCGGTGTTAAGACCCGTCATGGAGGAATGAAGAGGTGGCATGGCCTTCACCTTCCGGCTGGCGCAGATACTCTGGGACCATGGGTATTTCGGAAAGTAGCTGTGTTACATAGGCCAAGAAGAGACGCTCGGTTGTGAACATTGCGGAGACTGCCCGGAGGACATGGCACCACAGACGATGGAGGAGTGCCCAGCTTGGGCAGGGCAGCAGCGTGATCTATGAGTTATGTGATGTACGTAAAGGAGGTGACAGAGCGGGGACGGGAGGAGATAACCTCAGATCCCCACCGTAGAAAACGCACTGGGTGCGTGTGCTGGCGAAAAGCGCTGAATGATCTCCGGTGTCTATGAGTTGCGGCCTGCGGGGGACGATCGGCCACGCAGCCCGTCGCCCGAACAAAAGTAGACCCAAGACGGCGGCGCGTTGTGTTCTGCACGTGCCTTTCAGAAGGAATGGGTGGACCGTCAGATCAAGTGATGGGCCGATAGCTGCTAGCGTTGTGGCCCAATGCCTTTTTTTTTTATTGATCCGGTGGAAATACCTCATGTACTTCCTTCGCCCCGGGAAAGGGCGAAGGGGCATGCCGGACTCCTACCGGCTAAAACCACCGGAGTGATCATCGTCGGCACCGAAGGGAGGCTCCAGGAACTCGAAAGATCTCCATCTAGAGCCACCCGTTGGTGCCATGCCTTTATGCACATCTCGGAGGGGATGACTGTAAAGTGGTCATCCCCTCTAGTGGAGGGAAGGCGACTGTAAAGAGGCCACCCCCCCAGGCATCTCTCGAGGGAATTGTAAAAGATTCCCCCGAGGCCTCACTATGCGCTGTGCTGCGCACACAGCGATACGTGATCACGTGCGCACCGCTGTCTTCCCGGGGGTCGCTCGGTATGAGCGCGCAGATTTCCCAATAAGCGCGCTCGCGACCCCCAAGGCCCCCTGCCATATAAAGACGACAGGGGGCTCAGGCGTGTTGGACACGGGCCTCGCGGCGGCTGTTACCCCGGGTCCGTGTCCTCCTCCTCCGAGCGGGATCGGCCCTCTCCCGATCCCGCTCTGTGGCCCAATGCCTACACGGCAAACACCTCACCTCCAGCCATTGGTAATTTGAAGGAATACCGTGGGTTTTTTAGCCCTCTCAATGCGGAGGAAGTCCATGAGGATCTCCCCAAGGCAAAAAAGGCACTACTTGGGGGGATTGTAAACAGTCCCCCCAAAGACTCACTGTCGAAAACTGCAACCGTAAGCGCTCATGCTACTCGAGTGCGCACTGTAGAGCTTGCCACCTCAGCCTGTCAAACGTACCTTGGGGCGTGCTTTCGCCGATCTGGCGGAGGCAACGCGTCTGGTTTCCGAACCACGCATCTACCTTCACTAGGTTGTTAAAAGGCGGAAAAGGCGTGGATATAGTTGCCACTACGTAGGACAAAGTCTTGTATCCTCGTGAAATCCGTGTAGCCACTCTGCGCAAAATTTGGTTCTGCAGCACGAGACTACTATACATGTGCCCTGTGGAGAGCCATGGATCGCATGATTCCCTCTTAGAGGCGGCGAATATCCTTCTCTTTTTCACGATTGTCAAAGAACCTAAGCTAAGTTAGAATCTTTTTATTTTTTTATCGGGAGTGGAAATTCATCGTAAACATTGACAAGGTTGGTGTAGTGGCTGATACAGTCGGCTACTGCGCTCCGGGTCGTGGGTTCGATTCCCGCACGAAATATATATTTGTATGATCTGCAACTAGTTGTTCCGGGTCTGGGTGTATTGTATGTGGAATTTATGTCTGTAAACGCACCCACGACACAGGAGAAATAATAGTATGGGCAATGTTTAAAAAAACTAACTTCCACCCCGGAAAAGGGCCAATGGAAATGCAGAGACTAAAACTAAAAAAAGTTTTACCGGCTAAAACTCTAGGGGCTCCAGGTCCTCGTAAGATTACACTGGCCCATTGGTGCCACGCCCTTAGGCACAGCTCTGCGGGGATGACTGTAAAGCCGTCACTCCCTCTAGCAGAAGGAAGTCGACTGTAAAAAGGCCGCCCCTCAGGCTGTTCTCGGGGTGGATTGTAAAGGATACCCCTAAGACACGCAGTGCGCGCTGCGCATACATACGGCTACATGTGATGACGTGCGCGCTGCCGTCTTCCCAGGGGCCACTCAGTATGAGCACGCAGACTCCCCAATCTGTAAGCCCGCGACTTCCGCGGCCCTCCACCATATAGCCATGGCAGGGGGCTCAGGCGTGTTGGACCTACATGCCGTTCGCTCCTCGAGCCAGGCTCCGAAGAGTGACAGGATGGCCTTGACGACGCACTTGGTCGCGAACTGCAACCGTAGATGATGTCGTGACATCTCGAGTGTGAGTCGTCGAGCCTGCCGCCTCAGCCTGTCAAACGCCGCTTGGGGCATGCTTTCGCCACTCTTTTCGTTCGGTTCTGCAGCGCTGGATGCCTGACAGCCGGGATGACCATACAAGCCCTCCGTAGAGGGCCACGGACTGCATGATCCCGCAGTAGAGACGGTGAGTTTTCTCACTCGAACCCCCGACATTGCATCCAGCATTACATCGGTTGCTGCCCTTTCGGCTCAGGGGAGAGCTAAGTTAGAACCTAGCGAATTGCAGATTCCATAACTTTAATTGTTTACAAGTTTTTATTGGTTAGTTTAAAAGGAACATTAGATATGCTAGCTTTGTTTCGTGAGTGTAATTGGGTAATTTAATAAATTATAATTGAATACCTAATTAGTTATTACAAATACTTGCATATAGCAAATAGTGCATAATTGATATAAAAAGCATTAAATGTAAAATAAAATGTATGATTTAGGTCTTATGAGAATTGTTTATCTAGTATGTACTATATAAATATGTGTGTCCTCATTAAATACCCGGTGAGATCATATCAGTATCTCATCGCTAGCAGTAAAAACGACAAAAATTGGCAATACACAACCCAAGATTTCATCAACTCGAGTCGAGTTATAAGGTAATTATGACATAACGAAAGTCGTGGCCGTGGTTTCCGTTAATTAATAGATGGCCAGCCTCTTATGATTATTCGGGTATATTTCCAAAACATTGGGCGGCTACAAAAAACTTCCTAATAAAAAAATCGAACAACACTACAGCAGCTGTGCTTACACTTCTATTCATATCATCATCATTTCGGCCTAATGAAGTCTGGACACAGGCCTCCCCCAAAGATTACCACAACGACCGATATGGATATGTTGTGGGCTCATTGGAGCTTTTCGTACGGGAGGTTTTGCCATAATCGCCACGCTTGGCAGACGGGTTGGCGATCGCAGTTGAGTTGTTCATGTAATCGAAGGACACTGCTGCCCATCCACCGGCTAATCCCTCGGTCGACTTTTACGACACCCACGGGAGGAGATGGGGTAGTGGTATTTCGCCGAAAAGCGGAATATATAAGGAAATTAGTAGCGTCCCGGTAATGGTTGAAGATGAAGAATCTTTAGACCAATGATGATGATGAATGGTAGAAGCGATATAAGCTTCGCTCCCTATCAGGTACATCGGACTGATGCATTCCTCTGCCACCGTTTCTACTGGACATGAGTATGGTATGGCAATTTTTTTTTGTAGTGGTGAATTTATCCTTTGGGCAAACTTATCAAACATTTCCCGTACTGTTCAGTCTTATTGCGCAGAACTGCGAAACGTAAATTGATTTTCTTGTAGATAGATTTCCAGCAAGAGGGTTTTCTTGTTGGGTATAGGGAAAATGAGACACGTCTTAGCCAAATCTAGTGTATTCGCCGACTGGTTGGTGTGGCCCGTAATGCATTTATTTAAGACTACCTACTGACTATTATAATTATTAGCATACCTACATTACAAGTCTATAGTTATTAACTGTATCAAGTCAAACAATAGGCATTTTATTAGTAGCGAGTTGATATTTCAGAGCCAATTTAACTCGTGTTTAATGGATTAGAGTGGCTTTTTAGTTGATGTGCGTGTATATGCTCCTCCCGCTTCACCCTTGATGTTTAATTTTCATGTCACGTAATAGTTTCACGAATGAAGCTTTATCAGAAACGTATTTATAAATGGTAGCAAAAATTTCTCATTTGCTATATCAAAAATGAAACTCACTCTCTACTAGGGACTATAGAACAGACTATAAATCTAGAAAGATATGAGGTACATGACCTGATCCATAAAACGCACGATTTAATTGTGTGATGAGGTGAAATTAACACTATGGTTGTTTCACCGCTGGGCCCGCGGCTCCACGCTTTTCTTGATGTGAAGTAGAGTTGAAACCCTGTTCATTTCCATATTTCAAGTTACACCTCTTTTCCAAACTTTATCAAAAAACGATTTTATGTTTTGTATATCTAATTTCGTAAGGTATCGTTTATGCTTGAGATGATAGGGATACAGGCAAACTCAAAATAAAGGGACTAAAATTTAATGTTAGTCCCTTTATTCGTACGGGTAATGGTTTCCTAATACGGAATATATTAGGAATTCTATATACTATATAATCTATATACCACATTTTATTCTAGTTCAAGTCTGAATTATAATTTACGAGGTCAATTATTTAAGCAACATGTTTTACCAGTTATTAGAGCTGCATGCAGCTCACCAACTGCCACCCTTGTTACAAATATATTATATTATTGTTTCATTTAAACTGCGTTCACGTAATCTCTAACTCAGTTAATAGATTTAGATGATTATCAAAAACCAAAACGGCTTAAGTTCTAACTAGAATCTCTAGCAATAATTTTATCTTAATTTCACAATCATGTTTCTAGCTCAGATATTTCAAAATGAGGATTTTAGAATTGTAGGTGTAGCATAGTGAAGTTGGTATATTTGTATATTTAATTTTTTGGTCTTTGTTTTTAAAAAAAAACAAAGACCAAATTAATAAAAAGAAAATCAACCATAATTGTAGAACAAAAAACGCATAGACCACTTCGAAAACATCGAACTCTATTTCGGAGAACCATTAAATGATCCTTATAATCAGAATATTTTCGCAAAGGAAAACTACCACAGGAAATAAAACAGTTCTATTTATATCAAGTTATTACCGGACGATATCAACAAAAACAGCTTAGCTGCTGTTTTTAGTTTATTTTTTGTACATTATTTACCAGAGTCATCATAGGTTTTCCCGGTACAAATTGCGTCATTAAATACGTAAGCGACTTGCTTACAAAAACAAGACGCATAGGTACTTGCGCTGAACAAAATTGATGAAAGAATATCATAATTATCATCATTTCAACCGAAGGATGTCCACTGCTAAACGAAGGCCTCCCCTATAGATTTCCACAGCAACTGTGTTATCATCTTAAAATTTGTACCAGTACTTACAATGCTTAGTACTAGTAATGCTGCCAGTACTTAGTGCTTACAGTACAGTACAGCAGTACTCACAATGCTTGGCAGGCGGGTTGGTGAGAGCAGAAAGACTGCTGTTACACAGAAAGGACGCTGCTGCCCATCCCTCAGGTTTAGAGACTAAGGGAGTCGGCTTTTGCGACATTCAGGCGAGGAGATGCAGTGATACTATATTAATCCAGACGCCACACGGAGTGTGTGACGGGCGATGGTAATTAGAATATTGTGTTAGTCTCGGAAGAGCTTAAGGAACGTTCATCATTTCGGCCGAATGAAGTCCACTGATGGACACAGGCCTCCCCCAAAGATCATCAAAATGACCGATATGGGTGCGCTATGGGCTCATTGGGGGTCTTGCCATAATCGCCACGCTTGGCAGACGGGTTGACGATCGCAGTTGAGTTGTTAATGTACTCGAAGGACGCTGCTGCCCATCCTTCGGCTAATCCCTTAGTCGACTTTTACGACACCCACGGAAGGAGATGGGGTGGTGGTATTCTGGACTGCACGGCAGGGACGCTAATAGTATATTATCATATCGGCCCGTAAACGGTTTTTGTTGAACTTGAGCCTCGGAATGAACACTGCAATAATCGGTCATGGTAACAATAGATACCGGTTGGTTACATAATGTTGTTCTTAGTACACAGAAATACTGGCATCTTCTTTATGGACCCTTTTTAGGACTCATACAGCGGAGCAAAGCTCTTTGCTACATCACGGCAGGCTTAGTACTTTTTAAAGATTTCGCCGAATTTGAAATAAAATAACCGGACAATTGAGAGTTGAACTCGCGTAGAGGGTCCCAAAATTGCTGAATATGTTGTCTACTGTTGAACAAACTTAACATCGTAGTTGATAAACGGATTTTCTCATACATTCCAACTGCAAACGTAAGATTGTACGCATAATATTGAAAGATTTACCATGTTATTTAAAGATCATAGACTTCTTACAGGTTTTCCTGTAATCCATAGGTAATGAGTTATTATCTATATTTTTATAAAATATGTAGGCTAAGTACTTTCGGAGATAAGGGGAAAGGGGATGGTAAATTTTCGTCTATTTTCTTAAATACCTTTAAACGATATATTTGACAATTCTGAAACACAGGATTCAACCGTCAATGCGTGTGCGCAGCGTGCGGTCGCGTCGCTGTCACGTCCGGGCACGCCGTTGCCGTCGAGTGGGGTGAGCGACTCCGAGAAATCCTTGGACCCTCGGAGTTCACATGCCTCACTGAACAAGGTGGTGGGTGGTGAGAGCCGCAAGCGGACCCTCACGAAGGCGTCTGTGGGGTCATCTCCTGACGCCAAAAAGTCGGCCCGAAAGGAGCCGAACGTTGAGAGGTTGGAGAGGGAGAACGTGGTATTGCGTTCTCAGACCGCCAGCCTCTCGGCACAAATCGAGAGGTTGACGGCGGAAGTGGGTCTCCTCCTTCGTCAGGGGATGACCCCCGCAGAGATGTGATTCCGGCGTTCATGCCACTGGATGCGGTAGCCGAGCTTTGGCGCCGAATCACCCTCGAGGTCGGGGTTAGGAGTCTGGCATGCCCCTTTGTCCTTCCCCAGAGGTAGAGTAAGTTCAAGTAGAATTTCCACAGGGCCCAATAAAAAATGAAAAAAAGGTATGCTACCCTGCTCGACACACTTTCGATAGTCACTATGTTGTTAATGAGGGCCCTGCGGATGAAAAACCCGACACCACCTTGAGACAGATGGTCGCCTTCGTAGTAGAATAGGTTGCGGAATTCAGGGTTATCTTATCCTCGCCCTCTTTCCAGATTTCTGATAAACCCATGACATCCCAGTGCAACTTATCTATTTATTCTTCCAGCTCAACGATCTTTTCGTCTGCCCTCAGTTTGCGTGCGTTATATGGGCCAATTTCAATCATTTGGCGGGGTAGCAGGATCGCATCCAGAGATTCATATCACCCCCTACCCTGCCGTTGCAGTGGCCGCTACCATACCCAGGAATAGCAGAGCTGCTGGAAACTGAGAGCCAGTGCTTTAGTTGTGTCATTAATTTCGGGGGGGGGGGGGGGGGGTCACCACGCTTGGTAGGCAGTTTGGTGAGCGTAGAATGGCTACTGTTCAACAAGAGCGATGCTGCTTTCCAACCATCTGGTGAAGATTCTCTTAGTCGACATTTACGACGAGATGGAGTAGTGCTATATACTGTGCTATTACACCAAATGGAATAATGGTATAGTACACCTACTATTTTTACGTTTTTGAAGCGCTGTCAATTACCTACATACCAGTACCGTGGTAGCAGACGCGGTCCTTAATGTTTTTTTGGTACACACGGCTACACATCAAGCTATACAAAACCAGTTAACGCTGATCTCTCATCATACCGAAAGCCTCAATGCGAGATCAGCTTATACTGGCTTTGTATAGCTTGATGTGTAGCTGTGTGTACAATTATTGCTATTAATAAAGTATGCCACGTGAGCATATCATATAGAAATTTTGCTTGCCAGCTGCCTAGCCACTCGCAGATCGGGTAGTAAGTGTCTTAGCTCTTTGAGGGTCTTCCCTCGGTCCTTATTTTAGCCATACGATATGACCATGACACTCAGCATACCTCAGAATTACGAACTCGTGCGGTTGGCTTTGATGCCTGTCCGTAACTGTTCGGCCCTTCGCAGCATTGCTGCATAGCTGTCCCAACTGGACTTCGTCGCTGATCCATCTTAGTCCGGATATCGATAGCTCTAAAAATCACTGAGACGCTCAATCATGACGACAATTTGTGGATTTCAAAAAAGTAGATAGGTAAATATGAGAAATAGATTGATGGGCAGCCACGAACGGTCAGATCAGTAGGCGCGTAAAAAATGTTACTATTAATCCTTATTTATCGCTGGCCAATAATTCCTGGATCTTTAGCAAAACTAAAAATCTCAAACGAACTGATCACACATTAATAAATTATGCGATTTACAATATTTCCAGACTCCTCCTCACATCCGTGGGGTACTGGAATCGACACGAGGTTGGCATGATGACCGCGGCTGCCCAACGAAATGATAAAATTGCTTGAACCCCTCTTATACTATATGTTCATGTATCTGCTCAACTCATCTTTTGCAAAAGTTTTCCTGGTAGTAGGTCTCTTATCGCCAGAGGCTGGCTAACTACCTATCTATATACTACACCAGTGCCAGATATTCGTCGCTAAGCAGTAGTGTTTAAACTTTAGACACTTACTGTGTAGAGGTTAGAAGTGCACTGTAGCTAGTGAAATTACAGGGCATAGTGTGTCGCAGTGAGGTGCCAGGCAGGACTAGTGCTGGCTAGCATTCCACTTGTTATGGGCAGGCATGATGCCTACCACCAGGCACATGACTTGCTCGTCTCTTTATCATACTGTATAAAAAAAGACTGCAGATGATGATAATACATACATGTCGTGGTAACTCGAGTCCTGCGTATTTCAGCTCTACTAGTTACAAAACTGAAAAGGCCCAAAAACTGTGCCGTGCAGTTTTCTATAAAAAAGATTATCTATACCTATCAGTCTATGTGTTTCGTAGCAGACATCTCAGGGAATATTTTTAAAGGGATCAGCAGTAGCATCCCCAATCGTGCTAGTTAAGACATGCGATTGCCGATCCGTTATCGAAACATGGTCATAATGGCAATATGGTGTTTTTTGCCAACTTTAATTATAGCTGTCTGTCAGGACCATTTTCTTTTTCGTAACTTACAAGGGCTGATAATAAACACCCACAAATCTCTAACAACACGAACACATCACCTGGAGATGACTAACAACTCAATAAATCATCTCAGTCACTAATCATTGCGTATTTATTCTTCTAATTAACAGTACCTGCAAGCAGTAGTGCAATGCAACACCATTGTTTATAATATGCCAATGACTATTAGATGCATAAATGCCGTCACAATGCTTGATTAATTCAAGTGGTGAATGCAGTATAAATTGACTTATGGACGAGATGCCGGCGTCACAGCCCAACGAAGGGTCGAATGGAGCTCACGGGAAAACGGTGAGTACCTTTTCAGTTTTAACATTTCCCTTCGCATTAATTACTTTCATTAGTTTTTTGTATTTACAACATTGTTTTAGGAATGTTTTTAAATATACATTTGGTTATTTTCAATTGAAGCATTAGATACTTTCTCTTTCATCATTTCGGCCGAATGAAGTCCACTGCTGGACACAGGCCTCCCCCAAAGATCACCACGAAGACCGATATGGGTGTGTTGTGGGCTCATTGGGGGGATTTGCCATAATCTTTCTCTTTACAGTTACTTTATTTGGAATCGATAGAGTACGAATTCAGTTTAATAAATGGATTGCGTATCTTCTATATTCAAATTATTATTGCCTAAGTTTCAGCACGAATATTTTTTTAAAGTTTGAAAGGCCATTTTTCAGCGGCCATACATTTTTTGCCTAAGAACCAACATGCACGTAACAGTACTTTCTGTGTTCTAAATGACGATTACATTCGACTTAAATTAAATTAAAGTAACGGACACTTCTAAGCATTCATTAGTATCCAAATAACTTTTAATTTTGAGGTTACAAAATTAGGCATTTAAGTAGTATTCATCACATATACATTACAATAAAAAAATCTTGATTAAACTCTAAAACGTAAATTAAGATGATATTTTAATGTCTGTTTGCATTGATATATATATTACTATTTAACTAACTCGATGTCTGTTTGAAACAAAAATATTAACCATAGATCAAGCGCTGAAAGCGCAAACTATTCTATCCGTCCAAATATGGCGCCGGGGTATATGATCGAAAGTAAAGTCGTGACACAACTTATTAAAATCATTACGAGATTTTGAAGAGTCCGCTCGATTGTATTAGTGAATATTTAAAGTATTAAAAAAAACTAATATATTAATGTTTCTTTTTATCTGTAATATTAGTATGTTAATAGAGGGGAAAGGATTCGACATCAACATCAATGACGAGTATATCACTCACCTCCGATTTTCCGACAACATCGTAGTCATGGCAGAATCACTGCAAGAGCTCAGCACAATGCTCGATGATCCCAACAGTTTCCCAACAGGTGGAAACTAAAATTTACATGGGCAAGACGAAAGTCATATTAAATGCCCATGTCGTGCCCATCCCAATATCCGTTGCGAGCTCTGTTCTCGAAATTGCTGACGAGTAGGTATGTCTACCTGGGACATACCGTCCAGTTAGGCAGGTCAAACTTCGAGAAAGCGGTGAATCGTAGAATCTGAATCGGCTGGGCAGCGTTCGGGAAACTTGGCAACGTCTTTTCGTCAACAATACCGCAATGCCTCAATACGAGTCTTTAACCAGCGTGTGTTACCAGTGATAGCACATAGGACACTTGCCTCGGGCCTCATAAGAAAAAGCTCAAGGTCACTCAGCGAGCTATGCTTGGAATCTCTACGAGATCGAATCAGAAATGAGGAGATCCATAGAAGAACTAAAGTTTCCGACGTAGCTGAAAGGATCAGTAAACTGAAGCGGCTATGGGTGGGACACATTTCTCGTAGAACTGATAGCCGTTGGGGTATAGAGGTTCTCGAGCGGAGACCGTGCACTGCAAAACGCAGCGTGGGACAACCTCCAACGCGGTGGATAGACGACCCGGTAAAGGTCGCTGGGACGATGATTACTATGTCACAAAGATTCACAAGTAGCAAAAAGCATTAAAAAAACTAACGGATTTTTTGCAATATGCCGCTCGTTGTAGTAGTTATTGGGATGCCATGTTCAGCAGTGGATGTTTACAGGCTGATGTCTGTGCGTGTGATTTACATTGTTGGTATTCTTGGTTCCTAACTTAGTTTGAAATTTATTTCATATCCAAGTCACAGAAGAGTTGCCTTGTGTTGTGATTAGAAGTGCTTTGATAACTACTAAACGCTTTCTGATTTGCATAGATTAACCAAAACAATACCTACAGTTCGAAACAATAAATACAAAATTCATATCTTATTAAAATGAAAAATGCGCCATAAGAAATTCTTTCAGTCATAAGAAATTATAAGAGAGTTAGTCGCGTATCTTTGTCAGCCTACTTTCTTTTTCTTGGCTTAGAAAATGCCTGACCTTATACCCTGCTGTCCGAGGAGACACGGGTGTTATGTGGGGCTTACTACAAATAATTCCACCGTGTGACCTACTTCTTTGCTTTCTTACTTTGCGGCCCATCGGTCGTTTGCCCGCTTTCGGCCTATCTGTCACTTGCGGCGATGCAACCAGGGCGTCGCCGCAACTCCAGGGCTGTAAATACTGACGGCAGACTCCCCGATCTACCGCCCACTGGCTCCTGTCAGGCGGGCATTTTGTCGCCTGTGCCAACCTGTCCGCCTGTATAGGAATGGGTCAGCCAGGGTGACTTCTTCCCTGACCTCCGCTACTACTTCTTTTCTCGAGATGACTTCCTGGCAGAGGAATGTGACAGCCTCCCAAGCTCCCTAGCTGTCAACCATGACTTTTTTAAGGCCAGCATCGAGAGGTCTTCCTCGTTACTGCTACGAGATCACAACACTGCACCACCCAAGTACGGCAGTCCTCGAGAAAGAGTTGCAAAGTATACTCACTGTAGCTGCACTGGGGACACCTCAAATCTCGCCAATGTGTGCAGGTATTTGCCAAAGCAGTCATGCCCCGATAATACCTGCACCATGCGGAAGGACAACGTCCTATGACGCCTCCGGACCCAATCCTCCACTATTATGTTTCCAACCACGCCTTGCGCCCATGATGGTACTATGGGCCTCCCTGTACCACCTCGTGACCGTTTCAGGTGGAGGCTGACTGCCACTCTCAGCCTGAAAGTTCGCTCCAGTCCAATAAACTTCGGTTTCTCAGGCTTCTGCCCCAACCTTTACTCGAATCGACACGTGGAATCCGTTAGGTTGGGACACTGTCTGTGTGGGCAGGGACGGTAGTGTAAAGCGTAGGGAAATTAAATGTGGGGTTCCGCAGGGGTCGTTTCTCGGCCCCCTCTTATGGAACCTCGCCTATGATGCGGTTCTGCGTGTCGGTCTCCCCGCTGGCGTCAGCTTGGTCTGCTACGCTGATGACACCCTTGTGTTTGCCAGCGGTGAGTCCTTTGAGGGAACTATCCGGCTTGCCGAGCAAGCGGTGGAAATTGTCGTGGCCAAAATCCACGCTCTGGGTCTGCAGATAGCGCCTCACAAAACTGAGGCGCTATGGTTCCACAAACTGCCGCGGAGCAGAGAACCACCCAGTTCGTAGATACGCGTTGGTGAAAATCAGGGTGGACCAGTACATGAAGTACTTGGGGCTCACCCTGGACAGTCGTTGGGGCTTGGAAGAGCATTTCGCGCGCCTCGTCCCCCGAGTCGAAAGGGTGCATTACACCGGGTGTTGCCCAATCTCGGAGGACCGAGCGAGGCAGGTCCCGTCTCTACGGGGGCATCGTGCGATCCGAGGCCTGTATGGTCATCCCGGCTGTCAGGCGTCCAGCGCTGTAGAAACAAACTTCATGGTCTGCAGCGCAGAGTTGCTATATGGATCGCACGGGCATACAGGACAGTGTCCTATGAGGCGGCAACTCTCCTGGCGCGCTTTCATCCGTTCGACATCCAGGCGGAGACGGATGCGTGGGTCTATGATCAGACATGCTCTCTCCGCCGAATCGGCGAAAGCGTGCCTTCAGGGGCGTACGACAGACTGAGGCAGCTGCCTCAGTCTGTCGGCTCGACGACGCGCCCTCGAAATGTGGCGACATCGCCTACGATTGCAATTTGCGACCAAGCGCGTCGTCCAAGCCATCCTGCCGCTCCTGGCTCAGAAGGAGCGAACGCGTCACCTACCGTCTGACGCAGGTATTCACCGGTCACGGTTGTTTCGGTGCATACCTGCACAGAATAGGACGTGAGGTTACGGAATAGTGCCACCATTGTGGAAGCGCAGGATACCGCACAGCACACGCTCGAGGAATGCCCTGCATGGGCTGCCGAGCGTCGGATCCTGGTCGATCGGATTGGGCTAGATCTCTCTCTGCCGGCTATGTTGGCAGAGCATGAAAATTGGAGTGCAGTGGTCTCCTTCTGCGAGAGCGTCGTGCTCCAGAAGGATACTGCAGAACGGGATCGGGAGAGGGCCGATCCCGCACGGAGAGATAGACGAGAGAGACGAGACGGCGCCGGGGTAACAACCGCCCCGGCGTCCAGGTCCAACACGCCTGAGCTCCCAGCTGTCATTACATGGTGGGGGACCTTGGGGCTCGTGGGTGCGCAGATTGGGGAGTCTGTGTACTCACACCGAGCGACCCCCGGGAAGACGGTGGCGCGCACGTGGTCACGTGCCGCCGTGTGCGCAGCACAGCGCAAAGCGAGGCTTGGGGGGATCCTTTACAATCCTCCCCGAGAAGTGCCTGGGGGGGCGACCTTTTTACAGTCGCCTTTCCTCCACTGGAGGGGGTGACCGCTTTACAGTCATCCCCTCCGTGATGTGCCTAAGGGCGTGGCACTAATGGGCGGCTCTAGTGTGATCTTACGAGGATCTGGCGCCCCCCTTCGGTCGAAGATGACCGCTCCAGTGGTTTTAGCCGGTAGGAGTCCGGCATACTCCTTCGCCCTTCCCCGGGGTGAAGGAAGTTCCATGTAGAATTTCCACTGGACATCAATAAAAAAAAAGGAGTCCGGTATACCCCTTCGCCCTTCCCCGGGGTGAAGGAAGTTCCATGTAGAATTTCCACTGGAAACCAAAAAAAAAGGTTGGGAAACTGTTGGCTTATATTGATAATATGTATATTTATAGTATATGTAACTAATTAAAGTGATACAGACATATTGGTACTGTATTACAATCAATATAATTTTATTTAATGTCGGATGTAATTTGTGTGTACCATCTAATGAAGATCCTTGTATCGTAAAGATTACAGTTATTATAGTTTATTATAAATTTTAGTGTCACACAGTCAAGTTTCATTATAAAAGGTTTAGCTCCTTCATGCGTGTCTTGCCCAGGAAGCGGAACTTATTACATAATTAACCTTGTGAGGCTTAGTAAAACATTTTTATTTTGCTAAAATATCTCAAGCAGGATAAAATATGCACGACCATCGTCAAGCGTAACAATATTATTAAGGCTCACTACCTTTACATAGACTTTCATATCGGCCATTTATACGTCTACTGCTGACAAATGCCTCCCCTATAGATTTTCACAACTGTGTCATCATTTTGGGGGGTATTTGCCAATACTCACCACGCTTGGCAGGCGGGTTGGTGAGCGCAGTATGGCTACCGTTTCACAGAATCCACGCTTTACAGTAACATAATCGTTTTCTTTCTTTAAATATATACAGGTTGTCCAGTAAATAGCACGACATACTGCAGGGGGTGAGAGCTTGGGTCAATACCTACCAAAAAAAGACAATATATGTTCAGCAAAATCTTACGGATTTACAGTAGTACAAAATTTTCGATAAAAAAATTGTACTGTGAAAATTTAAATAAAAATTGTATTTCGTGAATATTTTTTAGTTTTTAATAGATTAAAGACTTATCAATGAGTAAAGTAACGATTCACAAATAATTTTAGGTAAAAAAAAACTAGAAAAGGAATTTTTCATTACCAGATGCTTAAAAATCTGTGTCAAGATAGAGATTTTTCGATATTTCGGAAAATTTTGTACTACTGTAAATCCGTAAGATTTTGCTTAACATATATTGTGTTTTTTTGGTAGGTATTGACCCAAGCTCTCACCCCCTGCAGTATGTCGTGCTACTTACTGGACACCTTGTATACGAGTTCGCTGCACTCCTAATTCTCCTATCGACAATTACGGGCGTCATGATAATGATTAATAGAATATTTACGTATTATATCGTGTATGTACGTAGAGGATGTTTAAACTTAAATATCTATTTACTGAAATATATTTGTATTTTATCGTTCTATAGTATAGGTTTGTATTTGACCTACTATCATTGTTTTTATTGAAACCTCTTTCGATGTATTTCTTTTTTAAAACAAAGCTGTGTCAACCTTGGTTGCGAATTCAACTTGGCATTAAGTCGGCCTTGTACTAACACACAATACAAGGAGCATAAAAGCACAAATAAATAATTGTGAAAACAAAAACGCAAGACTATCTCGATTTATTAGTGTATCGAACAATGTTATATGTACAAAAAATACTCGCTATTAATATCATTAGCATATCAATATTTAGTCGTGTAATCTAGTCTTGTTCGACTTATACTATCTTGCTTATGCATGCATATGCATCTAGACGGTAGTATATGCTAGGTCCGATATCCCTGTCCGTAACCCCTTTAGTATAATTTAGTTTTGAGTTTTTGTTTCCAAACAAGCAAGTCTGTCAGGTTGGCTGTAATGTCAAAGCCATACTGCGTTCTCTCTTCTAAAATCTACAATCTATTTTAAGCTTTACTTTCCAGCTAACATCAAAACCCTTCTGGTCCAGTCCCTTGGAATCCTGTAATTGATTATACAGATTTATCCCAAAAGCGTCTCAATACATTGGATCGATTTCTCAATCACTGCATTCGCTTCAATTTTGGACTTCGTAAATATGGCCACATCTCTTTTTACCATTCTCAGCTTAAATGGCCATCTATCCCTCGAATATCTTTTTGTCCTCTTCTACGTTATTAACGACCCTTGTGCTCCTGATTATCTCAAAAGTTATTTCCAAGTTTTGGATACTTAGTTCATACAGTCGTAAACTGCGTGCTACTGAACATTTGATTCTTCCCATTCCTTCTCGCCGTACTAGTTTTATTTCTAATTCCGTTGCTGTCTCAACAGTCAGATTACAGAACGTGTTTCCCCTTGATATAAAAAAGCTCCAACATTTTTTTTGTTCAAACGCATAGAGGAATACAACTTGAAATGACTGTAATCCTAATCGACAATTACGGGCATCGTCTTAGTGCTGAAATGGGTAGAGTATTTATGTACTGTATGTAGCATATTTTAAGTTATGTATTTTAGCGTACCTATAGTATAGAGACTGTATATATGTTTATCTTCATAATAATCATCATCATGTTAGTCAAAGAACGTCCACTGCTGAAAAAGGCTTCCCAAAAACGACCGGTTACATGCCGCGTGTCGTAATTTTGGGGGAATTTGCCTGTAGGTACTCACCACGCTTGGGCGGCACGTGAGCGCAGTATGACTACTGTTCCACAGAAGGGATGCTACTGTCCATCTCTCTGATTTAGAGGCCCTTAGTCAAGATGAAGTGGTGCTCTATTCTTAATTCGAACACTACATGGAATGTTTATCTTTTTTTTTTGCCATATGGCATGTCGACCATTGTACATAAAAGTATAATTTAATAAATATCTAATTATGCTTGTGCTTTAGGCCATCAAATGGGTTCAGCTTGCCAGCTGTATATTATGTCCAATGCTTGTGTTGAATTTTCACGGCAGGTTCTTCTTGACTTTTGTTCTCCATCTTAACCATGGGGTGACGGTAGCCTACGTATTATGTTTAAGTTGTACCTACATGATTCATCATATCGGCCATTTATACGTTCACTGCTGAACAAAGGCCTCCCCCATAGACCTCCACTACTGTGTCATCATTTTGGGGGGTATTTGCCAATACTCACCACGCTTGGCAGGCGGGTTGGTGAGCGCAGTATGGCTACCGTTTCACAGAAGGGACGCTGCTGCCCATCCCTCTGGTTTAGATTCCCTTAGTCGCCTTTTACGACATCCACGGGATGAGATGGAGTGGTGCTATATTCTTAATCCGGACACCACACAGATCTACATGATTATTAACAATTAATGAATAAGCTTGTACATGGGCCACTGCAGAGCAAAGTCCTCTTCATTGATCACCATGCTAGCTCACTACTCATTGTACTCCTTACGAAATTTTCCTTCACTGTTACAGTCAGCGGCATTCTAGGTTCGTAGATAGACTGTTAGTAGTTCTCTTATTGTAAGTGTCCGGTTAGATAGGTACTATTGTAGTGCCAAATTTCTGCTGCCAAGCAGTAGTGTGCATAAGAGACTAAATAACTAGTATATCTAAGTAGCGAGTGCAGTGTGGTGCCGCGCAGAACTAGTCTTGGGTAGCATTACAATTGGTTGGACATGTGTGACGGTTAGCACCAGGCAAATGACGTGCTCGTCTTGTCATTATGCAGTATAAGATACGGCCAAGTGCGAGTTGAACTCGCATGGAGAGGGTTCCAAAATTACTGAATATATTCGGTCTTGTACCAATAACCAACCCCAAGAACAACCTTAACATCGTAGTTGAAAAAATGTTTTCCCATATATTTCAAACGCAAACGTAAGTTTGCACGCACAATATTTAAATATTTGCCATGTTATTTTAAGACCATAGACTTCTTATAGGTAAATAGCTATTACCTAAGTTATTTTCAGAAATTTATGCTCAGTAGTTTCGGAGATAAGAGGGTAGGAGGAATGGTAAATTTTCGTCTGTTATCTTAAATAAATTTGAAGCTATATATTTTAAAATTATAAAATAAATACATTTGAGACTCATCACATCACTCATCACAGTAAGTCCTTCCATTTCATATATTACACGGTACAGTTTGTCAAACTTTATTCTTTTATTTTCTATATTGCCCCCCTATTTTCAAAATTCATTTATTTACGTTACACGTACAAGTTTGGGTCGGAGAAATCTACATGTTTACCAAATTTCAACTTAATCGGTTCAGTAGATTCAGAGCTGTTGTTAAATTGGCTGTGACAGACGGACACACAGACAGACAGACACACAAGTGACCCAATAAGGATAACGCCGTTTTTTCCTTCGGACATTCCGAACCCTAAAAAGGTTAACTAAGAAAGTATATAAGGTCTTATTTTAATAATCCACTATAATTTGCAAGGTGCTTTAGTTTATGCTAAAGATGATGTATTTTCTACAAAGAAATGATCTGATGGTATTAATCCATTCAATTTATTTGTACGAGGCCGTTCTGTTTGCGTTGCTGACTACCAAAATCAGTTAGCTAGCCGCGTCCGCCATTCATTTAGTAGATTTATGTGCATATTGTTACCAGTAAGAGAACCAGTAAGTAATAAAATATTTGATTTATTAGAAAGGATGACAAAACATTTTTTTTGGGATACCTACTTAATTTTAGCATTCACTAAGGCGCCATGCAAAATATCTAGGACTTTTAAAGTAAGACCATATATGACGTTGAAAAAGTCATATTGATGCAAGCCAGGATTTGAACCTAGTGGGTTTTGTATCCATTGTAAGCATTGGATACAAGACCACCGTGGAGGGTCGGAGACGTGTGATGAGTAGGTAAATCTCCGACCCACCACGACGTACATATATAATAAAGTATTTTACTTATATCATTATATAAGCGTGTATAATAATAGTTATAATACACAACGTACAAGATACACGCCCACATACTAGCCTATTAGTTGCAAATCTGTATAAATGTGTACTCGTGAGGCCATTATGCAGGTATAAGAAACATGGCCGATAAACTTTCCTTGCTTTGCCTCTAGTAAAGCAAGTATCAGGATGCTTATGGCCGTGAGTACCCGGAGAAAAAGACCTGCCCAGTCTTTTTTTAGAAATCCTAAAAGCTAACTAAGGAAATATGTGAAATAGTTTACCAAGCTTGGTATCAAGGCAATAATACCTTTAAGACTATTCATTACAGCGGCCCCATAACTGTCCCATGTTAAGAACAGTTATCTCACTGAGTGACAATAATGGCACACAATACAAACTACGTAGACTGCTAACTGCAGCCCCAGGGATAGGCGTCGCAAGTTTTTAGAAGAATTTCATGCGTCTTGTGTAATCTCTGTAGGTGCATATTGTAATATTATCCCATGACATGTAATTTGTTAGTTTATTCGGGGCAGGGGGACAAGGTGAAGATATAATTGCAACGCAAATACTAAGATCCCAGTTCAAAGAGGTATTCTTTACCTAAGTCCTATAGCTGACAAATTATTACACAGCAGGCTCTATAGTACGAAAACATAACAATTAAAATTATTCCAACAAGAGTTTAATAAAAAATCCATACGTACTGGCAGTAACGAACGCAACAATCGTTCCATTATCACAGTCGTCACAACGAGACAATGGGCAATCACAGTAATTAATAACAACACTGCATGTCCGTGAACCTCGACAATAAACAATTACCCGTCCGCAGTTCTCAACCATTGTCAGCTGGCTTCATAATAAGCTAGTGGAAAAAATTATTGATTCTTGATTTATGCATGGAATCGATGTGATAGTTATATAATAGATACCTGTACAAGGTAATCCGTCAACAGCATTTGTAGTAACACCCTACTAGGCTTAGGCTGACGATAGACTTTATTTTATTGTTGAAATTTGCGTAAGTTCTTGTACGTAGTATGGAAGCAACCCACTATTTTGTACTCTCAATCGATTAACTGCCGAAACTACTACACAATCGAATCCAAAATATTTAAATTTAAGACTTTGAACCTCATCTGTTTTTGTTTTATGATCACATTTAACACAAAAAGCAGATACATCCTTAATCCCAAATACTTAGATTTTGGATTAGACTGATTATTAATTTCAGCCGTTAAACTGTCTTTAGACTTAAGTAAATCGTATTTTACTACTACTACTATCGTTATTGTTTTAGCATTTCGAACTCGTATGTGTCCAAATACGTGATTATGGTTATTTGTCTTTTTCAGATACAGCATGAAACTGATAATTGCAGTTGCTTTACTATGCATGGTGGTGGTGTCTTGGGGTAAACCTGCCTCCACCTACACAGACAAATGGGACAACATTAATGTAGACGAGATCCTCGAGTCCCATCGACTTCTAAAGGCTTATGTCGACTGTCTCCTGGACAGGGGACGGTGCACTCCCGATGGAAAAGCCCTCAAAGAAACTCTTCCTGATGCTTTAGAACACGAATGCGTAAAATGTACTGAGAAACAGAAGTCTGGCTCAGACAAAGTAATCAGACACTTGGTGAACAAACGTCCGGACCTATGGAAGGAGCTGGCAACCAGGTACGACCCCAACAACATTTACCAGGAAAGGTACAGGGATCAGCTTGATGCCGCGAAAGGCCAGTAGTAGTTCGAAGGGTGATGACGTGAATGTTGATGATAAACAAAAGGTGATGGAAGTGTAAATTGTGATCAACACAGTTACCAAAGCTTTAATTGGAGTTGTAGAAATAAAGAATTTTCATCAATATCAGTTTTTATATTTCAGCGTTTTTTTTTGTGTCTGCTAATTACATTATTCATATGACTGCAATTGCACATTGTTCATAGATTAGAAAAAAAAATCTCATAAAAAATTTAATGAAATAATCAGCTAAATATTACAACAAAATTATATTAAATTTATTTGCTGCAAAGAAGGAAAATTAAACGTACAGGGCGCCTGCACAAATAACACTAGCTTTATGACATTTAGTCTTTTTCTGCTAAAAATTTGTTAAAGGATTCTTTGAACTTCTTGTCCTTGTCGTATTTTAGGCTAAGTTGCTCCCACGCCTCAGGGTGTCGATTAATTACAGCATTAACCACCGTCCTTATTAACTGCTTCTGTTTGGGGCTGCATTTAGCACACGTCGTCTCCAGTGCTTCTGGTATCACTTCTACGAAGATTGGAAATAAGCACAAATAATGTTATAATTGAGTACCAAAATATTTTATTTTGAAGATGTAACATTTAAATTCTTCTCAAATATGTCTACAATAGTTATTTCAGAATCAAATAGGCATTTATCTCTAATAAGACATTGATTTATGGAAATGTGTTAGATTGCAAAACTGCTTATCGTGACTTTAAATCCAACAACTGTCAATATTCGGTTTGTTTTATTAAATAAGACTTACTCTTAAAATCCTTGGCCTCAGGAGTACAAGGTCCCTCATCGAGGAAACACTTTGTGTAGCTGACGAGTATCCTATCGTTCTCCAGAAGTGGTTGAACATCAAAGCTATCATACTTTGAGTCGTAAAAGTCAGCTGCCACCATAGCTATCAGTGTAGCGACGATCACACAATCAGCCTTCATCTTGAACTAAAATTACAATAAAAAAAACCATTAAAATAAAGTAAATAGAAGAGGTCAGCTTACAGACCCACCTGTAGGCCATACAAATATTTGTTCCGTGTGGAAATCAAACCCTTGCCCCGTAGGCAGAATGTCAATCGCTTAGCCACTGAGTGAGCGAGTCGTGCTGTCAAATATACAGCTGTCTGTATTATTATGCTTATTAATTCCTATATATCTACGCTAATTTATATTTAAAATCCATGTGGTGTCTGGATTAAGAATATAGCACCACTCCATCTCTTCCCGTAGGTATCGTAAAAGGCGACTACAGGACTCTAAACCAGAGGGATGGGCAGCAGCGTCCCTACTGTGAAACATAACATACTGCGCTCACCAACCCGCCTGCCCAGTGTGGTGAGTACTGGCAAACTCCCTCCAAAATGATGACACAATTGTGTAAGTCAATAGAAGAGGCTATTGTTCAGCAGTTCCTTTGGTTGATATGATGAAATGCTTGTTATGATTCTGAGGAGAACTGGTTTCAAGTTCAGGTTTTAATAAAGTTGATGTTGACATCATCATATCGGCCATACAACGTCCACTGCTGAACATAGGCCCCCCCATTGATTTCCGCAATTTTGTCATCATATTGGGGGGAATTTGTCAGTACTTTGCCAGTACAGGCGGGTTAGTGATTGGATGATGGCTGCTGTGCCATAGAAGGGATGCTGCTGCCCATCCCTCTAGTTTAGAGTCCCTTAGTCGCCTTTTACGACATCCACGTGAGGAGATGGAGTGGTACTATATTCTTAATCCGGACACCACACGGCGATGTTGACAAACTCTTACGAGTCATGTCACAATGAGTTATGAATTTTACTCCTTCTGTAATTGCTTTGCTCAATTCTTATTTTCGGGAAAGTTCGCAGCCGGTTCGGTAGGCCTTCAAAATTCTAAATCTTTTATTCAAAATAGACTATAAATTAGTTCTTTTTGAACGTCAACATAAGTCAGCACCCATATAATCCCACCCTCACTGATGGTGTGATCAATACAGTACTAATCACAAGCAGTCATTATTGGCGTTAGGTACTTCTACGGCGGTCTATTGGATCACGAGTCTGTTCCATTAGTGTTATACGACTCTATTCCTATAGCCTACTCGAGAAGTGCTAAGAATTTGGGCGACTTTATAAACTGACTAACTAACTGTCAGCTGTCTTGGGATGTTGACAATCATGAGGTTAGCAGGAATGTGGTTTTCTCATTCCAGTCACTCAAACGTATGCAAAAGTTCCTGCCTTTCAAACAATAATTACTCTTGCCCAATCTCTTCTCCCACTTCTAGACTACACTGATGTCTGCTTTCTTGATGCAACGGAGGACCTTCTTAATAAACTCGAAATTACACCTAGACGCAGCCGGCCGTTCAATTCAGGTAGTTTTCAACATCCAACGATACGGGGAACGATGGCGCGCGTCGTCGTCTCGCAAAAGAAAGAAACGAATTTACCGTCTAATTAGTTTTGTGTGGTAGGTATTTAAACCTTTAGCATTTACTAAGGGGCCATGCCAAATATCGTGGATTATTATAATAAGACCCTATATAGCATACTTACACAATAGCTACAGCATTTATATTCAATTGTTGTAATCTCGACTACTACTGTTTTAATTATTCTGCTCCTGTAAACCGGGCCTAAGTGTGCAAGTACGATATTGTACATACCTACTGCTTTATAATCTGTCCAATCCCTTAGTGGATCTACTAGTTACTTTGTATTTAATAATATGTACTTACGAGTAATGTGGTATGCGGTAAATGTGTGTTTATAAAATAAACGGAACGTGATATGTTTACCCACATTCGACATAAAAAGCAAAAGTATGACGTCTATGCTATAATAAATATTAACACATTGAATAAAATGACGTCCAATAAGTGGACTGTGGAAGGGATCTTATTTAAAAAAGATAATATAGTAAACATTACCTAAAAAACCAACCTTTATTTTTATCCAAATTTAAATACATGTTTCCATTTAAAAGGGTTTATATCTTTTTGAATGTGGAAGAATATTGTTCTTTTGACAAAGGAAAATAAGAACCAAGTACAGAATCTTAATAAACGTAACATAAATAACGTAATAATCTTAAATAACGTAAACGTAATAAACACGAACACAATTTAATTGTCCAACAAGTAACTTATTGAACATTTGGTACTACTTATCTCAAGTAACGTTAACACCAGCCTTCGTACGAGTAATAAATTATTGTATTACGGCAGGATAAGGCCTCCTTTTTCTTAATAACAAAGGACAACATAATTTGTAATATAAAAACATATGTGTCATATAGATAATGTACAAAAAACCCTGTCCGATACCTCAAGTTGATATTCAGTATCAATACGTGATCACATTTATCTAGATAATGCTATTCTGAAATTGAAATTATATTAATAAAATTATTCTAATAAATCTTGTCATTTTATATAGTACAATGATCGACGAAGTATATAGACGCTTCTTTGTGGCCATACAACGTCTACTGCTGAACAAAAGCCTCCCCCATAGATTTCCACAATTGTGTCATCATATTGGGGGGAATTTGGCAGTACTCAGTACCACTTGGCAGGCGGGTTGGTAAGCGCAGAATAGCTATTGTGCCACAGAAGGGATGCTGCTGCCCATCCCTCTGGTTTAGAGTCCCTTAGTCGCCTTTTACGACATCCATGGGAGGAGTTTGAGTGGTACTATATTCTTAATCCGGACACCACACGGAGATTAAAGTTTAACTTAGCTTAACTAATGTTGGTGGTTGAACGTACTAAATTCATCGTACATATTTATTACATTAGGGCCGATCGTCAGATAAGACGTATAATAACTAATTTTTTTTATCGGTGTCCAGTGGAAATTCTACATGAACTTCCTTCGCCCCGGTGTAGGGCGAAGGGGTAAGCCGGACTCCTACCGGCTAAAACCGCTGGAGCGATCATCTTCGGCACCGAAGGAGGGCTCCAGGTCCTCGCAAGATCACACTAGAGCCGCCCATGATGCCACGCCTTTAGACACATCTCGGAGGGGATGACTGTAAAGCATTCACCCTCTCTAGGGAGGGGAGGCGACAGTAAAAAGGCCGCCCCCATGGCATTTCTGGCACTTCTCGGTAAACTTCTTTGTAAAGGATTCCCCCGAAGCTTCGCCGTGCGCTGTGGTACGCACACGGCATCACGTGACCATGTGCGCCACCGTCTTCCCGGGGTTCGCTTGTGTGAGCACGCAGACTCCCGAATCTACACACTCACGACCCCTGAGGCCCCTTGCCAAAAGGCGATGGCAGGGGGCTCAGGCGTGTTGGACGTGGGCACCGGGGCAGTTGTTACCCCGGCGCCGTCTCGTCCTTCTTCGTGCGGAATCAGCCCTCTCCCGATGCAGCTCTGCAGTCTCCTTCTGCAGCATGACGCTCTCGCAGAAGGAGACCACTGCGTTCCAATTTTCATGCTCTGCCAACATAGCCGACCCTACTGCTGGCAGAGAGAGATCTTGCCTAATCCGATCGACCAGAATCCGCCGCTCGGCAGCCCACGCAGGGAATTCTTAGAGCGTGTGCTGTGCGGTATCCTGGTCGAAATAGTGGCACTGTGCCGTGACCTCGCGTCCTATTCTGTGCGTACCACAACAATCGTGACCAGTGAACACCTGCGTCAGACGGTAGCTGACACGCTCGTTCCTTCTGAGCCAGGCTTTGAAGAGCGGCAGGATGGCCTCAACGACGCGCTTGGTTGTGAAGTGCAACCTCGGGCGATGTCACACAGTGTGTGCGCCGTCGAGCCAGCTTGTCGAACGCTCCTGGAGGCACGCTTTCGCCACTTTGGCGGAGGTAGCGTGTCTGATCATAGACCCACGCATCCGTCTCCGCCAGGATGTTGAAAGGCGGAAACCGCACCAGGAGAGTTGCCACCTCGTAGGACACTGTCCTGTTTCCCCGTGCGATCCGTATAGCCACTCTGCGCTGCAGATCGTGAAGTTTGTTTCTGCAGCGCTGGACGCCTGAAAGCCGGGATGCCCGAGTAGTACGAGTGAGGAAGTTCGCCGTCTCTATGGGAGGGTCGTGCAGTCCGTGGCTATCTACGGGGCACCTCTACGGTCATCTTGGCTTTCAGGCTTTCAGCGCTGCAGAAATAAACTTCACGGTCTGCAGCGCAGAGTGGCTATATGGATCGCACGGAGATACAGAATAGTGTCCTACTATAAAGGTTGAAAGGCAGACGCCGTTTTTTTCGTTTTTAGAAGTATGTAATCCATTTAGCACCCATTACAATAGACCTTATAATTGTAGTTTCCATCTTATACAATAGTTTTTTTCACCTCCGGGGACAATTCGAGACTGCATTTTATATAGTAGCCATGGATAGTCCCCGGTTAGTGTCCCATTACATTTTAGATTAAAATTCTCTAAATGGCCTCTGCGTGTTGGACCCATGTCCCTGCGTAAGCCTATCAAAAGACCGGGTTCCCTCTTACAGGAGATATAAGCCCGTGAATAGAGAAACGTAGTTAATAATAAATTTATTTGATAAAACAGGTTTACAAAAAATTTACAAACTGGGTACATATTTAAAGGGCAGATAGGTAACGATGTAACGTTGGTACCTGTAATAATGTTAAATTAAAACACTGTATTACATTATTCATAATAGTTATGTTTCTACTTAGGGTCGATTTTTCAATCGTCAGATAAGACGTCTAATTACTATCCACTGAATGATTATTTCGACTCGAACAACGCTAACTTCATGGGAGATGAAACAATATAGTGTATAAACAGATGTTATAGCAGGAAATAAAAAATAATTACTTTACGTACACAGTAATGGGAGCCTTAAACAAACTATAAGTAATAATCACAAAATTCACAAACCACAAAAATAACCTCGAATTTAATATAACAGCGTAATAACAGTGATATATTTTAGAGCGGTAAAAGACGGCGTCTGCCTTTCAACCTTTATAGTGAAATTCTTTGGCAGACGGTGACTCGCCATTCACAAGATGGGCCCCCTAAATAGCCACCACTAGGTACAGACGACCTGGAGCAACACTTATTATTATGTAAACGTACCCACGACACAGTATAGATCCTAGTGTGGGGCAACGTTTTTTTTTTAAGAAAAAACCTTTTTAAAGAATACATTGCGTGTAGCTTCCAAATATTAGTTAAAAGTTTAATTAGTCATTCATAGTTCTACTAAGATTGTAGAGAAAAGGATAGAGAATATATAGAGACTTACTTTAATAATAGAAAATATTTTAGGAGGTCGGAATCTACAGGTTGCAGTGATGCGTTTCAGCAAAAAAATTAACATAACATCAACCTTCATTTTATAAAATAATACAGTTAGTAAATCGTTTGCTAGTCGAGTATTTAAATATTTATTTATTTATTATCAGTAAAACCGATACTTGATATTTGAAATGAATTCTATACGATTCATAGACTAAGACCCTATATGCAAACAATAAAATATTCTAATATTAGATTTTACGATAGTAACAAATACATTATGTATTTGTTACTATCGTAAAATCTAAACTATGCTGCCTTTTTCAACACGAGGGAATAAAATGAACATAAAGCTACAATATCATTATGCATTTTAAGCATAGTAATTTTTAGTTAGTTTTTGTTTATTATATTTATTTATAAACAATTCATTGTACACTACATCACAAATAAAAGGTAACATTTAAAAAAAAAAGTATACAACGGGCGGTCTTATTGCGGACTAAAACAAAGGGTCTCTCCCCTTTGTTTTGTTTATTGGGCTCTCAAGTGTATAAGATTCATACACAATATTACATAGACATAATAATAGTAAATACATAACAAAACATACAATAAATATTTTATATATAAGACAATCGATAAATTATACTATAATTTAACTGGGAAAAGAGAAGAAAAATGACTGAGAATTGTAATGCTTCTTTACTATTTTCTAAAGCAGAGAACATTTGTGACAAAAAATTATCCACGCACATAAAATTCTACCGTTAATTAACGGTACTAAATGTATGCCGATTATTATTAACGTTTTAAAATTGACAATTATCAATCTAAACCACAAAAAACTGGCCGTGTGTAATTTTACTGTCGTATGGTAAGCAAAATGAGTTACAATGTGGAATTATTTAACATAATTTGATTAAAAATGATATTACATCGTCATTAACTTAGACTACTCAAGGGTTAAAAACCCGGTCGTGAGGTAATATTGCCAATATAACAACGTTTGGCAGATGGATTAGTGATTGCTGTAATTAGTATCGGAAGATGTATTCAGGAGGATACTGTCCATTCTTCTGTCATGCCTTCTGTTTTACGACTCCCACGGGAACCAAACCAACTCTTCGCCGGAAACCACAAGGCGACTCAATCACCATGCAAAAACACTACTTAAATAAATATTTTATATCAATACATACCTGCCAACTATGTCAAACTAGATTAATGCACACGACTGCGAGGAAATGAAATATCAAGTTCTATATAAAGCCTTGTTTGTCATTGTCCATAAGTGCGCACAGAGCAAACATAAGTGATTATTACAGTCTCTGAGACGTGAGTATAATCGTAATGTGTACATTATCGGATAGATCGTCAGTGATACGCCTATGATTCATTCCAATTGCCGGATGACCTTTGATTTCAATGATAAGATGACAAAAATACGCAGCTGATTCCTGTAAACGTTTCCTGTAAAAGGAATATCTAATATGCCCATGTAAATCACATTCTTTTCTGCCAGATTGTCCTTGAGTTGAAACGAGTCTGAACTTAGAGCATACTCGTTTTATTTAACCTTTTTGTATATCTTTAAAACTCTTTGTTAAAATAAAAAGCTTTTACGTCAGTAAAAATCTCTATAATGACAGAAATCAACGGACTATTTTTTAACTGAATATATTTGTTTTGTATTTATGTTTGAATAATTGTATCAATTATGCCTGTAGAATGTAACAGGGCAACTTCGGGGGGAAAGGGAAACTTTGGAATGTTCATAGAGAGAGACCCGAAGATTTGCGCCGCCGGTCTACCGACTGCACAATCAAGCGAGCGCGTGGGTGATGCATTGCAGCATTACCTGCTTAAAGATACAGCAGATGCCTTAATAAGTGATGCCATTATTCCAGCGCCTACACCGCGACCGCTTCCACCGCTACGTCAGCCAATACCGCTAGACATGCGGAATGCAGGTCCTTTTGGGCAAGTTTCTAGTCTCATCAACCCACCGAATAAAACCAAATTCCAAAGTCTAGTAGATGACTTTAAGGATACATCTTATACATCTTACTGGAAGAAGCCACTTGGGGGAGTAAAGGATCCTGTACCAATGTTGCCAGAAGGTTTTGATATGATTGGAACTACGTTCGGAAAACCTACAGAGGATCATGGCCGACTGTATGATATAGTAATGCCAAAACAACCACAACCTGATAAAACGCCCCGTTCTAAGCAACCCGGTGTTCAGGTAAATCGCAACTACTGTGAACCAAGTTTTTCCGCAGATTTAACTTACGGTTACCGTACGTTTGTTGATAAACGAGGAAGCTATGCTCGATGCTGTGTGACTGATGATAGAATGGTACTTGGGACCGCAGATAGAACGATAGTAAATGCAATAGAATCAAACTTTTTAGATACTCACCAACCTAGAGTTGGTTCGGTTTTAGCTCCCAACGATAATATTAACGAAGTACCCAAAGGATACACTTTCGGTATACTTAAACCTCCCGATAACCTGCCGGAATGTCTAACATTCTGCGAAATAAATAAGGGAGTTGAGTTTTTTAGGAAATGTTTGCAGCATCTTAACACGTTGCGGAAGTGTTTATCAAAACGTTTTCTATCAACTTTTTTCCAAACGTTCTACTTGAACCTTAAATATTTGGATAAAGAAAAGACAGGCTGGCTCCCAAAGGACTCAGTTTATCAGTTCTGTGGGACTAAACTGATTAGATTCGATCCCACGTTGATTGAACCCCTCTTATCAATGTGGCAAGCATTTGATGGGTCGAGAATTGAGTACAAAACTTTTGTACGTGTTATTAATTACAGAGAGCCTTCTCCTGAAATTCCTAAAATACCAGATATACCAGCCGATTGCCTCGATTTCCGGACAACTTACACTGAAATGGTAAAACCGGGACAACAAGCGGATACTCGTCTAATGGCCGGTTTACCGTCAGGCAGATATATCGATCTTGATTTTCCAATAACTCCTGAAAGATGTGTTAAAGCTCACAGAACTTGTCTGCCGCAGGAATCAGATGCTAAATCTTGTCTTAACCCGAGTGTCTTAACACTACTTTTTGTAAATCACCGTGATATGTACGCGAAAAGAGAGCCCCACGTTGTTAGAAGGGTGTTCGAGGCAGCTGGAGAAAAGTTTACCGACAAAAGATTTGATGCTATTTGGGAAGAAGCTAAACAGTATCATTCCCAAGGTTGGGTCTGCAATGAAACATTTCGTCGGACGTTGGAAAAACATCCCGATGCGTCAGAATTTGAAGAAAAACAAAAAGCCGAGCTGTGATTATTGTGCATATTATATTTTATTTTATTTTATAACCATTTATATTATTCAAGAAATTACCTACAGGAAATTTTTGTAGATATGTATGATAATTGGAATTTGACTAATAGAATAATACGCAAAAATATTTGTAATATACATCTTATTCTTGAAGGAAATCCTTCCATGCCTGTTGGTGTTTGCCTTCGGGATCATACATGGCTAATAATTTCTTCCAGATGTCAGGGTGGTTTTTCTTCACTTCTTGAGCTAGCACCTTGCCTATTTCTTTCTGCCTGTCCGTACACTTTGCACAACGAGTAGCCAGAGCTTCCGGCAGTTTTTCTGTAAAGACAAAGAAATCAAGTGGTTATAAATATAAGTTCACTACTGAAATAAAGCAGCTTAGTCTCGTTGAGTACCTACTCATTAACAGTTTTTCTTCTTGTCATTAGTACGTATATAGGTAAAAACAGCCTGGTCTCAAATAGGTATGCCATACATTAGAATTTAATTTTCTTCGAGACCTACTAATTCAAGACCAAGACAATATACAACTATACTTATAGCAATCTTATAATAGAAACCTTATACTGTACTTGATCAGGTTTTAAGAGGATAAGAGAGAATTTGAGTTAGATTCTCATTTTTAACATACTTCAAAAAGGAGAAAGTTCTCAATTCGATGCGTATTTCTTTTTAATGTATTTACACCGATTTTCGACCTTACTCCGAGATTTGTAAACCAATTTAAGCAATTATTTTTTGAACTGGTGCAGAATGCTTTCGAGTTGTTCCCATTTAAATCTAGATGATGTCTTAATAATTTCGATTCCTCTCAGATCAGAGAACGGATTTGAATCATTCTTATTTTTATTAGTGTTAAATACTGATACCAAATTGGAAAAAGTTCTTACATTTCTTTATACTAAAAAGATATAAAAATATTAAATCCCCTGAAAAAGAAAAATGTGTTTATGAAGTCAGGCGGGTACAGGTATAGTTCATGCAGACTAACGAGAAGTTATATTTTATACCCAGCCCTGCCCAACTTCATAAAAAAAAAATTTCTTTTCCATCAGTTGTTTTAATATTTTTATATCGTGTAGGGTTTTTTATGACGGTATTTTTTTTTGTTAAAATGTTTAACATTAGTTGATGATAAATGTTTCTGATATTTTTGCAGAGTTAAAATATACCAGGTGAAGGAAATATTAAATAAAATAAAAAACGGACAAGTGCGAGTTGAACGAGTACGATGACTGTTTTTTTTTTAACCTAGCCAAAATTTATTTGAAGTTACAAATTATTTCTGGCGATTTTTGAATTTGATCTTATACCAATAACTTATCCCAAGAACAAACTTAACATCGTAGTTGAAAAACATTTTCTCCCATTCTATACATTCCAATTGCAAACGTAAGTTTGTATGCACAATATTGAACGATTTACCATGTTATTTTAAGACCATAGAACAATAAATATATTTGAGGCCCTCACGAAAAGCCCTTCCATTTCATCTGTTACACGGTACAGTTTGAAAACCCAAAGTGAAAACCGCAATTTTGTCCGTCGGACGTTTGAAACCCTAAAAACAATTTCGTGGGAAGTAAACACCTGAATATATTCTATATGTTGCGTGCGACTAGTATTTGTACGATTGAAGACTCCTTACTAAAGGATCGGGATGAGCCCGAATAGCACAAACATTAAAACTAAGTACACACTGGAATTTACTCAATTTACTGGAGTTTATTGAATCCTATGCACATTTTCAAAGGATTTTTATAAATTGGCTCTCACATCATGACATCACACACATTGATCTTTTTGGATGTCCTGGCTACCTAAATACTTTGCGGAAGTGTTTATATAAACATTGCTTGACAAAAATGTAGGTGTAGTACTATCCGTTTTACGTACCTACATTTTTGTCATATACTTTTCGTAAATTTAATGTAGGTTGTTTGTATGACGAGCTAGACAATACCAATAGCAAATAATCCACACGGGATCTATAGTAAGGTCTGCTTCTACTCTTAGATTATGGCTTCTGTAGAGTACTAAGGATTAGACTATCAGAAACTCTATTAACATTTTACGTTTGAATTTTGAGACCAGTTCATCATCATTATCATATCAGCCGAAGTACGTCCACTGCTGAACAAAGGCTTCCCCCATAAATTTCCACTTTTTCTCTCCAACGACCAGCCTCATTGAGAGCCGGTTCTTTGTTTCTGTCGTGATATCGTGTCAATACCCCCGACACCATACGTGTCGGGGGTATTGTTCGTATAAACAACTCACAATAAAATTATTCGTTCAATCATTCATTAATTCCACTTTGATGTGGCTAACGGCCTAATACTAAAACGCCAGTTAATATCAATTCCCGCTTTAACTATTTGAGCCGAAGAATGGGTTCCTCGAATGGTTAAAGCTGGATTTCATATTAACTGGCGTTTCAGTATTCGGCCGTAAGTATTTTAAATACGACTAAACTGGGTCGGCGGTTTCAACCACCGTTTAATTTAAAAGTAATCGGATTATTTACAAATAATTTAGAGTACTTTGGCATAGATGGGTAACATTTTATAGAGTATATTGGAGAGAAATATTGGATTTCATGAGTTTGGGTTTTTTACGCGGAACGTTAATTATTTATCATAAATATATTAGCCTAAGTTACTCCTTATAACATCAGCTATCTGCTAGTGAAAGTCCCGTTAAACTCGGTTCAACCGTTTCTGAGATTAGCTGGAACAAAAAGACATACAGACATACTGACAAAAAATTTTTTTTTTGTATAGAAATGTCTCTGATTGAACCTCTATAGTAAATATGGAACACATTTAACAGATCTCAAATAAAAAAATATGTTATAAAATTAATGTCCCACTGCTGGGCACAGGCCTTTTCTCATGATGAGAAAGGTTAAGCATTCGTTCACCACGCTGGATTAGTGTGGGTTGGCGAACTATACACACCATTGAGGGCATTTTGGAGCCCTCTCAGGTGTGCAGGTTTTCTCAAGATGTTTTCCTTCACCGTGATAATCAAATTCTGATATGCACTTGAATCCGAAAGGTGCGGCGGGCTGGGATTCACACCCTCCTGTATGGAAGGCAAACATTCAACCACTAGGGTATGACTGCTATTGCAACAATTATGAGATTTGCCAAGAACTGGATGAGAAATTACTGGCAGTTGGCCAACTGAAAATGTTATTAGGTACCAAAGCTTCCTTAGCAATGTAACGCCAAAGCACATACTTATTAACTCAAGTGCTTTGATTTGGGATTAATTACGATTCACGCTCAGACGAAAAATTTATAGAAGACCGGGGGTGGGATTCCTTAAGTTCAAACATCCATACATCCTTGAAAACAGGGGTGCAATTCCTTAAAATCAAACATCCGTACATCTTAAAAACAGAATTGAAATAACGGTGATTACCCAATTTGGTATTCGCTAAGACTGGTCCTCATGGATTGATGATCAGTGAGTGCGGTTGGCGATGGAAACATTAAATTTGAACACAATGATAGCACTAAGTCATCATCACTCATCAACTCATGCAATATTTTTATTATTATTGCTTGAATTATAATTTGTTACTTATTGCCGTAATTTATGGAATATGTGTGTGGGTAATTAGTATTAAAATAAATTCTTCAATATTGTTTTCTTACCTTTAACTTGTTTCACTTCGGGAGTGCAGGGTCCTTCGTTGAGCAAGCACTTGGCGTATGCAATCAGTAATCTCTTATTTTTCATCAGTTCTGATGGGTCAAATCCATCAGAGCTGGAATCATACTGGTCCTGTGTGAGCACTCCTAGTACGAAGCAGAGGATAAGTAGCGCTACCTTCATGTTTACTAGCCTTATATAACTGACAAACCTCGTGCACAGGGTAACAGCTGGGAGCTGAGTGGCTTGCTCGTCGATTTTTCCTTCATTTATACCAACTGATAAATGTTTTTTTTTCTTAGAACAGACCGCAGAATCACAAGTATGTCACTAATTATGCATGGGCATATTACCAAGATAATTATTATCAGCTCAATGAAGATTGTTATGCCGCATATTTAATGAGAAAAAGAATAGGAATTCAATTAAAACTTTTTATAAAGCTATTAACATATTATTAATAAAACGAGAGCAGAGTTCACCGGTCGTTAAGTAAAACAACGGGATAGTTGTGTAGTATTTTTAATAGTATCCTTACGCTCTAAAATTAAACTTAGTTCAAACTAAATCCAATAAATTATAAATGCACTAAATAAAAACATTCCATTGATAAGTACTATTCAAGAGTGAGCCAGTAACTATTTAGTTAGATACATTTCATATTCTGGCATTTTTATGTTAATTACCTGTCATTTAATAAATATACAATTTTATCATAACAGTAATGATAAACTGGTATGTACCGACTTGATCGTAGCGATAACTAATCACTTATGAAATGCTCTGGTATACAACCATTTGAAGTACAATAAATTAACTTAAATCACTGCTATAAATATCAGTATGACTCTGAATCACAAAAGGTATATCCGAAGTATTAGGCGCCGGTGACTAAGAATGTGTAAAGGGCATCTCTGTTGGAGCGGTCAGGGTTGTACCTGTCTAGCATTTCAAGGAAGCGAGCTTCGCTCTTGGACCTGATGCCGAGCAGAAGTTTACGCACGATTGTCTTTTGTTTAACGTTACAACGCCCGCACGCCGTCGCTAACGTCTCTGGTAAAAAACCTGAAACAGAAGAGTTACACATTTAAATGTTTAATCCATTATGGTGAAGCTGTTGCTAGAGCGGAGGCTCGATTCGATTGGGAGGAAAATATGTATGGTTACTAATTAGTCGCTTTAAAGACTAGAGACTAGATCATCAAATAAGTTCAATGATCACGATCGCCTAGATGGTACAAAAACGATTAGTATGTCTCTCTTTTTGCAAGAGGTCCGCTAGATAGGCACCACCACAATACCAGATATTTTCCTGCTAAGCAGTGTTGTTTATTATTTTACCATTATTGTGTTCCAGTTTAAAGGCTACTGTACCTTTTTTCTTTATTGGTGCCCAGTGGAAATTCTTCATGAACTTCCTTCGCCCTGGGGAAGGGCGAAGGGGTATGCCGGACTCCTACCGGCTAAAACCACTGGAGCGGTCATCTTCGGCACCTAAGAGAGGCTCCAGGTCCTCGTATGATCACACCAGAGCCGCCCACTGGTGCCACTCCTTTAGGCACATCTCGGAGAGGGTGACTGTGAAGTGGTCACCCCCCCGGGGGGATTGTAAAGGATCCCCCAAAGCGTCCCACGGCAGCGCGTGACCACATGCGTGCTACCGTATTCTCTTGGGTCGCTTGGTGTGGGCACGCAGATTCCCCAATCTACGCACCCGCGAACCCAGAGGTCCCCTGCCTCACAGCAACGGCAGGGGGTTTCAGGCGTGTGGGAATTAAGCGCCAGGGCGGTTGTTACCCCGGCGCCGTCTCCTCCTTCTTCGAGCGGGATCGGCCCTCTCCCGATCCCGCTCTGGGGTCTCCTTCTGGAGCATGACTCTCTCACAGAAGGAGACCACTGCATTCCAGTTTTCGTGCTCTGCCAACATAGCCGACACTACTGCTGGCAGAGAGAGATCTTGCCCGATCCGATCGACCAGGATCCGCCGCTCGGCGGCCCACGCAGGGCACGCCTCGAGCGTGTGCTGCGCGGTGTCCTGGTCGCTATCACAATGGTGGCATTGTGCCGTGGCCTCACGTCCTATCCTGTGCAGGTACGCACCGAAACAACCGTGCCCGGTGAGCACCTGTGTCAGGCGGTAGGTGACACGCTCGCTCCTTCTGAGCCAGGCTCCAAAGAGCGGCAGGACGGCCTCCACGACGCGCTTGGTCTCGAACTGCATCCGGAGGCGGCGACGCCACTTTCCAAGTGCGCGCCGTCGAGCTAGCCACCTCAGCCTGTCCAACGCCCCTAGAGGCGCGCCTTCGCCGCTCTGATCGTAGACCCACGCATCCATCTCCGCCAGAAGGCTACTGTACCTAATGAAATTGCCGGATATAAGAGACTAAAAAACTAATGTATCGAGGTGACTAACGCAACGTGGTGCTACGCAGGACTACTCCTGGGTAGCATTATGGATGTTTTGGGCCGGCGTAACGCTTACCACTAGCCGTACGACTAGCTTACCTCGCCACTAGCCAGTATGTATATACACGTTGTATAAATAACCATATACACGATGTGTCCCAAAATTCAACGTAAAGCGGGCACCAAGGAGTGGAGAAGTTGTACTCCACCTCGGTAACCGCAGACGGGTGTACCGGACCCGTACTGGTGGATATCCCACGGTGGCTGCAACACTTTCGGAGAAGCACCGAGATCTCAAGTGGAATGCACCCAGTGCTTCGCTGCAGCTCGTCGAGGGAGGAGCCAAGCTCCCCGATATACCTACGGTATCAACAGACACTGAATAGTCACCTCGAGGTATTCACGACAATACTAGACAACCACGGGTACCTATTTTTATATTGTTGTCCATTGGAAATTCTACATGATCTTCCTTCGCCCCGGGGAAGGGCGAAGGGGTATGCCGAACTCCTACCGGCTAAAACTACTGGAGCGGTCATCTTCGGCACCGAAGGTGGGGTTCCAGGTCCACGTAAGATCACACTAGAGAACCAGGGGTACCTAAGCAGTCGAAATCAAATATGAAAATGCCTATTAACTAGTAGACGGCACGGTTGGTGCAGTGGTTGATACAGTCGGCTGCTGCGCTCCGGGTCGCGGTTTCATATCCCGCACGGAACATATGTATGATCTGCAGGTAGTTGTTCCGGGTCTAGGTGTATTTTGTGTGGAATTTGTGTAAACGCACCCACGACACAGGAGAAATCCTAATGCGGGACAACGTATTTTTTAAATAGAAAAAAGAAAAATACTGGTCTAACGTAAGTTTTTTATATATCCTCCTTGCGATGGAGAGGTCAGAGGTGCAATTCCTTATGGTCCAAACATCCATACATCCTTCAATACATAATTAAAATGACGGTGAAAACCCATTTTGGTATACGCTAAGACATGATTGAAGCTATTCAATGACATGTTACAGACGGTGAGCCATGGGAACGAGTCTTAGGGAATACCAAATTGGGTTGTCACAGTTATTTGAATTCTGTATTAGAGGATGTATGGATGTTTATGATTAAGGAATTGCACCTCAGATAGCAAATAATACTGGTGTGCATCTACTGACTAAAATAAAATTCAATAAACTGGGTTACAGGCTTGGATAGTAAATAACATTGCCTTTAATATAATGTCTTTAGTATACCTATGCCGCGTACGGAAGTAACGGTTGTAGTAAATAAAACATAGCAATCCCGCCTAATGAATTGTCGTAATGTATTTGTTTGCATCCTATTAGCTGGAATACCATTAAATTGAAACACAGTTAAAGTTACCAGGAAAAGCAGAAATAAACATTTATCAGTATGGGTCTCGTAACTAACTCGCAAAAAAATGTATAATATCCAATCACTTACATACTCATATAACAAATCTTTTTTTACATATAAAAAGGTTTTACGAAGTCCATCTGGGTTTTCCGACGTAAGATAAAAATCTGTGAAGACTGCTTCACTTACCTTGATTAATTATTTTATGCATTACAGCCGACACCAAAGGCGATTGTAAGTTTAGTACTCTTCGAAGTACCTCCGTGCCTTGTGAGAAACAAGCTTTAATCTACTTTATCCTTTAAAAGATAGTAAGCGACGTATTTTTCATCTGCGTCATCAGAAAACCTTATCGCAGTCAGGTAGAAGGTACCGTCTTACCACCCTGTGCCTGATCGTACGGTAGAGACCGATGAGGAAGTGTTTATTGTATTGTAGGCGCTATGTGAGTTTTCGATATTGGTTCTGTACAAACTTAACTTCATCATCATCATATTAGCCAAAAGACGTCCACTACTGAACAAAGGCCTCCCCATAGATTTATATATAGAGCGGATGTAACTGTATGTAGCTGCCCGCATCCAATGACTCGCAGCGACCTTCACTAAGTCGTCTGTTCACCTCGTTGGAGGTCATCCTACGCTACCTTTTCCGATGCGCGGTTTGCACTCGAGAACCTTTTTACCCCAACGGCCATCAGTTCTACGAGCAATGTGCCCCGCCCAGTGCCACTTCAGTTTACTAATCCTTTCAGCTACGTCGGGAACTTTAGTTCTTCTACGGATCTCCTCATTTCAGATTCGATCTCGTGGAGAAATACCAAGCATAGCTCTTTCCATAGCTCGCTGAGTGACCTTGAGCTTTCTTATGAGGCCCATCATGGTGAGTGACTACGTCTCTGTCCCATATGTTATCACTGGTAACACACACTGGTTAAAGACTTTCGTCTTGAGGCATTGCGGTATTGTAGACGAAAAGACGTTGTGAAGTTTCCCCAGATGCCCAGCCGAGTCGGATTCGATTATTGAACTCTTTCTCGAAATTGGACCTACTTAACTGGACGGTTTGTCTCAGGTACACACACTCGACAACAACTTCGAGAGCAGAGCTCCCAATGGATATTGGGATGGGCATGACATGGGCATTTGACATGACTTTCGTCTTGCCCATGTTTATTTTAAGGCACACCAGTTGGTAAACTCTGTTGAGATCATCGAGCATTGGGCTGAGCTCGATGATCTCAATAGAGAACTAAACTTAGCAAAATGAAATTTCAATGACATATCAGCATGCGGCATTACGTTCCTGTTTATGGTAAATCAACTAAAAGCTGAAAAGTCCGCCGTTAATCAATTAAAATAGGAAACTGGGCTCCACGTCAGAGCCTCTTGACCGCATGCATTTTGTCTGAAAGAGATTTTACCCGACGCTCTTTTTATATTTGGTGGAGATTTTCGTAAATTAAAAAGAGTTCTCTTCAATGGATGGACAGCAAATCACCCGCGATTGTAGCAATCCCTATTCTGTGTATTTTATATTCCACTCACATTTTTTCATTAATCAACGGCACGTTGCTACTTCCTGCTGTTTCACAAAAAATGTGTCATTCTTCGCGTAGCTTTTACTTCTTAAAGTGAATTTCTTGAGATGTCGACTGCTTTTTTGGGAAGATTTATGTATTTTACGAGTAAACCTTATATAAAATCAAGTATATTAAGTACTAAACCACATGGATAGGTAACATCAGACTCTTTTGATGTAATAAGTGTGATTGGCTTCTCACGTAGGCTTTCAAGCAATGAATGGATTTAATACAGAACAGGTAGAAAGCTTGCCAAAACGTTAAAATATTCAACATGAGGTTGAAAGGCTCTGGGTGATGTCCACCCCAGGCTTTTACAACGGAGAGATAGCTAATTAAACTATTTTACAACGGAGAGATAGCTAATTAAACTATTTTACAACGAAGAGATAGCTAATTAAACTCTTCAGATTATCACCAAAAAAATCTTAAGCAAGTAAGGCCGTATTTATTATATTATTAGAGCTTTTATTTCTGTACAGAATTAGTAACGAATACACTCATAGCGTCAACATTTCAATGAGCACTTAATTGGTAGGCGCTGAATAATCAGGCGCAAGGCGTCCTCTAATACTGCGATAGGTTTTTATCATTACGTAGACTATAAAAACGTCCTAAGGTTACTTCCAAACAGGGCACGGAAGTGCTTCGAAGACTACTTACAATCACATTCAGTCTTGGCTGTAACGCATTAAATAATTAATTTAGCCATAACAGTCTTCACATGTATTTTATATATCATGGGTAATTATTCATAAACTTCCGCCGCACTTTGAAAGAGTGGAGGGATGTACTGACTCGCGGTAACACCGCTTGTGTGATCATCCTCGGCACCGGCTTTTTATTCGGGAAATCATTGTATTTTCCCAGTAATAACGTACATAAAATCACGGTGTTTTATTGTGTTTATGTTGTATAGGCAGTGACACTAACGGCACATCTTTACAAAAAGCCCCTGTGCTTCTTGCAAATACATTTACTCGTATGACTACTATTCCTATCACCTCGTGAGTGTAGAACCCTTCACACCTGAAATGCCTCAAAGGATATTACGAAACAAAGTTATTAACCGTGCTTGACAGTTATATAATCTGGCTTATCTATAAAACTGCTGAGTTAAGCTTTGGTAGACTACTCTCGAGCGATTTATTCGATAGTAACGGCAAGCAAGCAACGGACTACCTGATAGTAAATAGCAACCGCACAGATGTTTTTTTAAAACGACACTACGATATCTCCTTTGTCGTAAGGTGTGGTTTACAGACATAAATTTCACATACACAACATCCAGAACCAAATCAAAGATCATACAAATTATATTTGTTCTGTGCGGGGATCGGACTCAATTGAGCCTCTCCGCCGACTGTGCCGTCGATTTCAGCAACCTAATAAATGATACGTAGCTGAAATGCCGACTACGTTGGAATACCTTTTATTCCAGTAATTTTACTGGCTGTTTTTAACCTTCACTCGGAAGACACTTACATTCGCATAAATTGTTATCTTGTGGCGAGTGAAATGGCATTTAGTACCGTCCCAGTTGACTCATTCAATCACTTATAACATTACTACAATTACCAAAATGATTCGTCATTATCATCTATTTATTTATTTAAACTTTATGCAGTACTAGTACATAGGCAGACTTAATGCCTCAGGCATTGTCTACCAGTCAACCATAGGCTGATGAAGAGACAATATGGAGGACACGGGACCGGGGTAATAACCGCCCCCGCACCCAGGTCCAACACGCCTGAACTCCTGTCTTCGTTATATGACGGGGGGCCTCGGGGGTCGCGACCGTGTAGATTGGGAAATCTACGTATTCATACCGAGTGACATTAGGAAAACGGCGGTGTGCCATTTTGAATGATTTGGAATATGTCGTCATTTTGGAGGAATTTATCAATACTTGCCAACTTAGGCAAGCGGCTTGGTGAGCGCAGAATGGCTGCTGTTTCACAGAAGGGACGTTGCAGCCCATCCTTCTCATCTAGAGTCCCTTAGTCGCCTTTACGACATCTACGGGAGGAAATGGAGTGGTGTCATATTCTTTATCCGCACACCACACTGATAATGTGCTTGCAAAACCACGAAGACCAAAAAGGTTTTTTTTATTATTTTTAATTTAAGGGATTTATGTACATTTGCGACGATATCAATCCCATCGTGCTTTTACAAAACGTAACTTCCTTATCTAAACCAAAAAGGTTGCAAGTAAAATGTGTATTAATACTTAAGTGTAATAATCTTATGAAACTCACGTTTAAAGTTCTTCCCATCCCTCGTACAGGGTCCCTTGTCCATGACACACTTGTAATAGGCGAGCAGGATCCTGTCGTTCTGGATGATGGCATCAGCGTTGAAGTTCTCGTAGCGATTAGGACTCTGCTGCGAGTAGCATGACACCACCACCGTCAGCACGCACAGACACAGCAGCCAACTCCTCATTGTAATGGTTACCTGGTAATTTAATACAATACAATTAGGAGCTTCTGTCATCATCATCATCATCATTTCAGATGAATAAGATCCACTGCTGGATATCGGCCACCCTTAAAGTTTGCCACAACGTACTGGTCAGGGTGTGTTGTGTGCTCATTGGGGGGATTTGTTATAATGGCCGTGCTTGTCAGGCGAGTTGGCGATCGCAGTTGATTTGTTAATGTACTAGACGGACGCTGCTGCCCATCTTCCGGCTAATCCCTTAGTTGCCTTTTACGACACCCACGGGATGAGATGGGTTTGGATATATAGTCGGCACCACTTTTGACATACTGATGAGGTAATTCTTAATCAGAGAGTTTCTTGGGATGCATGTAACATTTTCTAATATAACTTTACGCAATTCATGTTTAGTTAGTAGTTAATCAACAGTAAAATCAATACTAAACTTGCATAAATAATTCCTCAGTCAATAAGTATAGAAAAAGGAATAAACAAATTATAAACCATCATAGACTATCCAATTTCTATCTATTTCTGAATATACAGGTGTGCTGTGTTTATATACAAGTTTTATACTTTGAAACACCAAGTTATAAATAAAAGTAAAAAGAACCATCGAAGCAATGTCGATTAGAATTGAGACCAAAGAAAGTTTAAAGAAACAAAAATGTAACACAGTGTCAAGGACAGACTTCATTAGAATTTGTTACGCTTTCTCAAAGACCGTGCAGTTCTACATTATAACAAGATACACAAGAAGTGAGGCAACTACAAGTAGTAGGTACATAAAAAAGCCAAAGAAAAAAAAACAGTGAACATGAAGCAGTACATACCGATAAGAAAAATATTAGATAATTATTATTTATGACTACTATCTCGTTGGCAATATAAATTTACTGTAGGTGCGTTATTTACCTTGATATTTTTTAGATTTCAATTAAACAAATTAACCAAACAATCTTATTAAGCAATATACAAGGAACAGGTATTCCGGAATTGGGAATAAGGAAAATACGCAAGCTTGAACTAACACGTTCCTCAAACAAACTACCAACATCCGCTCACTTTCACGCAGCACTTTCTAAGAAGCTTTATAGAAAAATACTCACGGCCGAAGAAAGTTGCTTCAGTGTTCCTAGTGCGGTGTCCACCGTCGGTATGGCGGGTACGGCTGATTCTGGGCCCGTGGCCACCGTGGGCTCCCCACAGCGGGGTGCGAACACTTCTCAAACCTGTCGGAGGACGGGGTCGATGTAACGGGCCGCATACAAAATACGACAACGACCACGAAGAAAGCAGTGCGCCGCCAATAATTATATTCATTGCATGCTTTAGATCTTATTATATGCAATGGTTCAAGTATCTGCGATTGTTTTGTGATTTTCGTTCTGTTTTCGACAGCATTACTTTATTGGTATTAATTCACCAGTTTAGAGTAAAATTTTAAATTTTTTCGTTTGTATATTTTTGTCGATATTGAAAGCAATGAATCTTTTTTCGATAATATGATCCTTTAGTAGGTGACTTACGATACTCACTTAACTGTAATAAATATCAACTCAGTGAAAGTTACATTTATAGCATAGAATATTCTTTATTGTACACCATTTTATAAACAACTACTAGGAATCATTTTATGAACACTAATTGTACAATAGGCGGTCTTATCGCTGGTAGCGATTTCTTCCAGACAAACAACCTTTAGATGGACAACAAGATGGAAAAAGACAAAGAGTCTGTGGTATACTTATTATATTAATAAAACCGAATCCGAAGAATCAATATATAGAATAAATAAATTACTTAAATAATATGCACATACATACAACTATATATATATATATATATATATATATATATATACAATACAATATAAATAATCCATAGAAATATAGGATATCGTACATAAATATAATAAATATATGGGAAATACACAATAAGAAGATTTATATTGATTTTTTTATTTTAAACCTTACAGTCAGGAAAATACTTCTTTTTGTACATTGCGACAGCCAAGTCATGCTCTTGGTGGTAGGCGTCATACCTGCCCATAAAAATAATATAATGCTACCCAGGATAAGTCTGGCATGGCAGCACACCTCGAGACACAAAATTACTTAGTTTATTTGGCCAGTAATTTCATTAGCACAATGCCCTTCTAACCGGAAAACAGTAATGTAATGTATAAAGTTTAAAGAGGCCAATATCTGGCACTGGGGTCCTACCTACCTAGCCGATCTATTGCAATAAGACAGTTATCATCACCAGTATTCTATTAATATTTTATTGATAGCGATGTCAATTTATGCTTCCATGAAAATATAAAGTAATAACCAGATGAGGTATACGACGCAGGGGTAAAGTTTACATCGCATACCTAACTTATACATAGTGCCAATGAAGTGCAACGATGCTTACTGAGGATAATAATAGAGGATAAAAATATCATTAAAGAAAGGTTAACCCGGGTTCAGTTCAATAACACTTCAATGGATACTTAGAGCTTTATTTTGGCACTTATAGCTCCTGCGTATAAAATGTTTGTTGCTTGTGCTTTCTTGGTGCAGAACTTCTTTTCTCTTTATTTATTTTAAAGACTTATCTTAAAGATATGTCAGTCTGATGTAAACAGATGTTATTATCATCATATCAGTCAAAGGATGCCCACTGCTGAACAAAGTCCTCCCATATAGATTTCCAGGTTTATGTCGTCATTTTGGGGGTAATTTGCCAGTACTGACTACTGTTCCACAAAAGGGACGCTGCTGCCCATTCCTCTGGTTTAGAGTCCCCTAATTGCCTTTTACGACATCTACAGTAGATGGAGTGGTGCTATATTCTTACTCCGGACACCACATGGAATATGATGGTGATGTTATTCTACCAGCCATCTAATTGTGAACTTTCAACGAATTTATTTTTACATTTTGCTGGCACCGAGTTGGTAAAATCAAACCAGCAAAATGACTATGGAATAGACCTACATCGGATCTAATTAATTCCAAAGAAACTTTTGTCTCTGTTGGACATCATAAACGATACCGCAAATCAGGTGTAGAACTTAAGTCTTGATAACTGTAAAACCGTTATCCTTTGTTTCTGAAACCGTTACCATAACTGTATAACAGTTGAAAAAAATAATTAAATCCTAAAAGTATACAGAGAGATAAAAGCATCGAAATTCAGAACTGGTTTGGGATGCAATGTCAGTAACATAACGTGAACCCGGCACTGGTGATGTAACGATCGACCATCAGTACATGCAAATGGTTTAGTCGTGCCTTTTGTTTCCTTACGGCTTTACCAAATAAGGATGAGACAAGAATACTCGTGATAGTTATAAGCATAAAATGAGAGAACTTAATTTCAATTATGGTAATAGAATAGAGAGATTCTCCGTGTGATGTCCGGATTAAGAATATAGCACTACTCCAGCGCCTCCTGTGGATGTCGTGAACGGCGAGTAACGGCTGAATACTGAAACGATACTCAATATTTAAGACCTCGAAATTGTTGAGCGGAATTTCAATACTGAGTGGCGTAAGAGATTTCTAAACCAGAGGGATGGACAACAGCGTCCATCATAGAGAATAGTAGCCATACTGCGCTCACCACCCCGCCTGCCAATCGTGTAACCACGATATAATGGCAAATTCCCCCTAAAATGACGACACACGGTATGTAACTGTTCGTTTAATGGGGAAGGCCTTTGTTTAGCAGTGGACGCCTGAGGCTGATATGATGAATAGAAAATAGACAAGTGCCTCGTGCCTACAGTTATGATTGTACTGTTGTTTTTTTACTATGATATAAACCCGGAGTATTTTCACTTAGGAAAATTAAAAACTACACAGGTGGATTAGCGGGCGCCCCAAACTGAAAACTTGTAGCGTTGTCATAGCTTTAGATATTTGTTTATTATTAGGTCCTACTGAGCTGTAAGATGCCTAACGCCACCAGTGACGATCATAATTTAATTATAGAGTAAATTAGTAAATGGCGACATGCTTCACTGAGAGGTTAGTTGCTTGGCTTTCTGCGCTACGGGTCGCGAGTTCGATTCCCGCAGCTAGTTGTTCCAACTTCTGGTGTTTGGGCATGTGAAATTTAGGTCTGTAAATTTCCATGTTTCATATTTATTTATCTATTTATTTATATATATATTCATCACATAAATATTGGTATATTGTTATTGTATTAAAATTTATTGTGGGAGACTGGTGCCTAAACTATGTTGAACCCTGTATTTGAGGTCACCAGGCCTTCCACCCAGAAGTCCAATTTCATAGTCCTTTCATAAATTGTGCCAAGCGAAAATTTTCCATTTTCTTGTTCTTCGTGTATCTGATTCTATCAAGTTGTTTTATCTTGTTAGGGTTCTCTTGATGAATACTCTCCAATACGTTGCTATAACTTTATCAGGCCCCGATACTGGTTGATTTTGTCCTTTATATCCAATTATCATCTTGCACCCCATGAATGCGCACTTTCACTGGAGACAACATCTTGATATAAAAATAAACTCGCTGTTTTAATAATATGTATATATTATGGCTTTGATACACCCATTATAGAGGATTTCTCAAAATTACTTTTAAATTTTTCATATTTTTGTTGCACATTGTACCACGATACAGTTGGACTCCCGGTGTGCGTCGTCATTTATATCAGCACTGCTCATTTACTGGCTCATCCTCGTATATTGTGAGAGAATACAATTATAATTTTATTATTAAATCGATAGCCATTCGAACGGGTGCCGGCTGTTGGGACATGGTCGTTCTTCATACATTATGCAAAAAAATTCTCATCTGTATACTATAATTAAATCGTAGAGAGACAAAACTGTACAATGAATATTTTTTGAAAAAAATCACTGCCCTATGTTGGATGTTACCGCTAAAACTACAGTATAGAATTCGTTGAAATTTGGCAAAAATGTCCGTTACTGTCCAAGGATGGATCTAGAATACAAATCATCACGCTTTTATACATACATACATATAAATTTTTGTTTTACAGCGAATATTATGAAACAATCACGCAAGTGAACACATTCTTTATCAGTACGTAATAAAATTTATGTAAAAAAACATTACCATCACGCTACATATAGGGCCATAGGGAGATAAGCGACAGATTTTAAAAATGAGAAAGCTTATTTCGTAACCTTTCGTAACTGGTTACGTAGCCTGCTAAACTAACACGCGCGTTGTCATTGCTTTGTTCACGGATCAAACCTTCCTCTAAAATCTTACTTTTTGGATTTTGTTTTGCATTAATTTTATTCTCTTGAAAAGCAATTTCTATACTGAAAATTCTAGATGTCGCTAGGAATTCTTTCCTTTGGACTAAGTCATAAATTTTCATTTGTATTTCGCATAAATTGTCATCATGAAATGGACTTAGTTTAATAAAGTATTTGATTGTCTATTTATTAGTGAAAAACTGCACGCAAAAGTGCATTTTCGTAACAGCTGTGTTCCCTAAGCCAAAAAGCGTGATAAAATATTTGTGTTGTTATCCTTAAATAAAACATAATATATTCAATTTTTACCGACGTCAAAAAGGAGGAGGAAAAAGAAAAAAAAAACATCAAGCATCTTTTCTGTATGTACACCGGTTACTCCGACATTTGTAGACCGATTTGAGCAATTATTTTGTAACAGGTGTACTTTCGAGTTGGTCCCATATAAATTTCATTACATTTGATTGAGTAGTTTTTTAACCAGCTTCAATAAACAGGTTAATTTGAATGCACACTTATCTAGATGATGTCTTAATAGTTTCGATTCCTCTCAGATCAGAGAACCGATTTGAGTCATTCCTATTTTTAGTGTTATATACTGATACCAAATTGGAAAAAGTTCTTACATTTATTTACACTAAAAAGAAACAAATAAACGTTTTTAACAAAAAATATACCGACTTCAAAAACCCTACATGAAAATATTAAAACCACTGAAAAGGAAAAAACCTTTATTTATGACTAGCTGGGACCCGCGGTTTCACCCGCCGTTTAATTTAAAAGAAAGTGGATTATTTAAATATAATTTAGAGTACTTCGGCATAGACACTTGACATAGAGTATGTATATATATGAATGTATGTATATTGGATTTCATGAGGTTTTTTTGCACGGGGATTCATATTTATTTTTCTAAATTAAAAGTAGCCTATGTTATCCTTATAGCATCAGCTATCTTCCAGTGTAATTCCCGTAGAAATCGGCCCAGCAGTTTCGGAGATAAGCGGGAACAAACAGACAAAAAATGTACAAATAGCTTTTTTGTCGTAGGAACCGTACATACTTTCATATGCATTTAGTAAAAAGCTGTTATTTTTTAATTACCAACAGACACTTCAATTTTATTTATATTTATTTGCATAGATGTATAGATGTTTCTGGGTTACATAGTTTTATTATTATTAAATTTATAGTTTTAATACTTATTTCTTTCTTCCAACTAGATGGCGGTACTGTCGAACTGTTGTACTGTTACTGGCGTTACGGTATGGCTGCCTTAGCAAAACATGAAGTTAAGGGTCAGCTCAGATTAAACGTAGTATTTTTCCTAATCTGCATCAAAGAGTACCTATGTCAATTGTCGCGATCTCCACGCAAAGCCGTTACCTACATATGTTCATGTATCAGCCACTGCACCAACCGTGCCGTCAGTGCCCCTGATTTTGTTATTAAACTTTTATAAACAACTTACTAACCTTCATCATTTCGGCCGAATGAAGTCCACTGCTGGACACAGGCCTCCCCCAAAGATCACCACAACGACCGATATGGGTGTGTTGTGGGCTCATTGGGGGGTTTTGCCATAATCGCCACGCTTGGCAGACGGGTTCTCGGGTCCTCCGGCTAATCCCTTAGTCGACTTTTATAACACCCACGGGAAGAGATGGGGTAACCTTACCTACGATATTTTATTTTTATCTGAAATATTTGAACAATTGCCGATTCTTACGAACCAGTGTTGATTAGTTTTGTTTGATTTGGTTGTTATTGATTTCGGATTCAAAGGGGAATTTTACATGCCTCCTAGAAAGACAAATATCTTTCGAAACTCCAGTGCAATGATCTGTGCTTTGTGCATGTTTAGTAGCTAACTGAGCCTCACGATCAACTGCAGTTTTGAGAGATCGAGCTAGCCTTTGCATCTTAAAAGCCTTAGCTTAAGATATTTTTGTCTTTTTTTTAAAAAAACGTTGCCTCACACTAGGATTTCTCCTGTGTCGTGGGTGCGTTTACAGACATGAATTTCACATACAATACACCCAGACCCGGAACAACTACAAAGAGACGAGAAGCAAAGAGGTGTGTTTGATCGACGTCAACGTAGGCATACAGAATATGGTTTCTCGGGAGTTATGAAAGATGCTGCATTGGGTAAGGTCTATACTGTGCATCCAAATAATGGCAATTTTTTGCGCATTTTGCTATACTCGGTGCTTTTGATGCCGTTAAGTTTCCCAAATATCATCCAGACTACAGAGCGCTCCATCTACTTGACGGTGATAATCACTGGGACGATATTCTCCAGGAGGTTAGCGACAGTCATAGTCGTCTGAGACATTTATTCGCCATCATGTTGGTCTTCTAAGTAGTCTGACAGTCAGGGTTCGACTTATTGCTGCACTCAGCGCACATTATAGTGAGTGATGTCAAACGCGTGTCTGTATAATGGGCGGCAGTGGTGGTGTCGGCAAGCAGATCGCTCGCAATCGGCACGCTGTATGCTCGCTTAAAGCGCACGATTTGCTCACTCGGTCTATACGCTGTATGTGGGATGGGAGCATGGCAGCTGCGAGAGCACCCACGAAATGTATCTTGATATTATAAAAGTATTGTACAACACACGACTCAAAGGCCTAATATTAATGACAAAATGGCTATAATGGGTGATTGAACTGTTAATACTGGGCGGAAAAGGGCAAGCTACATTTTATGAAAGTTATGACGATGACACACAGTGCCACGTGGGAAGCGTTTCCAAACAAAAGACAAAAGCGTTGGCAAAAATGGTTTGGCACTCGGCAGGCTGGGCTCGATGCAATATGCGGTAGGCCTATGGGTCGTGTCTTTCGGAAATATATCATGATCCCTCTACACCTATTTACAAGTTCCTAATATAAGCTCCAGTTCATTATTGCATGTTTTCAATAGCATGATATACATTTCTAAATTCCACGCGTACGAAGCCGCGGGCAAAAGCTAGTTTTATAATAAAGTAATATTATTTAAATTAAGACAGGGGATTTTTTATATTTCAATACCCACGTATGTGACGTAGGTATTCGCGGTTACTCGTTAAGCAAACGAGATCATTTAATTTAATCGAACCGCTTTTTTCTGTCGGAAACTTTTGAATGTAAGTGCAACATTCTATTTTTAGGAGTGATTTAAATGTTGGTCATAAAAATGTCGGTCTTCCCTTATGCGCCTCCAAGCATTTTATAACCATCATTTGTTTGATACGATAATGATCGACTAAGTGAAATAGGAACATGGAAGACGATAGAACGAACTAGTAAAGGAAGAGTTGTCATGTTAACAAACAGAACCATTACCACAAAAATCGAACAGTTAGGTTACCAAAATCGACAAGACATCGAAACTACAGGTAGATACAGTATTGCCATAAAAAAATGAGCATCTTAAGATTGATAGAAGATAGAAGACCAGGGGAAAAATAGAGGTTATTCAGCTGGAGACCACACATATTCACCATATTTAGATAAAACCAACATTATAATACAAAAGAGTACAATAGTATCTACTTTAGTATTTATTGTTGTAGCGAAACTGCGTATACGATTTATTAAGTAGGTCTATAGGTGTGTTTGCCGGCCAAAAACGGTAAATTTGCTATAAGCTTGCTAGAATACATAGATTGTATCGGCGCGACAAGAAATATAACAGTATGTGTCCACGTTGTTATTACTAGCGGTTACTGTGGCTTCATCTGTGTTTCTCAAGGGCCTGCTAGTATGTTTTGAGGTTCATATTTGGCTATCAATCATCATCATATCGGCCATTTATACGGACTGCTGAACATAGGCCTCCACATAGATTTCCACAACTGTGTCATCATTTTGCAGTTGCACAGAAGGGACGCTGCGGCCCATCCCTTTGGTTTAGTTTCTCTCTCTTGTACCATATGGTTTCAGAGGAAAAAAAATTCAGGTTATTGAATCTGAGGGCCAATTCTCGTAATTTAAAAACCTTCAAAATATAGTTCCGATCTAATCTCAGTGTCATAAATGTCACAAATGGTATTCTCCTAAACTGACAAACAACGTTAAACGTGAACTTACACTGTGATGAGATCGAAAATGGATCGAAAGTTGATCGAAGTCAAAACGGTATTCTGCTAACATTTTGAACAGTAGAACATGTACTAAATTGTCATTGAATAAATGTCAAAACTGAGATTGAAATGAGACTAGATCGAGATTATACTGAAATTCGACTGAACTTTAAGAATAGCATTTTTTTGGTCAATTCATAATTTAATCTCAGTTCGGTCAAGTTTCAGTCACAGTGTAAATGAATTATGAGAATTGGCCCTCTGTTCCGCACCGAAGTTTTCTAAACACTACAGCATAGGATTCTTCAAAAAGGCAGGTCCGACGCGCATGCGATGCCTCTGGTATGATGGAAGTGGATGCTTGTTTGTTATTTTAGTGGTACAAAACAACCTAATAGCAGCTATATGAGGATTATTAAACTTTCATGATAGTGTCGTGTTAGAATTCCTTAATAAATTTTTTTTTAAGTTGGGTAAGCGTAATCGGCTTGCTCCGCCCTGAGCAAGAAGGAGGATGTAGAGGACTCTTACCGGCTAAAGCCACCATGGTGTTCCTTTAACCTACCCTGTGCCAGAGGTGCAGGGTTTTCTCGCGCATTTGCCGCACCCTGAGCATCTTTTTTTATTGGTCCCCAGTGGAAATTCTTCATGAACTTCCTCCGCCCCGGAGAAGGGCGAACTCCAACTAGCAAAAGCTACTGGAGCGGTCACCTTCGGCACGAGTCGAGTCCCCCTCGAGTCCCCCTCCAGATCCTCGTAAGATCACACTGGAGCATATCACGGAGGGGATGACTGTAAAGCGATCACCCACTCTAGCGGAGGTAAGGCTAATGTAAAAAGGCCGTCCCCCAGTCACTTCGCGAGGAGTATTGTAAAGGATCCCCTCGAGCCTCGCTGTGTGCTGTACTGCGCTCACGACGGCACGTGACCACGTGGGCGCCACCGTCTTCTCGGGGGTCGCTCGGTGTAAGCACGCAGACTCCCCAATCTGCGCGCCTGCAGCCCCCAGCACCCCGAGCACCTAACGAAACACTGACTTGTTTCTTCTATTATTACTGAGAAAACGCAGATGCAGTATATCTAGGACCTGTGAGGGCCTGGTTGAGTTTCATTTTACAATCGAAACATAAACGCGTTTGGCGATGCAATTGGCCGGCTCTAAATCATCAATTGGAGAGCCGACCGCTTTTCCGTTTCGATTGTAAAATTAAACTCGTACCAGACACTACTCCTTCTATTCATAATGTATGAATGAAACGTATTAGTAGCATAAATCGCCAATACTAGGTGTATTGGCGAATTAGGCTATGATGTGGGAATTGAATCCGTGACCTAACCTAACTTAGTTTAGTTTCGTTGTGATTAAGTTTTTTTAATGTTTATACTTACCTAATGTTAAAAAATTACCATTCTGTAATATAACAAAGTAGGTTAAAAACATGCGAGATTTCTAAAAAATACCGTTATTTACTTTTCTACGTTTAAAATAAAACTGATGTGTATCTTATGTATTTATAGTTCAATAAGTATAATATATATATATATATGTTTGCATACCCAGTTAGTTTTCAAAGAGAAGCCACATTTTAAAATTAAGATTTAGAAATCAAACCGGTATGACGACCGCGACGGTGCGTATAAAATATTGTTAACAAATTAAAAATAAATGCAATAAAACCATTAATTTGAAAATGTCCGATATTTTTTTACTTGATGTGCGCTTGACCTTGAGTAGTGCGCGCGTGCGTTGCCAAATGTATGGATCTTTGCCACACGTTCTGTATTTTAGTGGCGGACAAGAATAAAATCTTATTAAGAAAATATTATATTTTATTGCACAGATCGAAAATATTATCGATTTTATTACCGTCTCTGAAAATTTGGCTGATGATTCAAAACTAACGCTGTATAAAGGGTAGGTAGGGACGGTAATAAATACTTACTATTAAAAATTGCGATAGGTATAGACAGCGACATAAGTCGCTAAACATTTTATTTTTTTTAAATTGGAAGTACTCTTTATTTTAGAAACGGTCAAAGACAGATAATAGCAACATATTTAAATATTGTTTTGATCACGAAAAATAATGGATTGGATGCAAAATAAACTGATGAAAATGTTCAGCGAAGTAAGTCGTACCGGCTGTGCGTATGTACTCATAGGACACATTTACCGTAAAGTTTAATATAATGTATACGTCGTAATTTACAATTAACAAAATCGTAATGGGGCGAAAACAGCACCTACATTATTTGATAAGTAATTGCTACGGAAAAGTACAGATGCCTAAAAATTTCGTTATCATAATGTTTTTCTGATTGTCTATCTAAGCTTCAGGTGTGTAGGTGTACTAAACAGATTTTATGTAGTTTTAACAGTATGAACTATTTAATACACATCAATATCAACATCATTTCCGCTGAATGAACACAGGCCTCCCTCAAATATCACCACAACGACCGATATCGGTGTGTTGTGTGCTCATTGAGGGGTTTGAGAAGGATGCTGCTGCCCATCCTCCGGCTAATCCCTTAGTCGCCTTTTACGACACCCACGGGATGAGATGGGTTGAGACGGGTCAACATAATAAGCTATAAATTTTCATGCTATTGCTTTGTAAGCGAGAAGTAAAACAGTATTATGTATTTTTAATAATATTGACGTATCACTCTTAACTTATATTTTTTTGGTTAAGTTGACGTAATTAACGCTTATGTGGGAAAGTCCGTTTGTGGGGTAAGCTATGCCCGCCGTCGACCACTCGGTTTATAAACAGCTTTATTTTTGGGTCGTAAATATATTTCATAGAACGCTCTATGCGATAAACAAAAGGCAAATTAGTCACCAATTGTCTGTATGAATCATAGACACCTCACTCTGCATCCGAGAAGGAAGCAAAGTGAAATTTAGTACCGTTTCAAAAATTGTAGGGATAAAATTTTGTAAGTTACAACTTTGGCATACCCTAAGTTTAAGATTAATAAGTTTTAGTATATCGTGCAATTTTTTTTGAATAAAATCACGTAATATATAATTATATGATGAGAAAAAGGTCGATCTACAGAATGATAAAGTGGGAAATTCAGTTTAATTAGAGGGGCAAAACCATTATAATATATCGATCTTGCCCAGGACACATCACAAACCGTTTGCTATTCTCTTTTTTACATTTAACTACAGATACATATTACATATATAGTGTATTATTTTGATTCAGACTTTAATCCAACAAGCCCTTGCCTGAGAAGGCACCGAAGAAGGCTGATGATGGTAGTTTTGTCATGGTGCAAAGGAAGAAGCGCCGTCATTGACCCAATATTATTATCAATAAGAACAGCTGCGACACGGCTACTGCGGAGTCCAAAATAGCAATACGTGCCACGAAGCCGAACCCTCCGGTGTATATCTCTCGCCTACATCCATTCCACTAAGGCGGATGACATGGAGTACGTGCGTCAAAGGACCAATTACACACCGAGAGTGCAGCTGCTGCAGTCGCATCGTAACGTCAACTTCAAGGCGTTCATGGTCCGAGTATCAACGCGTTATCTGCATCTCGTTATAGAAAAGGACTTTTGGCCGCAAGGCGTGCCGTTCCGAAGCTTCCGCGAACAAGTGCCACTAGAACAGTGACATAGTTCAAAGTGAAGTTTTTACTGACATAGAATTAAGTTTCTTTCATCATCATATCGGCCATTTATAGGTCCATTGCTGAACAAAGGCCTCCTCCATAAATTTTCACAACTGTGTCATAATTTTGGGGGGGATTTGCCAATACTCACCACGCTTGGCAGGTGGGTTGGTGAGCGCAGTATGGCTACCATTTCTCAGAAGGGATGCTGCTGCCCATCCCTATGGTTTAGATTCCCTTAGTCGCCTTTTACGACATCCACGGGAGGAGATGGAGTGATGCTATATTCTTAACTCAACTAATTGGAACCGAGCAATTTAAATTCTGACGTTTCATAAGTGCCAGTAGTTGGTTTATTTGAAATAAAAAATATTTGATTTTGACTTTAATTCGGACACGGAGTGTTGTGAAGTTTTTTAATACTAACACCATCTGTATTTTTAGAATATCTATGTTATTTTGTAAGGTACCTATATCTATGCGCCAACGTAGCTTGATAATAAAGAATTTATTAGTTATTATTATTTCCTTTATTTAAAATAAATACATATAGATTACATTTTTAGATATACATATAAAAATATACATTTAGAAATATAAAAATAGTAGCCCACTGGCATCGGGAGCAAGGTCCAAGTTACCTGTGGTCAGGGCTCAGAGAGAGGATCCTCCTAACGAAACGAACCGGTTTCAAGAGTCTCGGTTTCTGTATCAAGCCCTTGTTCCTGCCGCCTAGCGAGAGCCTCTTTCTTAAGAAGTTTGTCGAGGCTCTCGGTTTTTAGGTCTTTTGTGCCATCCAGTAAGACAGAATTGAATAGCTTCTGAAGGACTTTAAGTACTGGTGTACCACCCGCTTTTACAAGCTCTGTCGTAACTCCGTCCCCATCCCACGCCCTGTTATTTTTAAGCTGTTTCAAGGCCATCCTAATCTCGTATAGGGTGATGTCCGGGATATCCTCGGTATAGTGTCGGGTTAGTTTGGCTCGTGGGTCTTTGTCAGAGCCAATGGTAGTTATAGCTACCGAGGTGTATTGCTGCCAGTAGAAGTTCTCAATCTCTCTCAAAACCTTTGGCTTAGTCGACGCTACACTGCCGTCCTCGGTCTTCAGCTTCAATAGTCTCTTTATCACCGTTGGTGTTAAAGGTGCATATACGTGACGCAAGAACTTTCATATCCGTCTATTGAGCAGTCGGTATGCTTTAGCATCACCGGAGGACTGCAGCGTCATGGTGCGTCTTTCTGCCATGAGGTCGAGAGTGTGATCGGAGAACCTTACCTTGTGTGACCTTCAATGAATACCTCTTGGATATTCTGAACATAAGGTACGCTACCCGGTGTTCGATGGTAACTATGTTATTAATGAGGGACCTGCGGACGAGGAACCCAACACCACCTTGAGACAGATGGTCGCCTTCCCGGTAGTAAAACTAGTGCCGGATTTCAGGGTTATCGTTATCTCGCCCCTTCTTCGGACTTTTGATAAACCCATGACATCCCAGTGCAACTTACCTATTTCTTATTCCAGCTCAACGATCTTTTCGTCTGCCCTCAGTGTGCGTACGTTATATGTTACCAGGGCCAGTTTTCGGTTGGGGTGGTAGCTGGATCCCGTCCGGAGATTCTAAGCACCCCCTGTCCCGCCTTTACCATTGCCGCTACCATGACCAGGAATAGTGGGACTGCTGGGAACTAGGGGGCCGGTGTTTAAATTGTGTCGTCATTTTGGGGGGAATTTACCGATACTCAGCCGAAAAGACGCCACTGCCCATCCTGGTTTAGAATCCCTTAGTCGCCTTTTACGACCTCCACGGGAGAGAGTGGTGTTATATTATTAATGGACACCACACGGTTTATAATATGTTTAATGAAGTACAAGTTCTATGATATCAATGCTCTCCGTTGTTTCAATAAATGTGTCTGTTAGGGCCTAATTACTGAATAAATGATTGAATATAATTGCAAATAATTCAACTTTTCGAAAACTTTTATTATATTGTTTGTCGTATTAAATAAAATAAATGATCTTATGCCGTGTGGTGCCGGCTCAGAATGCCATCACCTCATCTCTTCCCATGGGTGTCGTAAAAGTCGACTAAGGGATTAGCCGGAGGATGGGCAGCAGCGTCCTTCGAGTACATTAACAACTCAACTGCGATCGCCAACCCGCCTGCCAAGCGTGGCAATTATGGCAAAACCCCCCAATGAGCCCACAACACATCCATATCGGTGGTTGTGGTGATCTTTGGGGGAGGCCTGTGTCCAGCAGTGGACTTCATTCGGCCGAAATGATGATGATGAAATGATCTTATTTAGATCGAGATATATTTTAAACCAGTTTGGAAGTTCCGCCATTTACATATTGCTTTTAGGTACGAGTTCCACTCACGGTCCTGTTTAAAAAGAATACAAGCGTGACGTAAATAGCTTTAACACAAAAAACATGCTTATGTTTTCATGTGTTCGTTACCACCGTGTGGTTGTTTTTATTAAAGTTACTAATACTGTCAGCCCATAACACCCCACTGCTGGGCAAAGGCGCCTCACGATTTTCAAATGTTTCAGTCTAGAGCCAGTTTGAACCATTCCCTATTTAATAAAGTCTTAGGTATTCGCGATTATTGCTCATTATTACAAAACACTTTTAAATTATATCGCGTTTATAGATTTGTTTTTTTCCTGACTCCTGATTCCCTATTTAGTTTGTCTTGTTCGTCCCGCTATCGTCTTCGAGATCTGGTGTCACGCTGTGTCGCTATGCCAGGGCTCCACTTTTTTGTAATATTGCTCCTCAGTTCATCAGGCAAACCTGGCCAGCCCAAGTCCACTTTATTTTGCGGGTTTTTTAACTAAATCGCTAATTTATGTTTCGGAGCGCAGCAAAGTGTTTCGAACACGATCTGTAAATTCACAGCAAAAATACTGCGGTCCATCACACGTACGTAAATCTCACGGAGTTTGACAATGAGACGCGTCTGGACTTTTGAATGTTTGTCAAAGGCCACGCTTGAGCACCATAAAATGGGAAGGATACCCAATGGAGCATCATAGACAAAAATAGGAAGGATACACCATGTCCATAGTAGTAATTTAGTAAAAATTAAGTACTTTTTATATAATAAAACATATTCACATCTACGCCTCGCGCCTTCTAAAGACTTGATAGCAAGTCAATCTATCATAAAACATATTGCGTTGGTAAATTTCAAAGGCGCAATCGAAAAAAACAGATGCACAATATTTTATGTAACTTATATTTATTCAAGCCAATTCATTGTGCATTATCTTATTATTACAATTTAATGGTAATTATTTTATCATCCAATGTTATAGGTACTTAGCATAAAATTAATTTTACTTCTCTGCCTCTATTTTCTTCATAATCTCGTTGTAAACAGTTTTATATTTATCTCGCATCACCCTAATTATATGTTCGTACTTGGCTTTCTGCTCCGGATTACATTCTGCACATTTGTTCTTTGAAATTATATACCCAATATCTGTAACAATAAGTTAAAAGAGATCGATTTCTTATCGGTAGCAACGGTACAACGGTAAGAGCAGAGAAGGTAATTCCCAAGAGAGAACAGTCTATTCTAGGGGGTGGTAAAAAATTACAAACCTTCGTCCTGTGGGTGCGCCTTATGCCAGACGTGTAGATTACCTAATTGTTACAATAGAATACTGTCGCTGCATTCAATTATTGGGCATAACGTCCTTCGTTAAGGTGTAAAGCACCTTACCCAGTACCAACGATCGACTTCCAGCAAAGAATACACTACCTCTCTCTATGGGTGTCCTAAAAGGTGACTAAGGATTGGTATCAAAAGAATGGGCAACAGCATCCTCCCGTGTGCTAATAGCAACATACTGTGACCACCAATTAGCTTCACAAGAGTGGTGATTATGGGAACATCCTCTGTGACCGCCCATTATAGTGATCATTCGGAGCGATTCACCACCACCACCACTGAGAAAAATTTAGGAGGTGCCAATCACCGAATATGTGTGAAGCAATTAGTTAAGCAAAGTGGATCAATTAGCTCGATACGATTTCAGCAACTCTCAAGGAACATTGGTCCATATTGACAGTTGCCGTATTATGTGTAATGTAGCAGTGACGTGCCGTCAACTTTGCCGATGTTGCCGCAATTTGTAAATTTTAATTGCCCGTGTAGATAAACGTCATATTTGTTGTGGATACTTTGTATCATTTACCTGTTCTATAAAACTCGATTGTGTACGTAATTATACAAATATACACAGTGTGTGAATAACCTATATAGGTAGCGGGTTCGAACATATATCAAAATATGAAAGTATTCTTAGTAAACAAAGCTCGTTCTTTCTCTCTACGAGAAGAGTCCTTTGGTCTGCACTGGGATAGTTACAGGTTCTGTATCTAGCTGAATTTAGAAACATAAGATCTCGACTTTCATCAAACAATGGGGAATGTCGATTTTTCATAAACCGTTCCAACTGTAAAACCGTTTCGAGGAATAGAGTTGCTATTGCCCCAGGTATTAGAATACTCTAGTAATTGTTATCTATTACATGTATTGATAATATTTTTACAAATTGTAGGGTGCACCACATATCTTTAATAAGCGGCGTTAAATCTGACCGTACGTGGCAACTTGTACAGTTAAAAAACATAGATTTGATATTATGTGTGACGAGTTCAATATAACTTTTACTTTAAAGAAGGTTAAACTGAATAATAAAAGGAAGTTTAATAAATGGGCTACTTAAAAGGCATCGGGAATAGTAGAAATGTTCTATACAACTTATGTTATGAACAATCTCTTACTTCTGACAACTCATTTCAACTCATTTCGATTTGTTTAAAAGTGTACGTTCACTTGCTAAAGTGAAATTAATTAGTAACAAAATAAGTAATTTAAATAATAAAGTCATATGAAAAATGTATTAATACAGAAACTAGAAAAACAAAACAAAGGTATAAGGAATTGTCTAAAACGATTAATAACAAGACCGTGTCAAGTCTTTTAAAAGTTAGAATATAAAAAAATACCGAATATCTATGGGCTGTTTCTGTTAAGGCATTAAACATTGCCCCAAAACTAACAAGATTTTTTAATCTTAGTACTAATGAAAGTACCGTTTCATGGTACGATGAAACACAGTTAAGCGTTCCTAATTCTCAAATCAGGCTGCAAGCATAATCCCTCAAATTATGGAACGGTTTCTGTTCTTCCTGCTCTAAGTAAAGTCTTTGAAAGAATGGTGCTTAGTTAGATATCTTCCCATTTTACAAACAGTAGCATATTACATTCCTTGCAGTTTGTCTGAAACGGTAGTTTGATGGCAGACGCCGCACCGGTGCGTAATTAGTCACTCACATTTTAGAAGCCTGGAAGGTCTCACGAGATGATGTTGGTAACTACTGTGATCTTTCCAAGATTTAGATTACGTAAATATGCTCATATTTAAGTAAGGCACTACGAAATTCGCGAAAAAGCTCACGAGCTGCTATCATCCTATCTTTCAGAAAGACAGCATAAAGTATGTTTAAACGGATCACTGCTCGTAAATCACGAGGATCTCTAGTGAAAATGGACGGGCTCAATTCTGGGCCCTTTGTTGTTACTTGCTTACATAAATGATCTGTCAAATATGGGAACTGAATTATCTTAAATCATTCTATTTGCGGATGCCACATCATCATATCAGCCACAGGATGTCCACTGCTAAACAAAGGCTCCCCATTGATGCTACATCACTTGATTTTTAAATCAAAAGGAAAGATACAGAACTATTACATGTAAATAATAGCAAATTTTCTCTATCTGAATGGGTTGCTGCCAACAATCTTATGCTAAATAGTAATAAATGAAATGTTTAAGAAAATCGTTACCCAACGTACCTCAAGTCAAATTACGCTTCGAGCTCGAATGTAACATGTTAACTTGTTATCAGGTCTTTACCTATGAAATTGCCGTCTGTACGAAATAAAGTATAGTGTTTCTTGTTTATTTATTTTAATCAAAGTAATCACCCTTGCAATCGACGCATCATTGCCAACGTAGTGGCAGTTTATCGATGCCGTTCTTGATGAAACCAGATGGACGGGAGGCGACAAACTCTTCAAAGGCATTCAGTACTGCCTATCGTATATTGATTTTTTTTCCACCATAAACTTATTCAAATTCTGGAAAAAGTAGAAGTCTGAAGGTGCAAGGTCTGGTGAGCACGGCGGACGATGGAGAGCTTGCAACCCCAGCTCTTGTAGTTTGGAGACCATCTGTTGTGCAGTATGGGGTCACGCATTGTCGTGCAGAAGCATCGAGGGCGAGCGATTGATCAAAGTTAGTTGCAGATGTGCGAGCGATAATTGGTGCACTTAGGTGAACTACTAAAGTCAGTAACAATTTTATTGCACTGCAAATGATATGAACTGTGTGAATTTTCTCAATGTTGTTGTAGTTGCCTACTTCACTTCTTACTATTATCTAGTGCATGCGCCCCACGTTTTGCATTTCTAGTCTTTTGGGGCTATAAAAAATTATTAAATACTTTGAGCCCGGTTAGATACGTGGTATATGTATAAATTATATACCTAATTATTAGATATACTGCCAATTATAAACATCATTTCATAGTAGAAGGCTCAGGCGCATGCTTACCTCTTAACTTTTGGAAGTCACCACATGGCTTTGTCTGCCGCATACAATCGAATAACATCTCTCTCTGCTCATCATTGTTTATCACCGCGTCGAAGTCAAATGCTGTGAACAGCTCCATTTCTCCTGACGGGGCAGCGGCTGCGAGGGCTACCAGCACTGATAACGCTATTAATACTTTCATTCTTAGGTTTTGAAAGGCCTGTGAAAAAACAGTAACATTATATATTCTGGTATTCCGCAAGCGGTTTTCAGTTTAGTATTGAGATCCATGCGTCTCTCAGTCTATACAATCACATACATTTTTTTATACAAATTACTGGCGAATCTAGCATGTTTTGGTAGTAAGCGACAAGTCTGCCCATAACAATTGTAATGCTATTCTGGACTAGTTCTGCTTGATTGACATCATATTGCGCGGGTCACCTCGAGACATTACTTATTTTATATCTTATATCCAGTAATTTGTGTGGTGCCGGCTTAGAATACCACCACCCTATCTCCTCCCATGGGTGTCGTAAAAGTGGACTGAAGGATTAGCCGAAGGATGGGCAGCAGCGTTCTTCGAGTACATTAACAACTCAACTGCGATCGCTAACCCGTCTGCCAAGCGTGGCGATTATGGCAAAACCCCCCAATGAGCACACAACACACCCATATTGGTCGTTGTAGTGATCTTTGAGGGAGGCCTGTGTCCAGCAGTGGACTTCATTCGGCCAAAATGATTATAATTTCACTAGCTACCTACAGTACCCTTCAAACCGGTATACAGAATGTTTAAAGTTTAAGTACTACTGCTGAAAGGCAAAAACTCTGACACTGCGGTGGTACCTTTTCTTCATTTTTTATTACTTCCTTCACCCCGGGTAAGGTCGAAGGGGTATGCCGGACTCCTACCGGCTAAAACCACTGGAACGTTCATCTTCGGCACCGAAGGGGGGCTCCAGGTCCTCGTAAGATCACACTAGAGCCGCCCATTGGATCCACGCCTTTAGGCACATCATGGAGGGGATGACTGTAAAGCGGTCAACCCCTTTAGTGGAGGGAAGGCGACTGTAAAAAGGTCGCCCCCAGGCACTTCTCGGGGAGGATTGTAAAGGATCCCGCCAAGCCTCGCTGTGCACTGTGCTACGCACACGGCGGCACGTGACCACGTGCGCGCCACGGTTTTCACTGCGGTGGTACATACCTAGCCAGACTTGCAATAATAGACCTACCACCATGCTATAGCTAATATATAGGATATTGCGCGTTCTACATCATATATTATATCTAATTAATCACCGTTAGTAAAGACAATAATTAAAAGGAACTACAACATAATAATTGCTATAACCACAGAAATAGGAAATAAGGAGAAGTGGTACGGGGGCGTTACCGCACCACCGCGTCATGCCCAATTTGATCCATCCGGAAAAATGGCCGTTATATAACATGCAAAAACCGAAGCGAAAATAATAACTTCATCAAGGAAGGATATGAACAATATGCAAGTGAGGGAATTTTCTTGTATTTGTCTATAAAAAGAATATATTAAAAATTATTGTTTTCTTTAATATGTTACATTTGGATTGATGGAGCAGAACTACATTATTATTTCTGTACAAAATACAATGCTTCTTATCTACCACTTAACTAGCAATCGGTGAATAACAAACGCAGTGAATAGAACAGAGAATGGTACTCCCAGTAAACTTACGCGTTGCGTGGTACGGCTGTCATTTCGGTCTGCACGCTCTGTATGATTGGCTACCTACAAAGTCGTGGGTGTGTTTTAGTATGAGAAGCCAATTATAATGTTGTGTTTATTCAGTTCATTGGATGAGAACTTGTAACTGTGTGCATTAGTGTGCTTTTATGAAGAATGGTAGTGGGAAAATGGATTTCTAGGCTCGCATACATTTTGATCTACATGGCATATCTCCTTTCTTCCAATATATTTGGCTATAACATTATATCTTATTTTGTATTACAACTTTGCGTTGATGACATTGTAGATTTATAATTTAAAAAAATTACTTACCACTGGACAATAGTTACGGGTCTTGCCTTTGACAGATTGACGTATACTGATGATAAAACAATAGATTACTTAATTATATCTGTCATTTATAGGTGCGCGTGAGACTAGAATAGAACAGAATTTCATAAGAGTAGGAAAATTACAAGAACTATAAAGTAATTAACACGAAGTAACTATTACCATTATAACCAAGAACTCTGATAACCTTAATGATACAATTCCTAGTTGCAAATTATCAATTAATCATTATCATACTCGCATGTAAGCAAGTACCTATGCGGGTGGATTGCAAGCCTTGCAGTTTGGATACAATGGTTTTAATCACGTGTCGGTTCATTTATTCGTTTGGCTTGCGGTTGAGATGCCGTTTTTAATATATTAGCGATTTTAAATATAACATATATTATGTTTTAAGATACTCATTATAAATTAACATAATTCCGTTGAGTCTACCTGTACAATGTCAGTTAGGCTTAATTTAGCACCGACCTTCTTCGAGGTATACCGAAAAGTAGTAGATATTAAGTAGTTTGTTTTCTGAGTAAATTGTTTTAAGAAGACCGGGATTTTGGGATGCAAAATTATATGCCACAGCAATAAGCGTAAGCGTACCTACTCATAAATGGTCATCATGCATCATTTTAGCCGAAATATGTCCAGTACAGGAGACTCGCCGCCCCCAAAGATCGCCACAACGACTGGGTTTGTGTTGTGTGCTTATTGCAATGATATTTTACAAATAGATACATACACGAACATTATGACACTACAGAACGGCGTAAATTGTACTATACCTACTACCAGTACAGCTCTCAAACATGCGCGAAGGAACGGAGAGAAAACGAAAGCCTCCATGCGATATACCGGTTGTTAGAAAGAGATGAATATACACCATTAGTTACGACAGGTAGCAGCTATGCGCATGCTAGTTCGATGTCGTCCTGGCGCCGACCGCCATTAGACCGCGTAATAAATTCTATACAGGCGTCGTTTTGCGCGTTTGGACGTTGATCAGCTAAACAGCGATGCTATTATTATCGATTGGAAACCATTGATGGAGGCCACTACGGTGGATGACAAAGTGCGCATTTTTAATCAGGTGGTGATCGGCCTCTATGACACCCATGCTCCGGTGAGAAAGGTAAAATTAAAAGACCTCCAGCGCCATGGTTGACGAGGGGAATTTCAATGGCGATGAGGTGGAGAAACCGCGCTTTCCATAAATATAAGAGAGACCGTGTTGAGGATAACTGGAAGCTCTTCAAGGCTGCTAGGAATTGGTGTAATTAGATGATACGCAATGCCAAACGCCGCCACATTCTGGATAATGTCTCTACTTCTTCTTCTGCCGATATTTGGAAGTTCCTAAGAACTCTAGGTATTGGTAAATCGCGATATTTAGACCTACCAAATTCCATTGGCTTAGACGACCTCAACAACCACTCTCCACTTCTTCCTCACTGGATCGTCTAACCAAAGATCAAACTATCAATTTCATAGATTGTCTAACGCGTCCCAACAACTATCCCTTTCATATTTCTCCAGTTGACTCAAGAGAGATTAAGACGATCATCCTATCCATAAAATCAAAAGCTGTTGGATGTGACAACATCAGTCGTAATATGATCATCTTAATATTAGACCACCTCCTTTCGGCAATCTCCCACACCCTAAATTTTTTACTTATTTCCGGTATTTTTCCATCTTTGTGGCGAAATGCCTATGTTTTACCCTTGCCTAAGATTGCTAACTCCTGTCTTCCCAGTCATTTCCGTCCAATTTCTATTCTTCCTTTTCTGTCTAAAGTGCTAGAGGCCTGTGTCCACAAACAATTCTCCCGCTTCATATCGCCAATAATCTTTTGAGTCCTCTGCAGTCTGGTTTTCGGCCAGGCCATAGCACTGTCTCCGCCCTCCTTAAAGTAACTGGCGATATTAAGTCTGGCATGGAGGACACCAAGATCACTGTACTAGTATTGGTTGACTTCTCCAATTCTTTGATCTCTCCTGAAGCGCTTATTACCCAAAAGCTTCAGTGTTTGTATCATCTTTATGCCGATGATCTACAGCTGTACTCTCAAGTTAGAGTGGAAGATTTAACCGATGAAGTCAAAGCCGTTAACCAAGATCTGGAAGCTATAAAGAACTGGGCTGAGATGTTTGGTGTGGCAGCTACTAAGTGCCAAGCTATTATTTTAGGAAGCCATAGCAACATCTGCAAAGTGGGCAGTGCTACTGTCCCACCTCTTACATACAAAAGCACAGTAATTCCTTTCAGCTCTAGCGTTAAAGATCTTGGGCAAAATCTTCATGCTAATCTCAATTGGCGGTCCCAGGTTTCAAATGTGAGCCAAAAGGTGACGGGAATCCTGCGGTCTCTCTATCGCTTCAAAAACTTTCTCCCGTCTCGTACGAAGAAAATGCTTGTGCAGGCCTTAGTTTTACCCATAATCGATTATGTTGATGTGTGCTACATTGACCTGAATGCAGATCTACTCGACAAACTTGACCGTCTTCTCAGTAATTGCATGCGATTCTTCTTTAATCTCCGAAAATATGATCATGTTTCTCCGCATCGATCTCTATTAAATTGATTGCCCATTCGCCAGCGCAGAAACATGAGGGCACTGACCACCCTGTTTTCAATACTCTACTCTCCCAATTCTCCTTCTTATTTGTCTTCGCACTTCTAATATCTGTGTTCCAATCACGATAAAAATCTTCGTTCTACCAATAATCGTCTTCTTCAATGCCCCACTCATCACTCTGACTTTATTCATTCTACCTTCTTCATCCAATCTGTTTTATTGTGGAATGCACTCCCCTTTGAAATCAGGATGGCTGAAAATCGGCTTTGCTTTAAAATCAAAGTGCGAAAATTACTTCTTGACAAGACTTCGGCAGATTTAGCTTGGCTCTGATTGTCGTATATATACATATTTTTCTCATCTCATTGGTATATATTTATTATATACTAGCTGGGACCCTAGGTTTCACCCGCGCTTAATTTAAAAGAAATTTAAAGTACTTCGACCTATACTCTTGACATAGAATATATATATTGGATTTCAAGGGTTTTTTTTGTGCGGAACCCTAATTATTTTTCTTGAATAATAGTAGCCTAAGTTATTCCTTATAACATCAGCTATCTGCCAGTGAAAGTCCCGTCAAAATCGGTCCAGCCGTTTCGGAGATTACCCGGAACAAACAGACAGACAGACAGACAAACAAAAAATTTAAAAATTGTTTTTTTTGTTATATGTACCGTATATACTTTCATATGCATTTAGTAAAAAGCTGTTATTTTGACATTACAAACAGACACTTCAATTTTATTTATTTGTATAGATATGTATGTACGTGTTTATTTAGTATATATATATCTAATATATAAAATTCTCGTGTCACGGGGTTCGAACTTGAACTCCTCCGAAACGGCTCGACCGATTTTTGTGATCCTTAGCGTGATTGTCGGCCAGGGTGGAGAATCGGCCAACATCTATTTTTCATCCCCCTAAATGTTAAGGGTAGTCCACCCCTAAATTTTTATTTTTATTTTTTAGGCAAAATTTTTTGTTTTTATTTTTTTATGACACAGCATACAAAAATACATACAACCCTAAATTTTCACCCTTCTATCACCAACCCCTATTTTTTAATAGTTGTTTTAGTAATTTTTCATCCCGCTCGATAACTGATCAATTATCACTTGGTAAGTTATCCCCCCCAGGCGTCTACCGGTGTCACTTCTCGCCCAGTAAACAGCACGGAGTAGGGATGAGACCGAAGCCGGTCTCCTATTTCTCTCACACAATAAGCTTTCTCTCACACCCTCCACAGTTTTCGGCCATTATATTATTATTTATGCATCCAGCGTAATAGTAACGTTTACAATTATCATTTTGCTACACTGAATGTTATTTCGAATAGGCGCCGAAATGGCTCAACGGTTCTCAATGAAAATTCTCGGGATCAATACATGAATTGTAACTTAAATTTTCATGTGTGTTCCAATTTCATATCTTGCAGCAGGGTCCAGAATACATGAATAGTTGTAAATATAATTTGCGCCTAGCGTAGCGGGCGGGTACGGCTAGTATTATATATATGTGTGTGTAATGGTTATGTAAGTTTATATATTATTATTACACTTTTGTTTTCATATCTTCATATCTTACCTGTCATATTTTATTGGTGCTTTTACCTTGTTGTTCTGTGCAACCTAAAGGTTGTCTGGTAGAAAATTCCTAGGGCATTAAGACCGCCTTTGTACACTTGTATATTAAGCATAAATGAATAAATAAAACAAAATACTGTAAACCTTATGTAAACATAGGAATGCATTTTTTCCGCAAAATGTTGCAAGAATTACGTATAAGAGTGACGTCTAGTTGCGACCAGCCGCGGCACTGGTGTATTCGCGACTAAGTGAACTCCGGGCCCTGGGACCCTAGGTTTCACCCGCGCTTAATTTAAAAGAAATTTAAAGTACTTCGACCTATACTCTTGACATAGAATATATATATTGGATTTCAAGGGTTTTTTTTTGTGCGGAACCCTAATTATTTTTCTTGAATAATAGTAGCCTAAGTTATTCCTTATAACATCAGCTATCTGCCAGTGAAAGTCCCGTCAAAATCGGTCCAGCCGTTTCGGAGATTACCCGGAACAAACAGACAGACAGACAGTCAAACAAAAAATTTAAAAATTGTTTTTTTGTTATATGTACCGTATATACTTTCATATGCATTTAGCAAAAAGCTGTTATTTTGACATTACAAACAGACACTTCAATTTTATTTATTTGTATAGATATGTATGTACGTGTTTATTTAGTATATATATATATTATATATATGTGTGTGTGTAATGGTTATGTAAGTTTATATATTATTATTACACTTTTGTTTTCATATCTTCATATCTTACCTGTCATATTTTATTGGTGCTTTTACCTTGTTGTTCTGTGCAACCTAAAGGTTGTCTGGTAGAAAATTCCTAGGGCATTAAGACCGCCTTTGTACACTTGTATATTAAGCATAAATAAATAAATAAAACAAAATACTGTAAACCTTATGTAAACATAGGAATGCATTTTTTCCGCAAAATGTTGCAAGAATTACGTATAAGAGTGACGTCTAGTTGCGACCAGCCGCGGCACTGGTGTATTCGCGACTAAGTGAACTCCGGGCCATTACCTTGATTTCATGTGACCATCATAGAGCGTGGGCAACGCATCTAAACTTATAAAAACATCGGCTTATTGGGGTTTTTTGCCATAGTCGCCACGCTTGGCAAGCGGTTTGGCGAACGCAGTTGAGTTATAAATGTACTCGAAGGACGCTGCTCTCGATCCTCCGACTAATCCTATAGTCACCTCTTACGAAGATGGTGCTATTCTTAGCCGGCACCACACGGAAATACGGATAAGTGGTCATTAAATTACAATAAAACAATTTTAAACGGATTATATCGCGTACATTATAGATTTTTTTTTCCTGACATTAGGAATAACAAAAATTGTTTTATTGTAATGTGTAATAATCGTGAAAACCTAAGACAATTATTATGGTCATTAAATGATATTTATTTAGCCCGTAGGTTTAAAAAAACCACTTTTATTTCACTCATTAATACGTCCACATGAAGCTGGAATTTCCTACTGGCTATCACTAAGAATAAATGCTGAAAGAAACTTAGAGGGTGTTTTTAAAGTCCAGACATATTTTGCAATGATATATCTATAGTGTATATCCTATGCCGTGGGTGCGTTTACAGACACAAATTTCACACACAATACACCCAGACCCGGAACAACTACCTGCAGTTCATACATATATTTGTTCCGTGCGGGAACCTAACACATGACCCGAAGGGCAGCAGTCGACTGTATCAGTCACTGCACTAACCGTGCCGTCAATATTATATGAAAGGAATGTAGCGTCAAAAATGGCCTTTGCAGAAAGTTCCATAGCTGCTTTGAGTAGGCCTGTCCCGACAACCGGTATTGCATGAATCAGTCATTACCTCTACTCTATTTTAAGGAGCTTAAAGATCCATCTCACAACAATAACATCAGACTGATCGACTGGGTGATAAACTGGGTAATCAACTGGGTGATCAACTGGGTAATCAACTGGGTGATCAACTGGGGAAATTTGTATACTTAGGCCATCATCATCATCATATCAGCCACAGGACGTCCACTGCTGAACAAAGGCCTCCCCCTTAGATTTCCACAACGAGCGGTCACATGCCGCTCTCATCCAACGACTCCCAGCGACCTTCACCAGGTCGTCTGTCCACCTCGTTAAAGGTCGTCTCACGCTGCGTTTTCCGGTGCGCGGTCTCCATTCGAGAACCTTTGTGCCCCAACGGCCATCAGTTCTACGAGCAATGTGCCTTGCCCATTGCCACTTCAGTTTACTAATCCTTTCAGCTATGTCGACAACTTTAGTTCTTCTACAGATCTCCTCATTTCTGATTCAATCTCGTAGAGAAATACCAAGCATAGCTCTCTCCATAGCTCGCTGAGTGACCTTGAGCTTTCTTATGAGGCCCATTGCGAGTGACCACGTCTCTGTTCCATATGTCATCACTGGTAACACACACTGGTCAAAGACTTGCGTCTTGAGGCATTGTGGTATTGTTGACGAAAAGATGTTGCAAAATTTCCCAAATGCTGCCCAGCCGAGTCGGATTCGACGATTGACCTCTTTCTCGAAGTTGGACCTACCTAACTGGACAGTTTGTCCCAGGTAGACATACTGGTCAACAACTTCGAGAACAGAGACGGATATTGGGATGGGCACGACATGGGCATTTGACATGACTTTTGTCTTGCCCATGTTCGTTTTAAGGCCTACCTGTTGGGAAACTCTGTTGAGATCATCGAGCATAAGGCCATAGGAATACCCAAAGTGACCAGAGAGATATAAAGTCTGCTCTAGTCTAGTATAACTGGTCTACATTCTACTTGCACAAGTTCCATTCCCATATTAAAAATCTCCGGGTCCTCGAAAACCGATTCAGGCGCAAAGCCACAGGTAGTCCCTGGTATATGCGCAAATTCCAACATACCGGCTTGAACTTGCCCACTATAAAGTAATTCATGAAACTAGCGAGTAACCGCTTTTTCGACTCTACCCTTCTTCACCCGAATCCCCTAGTAATAGCGGCCGCTAACTATAGGCCCTCTAAAATAAACAAATGCCGTCGACCAAGGCATGCACTAGCAGATCCCGACGATCTAATCACCATCCATCACGTAGCTCACATGAAGAGACTCGCGCCAATACTCACCAAGCTTGGTAGGCGGATTGGTGAGCGCAGTATGGCTACTGTTCTACAGAAGGGACGCTGCTGCCCATCCCTCTGGCTGAGAGTCCCTTAGTCGCCTTTTACGACATCCACGGGAGGAGACGGAGTAGTGCTTTATTCTTAATCCGGACACCACACGGATGAGAGAGAGTGCTTAAAGACCTCCAAATAATTAGAGGAACATACATGTCCTTATCATAATTCAGTATAGTTATCGTTTGTTTTAAAAATCACGCCGTTATCCATACATTTGAACAAGGGTATGCGAACTTTGATTGAATTGAAATCTTGGTATTCCCAATATATTCCAGTAATAGCATACATTAGGCTACCAATAGTGGTAGTTGGTAAGCGTAGAATGGCTGCCGTTCTACAGATGGGACGCTGCTGCCCATCGCTCCGGTTTAGATTCGCATATTCGCCTATAACAACATTCACAGAGGGATATTAAGCGGTACCATATTCCTAACCCGGACATCACACAGACTACAACTGTATAGAAAATGATGTTATAACTTAAGTACCTTGAGCACAACGTCTATGTTTTATATTTCTTACTGATATTAATCACGCCTTGGTTTAAAACTGTGTTGATATTATAATTTGGATTATTAGATAAATAAAATCGGTACTGATATAACGCGAATTTTTATTTTCATTCCCGGTACCGAACGAATGGTAAAATAACTGGAAATCTCATCGCATTGTCCAATTATTATTGGAAAAGAATTATTATTATCTTATAACTAACACGTTTCTATGTCCCTAATTTTTTTAAGTTGGAGCATGACTCTCAGGTACTGATGAACCGATAGTAATACTTAATAACTAATCATTTTGTGATTACGTTGCTTAATGATACACAAGTAACAATGATTTCAGGTACTGTCAATTGATAATATCTCTTTGTATGTAAAATGATATAATTTCCTCTTCAGAACTGGTACATGATGGCCACAATACTGTCACAGAAGGTCAATGTTAATATCGTGTTATCAGGTAATTTTATCTCGCATAATTATATTGTAATAATGTCAGACAAAACAAATTCATTTGTGCATTTTTGGGAGTTATGATAATTGCAGATATCCGCAGCTGTACAGTATAAAACACTACCGAAGATCCTCCTGGTAAGGAGTATGCTTGAAAACATCAATACAAACATCCTGGTAAGTAAAGTATTAATCTTATAAAAAAATATGCGATTGATTATTACAAACACACAATTTTAAATACTTTTCGGTTACTACAGGTTTTTTTTAAACGCATTGTTAATTTTAATTCTCATTATTTGACATTGCATTTAAATAGAAATATAAATAAATAGTATATTCATAACTTTTTCTAGTTCGAAAAGTTTAAGTGCAGTAGTCAAGTTCAGTTTTTACAAAAATATATTAATATCATATGAAGAGAGTTTTTTATTTGTATGTTTCACAAAGTAATGTAACGGTTAATCGGAATGAAGTAAACACTACTCTGATAATGGCCAACAGGTGGGATTGTATAAGTGGTTCAAAAATTCACGGAACAAAGTCTCAAGAAACCTTAGCAGATTGTAAAAATTACAGCAAACCAGCGTACAACTTGAAAAAAAAACATCCGATCAGAGTACCGAGAAACAATAACTTGTTCTTTTTTTCAGGACTGATTAGTTTTCCTTGCCTGTCGTACTTGAACGGTTATACTCTTTGGTACGAACTGTGTTTATTGTTTCAGATTGTATACAATGAAGGTCCTGCTTATCGCTGTGCTTGCCCTAACCGCTCCTTTTGCACTAGGCTATGATGAAATTTACGATACAATCGACGTGGACAAGATCATAAATGATGAATCGCTCTTCACCTCTTATATAAACTGCATGCTGGATAAGGGCCCTTGTACTGTGGAGCACTCTGCAGAGTTAAGAAGTAAGTTCATGTTATTAAACTTAACTTATAGTGGTATATAGATGACTTCTTCGCCATCATGCGGAAGCGTGTTGCCTCACTGATGCGGCGGGTGCGTGGCAGCGCCAGCAGCCTCTTAGTTACTGTGGCAGATAGGGTGGATGGCCCGATACTGCGACACTGGACCAAAATGCATGTAACGCCATCTAACCGTTTCGCCAAATAAAGTAATAATAATTTATAATTTAACTATTGTGAAATGGTTAATGTAATATTAATTACTGAATATTTTGAAATAGATATAAGGTGAGTGATACTAACAAAAATGGATTGTATTATCTGGAAGAAAACGTTATTATTATTATTTATAACAGGTGATAGGGATTATGTTTATTAAAAACCAAATTATATGTGGTGTGCAATAATTTGTAAGTAGATAAAAATCAAGGACCACGTGCGCGTTTTTTATTTGTGAGAATTATCGTAATAAACTGGTGAAAAAATAATTAATTTTATTGCTCTAATAGATAGCAATGTTATGTATGTATTATTGCTAAAAGAAACGGGAAAGTACAATTTGGTTTTTAATACACGTGATCTCTATAACCTATTGATTCTCCCTTTAAAAGAGAGACTAATTTTACAGAACCCCATAGGACTGTATTTTTCCAGATTAAGGAAGTGTGTTGTATACCCATATATTTCCGAAGACGGTATTAATGCTCGTTTGCACTATACTCAGGCAGCTTCTGTGTCATTCTTAAGTCTCTTTTGACCGACGATTTTGAATAGGTAAGAGTTTCGTAGATAGTTATGGCCAAGGCTTCCCCACAGATTTCCACAACGATTGGTTACATGCCGTGTGTCGCCAGCTTTGCCACTTTTGGGAATATGCCACACCTTCCACACTTGGCAGGCTTATTAGTGAGCGTACAATGACTGCTGTTCCACAGAATGGACGTTGCATCTCTCTGATTTAGAGTCCCTTAGTCACGTTTTACGACAACCATGTGAGGAGATGGATTGGTGCTATATTCTTAATTCAAATACCTCTCGGAATAGACAGGCATCAACTTATCATTTAACAAACGGGGATATGTCCCATATAAGCACAATTCCGAACTCCTGGCTATTTTTAGATTTCGTAGCAATCAAAACTCATGATCCTACCACATTTAGGAACGGCGGTTGCATTCTCTTGACCAACTGTGGGTTTGATCCGATTGTCGCCACTTATTATTTTCCTGGGTCACTATATCTTACCGACTGTTAGGGGTTATTACTACATCTTGTGCATCTATAACAATATAAAGAAGGTTAGTCTCCATATTGTTTCCGTTGTACACCTGTTTACCTATTAATGGTACCAGCAGCCAACATCGGCTTTTTTCAACATGGGCTTTACGGCAATTTCACAAACATGTATTGGTAAGAGATAACGATTCATTTTTTGGATTTCGTTTCAATAAGATAAAACCGACACCTTTAAGGTGAGACTTCTGGTGTGTCTGTCCGTCACCGTGAGATTTATCGGAAAGCATTAAAACTATACATGTAAGTTAAATTTAAATGTTTATGTTGGGTTTGCTTTACGACGCTAGTTTTGATTTATGACGGAAATTGTCTGGAAACAGAAAATTTAAACGCGCACGTCACTCTCACAGTTGACCAGTTTTTATTAAAGGAACCGAACGTAGGAACAGTATAAATATGACGCCATTATGGTGTAACCATATTTATGCATAGGGCTACTTTAGTGCGTATCTTGGGCCAACAAAATGTGTAACATTGTCACACACGCACACACATCAGCCCGTAAATGTTCACTCATGAACATGGGCATCGCGAATGATCACTACAGTGAGCGGTCATGTTGTCATAATCACCAGACTTGGCAGGCTGATTAGAGATCGCAGTATATTGTAATAATATTATTGTAAACTAAGCAACTGTTGCTAAGGGCGCCCCCTGCGGGACACGGATCTTGGATTAGGGCGTTGCTGTTACCTACAAGCTATTTAGGTGACAGCTGGATCGGTCATTTAAATATTAATTTTTGGGGACATTTAAAACTACAGGCTCGGCAGGGGCGAGCAAGGAACGGGGGGGCCTCCGCGACGTCGGTGGTGGTGGTGGTAAACCGGTCTGTTTAGTGATTCAGACTCGCAATTGACCGGTTTTCAATAAATTTCGAGCGTAGAAACATTATTTGAGTCCACTATGGTGTAACCATTTCATTTTAGCATATGACTTATTATTACTTTAGTACGTATCTTGGACCGACGAAGACGTGTAAAATTGTCACACACGCACACACACAACAGCCCTAAACCTTCACTGATGAACATGGGCCTCCGTGATCACTACAATGAGCAGTCATATTGCCATAATCAACATGTCATGCAGACGGATTGATGATCGCAGTATGTTATAGCACACGGAAGAATGCTGCTGCCCATTCTTTTGATATTTATAACAAGAGGATGGGCAGCAGCTTTAATTTTGGGTCATTCTGGTTAGGTATATAATGATCTCCATTATCTGATACCCTTCTTGCCAATTTTTTTACTCTATAGGAATTACGTTGCTCTTGTATACGTGTTAATTAAAGTTTAGCCTCACGATCAAAATGTTTCGTAGCAAACAATTTTTAGCCATGTGGTGCAGGCTAAGAATAGCACCACTCCATCTCATCCTGTGGGTTAGGGGGTGGGTGAATATTGGATTAGTCAAAGGATAGGCAGCAGTGTCCTTCGAGCAAATTAATTTCAATTCGAAACCACCTACCTTGATTACTGCTAATACAACGCCATCTATGTAAATCCTTTGAACTTATTTTAGTTTTCAGATCGATTACCAATTGCATTTTGTTCATTAAGTCTTCCGACAGATGTCGCCATGTCAACACTAGAAAGTGTTATTAAAACCATAAAAATTCTTCATGCGATATGTTTATTAATATTCAGATTACCGTAAAATCTAAAAGAAATATGTCCAGCTTGCCTTATTGTTAGACCCCTCTCTACTGGTCGACCGGTAATGCAGAAAGCTAATTGCTTTGCCACTGCCCCAACCATGCCGTGTTCGTTAGGCTATGACTACGAACAAGTTTACAGACTGATATGAATTAAAATCACCCGTGTGGTTGATTCAGACCAAGAATATATCACCACTCCATCTCCTCGATGTCGTAAAAGGCGACTAGAGATTTTAACTCGTTATAACTCCTTCCTTGACAAATGAGTGATTTTCAAATTTAGCTATTCACTTGTGCTAAAAGACCTTAATTTATGTACTAAATTAAGTACCCTATAAATTTTGATGGTTAGTCAGTGAGTGGGACTTGTAGTATAAAAATATGATTTGAAAGGCCGTATCTTTTTCTTGCGTTCATCTAGAAACTAGAATTTACAGCAGTATGAAGATATTGTCCGTTTGGTGTCTGGATCAAGAATATAGCATCACTCCATCTCCTCCCGTTGATGTCGTAAAAGTTGATTGAAGGACTCTGCCATAACTGCGCTCACCAACCTACCCGCCAAGCGAGGTGAGTACTGGCAAATCACCCTAAATGATGGCACAATTGGGAAAATCTTCGGCCCGCCAGGCATACCATCCGCCTTTTCTATGGAGGAACACCACACCTTGTTCAAAGGACGGGGCGCGGTTGGTGCAGTGGCTGATACAGTCGGCTGCTGCGCACCGGGTCGTGGGTTCGATTCCCGCACGGAACAAATATTTGTGTGTGAAATGTATGTTTGTAAACGCACCCACGACACAGGAGAAATCCTAGTGTGGGGCAACGTCTGAAAAGTTTTTTTTTAAAGTTTTTTTTATATCTATAGGAAAGGCTTCAGCTTCAGGCTTCAGCAGTGCACGTACTTTAGCCGATGATTTGACATATATCATGAATTTATTATTTCGGCCTAATAAAGTCTACTACAGGACACAGGCCTCCCTCAAAGATCACCACAACGACTGATATCGGTGTGTTGTGTGCTCGGGTTGGCGATCGCAGTTAAGTTGTTAATGTATTCGAAGGACGCTGCCGCCCATCCTCCGTCTAATCCCTTAGTCGGCTTTTACGACACCCACGGGGTGAGATGGGTTGGTGCTATTCGTAGCCGGCACCACACGGCAATAAAGCTTAGGATTTGATATTAATTTCAACTTGATATCTTATGCCGTTTCTGTAAAAAAGGGACTTGACACACGGACAGTTTACCTCCCTGCTCTCCAAGATGATGGAGCGGGTGATAAACAGCTTTTGGGATACCTAGAGGATCACGACCTGATAAGCGACTGCCAATATAGCTTTCGTCATAGTCAGTCAATTGGTGATCTTCTAGTGTATTTCACTCACCGTCTTGCTATTGAGAGTCTACCGCAGCGAAGGCGTTCGATCGGATCTAGCGCCACACTTACGTGTAATCTGTAAATCTAGTCTAAATTTAGTCCACTTTAATCGCACCAAGATACAAGTCTGCGCGTTCACCGCTAAGAAAACCATGTTTGCTGTAGCTCAACAATTCCAGAACACGCACCTTAACAACAGTAACAGTATCGGGATCCTTGGTGTAGAATGAGCTCCCCACCGAGGATTTTCCAAGAGGATTTTATAAGGCGGCAACGCGCGAATGAATGAAAGTGTTTATACTTGACCGCTTACATCAGGCGGGCAGTATATTAGTTTTCCACCTTAGTGGTATTAAAAAAATACAGTAAGATAGACATACAGATGGACAGCAAAGTGATTTCATAAGGGTGGAATCCCATCCATTGTGAGATACGGAACCCAAAAAACTAAATATTTTTTGGTCATAATGAAATTTCAAATCTTAGAAAATTTATGCAATGCCATTAGTTACTTAAAATATGAACATAGACATATATATAACATACATACGATACGTTTAAACTCCATAGACACCAATATTACAATGGAAAGAAGTATAGTACTATTTTTTTATAACCAAAATAATATTTTATTCACAGAACTGTTTCCTGAAGTGGTAGCAACATCTTGCGCGAAATGCACACCCATCCAGAAGAAGAATCTCCGAAAAACTGTGAAGGCTCTAAATGAAAAAAAACCTGATGAGTTTATCGCATTCCGTAAAAAATACGATCCGAAAGGAGAATATGAGAAGGATTTCTCTGCATTTATTATCGCAACGGATTAATAAATTCGATCTTGAAGATTATATCTCGACTCTACGACTAATGGCTAATAAGTTTTAATGGAACTGTTTATATACATATTTGTGGAGCATTACAATTAATATATAAGTTGCAGGTATTACCGACATCGTTTCGTTTTATTTTCATATACAACATATTTTGTGTTATAAATAGATATGTCAAAAATTTTCGACATATATCCAACTTGCGGACGATATTGAGAGGAAAACTATTCTCAATATCGCTTTAGTGGAAATATTATTCACATTTATATACCCTTTAAGCACCCAACAGCCGAAGTATGTGAGAAGGATAGAGTTGTCAGTAAAAAATATATTTATTTATGAGATTATTAAAAGATACCATAAAAGAATAGTGCCAACCTTACCTGAAATGTCCAAAAGAGTAGACCGTTGCCCAGTAACCGTGTGGTGCTGGCTCAGAATACCACCACACCATCTCGTCCCGTGGGTGTCGTAAAAGTCGACTAAGGGATTAGCCAGAGGATGGGTAGCAGCGTCCTTCGAGTACATTAACAACCCAACTGCAATCGCCAACCCGTCTGCCAAGCGTGACGATTATGGCAAAACCCCAATGAGCTCACAACTCACCCATATCGGGCTTGTGGTGATCTTTGGGGGAGGCCTGTGTCCAGCAGTGGACTTTACTTGGCCGAAATGATGAATGATGTTGCCCAGAACCACGCATAAAAACATCTTCCGCCCAAAAGTAGTTTTATTTTTTAGCTCAACGGATTTATAACTTAATAAATAGAAAATACAAAATTAAGAAACATACCAATAACCAAATCAAAAACGTCCTACTTGGGCCCCCTAAATGGCCACCACTACAGGCGACAAGGAGCAGCACCGTTGTGAGTGGCTAGGGGTGTCGAGAGGTGCGGCACCGGTTTCACCATCGCGCGTCTCGAAGACTCGGTGCGGGTTTCCCCGTTATTACGCCATTAGACACTTCCACCCCCGAGCATATAGCTCCTCTCTGATCAGCCAACTAAGGCAAGCCAGAGTTGAAAATCCTGCGGGCACTCATGGGGTTCCACTCCAACCGACTAATAAATGCAAGCCGGAGACGAGGCCCTGACCGACACTCTGGAGCATTCGGGTACGCAGTGTGGCCACTCACACTCAGCTCGTCACAAACTGCCCTGCGTTGTGCAAGCTTCTTAATACATTTCCTTATGATATAGACTTTTTTTGTATCAAATGAGAGTAAGATTTGAGTAAGCTGCTATCTTTTTAGATTCCGTGTGGTGTCCGGATTAAGAATATAGCACCACTCCATCTCCTCCCGTGGATGTCATAAAAGGCGACTAAGGGAATCTAAAGCAGAGGGATGGGCAGCAGCGTCCCTTCTGTGAAACGGTAGCCATACTGCGCTCACCAACCCGCCTGCCGAGCGTGGTGAGTATTGGCAAATACCTCCCAAAATTATGACACAGTTGTGAAAATCAATGGGGGAGGCCTTTGTTCAACAGTGGACATATAAATAAATGGCCGCTGAAAATATGAAGCTGCTATAATCTTCCCTCCCGGATTTTGTCATCCCATGGTGAAATAACGACTGCCCCAGGGGGGTTTATTATTCATTTACGCCTAGCGAAGAGGGCACGTAACGGGCTAGTGTATAGTAAAAATAATGTTGTATACGACGATGTGCCATGCAAAGATTACTTCGTGAGTGCATTCATAAATCCCACATGTAAATAATACCCGGAATCGAAACTAATATCAGGGAAACTAATTTGTGGAGCTCGAACGCTTTGCGAATTTTTTTTTGTTATTGTAGTTGATATGATACATAAAATGCACATGCTCTATAGAATATTGGTAAAGATGTTTAGTATCGTCCTCATTATCCTCAGTTCTTTACCGAAGTTCTAAACTAAACTGGAAAACTTATAAACTCTATCGAATAAATAAACACTATTCACAGGCAATCCCCCTGATTTCAGAACAAACTTGCCCAACTTTGAAGGCTTGTTTACATCTTTCAATCAATCGGAATTAATAATATAATTATAAAACCTGTTTCTCTAAGGTAACGGATAATTCCAATCAAAGCTATCATTATCAACCCATATTGATACAAATCTACTGATTATTTTTCCTTTGGCTAATACATTATCGTAGCTAACCTCTGCCCTGCCATACTACGTAATTTATGTTATATTACTGAAGTATCGAGACGGAATAATACAAACGCATAGGTACTTGTAGATGTGTATAGATGTAATAGCAATGTATTGGATACTTTTATTTTCCTTATGACGCCAGCGGAATAAATAATATCGAGATCATAGACAAGGTCGCAGTAACTCATCCTAAATAGTCATTTACTGGTACTTTTATTGAATGAGACCTACTGGGTTAGTACCTACTAACCCCGTGACAGATATTCGTCGCAAAGCAGTAGTGTTAGAAGGGCACTGTAGCTAGTGAAATTACTGGACGTAAAAGGCTAAATAACTTTATGTCTCAAGGTGAAGAGTGCAGTGTGATGGCTCGCAGGTCTAGTCCTGGGTAGCATTCAAATTATCATGGGCAAGTAATTATATCGCTTACCACCAGGCGAATGATTTGCTCGTCTCGCCACCAAGTTGCATAAAAACAAAATCTAACTCCAATACAAAATACAATATCATCATATCGGCCAAAGGACGTATAATACTGAACAAGGACCTGCCCCATAGACTTCTCCTATTGTTTGGTAATTTTAGGGGGACCAACACATCTGCCAAGCGTGGTGAGTAATGGCAAATTGACCCCAAAAATGATATCATCTAACTAGAATCGAACATGTTGTGACCATTTCAGTTTCTAAATTGAGCTGATACGATTGATACGATTTCAATCGATCTTGTACAGCAGTATATCCAATTGCGGAACGGACACTAACAGTCAAAATCCAGGGTTTTATGATAGGTGACGAAGATGTATTATATATAAAATGAGAAAAAGAAATGGCAAAGGTGCAAAAACGTAACACCAAACGGTTTTGAAAACAAATTAGTTGACTGGCAAAAATAGTAAAGGTTCTAACATTGTGCCAGTAACGTTAGATTCATGACATTATGATGCGGAACGATTGCGTGTTGCTGATGATTATGTGACCATTTGCACAATCTATGAAGTTACATCAGAGTGCAGCGGAGTGGGCTCTCTGGCGCAACTGGTCGCACCGCCTCACCGCCACTCCGTCGCGCAGTCGGCGTTGCCTGACATAAAAACCCACATGCAATCAGTCCGATTGCTCACTTCGACATTAATATAATATCAATGATGAAATTATAATCGCTAACACTGTTACTGATCCAATGAATAATAATAATAAAAGCATATGCATAACATCGATCCAACCTTTTGATTTCAACATTGACACATATTTTAACATTGTTTATTTAAGAAGCAGCTTAGTGTTCAAGTTCAAATTATGTACATAACGCAAGTCCAGTTTGAAGAACCTTCACCAGTAAATCATACACAGTTAGCACCTTTAGTTTTCTGTTCTGTGGTTAGCACAAATAAGGTCAAATGAACAAAAACTAAATTTTCTTACAATAACATATTTTATTACAATATCAGTCAACATAGTGATATTCAAATAAATAACACAACAATTTGTCATCCAATTATCTAAAAGCAATTATCAATAAATAAAACCACGAGGATATAACTCCCAGGAAAAAACCTAGAGGTAACTACGGGATAAATTCTGTGAGAGATGGGGTCACATTTAAGTGTTGCAGTATCATAAAAAGCCATCTGCAATTACGGCAAATCATTCGTAAAAACTACGACCTAATAAAAATCTTAATTCAAACATTTCAACACATGGCGATTATGATTAGCGACTTCCTTGGATGAATTTGTCAAAGTTGGCACGGTGCTTGCCACTGGGATCGTTCTTCTTCACGAGGTCTTCCCAGTCACTGGGATGTTTCTGTTGGATTGCCTTGATGACTTTCCTGATGTTAACTTTCTGCTTTTCAGTGCACTTGCCGCAGGTGGTCTCAATTGCTTCGGGCAGGGTCTCTAAAAAACGATGTTAATTTAGTAAAAAGTACAAAAACTCGGCAGTTTAGAAGATATTTGCGGCTACGATGCCTAAGATACTTTCTTAATACAAAGGAGAATGTAGAATCTTTAAAGTTCGGTAGCTTCGAAAATACAATTCTATAAAAGTAATTTGTTTTTATTTGTATTAGTTTACATACATGTAGTGTCAGGCACTACCTCAAGATATTTTCCTTCTTGAAAACCTTGACCTCGACACGGTTTGTGCAAACAGATCGAGTGGCCAGTGGTTACTGGGTTTATCCTGAGTTACGTAAATATGTATTTAATGCTACATATACATAGGCGTATGTCAGCAACTCCGTTTCTTAATCCAAAATGTCGATAATTCTTACAAAAAACAAGAAAATAAAAAATGAAAACTTCTCTTTTTCTCTATTTTATATAATATTCATATTGAATTAGTATTTTTATGTTAACTTCTAGTCATATTTTAATTGGTTAATTCTTTTCTACTGTTGAGAGAGTTTATGTTCTTATGAAATCGGTAATATTAAATTGGGATGGTTGAATAACTATCATCAGTAAAAATGTTACCAGATTATTTTTAAATTAACTACTTACTTTTAAAATCAGATCCTTCTGCTGTGCAGCGTCCTTTGTCCAGGAAGCAGTGAATATATGCCTTGAGCAGTCTGTCGTTGGAGATCAAGGTTTCCGCATCAAAGTTATCATATTTAGAATTGTATTTATCAGCAGCAAACGCGATTACCACCAAACACGACAACACAATCAGGAACTTCATTTTGATAGTTGAATTCTGGAAATAATAACTGAATTGAATCCTTCTCTTCCAATTAATCAACTTCATACGATCACAATGGAACAAAGAATGTGGCCAGTACCGAATGTTAAGCGATAAAATCTGTTTAGCTAGCTATTTCCATGAACATTGGACAAACAAAACGTGCATTGAATTTATATTAGAGACAAGTCCTACGAATTAAATGCATAAATTCAACACTTTAACTATGATGTGCTTAGTTAATTGTAATACATTAATAAATTGAATCAGTACGAAACAAATGTCAATGTCTAGAAATTGAATTAGGCGCTTTTGTTGATTAAAAATGTCACGAAGCTAATTCACAGTTTTCATATTATTATCACAAAAAATCACAAAACATTGGCCACTATCTGCCGTTTGCAGTTCATTCACCCACCTTTTACTCTCTATAATCGACCTAAAGAACTAGCGGTGGCAGAAAGCGACAGTGGTTTATATTGACGACGGTATACCCACTACCTTTGTTGGCACATGGGTCAACACTTACGCAGTCATATCAGACAAATTTCAACCTTTTACTAAAATAAATAGGAACCTTAATGAATTTTGCGCGCTGTTTTGGTAAACCCTGTCTTGTTAGTGAAATGTATATTTTGAGTTGGCAATTTGTGGTCACAAACACCGTGATACCGGGAAAATTAAGCAATCCCAATGTTTCGCTGCATACGCAGCAGGAAAACAATAAAGTAATCACAGACGAATTTTTTTCGTTTTGCAAGCCTATATTCAGCCAGTGATGGATGAGTGGATATTTGTTAAATTATTTATAAGAGTGAGAATACTTATTTCTTTAACTGTATCGATTATCAGAAAAGACGCATATAGCTTAAAGCAAACAGTAGGACGGTTTATATAAAAATCTGTTAGCAACAATGTGATTTCTAAAACTTTGTGTATGGTGTTACTTAAAATTGAATCATTAGCTGTAATTCAAATTGGTAATGTTCTTTTCTGAATCTATAGATACAGATACGATTTCTTTCGACCATACAGACTTTCCGTGTTCCGTGTTTAAGCCGTGTGCTGCCGGCTCAGAATACCACCACCCGATCTCCTCCCGTGGGTGTCGTGAGAGTCAACTAAGAGTCAACTAGCCGGAGGATGGGCACCAGCGTCCTTCGAGTACATTAACAACTCAACTGCGATTGCCAACCCGTCTGCCAAGCGTGGCGATTATGGCAAAACCCCCCAATGAGCCCACAACACTCACCATTTCGGTAATTGTGGTGATCTTTGGGGGAGGCCTGTGTCCAGCAGTGGACTTCATTCGGTCGAAATGATGATGATGAATGATACGGACTTTCGAGATTTTCTGAGTATCATCTATAAGCAGCTATATCTAAAGTCATATTCTAATTATTGAAACTTTGGAGACGCGAGTGAGTGAGTATCATAATAAATTCATGATGATAAGCTGTATGAGCACATTGAAGACTTAAATAATCTTGGGAGCGGATCACTTTTTTATTAACAAATATATATATATATATAAGTGTAGCAGTTTTGATCCGACCGCCCCGAAAACCACCTGAAGGATTGCCTGATCATGGATTGGATCACAGATCACAGTTTTTGGTTAGACACCTGAATCTTATAATTATTATCTTAAAAAATTTCCCATCGTTGACTCTATATTTGTCCGGAGTTAACCCATTATCCGTGTGATGTCCGAATTGAGAATATAGCACCACTCCATGCCCTCCCGTGGATGTCGTAAAAGGGGACTAAGGGGCTCTATACAAGAGGGATGGGCAGCAGCGTCCCTTATGTGGAACGGCAGCCTTACTGCGCTCACCAAACCACCCAGCAAGCGTGATGAGTATTGGAAAATTCCCCCCAAGATGACAAAATCTATGAGGGAGGCTTTTGTTCAACATTGGACGTCCTTCAGCTGATGAAGAACCCCATTTAAGGTAGTAATTCCACTTTTACCGTTGGTATAATTAAAAAACAACTTTATTGTTTTTGTCAATATAGTGTCAAGTGCTTTTTTTTATTCATCCGTTGGAAATACCTCATGTACTTCCTTCACCCCGGGAAAGTGCGAAGGGGCATGCCGGACTCCTACCAGCTAAAACCACCGGAGTGATCATCGTCGGCACCGAGGCTCCAGGAACTCGAATAATCTCCATCTAGAGCCACCGGTTCGTGCCACGCCTTTAGGCACATCTCGGAGGGGGTGACTGTAAAGCAGTCATTCCCTCTAGCGGAGGGAAGGCGACTGTAAAGAGGCAACCCCCAGGAATCTCTCGAGGGGATTGTAAAAGATAGATTCCCCGTGATCTCACTATGCGCTGTGCTGCGCACACAGCGATGCGTGACCACATGCACACCGCTGTCTTCTCGGGGTTCGCTCGGTATGAGCACGCAGATTTCCCAATAAGCCCGCTCGCGACCCCCAAGGCCCCCTGCCATATAAAGACGCCAGGGGGCTCAGGCATGTTGGACACGGGCGCCGCGCGGTTGTTACCCCGGCTCCGTGTCCTCCTCATCCGACCGGGATCAGCCCTCTCCCGATCCCGCTCTGCGACCTCCTTCTGGAGCATTACGCTCTCACAGAAGGAAGAGTCAAATCCTTTTTTTTTATTGATGTCCAGTGGAAATTCTACATGGAACTTCCTTCACCACGGGGAAGGGCGATGGGCGATAACGCTCTCCACAGCTCGCTAAGTGACCTTGAGTTTTCTTATCAGGCCCATAGGGAGCGACCACGTTTCTTTGCCGTGTCATTTTGGTATCACACACTGGATAAAGAGCTTGTTCGGCTTGAGGCAGTGCGATATCAATTTGTTATCCCCTATGACCTTTTATTGTAGTGATCATTGGAAGGCCTATGTTCAGCAGTGTACGTTTACGCGATAATGTGTTTGTGTGTGTGTGCGCGTGTGTTTGTGGGTGCGCGTATGGGTGTGGCTGTGTTTGTGCTTGAGCGTGTAAATGCGTGTCTGGGTTCGTGTATGTGTGGCATTGGAACTATACTATCATTGTTGAAATGCGAGTCTATATATATAACAATTACAAATTAATAGCAATGGAGTGCGCAAGCGCAAAAACCATACGCCGTACTTATTCGAAGAACTCAGGCGTAAAACCAAAAACAAGGTTACAGAGTTCGATATTAGAATATATTAGGCTTTTGGATCGAAACCTGACATTAATACTTTATCTATTGGCTATATTCATTCTGTATGAATAAGATTTACGTCATTATTTTATTTGAAACCTTCTAATCTGGACTTAACTGGAAACAGAATAACTTGATTGATGATTGTTTACAAGTGTTTTATTAATATTTATTCAGTACCCAAAAGTCAAAGAAGCTCTTCAATGCGTCAATGACGATACTTAAATTAAACAAAGAAAATGCTTTTCAATATTCAAATATTACATTTCAGCGAACATAGTACCTACGTATCGTAAGTTCTTTGTGTTAATGATTCATTAGTTCACTAATTGATTAATCGATAATCATTTAGCATATTACTACATACTTCATTATTTTTAGTGTTATTTGCGGTTAAATATGTAATTATAGATTGTAGTAAGTCTAAATATCGACGACAGTTACAGAGTCATCGTGTGATCAACGAAAGAGGGACCCGGTTCCGGTGTAGGCTTTACCGATCCCAAAATTATCACGCGAACCTCTTTTGATAATTTTAATGCAGCATTGGAATGACCCGCTTGGAGTATAGAGCGGTGCAGCACCGGTTTCGTCATTGCTAGTCTCGGGGACTCCGACCGGGTGTTTTGCATTATAACGCCATTGGATATCCTTTCCCGTCATTGCCGCCTCCTAATGTTTGCTGTATCAACTCAGTTGGCTAATTTTGAATGTCTTGCCGGCATACATTATTTTTTCATTTATCTATATATTAATTAATACGTGAAGAAAAACCTTTGTGCCCCTTTTTAAGCACATTGCGGACACTGAGAAGTGGGAGATTTGGCTTGGTTCATATGAAGGAGGAGTGCAGAAAGTTAAAATGTATGTAATAACATTTGTTACAAATACATTAAATAAAAGCTAAAATTTCGATAAATTACGGTCAAATTTCAACTTCTGGGCGACTTCTCATAAATCTCATATTTAGGTAACCCAATAGATTATTCATTAACGTAGGTATGTAAAATATCATAAAGCAAAACAAAAGAGGACAGAAATAATGATTATAGCCTTTTTCATTGCCAATTAACACGGAAACTATAAAGGTTCACTTGAAGTCTCCAAGGTACTTCAATATTTCCAGAAATACTCATACAAATGACACTGTTCGACATTTCCTTGGTAAAATTAATAAGGCTGGGTAAAACATTCAAGTTTGACCTGTTCACAGTTGTAATATATGAAACCGGCTATACCATTGCACACAGGTTATTTACGTTACGTCACCGCCCGTTCGCATTTTCACGTTATTGCTAACTGAATGCGACCGGTATGTTTGAGGCATTTTTGTTTTCCTTTGGCATTGACATCTCCCGGTACCCTTTGTCAACACTAAGCCCTAAGACTGACTCTACGTTGGCCATCAGGAGTCAAGTTGCCGGCTTAAACATAGATGAACTAGAGCCGCACCGGCAAACTATTATCTTGGTCTCAAGTTAGAATATGCATTTTTCTAGCTTAATCATTATGTACATACCAACTATGTAATAAATAATTATTACTAAGTACTTAGTTGGTACGTCAGTAATCAGCCATTGTTTGCGGTTGACATTGACTTGTCAATCATGATATTTAAGTAACACATATAATCATAACTAAATAAAAAATTGTGGTACGTGTGGTATTTAGATGATGGGACGCTAGGAAGTGGCGTAGACTCCATTCTGGAAAATATTGTATTCCTGAAACATAAATTCCACTCAATCAATCTGGATGGATTATCCGTGTGGTGTCCGGATTAAGAATATAGCACCACTCCATATCCTCCCACGGATATCGTAAAAGGCGACTAAGGGACTCTAAACCAGAGAGATGGGCAGGAGCGTCCCTTCTCTGGATAAGTAGCCATACTGCGCTCACCAACCCACCTGCCAAGAGTGGTGGCTATCCACTGCTGAACACACACACATGCCGCTCTTATCCAACGGCTCCCAGCGACCTTCACCAGGTCGTCTGTCCACGTCGTTGGAGGTCGTCCCACGTTGTGTTTTCCGGTGCGCGGTCTCCATTCGAAAACCTTTTTGCCCCAACGGCCATCAGTTCTACGAGCAATGAATCGACTTTATGAACATTTTATGCATTAGCAGCAAACGGCTGAAAACCATAATTACCACGTGGCTATTGTATTTGCGACGTTTGAGGTCTTCCACTGCAGAAGCAGCAGCGCCAGCAATGACAGTCGTGCTTAAATAATACCGGGGAGGGTGATCGCTTTACAGTCACCATCTCCGAGATGTGCCTATAGGCGTGGCACCAGTGGGTGGTCTGGCATGCGCCTTCGCCCTTCCCCGGGGCGGAGGAAGTTCATGATAAATTTCCACTGGGATAAAAAAGGTGCTCAGGGTCCGGTAAATCCACGAGAAAAACCCGCACCCCGTACAGGGTAGGTTAAAGGAAAAAGGTAAGTACTATCATACTATACTCATTGGATATTATTACCCCTCACCCTTCCATATCACTTGAGCCTCGGATGTCTTTGCCCAAAACATAAAATTACTTTAATATTTTTTTACGCAAAGTATTAATAGCATATACTACGATGCTCACCAAGTCATTAAACTCTTCACCTACTGTAGCAGAAACCTGACTCAAAGAAAATTTAAATTATTGCAGTAACAAATTCCAAATCGTTCATGTTGATTTTAGAGATATATTAAGAACCTTAAAACCTTAAGTCTAAATGTCAAAAATACTGCAGACTTGTGGGAAAATTCTGTTAACGTAGCCAAATCAATTACTGACATTATTGCAACTGAATTGGCTCTATTTTTTTTAATAAATATTATGACCGGAAAATTTCCTGATCTTAAGAAAAATAGTAAAATAATTCCTTTGTTTAAACCTGGTAGTACATGTGACGCTAGTAATTTTAGAGCTATTTCAGTGCTACCTACAAGTAGCAATTTTTTTGGAAAAATTGTGGTTGAATCCGTTATAAAGGTTTTTTTAATAAGTATCAATTATTACATTGCAATCAATTTGGATTTACAAATTGGTCGTTCAACAACTGATGCTGGTGTTGAACTCTTAGGACATATTTTCGGCAGTTAGGAGGATTCACACGATGCCTTGGGCATCTTCTGTCATTGGTCTAAGAGGCATTTGATTGTGTTCTCCACGAAATATTTATCACGAAACTACTTCACTATGGTATTACGGATTTTGCATTCCATCCTCTTCTTTCATATTTGACTAATAGGATTCAGACAGTTGATGTTAATGGCAAGCAATCTCCTGGCTCTGAGGTCAAAATGGGAGTGCCACAGGGCTCAATTATTGGCCCATTTTTGTTTAATATATAATTAAATGATGAAGGGTAATCTTTACATCATGAACGGTAATTACGAAACAGTGTTGTTTGCGGATGACACTTAGCTTTTACTTAAACTTAAACGCCTATATATGGCATCTGACGATGTAAATAGCGGTATCTCTAGAGATACCGCTATTCGTCGTCCACTGGTTTAATGTTAACAATTTAGTCTTGAATAAGAAGAAATCTAAATACATTTCGTTGTACTGCATTTTGATCTTTTATGAATGCAGCTTATTACCAAGGTGAGATGTCAGATGTCATCATATGCGACTACTGTAAAGCTCGCTCTTTTTATTGTTTTTATTTGAAATTTGACATTTAAATTGCATCATTTCTTGTAATGGATTATATGAATTTATGTAATGACTGATGAACGTAGAACTGATGGCCGCTGGGGCACAAAGGTTCTCGAATGGAGACCGCGCACCGGAGAACGCAGCGTGGTACATATACTAACTCCAACGAGGTGGACAGACGACCTGGTGAAGGTCGCTGGGAGTCGTTGGATAAGGGCGGCATGTAAAAGGGCGGCGTTGTGGAAATTTAAGGGGGAGGCCTTTGTTCAGCAGTGGACATCCTGTGGCTGATATGATGATGTAATGACATTTCATTATTCTATATGACATTAATTAACTACTTATATATTAATTTTACGCATTTAGATTTGATACGGTATTAGTGTGTACCCAGACCCAGAACAACTATATGTATGCCAAACAAATATTAGTTCCATTGAGCAATCGTAGCGAAGAAAGCCCATCGTCTGTGGCAAACATTTTGCTTAAATATTCTTTAGCTTATGAGAATTCTGATGCCAATTGAAGACGAGAGCAAGCTCATTCACACAGCTTATTCGCTTACCTCGGTTCGTCGAATGCGCTCACTTGTTTCCTATTGTGTTTTGTGTGGTGTATCCTGTTTGACCCTGGCTTGTTTACTGGATTCTGGACTATACTTAATACGACTATTTCGGCACGCATTAACGGACTTTGATTTGGCCTTACTGCATTGGATGATTGGATATTTCAAGTTGGTGATATTGATATACTTGGTAAGTTTCTTGTTCTTATTTTTATTAAATTTTCTTTAGATTCGATTTTCCCAATGTAGAATGTTAATCTCTATATACCATTTTTCGTTTTATATTTTACCCACAAATCAGGTTTACGCGCAAAGTAGCTTCTTTGACCGAAGACTGAGCGAAAAGGGGTGTACAGTGAATCAATAAGTATTATTTATCGGTGTTTTTCTAGTGACTTTGCGCTTACTAAGTAGAAGCAGACACTTCAAATTTATACAGAATGTGTATTACTATAGTTGCTATAACAATAAATATATATGTAGCATAAAACAAAGTACGCTTCTCGCCGTCTGTCTCTCTGTATGAATTTATGCACGCTTAGATCTTTTAAACTACGCAACTGTTGTGCCCTATCTCTCACATACTTACAAACACATTCATACGGTTTTCTAAGATTTACTATTTTTTTTTGCTCCAGATTAAAAGTATTACCATGGCGCAGAGTTCAATCAAAGAAGCCACCGTCAACAAGTGGATCAAAGATAATCCGGAGCTATTTTACGACCATGCAAGTGGATAAATTTACTGCTCTAAATGCGAAGCACATTTGAGTGCATCTCGTCAGAGTAACGTCAAAATATATGTAGAAGGAGCAATACATAAAGGCACGAAGAAAGAGCGCCACACTCCTTTAGAATTTTACTTCGATTTAATAGAATTTATGATTCTGAGTAACATACCATGGTCCCAACTGAGCAACAATGCATTTAAAACATTTTTTCAAAAGTATATGTGTTGCAATTGCATAAATATTAAACTACCTAGTGAATCCTTATTGAGAAAAGTTTACCTGGATCAGATTTTTAAAACCAAAGTACAAGAGATGCAAAGTTAGATTGTAGATAAAAAGCTATGGCTTTCAGTAAACGAAACTACGGATTTATTAGGAAGAGCTGTCGTACATTTGTTGGTGAGACCATTAGAACCTAGTAGGTGCCATCGGCCTTACTTAGTGGTATGTAAAATGCTAGATACTGTAAATGGAACAACGATATCACAATTTGTGAAAAGCAGGACTCCGATGGATTATTCTTGCAGGGAAACAAGTACGAAATTAATTAATACATAGAGGATATACATACTAACTTCTCAAAATAACACGTGGAATATGATGTTGTTCAAGCATTCGCAATAGCCTTTTCAAAGGCTTCATTGTAATTGTTCTTGGGGTCGAGTTTGCTCATCAATTCGACATGACTCTCCGGGAAGTACTTCTTGAACGCGTTGAAAGTCTTCCGGGCAAGACTTCGTTGCGACGGCGTGCACTTCTTGCACGCTGTGGCAACTGCTTCGGGCAAGATTTCTGAAATAATAGAATGATTTGGAAGCTTGTATTATTCCAGTTTATGTATTATAAATAGAAAAACATGCTACCGAGTGATGCTATTTGCAATTGTTAAAGCCTTCGTCGTTATTTTAATTTTACATCGTACTTATTTTAAAAAAAATTGTATGTTTTAGTGTAAAAGTATTATTTTATAGTGAAATGACATCAATTACACTGACACTTTAAGACACTGCGCAAACGCTGATACCGTAAAAGTCTAGGTTTTGTCGCGCGGTTAGCCGTATGGACACATATAACGAGCTAGAAAAAATACAGTGTATTAATAAAAATCTTATTCAAAAACATTTTTGTAGAAAGATCATGATTTTTTTGTCAAGAATCTAGTCTATACTATAGTAATCTCTAAACAAAAAAATGGTTTAAGAACTTTATTTCTCATTAGATTATACAATCACTTCACACGAGAAACTTAAAAACTAAACGTAAAAAATACAGTAGAGCAAGAACGACAAATCTTTTTTGTTAGACGAAAGACGAAAAAGATTTATTATAATACTCGATATTTTATACGACTTCTATCATATTTGTTGTAACTATTAAAAAAAAAGTCAACTAAACCAAACAAGTTAGATACAAACTTATCTCAAAAAACAGTGATAGCCTAGTGGATGAACGCTTGCCTCCCAAGCAGGAGGCTCCGACTTTGATCTCGGCCCCCACTTTTTGGATTCATGTGCGGATCAGAATTTGATGGTTGCGTTAACGGTGTAGTAAAAACATCGTGAGGAAACCTGCATACATGAGGACTCAAAAAGAAACTCAAATGTGAATACAATCCGCCAACCCGTATTAGACTATCGTGGTAAACTAAGGCATAACCTTTCTCATCGCGAGAAAAGGCCCGTGCCCAGCAGTGGGACAGTAACGGGCTGACTATGATTATGAAACTTACCCACAAAAATCTTTATGGTGATAATTTTTATTATTGAATTAAGACTGCTAAGTAACGTTCATATTGGCACATATGAGATTCAACTAAATCAAACTCATCGCTATTTTCAACCTTATTTTTCTCACGCGACGTACCTACTACTGTAATACCTCCTCAAATACCTAAAATTTTTACCGCGCCTTAAATAACATGTATTACTTATTTAAGTGTTGGGATTCCCATTTATTAACATTTTAAATGACCACCAACAGTAAACAACGTTAACTTTAAGTAATAACGTTGGTTATTATATTACTTAATACTTGACTCAAGTACCTTCACTTGCGTAAACTTAGGTCTACAGGATTGGTAGTGAACTACACAGTCGAGGTGTTAAGACTTGTGAGAACTTGATCGCTGCCTTACAGTAAATAACATTAAAAAACAAACGCTCTAGCGCAAGTCGTTTGGCTTTTATGACACAAAAAATAAGAATCAGATTAAAATGGTTACGCAAGCTCATGAATGTAATAAACAATTTTAATATTCTCCGTCATAAGTTCATAACTGGTATAGCTCGGTTATAATATTTTGATTATATTAGGCATACAGGAGGAAACTGCTGCTAATTATTCTTTACGTATGTAGATACAGAGGTTTTCTGCAGAGGAGTGGCAACAATTTACTCGTGTCCATTTTTGCTTGCGCATTTTCATTCACGTCATAGGCAGCGAAATACATAGTTATTAACAGAATTCAAAAAGGAAGAGGTTCTCAATTCGACGCGTATTTTTTCTTTTTTTTATGTATGTACACCGTTTGCTCCGAGATTTGTTGACCGATTTGAGCATTTTTTCTTTTATCTTGTGCAGAATATTTTCGAGTTGGTCTCATATAAATTTCATTACATTTGATTGAGTCATTTTTTAACCAGCTTCAATAAACAGGTTAATTTTACTGCGCTTATCTAGATGATGTCTTAATAGTTTCGATTCCTCTTAGATGAGAGAACCGATTTGAGTCTTTCTTATTGTTAGTGTTAAATACTGATACCAAATAGGAAAAATTTCTGACATTTATTAATTATCACTAAAAAGAAATCAATAAAACTTTTTAACAAAAAAAAATATACTTCAAAATCCCTACACGATATAACAATATTATAACCACTGAAAAGGAAAAAATAACTATTGATGAAGTCGGGCGGGGCATGTAGAAAATATATTTTCTCGTTGGTCTGCATGAACCATGGTTGATCATACCTGACCCCGCCCAACTTCATAAATAAAGTTATTTTTTGTTAAAAAGTTTTAGTTATTTATTTTTAGTGTTAATAAATGTAAGAACTTTGACTTACAACGAATCGGTATTACATGCATAAATAGGTAAACCTACTGTTCAACTGAGCAGATGATATGACATACTTTTTTCGAGGTAGTTCATTCGCTCTATTTACAGAATAAAACAAACTGAAAGAAATGATAATAGCATCGAAAAAAATAATTTGTAAAACCTTTCACAGTAGCCGAAGGATAACAAGACCCCCGTCAAATATTGTTTGAAAAGGTGTACATACACATGTATGCATGCATGTATTACATGCTTAATGTATTTGAATATGTTTGTAGTTTCTAGACGTTCAGTAGACATGATCTTATCAAAAAGTTTAGCATAAAATATAAAACATTATTTCCTATTGCGCAAGATGCGATATAAGATTAAAATACAAATACTTACGTCTAAACACTCTTCCAATTGGTGTGCACGGTCCTTTCGATAGAAAACAGTCTAGATACTTTTTCAGAAGCCTACGATTTTGTATCAAAGTATCAATGTCGTAGAAATCGTACCTTCTATCATAAAACTTTTCTTGAGTAAAAACCGAAACGAGAAATAAACACGTAAAAAATGATAACACTTTATAATTCCAAGTGTTTAGATCAATCATTACTGCAGTAGTTATTGTGTAAATTATTAAAATTATGTTATGAAATTGGTACTATGTCTTTAACAAATGGCGTGCGCATCTCAAATGCTTGTATTTAAATCCCTCACATAGTATGACCTTCGCCAGATATAATATTTATAAGGAAGAGATCAACAAAAACTTGAATGCTTTATTAAATATTCGGAACATTGTTCTTAATTATGGAGGTACGGTAATTATTTAATACGTGTGTTAGAATATAATAGGAAACGCACAAATAGCTTTAATTAAGTTTTTTACGAATCGTTGTTGTATCAGCCGTACATGTAGATCGTCTCTAGCATAATGTTGTGTAAGATTGGGGGCATTGATCTCGACGTCAATACTGAATAAAACAATAACCTTCTAATTTCATATAGATTGAGACAAGATCATATTAAAGCAACAATTTCTATAATTAGGCCCCTGGCAGAAATAGTAAAGTTGTCCATACATTTTTACCGTGTGGTGCCGGCTACGAATAGCACCTACCCATCTCATCCCGTGGGTGTCGTAAAAGGTGACTATGGGATTAGCCGGAGGATGGGCAGCAGCGTCCTTCGAGTACATTATAAACTCAACTGCGATCGCCAACCCGCCTGCCAAGCATGGCGATTATGGCAAAACCCCCCAATGAGAGCAGAACACACCCATATCGGTGGTTGTGGTGATCTGTGGGGGAGGCGTGTCCAGCTGTGGACCTGATTCGAGCGAAATGATAATACATTTATGACGCATGTTTTATTTCTAGATTTATCAAATGTATAATACCTATAACACTTTTTTCGGAAAAACTAAAATATGCACGCGATGTAATATTATACATCGCGTACATATTTTGTTTTTCCTAGTTTCGAACATATTGCAGCGTCCGTGGTCGCAGGATGACTAAGGTGGCAGGGATCGTGATTCGTGACAGATTATAAATACCGCACAATTATCCAAATCATAAATTGTTTTGATGCACGCAGTAACTGCTCATAGGGTTCTCCTCATTTATAACAGGATTCCGTGCCGGTGGTACTTGACAACAATGCCAACCATCTATTGAAATTAGGAAAATTTTAAATCTCATAGGCCTCCCAAAATATTTTCGTACATATGGGTCATACTTCTCGAGGACTTTTTTTATACTGAATATGCTTGCGTTTGACTATTATCTCATCTTATTACCTCACTAATCTTAAGAGATGATCCAGTGCGGAACAAGAACCCTTTTTTTTATTGATGTCCAGTGGAAATTCTACATGGAACTTCCTTCACCCCGGGAAGGACGAAGGGGTATGCCGGACTCCTACCGGCTAAAACCACTGGAGCGGTCATGTTCGGCACCGAAGGGGGGCTCTAGGTCCTCGTAAGATTACACTAGAGCCGCCCACTGGTGCCACGTCTTTAGGCACATCTCGGAAGGGATGACTGTAAAGTGGTCACCCCCTCTACCGGAGGGAAGGCAACTGTAAAAAGGTCGCCCCCTCAGGCACTTCTCGGGGAGGATTGTAAAGGATCCCCCCAAGCCTCGCTTTGCGCTGTGCTGCGCACACGGCGGCACGTGACCACGTGCGTGCCACCGTCTTCCCGGGGGACGCTCGGTGTGAGCACGCAGACTCCCCAATCTGCGCACCCGTGACCCCCGAGGCCCCCCACCATGAAGTGACGGCAGGGGGCTCAGGCGTGTTGGACTTGGGAGCCGGGACGGTTATTGCTCCGGCGCCGTCTCGTCCTTCTCCGTGTGGGATCGGCCCTCTCCCGATCCCGCTCTGCAGTCTCCTTCTGCAGCAAGACGCTCTCGCAGAAGGAGACCACTGCACTCCAATTTTCGTGCTCTGCCAACATAGCCGACACTACTGCCGGCAGGAGAGATCTTGCCCGATCTGATCGACCAGGATCCGCCGCTCAGTCGCCCACGCAGGGCACTCCTCGAGCGTGTGCTGTGCGGTATCCTGGTCGCTTCCACAATGGTGGCACTGTGCCGTAACCTCGCGTCCAATTCTGTGCAGGTATGCACCGAAACAACCGTGACCGGTGAACACCTGCGTCAGATGGTAGGTGACGTGCTCGCTCCTTCTGAGCCAGGCTCCGAAGAGCGGCAGGATGGCCTCGACGACGCGTTTGGTCGCGAACTGCGACCGAAGGCGATGTCGCCACATCTCGAGTGCGCGCCGTCGAGCTAGCCGCTGCAGCCTGACCAACGCCCCTGGAGGCGCGCCTTCGCCGCTCAGGCGGAGGGAGCGTGTCTGATCGTAGACCCACGCATCCATCTCCGCCAGGATGTCAAAAGGCGGAAAACGCGCCAGGAGAGTTGCCGCCTCGTAGGACACTGTTCGGTATCCTAGTGCGATCCGGATAGCTACTCTGTGCTGCAGACCGTGAATTTGGTTCTGCAGCGCTGGGCGCCTGATAGTCGAGCTGACCATACAGGCGCCCCGTATAGGACCACGGACCGCATCGCCTTCCGGCCTGCCCAAAACAAAGCAAAGGCAAGGCAAACACTGCCTTAGAGTGGGATATAAACTAAAGGCAATTTTTTTATTCTTTAATTTATTTATTTTCTTTTTCTATTCATTAACTTCATCATATCGGCCATGCAAAGTCCACTGCTGAACAAAGGTTTCCACAATTGTGTCATCATATTGTGGGGAATTTGCTAGTACTCACCACGCTTGGCAGGCGGGTTGCTGAGCGCAGAATGGCTACTGTTCCACAGAAGGGATGCTGCTGCCCATCCCTCTGGTTTAGTCCCTTAGTCGCCTTTTACGACATACACGGGAGGAGATGGAGTGGTGTTGTATTATTAATCCGGACACCACACCGAGACTGTTTATACAATTAGTAGTAAACATTTACTTGTGTAAATACTGTATGTTTACAAAAGTAAGTAAGTAAGTGCTGTAAGTTTAAAATACAATATATAAAAAAAAGGAACGACAACAACCCTCACAGGTGTGTAGGTTTCCTCACGATCTTTTCTTCAGAGTTACGAAAGTGATAATCAAATTCTGCTCGCACTTCATTGCGAAGAGGCAGAGGGCCGTGCCGGCCGGGATTGGTCCCAGACTCACCTGAATGAAGGCAAGTGTTCATCCATTAGGCTATCACTATTACGCACATATCCATTACGGACAAACATGCCCATGCCACCCAGTACACTCGAATTATTAAACTTGCTGCGCAGTAACAGACAGTAATGGATAACTATGGCGCCTTAATTTTAATATATTAAATCTAATGGTCTAAGATTAATACCAATCATACCTGACATGACTCATGTCAGATCAACTAGAGTATCGGTAAGAAAAAAAACTGCTTATTTATAAAAAAATGTCTATTCGAGAAACTATAATAAATCATCCGACAAACTAGTTATATCCGTTTGTTTTTTGTCTTGCACTGTTACTTACTACCGCACAAAAACTAAAATTCGACACGATTTCATCTTTCTTCACATGATAGGTAACTTGCATGAGTCGGCAAAAGACAGGAAGTTAATGATAAGCCAAACATCACATCCGCGTTAACTCTTTTACAATTGGTAGACTTAAAGTGGGCTTACTTTAAGGATTTCGAGTCAAACTTTAATAGTTAAACATTTTATATTTGCATGGATTATGAGGCATAAATCTTAAGCATTAGCAACGGCAGTTTCCAAAGTTGTGAAATGTTTTCCTTCGGGGTCAAACTTCTTTTTGAAGGCTTCGTAATCTGAAGGCAGCTTCTCTTTGAGTCCCAATAGAAATTTATGGAAGATGTGCTTCTGTGCCTGCGTGCATTTGACGCAGCCTGTGTTGATAGCTTCGGGGACATCCTCTGCAAATAAAATATCGTGGAATTTTTGTATTTTATTACTTTAAATTTTACATTACACATCATCATCATCCATCCCCATCTGTCATCTGTATGATCTGTACGATGATCATCGTCATATCAACCACAGGACGTCCACTGCTGAACCAAGGCATCCTCCTTAGATTTCCACAACGAGCGGCTACATGCCGCGCTCATCCAACGACTCCCAGCGACCTTCACCTTCCATTAAACATCATCGTCAATCAATCGTCTAGTATCTATATTTTACTGGCCAAGATAATCATAGTCTCACTGATGGTCATGATCCATTCTATAATATATATTTAACTAATAAAAGGGGCTGTTAGTTTAAGATACTGAACGTAATCATTCCACTTTGGAATATTTTCACTTATCAACAGAGAGCTATTAAGAAAGAAAGACTACTAAGACGACAAAGTTCATGTGATAGGTTATCAGTATTTAATAAATATATTGTTCAGATAATGTATGCTTAAGTAATACAATATAACGTACCTACATGCCTCATGAGCATAAAAGTAAACATAGAGACAAGCTTATACTTATTATTAAATTCTGTACACAGTGCACAACAAATAGCTAATAGATTTAGTATTTTTTTCTAAGCTGTTTTATGCCTGCTCAGAATAAAACCACCCCAATTCATCCCGTTGGCGTCGTAAAAGGCGAATATGGGATATGGCATGGGTAGCAGCGTCCTTCAAGTACCATATTTACAACTCAACTGCGGTGATTCTTGCAAAACCCTCCTATGGGCACACAAACCCAGACCGGACGTTGTGGAGATCCTTGGTGGGGGATATGTCCAGCAGTGGACGCTTTTTAGCTGAAATATGATGATAACCATTTTTATTGAGCTACAAGTCAAAAAAATGATATAGCCGTTGAAGCAGCGAGCGACAGATCATGTGCTTGAACACTGTCAATTGTACCTTTGCGAACTCACTCCCAGAACAAGCATATTAGCTTATGTAGTAGAGTTGATAAATAAATTTATTTTACATCCTATCACATTTTCCATATTTAACCAATTATTCTTATTCATCTTTCATGTGGTTATAGTGGCCAACCTAGCGTCAGAGTTGTTCAAGCCGCCGAATGGCCTCCGACTTGGTTGAATATTGTCGTCTAATAACATCAACAGGGACCGACGATTTTACGTGCCTTTTGATGTATCGTTCGTATCTGCACGCTCAGTTATAGTGCGATCCGTATAGCCAGTCTGTGCTGCAGACCGTGAAGTTTGGTTCTGCGGCGCTGGGCGCCTGAGAGTCAACCTGACAATACAGGCGCCCACGGACGGCCCCGTAGAGACGGCAAGAGCGAATACCTAGTACTATTACTGACTTTTAAGATGTCTTCGTAAACGTATGCTTGATTAATCATTACGTAGGCACGTACGTTTATATACTAAGGTTTTACCATCCAAATGTTTTCAGGTTGTTTTTAAATAGTAATTATATACATACTATTTAAAAGTAATCTAAATATTAAATAACTGTTATATAATGAATAATAACTTCCTCTCATGGTCCTCCAAGATTGGGGGTGGTACCTACCTAGCCGGCCTCTTGCATCTTATTACAATCGACTTGCCGCCAGTAAAAATAAATAACCCCGTTTATACTTCACAAAGGATTTCGGACTAGTGGCTGACCTTAAAAATGCATTATGTCTCTACGTGTGCAAAGTGGCCTCGAAATGATATATATTTTATATATTATATTTTACAATAATCTACTAAAGGCTTAAAAAATATTTTTTAAGGTGGAAGTAAAAAGAAGATATATAAATAATTATTAACCGATTTTGTTATTTATGCATTGATTCATTTAATTTGCACCATTACTAGAATCTATACAAATAAATAAAGTTGAAGTGTTTATTTGTAATGTCAAATTAACAGCTTTTTACTAAATGCATATGAAAGTATATACTGTACCTACAACAAAAAATCAGTTTCAAATTTTTTATGTATGTCTGTTTGTCTGTCAGTCGGTCTGTCTGTCTGTTTGTTTCCGCTAATCTCCAAAACTGCTGGACCGATTTCTACGAGACTTTCACTGGCAGATAGCTGATGTTGTAAGAAATAACTAAAGCTTTTATTTTAGATAAATAATTAGTGTTCTGCGCAAAAAAATAATCAACTCATGAAATATATTCTCTATGTCAAGTGTCTATGCCGAAGTACTCTAAATTATTTATAAATTTCTTTTAAATTTTATGGCGGGTGAAACCGCGGGACACAGCTAGTTATATATATTTATGAATTGTGTTTCGTATATAAAATAATATTGTAAGTTTGATTCTCGGCTATGCTTGGTATTTCACTACGAGATCGAATCAGAAATGAGGAGATCCGTAGAAGAACATAAGTTATGTTGAACGTTGAATGTTGAACGGCATAGTTGAAAGGATTAGTAAACTGAAGTGGCAATGGGCGGGGCACATTACTCGTAGAACTGATGGCCGTTGGAGCAAAAAGGATCTCTAGTGGAGACCGCGCATCGGGAAACGCAGCGTGGGACGACCTCCAACGAGGTGGACAGACGACTTGATGAGGGTCACTGGGAGTCGTTGGATGCGGGCGGCATGTAACCGCTATTTTTGGAAAGATATGGGGGAGGCCTTTGTTCGACAGTGGACGTCCTTTGGCTGATATGATGATGATGATAAATTCTCGACTAAGTGGGAACCTGATATGATATGATACTACATGATAAGAAGAGGCCTTTGCACCAGTGGGGTAATTACAGGCCGATATTTATATACACAAGTTGAGCCACACGTAATTGCTATGATATAATGAACGGTTCATGTTTGGGTGACTGCCGTAAGTGGCGACTAAGTTTATCGGGTTAATGAGTACGCATCCACCTGCATATTCATAACATCATACTGCAACCTACTTTCCCTAAGAGATGCGGAGGTCAGGTCCCACCTGGGAATGTCACTTATTTTTATTTATTTATTTCACAAGACGTGTCAACGATATTTACGTAATGCTTGACATAATATGGTTTTGTGTGATTCCCGGCAAAGAATATGCCGCCTCACTCCACCTGTGGGTATCGTAAAACGCAACTAGATTGGTGTCAAGAGGATGGGCAGCAGCGTCCTACCGTGTGCTAATAACGACATACTACGATCACCAATCTACCGGCAAAGCGTGGTGATTATGGTAATATCCTATATGATAGCTTACTGTAGTAATTATAGGCCATGTTTAGCAGTGGAGGTTTATGGGTAGATATGGGTAAAAACATTTAGTCTAGGCCTGTGTGTATTACAATTATAGGTCCATATAGTACTTGTATACAATGGTATTAAAAAACACCTACGAACTTAGGGATAACACAAAACAGTGGAAAAAAAAAGGTGGAATATTATGGTTTTTAGATAAGTATATAACGTAGGACAACTGCGTTTTAAATGTGATCAGCAGGCTTATTCATGTCATATTTCTTTAATAAATATATAATCGATTTAGTCTCAATGTCGTAAAAGTCACAAATGGTATTCTCCTATACTATTTCTGGTGAAGCCAAAAGAGGCCACCAGCCAGGGTTAAAATTAATTTTATAAACTAAGCAACTGCAGTTTAGGGTGCCGCCTTCGGGTCTCGAACCTCAGCTTAGGGCATTGCTGGGGTTAAGTTATTTAGGGACAGCTGCATCGGTATGATTTAAATATATTAAGAGAATATTTAAGACTATAGGCCGGGCACGGGCCTGCGCGAGCAAGGAACGGGTGGGGAGGAATACGCAGATCATCACGTCAATACAACAATGTACATATTTATTGGTAGCAGGTCTTTTATTGCAAAAGTCCGGTAGGTACCTACCATCGTTACGCGTTGGTGACGCGCAAATCAGGGTGGGCCAGTACATGAAGAGGGTAGTGGGTGCATTACACCGGGTGCTGCCCAATCTCGGGGGAACGAGCGAGGAAGTTCGCCGTCTCTACGGGGGCGTCGTGCGGTCTGTGGCCCTCTACGGGGCGCCTGTATGGTCATCCCGGCTGTCAGGCGTCCAGCGCTGCAGAAACAAACTTCACAGTCTGCAGCGCAGAGTGGCTATATGGATCGCACGGGGATACAGGACAGTATCCTACGAGGCGGCAACTCTCCTGGCACGCTTTCCGCCTTTCGACATCCAGGCGGAGATGGATGCGTGGGTCTACGACCAGACACGCTCTCTCCGCCAAAGTGGGGAAGGCGTGCCTTCAGGGGCGTTCGACAGACTGAGGCGGCTGGCTCGACGGCGCGCACTCGAGATGTGGCGTCATCGCCTACGGTTGCAGTTCGCGACCAAGCGCGTCGTTGAGGCCATCCTGCCGCTCTTCGGAACCTGGCTCCAAAGGAGAGAGCGCGTCACCTACCGTCTGACGCAGGTGTTCACCGGTCACGGTTGTTTCGGTGCATACCTGCACAGAATAGGACGCGAGGTTACGGCACAGTGCCACCATTGTGGAAGCGACCAGGACACCGCACAGCACACGCTCGAGGAGTGCCCTGCGTGGGCGGCCGAGCGGCGGATCCTGGTCGACCGGATCGGGCAAGATCTCTCTCTGCCGGCAGTAGTGTCGGCTATGTTGGCAGAGCATGAAAATTGGAGTGCAGTGGTCTCCTTCTGCGAGAGCGTCATGTTGCAGAAGGAGACTGCAGAGCGGGATCGGGAGAGGGCCGATCCCGCACGGAGAAGGACGAGACGGCGCCGGAGCAACAACCGTCCCGGCTCCCAAGTCCAACACGCCTGAGCCCCCTGCCGTCAATTCATGGTGGGGGGCCACGGGGGTCACGGGTGCGCAGATTGGGGAGTCTGCGTGCTCACACCGAGCGACCCCCGGGAAGACGGTGGTGCGCACGTGGTCACGTGCCGCCGTGTGCGCAGCACAGCGCAAAGCGAGGCTTGGGGGGATCCTTTACAATCCTCCCCGAGAAGTGCCTGAGGGGGCGACCTTTTTACAGTCGCCTTCCCTCCGCTAGAGGGGGTGACCGCTTTACAGTCATCCCTTCCGTGATGTGCCTAAAGGCGTGGCACCAATGGGCGGCTCTAGTGTGATCTTACGAGGACCTGGAGCCTCCCTTCGGTGCCGAAGATGACCGCTCCAGTGGTTTTAGCCGGTAGGAGTCCGGCATACCCCTTCGCACTTCCCCTGGGTGAAGGAAGTTCCATGTAGAATTTCCACTGGACATCAATAAAAAAAAATAAAAAAAAAGGTACCTACCATCGTAATGTCAGATATTCTGCTACCAAGCAACAGTGTTTTTTAGATATTACTGTGTTCCAGTCTGAAAGGCACTGTAGCTAGTGAAATAAATGGGCCTTAGAGAGTAAATAATTAATGTGTCGAGGCGATAAGCACCGTGTGATGCCACGTAGGACTAGTCCTTAGTAGCAGTACAGTAAATTGTTATGAGCAGGCGTGACACTTACCACTAGGTGAATGACATGCTCGTCTCGCAACCAGGTTGTACCAAATGAATACATAATTTTAGTCAGCATATTTAAATCACTGTAAGTGTAATCTAAAATCTTTATCTCTCAGCGTAGTATATAAAATAAAGCCGACAGTTTCAATTGCAAATACCTATGTAAATACGATTGCAAAAACGTAATTTGATATAAATAAGTAGCCCGTGCTCTAGATACATACTTTTGAAATCGGCAGCGACTGTTTCACAAGTTTGGGTGTCCATGAAGCATCCTACAAAGCCCTTGAGAGTTTCAAGGTTCGCGACGACGGCGTCGATATCCAGGTCATCGTTCTCTGTGCTGTACGTCTCCTCCGCTTTGACAGCAACCAGAGCCAGCACCAATGACAGCACGGAAATAAACTTCATATTGGCTGCTTCGTTTTTGAAGATAAATTGCAGTTCAAAACCTGTAGCAAAAGAAATATTAAATAAAAGATTTCTTAACAGCGACTAAAGTATATAACGCTAACTGATGTTTGAACAACACGCCCCACTACATATTATGTATTATATTATACATTATGTTTATGTTCATATTCTAATCCACATTTTTTATAAAAAAAAAAATTGATTTGGTTATAATCACACGGACGGATTTGCGGACACAGCTAGTAAAATGTAATATATTAGATGCAAAAATCTAGCATGAACGAGGAACAATAGGCACTTATCTTAATGTCTGGGAATACCCATACCTAAAACCGCTTGAATATAACGAATTAATTAATTTTTTGTGTGTATAATTAACGAAACAATAATTATATAGCTATATGAAAAACATGGCAATATTTAACCATACTACAATATATTTGTTTTAGCCAAAAAAAAACTAGACACATTAATTGGTTTGAACAATAATCTTGTAAGTTATGTGTTTACAGTTTCGTTACGGTAATAAATCTGTTTAAAAGGACGAAACAATTTGGCAACACTTGAGCGGCATTACTAAATTCAGCAGAAATAAAAACGAGTCAACGAAAATATTATACAAAATATTAAGTAATTTATAAATAATGACTCACCTATTTAATTTAAAGATCAGTGAACAAGTAATGCTCACTCTAATAGCCCAGTCCTTTTATACTTCTGTATTCTTTTATTATGCATACATATCTACGTACATACATGATAGCCGGACGCATATTGATAAAAAAATCTTCGTATTGTTCTCTGTTATACATGTCGCAGCTTTATTTAAGATATCTTTTATCATAATAACTCTAGATATTATACCTAATTATAAAATTTATAGCCATTAAATGTTACAATATTGCGAGCGAATTTTTGTTAGACACTTCAGGAGAAAATGTAGAGCGTCATGTGTTTTGACAATATTGATAATTAATATTTGAGTAATTCACTATCCATACTAGTAATATTACACCATCATATCAGCTAAAGAACTTCGACTGCTGAACAAAGGCCTCACCATTGGTTTGATAAAACACAACCCCCGATTACATTACAAGATACGATTACAAGCCGTCGTTATTTTTTCAAATTTGCTTTTCTTAAAGTACTTACTATTCTTGGTAGGTTGGTGAGCGCAGAATATCTGCTGTTCTAAAGGAGTAGTTAAAGCTCATACTTCTGGTAGCCAGAAGCCAGTCGACTTTTACAAGATCCACGGGAGGCCTAACAGCCGAAATTAATAATAAACGTAATCCAAAATCTTCAGATTTAAGATTTTGAAATTCATCCGTTGGTTTGTTACAATCACTAAATGTGAACACAAAAAGATATATCTGTAATTCTAAATCTAAAGATTTTGGATTAGATCGATAATTAATTTCGGCCGTTAGTCTTTTATGAAATCCGCGGGAGGACATGAATTGCTGCTATGTTCTAAATCCGGACACTATACGAAATTATTACATCTTGTATAGTTATATTATTATTCCCTTTATTCAAACTATATACATATCAATTACATTTTAAATATATATCAAAAAACATGTTTTAAAAATATAAAAAATAGTGTCCAACCAGCATCGGGCACAGGGTTCAATATACCGGTGGTTAGGACCCCAGAGAGAGGAACCTCCTCACAATACGTGCCGTGTCAAGGAGTACCGCTTTCTGTATCAAGCCCTTGACCCAGCTGCGTAACGAGAGCCTCTGGAGATGATCTTTGCCATTTCGGAAGCTGGTTCCGAGAGACGATGACGTCAATATGCGACGCATCCATGCTCCAGGCCAGTCGTTTCCGGCGTACGGCAGTGTACTGGTGGTCGGATGAGATCGCACAGTTGCGTGCGGTCTGCTTGGCTTCCCACTGACGGTCTCACCGAAGCCGACGCCGGCGCAGTGCTACAGCTGGAGAGACTGCAGAGACCTATCTGGCCTACCGGGCGGTCTCGAAGTCGCTACATAGCGCAATTTGCGAGTCGAAGGCTCGGTCCCGGAGCGAGCTCCAGGAGGGACTAGACAGGAATCCGTAGGGGAGGCCCTACCGAATGGTAGTGGGCAAGTTGCGCCCATATGTCCCAACGGTGACTGAAACCATGGCCCATGCGACACTAATGCTGGCAGCATTAGTGTCGGCTATGTTGGCAAAGAAGGAAGGAGGAAGGAGGATCGGGATAGGGCCGATCCTGCTTGAAGAAGGAGGAGACGGCGCCGGGATAACAACCACCCTGGTGCCTAATTCCCTCACGCCTGAAACCCCCTGCCGTCGCTATAAGGTGGGGGTCCTCTGGGTTTGCGGGTGCGTAGATTGGGGAATCTGCGTGCCCACACCGAGCGACCCACGAGAAGACGGTGGCACGAATGTGGTCATGCGCTGCCGTGTGCGCATAGCACAGCGCACAGGGATGCTTCGGGGGATCCATTACAACCCCCCTCAGGGGAGTGACCAATTTACAGTCACCCTAACAGAGATGTGCCTTCCCCGGGGCGACGGAAATTCATGTATAATGTCCACTACACACCAATAAAAAAAATTGTGATCGAATTATGTTGTTATTCGCACACGGGAGGATGCTGCTGCTCTTCCGCTTAATTGATATTACATTCACTAAGGATACTTCGTGGCCCAAAGTCGCATTTTACGAAACCCACGGGATGAGATGGGATGGAGGTATTCTCAGCCGGCACCACACGGCATATATAATATATTGAAAATCTTTGTTTAAATAATAAAATTTTAAATAACGTTTTATTGCTTACAATTGTGTTCCGTTGTTATGTAGGTAGCGTATACATATATCAGCTATGCATAGCTGTAATTTAGAATTCTTGTTGCTTTTATTTTAACTCGGTAAGTTAGGTACTCTTCTTTAATTAATTTTTATTTAATTAAAAAAATGATGCCCTGCATTCGGATTTATTCTTTGTCGTGGGTTCAGTTTAAAAACAAAATCACAAATACCTAGACCCGGAACAACCATCTATAGGTCATACAAATATTAGATCCGTGGTGGGATTGATCCCACGAGACGCAGCGCAGTAAGCCAAGCGATTAGCCACTGCGCCTACTGAACGCTGTTGAATTTATCGTTGTGTATGCGGGTACAGTAAACAAAGTAAATTAATTAAATGAACAGACAGATGCAATGAATTATTTTATGGCTAGTGGAATATTATCTTAATTTTATACAAAGACCAGCTATTGTGGTTCAGCGTATTTCCAAATATGGTATCCCCAAAGGTGACCTATCCAATAAGCCAAAATTAGCGCATGACCTGGTTGACAATTTGACATCTGTTTTTATTTATGTTCTTTTACATAATTTGTATTCTGAGTAAGACTCGAATGCATTTTTATAGAATATGACGATGACATTACTACTTAGTAACTCTGCCAAAGGACACTGTGTGGAAGCTGCTGTGATATTTGCATGAAAATAATAATGATGTTTTATTTTGTATACAATTATATTTGGTGCGACTCTATACAACTGCTATGAAATTCCAAAAAAATCTCGATTTAAATTTACAATACACACTTTGATTAGGAAATGAGAATTGGGATCAACACGGGGAAAAGCATTTAGAAAAATATATAACGTAGGTAACAACATTTCAAAGTTTTCGACGGCATGGTTGACACAGCGGCCAGGGAATTGATTTTCTATGCTACGTGTCGCGGATTCGACCCCGCACTACAGATAGTTGTTTCGGTTCTAGTTGTATGTGCATGTGAAATATATGTCTGTAAACTGTACCCAGTCCGTGTGGTGTCCGGATTAAGAATATAGCACCACTCCATCTCATCCCGTGGATGTCGTAACAGGCGACTAAGGGAATCTAAACCAGAGGGACGGGCAGCAGCGTCCCTTCTGTGAGACGGTAGCCATACTGCGCTCACCAACCCGCTTGCCAAGCGTGGTGAGTATTGGCAAGTTCCCCCCAAAATGATGATACAATTGTGGAAGTCTATGGGGGAGGCCTTTGTTCAGCAGTGGACGTATAAATGGCCGATATGACGATGATGATGAACTGTACCCACAACACAGGACAAATCATAGTGAGGGGCAAAGTTTAAAAATAATAATATGAGAAATAAATTATCTTCTAATATTCTAAATGATCCAGAGATCGGTAGTAAATATTAGCAAAGGTGATCATTAAATTAAAAATATTAAATTTTGAAGTTAATGATCGTCATCTCTGTACATGTATTCATGGTATTATTGTTAATGATTGTTACTCATTGGCTATAATTATAAAGAGAACAAGACAGTTGGAATGATGCAATCACAGGATGCATGGGTCTTTTTTGTGCGAGTGTTGTTGTAAGTAGTCAGTGAATACAACCCTTTTATTTTACGCTGCAACGAGATGTATATTATATAGATTGAACGACGCACTTACTTCTAGATATTGGTTTTATAAGTATGTAATATAAACTTGTATGTAATATAAATTTTCTTTTTATTGTATTAAATAATGAAGATTCTTATGATTTTTATGTTTCTTGTGAATTCTTAAAGAGATTAGGAAAGTACCTGCCTTATTTACTGGTTTACTTAGTTCACAGTAAGATTTAAGTTTTATACATATTCAGACAGAACGGAGTATGAATCACATTAATTAAGTGGACGCACTGGGGATATTAACCGCAAGCAATTCTGACTCACTGGGACTCCAGTGTATCAGTATACAAGACCCCGGTCCCGGACCCCGGCGGTCCCCAAGACAGTTCTTGGGGACCGCTTGAGGCGGTTGTTCACCAGCTGCCTTCGTCATAGCGTGTTCCCGTCTGGCTGGAAGGACGCCAGATTGGTTTTTTTGAAGAACGAAGGAAGGGCCGTAGAGTCTCCTTCTGCATACCGTCCCATTTGCCTGCTCGACGAGGCTTCGAAGCTATTTGAAAGAATAATTACCGAAGACTCGTTGAACACCCGTCGCGAGTTGGCCCTGACCTGGCCGAAAGTCAGTATGGCAGTATGCCGGAGCAGCGGTGGTCTACCATCGACGCGATTCATCGCGTCCGCTCGCTGTCAGAACAGGTAGTGTCTCAGCGAGGTGGGGTGGCGTTGGCGGTCAGTCTGACATCGTCAACGCCTGCAACTCCATCTCGTGGGGCGCTATTAGGGCGGTACTAGTACATCATCCGACCCCAGTGCCCTCTACATGCAGGGCATCATAGGGGCCTGTCTGAGCGATAGGCACATTCGCTACGTGGGCAGGGACGGTTCTTGACCCCATCTTATGGAACCTCGCCTACGACGCAGTCCTACATGTCATTCTCACCGCTGGCGTCTGTTACACTGATGATAATCTTGTGTTGGCCAGCGGGGAGTCCTTCGCCGGAACCATCCGGCTTGCCGAGCAAGTGGTGGCAATTATCGTGGCCAAAATCGACACCCTGAGTCTGCGGATAGCAGATGCGGATCGGGGATGCTCATACTGAGCGAACCCTGGGAAGAAAGCGGTGCGCATGTGGTCACCTGCCGCAGCACACCGCACATTGAGGGTTTGGGGGATCCTGTACAATCCCACCGAGAAGTGCATGGGGGGTGGCCTTTTTTACATTGTCTCCCCTCCACTAGAGGGGTGACCGCCTTACAGTCATCCCCTCCGAGATGTGCCAACAGGCGTGGCACTAATCTGGCTCTCGGTGCCGAAGAGGACCGCTCTGGTGATTTTAGTCGATTGGAGCACATAATATATTTCAACCGGGATAATAAAAAATAATGAAAATAAAACAGAAAGTGCACGTCAGTCATACCTTGATCCGATCGTTCCCAGTTTCTGTAGATCCACCTTTGGTCACTCTTGAATACACGGTTCCTGGTATTATTAGTATCATTTATTATGATCTACATGTCTTTCTATTCATGGGTTAACCTCGGGCCTCTGTAAAAAGGAAGCCGGACTTTTGATAGGCTTACGCGGGAACATGGGTCCAACACGCAGGGTCCCTTTAGAAAAGTTAAAGTATTAGGACACTAACCGGGGACTCCATGGATGCACTAGAAAACGAAATCACGTATTGTCCCCGCTGGCTGCTGGTGTAGTACAATTATATGAGATGGAAACTCAAAAATTAATAACTAATAGTTTGAGTGCAATCGCCATGGGCAGGCGTGACGTTTAACATCAAATGCATGACTTGCTTGTCTCCTCACTGGGTTCGATAATTGCATTTAATGTTTTTCAGATATGATTTATCCGTTATACTGTTTGATTACATTTAGTGTTGACACGCGGTTCCGATTTCCGTACAATACAAATATGTATGATCTACAGATAGATCAGGCCCAGGCACCCGGGGAATAGCTGAATAGCCGAATATTTGGTTTTCGGCCACAAGACTAATCACTATTAGTTGCAACACTATTAAGAAACTATGCCCAACGTATTCGTATTCTTGGGCTTATCGAAATTTATTTGCACAATAGGATACAAGTTACAGAAATTAGTAGGTTAAACCTAAGAAATAAATGTGAAGAAGTATACAGATCAACTGAACGTAAAGTAACTTATGGTGTCCTGCAAGGGAGCGTGTTAGGTCCTCTGTTGTTTATATTGTATACTAGCTGGGACCCGTGGTTTCACCCGCCAATTAATTTTAAAGAAATTAGATTATCTATTCAAATAAGTAAAATTGAAGTGTCTGTTTGTAATGTCAAAATAAAAGGTTTTTACTAAATGCATATGAAAGTATATACGGTACCTATAACAAAAAACTATATAAAAAAAATTTATTTCTATCTGTCTGTCTGTTTGTTCCCGCTAATCTCCGAAATGAGGCATAAAGTTTTTTCTTGACGTATATAAATATAACATTTTATAGGTATTCGGTATTCGGCCGAATAGTAATCCCTTAATATACGGTAGAATTTAATAGAATAGAATAAAAAATAAATAAACAAAAAACTATATAAAAAAAATTGTCTTTCTATCTGTTGGTCTGTCTGTCTGTCTGTTTGTTCTCGCTAATCTCCGAAATGGCTGGACCGATTTCTACGGGACTTTCACTGACAGATAGCTAATGTTATAAGGAGTAACTTAAGCTACTTTTATTTTAGAAAAATAATTAGCATTCCGTACAAAAAAAACCCCATGAAATCCAATATATATACATAGTCTATGTCAAGTCCAATAAATAAATAATCGCATTTCTTTTAAATTAAATGGCGGGTGAAACCGCGGGTCCCAGCAACAAACAGACACTTCAATTTAATTTATTTGTACAGATAAACGACCTACTAATATGCATAAATAAAGCTTTAACATTAGATGCTGATGATAGCACGATGACAATACCTTACAATAATGTAAATAATTATGAAGATGATATAAATGATTGATAATTAACTTAAGAAGAACTAAAATTATACACTTCAGTCAACGTAAGCCCGGATCAAGTAACATGAATGTATACTACAATAATGCCACTATTGACGACGTAGAGTGCACAACATTTTTAGGACCGGAAATAGATAAAAAGCTAACATGGAAACCACACATAGAAGTACTCTCTAAAAGATTAAGCAAATCTGCATATGCTCTTTATATATACATTATCACCAGTAGTTAATGCAGAAGCTCTAATTACTGCTTATTACGGTAGAGTCGAGTCTCACTTACGTTATGGGGTGATTTTTAGGGTAACTCGACTGACAAACTAACAGCATTCGAAGCACAAATAAGGTGCATTCGATCTATGTTTCAACTTAAAAGTACTGACTCTTGCAAGCCATATTTAAAAAAACATAAGGTATTAACTCTTCGTTGCATTATTTTAGAAATGGCTGTATTTGTAAAAATTAACCAGGGTCGCATTGAACGGCTAAATGATGTAGTACCTCGAAATTGACGAGATAATAATAAGGTAAGCCTTCACACGGCACGAACTACGCTAAAGCGTAAAAGTGTCTGCTGCATGGCACCAATATTTTTTAACAAATTACCCAAAATTGGAGAATTCTCGATGGAACATCATAAAAAATATGCTACAAAACTTTCTAGCACACAAAGTTTATTATGATGTCAGCGAGTCTTTAACGGAAATAAACATCTGTTAACCTTATTATGTAGACAACTATTATTATGAGACTTTTATGTAATTTGAATTTAAATGAATGTTAAATAGTTTAAATAGTTAAAAAAATAATTTAGCTGTTGAGACAGTTATAAACCTATTATAAAGGGATTTTTATGCATTAGCAAGTAAGTACTTTTGCATGCCAAATGGTGAAATATGGATGTGCTTAATTATCATTTATGCCATCTTATTGTACCCATATTAAATAAATATCTTATCTTATCTATTAATAAACAAACACTGAGGTCATTTAGACATAACTATTTAGAAATCATGTTATTTATATCGAACTTCTGAAAAAAATCATCACGACATCATAATTTTTTATGCAAAATTTGTGTATTTTTACGTTATATTAGTAGGTATTATATATTACGCATGTTTTAATTATCCGTCGTCGATTAACTTTGATTATGATGGTTTATCTATTATTTTTCTCTCATATTTTTGACGGCACGGTTGGTGCAGAGGCTGTCACAGTCAGCTGCTGCGCTCCGGGTCGTGGGTTCGATTCCCGCACGGAACAAATATTTGTATGATCTGCAGGTAGTTGTTCCGGGCCTGGGTGTATTGTATGTGGAATGCATGTCTGTAAACAAACTCATGACACAGGAGAAATCCAAGTGTGGGGCAACGTTTTAAAAAAAACAAAAGAATAAGATAAAAGAAATTACGTCATCTAGGTTGTTCAAATAAAATACACTATAAAAAAAATCAGATTTAGTTTCACTAACAGTTTTAGCGTTTTGTATTTATATTACGAGTTAAGTACCAAGTGTAATCTCATTACGAAAATATTATCTTCAAAATAGCTTCTTGACTTATATATTACCTGATATATTTGAGTATACTAGTTGTCGCCCAATGATCGAAATTCGCCCGTAACTCGTTTATCATTTATTTTATACATAAAGTTTAATTTTCTTTTTTCTGCGCTCCTCCTCCATATGGACTTTAAGTATGCCAAATCTCACACTAGCTACGCGCAATGTGCTTAAAAAGGGGCATAAAGTTTTTTCTTCACGTATATAAATATAACATTTTATAGGTATTCGGTATTGGGCCGAATAGTAATCCCTTAATATTGGGTAGAATTTAATAGAATAGAATATTCTTTATTGTACACCGTTTTAAAAACAACTACTAGGAATCAGTCTATGAACAGTAATTGTACAATGGCCGGTCTTATCGCTATTAGCGATTTCTTACAGACAACCTTTGGATGGACAAGAAAAAGATGGAAAAAGAAAGGGGTAGTCTGTGGTGTACTTATTATATTAATGAAATCAAATAGTGATTCTAGACAATTAAATATAATACCAATTATAATACCAATTAAATATGTTCCATAAATTACTTAAATAATATACATAACTATATATACAACTATATATAACACCTTATACAATATAAATAATCCATATAAACAAGCATATACAATACAATATAAATAATCCATAAGAATACAGGATATTTATTTATTCTTTATTGTACACAAGAATTTTAATTTAAACCATAAATACAAACTTTTATGTACAAAGGCGAGCTTAACTCAGAATTGTGTTTTCTACCAGCAAAACCTTTGGGTGAGATTCAGAAACAAGTCTAACCGTGAAGTTACGCTTCCATCTGTCAAAATTATGAGCGTAAGTTGTGCATTTTGACAGATGGAAGCATAAGTTCACGTTTAGACTCATTTCTTAATCTCACCCTTAGAGAGATTGTATCATATAAGTGGGTCAAGACACGTGTGCGTATGAAATTAGAGTTACAGTTATACAAAAACCAAATAAAAAAGCCTTATATAGCGATAAGATCGCCCCTTGACCATGCCGTTTTATGATTATTGATCTGTTTTTGTTTGTTATTTCTGGTGTACACTAAAGAGTATTGTATTGTATACCAACAATAGGTACGCCTACCATTGAGACAATAGTTGTTAGTTAAACTAGTGCTGTAGCACTAGTTTAAGTAACAACACATACGTGAGTGCGGAAGTGTGTGTAAGTGAGTGTATGTTATTTAAATGTTATACTAATAATGATAATAAAAAAATTTGCTTACCTAGCAAAAAATTGTCCACCTTGTTGTTTTTAATTTTATTAGCACATGTCGTGGGTATGGATTAGTTATACTTTCTATTCTTCTTCCTAGACTTATCCCTGCTATAAATGGAGACTTCTTTCCGAATTGGTGTGCTCCTCTTAGAAAATATGATTTTATATGAAACCTGACAGCTAAACTTCTTACGCTCGCAGACGAGTCGTTGTGCACAGACTAGTCTCATTACAATAAACGTAGTCAATGAACATTCGGCGTCGAAAAGTATATTTTTAAATCTGAAAGTCAGAGCAGAATCTATTTACATAATTTATTATGTACAAGGTTGCAAAAGCTTTTCAATTTACATATTAGATTAAATGTTCTTTTGCAATCTGATCATAAGTGTAATCATACTAAATAATTAATCGATTACTGTAACAATATTAGATGTAATCGGCAAGACATCAGAATGTTATGACTATAATATTATTTCTTAATGTCTAGAAGATACGTAAAGTAGAAGAGTCATGTCATGAATATGGTGACTGCAGGAAGTGAAGAATATTTAATCGGAAAGTCACTATGACTGCTTCATCATCGTCATCATCTTTCCCTCAAAGATCACCACCACGACCGACATCGGTGAGTTGTGTGCTCATTGGGGGTTTTGCTATAATCACCACACTTGGCAGGAGGGTTGGCGATCGCAGTTGAGTTGTTAATGTATTCGAAGGACGCTGCTGCCCACCCTCCAGGTTATCCCTCCTGAGTCACCTCCTTTTACAATACCCACGGGATGAGATGGGTTGATGCTATTCGTGGCCAGGACTACACGGTATGACTACTGAGGCCAAACTAATGACAAGGTTCCATAAATTTATTTTCATCATCATATTATCAGCCAAAGGACGTCCACTGCTGAACAAACGCCTCCACCGTAGATTCCCACAATTGTTTCGTAATTTTGGAGAAATTTGCCAGTACTCACCATGCTTGGCCGGTGTGCTGGTGAGCGCAGTTCGGCTTATTATGGATAAGGGACGATATTTCCAATCCCCTAGTTTACAGTCCCTCAGTCTCCTTTTAGTCGTAAAATGTCGATTTACGGCAGGAGATGGAGATGATTTATTCTTAATCCGGACGACACATAAAATATTTAAACAAATTGCTTGTGTCATACACATCAGCCTGTAAACTTCCACTGCAGAACATGGGTCTCCCAATGAGCAGTCATACCATAATTGTCAATCTTGGCATACGGATTGGTGACCTCAGTATATTGTTATTAACACGCGGGAGGATGCAACTGCCTATCCTTTTGTCATCATTCCTTAGTTGCCTTTTACGACACCCATGGGTGGAGAGGGGTGGTCTATACTTTACCGGGGACCACACGAAACACGTGTTACATATTTACATTCTTTCAGGGTCAATAGTATCCTGAAACTATTAGCAGCCTTGTGGAATATTAGACTGGAACCATTAAATCTGATGTATGTAATAAGCTTTTCTACAGAATTAAGAAGCGTTTTCTAGAAACATGCAATAAAACCTAAGTAACAAAACCATAAGGTCTTGTAAAGTAGTTCTGAGTAGAAAAGGAACAATCAGAAATACCTAAATATTATGCCATTAACGCGGGGTAACGCGGCACAGGGAGAGTCCACGAAATATCCGATGATGCTCGTGAACTTGCTGCTCCTTGGCGTCTAGTCGGTGCGTTTATTTATTTATTCTTTTATGCACAATGATGGTACACAAGGTGGACTTAATGCCATATGGCATTCTCTACCAGTCAACCTTTGGGTTAAATAGAAATGCATCGAAGAGGTACAAAAAAGCTATATTTACATACTATAGTCTATAGATACGCTTAGATACATAGGTTTAAAATATACTACATATAATACGTACTATTTATCATTTTAACCATGCCCGTAATTGTCAACAAGTATTCCCGGACTTTGCGTTTGAAAGAAAATTTACTTGATGCTTTCTTTATATCATGGGGAAGCTTATTCCATATTTTGATTGATAAATTTCATCCCATAAGTATCAAAATATGTACATAGAGAGCCAGAACACTGTGGAGTATTCACTATCATATCTATGATTATCAATAGCACGACGACGCACGTAATGTTTGTCTACAAAATTCGTCAGGCGAATGCAATGTCAAGAAAGTAGGTAGATATATTGACAAGGTTTTTAATTATTGTGTCTAATATATGCGGTATAGTTTTCGGAAATTCTAAGGTAACCTAATTAGGTACATAATTATGTTACGTAATAATTAATACAAATCACTATCATCATCAATTAATTATTTAAATTAATAGTTTGTTGCTTCAGTAATGGTCGTTAAAACACTGAATGTGTTTCATTCTAATTTAATGCATAAACATATGTTTTATCAGAACAAAGAGGATATAAACGTGATGTACATAGAGTGTGGACATAGGGGATAAAAAGGTGGTCGTGTAGTTTTCCGATTAGACTGGATGCTGATGATGGGAATATTCGGGAAAAGGAGGACAAAATTCAACTGATCACCTAAAACCTTCAAGATAGTTCCATTATAATTATACATAATTCAAACATACTTTAGCTATAAATCTGTAGACATTATAGCACGAGTAATAATTTTATACAATAATTTGTATCGCCTTTGATAAATGTTTTGCAATAAGCGACCACGCACAGTATGCTTGCCGTTTGCTATCAAGCCAAGTCCCTACAAAGCACAACGCCATCAGCTTACTGCCGATATAGATAACATTTCCTTTACTGTTAAATATAAACACCTTTTATTTTCCATGTACAGTAAAAAACAGTGATAAATATTTTTATATTTAGCAAGTAGGTTTTGAGAAAAACTTTCACTCTTCAATAGAGGAAGCTGGCATTTCCTACTCCGGAGAATAATTAGCAAAATAAACAGTCAAAAGGTTTCTGTTTTAAAAACGTTGAATACTTACTGTACGCTATAAAATTATGTGTGAAAAATGTAGTGCGTTGTCTGAAATGGACTGAACTAAGGTTTGAACTATTTTTTTAGGCGGTGAAAATGCCTGACGCATACCACGCCATCCGGGGGGAGTGCGTGGTTATGTGGGGTTTGCACCCACTAAAAACTCCGCCGCTTCACCTGCATCCGCCTTTTGATGGACCGCGAGTACTGCGTATGTATTACTTTCGCGGCCCATCGGTTGTTGGCCCCTGCACCTATGCGAGAGCCGTGCAATGCGGACGGCAGACTACCCGATCTGCCGCCCGCTGGCTACTGTTAGGGCGACATCAAGCGGGCGTTATGTCGCCTGCGCCGACCTGTCCGCCTGCAGTGGATCGGGTCAGCAAGGGCGTCTTCCTCCCTGACCCGCTCCGCCGCCTCCTTCCGCGATTACCACCTAATAGAAGGATGTGACAAACCCCCTCACTGTCAACCATGGCTTTTACCAAAGCCAGCTAGAGGCCCTCCCCAGTTACTGCTATGAGGTTACAGCGCTGGAACGCCCAAGATGGGAACTCTTCAAGACTGTGCTGCGCCGTGTTCTCACTGCAGCCACATTGATGGCATATGGGAGGCCTCCCGCCTGGCCACTGTGCGCAGGTACTTGCCGAAGCAGCCATGCCCCGACAACACCTGCACAAGATGGAAGGATAACGTCCCATGCCGCCTCCGCACCCACTCATCCAGGATTGGTCGGATAGCCCCCTTGGTCCTAAAACCACCACTAGGCGTCTCCAGCCTCGCCTTCCACTGGCTCATGATGGCTCTCAGCGCCTTCCTGCGCCATCTCATGACAGTTTCAGGTGGAGGGCGCCACTCTCAGCCCAAACATCCACTATCCTCCAGTAAACTGTAGCAAACACCCGTGCCTCCAGATCCAACGGGGGAGTCACCGCAAGCACGCACGCAGCCTCAGCAGACACCGTGTGGTATCCGCGTATGACCCTGACTGCCATGGCTCTTTGAGGCCTTCGCAACAAAGTCTTGTTCTGGGCAGTCAGAGTTTCCGCCCACACTGGAGCGCCGTGCCATCGAGCCGACCACCCCCGTGCAAAGCCGTCGACAGCCCGCACTGGGTCCGCCCAAGTTCGGCAGTAGCCAGCTCAGTGGCTCTTCAATTCAACCGTTTAAATTTAAGAAGCCACTTAGAACAGAAAAAGTATGGAGAAGGTTACTAAAAAAATACCTCTTTTGATATGTGGAGATAATGTATTATCTGTACAAATAAGTGAACTTGGTGTTGCCATATTTAGAAAACTGTTAAGTATACCTGATTGACTTTGATTTTGGCTTAGATTTTACTTTGAGAATAATTTATGCCTACGAGGTGTAATTTTTCGCAAAGTAATCTGCCAATTAATGTCCGGGCCCGTGCTCCACCTAAATTTTCCACCTGGGTGAAGCATGAGGTACTTAGTTGGAGCACGGGACCTGTCCCCGTGCTCCAACTGATATCGTTATTGTACACTGATGTAGTTATTGTACACTGATGCTGAAAATTATTATGTCTGTATTTTTACTACACTTTAATTTTCTGTGTATAGTCCACCAACCCTAACTAGGCTAGCGTGATGGTAGGTAGGTAATTCTGCAAAGACTGCAGTAGCTGCTGCTGCAAAGACCGTGTCTCTTTTCCGCCGCGGAGTCAGTTACAACTGACAGCGACTGTCTGAGATGTATCCGTGTCTAATACTGACCACCTCAAGCTTCTTGGCGTTACTCTTACGCCCACCTTCAAGTTTGGTTCCTACATCGAGTTAAAGGCCAGTTGGGCCTTTAGCTCGATGTTGGTTACAAAGGTTACATAAAGCTTCACATCCTTTCGAAGGTGAGACATTATTTAACATCGTAACAGCCTGCTTGGGCAGCTTTGGTTTATACCATATGCAAGTTCTGTTTTCGGGAATACTGATCCCATTTTTGGGACGGTACCACCAAATACCAGAAGTGATTGAAAAATGGGCTAAGAGGCTCATCAATAACGACGCAGGCAAGGCATCAGAGCCTAGAACATAAACGCAGAGATGCAAGATTATCGGTATTTGTTCAAATACATTTACACAGGCAAGTCTGCGTTGTAAATGCACGATTTAACTCCCCCAAACCCATTCCATCATCGGATTACCAGAAAAATGATGACACCGTTGTGAAAATCTACGGGGGAGGCCTTTGTTCAGCAGTGGACGTATAAATGGCTGATATGATGATGATGACTATAGGGTAGGTATATATTCCACCCATATGCACGAAGCGGTAATAATACAAACATGTATTCAAAATAAGTCGTATATGACACACACACGAGATACTTAAGATCATCGGAGAACTTGAGACTTCAGATGCCAATTCATTCCACCAAATTCTTCGATAAATCTTTTACAGTCCAGGCTATACGGTTGTGGAATGCATTGCCAGTATCAGTGAGAGCTGCCAAATCATTACACCTCCTTTAAAAAATTAATAAAAGAACATTATCTGTCCTCTTAAACGTGTAATTTGTCTATGCTATTTCATTGTTATCGCATTGCGTTTTATTTTACTGTATCACTTTTCTGTGTTCATAATTACCTAAAATGTATGTATTTATATATGTATCTATTATATTATTATGAGATTTGTTTTAAATATTTAGTACTATTATCTACTTATCCGTACACCACGGACTACCCCAATATTATTTTTCGTGACTTTTTTGTCCATCCTAAGGTTGTCTAGAAAAGATCTACATTATATTAATATTTTAAGTTTTATTTTTAAGATCCAAATGGTGTACAATAAAGTATATTCTATTCTATTCTATTCTGTTCTATATATGTCTCAGGGAAATGATGAAAACGGAATTTGATAAAATCCCTAAGGTAGATTATCAATTCACGGAAGATAATAAAATAATTTAGGTTAGAAGGTTAAGGCGGGAGTGAAGCGCAGTAGAGCTCCCGCCTCGGCCTACATGGATATTATTTTTTTATGATTTTGATCAAATCACTTACTTGCTATAGGGAAATCACCCCACAGAGTTGTAGTTTTAACATCTTCCGTAAATTGATCATCTTAGGGATTTTATCAAATTTCCGATTTAATGATTTCCCTGCGACTTAAACATATATTTTTCTAGCCGTGTCGAGGCGCCTAAGGCGCCCGATATAGCACACACTAATTTAATATACACTTTTTCTTTTCTTACGGCTCTACGAAGTCAGTTAGTAATGAACATAAATATATTTATAATAATAATTAGAACGGTTAATAGGTGTATGCAACCAACCATCCAAGAAAAAAATTTAACTCTTATTAAAAATAAAATTTAATTCTACTCGTAAAATTAAATATGATAGGTGTATTAGATGTTAAATCTACGTATTAATTAACAATTATTGTGATGTTCTAACCAGAAACGAGGCATTGACAGAAACAAACTGTTTACCCAGACAATTTCAATCCAAGGTAACCTATAATATTTATATGGAAATATCAACCCGTATACGTTGTACGAAGTTACTAATTTTCACATTCACGTTATAACAAACCGAGCATTAAACTTAATTGCAGGACTGCACTGTATCCCACAACCTTAAACATATTTTTAAATCAATATCGGTTGTTTAATCACGTCAATTCCAGAATAGTTCTTTGGGTATGGAGGTACTATTACGCTTATTTAGTCGGAAGAGCTGAGGAACTCTTCTAATTTTGCCTTATACTGTCCGTTGGGGTCCTCTTTCTGCAACAGTTCCTGCCACAGCTCGGGGGTCTTCGCCTGGAATCCTCGTATGACTGTGCGGATCAGTGATCGCTGCTTGGGTGAGCATTTAGAGCAGCTTGTTTTCAGAGCATCAGGGATGATTTCTGTAAAAGTAATAAAGGTTTCACTGTTATTTTATTTGTAGAAATTCCCATATTTGTTTTACAAATTAGTCTTCCTATACACTAAAGTGGCCATATTAAATAGCTTGCGGTTTTTTTAATGTAATTTAGCTACCAGCGTTCCGATGGACGACCTACTGGCGATGGCGTGGTGTTCTCCTTCGAATAAGAATATTTATTATATAAGAACTCCATTAATATACCCGCCTGGCTGAACTTAAATTGACAAAGTTATTTTATTGAATCAAAACAGTTTAAGCGGGGTACTCTCTGTCGAACCATATCTGTAACCGATTCACTATAACTTAAAACCACAGTATGTAAATCGGTCGTTACTTTACATGCTCGTGAGTACCCGGCTTTACGGAGATATATCGCGTTTATTTCATTTTTTTCGTTTTAATGTTAACTTTGCGCCACACTAGGATTTCTCCTGCGTCGTGGGTGCGTTTACAAACACAAATTCCACACACAATACACCCAGACCCGGAACAGCTACCTGCAGATCGTACAAATATTTGTTCCGTGTGGGAATCGAACCCACGACCCGGTGCTTAGCAGCCGACTGTATCAGCCACTGCACCAATCGTGCTGTCAAATTTCATTAATTCTGTATAGCTACCAACGTGCAGCAATCCAAGTACATGTCATTATTGCATCATAAATTATGCACAAACATTTAAATAATTGCCGTGTGGTGCCGGCTCAGAATACCACCACCCCATCTCCTCCCATGGGTGTCGTAAAAGTCGACTAAGGGATTAGCCGGAGGATGGGCTGCAGCGTCCTTCGAGTACATTAACAACTCAACTGCGATCGCCAACCCGCCTGCCAAGCGTGGCGATTATGGCAAAACCCCCCAATGAGCCCACAGCATATCCATATCGGTGGTTGTGGTGATCTTTGGGGGAGGCCTGTGTCCAGCAGTCCACTGCATTCGGCCGAAATGATGATATAAATAAAGCATTATTTGATGTTCTTACACTTACATGATAAATACCTGCAACATCATACATATGTGAATGTATTTACGTAGGTAATCTATTTAGATTCAATGGATACTCGTACCATTTGCGTAAACTTTAGGAAACAAGTAATGTTATTTTATATAACTTAATAAATCTATCAAACTATTTAAAATAGTAGGTAATATTGCAAATTGAGTAATCTACAAAATTGGAAATATAGTTACATATCGATATATATTTTTAATCCTTGATTCGTTTATTGATACATTATTCTACTTCCATTTCGATCTTAACTTGCCGACCATCAGGCAGTTTATGAAACGAGCGTCCAAACGCTATTTCGATTCTGCCCTGTCCCACCCAAATCACTTGTGGTATCAGCCACCCATTACCAACCCTTCCGTATTAGCAGAGTACGCCGCCCGAGACACGTTCTGGTCGACCCAGATAAAATCACGTTAGATCCCATAAAGAGACTCGCGCTGTCTCATTCTCTGAACACCTGACCGTTTTACCGCCGTCGCCGCCGAGAATGCCCGCCTCCCGACGTCAAGTTGGGCTTTCGCCGCGTCACCTTCCCGTTCAAGTTAGTACTTCACCCCCCCCGTCTCTCGCTCGCACCGGCATACATTTTAAATAATACCGATCCAGCTGTCTCCAAAACAATAGCTTGTTACCCCAGCAACGCTCTAAGCCGAGGTCCGTGTCCTGGAGGGAGCGCCCTTAGCTTAGTTCTTAATATTAATTTTAAGCCTGGCTGGAGGCCTCTTTTAGCTTCGCCAGAAACGACCGGTTAAGCAACCACACTTCCCAGAAGTATATGCGAGAAGCCCAATTTCACATAAATGCTGAAATATTTATGTTAACAATTTATTAACAAGCGTTTCATGGCTTGATAGTTATGAAGACATAGGTACTTTATTATACTCGTAGAAAAGACCGAGGCTGCAATGGCTGTAAGCTGTGAGCAATTTAATGCTTTGGAAGTCTGCAAGGTCTGGACACCGTCGACTGAAGTCACCGTAGCTTATTTATTGTAAGTATTGCCAAAAACTTCACTCACACTTAAAGTCAGTCTCCTCAACGAAGTGCTAAAAAAATAAGCTCGTATCACTCAGTAGTGAAGTATTGACTGGGCTTGTAGAGTAAATCATATGAAGCCATTATCGAAAAAAATACTCACTCCTAAAGTCAGATGCCTCAGGCGTGCAAGGTCCATGCTCGAGGAAACAGTTGATCATATTCTTTAGTAGACGTTCATTACTAGCCACGGTTTCTGCATCGAAGTCATCGTAGCGGGTGCTGTATGTCTCTGGACTGGAGTATACAAACGCGACCAACGCGCATAGGACTATGATGGACTTCATTGTAAGCTGCAACAAAGTAGATTGACATTATAGATTAATACGTATTACTTATAGATCGGATCGATTCGGTGCATATCGACAGAGCTTTCGTCGTCCGCGATGCATTGGGCCATATGTAATGTCGATCCACTTACGTCCTGTAAACCATTATTTAGAAAATAAGGAATTTTAACATAACTGGTCTGTACATTGAAGAGGTATTATGTTCACTAAATTATATTTAGATCAATTTGATAAAGTTGGTGTCACCAACTTCGTCCTTTTAAAACGAGATTTCCAAATAAATTATCATCCCTAAAATAAAGAGAAAGTTGTACAAGCGCAGTTGTTATCCAATGTGCATTAAAATTTATAATAAGCTTCCAGTGCAAATCAAGGAGTTTCCAATAATACGCTTCAAGCGAATTTAACGTAAATGGCTCATTAAAAATTGTTTTTTTCTAAATCTTTTATCTAGTCTTTTAAGGCCCCCTGGCAACCTTAAGATGAAATAAAACTACACTGGACAAGATATGCGGCTGTCAATGGTGCACACAAATACATAATAATATACCTATATTATATACACTATACTAAATACATACATAATGAAGATTATACCTATATCTTACATATAGATACATAAATACAGAAGCACTAATATAAGTATAAATAAATCTATGAATAATTCGACCAAATGCAGGACAACGAATAATTCAGATGTAGTGAATAGCAAAGCCTAAACAAAAACAATTATAATTACAGCTTCAAGTAATGTTCCTCACGAGTCTCTTCAACACTGACAGGGACTGAGCTCGTCTTATTAAAGCCGGTAATGCATTTCACAAACGAGATGCCTGAAAGTGTTATTAATAATTATAAATTACTTAATTCAAGTCCCGTAATATAACTGGCCAAGTAAGACTGCAAAGCATAAACATTATCGACCTTTTTAAAATAATCTGGAAATGAAGTATACCATTACAAAGTCTTTCTCAAAGCCAAAAAAATATTATGAAATAATTTCCTTAGCCAGTTGATTGACCTACATAAATCGTAGTCAAATATCTTGCGACCATTTCAACTACCCGAAAATCTCTACCTGCTGTTGTCTGTTTTTCAACGCGGTGAAAATCTATCGTGGGCTTCGTCCTCCCCGGGCAAAGACGAAGGACTCATACCGGCTAAAACCTGGTCGGTCACCTTCGGCGGCGAAGGGCAGCTTCAGGTATCGAGCACGAACGCACTGAAGCCGCCCACTGATGCCATGCATCATCATCATCACATCTCGGCGGGAGTGGCTGTAAAGCGGTCGCGGGAGATGACTACAAAGAGTTTCCTGATGGGGCGCCACCCTTCCCCGGGCACACATGGGGGGGGAGATAAAAGGATGTCCGCGAAGCCCCCGCCTTGGCGGCGATCGATACTACTGCCTACCGCAACAATTCCAGTGTATAAATTTAGATTAAATAAATAATTTAATAATCTTACATTTCAAGTGTTAAGCTCCCTTGTCCTGACTGCACTGCGCTATTTGTATCACAAAGCCTCTATATATATTAAGGCTTTAGTCGAGAAGTATCCAATCAGACTCTATGCAAACATAGCAGTCAGCATTGAGGAGATCAAAGTCGCTGACGTAGTAAACGCAGCAATGACAAGAGGACGTGTAGATTTCCAGTTTAGAACATTGCCTATGCATAGTTTTCGCAAACGTGATAATTAAGTTGTATAAATTTGCATATTCGGTATCAATTTAATAAATTGGCACTAATATTGACTACTTTTCTGTAGGTCAACCAGACACTCGTTTTTAAAAACTTTTATGACATATACGTCTTCATCTGTGAGGACACTAATTTAAATTCTTAGAAAAAACAGTACATAAAACTTACAACTCCTTTTTTAAGACATAAAACCTCTCTGTCAAATTTTACTTAAATCCATTCAGCCGTTTGTGCCTCGATGGAGCCTCGAAAATTCAAACATATAAAATTTAATATTTTCATTAGTACATAGTCATTTTCTAGGGTTCCGAACGTCCAAAGCAAAAAACGGTGGAACCCGTATAGGATCACTCGTGTGTCTGTCTGTCCGTCTGACAGAGAATTTGCTCCGAATCTACAGGACCGATTAAGTTGAGATTTGGTACACAGATGGATTTCTGCGACCCAAACACGAACGTGTAACGCAAATAAGTAAATTTTGAACATGGGGGTCACTTTGGGGGCAATATAGAAAATGAAAGAACAATGTTTTGCAAACTGTACCGTGTAACATATGAAATGGAAGGGTTTGTTATGAGGGTCTCAAATATATTAATTTTGTAATATATAGTTTTGAAGTTATTAAAGAAAATTGTCAAGAAATGTCCACTTCCAAAACTATTGAGCCAATATAGATAAATAGTTCTTTACCAATAGATTACAGAAAAACTTATAAGAAGTCTTATAGCCTTAAAATAACATGGTAAATCTTTCAATATTGTACGTTTGCAATTGGAATGTATAGGAGAATCTGTTTTTCAACTACGATGTTAAATTTGTTCTTGGGATAAGTTATTACAACACCGCATTCAACGATAGACGGACGAAATAAGACTCTACGTCCAATCCAAAACATAACTGGACTGCATGCATCCCAAAAACAGGAGAATTTGAACTCAATTCTTCGTTTTTACGAGTAAAAATACAATACAAAACACGTTCCATACGGAGATTCAAACGTATTACATGCTGAGTCCGTGGAAACTGTTGTTTTTCTCTTTTCGTGCAATCATATCAGCTAAAGGACATCCACTACTGAATAAAGGCCTCCCCCTTAGATTTCCACAACGAGCGGTCACATGCCGCCTTCATCCAACGACTCCCAGCGACCCTCACCAGGTCGTCTGTCCACTTCGTTGGAGGTCGTCCCGCGCTGCGTTTTCCAGTGCGCAGTCTCCACTCAAAAACCTTTTTGCCCCAACGGCCATCAGTTCTACGAGCAATGTGCCCCGCCCATTGCCACTTCAGTTTACTAATTCTTTCAGATATGTCGGCAACTTTAGTTCTTCTACGGAAATCCTCATTTCTGATTCGCTCTCGTAGAGAAATGCCAAGCATAGCTCTCTCCATAGCTCGCTGAGTGACCTTGAGCTTTCTTAGGAGGCCCATTGTGAGATTGTGAGTGACCACTTCTCTGTCCCATATGTCATCACTAGTAACATACACTGGTTAAAGACTTTCATCTTGAGGCATTGCGGTATTGTTGACAAAAAGTGCGAAGTTTCCCGAACGCTGCCCAGCTGAGTCAGATTCCACGATTGACCTCTTTTTCGAAGTTGGACCTACCGAACTGGAGAGTTTGTCCCAGGTAGACATACTCGTCAACAACTTCGAGAACAGAGCTCCCAACGGATATTGGGACAGGCACGACATGGGTATTCGACATGACTTTCGTCTTGCCCATGTTCATTTTAAGGTACGTAAGGTAGCAGGTGGGCTGTTGGGAAACTCTGGTGAGATCATCGAGCATTGTGCTGAGCTCTTGCAGCGATTCTGCCATGACTACGATGTCGACGGCAAATCGACGGTGAGTGATATACTCGTCATTGATGTTAATGCCGGATCCTTTCCACTCTAGTTGCTTGAAGGCATCCTTGTAGCGGTGAACAGTTTCGGGGAAATGACGTCCCTCTGTCTCACACCTCATCATATCAGCCACAGGACGTCCACTGCTGAACAAAGGCCTCCCCCTTAGATTTCCACAACGAGCGGTTACATGCCGCCCTCATCCAACGACTCCCAGCGACCTTCACCAGGTCGTCTGTCCACCTCGTTGGAGGTCGTCCCACGCTGCGTTTTCCGGTGCGCGTTCTCCATTCTAGAACCTTTGTGCCCCAGCGGCCATCAGTTCTACGAGCAATGTGCCCTGCCCATTGCCACTTCAGTTTACTAATCCTTTCAGCTATGTCGACAACTTTAGTTCTTCTACGGATCTCCTCATTTCTGATTCGATCTCGTAGAGAAATACCAAGCATAGCTCTCTCCATAGCTCGCTGAGTGACCTTGAGCTTTCTTATGAGGCCTATTGTGAGTGACCATGTCTCTGTTCCATATGTCATCACTGGTCTCTCACACCTCACCGCAATGGAATTGCCCCCGTGCTCTGTTCATGTACTCGGACCGACATGGTGGCGTTACTGTATAAGCACTTCAACACTTCGATGTACCGATAGTCAATTTGGCACCGATGCAAAGACTGCAGCACTGCCCAGGTTTCTATCGAATCAAAGGATTTCTCGTAATCCACAAACGCTAAGCAGTGGCAGATTATACTCCTAGGTCTTCTGTATTACCTGCCGCAGCGTATGTATGTGGTCTATGGTACTAAAACCTTTACAGAAACCGGCTTGTCTTTTCGTGCAATACAGAGCTGTATTGCAAAAAGAGACAAACAGTTTACTCCGAAGCGAGTAGTAATCTAAGTGCCTTATCAAACTGATGGAATAAATTAAACCAGTTTACACAAATTTAATCGATGAACTTTGGTGTAAAATATTATCTGCCTGCAGTTGCTGAACGATCACGGTGTTTAACAGTGAGACGACCTGACTAGTGAGAGCTCATTGCGCCGATTACGAACACGTGCCTGCATGGCCACTAACGGTGCGTGCGTAACTGAGTGTACAGGCCTGACGCGAACGGGGAGCAAAGTGTCAAAGGGTTATCTGTTTTACTGTATTAAGCAATATAAAAAAAATGATAATTAAGCTTCAGTTTCCTGCCAGTCCTAGACTGTTCATGCATATCATACTCGAGACAAACAAAGACGAGTATAAATATACATAGGCAACTTTTTTTTGAGCCGCCTACTGGTGCCACGCCTATAGCACATCTCGGAGAGGGAGACTATAAGGCGGTCACCCCCCTCGGCCACCACCGTCCCTTTGCGCTGCTCTATGCTGCACAAACGGTGGCGCGTGACCACATGCGTGACACCGTCTTCTCGTGGGTCACTCGGTGTGGGCACACAGATTCCACCCGCGAACCCAGAGGCCCCCCGTCTTATAGCGACGACAAATCATTCAAGCAGGATCGGCCCTCTCTCAATCCCGCTCTGCGGGCTCCTTCTGGAGCATGACGCTCTGCGTCTCTCTCCCCTACATTCCAGTTATCGTGCTCTGCCAACATAGCCGACACGACTGCCAGCAGGGAGAGATCTTGCCCGATCCGATCGACCAGGATCCGCCGCTCGGCAGATCACGCAGGCCACTCCTGGAGCGTGTGCTGTACGGTATCCTGGTCACTATCACCACGGTGGCATTGTGCCGTGGCCTCGCGTCCTATGCTGTGCATGTACGCACCGAAACAACTGTGCCCGGTGTACACCTGCGTCAGGAGGTAGGTGACGCTCTCGCTCCTTCTGAGCCAGCAAGCAGTGTCTCCCGCCGAGACACTGCTTGTCCCGACAGCGAGCGGACACGAACAATCGCGTCGATGGTGCACCGCCGCTGCCGGAAGCCAGTTGTCTTTCGGCCAGGACGGGGCCAACTCGCGACATGTGCTCAACGAGTCTTCAGATAAATTTTAGCTTAATAATGAACGAAAGACGTCAATATCGTCTTACTTAATATTGGAAACATGCTTTCAACAATGTGAGAGATATGACTGCGTACAAATCCAACTTCTTGTTAGTACCTAAAACTCTAAATCAGCGTTATAAAAAAAAATGTAGCAGCAAATGGTACGCATCCAGTAGCTGAGCGTGGATGCAATGCGGATGATGGATAATAGGATGATGCGGATACTCTTATAACCATGTAACACTGGGTCCGCTATAATAAGCGCGCCGATTCATCAGAGTTATTAAATTAAATTGAAAAATGCACTGGACGCTGGTCTAGTCGATACTGACATTTATAATTTTTACCTTACAACGTGGCATATGTCGAATTTCTTCTAACACTTCTAACATTCGAAGGTTCATGCAGCTTAGGCAAACTTTGACGTAATATAATCTTTAGTAGGTACATAGATTTCGCAATATTTACAGTGACCGCAAGCGATTTGGCAGTACTAACCATGTTAACAAATATTTTCCTCATTAAGTGACTAGCTTTTTCCCGCGGCTTCGCCCGTGTGGTATTTAGAAATATACATCATGTTTAGCATCATGGTCATGATCAGGCAATATTTGGGAAACTGAACGGCATCAAAAGCACTGTGTGCAGTATAGGCGCAAGAAATAGCACTCGCCATTACTTGGATGCACAGTGTAGACCTTACCTAATGCGGCGTCTTTCATAAAAGAAACCACATTCTGTACGCCCACGTTGACGTCGACCAAACACACCTCTTTGCTTCTCGTATGTATAGTATGATCATCGATCGGCATCGCCATTCGTTTCGCGATTTGGCGAACTCACCATCCTTTTCGCCCAGTTAAATAAATACAAAAAGCGGAAATTGACGTGAATTTTCCAAGCACTCTATGACATTTTAGGATTGAAATAAATTCACTAACCATTCTCTAAATGGACGTCCAAATGCATGACCGTTGGATGTTGGTCATGTGTAGAGACGTCGTAGTACGGATACTCTGCGAGCTCAATCGCATTTAAACGATTCGCGCTGGGTGTAGGTCTCTGAGGCGCGTGATGCAGCATGACGCTTCCGACCGCTTGCGAGACGTGCTTCATTTCCTTCATTACTTTCTTGTGATCGACGGGCAGCAGGAAAGCAGCTCGTTGAGTACCTAACCGCGACTGGCGCTGCGTGGTGCTTTCTGCAGTTAAAGTCGGTGCAGCTAACTGAGCCTAACGATCAACAGCAGTTTTGAGAGATCGAGCTAGCTTTTGCATCTTAAAAGCCCATGAGCTTCGAAAGATATTCTTCCTCTTTCTAGGAGACTTATAGAATTCCCTTTTAAACTTTTGAAACCGATATCATTATCATCATGCCAGCCACGTCCACTGCTGAGCAACGATTTCTACAAAGTTTACATGCCACATGCATCCAACGACTCCCAGCGACCATCACCAGATTATCCATCCATCTCGTTGGAGGTCATCCTACGCTGCGTTCTCCGAATTGAATCCGGTATCAATCAATCAATATATCATATATAACAACCAAATCAAAGAAAATGAATCAACACTGGTCCGTAAGAATCGCCAATTGGTCAAATAATTCAGGTATAAAGAAAACATCATAGGTAAGGTTAGTAAGTTATTTATAAAAGTTTAATAACCACAAAGACAACATAGGCAACAGCTTTACGTGGAGACCGTGACAATCGACATCGGTAGCGTTACCCTTTGGCTCAGATTAGGCGGAGAACTAATAGCGGGTACTCAAACATGTTCTCGACCGCAGAGCAAATTGGAAAAATACTACTTTTAATCTGAGCTTCAGGCTGACCCTTAACATCACTTTTTGCCAACTAAAACCACACCGTGATGTAATTCGACAGTAACGCCATGTAGTTGGATGAAAGAAATAAGTATTTAAACTTTATAAATTTAATCAATTAAAACTAATTAACCCAGAAACATATTATATAATATAAATAGAAGATATACTTTATTTAAGCATAACAACACAAATATTTTATCAAGCCTTTGGGCTTAGGGGACACAGCAGTTACGAAAATGCACAATGACTTGTTCAAAAGAATTTTTGGCAAGTCAATAGTTTTCCACAAGTAAATAGATTAAACACTCCTCAACAAACAAATATTTTATTAAACTACGTCTGTTTTATGATGACAATTTATGCGGAATACAAACAAAAATGTTTATTTTTTTAAGTAGTCCAAAGAAAGCGAAATCTTCTGCTGCGTTTTATTATTATAATTTCCTTGAACCCGTGACACTGCGACTTATTGTTTGCAGCCGTCTCATAATACACAATAACGAGTTGGAAAATTAATAAAATATCAACTATAGACCAGACAATATTTAATCAAAAAAGAAATGAAATTAATGCAAAACATAATCCAAAAAGTAAGATTTAGGGGCAGGTTTGATCCCGAGAACAAAACTATGACAACCTGCGTGTCAGTTAAGCAGGTTACGTAACCGATTGCGAAATGTCACGAAATAAGCGTTCTTATTCTTAAAATCTGTTGTTTAGCGTGATGGTAATGGTATTTTTTAATAATTCTTATTACGTACTGAATACTAATGTGTTCACTTGTGTGATTTTTTCATAAGATTCGCTGTAAAACAAAACTTTGTAAACATATTGTTATACTACTCACCTCCCATGTACAAAAGCGTTATGATTTGTATTCTAGATCCATCCTTGGACAGTAACGGACATTTCATCCAACATAGAGAAACAGACAAACCGACAGAAATTCTAATAAATATAAGATAATTGTTTTAGTTTTTAAGACCGGCTTCAAAAAGGAGGAGGTTCTCAATTCGATGCGAAAATAAATGTAAGAACTTTTTCCAATTTGGTATCAGTATTTAACACTAAAAGAATAAGATTGACTCAAATCGGTTCTCTGATCTGAGGGGAATCGAAACTATTAAGACATCATCTAGATAAGCGCAGTCAAATTAACTTATTTATTGAAGCTGGCTAAAAAACTGCTCAATCATATGTAATGAAATTTATATGGGACAATTCCAAAACATTTTCCATCTGTTTAAAAAAAGAATTGTTCAAATCTCTCAAGCTCAAAGCTCAAAGAAAGTCTATAAATCTCGGAGCCATCGGTGTACATACATAAAAAAAATATGCATTGAGAACCTCCTTTTTGAAGTGGGTTAAAACTTGCAGTTTTGATACCAGTCTCGTTCCTGGAGCACGCGGCAATGACTTTGTTTTTTCAAAAAATATTCATTGATCAGTTTTTGTCTCTCCATGATTTTATTATAGTATAGATTATACCCATAAATTCCTCTTACAAATTATAAGCTGCCTATCTTGTGTTAAATATTAGAAAATCACTTTTTGATTATCTCAGTAGGTAAATATAAAGATACCATTGCTACATAAAGTTAATTCGTCTATGATTTACCCGATGCTTCAGCGCTGTGTGCTCATGCAGCTCTTGCTTACTATTTTATTTCCACTGGAGCCCAACAAAAATTTAAAAAAGAAGTGCATTAAACATGACTCAATCACTTAATCGCTTGTAATTAGCCAACAAAATGTTTACAAAGTCATGCGTATTCTGCTACCAATATAATTTCATCATCATCATAACAGCCAAAGGACGTCCACTGCTTTACAAAGGCCTCCATCATAGATTTCCACAACGAGCGGATACATGCTGCCCTCATCCAACGAATCTAATTCATAGTAATCATCAAAAGAAGTTATGATATAACTGATACTTTTGACCGTGAATCTTCTTGGAAATTCTTCACCCTTAGAAAGACGGAAGAGACTCTTGCCAACTAAAACCTACACCATGTTAACCTAACCTAACCTTTTTAAATGATTTTAGTCTGTTATTCTTTATCGCGTTTGATCAATTGTCAATGTATGTATGAATCGTAAAACAGAGTTGGAAAGGAAACAATTGAACCGTACGACGTTGCCGACATATTTTTTAGAATTTTTTCATTTTTGTGAAATATTTTATTGAATATGTAAAGATTTATTAATCTAAATACCGTACAACGTTGCCTTATACTTGACATTGGCGAAATTGTGGAAGATACTCTACAGAAGCCATAATTTAAGAGAAGAAGAAGAAGAAGAAAACAGAGTTGTCAATTTATTTTCGACAATGAGTGTAGAGCTCTTTATACTAAAAGCCCCAGAATAATAAATTAAACCAGAGTTTCGAGAAATCAGCCGTACTTATTTTTTACGTCATACACTAGTGTCAGAGACCACGATAGTGCCGTTCGTCATAACTCATACAACTACTGACTTAATGTCCGTACCCCTCAATTTATTTAGTCTATGCACGGTAATTTCACTATCCACAGTGACCTTCTAACCGGAACACAGTAATGTCTTGAGTTTAAACACTACTGCTTTGCGGTGAATATCTGGTACCAAGCTTTTTTTATTTATTGATGTCCAGTGGAAATTCTACATGGAACTTCCTTCACCCCGGGGAAGGGCGAAGGGGTATGCCGGACTCCTACCGGCTAAAACCACTGGAGCGGTCATCTTCGGCACCGAAGGGGGGCTCCAGGTCCTCGTAAGATAACACTAGAGCCGCCCATTGGTGCCACGCCTTTAGGCACATCACGGAGGGGATGACAGTCACCCCCTCTAGCGGAGGGAAGGTGACTGTAAAATGGTCGCCCCCCCAGGCACTTCTCGGGGAGGATTGTAAGGATCCCTCCAAGCCTCGCTTTGCGCTGTGCTGCTGTGTCGCGAACTGCGACCGAAGGCGATGTCGCCACATCTCGAGTGCGCGGCGTCGACCCAGCCGGCCTCAGTCTGTAGAACGCCCCTGAAGGCACGCCTTCCCCACTTTGGCGGAGAGAGCGTGTATGGTCGTAGACCCACGCATCCGTCTCCGCCTGGATATCAAACGACGGAAAGCATGCCAGGAGAGTTGCCGCCTCGTAGGACACTGTCCTGTATCCCCGTGCGATCCGTATAGCCACTCTGCGCTGCAGATCGTGAAGTTTATTTCTGCAGCCCAGTGCTGCCCGCCTGACAGTCGGGATGACCATACAGGCGCCCCGTAGAGGGCCACGGATCGCACGACACCCTCTTAGAGACGGCGAACTTCCTCGCTCGGTCCCCCGAGATTGGGCAGCACCCGGTGTAATGCACCTTTCGACTCGGGGGACGAGGCGCGCGAAGTGCTCTTCGAAGCCCCAACGACAGTCCAGGGTGAGCCCCAGATACTTCATGTACTGGCCCACCCTGATTTGTGCGTCACCAACGCGTATCCACGAACTGGGTGGTTCTCTGCACCGCGGCAGTTTGTGGAACCATAGCGCCTCGGTTTTGTGAGGCGTTACCTGCAGACCCAGAGCGTGGATTTTGGCCACGACAATTGCCACCGCTTGCTCGGCAAGCCGGATGGTTCCCTCGAAGGACTCCCCGCTGGCCAACACAAGAGTGTCGTCAGCGTAACAGACCAAGCTGACGCCAGCGGGAGAGCGACACGTAGGACCGCGTCGTAGGCGAGGTTCCATAAAAAGGGGCCAAGAATCGACCCCTGTGGAACCCCGCACGTAATCTCCCTCCGCTTTACGCTACTGTCCCTGCCCACGTAGCGAATGTGCCTATCGCGCAGATAGGCCCCTATGATGCCCTGCAGGTAGGGGGGGCATCGATGATGGACTAGTGCCCCCCTAATCGCGCCCCACGGGATGGAGTTGAAGGCGTTGACGATGTCTAGACTGTCAGCCAACGCCAACATTGGACGAAAATCAAGACTATCCATTTACTTACCATCTGAATGTATAGTTTTACTCAAACTGCACAGAAATAAAACTGTTATGCTTTATATGTGATGTTCTTTTCTGTTTTTAAGAAACCCACCCAAGTCACTGTTTTGTCTAACCAGTAATTAACTTGTAAACTTTGTATAAGCTTATCAAAATATACAGTTAAAATGGTCATAATAATAACACTTTTATACGAATATAATAAAACGATAGGAAAAACGAAATCTACAATAAACACGATGTAATCCGTTTCATCATCATCATCATATCAGCCAAATGTCGTCCACATGTCATTTTGGGGAGAACTCGCCAATACTCACCATGCTTGGCAAGCGGGTTGGTGATCACAGAAACGCTGCTGCTGCACAGAAGGGACGCTGCTTCCCATCCTTCTGATTAGAGTCTCAGTCACATTTTAGGAGATGGGGTGGTGCTATATTCTTAATCCGAACACAACACGGATCAGTCCGTAATCCGTTTAAAGGTGTTTTATTATAATGAGAACTGTGGAAACTTTAAAACGTCCAAAATCCATTATAGGATTTTTCTTCCTTAATAGTGCTGTACATAACATAAAAAAGCAAATCTTAAGACCGAGTCAGAGGTTATCTGTTTGTATTCATAATAAACATCAATATCGTTCATATCCGTATATAAAAGATAAAAAACTAACTTTGGCAGGCAGTGCTATCTTGCTTAGTTGAGAGTCAAGAGTAAAATTTTAACATCATGACCAAGTTTACGGTGCGTATAAGTATTTATTAGCGTTCTTCGATGTTATTAAATGATCAAGTGATTAAAATCTGTAGTAATATTTTGGGGGTTTAATAAAATGTTCTGTGTTCCCGGCTAAGAGAAGACCAACTATCTTCACCCTCGGGCGTCGTAAAAGGCGACTAGGAGTTGATATCAAGATGACGGGCTGCAGCATCTAATAACAAGATACTGCGATCACCAATCCACCTGCCAAGCATGGTGATTACGGCAATACTCATATTACTTGTGATAGGTCTCTTATTGTACTAGATGGGGTGACCGCTTTACAGTCATCCCCTCCGAGATGTGCCTAAAGGCGTGGCACGAATGGGTGGCTCTAGATTGAGATTATTCGAGTTCCTGGAGGCTCCCTTTGATGCCGAAGTTGACCACTCCGGTGGTTTTAGCCGGTAGTAGTCCAGCATGCCCCTTCGTCCTTCCCCGGGGTAGAGGAACTTCATGATGAATTTCCGTTGGGGATAAAAAAGGGTGGTCGAAGGAACACTGGTTTTAGCCGGTAAGAAGTCAGCATGGCCCTCCGCTTTTCTTCAGCACCGAGAAATCCCAGATCCAAGATTTCCTCATGTTTTTTTCTTTCATGTACAATAAAACAGAATCGCGAACATTGTTGACAGTATGGTAGGCGCAGTGGCTAATCGATTAGCTTTCTGCGCTACGTGTCGCGGGATCGATCCCTGCACGGAACAAATATTTGTACGGCCTACGAATAGTTAATTCGGGTTAGGGTGTTAGTGCATATGAGATTTACATCTGTAAACTTTACCTGCGATAAAGGAGAAACCCAAGTGTGGAACACCGTATTAAAAAGGGTTTAGAACTGCAAGTGTCTATCTTAAAATTATGCATTGTAATTTCGAAAAACAATACTAAGTTTCAGGAAACAATTGTCGAATAAAAGGTCGTTCAGAATACGTATGGACGAATTAAATGGTGTTCTTCTATTTCAGATTGTTCTGCTTCTGGTTGCTCTGGTCGCCATGACTGTAGCGAGGCCTCAAGGTGAGATTAGTTGCTTAGTTCTTTTTTCTTAAAGGCCCTCCCATGTCGCAAGTCTGCCCAAATTCTTGCTTCCAGTATTCGCCACTCACCGTCACTTACAAAGGCATCTTTTAATGCTATTATTACCCGGTGACAATTGCCTGCCAGACATTGTCGAGCAATAAGTTGCACATTCCGGAGCAACAGGCCCTTAAAGCCCTTTTAAAGGACCTCTGAAAAAAATTGATTGCATAAAATGTCAACTTTACATAATAGAAATGTCGACCGTAGGTAAGGCTTAGGGCGCACGGGTGACTTTTGTCACCGTGACAATGTCGTCACTCTTGTCAAGTCCTTGGGTATGTATAGAGGTGCGCGCACGTTACGGCATGACGTGACGTGACGTGACATTTCCATACATATCCACATAATGACGACATTGTCACGGTGACTAGTCACCCGTGCGCGCTAGCTCTACTCGTAACTGACGTCGATAAATATTACGTGACAGACTAGGTATTTGCCGACAGCAATTAAATATTGCAATTTGACAAACTAAGCTCTACTCTCTACTTGCCAGAGTCACCACCGAATGTAGAGATATCAAAAAATATATCGTCGACTTTTGTTCGTTGAAAGGTTTTAAGGTTAAAAATTATTCATGGATACCATAGTAATAAAGTAATAATAAAGTAATAATAAAGTTTATTAGCAAAAAGTCAAGAACAACCCTTAATTATAATTCACATATCACAACAATCCCGTGATTTGTGTTTACCAACATAGGACTCAGGTGATTGGTGTTTTATGGTTGTTTGAGCCAGATTCACACTGACCTCCGTACTAGTGAATACTGTATCACGATAGGTCAGTCCTCCTCGTTCCCAAATAATCACACGTATTCCACAAATTATACATATGTTACACTAGAATTAGTTTAAAACTTGATACAAAAAGAAAAACATTTTGCGGGTGTTATAATTAATTTTGATGACGGTGTTAATGTGGGTACCTCTTTAATTTGAAGTGTATACGCAAATATTTCAGACAAAATGTATGTTTGTGTTGATGACTTGATGTTATTATACTAAAAAACAAATAGTTCGTGTAACTAAGACATAAAAGAATTAAACAACGTATAATATATAATAAATCATAATGTTTGTATTAGTTGAAAGGTCAGTAAGTTAGTGTGTAATATGTTGTTTACGTGTGGGTGTGTTTGCGTTAGGTGTCATGTGAAAGTGTTTTTGTGAATGTATTTATGATAGATTTACTAACAGCTGTTCAGTATCGTTAAAGTTCATTTGTATGAGATGTTTATCGAAAGCATTTTTACAAGTATAGAAATTCAAATCCCGTAAATTGATGAACTTTGATAATTTATTATATAAAAGTGGCCCAAGATGATCGAAGAATTTGTTAGCAAACGCCTTCTTACTTTTAGGAATAGAGTAGACCAGACCTTTTCTTCGTCTTGTTGTAAAATGTGGCAACGTAATGTGTTGTAGCGTTACTGCATTTTTAATAAACAATTGCCTAACTGTAAGCAAGGAGAGGCCCTTATATAATAAATGAGTAGGATATCTAAATTTCCTAAATGTCATTACTTTTAGTACAGCGCGCTGAGCTCTTTCGAGATTTATCATTGTGGTTTTTGATGCACCTCCCCAAACAGTGATACAATATGACAATATAGATTGACATAGACAAAAATAAACAGTCAGTAGTAGTTTGGGGTCACATATATTCCGAAGATTTTTAAATATATAAATCAATCTTCTAACACGAGTTGTCATAGTGGCTATTTGCTCATTCCAAGTGAGGTTTTGATCTACCATCAAGCCCAAATACTTGACTGATGATACCTTTGTGAGGCTGTAACAGGCAGGCAGGCAGGCTGGAACGTTGTTACAAGCATGTAATTTTAATTGTAAGTTATTTGGTGGTTGCGTGATATTTCGAATGCTGAAGGTTATGTATTTAGTTTTTGGTGCATTTAATGTAAGTAGGTTGCAGTCGAGCCATTTTGTTACCAATACAAAACCCTCATCAGCCAATTTGTATACTTCCCTCCATGTGCGTTCACGAAATAATAGCACAGTGTCATCAGCGAAAGAAATTATTTGTCCCTGTTGCAGGCTGAGGCTACACAAATCATTAATATATACAAGGAATAGTGTGGGGCCTAAGATACTGCCCTGTGGCACGCCAAATTGGACATGTTCCTGTTCACTAATGTAGCCGTTCATAGTTACACATTGGGTCCTGTTCGACAAATAATCTTTTAAAAGATCCAAAGCAACCCCACGAATACCCATGTTTTCTAGTTTTATGAGTAGTATGGGAACAGAAACTGTGTCGAATGCCTTTGCCAGGTCCAGGAACACGCCCAACGGTTTATCGCCTCTATCCAAATCATCGACAGTAAGTGATATAAGCTTCTGAATGGCATGAGCAGTGGACCTTTTCTCCCTAAAACCAAACTGGTTTACTGAAAGAAGCTGGTTAACTTCCAAGAATTTCCTTAATCTTGTGTTCATAATCCATTCAATCACTTTAGAAAGCGATGGCAATAATGAGATTGGTCTGTAATTCGAGACACAGCGTCTGTCCCCAGATTTGTGTATAGGAATAATTACTGATTTTTTAAGCGCATTGGGAAAGATGCCTTTACAGAAACACATATTACAAATCATAGCAACAGGTGAAGCGAAAATATCAACACACGATTTCAGAAAAGTTGAGGTAATTTCATCCCAACCGCTAGAATTAGAAGATTTTAAATTTAATATGGTACTTTTAACTTCGTTTTCATCCGTTGATAGTAGGACGAACGAATTTAGTGAAGAGTTAATTGAGGTTGAAGTTCTAGCCAATTCAATTTCATTCTTTTGTGTCCTTATTAGAATGCTATGAGCCAGTTGGCTACCCACATTTGCAAAATAGTTATTAATAGAGTTAACAGAGTCTTGTGGGTTAGGTTTAGTCAGCATAAGGTCATCGAAATTCCTAGTATAATTATTATAGTGACAGAAATCCTTAACAATAGTCCATTGTTTCTTTGGGTTATGTTTATGGCAGTCTAATTCTGATTTAAAGTATTTAGTTTTTAAGTTCTTCAATATTTTGTTGCAAGTATTACGATATCTTTTGTAAGTTATTTGAAGTAGTAAACTGTCCGGGTCCTTACAAAGTTTTTGATGCAAACGATCTCTATTCCTCATGCAGCGACATATTCCAGGTGTAATCCACGGTTTTAAGCATCTTTTTCTGTGGGAGAGCTTGCAAATGTAAGTATGTTTTTTAATGCAGTTACTTATTACCGATAGGAACATATTTGTGATTTCATTGGGATCGTCAGAAGCAAACATTTCGGTCCAATTTATTTGTTTCAAATCACTAATAACAGCGCAAAGATCTAGTTTTTTATATATAGTACGATTTTTAACGGCTGCTGCCTTTTTTTTGGCAAGAGACATCATTACACTACAATGATCCGTAATTGTCGAATTACACACTATGGTATTTGTAGGAAAATTGGTCTTGACAAAGCAGTGGTCAAGACAGTTGTTTTCTCTTGTCGGCAGAAAATGTGATGCAAGAAGTCCGTGTGAGGCTAATAGGTCCATATATTTAGAGGTTCTAATGTCGTTATTATCTATAATGTTGACATTAATGTCCCCCATAAGAATAATATTTCTATGTCTTTTTAATTTGTGTAATGTATTGTCTAATGCTGTTAGAAAATTGTCAATATTTTTATACGCGGGGGGCCTATATAGCGATACAATTGTAAGTTCATTTTTTATAGAAGCCACCAGACAGTTTACGTCATCATTGACCTTCGTTGGTTCTGTCACTGTAACTTTTAAACTATCATTGACGAAAACAACCACACCGTCGTTTTGGTTCAAATGGTTAGATGTTGCATATACTTGATATGAAGCAATATTGGGCAGATGTGTGGTTTTAGTTAACCAACATTCTGTCAGAATAATGAAGTCAAATGTTATATTTAGTCTAGTTAGTAGAACTTGAAGTTCATCAAAGTTATGGTTCAGACTCCTAATATTTTGCGTAAATACCTTATAGGTATTCATCTCATCAAAAAGAATTTTGCAATGCTCCGGAATGTCTACGCACTGAGCCTCGCCCCCATTGATAGTTATATCAATGTCAGATGAGATGTTGATTAAATCAACCGTATTGTTTATGAAGGCAGGTCTATATATTCACTCATCATTGAATCAATAAGATTAAATTTTGTCAATGATCAATTGATTGTGATGGTGTGTGGTGCCGGCTAAGAATACCACCACCCCATCTTATCCCCTGGGTGTCATAAAAGGCGACTATGGGATTAGCTGGAGGATGGGTAGCAGCGTCCTTCCAATCAGTCTGTCAAGCGTGGCGCTTATTGCAATATCCCCCAATGAGCACATAACACAAACTCATACCGGTCGTTGTGGCAATCTTTTGGTGAGGCCTCTGTCCAGCAGTGGACGTTTTTAGGCTGAAATTATGATGATTAAATTTTGAATTTTTACATAATTGTAATATCATCCGCATCATAGCAATGTATAAACTATAACAACACTAGAGTAAAAAAAGGAAATTAATTAACACACTGCGTCCATGTAATTTTTATTGGTAATCTTGAACTTCTTCATTTGAATCTTTGAATACATTTCACAATACGCTTGAAAAGATAAAATTACTAGAACTATCCAATAATAACAAATAAAAATCTATATAATACTCTGAAGTAAATAACCATTTCATTTGTCTCCTGTAAAACCGATGTTTTGCACATATTAGCTATTGGCATTTCACCGTCGATATATGAAACGTGGCAAACATCAGTCTCAATCACAAAGGTATTCCTTTTTTTTCCATCTAAAATATTAACATTATTCATCCATAACTTACCTAAATGACGTCAAGGTCACTTTAGTTAACCAGTAACCAACATAGAAAAAAAATTGCTTGATGTAATACGCTATACTTTTACTTACTTCTTTATTCATAACTAAGTACGTGGGGAAAGTGATTAGTTACTGGTTTTATTAAATACCTACAACTTGCACGTATCAACATGATAAGTATTTTAGCATCAATACGACGGCCCTTTTTTTGGGAAAAGCCCAAAAGTTTAAACCCACACTGGTGGCCCTCCGACATATCCCTGCACGCGAGTCGCGAAATTCGCTTGCACACTAAAATATCCCCCCAACGCATGACCATATGCTTTAACCGTAGGAAAGAAGGGAACGTGTGTATGTTTTGATGTATAATTGAATTAAATCGTTCCTTCTTTACACATTAACCCAAATTTTTATTATATCAGACTCAATTAAATTGCAATCTCAATTATCCATACAGTTTCATGAGAATGAAAATTGGAATTGTGCAAATTAAATTCTGACGTTTCATAAGGGCACAATAATTGTTTTTTTTGACATAGTACCCTCGACTCTTGACTATTACTGTCTAAGCTGTCCACAATTTATTTTTGTATTATAGTAAAAATATTGTTATTTTTGCAGTAGACACCATCGACGAGGAACACCAAGGTAAGCAGCAACAGTAGTTATAATTTATAAGAACATTAGCTTTTACCTCAGATTATAGGCTTTTACCTCAGATTATAGTTACTTTATGAGAATTGGAACTATGCAACTTAAATTTTGACGCTTAGTAAGGGCCATTAATAGTTTTTTTTTTTCGAAGAATTATATATCATTAATGCCTAGCTTTATCACTGTGGCAATATTAATGACTTTTGGTTGAAGAAGCCTTTTAGGATGCCCGTGTAACAGTGTAGTACTACGGGCTGATGAGATGATGACAAAGTCGCATTCACACAGATCGCTATACAATCCTCGCCGACGAGCCCATTGCACCGAACCATTCCATTGTCACCGCGACTCTTCGAACTTCGACTTTCGAACAAGTCCGTGCCAAGCCAAAGCAAATCTAAAAGCTAAATGCCTTATCATTCTGATTACGTTTCCAAGCTTGACGCTCCAGCATCTCCCTAAGGCGATACCCGAGTCCCAGTAGTGGGCCCCGTCGGCTTAGCTTAGCTTCAATAACTTCAAAGCGTTCTAATTTACCACGCTAAACAGTAAAACGATGACTAATCATTGGATTAGTCAACTTCTAATGCATTAGATACCTTTTTGAGGATTAAAGAATTACTTTTTCGTTCATTTTCGTTTAAGTTGAAATTATTAGATATTAAATACTGAGGCCCATAAACACAGGTTGTTGTAAAAAAAAAACGCAATAAATTTCAAAGATTATTTTCGTATTAAAATTACCACTCACTGACTGATCATCAAAACCTATAAGTAACTTCGTATTGACACAGTATATCTGTCGATACAATCTTGAAATTCGTCAAGAAAGCAGATCTTGTAGCACAAATAAAAAATATATCCAAAAAACATCGATTTCAAATTCCGTGTAGAATTATTATGTGACAAACTGCGGTTAATACGCTGTATGAAACAGCGTACTACGCGAAGGCCTGCTAATTAAGTTTGTCATTATTTCATTAAACATGTATACTCGGGGGATCCCGATAATATGTAGAACATATTCATGGTATGCACTCGATGACGTGACCGTATTTCATTTAATCTTGTTTATACATATTTTTTCTTTACAGTTGACTTCATTAACAGTGGCGAGCAAGGTAATAAATGTATTTTAATGTAATCTATGTAGTTCATGACCAAACCCATTTATTATAAGGGCTAATAGAAACGACAATTTCGAAGTAATTATTTCTATTCTATACTTAAAGTAAATTTGGCAGTATGGCAGTCATGGTCAAGCCTGGTATATCAGACCATGCTTTTTTAATTTGTCATGGATGTATTCGAATGTAGTGCGACTTATAAACGCTGCCTAATAAGCTGCGTCAATACTACTGTGAAATAACACCCAATGATGAATAAGTGCAAAAAGAAGAAAGTCACAGGCGCCTGTCATTTTGTCGAGACGCACATGAGAACTGTCTTGTTGGGGTCTGCTGCGAATGGAGGCTAAAGAGTTTCTCTGCACATTTCACCGTCATAGCGCCATGTTTTTTTCTATCTTCTTTATACAATTTACAATATATTTTCTATATTCATTGCAGTTGCTGTGGTTGACGGCGAACATCAAGGTAATAATTGATTTCTTTGCTCGATATAACACTTAGAAGTATTATTATTCTATTTAGTTCATAGTCTACATGGTCTAGGTACATAATTTGGAAAACCTCACTTAAATAAAAGAAACTTATGGAGCGAGTATCCTAAAGAAAATCGTTCATCATCATATCAGCCAAAAACGTCCACTGCTGAACAAACTGCCCTCATAAACGACGTAATTTTGGGGGGAATTCGCCTATAGTGTGATCTTACGAGGACCTGGAGCCCCCCTTCGGTGCCGAGGATGACCGATCCAGTGGTTTTAGCCGGTAGGAGTCTGGCATACCCCTTCACCCTTCCACGGGGCGAAGGAAGTTCCATGTAGAATTTCCACTAAAACCAATAAAAAAAAAGTTTGTGAGCGCTAAATACTGCTGTCACAGAAGGGATGCTGCTGTCCAGCCCTCTGGTTTAGAGAACCTTAGTCGTCTTTTATAACACCCACGGGAGGAGATGTAGTGTTGCTATATTCTTAATCCGGACACCACACGGAAGAAAATTACCAAACAGTGCTTGTAATAAAACAGATACTAGAATTAAAATTTGTAAGACCATAAGGAACTAAAACACCAAATAAAGTTTTTTTTAATTCATTGCAGTAAACGTTGTCGACGGAGGCCAAGGTAATATTTGTAATTATTCTATATTTCTACGGTTTGCCACCCTCAATATAAAACGCACGTTATTTCAAATATTCAGAAATAAAAATAAAAAATTATTTACACTATACACACACTCTTTATTGTACACAAAGTAACAAAACACTTATGTAATGAAAAATTGTAAAAGACTTTAATCTTATGCAACACTGCGATTTCTGCCAGGCAACCTTTGGATGGATATTCAGCTAGAAAAAAGATAACAGGCAGTCGTACGGCCGAATACTGAAATGCTATTTAATATTAAATCCCGCTCAAACAATTCGAGAAATCTGTTTTCGGTATGAAACCGCCCGGCTCAAATAGTTGAAGCGGAACTTAATATTAACTGGCTTTCAGTAGTCAACCGTTAGTGTACATGTTTATACCATCATTCACCTTGTTACTTTTGCTGTGTGACTAGTGCGTTGTGTGTGCTATTTTTTAACGTAAAATTGAGCCTAGTCAAATTATGTGATGAAAATATTGTCCCGAATACGCGAGAAATGTGATGTTTGGATACATATTAATATATATATTTATGTACATATAACTAAATAAATATAAAAATTGCACAATTATAATGATTTTCTATGAGTTGTTTTGATGGAAAGGCTATTTATAATACATAACATAAAACAAGCAAATACAAACGAAGAAAATAAAGCGCTCGTCGCCTTTAAATTTTCAAATGTATAATTTGAACAAAATTATACCTGGTGTTAAGTTTGATTATGCAGTGGCTGATACAGTCGGCTACTGTGCTACGAGGCGGCAGGTTCGATTCCCGCACGAAACAAATATTTGTATGATCTGTATGTAGGTGGTTGTTCCGGGTCTGGGTATATTGTGTGTGGAGTTTGTGTCTGTAAATGCACCCTGTGTCATCACAGGAGAAAATCTGGTGGGCAGAGTGGGGCAACGATATCTGAAAAAAAGTAGGTACTTGGCTAATAAAGATCAGTGTATTCGTATGCGCCGAATAGTAAAATCAGTATATGTAAAAGTGTTTTTACGTTAATAATATATTTAATTACAATTTTAAACATCAAATCTTTGATGTTAAGTTACACTTCAATGATGTCAAAAAAAATTAAATGAATTAGACAGCGCGAGTCGCAGTGTACAGGAGGGAACCGTGAGCCAGACATCTCTACCCTTTTTTTATGTAATGATTTATGCCATAGTAGGCTTTCGACATTAAAATGCGCTTAACCAATCATTTGAACTTTATTTCTGGTAAGTCGGTAAAAACCTTGGTTGTATTTTTTTAACAAATTAATCTAGCACCTTAAACCGAGGCAATACATGTATTTCGGTTATCAACGCCAATACTCTCTGATCATTTTATAGTAATTATTGCTAGCAAAATGAAGCTGATATAGTATAACACTTTATTTTATTTATATGATGGATTAAAAGCCTCATTGATATATAATAAACCTAAGTAAAAATTAAGGTTGTAAAAGTGTGAGCAGGATGTATTTTCTTGCGTTTAATTATGTGTACGTGACTGTAATTTATAATTAGATATGTGCATGCATGTTTGTGATCATGGTTTGTTTAAGCATATGTGTGTGATTTTGTATGGTTAATTTTATACCAAACATACTAATTACTGAGATATCCATTTACAAAGGTCCTGGCCGAACACAGAGCATGCATTATCTAATACAATAACTTTAATATACAGGCGCATATTATTTATGAAAAAATATCACTGATAAACATCACGCATATTAGTGCATACTACACAAAAATGTGTAAAAACTAGGTATATTTACATATGTTTTCCTTCACTACAGCTATTTAATACTTTAGGAAAGGTTAAAAAATATAGGTAATCAAACTCATACTTTTTGTTTACAGAAGCACAACCGGGTGACGGACAAAGTAGAAAGTGACAAGTTAATGTCCATAAGTTTTTGTTATGCTCTCTATTTTAAATGCTTAGTGGCAAAAAACTGTTAAAATAATGTTACATATGTAATCATGTTAATGGAAATGTAATTATGTGTAAAATAAAACAAATATTGTATAATTTTTGCGTTTTATAATAATTCCCGGTCTCCATTAAGAATAACCTACTCATAACGATGATTAATTTTAACATGATAATAGTAATTCGATATAAATATTTCGGAGATCCTCCCGGCCTCTTCGATTGTACAAGAGGGTCAAGTTCGAGACATTAATTGGCCTCTTAATTGGCAGGACTCCGTCTGTTCATAGCGTTTGTTTTACTTAATCAGCTGAGGCTATCCAGTATTCAGACTCTATAATTTTTTTTACGATTTGTGAACAGGAATAGTAACAAAATTTACGTTGACTAAACTATATCGAAAACTAAATAACTTTATAAGAAATAATAAAATCGGCTTTAGTTAAACCCCATTATTATGTCTCTGTATGTTGTCTGTACCTTAAAATAGTACCTTAGTATTTCATATACTAGAACTTTCCTATGAAAAAATATGCTTGTAAAAATCAGTCGTATAGTTTTAGATAAAATGGCGTACACGGCATATACAACATTTCAAACATATGAGGGAAACAGATCGTTCTTTTTTGGACAGGTTAAAACACAGCTATATTTAGAATTATCATGGATGCTTGAGATAGGTACTTGAAGACTATGACGTAGACATAGGATTACATAATATTTTCTAAAATTTACGCGAATGCTAGGACGCATTGCACGTTGCACGTATACGAGTAGATACTGTACGTAAGTATATAGAATGAATGAAATAAACGCGATATATTACCGCAAGCAGTATCGTTTCACTACTGAAACATAGGAGGTAGAAAATGCTGAATCTGTAATTTTAAACTAGTACAAATATCATACTTAGCGTGATATACAGTATTTTAATTACGCCTCATCATCATCTTCATTTCGGCCAAATAAAGTCCACTGCTGGACACAGGCCTCCCTTAAAGATCACCACAACGACCGGTATCGGTGGGTTGTGTGCTCATTGGGGGGTTTTGCCATAATCGCCACGCTTGGCAGGCGGGTTGGCGATCGCAGTTGTTAATGTACTCGTAGGACGCTGCTGCCCATCCTCCAGCTAATTCCATAGTCGCCTTTTACGACACCCAAGGGATGACGATGGCTTACGCCACACCAATATACGCCTACACTCCTATAACTCTTTGGGAAACTATAGATGTACAACTGTACATTGAACTCATATGTCGTTTGTGTTTACAAATTGACGGAATTTAAAAAGTGCGTGCGTCGAAATGAATTTAACAAGAGAAAACTTTCGCACCATGATTTAACTTATTACTACTTTAGTTGCGGTCTTAATCAACAACTATGTTATGGTAGCCTGATTGGCATTTCATGATGAAACCCCATCTCGTGACACTATTTCTAACTTATTTAATGAGTTTAAACGTGGTCGAAACAATCTCACTGATGATTTGCCCGATGGACGTCCTTCTACGGCGACCACTGAACATAACGTGAGTGCTGTGCAGCTAATGATAGAAGCTGATAAAGGAGTGACATATCAACAGAATCCGGGCAAGCTTAGGTATTGGTATAAGTCAAGTGCAAAAATACAAGAATATTTAAATGTCAGAAAGCTTTGCACCTCATAATTTGACGAACGATAAATAACGCAGTCGTTTCGATTAGTGCCACGAAATGCTTGAAAAATATAACGTAGGTGATTCAAATGCTGACTCTAGTGTGATCATACAAGGACCTGGAGCCTCCCTTAGGTGCCGAAGATGACCGCTCCAGTGGTTTTAGCCGGTAGGAGACCGGAGACCCCTTCGTCCTTCCCCGGGGCGAAGGAAGTTCATGAAGAATTTCCACTGGGCACCAATAAAAAAAAAGTTGATTCAAATACTATGTTTGACTAAATAATGACAAGCTAGCTAAATTGTTACGAGCCCGAAACCATAACACAATCTACCCAATGAATGTTTTCTTTCCAAGATTTGTCAACAAAAGTAAAGTAGGGCAGAAGTCCAGGATAAAAGATGATTGCCTCATTCTTTGGACAGATGGGTATTATTTCATAACAATTGCGCTAGAGGATAAAAGGACTGTTACTGCAGATTTGTTACTCATTGTTTACCGGTTCGACAGCAGCGCCCAAGAAGCAGGATCCTCATCCATCTCGACAACGCTCCAGCTCACTCTGCCAGAGGAACAATCGAATATTTGTCAATGGAAGGTGTGGAATTAGTGAGACATCTTCCATACATTCCCGATCTTGCGATTTTTATTTACTCGACGAGACCATGGCTGCGTTCCAGTAAAATGAGCAGGGAAACGAGGGAGCTTCTGCACTCCCTAAAAAAGAGTGGCCTCACTGCTTCAATCAATGGCTCCATCATATGCGACGGTGCTAAGAAAAGAACGGAGACTACTTCTAAAAACAATAAAAATATTATCAGATCCTACATGTATCCATTTTTAATTTTATAAATCTTTTAACTTAACATACAATATTTAGTTACACAGTCGCAGTTGCTTATAAAAAAACCACAATGAATAAAAATATCCTAGGCAATTTTGTCATGATATTCACTCTATGCAGGTTGTGAATATATAAAAATATTCCCGAAGTTATGAAATATAAAATAATCACTAGTTATTTAATCAAAATAATTATTTTTGACTTTATTTGCATATGTATCATCATCATATCAGTCAAAGGACGTCCTTGGTTCAGCAGTATACGTCCACTGCTGAACAAAGGCCTCCTCCAAAGAATTCCACAATGTGTCACCATTTTGCGGGGAATTTTCCATTCACCATTGGCAGGCAAGTTGGAGAGCTCTAAATGCTGCTGTGTCACAGAAGGGCGCTGCCGCCCACCCCTCTGGTTTAGAGTCCCGTAGTCACATTTTACGACATTCACGAGAGGAGATGAAGTAGTGCTATATTCTTAATCCGGACACCACACTGACAATACGGTCCAATTCCTTTGCTGTCTCAACAATCAAACTCTGGAACGCGCTTCCCCTCTATATAAAGTAAGCTCCGAGTAAATTCACCTTCAAACGTTCGTCGTCAAATCATTGCAATGCTGGTCATACAAAACAGTCGTCGTCATTAACCTTGATATTAACGTCAGATAAGATATTTATACATTTATATATTCTATTTAATTATATATAATTATGCAATATATAGTATGTATTTATTCCTCTTTTAATTCAATTTGTCACAATGATGTGCCCATTCCCAACATTATCCTTAGCTTTGTTTTTGTACCTCATTCGATGTGCTTTTTTTTACCCAAAGGTTGACTGGTAGAGAATTCCTTATGGCATTAAGTCCGCCTTGTGTACCATCTATGTACATAGAAGTTTAAATAAATAAATAAACAATACATATGTTTCGACCGAATAAAGTCCACTGCTGGACACAGGCCTCCCTTAAAGATCACCACAACGACCGGTATCGGTGGGTTATGTGCTCATTGGGGGGCTTTGCCATAATCGCCACGCTTGGCAGGCGGGTTTGCGATCGCATTTGAGTTGTTAATGTATTCGAAGGATGCTGCTGCCCATCCTCCGGCTATATATATATATATTTCGTATGGTTAGTGGCCACCCTTGTGTCAGAGTTGTTCAAGCCGCCCAAAGGCTTCCGACTTGGCTTAACGACTGCTGTCTAATGACAACAACCGGGACCGACGATTTAACGTGCCCTCCGAAGCACGGAGACGCTCAGTTGATATACCACTATGCGGTCACCCATCCAGAGACTGACCGCGCCAAGTGTTGCTTAACCTCGCCAATCGTTTACCGATTAGTGAGTGCAACTGGCTATGAGCGCCTTTATTGTATATATTTATTGTATGACGGCACGGTTGGTGCAATGGCTGATACAGTCGGCTGCTGCGCTCCGGGTCGTGGGTTCGATTCCCACACAAATATTTGTATGATCTGCACGTAGTTGTTCCGGGTCTGGGTGTATAGTATGTGGAATCCATGTCTGTAAAACGCACCCACGACACAGGAGAAATCCTAGTGTGAGGCAACGTATTATAAAACTAAAATTGTATTTAATCTATATAGGTACAGTGTGACACGACAAGTCGTCTGAATATCACTTAATCCTCTGTGTGCTTATTATAATAGGTACTTGTCGCTATGTTGGCTCTCTCACGACCTTAGCGTCTATGCGACATACCTACATATATTCGTCGGCGACGGTGGACAACTAAATAACTAAAACTTTTGTCAACATTGTCTTTGTTGGATTTTCCTTCAACCCTAAAAATCCCGTACCTTTTAGTCTTATACACATTTAAATATATAAGTGACTAAAACAATATCGTAATTTAATTAACTAGGTTGATAAATGTACATAGTTATATTCACGTTAAAGAAGAGAAGTAAAAACAAATAACGATATAAGTACTTTTTTGTATCAAAATTATGTTATTCCATGGTGAGATAACGATTGCCCAGAGGGTTTTAAGTTTGTTTTTCTCAAAAGGTATCAACGGTTCAAAATTAATACCAATGTAATACTTAATTTTGCATTTATGACAGTTGGAGCCCGAACTACGTTCGAAACCTGTACCTGTGACCGTGCATACATGCATATCATTCCACTGCGTGACGATTTGGTCCATCTTCGAGTGAAAGTGACAATTCAATATAAATTACGATATTCTCTGATGTCGTGTTCGATGATTACCAATTTTATTTACTTTCGTATCACAACGTCATCGCTTACAGGAAAATGTTACTCAGGTAAAAACAACGACTCACTGGGTTTTACTTTCAAGTAAGGAACTATTTGTCCCTCGTTCCTTCTACAATCAAGTCGTGTGTTATCGAGATAAATCCCATTGTTCTCGTCGTGAGGATCCAATCAATCCCAATGACATCACAGTCTAAAAGAGCTGCAAGTTTCAACTGACACTAATTGAGTGCGACGTTGGGACCGCTCGCCGCGACTGTTCCAATCTAACCTCGTTTGCAACACTCGTCTCACTATCGGCAAAGCAAAATACTGATATTTTTAAAAATGAGCCTATATATTACCGGTTTTATCATCGCCCTGGTTTTGGTAAGTTTAATATATTTCTGTTCGACTATCGAAACAATAATATCTTCTTTTGTTTGCCACACCATAACAGTGGATTCTTCGTTTTAATTAGCATCATTATTTCGTCGATACCGATGAAAAAATGCAAGATGGCGGATGTTTGACGTCATTTTATAAAGTATTAATATTAATTGCATATAGATAATATTCAATATGTTGTTACAGGCTGCGCTGGTTATCATATGGATAGCATACTGTATGTTTATTAGAGAGCGACACAGATCCGAGTTTTACCATTACAATATCTCCGATCTGCAGCGCAGGAGCTACATACTTGATCAGAATGAGGAAGATGTGCCTAATAAAAAAGAAATTACCGCTGCTGTGTTCGTGCTGCCGTCACGACAGAAGCATGTGGATGAAGAGTACGATAAAAGACCGGACTACCCAGAGAGTCCCGCACCAATCTCACATCCTAGCACAGATAAACTAATAGAGATACTCAATGACGTAGACGCTGATGTACACTACAGAGACGGTATATATGAAGTTGATTCACAGTCGCCGTACCACAGCGAAGTCTAACTACTCATTGCACAATATATGTCATCTCCTTGTAAGATGTTTACATTTACAACATTACCCGTCTGTACCCATGTTGCACCCAAATATATTTTTGTAAGGCATTTTTATGAACATGTTAAAATAAAAAGTTTTTTTGATTATTTCTGTTTATTTAAAACTTAATTAACCTTTATTTAAATTCTTCCAATTATTATCTATACAATTAAATTAAGAATTACAAGGCATCGATATTGTTTTTTTTAAACATCGGATTTTTCAATTCGCTTAATTGTTTTGATTTATCTAACATAAGTAATCGGTTATGTGAATGATGAATGACACTCATTGTGTAGGTATCTAAGGATTTCGTATATATCATTTCATATTAGCCAAAGGATAAACTGGTCTGCTGGACAAAGGCCTCTGCCACATATTTCCACACCGGTGATTTTGTATATCATAAATGAATTCACAACAGTTGGATAATAAAGTAATCTTTTTATAATTATTACTCTGACCAACTTTTACCGATACCGTCTCAATACTTGTTTTTACGTAACCGCCTCTCAATATCGTGAAGAACTGGTTATTGCGTGAGACTCTTGATTCCGTCCGCCATTTTGTCAACCACACTCTTCTCTGTCGGTTTAAATACATGAACGACGGCGTCCCCAGCATCGCTCAGCGTCTTCACGACCTCCGACCATGCATTCTTCATCGAATCCATAACGTCGCGCTTGTTCCGAAACCCATCTATAGGTTCGGAGGGAAGGGCCGACACAATTACAATCACGAACTGAAACCATCGAAAAATTAGAAATTGCGTTTTAAATACTACCAAAAGTACTGTTAGTACCTACCTATCTTAGAAACACACTTAAATAACATTAAAAGGCAAATAAACTTAACGTTTTCATTGTGTACTATACAATTTTGGTATACGAATACTATGAGACAGACAGAAATGTCAATAATAATGATAAGCAAAACCGATGTTTTCCAGTGATTAGTTTGGTGGTTAGACTAGTCTGACCAACGGTACATGTTTAGATTGATTTGTCATGTGGAGGATTTTATAGATAAAAATATATCAGAATAAAAATTTATCATTGATTTACTTATTCGCTTTTACTTTATCTTAGCCGTTCTATAAAATGAACCAACAGTCAATTACTCCTTGGTTAACATAACTATTTTGTGATGTCAATATGAACATGATAATCTAACGTATTATATGATTCTCTATTACACCGGTTTATATCCCCTGTAAGGTCCGAACCCGGTCTTTTGATAGGCTTACGCGGGGACATGGGTCCAACACGCAGACCCTTTAGACTAACTTAATCTAAAATCTAATGGGACACTAACTGGGGATGGCTGCACTATAAAATGTAGTCTCGGATTGTCCCCGGAGGTATAAAACTATTGCATGAAATGGAAACTACAAGTATAAGGTCTATTGCAATGAGTGCTAAATGGATTTAATACTAAGAAAAACGAAAAAAATGACGTCTGCCTTTCAACCTTTAAAGTGAAATTCTGTGGCAGACGGTGACTCGCCACTCACAAGATGGGCCCCTAAATGACCACCACTACAGGCGACAAGGAGCAACACCGGTGTGAGCGGCTAGGGGTGTAGAGAGGTGCGGCACCGGTTTTACCATCGAGCGTCTCGAAGACTCGGAGCGGGTTTCCCCGTTATTGCGCCATTAGACACTTCCACCCCCGAGCATATAGCTCTGGCGGCCCCCCTCTGATCGGCCACCTAAGGCAAGCCAGAGTTGAAAATCCTACGGGCACTCATGGGGTACCACTCCAACCAACCAATAAAGGCAAGCCGGAGACGAGGCCCTGACCGACTCTCTGGAGCATTCGGGTACGTAGTGTCGCCACTCACATTCAGCTCGCCACAAACTGCCCTGCGTTCTGTAAGCTACTTAATATACTTTTTTTTTCAAACAAGCAGCTACTTTAATCTGCCCTCCAGTATTACCTTATCCCATGGTGAGATAACGACTACCCAGAGGGGTGTATTATATGATTATTATTACTGACTTAGGTTTAGAGACAGCTTAATTAGAGTAGCAAAAAACATATTAGTTGTACTCACAAAGCAGAAGAATATCGTCAGCCGTAAATCCATAGCAACGTTCCACGATCAAATTCCTTTAGAACTCGATTCCAATTTTGACCCAATTGAATAACAATAACGATTGTATTATATTGTAGTAGGCCGTCTATTATTACCAAAGATAACAATGGATGTGCTGATCGCTCGACGTACTCACTCCTACTGGTCACAAAAGATTAACAGGAAGGTCTGAATACACTTTTGCACGCACGTATGTCAATGTAATCAGGCGAGCAGACAAAATTACAGGGGATAATATATTGACGGACAAGGGCCGGGTATATCACAGTATTAATATTATCGTATTTTAATGAAATATCCTTTGTTTATCGAAACACTGGACTTCTTCTTGTGGGAAAATATGTAGAACTGTTCTATGGATATAGAATCTTTGTCAGTGAAACTCTCTACAATTACATATTTTAAAAAAACGGGAGTGACAAAATGCAAGCTTTTTGCTTGCTTAAATGTGAACTATAATATTACTGATAATGGTATTATTTTGATTATAAACACTTTATCGCATTGATTGGGTCCACGGTTGAACAACCAGATCAAATTGAAAATTAGTAACAAATGAAATTATTATGATTTGAATTGCGTGTTGTTTAATGCGGTGTCGGTCGTCAATCAATCTGTGATAATAGTAACAAAAGAAATAATAATCTTGTGAGTCTCCGTCTGCCACAGAATTTCATTTAAAGGTGGAAATTCAGACGCCGTTTATTCGTTTTTCGAAATTTTCTGGCTTAAATTAATATTTAGTTTCCATCTTGTACAATAATTTTACATCTCCGGGGACAATCCGAGACTGGATTTTTATAGTGCTGTCACGGAGAGTCCTATTACATTTTAGACTAAAATTCTCTAAAGCACGCATAGGCGTGTTGGACCCATATCCTCACCGGAAGCCTTTCAAAAGACCGGCGGCCTGATCACATATGTCGCAGACGGTTTGCAACAGGCGTAAATCGCGCAGATGCTGCTCTCAAACGTCATTTTGGTATTACGTATTTGCCGATAGTGATTAAAAAGCCAAAGATCACTGACAAGCTCTTTATCGGACGATCAATGAACAAAAAATTACCCTTCAACAGCTACTGGCACTAGTAACTATGCATCTCTCTTCAAGTAGCGGCAGGCAGGCTTTACAATTTTTTGGTGATTTGCCACCGGTTGGTCCTTGACTGCGCGATAGCTGCTGTTGTGTCTACTGTCGCTGTTTTTAGCTAATCATGGTACGGCCATAAACCCGTGAATAGAGAGCCATAGAAATAATATTAAGGATTGGAGGCTTAGTAATTTTCTTGCCTATTGCCAGTCCGCAAACCGGGTACCTCCAAAGATTTCGCAACATTTTATACATTATCCAGTTATCTTCAGTAGGATACTTATTGCATCGCCTCTTTGCCTTATTCCTATTCGTCGTCGCTTTTTTTATGGCGTCAGACAACCACCGTGCTGGACGGTGTCTCACTCTCAACCTTTTCAGGGGAGCGTGGACATCATACAAACCCAACACAAAACTGTTAAAGGCAGAGATTTTAGAGTCTAAACCATTGCGGGTGTAAACAGGAGACCAATCAATGTTTTCTGTATCCCTCCTCAAACGCTCCATGTCGATGTGCTTGAAACTGCGAAGAGATATAAATTTCGATTTGCGTGATATTAGTATAGATTCAGTGAAAATCACCCTGAATATTCTTATGTCGATATCACAGTCATCATCATCATCATATCAGCCACAGGACGTCCACTGCTGAACAAAGGCCTCCCCCTTAGATTTCCACAACGAGCGGTTACATGCTGCCCTCATCCAACGACTCCCAGCGACCTTCACCAGGTCGTCTGTCCACCTCGTTGGAGGTCGTCCCACGCTGCGTTTTCCGGTGCGCGGTCTCCTTTCCAGAACCTTTGTGCCCCAGCGGCCATCAGTTCTACGAGCAATGTGCCCTGCCCATTGCCACTTCAGTTTACTAATCCTTTCAGCTATGTCGACAACTTTAGTTCTTCTACGGATCTCCTCATTTCTGATTCGATCTCGTAGAGAAATACCAAGCATAGCTCTCTCCATAGCTCGCTGAGTGACCTTGAGCTTTCTTATGAGGCCTATTGTGTCATTGTATCACAGTCAACATAACCAAATTGTATCGACCAATTAAAGTCCTGCTGTAATGTAAATATGGCTCTAATAAAGACAAAGGTGAAGAGAGAGAAGGAAAGCAGTCCAAGAATAGGCCACTCCCTTTTAAATCGGGGGTGTCGTAAAAAGTAACTAAGGGTCTATCCAAAAATATGGGCAGCAGCATCTTTTTGTGAGCTAAAGCCACATACTACACAGTCTGCTATCAACCTGCAACGTGACCACGTTTAATTATCAGATTAGTACAATGTCCCCACGATAGATCAGTAGCGGTAATTGTAAGGTCCAGCAGTGGACTTTCACGGGCTGATATAATTCATCATCGTCAACATATCAGCCACTGCTGAACCAAGGCCTTCCCCCTTAGATTTCTACAGCGAGCGGTCACATGCCGCTCTCATCCAACGACTCCCAGCGACCTTCACGCGGTCGTCTGTCCACTTCATTGGAGGTCGTCCCACGCTACAATTTCCAGTGCGCGGTCTCCATTCGAAAACCTTTTTGCCCCAACGGCCATCAGTTCTACGAGCAATGTGCCCCGCCCTTGCCACTTCAGTTTACTAATTCTTTCAGCTACGTCGGTAACTTTAACTGATATAATTACCTTTATTCAAATGTATTAGTCTTTAAAACTTACACATTATGTTGAATTTACTTAGTGCATACTCCCTCGCTCGCTCCCTTGATCCCTCGAGGCCTCGCTGTACGCTATGCGCCACCTCGTCTTTGGGGTCGCTCAGTATGAGCACGTAGGTTTACCAATATGCGCGCCCGCGACCACAGAACGTATTTTCTGTCAGGCTAGATGTATATCTAACATAACGCAACAAAATTACTGATAAGATAGCGAATACACCGAATAATTAAAAAAATAATCATCAATTAAATAATCAGTAAAACAAAATAAATGTTTAAGAATGTTTGACCACCCTGATTGCTACCTAAATTGAGTAATAGGCGTACAACGGAGGTGACACACCGATCCAATTGAATCACATCACAATAACAGTCAAACAATGTATTATTATATATATTCGTTTCAAACTACTTACTACGACCATATTAAATTTCGCACCGTGTTCTATACCGTGTGAAATAAACATATTGTCATTACCAGAATCGTCGACAGAAAGGACAATAAAATAGCTGAGATTTGAGTTTTGATTTTATTTAATGTCAATATTGATTAGTTTAACCAAATATACTTTATTCAAGAATTAGTTCAATCTGAAGAACCATTTCTAAAATAAAATAATTTTAAACGACTTACATCGCGTATATTATAGATTTTTGATTTTCCAGACGTTTTGAATACTTTGCAGCAATACTCTGCATTCTTAAAACACCTAAATTCTATACATAGTAAAATTCAGTTAATATGGAACTGGAGGATAACAAATCCTTGGCCTTTCTTGACATACTTCTCATCCATAATCCAGATCATTCTGTTAGTCACACTGTGTATAGAAAGGCTACCCATACTCAGATTCACCGTTATGGTACCTATCAGGTACTCATCACCTTCCTTGTCAGTTAGCTACCGTGGCAAAATCTTTGTTACAGAGAGCACTCGGCATCTGAGACATCGACCATCTGGCAGCTTACCCATGCGAAGCAAGTTCTTCAAAATAACAATTTGAAAGTTTGACATCCCCGTCGCAGAAGCCGCCCGAAACCCACCACGGTTGATCGAGGACCCGCTGTTTTACCATTAATTAAGGGAGTCACCGACAGAATTGTTCATACCTTGAAACGTGCTTCTATGAAAACTTACTTCAAGCCGCATAAGAAGATCAGCCAATTTCTAAAACCGGTGAAATGTCACATACCTTTACAAGATACAGGTGTCTACAAGGTTGACTGTGATTGTGGTTTGTCATACGTAGGGCAAACAAAGCGTAGCATAACCACCCCAATAACAGAACACATAGCTGACGTCAAGCATAGACGCTCTACAAAGTCTGCAGTGTGTGAACATGCCTAAGGCAAACCGAGCCATCCTTTTTGATCAACCTCAAATTCTCGCGAAATAGAGGCGATATGTACCTAGAATGTTTCGTGAGGCTATTTAAAAAAATCCTAATTTTAATAGAGATGATGGTTGGGAGGTATGTATCCAGTTATTAAAATAATAAAGTCCCAAACAACATACTGCACTACAAAACATCAAGACATTGAGTGATTACTGCGTGCATCGAAACAATTTTTTTGGTTAAAATTGTACGGTAGATGAAATAAAATGACTTTTTAAAACCAGTTTTTTTTGTTGGATTCTCGCATAAACTGGGAAGTGTGGTAGTTGCTTAACCGGTCGTTTCAGGCGAAGCCAAAAGAGGCCTCTAGCCAGACTTAAAATTCATATTACAAACTAAGCAATTTGCATTAAGGGCGCCCCATGCGGGACACGGACCTCGGCTTAGACCGTTGCTGGCGATAACAAGCTATTCTTTTTGGGAAGTGTGGTGGTTGCTTAACCGGTCGTTTCAGGCGAAACCAAAAGAGGCCTCTAGCCAGGCTTAAAATTAATATTAAAAACTAAGCAATTTGCACTAAGGGCGCCCCCTGCGGGACACGGACCTCGGCTTAGAGCGTTGCTGGCGATAACAAGCTATATGTATTGTTTTAGAGACAGCTGGATCGGTATTATTTAAAATTAATGGACATTTAAAACCGGCTTGGGATCGAGCAAGAGACGGGGGGGGGGAGAAGTACTACCTTGAACGGGAAGGTGACGCAGCGTTAGGCCTCCGCGACGTCGGTGAGGCGGGCATCCTCGGCGGCGAGGGCAGTAAAACGGTGTTTAGTGAATGAGACAGCGCGGGTCTCTTTATGTGATCTAACGTGATTTTATCATCTGGGTCAACCAGAATGTTTCTCGGGCGGCGTACTCAACTAGTACGGGAGGGTTGATAATTGGCGGCTGATACCACAAGGGGATTTGGGTGGGACAGGGCAGAGTTGAAATAGCGTTAGGACGCTCGTTTCATAAATTGCCTGATGTTCAGCAAGTTAAGATCGAAATTGAGTTGATCATTTCGCATGTACCAAGGCGTGGAATTTACGGAGTGGGGCGGATTCAGCGTGTGCGAATGCATGTAGTGTAAATTCTCACCTTATTTCTAAGGGTTAATTTACTACGAGCGTTCAGGAGATAGTGAAGGCGACCGAGCACAGAGGCAGCGCGGGCACGCACCATCTTTGTGTAGGGTATAAAGGACAGTTTTAGTTAAAATCTGTAACGACGCCTGTCGCCTTAGTCATCCTGCGTACACGAATGTTGCAAAGTATTGGAAACGTTAGGATTAACAAAAATCTAAAATATAAGCGATGTAATCCGTTTAAAATTGTTTATTATAATGTAAGTGTAATAATCGCGAAAACCTACAACCTAACCTAACCTAACCATTTCTATTTTAAAAGAACCCTACATTCGTAGACCCTTGTTGACCTTTGCATATGAATTTATGAACAGTAAATTCAATAACCAAAATAAAACACTGAATTTCTTTCCCAATATCTTTATCATAGTATAGTAGAGTTACTGGAGCAACTGGGCAAGCCTAAATCGGGGTCATCTAGGTGTTTCATTCTCAGCATAATCTTGGAAAAGACCAAGGTCATGTTGGTTTACTAAGGGCAGGTTATTCGGATTCGATTCGAAAAAGTGGTCAACCGAAAGTTCCACAGTTGGGCACTATTTCGCAAGCCCGACTGAATCTTCTCGTCATTTATATTGTAGTGCTTGAGGACAAAAGTCCACTACCAGTGCGTCCTGCTGGTCGGAACGTACGGTACTGAGATGAAAACACTGACAGTCTATTACACACATTCAAAATCACGAATTAAAGAATAGTGCGAGTTATGCTGAAAATTTCTTTGAAGGATAAGATTAAAAGTGCGATCATTCACAAAAGAGCTAGAATTAGCCACAAGCTTGCAGAAAAATGGAACTGAAGTGGCAGTGAGTCGGCCATGTCAATCGAAAGATTTATCCTTTTTTGAGCAGGCGAATACTCATACGGAGGCAACGAATCAAAAGACAGCGTAGGATGTCCCCCATCCCTGTGTTAGATCGGTAACCTGAAGCATTCCTCCAGAACGCCAATTGTGCGTGTCCAGGCTTAAAACTCTGAGTATTTTTTTTATTTTAGAGGTATTTAAAAATAGGCCGCTAGGTCATATCTACATTTGCCTGGAGAATACTTAAAGTAGTAAAACTATGTACATAATGAAGTAGAAAATGTATTTATTTCTTAGACCTTAAAAAGGATTTACACAAGAAATGACGTATCACGACTACAAAGTTTTAGATACGTGTACTCCCCAATTAAATGAGACCACATCACATTTACAATAATAATTATAATCTAAGCATACACTACAATAATATATAATACATACACTAAAATAAATAAATATTACATCTGTTGACTGAGTGCTAAAATAAAGCTCAGATTAAACATGGAATTTAGAATAAAATTTTGATCGAAATTAAGTGTTATAATAAAAAATAAATTTATTAGGTATATTATTTGTTATTAATGTTGAACTCGAATGGTGTGAAATTTAAATTCATTGCATAATCTGAAAAGTCTTAAAGGTGTTAAATCTGACATCGCTGGGGCGTCCAATCTGGTTTAATTCAGTTCATAATTATGTCAGTGAAAATTAAGAAGTGGAAATGTACATTTAGTAAGAAAATTAACAAATAAGTGTTATGTAAGTTTATACATGTATTTGATATTTATATTCTGTGTAAATAAATGCCATCGCATCTATGCCTCTCTCTTATTTTGTTGGTGCATCTACCTTGTTGTTTCTGAATCATCCAAAGGTCGTCTGGCAGAAAATGTCTAGGGCATTAAGACCACCTTTATACCTACACTATTTTACATTAAGAGTAAATAAATAAATAAGTAAATTCTGTAAGACAAGTACTGCGTGTGCGTGTGCCGCACGTGACTTTGCACATCACTCCGTTAGGAGCCCACCAGATACATCACGATTTATTCACCGGTCGCACAATAACCACGGATCAATGGCCACATGAAACGGGAGTGTGATGTCACGCATTCTTAAAAAAACATTCGGTCGCCGGTCATGGCTAAATTTATTAATATTATTAATGCATGTATATAAGTATTATTCAGTTAGTTTATTCATTTTTTTTCCTGTTTACTCACTAACATCTTAACAGTCAGTTGCGAGGTATAAGATGAGATAAATGAATTTACACATCATCACGTGCTGTGAGCCGTCATCATTTCATAGCTTAACTGGTAACCTAACCGATGATCAAGATTTTACACGGTCTAGTTTGTGTTGAACATTACAACAATAAGCTCAGGATCTTACGATCCCAAATTATTATTCAACCATTTTCCTGCTTTATTAAATATAGACTTTAACTTATATCCAGCGTTCTCTGCAGTCGTTTTCACTTGGTATCCAAATTCTTTGACTGTTTCCATAAAGTTAGTCCACGTTTGTCTTTTCCAACGACTTTGCACTGATTCGGCTGGAGACAGCAATTGAAAAAGTAGAGCCTGCAATGTAATAAAATACAAATGAACGATACTATTTTTGTAAGTAAACCTTTCTTAGAAGTGTACTTTCCTTCTCAGTTATATTTACACAAAGAAACAATTAATACTCATCTATTAAAACACTAAACATTTGTACATCGAGAACAGGTGACCTTCCAATCGAATGCGAAGGAGAACAAAAAGTAGTACATACATACATATATAAAACATGTTACTAATTTACCAATGTCAGCAAGGTTATCAATTTTCGCTGCATCCTTCTAAATATAGTTTTCTTGATGAAGTGCTTTATTAATATTTAATGACGCTGCATTTAAACATTTTTGACTCATTAATTGGTCACGTACATGTGTGTCTTATCTCTTAATGATCACGATCAAAATACTGAATCATAGGCAGTTTAGTTGTTAGTGAGAATTGACACTTAAGTTAATAGTTACATTCTTATCGTCATGATAAAAATACATGAAGTCATTTACGAATTTACAAACCCATATTCCATCACCAGCAGTATGGTGATCAACAGAGGTTTATTATTTTAAGAGAACCTCATTTCAGGGATCGTAAAAGAACTATTTGTTTAAATTATCTCAAAATCTTATTACACTTACATCTTACGTATTACAAATTACTATTATTCTTGTTAATCGCTAGGGCTCGAACTCATGATTTGTCAGTGAGTATTTGGGGTCTTTCCGTTTGATTTGAACGTACAAATGCAGTTCAACCAGTATATATTACTGCATCGTAATATGGAATATCTTGATAAGCCTTACTAATAACTAAATTAATAAATATAAAAGTGTGTTTGTCCATTTGTTTGTTTGTTAGCTCTTCATGTCATACCTAATCACTGAATCGTTTTAGGCTAAAATTGGCGTAGAGGTTTGTTCTAGCTTAAAAAGGTGACAGCTTACTTTTCTCCTGACGAAAAAACGACCGGTGACACTGTCTTCGACGAAGACTCTTTAAGCCATCTACACTTCCACACTAATATTATATCTACATCGACACTATTCACATCATTAATATCTCTCACCTATCACGGGTTATAATCCTCTACAAGGAGGAACCCACACCCTGATTAGCTAAAAACAGCGACAGAAGATGCTATAGCAGCTATCGCGCAGCCATGGATACACCGGTGTCAAATGTCCTGAAAATAAAAGGCAAAGATGCAATTTTTTGCTCATTGATCGTCCGACAGAGTGTGCGTAAAGAGATCTTCGCCTGTTTAATCGCTATCAGCAAATACGTAATATCAAAATGACGTTTGACAGCGGCGTCTGCGCGATTTACGCCTGTCGCAAACCGTCTGCGACATACGTACTCAACCCGCCGATATTTTAATAAGCTTACGCGGATACACAGGGCCAACACATAAACGGTCTTTAGAGAACGCTAATCTAAAATGCAATAGGACACTACAAACTGAGTTTTAACTGGGAACTCTCCTGTACTGTGTGTCTCTGCGAATTTACTTATTATACTAGCAGTTTGCTTTAATATCTTTGCTGTGGGGTCTGTTTTGACCAGTTTATAAGTGCTTTGATCCGACAAAAGATCTTGTAATTTTAGTTTATAATCGGACGTGTCCATTATTACCGTCGCGTTACCTTTATCAGCGCGTAGGATAGTGATCTCGGGCCTATTCCTTAAGTTTACTATAGAAATAACACAGTCACAGGTTGTACTCAGGGATGTAGAAATATTGTTTATGGTGGAAGTTAAAAAATACGATCTATTGTAATGGAATGAATGGGCGGAAAACTTTAAGGAATTAACGCAATTTAGCACTTACTTGATTGAAATTCTGTAGCAGACGGTGACTTGCCACTTTCAAGACGGGCCCCTAAATAGCCACCATTGCAGGCGAAAAGGAACAAGATTGGTGTGGTTCGGAATGACGAGAGTAGCGTCATCGATTTCAATGGGGGTATCGAAAACCCAGATCGATTTCCTCGAGCATATATTTTTGGCGACCCTGCTCTGATCGACCAACTAACAAAACTTCCCCTGCTGCCCATCCCTCTGGTTTAGAGTCCCTTCGTCGTCTTTTACGACATCCACGGGAGGAGGTGCACTGGTGGTATTCTTAATCCGGACTTCACATGGAACTCCGGGATCCCGTTTGTCCTTTTATTGTGACTGTTTGTGTTGTGATTGAGCTTTAAGATAACATTTTACTTCTTCGATCAACAATACTACTAGATTAAGTATGAGTAACAAAAACACATCGCTCAAGTGACCGCGATTGCATATAGTTATACATTTATAAATACAGAAAAAGTAATAAAAATTTCAGTTGATTATAAACCTTAATCTTTAAACATAAAGTTAATTAATGTTTGCAATATATTTTTATTTAAGATCTTCTGTTATCGGAGTAAACGTAAAAGCAATAAATTATAAACTGCGCTTGAAAATTCAGTATTTGTTTAAATAAGTACAAAAATCTTTATTCTACAATAAAACATTTCATATTAGCAATCAGGTTGAAAAAAATATGTTGACATTTGGTACTGACTCTATTTTGAAACTGTACGCAGTTCCTGATATTAACAGTCAATGTTTGACACACAAGTTGGAGCGTTGGTCCAAGCATTGGTGAATTAAACGTAATAATTGTAACTAATAACTTAAACTTATCGGCAAAATGATATTCCTGGTTGGATTGATTGGTGTTATGGTAGTTATTGTCAAAACTTTTGAACCGCACTGCGGCATTTTTAACATCTTATTGTTTGTTGGCTATGATTGGACCATACTAATATCAAATAAGACTATGGTGTTATGTTATGACATTTTTTGAGCTCTTATTTTTCGGGCTGTTTTTGAAGCGCTCATTGGAAATCTAGTACAATCGTTGAACGAAGTTTTACGTATTCTGACTATATCTTGAAGCTCAACAATTTCATTAAGGCGAGTGCGAACTTGTAGTGGCGATAGCAATGTTAGATGTGCGAATTTATTTGTGTAAGTGAGTGATATACCTACGTTTCTCATAATTTTTAAAATAAAAATGCCAAGCGGATAAAGGCGTAACGGCTAGTAATATTAAAAGTCGCTTATTGCCCCTCAATCCGAGTCACGATTCCAATCAACATAAGTCTGCAAGATTGTTTTCGTGATCTGGGCATTTAACATCCAATGGATGTTTAAGATGTGTTATGGATAAAGAATAACAAACTAATAAAATGGAGAAGGTCACTCTGTGTTATTCTTAGAAACGGTGGTAAAATGCCAATGAATCTTAGAATAAATAGTGCCAAATAGCTACCACTGTCATTCCATGTTGATGAACACAGTGCCAGCTACACGCCCATCAAAAATGTCGCGTTTCACCGCTTGCTTGCTGTGCCAAGCCGTATCCCAGCCTCCCAGCAGTGTTAATCTTGTGCAACAAAGCGAATATCTTTTGATTTGCTCGCATACCATCCAACTAGCATGTTTTTGTCCGTCAATATAGAATACACGTACACGAGCAGAATGCATGTTTAAATTATTATGCTTCCTTCTAATATATACACGTGAAGGTAACATAATTTTTGGTGCTAGATAGAATTCAGCAGGAAATGAAATTGACCGGATATATCATGAGAACAAAACAGAAGATAGGCATAATGGTATGGTATCCCAGTAACGGAAATAGACAAAAAGGACGTCAAATTAAAATAGAAAGATGACTTTCCGAATCGTTGGAGCATACTAGCTTGTGACTGGAGTGATGTGTGGGTTCCCTATATGTTAAACGACAACTTGACCAACTAACTGGTTGCTGATGGATTTATTAAATGATTTATTTTACGTACTTACTTGCTTTTTTTTATTTTATTTGAACTTTTACTAAAACGAGGTTAAAATTATTATGTTACAATAATTTTAACCTCGTTTTAGTAACACACAGAATAATTACTTCTATTATTATTATAAGAAGTAATCATTCCGGCCGAATGAAGTCCACTGCTGGACGCAGGCCTCCCTCAAAGACCACCACAACAACCGATATCGGTGTGCTGTGTGCTCATCGGGGGGTATTGCCATAATCGCCACGCTTGGCAGGCGGGTTGGCGATCGCAGTTGAGTTGTTAATGTATTCGAAGGACGCTGCTGCCAATCCTCCGTCTAATCCCTTAGTGGCCTTTTACGACACCCACGGGTTGAAATGGGTTGGTGCTATTCGTAGCCGGCACCACACGGCAAGAGATCATTAGAAGTAATGCATACTATATACCATGACGGTAACCCCTTGCCCCCAAAAATTCTAAAATTGTCATAAAGACTATTTAAAAGACAATTTGTTTTGACTCAAAGATAACAACTATATTCGTAATCGTACTGACTGTGCCAAAACAATATTAACTTTGAAAAGCTAAAATACAATACAATTGAGTACTTAGTCATTCACAATAATTGTAAAAATGTTGAAAATGTTTATGAACGAAGGCCGATCTCGATATGTTATTGCCAACCAAGGTACATCATCACACTGACAGCATTGAGAACCGAGGCATTGTTATACACATGTACCTTCAGGAAATTTTCAATCCTCTCTAATGTTTTTGCTGCCGGTAATACCAGCGTCTATTGCCGTCTGACGACATCTGTCGCGTTTTGGGTATTATAATATATAGAGACGCTATGTATAGTCGGCTAAAATGCCAAGAGATTTAATAAGACAGTTAAGTTTTAATGTCTTCTTTAAAATGTAAAGAAAATTACAATCTACTAATATAATCTATGGTTACGGGAAAACACACTTCACTTTTAGCTGCTTTTGTAATTGTAGTGGTGGCAGTTCATCGATACCCTTTTTGAAGTAACCAGATGGACGGGACGCGACAAACTCTTCAAAGGCATTTCGTACTGCCTCTCGGGTATAATGTTTTTCCCCGTCAAAAAGTTATCCAAATTCTAGAAAAAGTCTATTATAAAAAAATACTTTCCTAAGGGTCATTTTTCGTTTAGGCATTCATTAGGTTCTAAACCAGGATCTAACCAACTTGCTTGAGCGCTTGCAATTGTCAAACAGAATCTATTTTTCGTCGCAGGTAACAATGCGGTTCAAATTCCTTCGTTTCTGTGCCTGTTGAGAAGCGCATGGGAGACCTCGACGCGCATATTGCGCTGATGATCTTTAAGTTCATGGGGCACTCATTTGTCAAGCTTTTTTACCTTGCCAAATTGACGCATATGGGCCAATATTGTTTTGATGCTAACGTCAAAAGCTGCTGCTAATTCAGTCGTAGATTGAGTATCATCAGTTTCCACAATTTCCTGCCCTTAATTCGTCATGGTCGACCAAAGTTTTCGGACGACCACGGGGTTCATTTTTCACATCGAAATTTCCAGAAGGGATACGGGCAAACCAATAACGGGTTGTGCGTTCGCTTGTATTGTTCGCTCCGTAAACATCGTTGATGTTGCATGCCGCTTGTGCCGCGTTGCTGCTACGACGGTAGTCATATTCCATAATTACTCAAATTTTCAACGTATCCATGACGGCTTAAAAGATTCAAACGTGATGTAAACATAAAACTAATCAATACACATAAGACTACTTTTGAATAATGAAAACCATGTTTATAAAATAAAATAATATTGAAATTAGAATATGTAGCCAAACAAACTTTTTTTTATATGAAATGGCCAGTACTGCAGATCGGCAATTTCATCATATGTTTAACAAGCAGCAGCAAATGTCACTAGCAGTTCTTTCCTTTGGACTAATTCATAAGTTTTCATTTGTATTTTTCATAAATTGTCATCATGAAACAGACGTTGTTTAATAAAGTATTTGGGGTGTTTTATCTTTTTAACAGTGAAAAACTATTTGACTTCGATGCCAAAGTTCTTTTGAATGACTTATTGTTCATTTTCGTAGTTTCTGTGTCCTTTTTATTTTTTTTTATTTTTTTATTGGTGCCCAGTGGAAATTCTTCATGAACTTCCTTCGCCCCGGGGAAGGGCGAAGGGGTATGCCGGACTCCTACCGGCTAAAACCACTGGAGTGGTCATCTTCGGCACCTAAGGGAGGCTCCAGGTCCTCGTATGATCACACCAGACACCACTGGTGCCACGCCTATAGGCACATCTCGGAGAGGGTGACTGTAAAGTGGTCACCCCCCCGGGGGGAATTTCTGTGTCCTAAGCCAAAAAAAAAGCATGATAAAATATTTGTGTTATTATCCTTAAATAAAGGTTAATATATTCTAATTATTACGACGTTTCCAGTATAATTTGTTTTCAATTAATACATTTTAAATACTCTATTTCATTCTTCCTAACTAGATAGCGTTACTGTCGTAGAACACGCTATGGTTTCGTTAGCAGACTGATCTTTAGGGTCAGCTCCGATTAATCGTAGGGCGTCTCCAGTAATGCTCCCACTTGCTTTGCGGTGGAGAACATGTTTGAGCACGCACGCCATAACTGCGATTCTGTGCGTGTGTGTTCGTGTGTCTACAAAGTGCACCAAAACAATGGCGCGTGCTTTTTCTTGCGCCTCTTACTGCCACTATCATTCCTTTTCCATTATAGAGATGAGGACTCGAGGAGGTCACTAGTAAGCATGTTGGCACCCCACGTTGTGCTTCCTTACTTAGCTGCTGCTGCACAATCTCCTATCCATCAAGAGCAGCAACAGTAGCATGATTTGGCCAAAAGAGCCAATAAAGAATCGTGACAAACTGGTTAACCGTCTCGCAGTAGTGTGCTTCAAGACCCTAGGTAAGGGTAGGCAGACAAGTAGAGCTTCATGAAGGTGGTAGAGAGAAAGCGACGGAAGCCCACTTGCCGCAATCAATGCGGTGCCGGTCTGGCAGGACCTATTACGCTGTTGCATTACGTAACCCGTTCGACGTTGTATGTATCCCGTCGTCAGCAGTCCACTAGTAATGAGGAGATCGAGGAGTACATACGTGTATAGATGCAATTGATCCTGAGGGACCTTGGACACCTTCACAAAGAAGGAGTTCTGGCCGAACGGTGTCGTCTCGGCGCATTGGTGCATGACGCGCATGACTCAGACTAAATACTTCTATTGAGTTCTGCTGGCAGATGTTTCATAGAAGTGAGAGAGTGGGGCCCGACACAAAGGCGATGCACTCCCTTATACCTGCAACGAATAGTAAAATATATTTCATAAATATACGAAAAACATGTGTTGGTGTAGATGAATAACAGTTTGCGATACTCGTAGGCCAAAATTATGGACTTTCCAAAAACAAATGATCGCACATCAGTTGTAGAAAATGTTCTCTAGTTTAATTTTCTATGAAAATGTTTTTATCGTAAAATGATTCGGAAAGGAGATATTGTCAATAAACTGCTATTAGGCGCCATGTCCCCAATATGGCAGCGCGGGCGGCAAAATTACACTACAGGTGGCAAAGTAGAAATTCGGAAAGAGCACATCGAAATCTATAAAGTTATATAGTTAGATGCTGCTACTGTACATAGGTAATCATATACTAGTGTGTGGCATCGTTAACAAAACATAGATAGGTATGTATATATGTGATAGTCACTTTTTACAGCAAAGGATTACAAGATTTTACGAACATACATTACATATATATACGAACCTATAAAGTGAAGACAGTGTGAGTAAAAGAATAAATTAATAAGTGTCACAGGAAATGCAAGGGTATTGGCATCCAATTATCTGGTATCACATGAAAACTTAAAGCAATTTTCTTATCAAATGTGTCAATTACACTGCTAAATGCGTACGATGAAAATTATAGTAATGTTCACGAAAATAGATATGAATGTTGTATAAATTCGGAGGTGCGAAAACCTTTTCACAATAAGTCTCCACGATGTCTTTTAAGGTAAGAATAATAAGAACGGTTTAATAATAAGAATATTAGATTTCCACAACGAGCGGTCACATGCCGCTCTAATCCAACGACTCCCAGCGACCTACATCCGACATCAGGTCGTCTGTCCACCTCGTTGGATGTAGTCCCGCAAAACGCAGTTATAATATATAATACATATAAATTATATATATAGCTTTCACGACATCTTCTAGTTAACATTTTGAAGAAATAGAATAAGTAACGCTTTTTTATAAGTCTCAAACCTTGTAATGACAAGAGTCATCGGAGAGAGAGAGAGAGAAATCTTTAGGAAATTATATCAATAGCACGAATCAGTAATGAATCAGTTTTTTTATATACTAATGATGTTCTGCTGTCTTTGTAGCGTTTGAAATTACTTTCTTTTAAAATTAAGGAACGCGATTTGCCACAGGAACTGTTTCATGATGTCAATTAAATTAAACATTAAATTGCCTAACCATTTTAGAGAACTGTCTATGAAACATTTTAAAATAAAAATAAAGAAACGAATCGAATACGATGAACGAATTTACGACAGCTGAGTATACTGATTAATAAAAAAGATTTATTGGACTGAGTGTTACGTATATTGTATCTATTTGATTGGTTTGTTTTTTATAACTTATGACATAAATGTACGTGACATTTTGAACTTTGACATCGCATTTCGATCATCAACATTTTTTTGTATAATTATTGTAGTATTTATTAGATGCTGCTAATTTATTAGTTTTACTTTGTGGTAGTTTTTTTTTAAATTTCGTCCTTTGGCATATATTTTTTATGATTATCAATATTTTGTATAACTATATGTGTACCTATTTATTAAACGCTGCTAATTTAGTAATGTCATGTTATCAATTAATATTACGCTTTGTTAGCTGAACTGAGTAGATGAAATACGTGACCAAATCACCAGTACAGGATCTGTATTTCATACAAATAAATATTGTTATTATTATCAAACTCTCTGATGTGGTACTCTTGACGTTTTGCCGATGCGTCCTGCTAAACTAAAGTTCTACTTGATACCTTAAATATATAAATTGCCTTTTTGTTTGTCTTAGGTAAAGGTTCTCAGTATCCTGCTCTTTATGTGCCTGATCAATTCCCTTCATTCGGCGTCATATAGAAGAATGAAACGAGATGATACTGAGGCAGAAACAACTGCAGTGCCTGTCGATGCTACAACAACCTCAGAAACTTCATCTAACAGTCAAACAACCAAATCACCTATCGATATGAGTGCCCTGTTAGAAAATCTAGGACAAATTTTCACAGTTAGCAATTCTCCTAATTGGATAGAAGATGCTTCTTCCATATTCACGAATGTGTTTAGCGGTCAGGGCTAAATTTTACAGCATTGCTCCTAATTGGATATAAGACGCTTCTTTCATATTTAGAAGTGGTTTGGAAGTCAACGCAAAATTTTATATATTCCTGTTCATTACATTACACTCAGTAAATATTTTACCAAGCGACAGTCTTTAATTTTTGGCAATTGTAAAATAAACCGCAAACCATATTGATCAATGCGCTAAACTCGTATTTGTGATCGACTGTTTAACTTTTATTAATAGTGTGTACCATGAAGAGTACATATGATACCGGGAGGGCGGCAATCTAACTTGGACAGCGGAGCCTGAAGTGAAAGCCGAAGGCATTTGCAGAATGAACTCAAACTTCTTTAACATATAATAGATCATATAAAGGAACTGGACAGTTTAACTAGGTAAATAAATAAAAATAAAGCCTCTAGGAATATTACCTGATCATTAGTTAGCAGAATGTGACTGCATTAAATTGCCAAACCTTCATAAATGGTACGCAATTGACGCACAACACCACCAATATCAGAGCATTCAATTCACATTTGTAATGTGAGCATGTCACTTAATTTAATAAGTCAACTATTACAAGGGCAGATCCAGGATTTCAATCTGAGGGGTGCTCTTGGTGTCTCATGTCAAGAATTCAGATCCAGGATTTTAATCTGGGGGACACAAGGATTCATTCAAGGATTTTAGAGATCATTGTTGGTCTAGGGTCAGCTATATCCAACAGTATGAATTACCGCTAAAGATTTTAATAAAGGTAGTCATGAGTATGAGCAGCGGACTTTGTGAAGAAAATAAGAGCGGATTTTTTTCTGCCAAACGAAACAAAATATCAGTAGGGTAGGTTCTAGTATAAGGTGTTTATAGAAAAAGAAACTTGCATTGGAAGACATTCAGGAAGTAGTCGACTTATTGCTAAATGGAGTTTCTGACTGCAGAAATATTCGATGAATTTCTACAGTATAATAATAATATATAATAAACCCCTCTGGGCAAACGTTATCTCACCATATGTTAAGGTAATCCTGTAGGGCAGATTAAAGTAGCTGCTTAATTTCTTCCTACCTTCTGATATAAAAAAAAAGTATATTATAAGAAAAAAAAGAGTATATTAAGTAGCTTACAGAACGCAGGGCAGTTATTTGCCCGGTTAAGCAGATATATCCCCCTCGGGATGACGGCGAGAAGCCCATCATAAAAAAAAACGCAGGGCAGTTTGTGGCGAGCTGAATGTGAGTGGCGACACTGCGTACCCGAATGCTCCAGAGAGTCGGTCAGGGCCTCGTCTCCGGCTTACCTTTATTGGTTGGTTAGAGTGGTACCCCATGAGTGCTCGTAGGGTTTTCAACCCTGGCTTGCCTTAGTTAGCCAATCAGAGGGGGGCCGCCAGAGCTATATGCTTGGGGGTGGAAGTGTCTAATGGCGTAATAACGGGGAAACCCGCTCCGAGTCTTCGAGACGCGCGATGGTGAAACCGGTGCCGCACCTTTTTACACCCCTAGCCGCTCACACCGGCGTTGCTCCTTGTCGCCTGTAGTGGTGGCCATTTAGGGGGCCCATCTTGTGAGTGGCGAGTCACCGTCTGCCACAGAATTTCACTTTAAAGGTTGAAAGGCAGACGCCGTTGTTTCCGTTTTTAGAAGTATATAATCCATTTAATACCCATTACAATAGACCTTATAATTGTAGTTTCCATCATATACAATAGTTTTACACCTCCGGGGACTATCCGAGTCTGCATTTTATAGTGTAGCCATGGAGAGTTCCCGGTTAGTGTCCCATTATATTTTAGATTAAAATTCTCTAACTGCCTCTGCGTGTTGGACCCATGTCCCCGCGTAAGCCTATCAAAAGACCGGGTTTCCCCTTACAGGGGATATAAACCCGTGTAATAGAGAAACATATATAATATAACATTTATTTCAAGTTTCATAGACTCATAACAAATTCATATAATACACACAGTCACATTAAAATAAAATAACATAAAATTTGCTGTCAGATATAAACATTACTAGCATGATTTGTTCCTTCATTCCCGACGTGCAACGTGTAGCCTACAACAGTGGGTAATGTAGGAAGAATCAAGCCTTTCCGCAAGCGCGGCCAGCATGCTATTGGTGCTCCCCCGCACTCATCGCACCAGCGAAGTGCCCCTCTTTCGCATTGTTGTGTAGAAGCAATCTACACCCGATACTGCAAACATTGTCGATGCGCTGCAATAGCACGGGAGCCCCAACATCATCCTGAACGTGTTGTTAAACTGGACACGAAGGGCGCTGTACGATTTTTGCGTGTAGTCTGCCCAGAGGCTGCATGTGTATAATGTAGTGCAGTATGCTCCGAAAAGAGTAATTTTCACATAAGCTGAGCACCGTGCAAATCTGCGGATCACCATGTTTGCTCTGACCGACAGCGCCCTACGCTCCCGTTCAATATCTGCATCATCTTTCAGGGCAGATGTAACCAAATGGACAAGGTACTTAAAAACATCTACCCTTTTTACTGGTGAGCCATTTAGATTTTTGAGTGGTATATCTGTTACCTTTCTTGGACCGCCCTGAAAAACCATACAATGACTCTTATTTACATTATAAAGCAGCCCGTGATCAGCTGCATAGTCCTCGCAAATACTCATCAACTTTCTGAGTCCACAGACTGAGGCGCTCAGCAGCACCATATCGTCCGCATAGCTAATGTTATTAAAACTGACACCATCTATGTAACCTATATGTTGTTTGCTGAGCGTCTCGATCAGTCCATTAATATACAGGTTAAAGATTAAGGGAGAGCTCAACCCCCCCTGTCTCACATCACATTCTAACCTATACGGCTCCGAGAATGTGCCCGCCCACTTCACGTTGTTCACCTGGTTCCCATACCAATAGTATATATATATATATATATAGTATAGTACAGTACAGTTTTATTTCTACAGTACATCGCAAAAAGTGACCGAATGGTATACAACTTTAAATGTTTTCTGAAATCGTTGGGTTAGGTTAGGACAAACATTTCCCCGCCAACAATCTGAATCGTGTGAACTAAAATCCGTAAATTAATCTATACAAATAAATAAAATTGAAGTGTCTGTTTGTAATGACAAAATAACATAATAATGTCTTAGGTTTTCGCGAGTATTACACATTATAATAAAACACTTTTAAACGGATTCTATTGCGTATATTTTAGATTTTTGTTTTTCCTGACGTTTCGAACACTTTGCAGGGTTCGTGATCGCAGGATGACTAAGGTGACAGGCGTCGTTACAGATTTTAAAAAGTTATTTTATTTTATCTACCGTACAATTATAATCAAAAATTATTTCGATTTTAGTGTGGTATTTGGTTTGGGACTTTATTATTTTAATAACAGGATTCCAAACTGGTGGTACCTGCCAGCCATCTTCTGTATTAAAATTAGGATGTTATTTAATTTCAATAGCCTCACGAAACATTTTTGGTACATATCGGTTCTCTTTCGCGGGGACTTGAGGTTGATCGAAACGAAGAAAATGGTTGGGTTTGTCTACGGCATGTTCGCACACTGCAGACTTTGTGGAGCGTCTATGCTTGACGTCAGCTATATGTTCTTTTAATCTTGTGGCTATACTACGCTTTGTTTACCCTATGAACATAACAGCTTTTTACTTAATGCATATGAATATAGAAAGTATATACGGTACACATAATAAAAAAACACTGTTTAAATGTTTTGTCTGTCTTTCTGTTTGTTCGGGTAATCTCCGAAACGGCTCAACCGATTTTAACGGGATTTTCACTGGCAGATAGCTGATGTCATAAGAAATAACTGAGGCTACTTTTATTCTAGAAAAGTAATTATGGTTCCGCGCATAAAAATAAAAACCCAATAAATCCAATATATGTACTCTATGTCAAGCGTCTATTAATAAGTACTCTAAATTATTTAAAATAATCCAGTTTCATTTAAGTTAAACAGCGGGTGAAACCGCGGCTCCCAATTAGTAATTAAATGTATTTGATGTCTGCCTGTTTTTTTAACGTGGTGAAATCCTCTTGGGCTTCCTCCGCCTTGGTGAGGGCGGAGATGCAAGCCGGGCTCAAACCGGCTAAAACCCCACGGTTTCCTTCTTTTTACCTTTAACCGGGGGTGAGGTGTACGCATTAGACCGCGCCCCCGGCAGGTATCGGCCCGTCATTGAACATTGTCATTGATGTCTGCCTGTTACACATGCATGGGTCTTTCCTCGTCCTAAAAATTCAGATAAAGGTATTGGTTCTACATGCGATGTTAAAAACCATTGTTTCATTTGGTATACTATTATAATACAAATCTTATTATTAAAATTGTCTATTTCTACTTTAAGCTACTAACTACTGTAGCAGAAAACCAGTGTCGCGATTTAAGTAAAATAAAAAAATGGTCACGTTAACTATAGGTATTCTTATAGAACAGCATAATAATCGCTTCTAGTCGACCTAAAACATAAAAATATTAAAGTGCCCAAACCCAAGTAAGTATCACAAAATTACATTTTACAAATATACGAACATTATTGCACTACAGAACGGCGCGCCGGCCGCCATTAAGCCGCGTAGTAAAATTACGATATTGATTATTGATTTATTTACAATATTGATTTACGTTACGTATTTATGAAATAAAATGTCTTTTTCTCTCACGGGTGCGGTATACTTCGTGCATCGTCTATAAACACAGGACGGCATTATTTTTTCGCAACATGTAGCTGAATTACGCTTATGACCATCGTAGACCGCGAGAAACGCATTTACACTTTTAAAAACATCTTAGGGTATCACAGTACTATTTGTCATTCAACGTAGATTCAAATGTGCCTGATACGTCACTTGCATTTATTAATAAATCAAATACATGACTTCTATTAGCAAAGTAACACCGATTGGTTTATTAACTTGCTTGGGGGGATCCTTTACAATACGGGGGCGACCTTTTTACTGTCACCTTCCCTCCGCTAGAAGCGGTCACCCCGCTTTACAGTCATCTCCTCCGTGATGTAAAGGCGTGGCACCAATGTCAGTGTGCGGCTCTAGTGTCATCTTACGAGGAGTCCCCCCCCCCCTGATAATACCCCTTCGCCCTTCCCCGGGGCGAAGGAAGTTCATGAAGTATTTCCACGCTTGTAATATAAAAAGTGATGACGATTATTACAGTAACACTAGCCTGCGTCCTCATAGACTGGTGTTTCTATTGCCTATCTATAGCATCTGCTTGGTTTAACTACCATGGTGACCGATCTGTCAACTTCTGACGCGCTTGCAGTGGTCACATCTTGCTTGGATGACCGCTATTTATAAATCTAGGCTGTTCTTTAAGCACACATTAAGTAAATCAAGCAGACATACTAAAGTTTGTCACCGCTGTAACCAAGACCCCCTTGCAATTGGGATGCGGAAGTCATATCAGCCAAATGACATACAGTGCTGGACAAAGGCCATAGACGACAGGTTATAAGCTGTATGTCATAATTTTGCGGAGAATTTGCCAGTACTCACCACACTTGGCATGTGGGTTGGTGAGCGCACTAATGGCTGCTGTTACACAGAAGGGAGACTGATGCCTATCCCTCCGGTTTATAGTCCCTCAGTCGCCTTTTACGATATCCACGGGAGGAGATGGAGTGGTGCTACATTCTTAACCTGGACATGAAACGGATCGTAATCAGGACACTGCCTATAATAAGCTGTTAATAATATAATGATAGAAATAAGCCTCATCAGATTAGACTAATAGTCGACCTATTTAAGGGGTGAGTTAGACATAATATGTTGGACTGAAACAAATGACAGAAAAATTGAAACAGGTCTGATAATTAGCTACATTCTCAGGTCTAATTGTGATCACTGCAGTAGAACACGTGTTTAAATAGCTTGCGCCTATGAGGTTATATCCCCAAAGCACCGTAATACTATGCTGAGTGATGTATCAGGCGCACAATTTATGTATGTGTATTTATGTATATTCTAAAATGTTCAAAACGGTCAAATGAGGCCGTCGAGTGAAAAATTGAGCTCATCAATTCGCCTGACTATTTTAAAGCACAAATTCAAACACTGATTTGGACGAGAGACGAGGAAATAGATAGCTTTTTAACATGTTGTCTTAGCCGTCTATAGTTCTATGGCTTCGTATACTATTTCATCTTTCTTTTCTAGTATGCAACAAATGTAAGTGGTTTTACAGGAACTCTGGTACGAATCGGAGATTATGTAGGTATTTGTGTTGTTGGAGTGGGACAACTTCTGAGGTTTTACAATTATTATAACTTGGCTTAGGCCTATCGGAGACATAAGCTTCTTTTTAACTTTCGGTAAAACCTTCGTTTTGAAATCATCGTCAGGTGCGTAAAGAGCGCTGTGATCTCAATTAAAACGTTTACAACAACGTACCAGACTTAAAGACTGTTACATCCCTAATACCGTTTACTCTCAGCTCAAGTCCGCGGCAGTGAGCAGGTAAGTGGGCAGAGTCGACGACAGGGACATAGTAATTGCTTTTTTTGTTCCTACCGGTGGAACTTCATTACTTACTTCTTCTGCCTCGTGGAAACCCCGGCGAGATATCTTGCTTGCTCACGTCCCTGCTTATTGCCACAGACGCTGAGCAGAGTGTAAACGAGCTTTTTTATACTACTTTGTGACGACAGGAATCTTTTGTCTGGTGGTGAGCGACATGCCTGCCCATAACAATGAGAATGCTATCGAGGGCTAGTCCTGCGAGGGATCACACTGCGCTCGTCACCTCAATACGTAGTTATTTAGTCTCTATGCCAAGTAATTTCAATAGGACTGTGGCACAATAATGTCGAAAGTTTTAAACACTACTGCTTAGCGACGAATATCTGGCACTCAGAGGTGGTACCTTTTTTTATTGGTGTCCAGTGGAAATTCTACATGAACTTCCTTCGCTCCGAGGAAGGGCGAAGGTGTATGCCGGACTCCTACCAGCTAAAACCACTGGAGCGGTCATCTTAGGCACAGAAGGGGAGCTCTAGGTCCTTGTAAGAGGTGTGGTACCTACCTAGCCGGCCTCTTGCAATAAGAGACTGACCACTAGTAAGCAATGTTTATAACAGCAGCGCCTGACACTGACATATTGTACTTAATTATGTAGCTACACCGTGCTCAGAATTTATTTGAAGGGTTCAATAAATAAAATTAATTTGCAACTTACGTAATAAAATATTGTCCATGATATTACTAATTTCCGTGTGATTATTGGGCACAGAATATATTCTAGAAGGTAAAACACTGTCGTAGCACGCACTATCTGTGCGCTTAATAATCAAAGTTATGTAAATATATAAGGGTCGATATCGACTGTTTTTATCGTCATTTTTACAATAGACTTCCTGACCCTGACTGAGAGCTGGATCGTAGAAGAAAGTAAGTAAAGGGGACACAGTACTTCTCATCATCATAATTTCGCCGAAAAACGTCCACAGCTCGAAACATACCTCCCAAAGATCGCCACAACAACCGGCATGGGTTTGTATTGGTGCTCATTTCGCCATAATCGCGATCTGGCGATCGCAGTTGAATTGTGGCTGTCCTCCCTTTTATGACAACCACGGCCCGAGGTGGGGTGGTGCTTCTTAGACACCACACGAAATATTACTTATTTTTAAGTGCCTACAGCAAAATTATTTGTTTATTGGTCTAAGCGTAAATAAAAAAAAAAATAAGTATTCAAAACGTTTTTCCCAGTCAGACCGGACATGAGTAACGATCGATTACTTATAATGACAATACTAGAGTATTTTACATGCATAAAAGTAAACTATACGTTTATTCTAGGCATTAATTTCAAGAGAATACCAATTCCTTTTCTGGTAAAACATTTCGGTAACTCAAAAACGGTCTATGTTGGCTTTGATCTGTGCCTATCGGTCGAAATTAATAATCAATCTAATCCGCAATCTTCAGATTAGATTTCGATTTAGATTTCATATAAAGATCACACTTAACACAAAAGCAGATGCTTTAGACAAGTTCCCAAATCCAAATATTTTACATTAGATTGATTATTAATTCTGGCCGGAAGTGGCTAACGGGCAAAGTTAATAAATCAATCTAATCCGAAATCCATAGATTTAAGATTATGAAATACATTCGTTTTTGTGCTACGATCACATTTAACACAAAAAAACAGACAACCCCTTAATCCCAAATCCAAAGATTATAGATTAGACTAGCTGGGACCCGCGGTTTCACCCGCATTTAATTTAAAAGAAATTTAGAGTACTTCGACATAGACACTTGACATAGAATATATATATTGGATTTCAAAGGTTTTATTTTTTACGCGGAAGCCTAATTATTTTTCTAAAACAAAAGTAGCCTAAGTTATTCCTTATAACATCAGCTATCTGCCAGTGAAGGTCCCGTCAAAATCGGTCTAGCCGTTTCGGAGATTACCCGGAACAAACAGACAGACAGACAGACAGACAGACGGACAGACAAAATTTTAAAAAATAGTGTTTTTGTTGTATGTAGCGTACATACTTTCATATGCAATTAGTAAAAAGCTGTTATTTTGACATTACAAACAAACACTTCAATTTTATTTATTTGTATAGATTGATATCATTAATTTTGACCGTAAGCGATTAGCTTTCTGCGCTTCGAATCGATCTGCGGGCATACCCGGACGAAACAATTACTGCATGGCCGATAGTTGTTTCTGATCTGGATGCAAACATCGATGCATATGAGATTTATCTCTGTAAACAGTACCACGATACAGACGAAATCCTGGTACAGCAGTATTCAGACATCATTCTAGAAGTTTTTTAAACTGGTTTACTTCGTAATCATTCCACAGTCATCATCATTACATATATTATTACTTACACTGGCAATGAAATTATATAAAAGCCTTTCGCGTCAGATATAATATTCGGTGAAAGTGGAAACCTCATAATTATTATGCATTTGCATTGTATTGCTTTTACGTAATAATATACGTGTATCACAGTTTTATCTATAAAAATATCTGACTTCATTAACTCAGACGTCACTGGCGTTTTGAGCATAACAATTTCACTTGCTCTTAATGCTTTCTGTTTTGAATGCAGTCAATCTTTTGAAGAAAGGTTTTAAAATGGAGTCGGCGCAACGGTAAACGTAGCGTGGGACGACCCCCAATAAGGTGGACAGACGACCTGGTGAAGGTCGCTGGGAGTCGTTGGATGAGAGCGGCATGCAACCGCTCGTTGTGGAAATCTGACGGGGAAGCCTTTATTTAGCAGTGGACGTCCTTTGGCTGATATGACGCTAATGATGATGATCTTTTGTCATTTAAGACCGTTTTTGACCGCAAGAGGCCGACGGAGAAAATGCTTGGGAGGCAGTCTCCTCCCTAATGCCTCAAGCTTTACCTCCGTCATGTTCCCAACCACAAACATGATGGAAAGCAAAAAATCATACTCCGAGTAAGTGGGCGGCGTGGCGGTTCTTTTGGATCTCGCCCCGAAATCACCATGCCACGCCAGATACCAGAGGAGGTTGATCTCCTCCGTCAGTTTTCCCACCTTGAGGCTCACGAGATGAGAGCGTAGGTCCGCATTTTCTCTCTCCAGCATCATCTCATATGGAGAGATATTCACTCCAGTAGTGGTGAGCTGGGCCACCGCCTGCACCGTTTCTGGGCCAATTCATTCACCACAACCTGCACCGTCTGCGTGGACATTCGCAGGCTGCGGGGAAATGTCCCCTTGAGGTTGCGGTACTTGTCTGCAACGTTCTCCACGGCCTCCAGCTCTACTTGATGCAATCACTGAGAGCGGCGTCTTAATAGTTACTGTACTGGATCAAAATGCATGTGACGCCATCTAACCTAAATAAAATAAAATCATTTACAATTTATATATTGTGAAATGTTAATTTTGGATTAGATTGATTATTAATTTCGGCCGTAGGGGACTCTGAACTAAAGGGATTGGCAGCACCCAATGATATTATATATTAAAAGAAGTAGATATGTTACATGTGCGCCAAAAGTATGAACCAAAACTCCCCCAATTGTAACACCTCGCAATCTGTTCACCCAAGACAGGACAACGAGCACACACAATCACAATCTGTATTGTTTTTTAAATTAATTAATAACAATTCCGCACAACTGATAGAAAATGCACAAATGATCAAGCAAAAATAAATAAAGAACAAGGGATCTCATACCACACGTGAGTAACAAACTATATAAAATATTAATTTATTTATTATTTATATTATATTATTTTAATAAAAATACTATTCAAATTAGCTATAGAATAATATTCTGGAACAAAACACAGGCCAAGCAAAGAAAAGAGACAACACATATATTCTATCACAGGTGCGACAAAGACATTGAGTAAACGCGTTGTCATTTTAGATAGCTGTCTCTTTTACTCTCATAGTTTTTATATCTTCTTTCTTACAGCATAGGTGTGTAGTTTTATAGCTTTATGCCTACATACAGCAAGACTGAGTTTTGCGCGCCATTTATTATGGACGTAACATATCTATGGTATAATATCATTGGCAGCACCCATTTGGCGTTCAAGTACCCACTTGCCAAGCGTGGTAAGTATTGGCAAATTCCCCCCAAAATAACTACACAATTGTGTAAATCTATTGAGGTTGTTCAGCGGTGGACGTGTGAATGGCATTTTTTTTAAATAACAATAATTTATTTGTTCATAAATACTCTTTTACAAGAATACAAGTACAATTTTTACTTGATGATGGTGATGAACTGATGACATACATACAAAGCTACATACTATAAGTATGGTCAAATACATATGTTTAATTATACTAAACACAACACATCTATAAATATTCTATTAATCATTATTACCATGCCCGTAAATGTGGATTACCTTATTTCCGCAGTCACCATACTGATACTGATACTACGTATTCCTCTAAAATATTATTTGATGCTTGATAGGTACCTATTTCTTAACACTAAGTAGAATTTTTTATTTTTTACTGTTTATATTATTATTGGCAAAAAACTAGTTATCTGATATGAATCTTTAGATGTCTCTATTCTTGTTTCTATAAATCGGACTCTATGAGCTATGTGATAGTCTATTATCATGGTTTACGACTAGGCACCAATAACATATTCTAGAACATCGTTGTTTTTTTGTTGAATGTGAACTTAATAACACAAAAACAGATCAAGTTCTCAACTTAAATCTAAAGATTTTGGTTAAGATTGATTATTAATTTCTGCCGTAAGTGATTGGCTTCGTGCGCCATGTATGGCGCGTTAGATCCCTACGTCAATAAATATTTGTATGATCTGCAGTCGGTATTAATAAAAGATCCCCCCCCCCCCTATAAACCCTATTTTAATTCGACCGATATCCAGTAGTCCCTTTTTGTTTGTTGATATCCCAGTAAAGCCCTAAGCCGAGGTCCATGACCCGCAGAAGATGCCCTTAATCGCAGTCATTTAGTATATAAGTAGTTTAAAGCTAGGCTGCAGGGTATTTACGCTTCGCCAATTGTCCGATTAAGCCAGTACATCTTCCTCGAGAAATATGCGAGAAGCCCATCATAAGAATAAAATTGTTTCCGGTCTGGGTGTTTGTGCATGTGAAATTTATTACGTAAACTGTACCCACGATACGGGTGAAATCGGAGCATCGTTAACAAAGAATATAATATAACTAACTAAAACCACTGGTCTGGTCAACGTCGGCACCTAAAGGTGAATGTGTGGCAGAACCTAGCTGTAATCATTAGTTGACTAGAGCTCGTAAATGGGCAGGCTCAACCAGGGAAATACCACGCCGTCATATACGCGCCGCCGGATACTGGAAATGATGTGAAGTGGCACAAACTCGATATGTGGGCTACGAAGAAAAATGTTTGTGTTACCTAAAGGTTGATTTGAGGTAACAAGGTGTGGTGTTCTTCGAGGAGGATCCTCCAACCAGACGGGTGGTATGCCTCTCGATGTTGGGCGTCTGTATATATACAGCAACGTGCGAACTCTTTCTAAGCGCGATTCAGGAATCTTTGTTGTCATCGGCGAGTTGCACTTAATTTTCGAGTAGATGTCACTGTAAGTTATTGTTATATGATGGCGATGTAGGTGTCGCCACAGTCGACAACACATCAGCTGTTCTGGTGTTGCGGGTGTTGATAATAAATGAGTAATTTATAAGCCAGGTTTGAACTCGCAGCTTAGTGAAGAGAATATATAATATATAGAATCTCTTAGAAGAGAGTCTGCAAAGCTCAGGGCCATCACGAGTAGGTTCCTAAACATCCGCAATGGAATATGTACAATAAGTAAGATATAAGCTTTCTGTATAATCATGGTGTCTAATATTATTCATGTCACGAAAATGATGACTATTAGTCCGAACAGATCCTTGAGGTTTTCTGTTGTAAAAAGTCTAGTGAAGGAAATCTACCTTTTTTTTATTGGTGCCCAGTGGAAATTCATCATGAACTTCCTTCGCCTCGGGGAAGGACGAAGGGGTATGCCGGACTCCTACCGGCTAAAACCACTGGAGCGGTCATAATCGGCACCTAAGGGAGGCTCCAGGTCCTCGTATGATCACACTAGAGCCACCCACTGGTGGCACGCCTATTGGCACATCTCGGAGAGGGTGACTGTATAGCGGTCACCCCCCCAGGGGAAGGAAATCTACCTAACTTTGAAAATATCTATCTTACTTTGTAATGACAATTTAAATTTAATGTAACAATTTACAAGCAATTATAACTGACTGAAAATACCAAAGGCCGTAAAGATAAAAATGTCGTTGCAACCGACAATTCCTGTCCACTGATAACTTTAATTGGTGTCTCAGAAACTCATTTAAATACTCCTCGCCAGCTAAAACTTTAGTTTATACAAGTAAAACAATGCATTTGGCACTCGTCTCCACGATACTCCTAGCATTTTTATGTCTTGTACATACACAATATGAAAACGAAGCTGAGAAAAGTGACTACATCTACAATTCAAACCCTTGGCGACCAGTCTTGGGACCTTATGGAGATCGCGTGAAGCCAGATAAGGCTTACCCGAAGTACGAAACCAAGTACCAGATTCACAGCACAGTTGGCAAGCCTTACCTTACTCCTTCATATGTATCAGGAATCTACACTTTTCCTTACTATGCTTATGGCGAGACAAGGCCAGTATATCAACCGGAGTTTAACCCGTACCTCCCTTATTACAACGGCAATTATATTAAAAATGATAACAAAGACAAACCGTACGTTCCGTATTATAAAAACTAATGTTCTTCAGTGGAAGATCTATAAGGCAATATCTGCCAAATGAAAAATAAAAATCGTGAGTGTATCAGTTTAATATATGCTTGATTCAAAGTGCTCTTTTTATTGTCCTCTATAGCTAAAATATTTTATAACTTGTAGTTATGCCAGATATATTTGCGTTTACCAACGCAATGTTGTGATAACGAAAGCAAGCAATTTACAGGGCGGCTAGGCCATCCTAGTGCCAGATATTCACCGCCATGTAGTTGTAGTATGTAGCAGTGTTTAAACTTTAGACATTAATGTGTTCCAGTTAGAACGGGACTGTATCTAGTGAGATTATTGGGCATATAGACGGCACGGTTGGTGCAGTGGTTGATACAGTCGACTGCTGCGCTCCGGGTCGTGGGTTCGATTCCCGTACGGAACAAACATTTGTACGATCTGCAGGTAGTTGTTCCGGGTCTGGGTGTATTGTGTGTGGAATTCATGTCTGTAAACGCACCCACGACACAGGAGAAATCCTAGTGAGGGGCAATGTTTAAAAAAAAAAAAGATACTGAAAATTATAAAACTAAGAGAGTGGAACACACTCCCAAAACGCCAAGCTATTTGACACGACATGCATAGGTAAAGTCGGGTGTCACCAGTGAGCTGCCAGGATCTTCAAATGAATCATTGCTAAGTGACTTAAGAAACTAGGCTTTCACTTTTTTGTTATGTGATCTCCACGGCACAGTAGAAATGACAACATAATTTGGATCTACAACTACAAGCTAGTATGAGATAATGAAGCAAATACACGCAATGTGCCAGTTTAAATTGTCAGTTTGTATATAATGTCAATAGTCGCTAAAGTGATATGAATCATCTCAAGTGTCTCATCTCAAGTGATATGACTCTCAAGAGCACAAACAATTCAAATTCAATTGCCAATACCAATGAGTCAATGACGTCATGCTTTTTTTATTTGTTGACCTAAGAATATTATCTTTTTACTTTTTTAGCCTAAGTTATAGATTTACCTGTTGCCAGGGGTATTAATAATATGATTAGGTCTTTCTTAAATTTAAGTTTTCAATTCATGACAACCATGTTATAGCGCGGCATATGCGTATGATACTTTTTGGTGGCGGATATGGCAATGTACGCACTCTAGATATATGAAATGGATGATGATGATGAAACCTCACAGCCGATTTCGGCTACAATTACTCTCAGTTAGAGATGTTTCAAAATGAATGGAGCCTCGTCTTTCTACACTATGTATACTCAACAATAATCAAACACAACAACAATTTTAAATTTTAAGTTGTCGCACTTAATTTTACTTTTGACATACTTAATTTCGTTTGTGAGGGTGGTATCGGGGTATGCCATTCGTCCAATTCATTTGATCAAATGTTCTTTAAAACAAGAAATAAATTGAATGATTTCATCACATTTTTACTTTTTGTTTTTATTTGATCAAAAATTTTATATTTTAATAAATCACAATTAAATGAGTATGAAACCAATATAATATAATGAGTATGAAATCAACTATGGTCTAAACAAAACAAGGCACCGAGATAAAAAAAATGAAATTTGCATTTAGTTTTCGCATAATAATGTGTATAAAACACACGCGTTCTGTAGGTAGATAACATAAATAAATAAAAATCTGCCAAATCTTAATGCGTTTTAATATTAATAGATTTGTCTTGGAAAATGTTAGGTATTAATTAAGCTTACAATAATAAGAAGTCTCGCGGACCGCTGTCACACAATACATAGTAGCACTGACGCCGCTGATGCAAACACGTAACCTCACTAACATTAAGTACGTAACAAGCGTATGTTTACTTTGGCTGTCAATGCTGTCATACTCATACGCGCATAAAATAATGTTCTAATTTAACCATTTTCAGCAACAGCGATCACAATGAAATGATAACTGGCAATCGCAAATGGTGCCATATCCGTCACCGTTCAAACAGTTACGCATTGCGTGTGTCAGCTATCTTTATGGGCGTTATTGTTAGATATTCTAAGCAATTAAACTGACCTATTAATAGTGCAGGTACTAATCTTGCCAAGCGTGACGATTCTCCATTCATTGTAGCCGTCTGTCTATAATCAGCTGCGTGATGCGTGACATGTTTTGATACAATGCAGCAAACATACTCATATTTTCCACGCAATATTACGTAAACTCAGTAAGCTATCATTATCAAGCAACAAATCTCATACGCTTCAGCAATCTAAGACTAATTAAATTCTATTTTTAAAACATTAATATTTTTAGGTATACTTTAATAATTTTTACGTAAAACACACGTCACCATTAGGCCTCAATCACCAAAACAACTATATTTTTATACATGTTTGTCAGTACAAAAAATAAACAAATATGGTAGTTATAATCGAAGTCATTTGGACATTCCATACTGTTTTGTACAATTATCAACTAATGATAATGTTAACCACAAGATATTGTGAAATCAATACTTTTGGTTTTTCCATACACTTTGTAACAGCAAACGATGTTGACATCACAAACCTACGAAAATCAAGCCAATGCTGTTCTAAATTCCATTAGGATTTTGTATTGTACATGGAATTTACTTAGTCAGCAGACTAAGTAAATTACGAGACTTACTACGAAAGTTTCTCATTATATAACACCCGAAAGTTTGTTTTGTTTTCACTACGACGGTGATACAAGGCTTTCTGTTTTTGATTTTGCTTTTCAAGACAAACTCTTTAACCAATGTATTACCAGAAATGACATATGACAATGACATAGACGTGGTCACTCACTATGGGCCTCATAAAAGAATCCAATGTTTCTCAGCGAGCTATGGAGGGAGCTATGCTTGGCATTTGTCTACAAGATCGAATCAGAAATGAGGAGATCCGTAGAACAACTAAAATTGCCAACATAGTGGCAAGGTAAGCAAAACTGAAGTGGCAATGGGCGAGACACATTGCTCGTAGAACTGAAGGCCGATGGGGTAAAGAGGTTCGCGAGTGCAGACCACGCACCGGAAAACCCAGCGCGGGACGACCTCCAACGAAGTGGACAGACGACCTGGTGAAGGTAGCTGGGAGTCGTTGGATGCGGGTGGCAGGTAACCGCTCGTTGTGTAAGTCTTTGGAGAAGGCATTTGTTCAGTAGTGGACGTCCATTAGCTGATATGATGAATAGGCTTTCTGCTATATCATGGGCACAGTTTACAGCCATAAATCTCACATGCACACGCACATACAGTGGGTTGCCCAATTATTAGGGACAGTCATAAAAAAAGTAATTAGTCAGTTCTTAGTCATTTCTTAGTAGAAAAACACAGTTGTTTAATGATAAAAGACTTTATTGCTATTTAACAGGTATTTACTTATTCAAATATATACTAAAAGTATAAAGTGGTGTATGTGTTTACGAAATAGACTAAAGGAAATATTACTTAATACTAAAGAGTATTTAGTGACTTTTCCTTTGGCCTCGATAAAATCTTCAATTCACCCAGGCATGTTCTCTTCATATTGTTTGGCAATACCTTTTATTTGGGGTTTGTAATGCCAAACATTTATGAGGTTTCCTATTAATTGTTTTTTGTTTGTAATAATCTATTTGGCAATTTCCCTCTTTGTTGACTTCCATAAATTATCGATGGGGTCCCTGTTAGTACAGAGATGTTATGGTCTGCCAAGGACGTTGAAACGCTTCTAGCTTTATAGCATGCTACTGAGTCATGCATAAACATAAACTCCTCATCATTGGGGATTAATTCTTTAAGGTGAGGTATCAGGCAAGTTTATAGGACTTGCCTGTATTGGTCTTGTTTTAAGGTTCCCTGGACAATGTAAAGGCGTCCAACCTCTTGAGCGCTTATTATAGACCACACCATTATTGTAACGGGGTGTTTATGATAAAACCCTCGCTATGATAAAATCAGGGTGATATTGTTCACCTGAGCATCTCCGGACAAAGCCACCTTTGTCTGCTACAATCTCGAATGTTGACTCATCTGAGAAGTTCACCTGAATTTTAACAAGAGGAAACAACTTAATTCAGTCAGATAACCTATACGAAGAACAAGAAAATGGAAAAATTTCGAAAATTATATGAAATAGCAAATATGGACTTCTGGGGTGGAAGGCTTGGTGACCCGAGATACAGGCTTCAGCCTAGTTCAGGCCCCAGTCTCCCACTATAAATTTGCATAATACTATATATTTTGATTATTGCGGTGAAAAAAAATTATAATAATTATAATTAAAAAATATTGCTTTAAATGAAAAATGCACAGCTGTACCAATGTAGGCTGACCTTATTCCAGTCCTCAACCGTCATGTGGCAATGGTCTCGAACCCTGGCAAAGTGCTTCTTTTTCATCGCGTCAGTCAATCGAAGTTTCTTTGCGATCGATGACCTATTAAGCCTTCCTCTGCCAGTCTCTCTGAGCAGGTCTTTTGGAAACTAGTTTGCTGGACTCCTGTACCAACTGCGTTTCCAGCACTTTTCTTTCTGTTTTTCAAACAGAAGTCCCGTGTTTTTCTTTCTGAACGTGGTGTTGTCAGCCATTTTCTGTCACTGTGCAATTTTCTTTTGGGAGAGATTGGCTAATTTTGGCCCAAATATTTATTTTATTTGATTATTGCAGACTTAGAAACTCTGGTAACTTCTGTTAAATTGCTTTGGGAATGATTTGTGCGCTGAAGACAAGTTCTGATCTCAGTTTTTTTTTGTTGTAGCCAAAATCTCACCCTCGACCCATGCTGTAAAATAAAGATACCCATAATGTGTACATTGTGACAATATATTATATATTATAAATGCGAAAGTGTTTCTGTCTGTTTATTTGTTACGTTGTCACGGCTAAAGTCCTGAACCGATTTTGATGCATTTTGTGTGAGATAGCTTGAACCCTGGGGAAAGTCATAGGCATAATAATCATCCCCTAAAAAGGTTAAATGGGATGTAGAAGTTTGTATGGTATATCTAAATTCTAAGCGAAGTCACGGACAAAGCGCTAGTTATTAAAATAGAATAAATACTTAATGAATTAAGTTACAACAACGTACCTGTGATCGCCAACCCGCCTGCCAGGTGTGGTGATTATGGCAAAACCACCCAATGAGCACACAACACGCCCAGACCGGTCGTTATGGTGATCTTTGGGGGAGGCTTGTGTCCAGCAGTGGACTTTATTTGGCTAAAACGACGAGACAAAATAGATAGCTAAGTATCTAGATAGAAAGTGTTAAGCGCATCATATACGGGTGATTACACTTTTATGAAGTTTTATGTGGATTAGATGTTAGATTAAGATAAGACCTGCACTGCGTAATCACATCAGAGCAATGTGTCGACGTGATTTTGCACACATATCGGAAGCTTGGGAACATATTCCCAATGGAAATGCCTTAATAATATTAAAACATTTGTCTATCTGCCAAATATATCTGTTTGATACATTTATACAGCTAAACCTACATGTAAACCTCAAGGAGCCAATCATAATTAAAAATCTAAATCAACAATGAACATAATAACTACGCAGTTGAAATTAATGTGAGCATTTAAAAAAATACAAGTGATAAAATATAATAAATCATATGCATCTAATGACACCCTTTATAAAATCAAGTATGGAAAATAAAACTTGACTATTAACAATAGGCATGAGAAATATCTTCACACTTTTATGTAATATTCGGCCGTTAGTTAGATAATTGTATTTATGACTTCCAAAAGACAGACTTTAAGCTGAATCAACTTAAAAAAATAGTATTAGCAACCAAATAATACAATATAACAAGAGCAGTGAAGGCATAGTGGTTAAAAGTATCACTTTCATACTGGAGAGTCTGAGCTCGATTCCCGGCCGCACCTCTGAATTTTTTTATGTGTGGATCAGATTGATTATCACTTGCGTTAACGGTGAAGGAAAACATCGTGAGGAAACCTGCACACCTGAGGCCAAGGCCAAGCCTAACCTTTCTCATCGTGAGAAAAAGCCTGTGACCAGCTGTGAGACAGTAATAGGCTGATTATGTATACTATAGCAGACTCTAAAATGAACATAACCTATGCGTGTTACATTGGGGTTCAACAATAGTAACAGTTATGAAAATTTATAATATACATAAAATAAAAAACATTTAGCAATCAGATCAATAAATAAACATGAGTAAAGTCAGACTATTCGCGTAATAGCCAGAACTCATGTTTAGGAAATTGTTTATGGAATTAAAACTATTTACGTAGTTATTGTATGACAGACTTCGCATAAGCCAATTAAAATTAAGGTAATAATCTATTTATGCGTAAAGATTAAAAGGGAATTTGTAATATCCTAAAAATCGTTCCATCGTTTTGTAGAAGCGCTAATAATTGCTACCACAAAACAAACTTCGCAATAATACCTAATATATTTTCTAATAATACCGGGAATCTACTGTGAGCTGATATTAAAGTCACCTTTGAATTTATTTACACTTTAATGTCATCTATGACTGAGATTCCCAAAGTTTGGATGACAGTATTAAAATTTTACTATATTTATTACTAGTATTATTCTGGGATCTTACGGAGCTTTGACTTTAGACGAACTGCGACGAGTCGAAGCAGGTTGCAATTGCGACAACAATCCCCGCAGCAGTTACTCAATCATACTCAAAGATATCTCAGCCTGGGGATCGCACGACGAAAGCTCGCACTTCGAGGCATTGATACTCAGACCGATCACTTTAAGAGCTGGCAGCAATAGTTTTTTCGCTACTACATCCGGACTACAACCAATAGTTCCATCATCTTCTTCTTGATCGTTACATTCTTAACAGAATGGTCGTAGCCACGTTAGCGTTGGTGGCACGCTTCACTATCCGTCGCCAATCCTCGTGAACAGCTGCCTTTCTCGCACACTCATGGAGAATACCGTCGAAGGCAGCCTTCATCTGGTCGGTCCATCGCATCGGTGATCTGCCGCGTGGTCTAGTGCCGTGCGTAGTTGCGTCATCTAAATACCAAATATTCAAAGATGATCGCCCTATTGAGCACCATCATTAACACCCCTGTAAAATAAGTTACTCGAAGGCGAATAACACTGGTAAATAAAAAGAAATAAAGATGGGTGTGCCCCATCTTTATTTCTTTTTATTTACCAGTGTTATTCGCACCTTGACCACGTTCAAAATAGTATCCCTTTCCGCACTATTGAACGCATTTTTGCTGTCTAGTTTAATGATCCAGTATTAGTGTGATCATTGAGCTTACTGTAGGAATGTGTTGCGTGTATCGCCGTATACATAGGCTGCACTAAAAGTATCGGGAATGGAATATTTCCACTGTTCCTGTCATATTAAAATCTTTTTAATTGAAAACTCCTTGGTTTTACAAATCGAATACCATTTATTTATTTAAAAAAGATTCACGGTCTTGTCACAAGGTTTTGTCAAACTTGTTTAGTCGTTGAGAAAATGGAATTGACTCGAGAAAATTCAAGAGCGATGATTTATTATGACTTTCGAAGTGGTTTAACACAAAAACAGTGTGTTGACCGGATGATTTCTGCATTTGGTGATGAAGCCCCATCCAAAACCACAATTTATCGCTGGTTTGCTGAATTTCAATGTGGACGTGTCAAGCTCAGTGATGATCCTCGTCAAGGTCGTCCAAAAACTGCAGTCACCCAAGAAAACGTTGATGCTGTGCGTAAGCTGATTGAGGAAGATCGACATGTGACATACCGCGAAATTCAGGCAACTTTAGACATTGGCATGAGTCAAATACAAATAATCTTGCATGAACAATTAGGTGTAAAAAAGTTGTTTTCCGGATGGATACCGCATTTGCTATGTAAAGAGCAAAAAGCGGCTCGCGTTACTTGGTGCGTCAGAACTCTCGAAATATTCCACGCAGGATCCTCAAATGCTGTATACAACATCGTATCAGGTGACCAATCCTGGATATATGCGTACGAACCCGAAACAAAAAACCAGTCACGAGTTTGGGTGTTCGAAAATGAGTTAAAGCCAACAAAAACTGTTCGTTCACGGAGTGTTGCAAAAAAAATGGTGGCCACGTTTGTCTCCAAAACCGGCCATGTTACGACTATTCCTCTTGAGGGACAAAGAACGGTTAATGCAGAATGGTATGCTAGCATTTGTTTGCCACAGGTCGTTTCTGAACTCCGTAGAGAGAACTGCAACCGCCGCATCATCCTCCATCACGACAATGCGAGTTCTCACACCGCGCACAGAACAAAAGAGTTTTTAGAACAAGAAAACATAGAATTATTAGACCATCCGCCGTACAGCCCCGACCTAAGCCCTAATGATTTCTATACTTTCCCTAAAATAAAGAATAAATTGCGTGGACAGAGATTTTCATCACCTAAAGAAGCTGTGGACGCCTACAAAACGGCCATTTTGGAGACCCCAACTTCCGAATGGAATGGTTGCTTCAATTATTTGGTTCCATCGTATGGAAAAATGTGTCAAATTTCGCGGAGAATACTTCGAAAAGCAATAAATACATTTTTAAATAGTAATGTTGTGAACTTCCTTGATTCCCGAAATTTTCAGTGCCGCCCTCGTATATACCTCACAATCCAGCGTAGTGCCAAAACCCAGCTGACGAGGCTGAAAGTAGGTCGAAATATTCTCTCTTACTGTGCGTAAACACAATTCTGCAACAAGTCTGCGCAACGTGCTGCCCACAGAGACAGGTCTAATGGCTCCGTCTCTTTTAGAAAATGCACACAAAGAGGCATCGTATAGGTAAGGGTATCATTTTTTTATACCTCTGAATTAAGCATCCGCTTAAGTAAAAAAATGCTAAAACTAGTGATTGACTCTGTCTGCGACCATTATATTGGGATAGTAGCTCCTTTAAATGTACCGGACGAAGTCCATCCAAGCCAGCAGCAGATTTATTATAAAAAGACGCAATGGCCGTTACTACCTCAGAGACTGATATTGTAAGAAAGTCACTGCTCCTAATCGGCTCTGATGGCAAAATAAATGATCTTAATGAAGAGGGATGCTTCTTTTTCAGTGCCTCTTAGATGGCAGAGTTCGTCGGCACCAAAGGAGCAGCCTAACTGCTCCCCAAAGATCACCATCGTACACTTTTGCTCAATGGTCCGGTATATTGAGGGTGCTTTTCATTTGTCCTCGTGCTCAGGAACGTACCGGTTGTCCGTTAAAATACTTTCCTTGACCTTAGTGATCAAGGAGTGATGCTCCATTCTTGTCGGGAATCCTAAGTATTGTAAAAGCAAAGAAAAGTAAATTAAGCCAAGACTCAACACTATTCTCCCTAAGGCATACCTCAATGAGAGCATAAAGCGTGCCCACTGCAAGATTTCGAGCACCTTTGGGTATGTGCTTCATCACGCGAACTCTGCTCTACAAATCAGTGAGATCACTGAAGCTGAATGACGGTCGTTTGGCCTCAGAGATACTGGCTGCGGTGTCACCTGTGTGTTGACTCGGTGAGTCATGCTTATGAACACGGCTTATGCATGTGCACTATGGAATGCCATCCAGGCCTGGTGCGGTTTTTCGTGCTTTCAGGTGGCCAACGGCTCAACCCTGTTCAGAGACCCTCAACTCCTCGACCCAGTCTAAGGCAATCGGGGGTGGGGAGGGATCGGGATGGTCCCGGATCACCTGAAACAGCGTAGTAAGTACTCCATCTAGTAAATCCGGGGGTTATGGTTTCAGTCACCGGGGGGAGCCACGGACGGACGCCAACTGCCCACTACCATACGGTAGGGTTTCCCCCACGGATCCCTATCCAGTCCTTCCAGGAGCTTACTCCAAGAACGAGCCTTCGCCTCGCGGATGGCACATCGCTCCTCACCTAGGCCAATCTCCACCTTCATCGCGCGTTTGAATTTTTTTTTTTCCATATTAAGACCCATAGGGTATAGGGGAAATAAATGGTCGACCCGGGCAGTGCCCCCTGTATCGTAAGCGTATCCCATGTTCAGGTGCCGCCGGTCCTGGGGTCAGTATGTTCACGACTGAACTTCCTATCAGCCATGCACCCCTCGCCGCATGCTAGCTTGGGTTCGGGATTTTTTTATAGAGGTCTTCTTCCTCGCGATCCGGGCGATTAAGCCAAGATCCTCGGTCTCGGTCGAAGCCACGAGAAGTGACCACGACTCTCCAACGGGGCAAAAACTGGGCCCCTACCCGTCAGGATATTGGCCACCGGGCAATATCGACCTCCAAATAGTGGAGTAGTTATTGCTCGGTACCCAGGGTGAACCAGCCCGACGACTGCTCTTCCACCGGACCTATCAAGAGCGACCAGCGTCCAACGAGCCCACGTGGATTTTTCCTGACCTAGCACCCCTGGTTCAATGACCTGGAGCTTTCTTACAAGGCCTATAGTGAGTGACCACGTCTCCGTGCCATATGCCATCGCTGGTAACAGACACTGATTAAAGACGTTAGTCGTGAGTCACTGTGGTATTGTATTTATATAATAATTATGTATTTTAAGGCAGTTTGAAACTTCTACTACAAATACAATTACAAAAAAGATTCTACTCGTAATAGCTAGTGTTGAACTCTAGTTAAAAACCTTAAATTGTTGAGAACCACATTTATTTGCTTAACAAATTAGCGAACAACAAAAAAAACCGAGATTACACTATAGAGCGGATATATAAACCACAGGGAAACATATATTTTAGCAGTTAGTTGTTATATTTCGCAATCATGGCATCATCTAGGGTAAGACGCTATTATGCTATGGTGATATCATACTATACTGATTTTGGCGATACTATTTAAATAATCATTATTGTAATTTTGTCTTGTTTTTCCAATTATAAACCCAATTACTGTCCATGGTATCCTTAGGTTTAGACCAGTTGCCCGAATTCGAGCTTCTAACTTCCCGTAACGATTATTTTATTTTATACTAGCTGGGACCCGCGGTTTCACCCGCGTTTAATTTAAAAGAAATTTAGAGTATAGTATATAGATAGAATATATATATTGGATTTCAAGAGCTTTATTTTTTTTACGCGGTACCCTAATTATTTTTCTAAAATAAAAGTAGCCTAAGTTATTCCTTATAACATCAGCTATCTGCCGGTGAAGGTCCCGTCAAAATCGGTCCAGCCATTTCGGAGATTACCCAGAATAAACAGACAGACAGACGGACAGACAGACAGACAGACGGACAGACAGACAGACAAATAAATTAAAAATAGTGTTTTTGTTAAATGAAACGTACATACTTTCATATGCATTCAGTAAAAAGCTGTTATTTTGACATTACAAACAGACACTTCAATTTTATTTATTTGTATAGATTATTAGTATGATAGCCGACACCAAAGTCAAAGTCGGTTTCATCCGTCGTTTAATTTAAAAGAAATCGGATTATTTATAAATAATTATTACATAATTAGGATATGTCAATACATTACATGGGTTTTTCTTGCGTAACAATAATTGTTTTTCCTAAATAAAAGTAGCCTTACTTATTCCTTATAATATCAGCTATCTGCCAGTGAAAGTCTCGACAAAATCAGTCCAGCCGTTTCGGAGATTAGCCGGAACAGAGAGACAGACAAAAAAATAAAATGATGTTATTTTGTTATATGAGTACCTTATATACTTTCATATGCATTTAGTAAAAAGCTCTTATTTTGACATTACAAACAGTTACTTCAATTATATTTATTTGTACAAATTGTATAAATAAACCAAATATAAGTGCCAACTTACGAAACGTCAGAATCTATGTTGCACGGTTCCAAATAGTTGATCCTGAGGAGTAGAGCCGGCAAGAAACTCCATGGATACTCTTTTTAAAATAATTGTGATTAGAATGTTGATTGGTACAAATGATCGTAAAATATATAATACCGAAAAACATGTAGCTCAATGTAACGGTGGAACATACAACAATAATATTATAATAAATTATTTGCCGTGGCAGTCAACGGCTGAATAGCCAACGTTGAACACCAACAACTTAACATGCTCTGCGAAGCACGTGACGATGTTAAAAATACGGTCACCCATCCAAGGCCTGACCGCGGTAAATGCAGCTTAACCGATAATATTCTCAATGAATACTGACAACTTACAGCAAAACGGAGCATCGGATGACCTCCAGTAGATGAATAACTCTATGAGGACTGGGGAGGCCATGCGATATCGATCGATCGATACCTAAGTGCTGGTTCCATTTTAAGCTGACGCATTGTGGTACTTGTAAAAAAAAAGTGTTTAAATTGAAATCTCCTGGGATCATCGCCTTTTTTCTTTTATTTTTTCTTCGTTTGGTTAGTGATCAAACTTGTGTCAGACTTGTTCCGCCGCCCAAATGCCCTGACTTGGCTTCTGGTAACAGCAACCGGGACCGACGATTTTACGTGCCATCCGAAGCATGGAGACGCTCAGTTAAAATACCACTATGCAGCCACCCATCCATAGACTGACCACGCCGAGTGTTGCTTAACCTCGCCAATAATCGCAAATAATTAATCATATGTATCTAACCTACTGAACCTTCCAATAAAGAGATATTTGGCACTAGCGAGCTACCTCTTCTTCAATAACTTAATGAACATAGCCTATGCCTTAAAAAAATTTTACTCGTTTCGCTGGCTGGTGAGCGCAGTATGACTACTGTTCCACAGAGTCGTCCGTCGGGTTTAGAATCTATTAGTTGCCTTTTACGAAATCCACGGGAGGAGATGGAGTGGTGGTATATTCAAAATCTGGACACCACATATATGAATTAGTATAGATTTTAATTATTATATAACATTTGCAGACATTCTTCATCTTCGGAGTATTGATGGCTCTCATCGTTTCGACCTTGGCACAAGGCGCGGGAGGATTTGGCGGTGGCCAAGGAGGGTTTGGCGGTGGCCAAGGAGGGTACGGCGGTGGCCAAGGAGGGTACGGCGGTGGCCAAAGAGGCTACGGCGGTGGCCAAGGAGGCTTTGGCGGTAGACAAGGAGGCTATGGCGGTGGCCAAGGAGGCTATGGCGGTGGACAAGGAGGCTATGGTGGTGGCCAAGGAGGCTATGGCGGTGGACAAGGAGGCTATGGTGGAAGCAGCTCAGGAGGTTTTGGCGGTCCGGGAGGCTACGGACGCCGCTAATGGATAATACAATCAGATTTGGTACATTAAAGACACTGCTCTTTTGGAGTTACCGATACACAGCATACAGTCTCCACCTGCTTATATAATATTAATGTAAACTACAGTCACGTTGCTACCATTCCTGTAGTATGCGGAAATTTATTTCGGTAATGAATTCGTTAAACTGACGCAGTTAATAGTACAGCTGCGTTATACGTAGGTGTTGTCTGCATGCAGGCTCCATTGGACAATGTCGCGAACAACTTAGGCATCCCCGACTCATTTTGCAAGAACCAAACTATTTGATTATTTATTAAAATATTTTTTGTAATATATATTTTTTGTCTCATTTCATTTTATATGCTAACCCAATGTTAGTCATCTATCGTATCATCATATTCGACACTAGCTTATGCCTGTGAGTTCACTCATGCAGAATTTTTGATCCGGGATGAAAAGTAACCTTAACTTTAATCTGGACTCTAACAATTCTCTCAGTAAAAGTCCCATCAAAATTCGTCTAGTGATTAAAGTACAAACACACATGCATGTACATAAGCTGTTTCATTAAGTGTAAGATTTTATTAAATAACTAGCTGGGACCCGCGGTTTCACCCGCGTTTAATTTAAAAGAAATTTAGAGTACTTCGACATAGACACTTGACATAGAATATATATATTGGATTTCAAGGGTTTTATATTTTTTGCGCGGAACTCTAATAATTTTTATAAAATAAAAGTAGCCTAAGTTATTCCTTATAACATCAGCTATGTGACAATGAAAGTCCTGTGAAAATCGGACATTACCCGGAACAAACAGACAGACAGACAAAAAATGCAAAAATAGTTTTTTTGTTGTATGTACCGTATAAACTTTCATATGTATTTAGTAAAAAGCTATTATTTTGACATTACAAACAGACACTTCAATTTTATTCATTTGTATAGATAAAATAAATCAACCAACTAGAGTTAATCGGCTTTAAGTGTGAATATATCTATTATATCCATAATAAACAGATGAACAGATAAACACTTTATTCATAATATAAATTATACGTCAACACACACATGGTTCACATGGCTACATAAGATCAACATAATTGCATTAAAAATGATTATAAAAATTATGAATAGAATGAATACGTAATTGAAAACAAATATAAAAGAAATTAGGTAGTCCAAATACAAATAATTGAATCAAAAAATATATCTACAAAATAATTGCAATATACGAAAACGAATTGAACATTAACATTATTAATAAAATCTAAATGATAATCCATCATCATTACAAAGTAAACAATTGAAATGAAAATTACATACAAATTAAATAATTATTTCATTTGTGAGCTCGTCTACTGTGTAAAATGCTCTTTGAGCAAGCCAGCATTTTAATTTAGCTTTAAACCCTGATCTTGTCAGGGCCGAGGTGACAGACTCCGGTAACCGGTTAAAAATTTTGGGACCCATCACATGCGTCAGTTTACTGGACTTCGTTAAGTAATGTGTTACAGTGGCAAGCTTATATTTGTATTTTATCTTAAATTACGTTCTACGGTCCGTCCTACATTATATGTGCAATTTTGTATTGGGCTTGGATATATTTGTAACGACTACAAAATATAAGGTCCAACAAAATTTGTGACATGAACCCATGTGTACAATATCTGCTTCGACTCCAGCTCCATCAGAAGAAAATACATATTATAAAATGTATATCTTTAATTCATTACAAGTTTCCAATCTTCTTAGATGAGATGGTGCTGGCGTCAAATTAAATGGCGATAGAATAATATAAAAGATAGAAAGTCGACTTTATTAGGGGAGTAATAGTTTAGTATAGATATCATCTCTAGCACAATCGCACCAATATTGGCTGCCGTGTGGTGCCGGCTCAGAATGCCACCACCCCATTTTATCCCGTGGGTATCGTAAGAGTCGACTAAGAGATTAACCGGAGGATGGGCCGCAGCGTCCTTCGAGCACACAACAACTCATCTGCGATCGCCATCCCGTCTGCCAAGCGTGGCGATTATGGCAAGACCCCCCACTGAGCATACTTCACACCCATAACAGTTGTTGTGGTGATCTTCTCTGCAGGCCTCCCGCCTGCAGAGCAGTGGACTTTATTCGGCCGAAATGCTTAATGGCACCAATAGGGTTGAACTGCGTTCGGATGATGCTGAGCCCGTGAGAGCCACAATAGAATAGAATAGATATTATCTCAGGTATTGTTTGGATATCGTGTATTAAATTAAACCCATGAAACACGCGGTCGAAGTGAAACTTTGTATTTTGGTTAATTTGCAAGAGAATGAGATGAATAAAGAGGTGAGACGTACTAGGTAAAATACGTACTGAGTCTTAGAAGTACGCGTACGTACAAATACTTGTTCCAAAAACTAGGTCCGCGAGTATTTAGGCGTCTCTAGTATATTGACGTTTCCTCATCTAGCACTTCTTCGTACGTTCGAGAATTAAGTATATTGACGTTTCTTATCTAGCGCGTCTTAATGCGTTCGAGTATTTAGGCGTTCCTAGTATATTGACGTTTCCTTATCTAGTGCGCCTTCATACGTTCGAGTCATTAGAAGTTTCAGAGTACAGATACCTTGGGTAACATAATAATTAATTATTTAACAATACCTATTGATAACTCTCAACAGGTTGTTTTTAATTATTTTAAAGTAGATAAATTCCCTTCAACATTATTCTGCTTGTGCAAAATTTGAGCGTATCAAAATGTTTATAATTTATTTTAGGTAGGTGCATACTGTATGGCAATCATTATTTATTTTATTCACAATCTTTTTGTAATTACCAACGTACAATTACAATTTTAGTCTTGTTATTATTTTTAATTGTTGTTAGCAACCCTTAATATCGCTTGTTATCATTATTCTTAACTGTTGTTTTCTTCTTGATTACTGCACTTGATACTGTCCTCTTTTGTTTCTATTTTTTATCATTCAAGGTTTGGTGGAAGAAAATTCAATATTGATTTAAGCTTGCCTTTGTACATCATGTCTTATATCACAGCCACACATTCGAGGAGTGGTATGGTAAGTAGCGTGGGAATGAGGCAGAGAAGTAGTGTAGATACGTTACTCGTCATGCCGCTCGTCATGCAACTCGCTATATCCACCGCTCCCTGTTTTGTCAGTTTTCTGTACGCGAGTCAAATGGTCAGCAGTATGAACACGAGTAACCGGCCACATATTCGCGCGAGAGGGCAGTAGTGGTCGGATACTATCAAAAGTGAGGACTATCGATATTAATCGATAGTTTTTATAAAAACTATTGATACTATCGAAATTAACACAGGCTATAAAAGATCAAGAAATAATAATTTATTTTAGTATTTTTAGTATAGTAAATAACTAACACAAAAATAAAAAACCTTGTAAGTAGATGACTTTCCGTAGTATGCTGATTACATTAAGTTACGCCTGAAGCTACACTTGATGCTAACAAAACAAATTGTATTTTGGGCGAAACCTTTTATTCGATTATTACGAATTATATTTCTCTCCCTAGCCTATAGAGCGCAGACTTTATAAAGCATGAAAATCTCGCACTTAGAGTCTGTAAATCGGCAATGGGACACAGTATTGTAGGAGTCAACTTACAGATCGTATCTGAAATTCAATAATGTAATCTATAATATTATTCCACCTCCGCCCTGCAACGTGATGTGCCCTGTGTGGGTTTTTTTATGAATGCCTCTGGAAATACTTCGTGTACTTCCTCCATCCCTGGGAAGGGTGGAGGGGCGGACATTCTACCGGCTAAAACCACCAGAGTGATCATCTTCGGCCCCAAATCTCCATCTAGAGCCACCCATTGATGCAACGTCTTTAGGCACATCCCCAAGAGAATGACTGTAAGGTAAGGGAGGGTAGGGGGGGGGGGGGGATAGCAAAGGATCCCCCGAACCCTCTAATCTATGACTATTTTGAATATTAAGTTCAATAAAAGATATATTTCTAAAATTTAAATTGTGATCTCTCCCGTGATCGGTAATTGCCAGGCCATAAAATGTTGTTTTTCTCAATATAATTTAAAAATAACTTAAAGACGTGTTTGCGCAAACTGGTTTTAGTTACCTATGTAGCTAAAACTCTATATTCATCAGATAAGGTTGTGACATTAAACGGCTTGATTATCCATACTACATTCCGGGTGATCAAACTAAAACCATATGTAATAATATACTTTTTTTTTGTATCAATTATGAGAGCAAACGAGCTGCGAGCGAGGAGCGAGCGAATACTAGATGAGTCACTGATGAGTGGCCGACCTTAAAGGCAGTCATAAAAAAATCCTTGCTCCAATGTCGTACGTCTGCCATAATTTTGGGGGCTGGGCTTCCAGAATTTGTCACTCATCATCGTACGAAACGCAGCAACGCTGTCTCTAAAGACAATGTGGCTACTTCACGCCAGTATTTCGTGACGATGCGGTACTACCCCAGAGGGCCGAGTGAGAGTTTCTTTTCGTAATCCAAACGTGACGTGACGCGTTTACCGCATTCGGTGCTCCAATTGATGAAGTGTTTGGAGCAGCTGAATCGCAGCACCAAACGCGGTAAACGTGTCGCACGCGTTTACGTTTCGAGTGTGAAAAGAAACTTACACTCGACCCTCTGTAGAGCCAACTATTTTACAAGTACCACGGCTGAATACTGAAACGCCACTTAATATTAGGTCCCGGGTAACCCGTTTTCGGTAGAAAACCGGGTGGCTCAAATAGTTACAGCGGGACTTAATATTAAGTGGCGTTTCAGTATTCAGCCACTAGACAACTAGTGACAACAGCTAGGCTCCCCGTGAAAAAATGTTCTAAAGATGAGCTTTACGTCCGAAATTGATAATTATCAATCAAAATGTTTAAATTTTGACACATTTAACACAAAAACAGACATATCCGTAAACCGAAATCCCAACATATTGGACAAGATTGATTGTTAATTTCAGCCGTTACTGACCGACATTTTGGCAAAAATTCAAACTTTGTTGTGTGTTGCTTCAGGTGTAACTTAATGTACTCAGTGTACTACGTGAAGTCATCTAATTATGAAGAATATTGTATTTTATACTTTGCAAGAAAAGCAAATAGACTGTCAGCTTCGACTTCTAACTTTTCTAACATTGCACGACCAGTTCTGGGTTTTCTATACAAAAAATACTTTACTAGTGGAAAGAGAAGAGCAAGTAAACAGGACATTAATTTGTTTCTTGGATTAGCGATATTATGTAAACGTGACAAAAAGTCGAAATCGTTAAATATTATTGCGTTATTCGTATTTTATTTTGGTCTCCGAGATAAAACGCCAAATACCAATGAAAAAACACTAATAACATTTCAACAAGTTCATTCAATACATTTTATTAACGCCAAGCACCTATTAACTTTTTAGGTATATCACAAACTAAATTAAAACCACGTAGATTCTGGTTTGTGTATTTATTAATTAATAACTCAATTTGTTTGTCAGCAAATAAGTACCTATATTGTATTATTTTGAGGGGACCCCGTGTTAGATCCAAATTTTTGAGATACATTAGAAATATTGAGATATCATTATCAGATCCTAATAGGAGCCTACAGCAATATGCTAAAAGTTATCAGGATGTCATCATCATCATTTCACTATGTAAAGTCAGCCAGACAGAAATCCTGCCGTGGCATCCCATCTACAACCACTGGCTACAACGTCAAATGTAAAATTGAGCGTGTAGCAGTATTGCAACGCAAGCGAATGTAAAAATTAATTCCACTGCTGTATCGGACTCAATCATTGCGTGCTAGTCGAGCAATAAAGTGATTACGCTAATTAACAGGAGGTATGAACAAACTGTGGTTTGTTGTGATGTGTCACATGCATTATATATGATAAATAATTGTAGCAATAGCGTCATAATATAAGTAGGTACAAGGAATAACTGCACGTCTAGCTCCCCAACCGACAACCTCAAGTGTACCTGATACGGCCTTCCGCTGACCGGCGAGGCTCAAGCTATCGACAATGGTGGGATATACATCTGTCTGGCTAGTCTAATTAACTGATCAAAGCACCAGCACCAGTGCACGAGGGTTGGTTCGAAATTTACTAACACAGAATAGAAAACCAAAAGTATATATCTAGAAGTAGACTGTGATAGGCTGCAGAAGGTGATCATCATCATCACCATGTCAGCCATAGAACGTCCACTGCTGAACAAAGGCATCCCCATCGATTTCTATAATTGTGCCGTCATTCTGTAGGGAATTTTCCAATACTCACCACGCTTAGTAGGCGGGTTAGTGCGTGCAGTATGACTACTGTTCCACAAAAGGGATACTGCTGCCCATCCCTCTGGCTTAGAGTCCCTTAGTCGCCTTTTACGATATTCACGGGAGGAGATGGAGTGGTGCTATATTCTTAATCCTCCTCACACCACACGGACAACCATACATACGCCTGTGTTTTGTATATACACGATTCGACGTAGGTTTTCTTTATATTTTTAACGATTCAGCACACAATATTTCGTTTAAAACGCAAAAGTTAAACCAATCCCTTTGCTGAACTTTTTAACTTTTTTTTTTAACCTTTTGCACGGTAATTCAGTACTACCTCTGCTACCACTTTACAGAATAAAAATTATGGCGATATCTTTTAGGCGCGACTTTTTAATTATACCTATATTCCGGAGACTTTTTACACAGAGTAGTATCAACATAATGAAATCACATCATATGCTATATTCGTGGTCTCGCGGAGCTTCATCAGCATTTTGTCTATCATATAGCATATTATAATTATTATCTGAGTCGACTAGTTGCGAAGGCGGCAAACTGACTTTGTAATAATTGTTGGTAAAATGGCTGAGTTTGAATTTAGAGTTTGACAGATTGCCGGATTTGATGGCAACTTAAGATTTTGATCATCATTTTGAATGGCATTGCCACTGCCAGTTATGAAACCTATGCCCAAAGGACCACGATTTTATTCATAACTATCTGTGTTGTTGCTGACAAAACGCACAGATTGCTGCTTTAAAAAAAAAAAGTCGACTCATCTATAAGATAGTCCTCCAATGTATACTATGCTTGTTTGCATAGAGTATTGAATAGATGATTTCCGGTGTCTATACAAATAAATAAAATTGAAGTGTCTGTTTGTAATGCCAAAATAACAGCTTTTTACTGAATGCACATGAAAGTATATACGGTACCTATAACAAAAAAACATTTTTTACATTTTTTGTCTGTCTGTCTGTTTGTTCCGGGTAATCTCCGAAACGGCTGGACCGAATTTGACGGGACTTTCACTGGCAGATAGCTGACGTTATAAGGAATAACTTAGGCTACTTTTATTTTAGAAAAATATTTAGGGTTCCGCGCGAAAACAATAAAACCCTTGAAATCCAACATATATATTCTATGTCAAGTGTCTATGTCGAAGTACTCTAAATTTCTTTTAAATTAAACGCGGATGAAACCGCGGGTCCCAGCTAGTTTTATTATAAAATTAAACACAGCATCCCATGATTAAAAAGAATAATACTAAACTATGTATTTCATCAATAATTATTTTTCAATAATGTGTAATCAAAGCCGTATTAATTACCTATAAAGTTTAAAACACCATATTAATTAAGCACGCACGTGATTTATTTCGGCGGCAATTGTACCTACCAAAAACATCACGATAACATGTTTATTGAATCATTTAAATAAAATGTTGATGTTGATCCGCCACATCGAAGAACAGTAACATGACGGTAAATTCCCAAACCTATTTGGACATACAATATTTAAGTCGTTTTGTTTATAGTTCGGATCAGTCTGTGTTAAGAAGGCCTACCTAGAACAACGCAAAATGGCAGTATCTAAAGTAAGAACATTTTTACAAATTATAATAACCTTTTATTTATAATAAATTAATGTCAATCGATTTTATATTTAAGAATTATTGAAAATACAAAGTGAAAAATTCTAATTACCAACTTTAAATAATATAACTTAGATTTTTTGAAATTTTGCTTAATAATAAATGCTCTCATTTATAGTATAGAGTATATTTTTAGTAAAGAAGGTGTGTAACATTATAATGTGATACGGTTCTGCTTATTTAGTAGTGCTATTAGTCAAGCTAATAACCTACAGGTATATTAATTAGGATAAGCAGTAGCTGAATAGCATTAGTAAAAATACATTAATGTGTGAAGGAACAGTTTGCTTTACGTATATCTCAAATGTGACATACCCACTGACTTATCACAACAGTCAGTCGGGAGGGACTGGAAACCTACTTGTTTAAACAAGGACATTTTATAATTAGCAACCTTAAACAATTAATCATATCAGCCAAAGGACGCCATTGCAGAACAAGGCCTTCTCCATGGATTTCCACAATTGTGGAGTTCCACATTTTGGCGGGAATTGGTCAGTACTCACCACGCTTGGCAGGCGGATTGGTGAGCGCAGTATGGCTACTATTCCACAGAAAGAACGCTGCAGCCCATACCTCTGGTTAAGAGTCCCTCAGTCGCCTTTTACGACATCCGCGGGAGGTGATTAAGTGGTGCTATATTCTTAATCCGGATACCACACGGATAAAATTGCTAATTATTTTTGCTATAATATAGATATTGTTATAAATTAGCTATTCGGGCACAACAAAAGTATTCATCACAATTATATTACGGACACACACCGCTGTGATAACATTGTGTTTTTTAAATTATTATTTCTAATTAAATATATTCCGTGTGTGTGTGAGTTTGGCAGCAGCACCCTTTCTGTAGAACAGTAGCCGCACTGCGCTCTGTTGAGCGTACTTGAAAATCCCACAATGACGACACAAAACCGGCCGCAGTGTTAACTGGTTGTCTTAGTTCATCAGTGGAACGTGTTTCGGCTGATACGATGATGATGTTCAATTATAGAAAACCTAATAAAAATTACGACTTATTTAATAGACGCGATCCCTATCGTCGTTTCAGCCAAATAAAGTCCACCGCTGGACCTAAGCCGCCCCCAAAGAACGCCACAATGACCGGTCTGGGTGTGTTGTGTACTCATTGGGGGGTTTTGCTATAATCGCCACGCGTCGCAGGCGGGTTGGCGATCGCAGTTGACTTGCGAAGGACGCACCAACGGGCTGAAATGGGTTGGTGGATCACTATAACCTACTGATTATCTTCTTGAAATAAAGTTCATTTTTTGTGGGACCCTACATTATAATAGGACCTATAATTAATTGTAGTGACTATAGTAATAATAATATTGGCTACGAGTGCTACGCCTAACAATCTCAAATAAACTATTTCCAGATCGCATTATTGGCATTCATGGTGGTTGTGTTCGTGTCATCTGTCGCTGCACAGTTTGGTGGCGGTTTTGGTCGGCCTGGCGGTCTTAACTACCCTGGTGGATTCGGAGGCGGCTACGGTGGTTATGGCAATCAGGGATACGGTGGTTATGGTAATCAGGGATACGGAGGTTATGGCAATCAAGGATACGGAGGTTATGGCAACCAGGGATACGGCGGCCTAGGTGGATTTGGAGGAGGCTACGGAAAACGATAAATTATCCTACTAACAGGCAAGGAACATGACAAATTACAACATTTCTTTGTGATATTTTTGTAATATAATGATTAAAGATAAAATATTTTATTGAAACTCGACACTCTTTTCTTGTACAGAACATACTTATGATTGAGATTGTACATTCTCTTGATTGTCTCTTTGAAATGAAATACGATAGTTCAGGTAAAAAGATTTTACTATCTACAAGATAGCTCAACGCGAACTAAAACTGAATATTAAATTACACGCATATGCCGACTTGAGAAATGTACGTTTGCACCGTTCAGAGATTCGATTCTGGCCCGTGTGAGTACTGACCATACCTAAAGAAATAACATTACAACGGTGCGTATACTTTATTACATCAGCCAAAAGACGTCTACAACTGTACATAGGCCTCCCCCATAGATTTCCACACTTGTGTATTAATTTTCTAGTACTCACCACTCTTTGCAGGAGGTTGGTGAGCGCAGAATTGCTGCTGTCCACAGAAGGGAAGCTGTTGCAAATGCCGCTGGTTTAGAATCCCTTAATCGCCTTTTGTTACATCCATAGGAGGAGTAGTAGTGCTATATTCTTAATCCGGACACCATACGGATAGTAAAAATAAACATTACACTTGGAATTTATTTAAATATTTCACAACATCTAATTGTTATATTTTGGCGGCGGATTAGTCATATGATCAAAAGTTTCGCGAGCGTTAGTAAAAAATTGAGACATAAGCTGCAGGAAAATGTTTCCAAAATATAAAGCTAGCTTTGATCCTCTTATCAAGGAATTGTCATTTATTACAATGTCATTTTTCGGGGTTGCTGGGTTTATGCTATTGGATACCAAGGGGGGTGACACTTTTTCTTCTGCAGTGAGTAGGGGTGATATACTCGTAGATTGAACAGAATTCAGATATTCTTTCACTGGTTCGGCTCGGGATATATCAGTAAAAAGGCCGGGAGGTGGTGGCACATCACTGTTGATAATTTGCGTAGGTGGTATGACCATATTAGAGGATATAGGGAGGATATCACCTTCTACAGGTATGGGACCAGCTATGATTGGTGGTGAAATGTCTCTGGTTATTGGTTTTGTAGGAGGTATGTTGACTGTATTATAGATAAAAGGATGAGTTACGACTGGAATCACAGGAGTTATCAAATGTGGTACATCACTAATTACATGTGTAGGGGCTGGTGTTATTATCACATTCAGTGGTATAGAGGGGGGTACAGATGATGAATCTGAAGTAAATACATGAGAAATAGCTGGAGGAAGTACAGGAGAAATTACCGGAGGGGTTATAGGCGAAAAACTATTAGCAGGCACGGGAGATGATATGGGTAACGGTAATGGGGATCCAGAAGGTTGAGGTGGAGCAATATCTTCTACGTGTTCAAAAACTGGAGCAGCAAGTCGGGGCACCAGTACAGGTGTAACTAACGCGCCCGATACGACGGGCGTGCCTTCCGCGGCTGACGCTATTACACTATTTATACCCCTCTTCTGTATGACATGTCTTCTTCCAAATACTCCAAACGGCGACCATTTTTCCTTTATGAACTCTATGGGCTTTCGCAATAGTGGTTTAAAGTTGATTTCGAAGCCCCTTTGGAAACTGATGCCTTGAAATAATGGTTTTCCGTTTGCAAACCAATTCATAGCAATGAGTAGAAACAGAATCTGAGAACCAAACCGATGATATTAAAGTTTAAATTAGGAATATATCTAACAAGATCACTACACAACACAAAAAAATCTACCTGATGATACTTCGTCATGCTGCAATGAAAGCTGCACTGTAAATCAATGCGAAAATAGTAGTAATCACTTTAAATAATATTTGTATGGACGTAATTTCATAATTATTTGTAATTAATCGACCTCAAAAATTAAGCACGCTATGACATTAACCTACTTAAGGTTTGCATTGTATTCATATTTCAATGCTACTTTTTAATAGATACCGACTGGATATTTCCATTACGTCCTTAAGGTAGGTAAAAACCTCAGTGACTAATATCTAATACAGCTATTTCCACCATCTCCTCCCTTGAAGTGAGCGCAGTAAAAGGTTACTAGGTAAAGAGTTTTGAAAACAAGAAGGCCTACTGCCTTCTTGTTTTCAATACTCTTGTGGTACTACACTAATTAACTGGTCAAGCGTAATTACGATGTGAAGATACAAGATGTAGTGTTCTTCCGTCGAGAAGTGGGAATCCTCTGACCGTGCGGGGGTGCGGGTAGTATGGCTGGCGGGTCGAAACCTGATGGTCGATGATGGATGTATGTATATGAACTTTACGCTTGCGCCATTCAGGATTCGTAAAGAGCCGGTACTCAATGGCTTCATATTTTTATTTTAATCTGATACACACCTTAATATAATATGAACTGTAATAATAAATTATAAAAATTATATAATAATTATATAAAAATTATATAACTCGGCACTAACAGTAACATGTTCTGTCGAGTTCCGGTTTTTGTTTGTCTCACTACGCATTTTTTTTTTGTTTTCTTTTCAAAAACGTTGCCCTACACTAGGATTTCTCCTGTATCGTAGGTGTGTTTACAAACACAAATTCCACACACAATAGACCCAGACCCGGAACAACTACCTGCAGATCGTACAAATATTTGTTCCGTGCGGGAATCGAACCCACGACCCGGTGCACAGCAGCCGACTGTATCAGCCACTCCACCAACCGTGCCGTCAATGCACCAACTGTGCCGTCGATATTATTTTAATCGGATTCAGTAGTTATAGTGTTCAGAGCCTTATCCTATACTACACCACCCACATGATTCTGGTTCCGGGGTTGGAAAAGACAGTAAATTTACCAGAATAAAAGGCATTCTAACTTAAGTCTGGGGTCGATCACTTACCATTGAGCATATCGTTGTTCATTTGTTGTAGGAATACAATTTTTTTTTTAAAACGTACGGTATCGATTTCCAGGTGGCATAAATTTTTACTAGATTTTTCTTGTCAGGACATTCTCAGATATATATCTGGATGGATAGTGCTATTCTCTAACGACACGACCTCCAACAGTAGAGGACAAGCTTAAAAAATACTTCACTATTCGAACTCACCGTCAATCAACTATGTAATTATTAACCAAAAAGATACTAATTACTCAAACTCAATTTTTTTATTTCATATAGGGCCCACGGTTCGGAAAAGTCAGTCCTATGGAGAAGAGCCGGCAAGAAACTCCATGGATATACTCTTTCCAAAAAAAGTTATATTACAATTTCGTTACTACATTGTAATAAGCTAGGTATGTGCGAACAAAGTAGACTAATTAAATGTAATATTCACACAATAACAAAACAGGCAATTGCCTCTAACACAATAGGAAACTGATAACAATTAATGTATAGCACTAATAAAGTCGACGATCACATTTACAAAATCCTAATAATCCCCATCTCCTCCCATGGGTGTCGTAAAAGTCGACTAAGGGATTAGCCGGAGGATGGGCAACAGCATCCTTCGAGTACATTAACAACTTAACTGCGATCGCCAACCCGCCTGCCAAGCGTGGCGATTATGGCAAAACCCCCCAATGAGCCCACAACACATCCATATCGGTGGTTGTGGTGATCTTTGGGGGAGGCCTGTGTCCAGCAGTGGACTTGATTCGGCCGAAATGATGATGATGAATAACTAACTAATATGTCAAGGTCACGAGCGCTGTGTGGTGCGACGCAGGGCTAGAATAGAATTTCTCCTGTTAACATGGCTGTGTTTACAGACACAATATATTCAAACCCGGATCAACTACCTGCAGATCATACAAATGTTTATTCCGTACGGGAATGGAACCCACGACTCGGAGCGCATCAGCCGACTGTATCAGTCACTGCACCAACCATGCCGTTAGATTATAGATTTGAAGATAACGGTCATTAAAGGCATACAAATATTTGATAGTTTACATAGTATAGAACATAGCATAGAATTTTTATTATTAATTAGCATTCGAATTATATTATTAAATAACTTCTATTTTTAGGGTACATAAATCATCTAGTAATTATTTTAAATCTTATGTTTAGTACGCAATACTTAATAACATGGATAAAACGTAACCAACAAACCGGATATCAAAATAAAACTCCTAAAATCCTTATATGAGTTTTATTTACTAACAGGCAATTTTACACGTCATTATTGAAATGGCTGCATTCTATACAGCGAATATAACTTCTTTCGTAAGAAAGAAGAAAACAAGGCCGACTCATCTTCAGGTACATTGTTAAGGTACTATTGCAAGTTGTTTGAATGCACAGGTAGTACGAGTAAATATTATTGATATTCGATGGGGTATTTAAATCCCAATGACGCAATTTTATAATTTCGATGACATAACAATGCTTTTTAAGCTCTATTTCACATGCTATGGCCAAATAGACTGATTTGTTTTAATTTAAAACCATTTGTTATTCTATTTTATGTGAAATGTATGTTGTAATTGTATCATATGCTACATTAGTATGTATGTGCACTGGCATTCTAATGCCAAGTTGCTCTACAGACCATCGATCTACTTTACTCAGGAAACCGTTACTTTAACCTGTTTATTAATGTATCCAGGCGCACTTCGGTCACACAGTTGCAGAATAACAATAGAAGCAAAAGTACAATATTAATAAGTTTTCTTTATAGTTAGTATGTGGAGTGGGTATATAGAAACCACCTAACGTATGTAAGAAAGTAAATAAGTGGTAGGGATCCAGACAACTTGATCTTCGGTCGAGACAGTTGCCCGACAACAGTGATTCGTTCACCACCATTCTGTAATCTTTTGCACATTTTTTTGTATTTAAGTTGACATAATAATATTAATATATAATTTAATATGTGAGTGTAATTTTAAGTTGTAAGTGAAGGATATCAACCCTGTCTTATGTTTGGATTTATAAGGATAGACTGAAGGGTCTATGTAGAAAAAGGTATGTTATGCTTATGAATTACTGTGTACACTTTTACTGTGTTTGAGACCTAAGGAAGCGATTCAATGTCGAGTCTAGCAAACAAGAAAATTATCAAGGAGTAGAATAGATCGCTCAAAGGGTCTATGACCATTTCATATTATGTCCTTTGCTGAATATGATTATTTTTGGTTCAGACCACTTCTTCTTATATCCAGTTCTGCTAAGATTTATTTCGCTTTTAATAACATGTACAGTATGAAAATAAGTACTGATAAATTAGAAATCAATGAAGGAAAATAATGGTACAACAGAAAAAACTGTACGCTGAAGTGTTGTTAAACATGTTTTTTATTAATTATCTCTGGTCTGGTATTAGTAAATATACCGAAGAATAGCACCTTGTTTATAAACATCTCTGTAGTACCTATATAGTGATAACATTGAAAAGATCCATGTTAGCTACTAATTATCTGACATAGTCATACTTCGAGAGATCCAGGAAGTAGCAGTTAGCTACTCATTCGATTTTTTAATTATACCTATATTCGATTTTTTTATTATAAGCTTCGTGACTGCTTCTTTTTTTCAATGGTCGCAAGTGCTACTGCCTAGCATGAGACACCCAAGTCAGGCACTGTTGTTGCGTTTTCAATTAAAGAATCAACTCAGCTTATCGCAGTACACTGCTGACCATAGGCCTCTCCCAAGCTGCGCCACAATACCCGATCATCCGCCTTCCACATTCAATCTGTCCCAGTAGCCTTCTTCAGGTCATTGGTCCATCTAGCTGACGGGCATCCCACACTACGTTTGTCGATTCATGGTCTACACCCAAGGGCTCGTCTGTTTCATCGGCCATTGGTCTTTTGACGTGCTAATTTCGCAAGCTATCTGTACAAGTTCTTTTCCGGATAATTATGATTATATTGCGTTTACCTGCTAGACAATTCTTAGGCCTTGTTATATCTCTCGATTAGGCTTATGTAAACCAAAGATATTCATCTGGTAATAACCGGGCATAATTGAACGAGCATTCCATTCTAATTTAAATTCTACTAACAATTTTACAATAGCTATTTTTCTTCTCGAAAGTAACCATTTCTACGTTGAACATGTAGTACCCTGTTAGTTATGTAATACTTTTATTTTAGAAAGCAAGCGTTTTTCCTTTTTGAATCATGATCTTAAGGCGCGATAATGCCTGTTCCTTTTTATTTATTATATGTATTTCAAGTACAAATAATTGTGTACGTTAGCGGAGTTTTCCTGTGGTGCCTGGATCAAGAAAATCCCAATCCCTCTCCTCCCATGGATGACTTAAAAGGCAACTAAGGGAATATAGGCCAGAGGGATGGGCAGCAGTATCCTCTCTGTGGATCAGTAGCCTTACTGCGCTCACCAACCCGCTTGCAAAGCGTGGTGGTTACTGGCAAATTCCCCTCAAAATGGTGACACAACTGTGGAAATTTATGGGAGTGGGCCTTGTTCAGCAGTCGACGTCCTTTTCCTGATATGATGACAAAAGACAGACAGGCGGGCACCCTAGCTAGTGAAATGACTGGATATAATCGACTAAATTAATAATGTTCCGAGGTGACGAGCGCAGTGTGGTGCCACGGAGGACTGGCCCCTGTTGTGGGCAGGCATGACGCTTACCATCAGGTGAATAACCGGTTCGTCTTGTCACCAGGTTCTATTAAAGGAACAAACTTAATTACATTAGGTATTCACCGGTCAACCATTGCATTAAATAGTTACAAGTGTTAAGTCTTTAGTACATAAATAATTAATCATTGGATACAATGCTATGAACCGTTTGAACTTGGTCTGCTAATCACAATACTGGCGGTTTCCACCGTTCGAGTAATATATTCAAGAAACCATAAACTAGTACCTAATCATTAGAAATCTCAAGGTCACTTAGCGAGCTGTGGAGAGAGCTATGCTTGATATTTCACTACGAGATCGAATTAGAAATGAGGAGATCCGTAGAAGAACTAAAATAACCAACGTCGCTGAAAGAATTAGTGAACTGAAGTGGCGATAGGCGGGGTTCATTGCTCGTGGAACTGATGGCCGTTGGGGCAAAAAAGGTTCTCGAGTGGACACCGCGCACCAGAAAACGCAGCGTGGGACGACCTCCAACGAGGTGGACAGACGACCTGGTGAAGGTCATTGGGAGTCGTAAGATGCGAGCGGCATGTTACCGATCGTTGTGGAAATCTATGAGGGAGGTTCAGCAGTGGATGTCCTTTGCCTGATATGGTGATGATGATGAAACAAGTACTTCAGTATAGCCTAGAGACATGGAGACCCTTAAGCCAAAAGAGAAACACATAACATATAATATGTTTGTAATATATCTTTACAACAAACATACTATATATGTTTATATAATACCTTTAGTGTATATCAGTTACGTGGCAACCTGTTCGCTTCACAAGCCTTGTATGACTTTCTTGTTCAACTGGTTTAACCTTATTACTAACGGCACGGTTGGTGCAGTGGCTGATTCAGTCGGCTGCTGCGCTCCGGGTCGTGGGATCGATTCCCGCACGGAACAAATATTTGTATGATCTGCAGGTAGTTGTTCCGGATCTAGGTGTATTGCATGTGTAATTTATGTCTGTAAGTGCACCCACGATGCAGAAGATATCTTTGCGCCGGAAACGGTTAAAAAAAACTTTATTTAATTACCACTTCGTAACACTTGGGTAACTGTAATCTTACATCTTTCGTTTTTTTTAAATAAATATTGGCCCACACAAGGCTTTCTTCTGTGTCGTGATTACAGTTTTCAGATATAGGTCGTCCCACGTGCACGGACACCCAGAGGCCAGAGGCCGGAACAACTACCTCCGACAGGTAGTTGTTCCGGCCTCTGGCCTCTGGGTGTCCAAATATTAGTCCCATACGGTAACCGTAATCGAACCGTGCTAAGTGTCCAATGTCCTTCGAGTACATTTATAACTCAACTGCGATCGCCAACCCGTCTGCCAGGCGTGGCGATTATGGGAAAACCCCCGATGAGCCCACATCATATCGGTCGTTGTGGTGATCTTTAGGGGAGGCCTGTGTCTAATGGTGGACTTAATTCGGCCAAATTGATGATAATGAATGATATATATATACTTTTAGGTATTATATAATATATTATATAATCAGAAAATTACTAAAACCAGTGGTCGCCCAATAGTCACAATTCGCTCTTAATTCATTTCTTTTATACATATATTTTAACTTTCTGCACTCCTCCATATGTCCTATAGATAAGGCAGAGGTATTTCCTAAGGTTTCTAGCAATGTTCATTTGTTCATTTTATTCTGTTAACGCCTATTGCTGAAAAGGGACTCCTAGCTGACCGCTAAAAAAGATGCTGGTAAAGTATCTCTATAATCAGCATTCTTGGCAAACCGGTTGGTGATACTGCTGCCAATTCTCTTGACATCACTATATTATTATTATATATACTATATATTATTTTATTGGTCACCGGTGGAATTTCATCATGAACTTCCTCTGCCCCGGGGAAGGGCGAGGGGGCATGCCGGTCTCCTACCGGCTAAAACCACTGGGGCGATCATCTTCACGGCACCTAAGGGAGGGCGAATGCGGCTGAATGAATTAGGTGGTGCCTTTAGGCACATGTCGGAGGGGATGACTGTAAAGCGGTCACCCTCTCTAGCGGAGGGAAGGCGACTGTAAAAAAGTCGCCCCCCGGGCACTTCTCGGGGAGGATTGTAAAGGAAGCCTCGCTGTGCGCTGGGCTACGCACACGGCGGCACGTGACCACGTGCGTGCCACCGTCTTCCCGGGTATCGCTCGATGTGAGCACGCAGACTCCCCAATCAGCGCGCCCATGACCGCCGAGGCCCCCCACCATGTAATGACGGCAGAGGGCTAAGGCATGTTGGACCTGGGCGCCAGGGTGGTTGTTTCCGCGGCGCCGTCTCCTCCTTCTCCGTGCGGGATCGGCCGACTCCCGATCCCGTTTTGCGGTCTCCTTCTGGAGCATGATGCTCTCGCAGAAGGAGACAACTGCACTCAAATTTTCATGCTCTACCAACATAGCCAACACTACAGCCGGCAGAGAGAGATCTTGCACGATCCGATCGACCAGGATCCGCTGCTCGGCAGCCCATTCAGGGTATTCCTCGAGCGTGTGCTCTGCGGTATCCTGGTCGCTTCCACAATGGTTGCACTGTGCCATAACCTCACGTCCTATTCTGTGCAGGTATGCACCGAAACAACTGCGACCGGTGAGTACATGCGTCAGACGTAGGTGACGCGTTCGCTCCTGAGGCAGGCTCCGAAGAGCGGCAGGATGGTCTCGACGACGCGCTTGGTCGCAAACTGCAACCGTATGCGATGTCGCCACGCGCGATTCCTAATAAAAGCACAGGCCATTATTGCATGTTTTCAATAACATGATGTAAATTCCCAAATTCCACGCGTGCGAAGCCGCGGGTCAAAAGCTAGTAGACAATAAAATATGGGTTGAATTTGAATACACCATACTTAGTAATATTATTTATAAAATGTCCGGATTACGCATATAGCACTACTCCATCTCCTCCCGTGGAGGTCGTAAAAGTCGCCTAACCAGCAGAGCCACCAGTATCAGGCACAGGGCCTAAAAGTCCAAACTACTGACTATTACCAACTTTCGTTACTATAAACTGCTTTAGTTTAAAGGGACAGTATTAGAAAAACAAACTAAATGGTTAAAGAATTTACTATTTCAAAAATAAATTACATTATTTCACTTACTTGAGAACACTTATAGCACTAAGTACATTGTAAAGCATATTTGTATAAACAATAAACATATTAATTTGTAAAAGTAAATCACATACTTACAATTACCCTCAAGTTACAATAATAACGGACGGCGGTAGTTTGCCCCTCAGAGTACAGCCACAGTACAGCCAAGATCAGTAGAATAACTTGACTTATTCTAGTAAGGTTATGTGATGAAGTATATGGTTCTTTAGACTTAAAAATGTTAAACGAGTCCGCATTCTTCACCTCTTTGGGAAATTTATTATAGAGTTGCACTCCCGCAAAATTTATGTTTATCGTTCCATGTATTAACATATTAATATACTATGGTAAAAATATTGGGGTGACCTCCAACCTCCCCTTAAAGTCACCCCCATCAACACTCAGTACTAATCGTACACTTGTCTTCTTCGAATACACTGGCGCCGGCTGCTACCGCTCGTTCCCTCACTCGAATGACACGCCATGGCGGCAGTGTTGTCAGCCGAAATACTGGGTTGCTGTCTTTTCTGCGACTACCTGGTGTATTTTAGTAAAGGTAATATGCGAATGTATTGACTTATTCAGAATTTTCCTTATTATTAAGCTAGTATAGTACATATGAAGTTTTTTGAGGTTCATGAGATTTGTACCTTTGTATATTTTAGTCACTCGAAAAATTAAGTCACTTTTGACGGATGTATAGGTATATAATTTTACTCTCTGTTGTTTGCCTGCACTGAATACGAACGACCTCTCAAGGCTCTCAATAACTCGTCTTTGATCCGTATCTAAATATTTTTTTCTCGCCTCAACCATCAGGATCAGTATTAGCAAAGTTCTAAGTAATCAATACTTTACTTTTAATACCAATTTTTACTTCTCTTTTTTCTTGTAGATCAAGTAGATCAAAAACATAATGAAAGAAGAATGCTTATACCGATTCGCTTTGATGTGACTTAGTATGGATATGAATAAAGTTATGAGTAAAATTAATACTATATCTTTAGGACCAATTTTTGGTTCTCTTATTTCTTGTAGATCAAAAACATCATGAAAGGAGAATGCTTATACCGTTTCGCTTTATGGGAACTTAGTATGGGCATGAAATAATAATCATAATTCATAACATTTTTTTTATTCATCCTAATTAATTTGGTCCATATCCAATTTGCCGCCCCACCACTGGCGTTAGGACTGCAAATTTAATTCAAATTTGACTTTCCTGGCATCCCACGCTGCCGCAATCCTGTTCTTTAACAGAACTGGTTGATGGTTCAGGTTCTGCGGCAGAAACAGACAAGTATTCGATTGGCGAATAATAATTAGACTCATTAACCACACAATAAGGTAGCTCGATATCATAACATTTTTTTATTTGGAACATATCGTGCAACATCTAGCTGACATCTAGAGTAGAAAGTTATAGATATTCTAACCATCTAATAATTAGATTTATTTTGTAAGAAATGATTAGCAGCTTTTTTTGTATTATCAGGTTTTGGTATGTTACCTAAGCCTTAGAGGTTTAGTTTAAAGTCAAGATTACATAAAGCTTCGTGGTTATTGATATCCAAAATAACTATCTATATGCTAGTCTTGATTTTCAATCCCGTAAAAACAGATACCATGTACTACAATAATCGTATGAAGGGTTTACTGAGATAAACCATTACTCCGTGGATCCCAAACATTTAATCATAAATTATAATATGTGGATATCTGTAATCTTCGCGATAATTGCCGTCCACAAATCGAATGTTTCGTCCATATATACGGCCAAAATCAATAATCAATCTAATCCAGAATCTTTGGATTTAGAATTCAAAATTTGATAAATTTTTGTGTTAAGTTCACATTGAACACAAAAACAGACAAATACTCAAACTCAAATCCAAAGATTTTTAATTAAATCTTTTATTAATTTCTGCCTATAGCAAATTGAAACAAGCGTAATTTCTTTCTTAAAATAATTATGTAATACATTTGTATATTGATGATTTTTCACGTGTCTAAATTCATACTTCACACCTAAACTTTTTAGGTTAAAGGAAGCTAATATATCGTACATTTTGGCACTGATAATTACTTATGAACATATCCATTAGTCATAGTGTTAATTTAATTGTTTATGATGACAATTCGTTCAACTCGAGATTCACGTTGGATAATCTTTTGTAGTGATAATCTAAAACTCAGAATTCGGAATAGCGTTAGTTACGAAATAGACCTGTCCATGCAAATTACATAAAAGTTCAACGTACGTAAACTTTCTAATAAACTAATACCGTCTTATTACAAAATATGGTTTATCGATAGTCTCGGACTAAAAGTGTGGTTTAATAAAATTTCTTATTACAAAAACTGGTTTAACTGTTAGTCTTGGACTATCTATGGTACTAAAGATAAACCTGATGGGGACCTAGTTTAACTCTATAAACCTTGGTCTAAGTCACAAATATACGTCAAATTCATTGTTTTGAGGTTAGATTTGGTTTTTTTTTTGTATGTTATATTGTAATATTTCCTGAAATAGTTTAAATTTGCGTTGTCCTAAAGATAGTAATGTGCCGTAATTACAGTAATTGTAGGCAAGTACTAACTTTTTCTTCAGAATTCCAGTTTTCACTTCTTCATTTTTTCTATTGTTCTATTTTATTAATATTATTCCCTAACTTCTTATCAATAATCAGTACGAAGAAACGTCCAAATCTCAGAATAGTTGTACCTATGTTTAAAGATTTCCGTACGATATAGACATTCCGTTACGCATTAGTGTTGTTTGAAAGTACATATTTCGGACATGAAATAAATGTCATAAAAGTATTCCTCAGAAAGAAAATAAATGGCATTTATTGAAACAAGAACAACCTTCAACCTTTCTAATAGTTATCGTCATTAAATACCCTATTATATATGTTAAAATATCAATACCATTCATATAAAAAATTTACAGAAATATTCAGCATTTGGGTAAACGGAACGATGTAACCGAATGCTATCTGATTGATTGAATGTTTCCAAGGAATTCCGTGTATAATCTGTGGAAATAATTTAAGCCAGAACTAAAGTCAGGTACTATCTAGTCCTGACTTATTTTGATATTTGTAATACGGACGGGTTTAAACCACGGTACTAACGTTAGTTCCGTACTAAGTCCAGACTTCATAGTTCTGGTTTAAACCTGAGTCTAACAAGATTTTTGTAATAAGACTGATAATGTCTAACCAGTTATAATTTTAAATCACTCTGGCCTCTAATTTGTGAGGAGACAACTTATTGCTAGTAACCTATTCTATTATATAATGACAACTGCCGCCTGGTCAATCAGATTGGGCAAGATCTCTCTCTGCCTGCAGTAGTGTCGGCTATGTTGGCAGAGCACGAAAACTGAAATGCAGTGGTCTCCTTCTGTGAGAGTGTCATGCTCCAGAAGGAGACCGCAGAGCGGGATCGGGAGAGGGCTGATCCCACTCGAAGAAGGAGACGGCGCCGGGGTAACAACCACCCTGGCGCCTAATTCCCATACGCCTAAAACCCCCTGCCGTAGCTATAAGGCGGGGGACCTCTGGGTTCGCGGGTGCGTAGATTGGGGAATCTGTGTGCCCACACCGAGCGACCCAAGAGAAGATGGTAGCACCCATGTGGTCACGTGCTGCCATGGGACGCTTTGAGGAATCCTTTACAATCCCCCCGAGGAGGTGACCGCTTTACAGTCACCCTCTCAAGGACAAACACAACCTTGCGTGTGTCCAAGCGTGGCACCAGTGGGCGGCTCTAATGTGATCATACGAGGACCTGGAGCCTCCCTTAGGTGCCGAAGATGACCGCTCCAGTGGTTTTAGCCCTTCCCCGGGGCGAAGAAAGTTCATGAAGAATTTCCACTGGGCAACAATAAAAAAAAAATTGGTGTCAAACACGGCTATGAAGTCCGTAATTAAAGGCCAAACTGCCATTGGGTTTGGTTTGTTTATGTTGGTATCTAATTGTCAGTTTATATAGCTAATTTCACATGACATTCGCTTACCTCTAACCGAAGTAAGACTTTTGCAAATAATGTACCGGTATGTATTTATTAATCCACTAATCTAGCTCCTCACTAAAAATCAATAAGTAGATTATCATGATTTTGCAGCAAGCATAGTGACTGTTTCAAGATTAAATACTAGCTAGCTAGATGGGTTCGGCGTTTCCTGGCTAAATTACCTCTTCAGAAGAAATATCGAAATGAACTCAGAGTTCAGTTTAAAATTATATCTTTTAAAGTCCAAACAAATTATTTTGGCAATGATGTGTACGGAGTTGACCCTTCCCGGCTTGTACGTGACGACTTGTAAATAACACCTCTATAGAGGGATAGTTGGTACACACAAATCCTTACCATTTGAACAGTGACCGATATGACACCATTCGGCGGCCCACTAGTTCTCTGTCATTCCCTTGTAATGCCCCCTCGAAAAATTATTCATTTGTTATGTAACGAAATTGGTTACCTATAGCAACATTAAACAACACGCCGCCGTGTGGAGCCGACTGAGAATAGCACCAGCCCATCTCATCTCATGGGTATCGTACATAAGATTAGCCGGAGATGAGCAGCAGCATCCTTCGTATTTCTATTTACAACAAACAGCGATCACCAACCCGCCTGGCAAGCGTAGTGATTACGCCAAAACCCCTCCATGAGCACACAACAACTCAAACCGGTCATTATGGCAATCTTTAGGGGAGGCCTACGTCCAGCAGTGGAGATCTTTTGGCTGAAATGATGAACAACATCGAATATTTATAACTTACAATTAAATTCATTTCGCTAATGATTTAATATTCATTTACTCGTACCATTTATTTTATTGGTAACCATTGGCAATTTTTCATGAACTTCCTCCACCCTAGGGAAAGATAGTGGGGCGTGCCAGACTCCTCCCGGCTAAAGCCACTGGAGCCGTTATCTTCGGCTCGGGAGGCCCGAGGTCACACTAGGTCTTTGTAAGATCACACTAGAGCCGCCTATTGATACCACATTGAAAGCTTCGAGATTTAGGCACATCTTGGAGGGGATGATAGTAAAGCGGTCCCCCCTTCTAGCGGAGGGAAGGCGACTGTAAAAGGGTCGCTCCCCAGGCACTTCTCTGGGGGAGTTGTAAAGGTTCCCCCCAAGCCTCGCTCTGCGCTGTGCTGTGCACACGTTGGCACTGTCACCAAATACCTAAATACAAGGTAAATAATGAATTTCTGAGAGGATTTAATGTATCACAATGGGAATGTAACAATTCTAATACTGCAAAGTAATGATTTTGTATTATCATGTAGTGCTGACTGGTTCCTGATTATTTACTGATTCTCTAACAATGTATGCTGGTCTACTGGTTATTTATTGGGGGGAAACCCCCCGTAGTCTCCGACCTCCCCTAAAGCCACCCCGAGCCTCGCAAATCAGTCTGGTCTGATTCTGGTACTGGGCAAATCAGTCTGGTCTGATTTTTGAATCTGGTCAAATCAGTCTGGTCTGATTTCTGAATCTGATCACTGTTCGCAAACAGGCCGATAGCATCGGCTACTGGTACTGATACACAAAAATAAATCTGGCAATATCTGATTAATAAAGAGCTCACTTACTGAATCTGATGTTGTTCCCGTGCGCACCGGGTGGACAATTCCGCGGCACGAGCGATCCCTTGCTCGCTCGTGCCGCGGCATTGCTCGCATCGCTGTTGGCATTGTCCCGTGACAGCTGTCACAGACAGTCATGAACTAATATACCATAGATAATATTACGCTTTCGCGACAGGCACATCATTACGTGCGCGCCGCCGTCTTCCCGGGTCATTTACTCGTACCTACTAACACAATGATAGTAATAACGATAAAACATTAATGATATATTGTTTGCAGAATCATGCGGAGAATACTTATCGCAGCAGTAACTATCACAGCATTATGTATGGCAGCAGACCAAAACTGGTCTCCAGGTGGTAATCGTGGTGTCATTCATGAAAAAAGAAGTATGGCCTCGGCAGTCTTGAACTATTTGGACTACGTATTCCCTAAAGATGACATCGAATCTAGAATGCTGAGGTGGGTTTTCTCGGTGCTGACGGAAAATGAAATGCTTTCTGGAGTAACAGAACTGATGTCGTAATTCTCTACATAGTGAAATATTGAAGATGTGAATGCGAGTGATGATAATTTTAATGCTATTATTTTAATTCAAATGACTGAGTTTTAATTTATCAACTTATGTATCTAAGATATAAAACCCAATTAGACGTAATTCTTCTAGAATAACAAGCACTTTCATTTAGATACCCCGATAACCTCTCCTCGTCGTTATTTATTTATTTATTTATTAAATACTTTATGCACTAAAACTGTACAAAGGCGGACTTAATGCCATTAGGCATTTTCTTCCAGTCGACCTTGGGGTGATGCAGAGAAAAATAAAATACATGGTAAGTGTACAGACAGTGTAACTGTGAGTAGTTAAATAACCAAAGAAAATATATGCAAGACATTTATCGTTGACTTAATATAAATATATACATATATAAATATGCGTACACGTGTAATAATAAAACCATACAATAACAAAATATACAGATATAAATATAGTTTTGTAGGAATTACTAACAAAGAGATGTTTCTGCCAAAGAATTGAGGAGGTATTTGCGTAGTTTATTTTTAAAAGAGTAGCGACTGGTGGCCATCCTGATTTCAAGAGGTAGCGAATTCCAAAGAAGAATAGATTGGACAAAGAAAGAAGAGTGTATAAAGTCCGAACGGTGAGACGGACATTTCAAGATACGATTATGTGAGGAACGAAGATTTTTGTCATGATTGGAGCAAATATACTGAAAATGAGAAGTAAGGTAAGTAGGGGATGTGGGAGAATCAAGTAAGGAAAACAAGGTTGTCAATGCCCTTAGTTTTCTACGTTGACGGATAGGCAACCATTTAAGAAGCGTTCTGTATAAGGACACATGGTCATACTTACGTAAATTGAAAACGAAGCGAATGCAGTTATTCAGAAGGCGGTCAATTTTGTTAAGCATATCTGCATTCAGATCATAATAACACACATCACCATAATCAATCATGTTATATGTATTTTATTTTCGTTATTGGATACGATGTTTGTATTTATATTCATATTTACGGATGTCTGTATTTATATTCGTATTTACGTGTGTTTTTTGTACATTCCATATATTTAATCCTTTACATACTGTGTCTACATTTCTTCTCATCTAAAATCTCCTCTTGCAAGTCTGCTTGAAGAGATTTCTTAAGAAAGAAGCAGTACCTTTGTACCTTACACTCCTATATCACCTTTTTTTCTGTATGTGTATAAATTGTAAATAAATAAATAAACAAGTCTTAGGTCCGTAAGTACCTATACATACACATCAGCCCGAAAATGTCCGCTGCTGAACATGGGCCTACTAATGATACCTACAATTAGTGGTCATATTACCATAATCACCACGCTAAGTAACATTTTAATGAAATTCCTATAAAAATCGGTCTACTAATTTTATGTAAGTCTTCCATACAGATACGGATAGTTTTTTCAAAAACGGCAGATTCGACTTCTGTATCAATCAGTACATCATCATCGTATAGTGCGATTTCACACACACCCATAGTACATGTATTGCGCGGGTATAGGTGCTGCCCCTCATTGTCGCTATGAGGTCACAGCAACTAATAGCCAATGAACTCGTCGGTATTCCAGCATCGAAACGTTGGTGTGAATATACAACATGCCAGTGCTACTATGGACGAAGTCAGCATTTTGTGGATCTGCAAGTCTAACTTCAAAGAAGAAGTGATAAACAGTGGCAATATGCTGCTATTCCAAACACTTGGAAAGGTTGACTAGATGCCATCACCCAGGAGAAATGGAACGGAGAAGAGTATGCCGGACATCATTACATTATATGTGACAGATGCGGATGACGTGCTCGCTTTCGTGGCGAAAGAGTTTCATATACCACGTTGATGACACCAGGTTGCAGAAGGAGATCATATTTCAAAAAAAAGCCTGGCAGAAGTGAAGTCCAAGTTAGAGGCGTCAGATAACACCGTAGATGAACTTTGTACCGAGGAAATGTTGCTACACGATGACACGAACAAACAATCCTCCCCCATTTTAACTGGTCGTTGTAGAACTCCTTGAGAGAGGCCTTTGTTCAGCCGCTGACATCCTTCAGCTGATATGATGATGATGATGATACATACACAAGAATGCTGAATTTCAATAAGTTCCTGGTCGGTTAGTAGAAGAAATACTGTCTTCCATAATATTGACCAAATCCTCCTCCGTATCCACCAAGGCCGCTGTATCCCTGATTGCTTTTTATGATTGCGATTGAATGGGTTGGTGAGCGCAGTATGGCTGCTCTGTAGGAAGGCCGCTGAGGGACCTCTGCTTACCTCTGCTTAGAAATCCCTTAGTCGCCTTTTACGATATCGACGGCAGGATATGGAGTTGTGCTCTATCCTAAATCCGGACACCACACGGAATGAACGTTCAGTACATTATGTTGAAATATAGGGAAAATTATTTTATATACTAAAACAGTATCCTCTGAAAGCAGAGGGTCTGGTTCTACCTTTTGCAGACAAACAAACATTATTATAGTTAAAAGAAAATAAAAGATAGAGTAAACGATGGTGCCTATGCTAGTATGAACTGTGTGACAGGCACCTGCGCCTTCTTCCTACAGATGAAATAAGCAGATTGTAATGACGACATAATAAAAAAATTGGACTGCTCTTACATACATAATAGTGCAAAAGAAGAGACGGTGCAATGTAGATAATATATATGTATATGGGTATAATGCAGTAAATTAGGTTGATAAAAGAGAAGCACGGTGTGTGAGTATGTCTCTGTTTGTGTGTGTGTGTGTGTGTGTTTTTTTTTCGTTTGAATGAATAATCATATTTTCTACGTTCCAAAAACGTTTTTACGGAGTATAATTTCACGTCTGATTTCTCTGAACTGGTAGAACATAAATGTTTTAGTGCTTGTAAACAATCGCAACGAGCACAGATATTCTATACCATTTCCTCATCATCATCATCATCATATAAGCCAAAGGACTTTCACTGCTGAACAAAGGTCTCTCTCATTGTTACATGCTGTGTGTCATTTTGGAAAAAAAAACCAGTACTCACCACGCTTGGCATGCGGGTTGGTTAGCACGTATACGCACTGTCCCACAGAAGGGCCTCTGCTGTCCACCCCTCTGGTTAAGTGTCCCTTAGTCGGCTTTTACGTCATTCACGGGAGGAGCTGGATATTCTTAAAACGGGGCACTACTTGGACCTACCCTATCCTTACATACTTCCACAGTAGATTTTAGTGCAGACTTGAAACCTGTAGTCGTGTACGGCTTTGGTGCGATGGACTTCCAGACTTGTACCTACTAGCCCACCGAAATGTACTGTCTTATGACGATATTTCGTTCCAGGGACTGGAACATCAGCACAGCTACGTCATTATTAATTTTAATCGGTTGCAAAGCTATTTTATGGGCGTTACTTTCTATGGCCATGGCTACTTACTGGCCATTTACTTTATTGATTAGATAGGTATAACAAAGTATGGTTTTAATATTAATTTTAGCATGTGGAGATTTTGACTTCTGCTATTTATTTAATAGCAGGCGCTGAAATACGACTTGATGCTCCGGGATAGATACCAGAAAAAAGTACCTGTCTTAACAATTTAGTTACAAGTCTGAATGTGTGGTGCCGGCTACGAAAAGCACCAACTCATATCATTCCGTAGGTGTCGTAAAAGACGACTATGGGATTAGCTGGAACAAGGGCAGCAGCGCACTTCGAGTATTAATTTGCGGCCACCAAGCGTGGAAATTTTGGCAAAACCCCCTAATGAGCGCGCAACGACATACGGCGACCTTTGAGGGAGGCCTGTGTCCAGCAGTGAAATTTATTCGGCTGAAATGATGATGATGATGTTAAATAAAATATAAATAAATAAATAAATAAAAAGCGTTAAAGTTATATCAATAATAAATATTCACATGTTTGACCTTGCACCGATTATAGTCCTTATTTCTCCCGCCACAGTTTTCTTTCACTTTGACTCACCATTGTTCCTCCCGCGTACCTACATAAAATGAGTTTTCATGAATGAGAAACCTAATACCCATTTAACAGCAAACCATGTAGTTTACAGCAAAGAACAGGCCAGTTAGGGTGTCGTATTAGGTGACTAAGAGATTATCTGAAAAGTATAGGCAGAAGGTTCTGTAATCAGACGCACCGCCGTGTGCGCAGCACAGCACAGCGCAAAGGGATGCTTCGGGGTATCCTTTACAATCCCCCTGGGGGTGACCGCTTTACAGTCACTCTCTCCGAGATGTGGCTATGGGCGTGGCACCAGTGAGCGACTCTAGTGTGATCATATGAGGACCTGGAGCCCCCCTTAAAAAGGTGCCGAAGAAGACTGGTCCAGTGGTTGTAGCCGGTAGGAGACCGGCATGCCCCTTCGTCCTTCCCCGGGACGGAGCAAGTTCATGAAGAATTTCCACTGGGTTAAATAAAAAGGTTCTGTAAGCCGTAAGATTCCTTTTTAATGGCATTGGAGTTTTCTATGTTCCAGGTATGTTGTTCTGGCTTTGTGAATGTGTGTGTGAAACAAAAGTTATTCAATTTATACAACGGAAAATACAGGTTGTGATTCTCTCATTGTTTTTATTTCTTATAGGTCTGAAACATAAATATAATTAGAAGTTGGGTTGAAGCTCAGGAAGGTAATTGCTCTATCCGAACCTAACTGAAAGCCTGGAATCGTATCCCAAAGTGTATTCATATAGCTTCGGATCTAGTAAGCCAACCGATACCAATTATGTAGATACTATTTCTTTTATATTTTAAAGTCGTAAAGTCGACGGTTTGCTTTTCGTTTTTATTCAGGCGTTAGATAGAATAACACAATCCTGAACAGCAAGACTAGCAGTGTAGAAGAAGGTTTGTTTTTCTTACAGGTTAGTGCTGTAGTACCAAATAATTTGTACCAAAAGCTAACCGTTACTTGAACTTGTTTTCAGTCTAAGGTAATTCTGCGATTATATCATCTTATAAGAAATCTTAGCTTTGCGAGCGGGTTATTTGACTCCTAGAAATGACCTGTCTACTAAGATCAATTAAGCCATATTAGTGCTTATTGGAGAGCAAAGGAATATACAATTAGCATAGCAGTGGACCAGGAGGAAGAAGTCACAAATTTTCACTTATGAATTTATTAAGAGGACTCGGGTTTCTACAATACTTGTAAAAGTTAGTTTACCAATCATTTGATTTTACAACCTGAGCCCACCTAATTTGTGCAATGGTACCCGACTCAAAGTTACAGCTCTTCAACGTAATGTCATCAAAGAAGAGGTATTGACTGGTTGCGAAATAGGCGAACTACAAGTGTAAATAAAAATGCACAAACCATTAAAATGTTTGATATTTGGGAATATGTCACTATGGATGCCGCCGGCAAACAATACGTTCATGTATCTCAATACATCGGGTTACCTTCCTCGACGGTACGGCAGTGGACCCAGTTTCAGTGCGTTTTGATTTTTCGGGTGGATTCCTATCCAAATCATTGTTAGAAGGCGGACTGTCCCAAACAGGTGGCCTTCTTGGATTCGTGAATGGACCCTGCTCATATCCGCACTCTAATCTCCCTCCCCGTAATCTGCAACCACCGTGTAACTTTACAGCTGTATTATTACTTTTCGGTTTCCCCACATTTCTATTATATCCACATAGCAATCTGTCATCCAAAACTTTACAAAAATTGCTATCAAAGTCGTACGGGCAGCAACGATTTCGAAGCTTTGGTATTGGGCTAATGACGTTTTGAAGACTTTTTTCATCACCGTTTGGGAACGATTTACTTCGGCGTGATCCATCTCTTAGATTAGATGTATTTTTAACACTGTCGCCATTGCAGTTCCTTGCGGTGACCACAAGTGTTGACGCTGCGAATATCTGTAAGAGCGAATATCTGTGACTTTTTTTGTTGTATTTGTGCAGCGCTACATCGAGGTGTGTGTACACACAATCGTTTTTAAAATAACAAGCTGGGATTACATTTTACTTAAAGAAATTAATTTGTTGTTTGATTTGCTGATTGCACTTCTAAATATACCAAAAGAACATAAAATATATCCTAAGTAACCTTAAAATACTCATAAAATTTAATACTTATAAAATGTTTTCGGAGGCTCTTTTGAGAATGACCTATATTACAATTTATTATATTTCCCTTTGGCTGCCTGTGTACTATTTAATCTGTGTAGCATGTATACTATTTAATCATTTTAACATGTAGCGCAGAGGCTGTGTTTAGCTTTCTTCCCCACGTGTCGCGAGTTCCATTCCCGCGCGGTACGAATATTTGTATGGCATACAATTAATTCAGATCTCGGTGATGAGATTTATGTCTGTAAATCACAATACCTTGGCACAGCAGAAATGTGAGTGTGGGCCACCGTTATTTTTAAAGGATATTTTTATTTTTAATAGTTACTATCTTAAGTTTTCGCGGTTACCACTCATTATAATAAATTACTTTTATATGGATTACTTCGCGTACATCGATTTGTAATTTTCCTGACGTTATTTGTTACTTATGCGTATAAACTTACTGCGTGCATCGTAACAATTTTTGTTCTATAGTCCTACAATAGATAAAAAAATATTTTATAAAATCTGTATTACCGCATGTCATGGATGACTAAAGAGTCATCCTTTTTTCATTGGTGTCCAGTGGTAATTCTACATGAACTTCCTTCGCTCCGGGGAAAGGCGAAGGGTATGCCGAACTCATACAGGCTAAAACCATTAGAGCGGTCATCTTCGGAACCGAAGGGGGAGCTCCAGGACTTCGTAAGATAACACTAGAGCAAAGGAGATATCCTGCGGCCACGAAAGCTGCAAAGAGTTCGAAACGTCAGGGAAAAAAAAAAATACGCGATGTAATCCATTTAAAGGGGTTTTCTTATAATTATTAGTTATTGTACTGTAATTTGTATATGCATTGTAATTTTAACAATCGGAGCGACCACGTCAGTAATTCTCTAAGCCTGCTATTTCTCGTACTCGCTACTCGTGAATTGAAGCTCGTCATGCCTGGTAACAATTTTGTGGGATAGAGAAATAAAACAGCCGCCAAATTGTTTACCCTAAAAATAGTTTCATAATGTTTGTTTGTAATGTATTGTTGTACTTCTAGAAGTAAGGTGCAATAATACTTTCATGTGAATTCCAGATAATTGATTCAGATTCCAGCCTGCTTCTAACTAGAGTTATAAAAATAATATTGTCAAAGGATTACTAAACTCTCGCAAATTACAAATAATAATAAAAAAATCAAGCCTGCGAAAAAATCCGGCGGCAAGTGATTGGAGGTATATCTACTTGATAAAAACAAACACCAATCTTCAACGGTTTAAAAAAATTACTCTACCCATCAGGGATAGCTTAAAAAAATCAATTTCCACTCGTAAAAAGTATTATACCTGCTGAAGAGGTTAGGTAGGCTCAAACAGAATCAGGATTATTTTCCACGCAATATGTTAATGCATAGGGCAAACATCTGGCATGTTTAAGAACTGACCCGAAAATTACTTGTCCGACGCTAGGCCGAGTGCACACTGGGGAACAGTGCACTCGTATCGAATATATTTTTAGTGATCACATTATTGCGTAGTTTATCAACACGATCAAATCAAACCGGTCTACAAACACCATCTACCAACGTTAATAGCTTGGTAGTTTATACATAAAACCTGAAATAAAACTTACGCATCTTTGCGTGTTACAAATAATTGTATATTACATGAATCCATAAACCAGAACAATTTATTTTAGGTTTAGATTTAGATAATTCTTATAATTACGAAAAATACATTAAAATTGTATGCTCAGTAACTAACCGTGATTAAAATGTTAGGACTGCCACAAAGTCTTAACATCCCCTTATCTCAAATGATTGTATGAACATTTTAATTAACTTCGCGAAATCAGAAAGGTACTGCTGACATAAAAACTACAATATCTTACAAGTCAACAATACTAATATATTCAGCGTAAAGAAGATAAAAAATATGTTATGTGTAATGCATATTGTACTTATTAAAATTATTTATTAATACTTTTTATTTTATATAAAGAGCCATATTGTTGCACGTTTCAGTAATTTGTTTTTAATTCCTAACGCGTCCACATCTATCAAACTGAGATCAATCTTGTCAAGGTTAATATTTTCCTACACAATATTGTTTTCAGCTAATAGTTTACTCCATGTTCGTTATTCCTTATATAAATCTTGGCCCACTGTCAGAGTTTTCTTCTTACTTTGAGCTAATAGTTTTCCTTCTGTTATTATTGTGTCTACTGTGATGTCGACCACTGTTAAAACTTACTTTACTGGTCTGTGTATCCCGAGGAGGATTGTGGTGCTTCAATTCTGTTAGTATATTTTTTCATCTCGGTATCAGTTAAGTTAATTTGACTAGCATGCTTGTCATCATCTAAGTTCTGAAGTAAATCGGGGTTCATAAGCTGCCATATTCTAGTGCTAAGTCGAAGTTCTAAGCTTTTTTATATTCTGTTTGAACATATATTCTGTTGACAAGGAGTTAGCTCGGATCCCTGTCGACACCGACTTCCGAAGTAGCTACGGACCTCCCTCCTTATGATCGGATGAGTTTTTAGTTCTCATTCTACTACGTTCTTGATCATGGGTTTTACATGAATCCCATCCTATTCTTTTAAGGCATTCTTAATCTTTTTTATTTGTTCTTTGGTAGATTTCTGTTGACATCTTTTTTGTACATTGCTTATTTTGTCTCGAATTCTTTCTTTGAAAAAAAAAGATTTCTCCTGGTTTCCACTGAGCACACTTTTGGTTTTACCGTGATTTTCTGTTACAAGGATAATCTCATCTATTCGTTTTTGTGGATTTAAGGCCTTCTGTCGTTTAGCTTTATTCACATGACTTGATCTTTCTAGTTCTACCCTTTCGACATTATATACTTTTCTTGGTAAAACACGGTGCTTAATTTGAGTAGGCGGTGTCTCCTTCTTAAAGCAAAATAGGGATTCTGTAGATGTGCAAAACTCTTTACCACCTGTCAACAAAACATTATGATGTTTGACCAAATTAGTTCAGTGTGTGTACATTACCTTTCAAATATTCTCGGCTAAATATATAAAGATAACGAAAACAGATCCTGAAAAAATTGTCAGAGGTGTATTTATTGCTGTTAAAGTCCTAACTTTCTTGACGATATTTGGTTTAATACGAGGGGCGAGGTTATCATCTCTCAATTTTTCAAATCATTTCATAATTCCAGTAGCCATCCGGTGCTGCACGAAGGTTATCCTACGTTGCGCCTTGTACTGTGCACAAGGCGCATGCTGTGGAGGAACTTAGGAGAGACCTGTATCTTACCGCTTTTTATCATCACCATGAAATATGAGCCCGTAAATGTCCACTGCTAAACATGAGCCTGTCAATAATCAGTTATCGGACATATATATAAAATATCGATTTCCTCTGGACACCATCCCAAACACTGGGCTGCTACTGTGAATTTTAGAAAAACCCAATAACTATTTGTAGACCTTGGAAAACGAATACATAACTTTAAATTGTTAACTAGGCTAAGACGATAGTGCGTTTTGCGCCTTTCGACAAGGGCGGAAGGTACGCCTCCAGGGTCGTTGGACAAACTGAGGCGACTAGCTCGGTGGCGGGCACTTGGAAAGTGGTATCACCGCCTGCGGATGCAGTTTGTGACCAAGCACGTCGTGGAGGCCATCCTGCCACTCTTTGGAGCCTGGCTCAGATGGAGCGAGCGTGTCACCTACCGCCTGACGCAGGTGCTCACCGGGCACGGTTGTTTCGGTGCATACCTGCACAGGATAGGACGTGAGGCCACGGCATAATGCGGTAGTGTCGGCTATGTTAGCAGAGCACGAAAACTGGAATGCAGGATCGGGAGAGGGCCGATCCCGCTCGAAGAAGGAGGAGACGGCGCCGGGATAACAACCGCCCTGGCGCCTAATTCACGTACGCCTGAAACCCCCTGCTGATGCTATAAGACGGGGGACCTCTGGGTTCGCGGGTCCTTAGATTGAGGATTCTGCGTGCCACACCGAGCGACCCAAGAGAAGACGGTAACACGCATGTGGTCACGCGCTGCCGTGGGACGCTTTGGGGGAATTTTACAATCCCCCGGGAGATTTTTTACAATCCCCCGGGGGATGACCGCTTGTGCTTGTGCTCCGAGATGTGCCTATAGACGTGGCACCAGTGGGCGTTTCTAGTGTGATCATACGAGGACCTTTTTTTTTTTTAAAGGCTAAGGTGATACCGTTTCTGATAGCAGAATAGAATACATAGTAAAATTGGATAAATTTGACAACATGGTTGGCGCAGTGACTATGCGATTGGCTTTCAGCGCTACGTGTTGCAGGTTCGATTTCCGCCCGGAACAAATATTTGCATATCGTACAGATAATTTCTTCTTTCTTTTTAAATTATGTTTCGGGTCTGGGTATCTGTGCATACGATACAGGAGGAAAACCAAGTCTATAGGTATAGTATAAAAAATCTGATTTTGTAAAATTATCTATTACTGACCAGTTATTATATTAAGACAGTTGCATCACAAGAATTTTGTTTTTGAATCACAGTCTTAGCTCAGTACTTCCTCAGCATCCCCGAAAGACCAAAACTTTTGATGTCTTCCATCAAATTCTGAACTTTACGTTTTGACATAACAAATGAAAGTTTACTTTGAGTTATCATGTACGAAAGGCCTCTGTTTTTACTCTGTGCTTCTTCATATTGTCTTATTAATTTATTGATACGTTCTTTTGTAAGTTTCTTTGGATCAAGTAATGTTTTGGCCAGATACATCTTTGAACCTTTACCTTTATTCAAGCCATCAATCACTTTGTCTAATTTATTGCCCTGGGACGGAGTCATGGAAAATTTCTTTTTCAATTCGTTAGCATTCTTTTGGGCTTCTTTATAGTCATTTATTCTTTTTGCTAAATCATAATCTTTGATTAATCGATTTAATCGGGTCTTGTCAAGCTGCTTTTCTTCAAATTTTGATTTCTGAGATAGACCTGATAAAGATAGCCTCCCATGTCTATAATCTGCAACCATGCTTTCCAGTAATTTTACCTTGGATCCAGTTACTGAAAATCTATTAATTAAATCGTATGCGTTTAGTCCCTCGATCAATTCTATATCTTTGATATTCAATTTCGATTTATATGTTTTATTTTTAAAGATAGTTGTGATACTATGTTTCTTGCTTAGATCTTTAACAACTTTTTTAAGTAATTGTTTTTTAAATACTCTTCTGAACCATCGTTTGAAAGTAAACTTTTTCCTTTCCTTTACTATTTTGGTCTTCGCTTTTCCTGGAGTAAATGCATATAGTCGAGAAAGAATATTATACAATACATATATTACTGTAATTATCAGAAGTACAGTCGGTAAGTACTTAAAAATAATGAAAAAAATATTAATTACCTTTTCCGCGACGGTTGAACATTTCATCATATTAATATTTGAAGTCATATTATTATTTACTTTATCTTGTAGAACTTGTGTTATGTTTCAGTTGTAGTTTATGTTACTGTGAATTAAAATTATACTATATGTTTATGTTGTTTATCCATCTTGTATTACAAATAAGTACAACATTTTATTACATTTTAATCTTGTATGTATCACACATTTTAGGTAAAATCTTATTTTTATGAAGTGGTCGCTGCTTATGTCATGATGACACTTGAACAGATTATAATACTCATACGTATATTTGGTATCAAGTAAAAAAAATATCAGAACTGTAAAAGTTAACAGATGTTCATTTCTGAGACCCCGGCCGGGGGGACGTTACGATAAGATTTTCAGCTAAGGAAGTAGCTTCCGTTATACGAAAAATGGTGCGAGGTAAGTTTAAAATATGCTGGATTTCATCTGACAAAGAGGTCTCGCTATGTTCTTAAGTCTGTGTATAGGTCACTATTACCTACTGGATGACCTTATGAACAATGTAGTTGTACCGGTTAGGAAAAACAAGAATGGGGATGTTTTAGACTTAGCAACCTACATACCGATCTCGCTGGCTACTGTTATAGCGAAAGTGCTGGAAAGTTTGCTTGATAAACACCTGGATAGGTACATAAACCTTCATGACTCTCAATTTGGTTTTAGACCTGGCCTTTCAACTAAGAATGCCATCTTGTCTCAAGCAGACTGTATAGATACTATACAGCCAGAAATACGCCAGTCTATGCTTGCTATCTGGACCTCTCCAGGGCATTTGATATGGTAACGTATAATGTATTGTGGCAAAAACTTAAAAATGAGACTGACTCACCGTGATGTTATGTCGATCTTTAAGGATTAGTATACAAATAAAATAAAAAGTGAAATGGTCTGGCTCGTGCTCGTGCGTGTATGAATTGGGGTGTGCGGTGAGGCAGGCGGGGTTAATCTCTACTCAGTTTTTTATTTATAAAACAAGTTGATCGGTGTGCTCAGCAGCACCAACATAGGATATTATAAAATAGATAATAACATCAGTTACGAAGATGATACGGTGCTGCTAAGCCCATTAATCAGCGCCATGCGCAGACTGCTTCCTATTTGTGAAGAGTATTTACAAGCCCGCGGACTCATATACAATGCGAAGAAGAGTGAAGCGATGGTGTTTAAGGCTGGTAATAAAACTTACTCAAATGTTCCTTTTTTGCACCTATGCCGTACACCTTTGAAGAAAATGGATCATAAGTATCTGGGTCACGGAGTCTCGAAGGAATTAGGTGATAACCTAGATTAAGAGCGGGAGTGCAGGGCGCTTTGCGCAGGTTTGCATGGTGTTCTAATCAGGTCAAAGTGATCCTGTTTAAGGCTTATTGCCAATCCTTTTACACCTGTAGCCTGTGGGTGAAGTACACGCAGCGCACTGACAGCGCCCTGAGAGTACAGTATAACAACGGCTTAGGATACTTTTTGGGCTGCCGCGTCACTGCAGCGCTTCAGCTATGTTTGCGGAGAAGCACGTGGACGGTTTTCATGCCATCTGATGAAAGCGTGGTGCGTGGTGCGAACCAGCTCGAACGTCATCATGAGCGTGTTAGCAGACGTTTGGGACTTGTGACTTGGACCATGTTGCACCGCATGTGACTGCACACTGCCTAAGGATAAACTTCTTTTATTTATATTTATTGATACTAACACACGTAAACACTTATAATATGTAAGATATGTTTGTATTACTAACAATCTATGGACATACTCTGAAATAAACATTTACTATCTACACGTCTCTTTAGTCACGGGTTTATGTAAGAGGAAACCCGGTCTTTAAATAGACTTACGCGGCGACAAAGGTCCAACACGCTGAGGCCCTTTAGAGATTTTAAGCTTAAAACTGAATTCACTAACCGGTGCCTCTCTATGGCTGCACAATAAATGCAGCCACAGATTGTCTCCAGAGGTGTAAGTGTAAGATGTATGAGATGGAAAATAAAACGATAAGGTTTATTGCAATTGGCGTTATATGGAATGTTTAAGAAAAAACAAGCTGCCCCACATTCTGTAAGCTTCTTAATGGATCTCCTTATGATATACTTTTTTGTATCAAAAGGTGGGAAGAAGTAAGAAAGCTGCTATAATCTGCCCTCCGGGATTGCGTTATGCCATGGTGAGAGAACGATTGCCCATAGGGTTTAGTTTGGTTTATCGATTACACGGGAACCCGGTCTTTTGATAGGCTTACGCGGGGACATGGGTCCAACACGCAGAGGCCCTTTAGAGAATTTTAATCTAAAGTGTAATGGGACACTAACCGGGGACTCTCCATGGCTGCACTATAAAATGCAGTCTTGGATTGTCCCCGGAGGTATAAAACTATTGTATGAAATAGAAAGTACAAGTATTAGGTATATTGCAATGGGTGCTAAATGGATTTAATACAAAAAAAAACGGAAAAAACGGCGTCTGCCTTTCAACCTTTAATGTGAAATTCTGTGGCAGACGGTGACTTGCCACTCACAAGATGGGCCCCCTAAATGGCCACCACTGCAGGCGACAAGGAGCAACACCGAAACACAACAACAACAGGAATAATAAGAAACGTAAAATTCACAATCATAATATAATTATACATTCAATCTGATAATGTTACTTAAATAGCCATACTACCGTACGTTTCAGGAGTTTGTTCTCAATACCCAGCTTGTCCACATCTATAAGACTGAGATCAAATTTATCAATGTTTATGTTTTCTAACACAATATTGTTTTCAGATAGATATGTTTTCCAATTTTCGTTATGTTTTATAGCAGACTTGGTCCACTGCCAGAGTTGTCTCCGTACTCTACGTTTTATTGCTTGCTTTTTGCTGCTAATACCGTGACCACTGTTTAGACTTTCTTTACTTGTTTGTGTCTCTCGTGGAGGATTTTTGTTTTTTATATCTTTGGTATTACATTTTTTTATTACAGATATAATATAGCTTTTTGTCTCCGACTGTGTTGCGTGAATTTTGCTATTATAGTTGTCATTATTTAAAGGGAAATAATCACGTCTCATTATTTGCCAAATCCTCGAACTGAGCCGAAGTTCTAAGTTTTTTTTATGATCAGATAAACTTTTATGTTTTTCTTTAATGGATTTAACTTTTTTGATAGCTTTCTCTGAATTCCTTACTACCTTACTAACTTTATCTTGACTTCTTTTTTGCACATTCCTGAGCTTTTCATTGTTCTTTCTTTGCAAAACTCTATTTATATCTTGATACATCTTGCGCAATTTCTTTTTCTCTAGGTCGCTCTTTTGTGGCTTCTTATCGTGTTTTTTGTCTGGAATTTTTGATTTTTCATGCCATACTTTCTTCTTACTGTTAGGTCTTATCAGTTCTACCTTTTCTACATTGCAAACTTTTTTAAGACCTATCCCACTTTTGATTTCGGTTGGAATGGAATCATTTTCTACTTCAGATAAATTCGGCTTATCATAATACTGGCTTGAAGTAAGTGATTTCTTACGGTGCTTTCTTAAGGCCTGTCAACAAAATATCACGACATTTTACCAAATCAGTTATTTATATGAAGACAACAAAACGATTAAATACTAATCATTAAAATATGATTTAAATTGTTAATTTAAATACAAGTCATGTAGATTGCACATGCTTCCGATGTGAATTTAACATTTTTAGATCTTTTGGTATTACTTTAGGTTCAAGCTACATTGGGGACAATTAAGATCATTCACCGATATGCGTGGCGTGTAATCGCTTTAAAAAACCATGCGATCATCGTTGCGGTTCTCAGGATTGTCCTATCTATAAGCTCAAGCTCGAACAGTTAATCCTAAATACAAACTACTAAGGATGGCTCAACTTTACTGTATGGCGTAATATTTTGGGTTAATTCTACAGAAAAAGACACTGCACTTAGAGCTCAAAAGCGCGCGCAGATTGGGGATTCTGCGTGCTCACACCGAGCGACCCCCGGGTAGACGGTGGCGCGCACGTGGTCACGTGCCGCCGTGTGCGCAGCACAGCGCAAAGCGAGGCTTGGGGGGATCCTTTACAATCCTCCCCGAGAAGTGCCTGGGGGGGCGACCTTTTTACAGTCGCCTTCCCTCCACTAGAGGGGGTGACCGCTTTACAGTCATCCCCTCCGTGATGTGCCTAAAGGCGTGGCGCCAATGGGCGGCTCTAGTGTGATCTTACGAGGACCTGGAGCCCCCCTTCGGTGCCGAAGATGACCGCTCCAGTGGTTTTAGCCGGTAGGAGTCCGGCATACGCCTTCGCCCTTCCCTGGGGTGAAGGAAGTTCCATGTAGAATTTCCACTGGACATCAATAAAAAAAAAAAAAAAAAAAGGCCTCATTTATAAATTTAGGTATATTAACCCTACCTTGTTTATATATTTATGAAACTAGTATATTTGTTAGGGGAAATATAGAGCTATTTGAATATCGTACTAGCATCCGCCATCATGATAAATTGAGACTGGTGGTCAACAAATTAATTTACAACACGAAAGCATATATATTATTGCATAGCTCCGCGGATATTCAATAAACTTCCACTAGCTATATGAAATCTTCAAGATAATTTATTCAAAAATAACCTTTATGTATTGCTTGTTGACAAATGTTACTACACAGTGATAGATTTTCTAAATGATAATACACTAAATAAGTATAATTCATTTTTTCCATCATGTACGATAATATGAATTGAATTGTATGTGCCACGCTGATTGTATAATATTATTTGTATCTGATATTCTGACCATGTATTGTTCTTCATGGAATGTAATATTTTATCCTATTTATATATTATAATCAATAATACTCGTGATTTATTATTCAACTAGCGGCGACCCGCGGTTTCACCCGCCGTTTAATTTATAAATAATTTAGGGTACTTCGGCATAGACATTTGACATAGAGTATATATATTTGATTTCATGGTTTTATTTTTCGCGGAACCCTAGTTATATTTCTAAAATAAAAGTAGCCTAAGTTATTCCTTATCATCATTTCAGCCAAACACAGTCCACTGCTGGGCACAGACCTCCCCCAAAGACCACCACAACGACCGGTTTGGGTGTTGTGTTTTCATTGAGAGGTTTTGCGATAATCGCCACGCTTGGCAGGCGGGTTGGCGATCGCAGTTCATTTATTATTGTATTCGAAGGACGCTGCTGCCCATCCTCTGGCTAATCTTTTAGTCGACTTATACGACACCCACTAATCCCATAATCGCCTCTTAACACCCACGGGATGAGATGGGTTGGTGCTATTCTAAGCCGGCACCATAATCAGTGAATCTATCACCTATCTGCCAGTGAAAGTCCCGTAAAAATCGGTTAAGCCTTTTTGGAAAATAGCGGGAACAAACAGACAGACCGACAGACAGATAAAAAAGGTAGGTACTTTCATATGCATTTAGTAAAAAGCTGTTATTTGACATTACAAACAGAAACTTCAATTTTATTTATTTGTATAGATTTATTTATTAATCAATTTATTAACAACATAATTATCCATTAACATTATATGCTCGAAAGGCGGGACATGCTGATCATACTAATTTTTTAAACATCTTCTGTACCTATGATTCACAATAAAGCATTTTTAATTTGAATATTAAATATCTATCTAATTATTTAGTTATTTAGTAAAAATAGAAATAAGATACAAAAAAAATGCAAGCAAAAGTGCATCGTTGCAAGTGGTCACTTTTGGGGGCACTATAGAAAGTTAAAGAATAAAGTTTTGCCAACTGTATCGTGTATCATATGAAATGGAAGGGCTTGTTGTGAGGGTCTCAAATGTATTTATTTTATCATTTTAAAATAAAAATTTGAAATATATATATAACAGCTCTTTACGTTTTTTTCACTGGGCCCAGTGGAAATTCTACATGAACTTCCTCCACCCTGGGGAAGGGCGAAGGGGTATGTCGCACTCCTACCGGCTAAAACCACTGGGGTGGTAATAATCGGCACATATGGGGGACTCCAAGACCTCGAGAACATCTCGAGAGGATTACTGTAAAGCGGTCCCCCGAAACCGTCTCGTCCTTCTGTTTGCGCGATCAGCCCTCTGCCGATCCCTCTCTGCAGTCTCCTTCTGGAGCATGACGCTCTCACAGAAGGAGACCACAGCACTCCAATTGTCATGCTCTGCCAGCGTAGCCGATACTACTGCTGGCAGAGAGAGATCTTGCCCGATCCGATCGACGAGGATCCACCGCTCGGCAGCCCACGCAGGGCACTCCTCGAGCGTGTGCTGTGCGGTATCACAGTGCCGTGACCTCGCGTCCTATCCTGTGCAAGTACGCACCGAAACAACCGTGCCCGGTGAATACCAGCGTCAAGTGGTAGATGACGCACTCGCTCCTTCTGAGCCAGGCTCCGAAAGAGCAGCAGGAGCAGGAAGGCCTCGACGACGCACTTGGTTGAGAAATGTATCCTCAGGCGGTGGCGCCACTTCTCAAGTGCGCGCTGCTGAGCCAGTTGCCTCAGCCTGCAGAACTCCCCAGGAGGCGCATTTTTGTCGTTCTGGCGGAGGGAGCGTGTTTGATCACTGACCCATCCACCTCCACCAAGATGTCGAAAAATGTATGACGGCACGGTTGGTGCAGTGGCTGATACAGTCGGCTGCTGCGCACCGGGTCGTGGGTTCGATTCCCGCACGGAACAAATATTTGTACGATGGTACATGTACAGGTAGTTGTTCCGGGTCTGGGTGTTATTGTGTGTGGGATTTGTGTCTGTAAACGCACCCACGACACAGGAGAAATCCTAGTGTGGGGCAAAGTTTTTCTAAAAAAAAAAAAAAAAAGGCTGTAAGCGTGCCTGCCAGGAGTATTGCCGCCTCATAGGATACTATTCGATATCATCATGTGATCCGTGTAGCCACTCTGCGCAGCAAACCGTGAAGTTTGGTTCAGCAGCAATGGAGGCCTGACAGTCGAGCTGACTATACAAACGCCCCGTAGAGGGCCACGAACCACACGACATTTAAATTTTTTCACATTTAAAATCTGCAAGTATTCCTCCTAATTGATTGTATGCATTAAATTTTAATCCGGTTATTGAGTATTGTTTTTTAAATCTGTTGGATTAAACGCCCTTATTTGCTTCATATCATAAGTATATAATATCATTAGCTCTAGGCTCTGACAAAGACCCGCAAGCGAGACTAACCCGACATTATACCCTGGATATCCCGGACATCGGTCTGTACGAGATTACGATGGCCTTAAAACAGCTTAAAACATAAAAATTTAAAATACCAAGGCGCTGGGTGGGGACGGAATTACGACAGAGCTTCTGAACCGGTACTTAAAGTCCTTCAGAAGCTATTCAATTCCATCTTACTCGAGAGCACAACGCCGGAATCATAGAAAAGAGGCGATGTGGTGCTCTTCTTCAAAAAGGGTGACAACACCTTGTTGAAGAATTATAGACTCATCTCGCTCCTGAGCCACGTTTATAAGCTGTTTTCAAGAGTCATCACGAATCGTCTCGGGCGCAGGTTTAATGACTTCCAGCCTCCCGAACAAGCCGGTTTCCGAAAAGGTTTTAGTACCATAGCCCGCACACACATACGCTGCGGCAGGTTAAACAGAGGGCCGGGGCGTATAATCTGCCACTATGATTAGCGTTTGTGGACTATGAGAAAGCCTTTAATTCGATTGAAATCTGGGCAGTGCTGCAGTCTTTACAGTGGTGCCATATTGACTATCGGTACATCGAAATGTTGAAGTGCTAATACAGAAACGCCACCATGTCGGTCCGAGTACATGAACAGAGCACGGGGACAATTCCATTGCAGAGAGGTGTGAGACAGGGGTACGTCATTTCCCCGAAACTGTTCACCGCTGCAATGGAGGATGCCTTCAAGCTACTACAAAGGAAAGGATTCAGCATTAACATCAATGGCGAGTATATTACTCACTTTCGATATGCCGACGATATCGTAGTCATGGCAAAATCGCTGCAAGAGCTCAGCACAATGCTCGATGATCGCAGCAGTGTTTCGAAACAGGTTGGCCTTAAAATGAACATGAGCAAGATGAAAATCATGTCGTGCTTATCCCGATATCCGATGGGAGATCTGTTCTCGAAGAATTCATAGTATGCTAATTTGGGATTGACAGTTCCAAAAACTTGTTTCTTGAAGAATCTTTTTAATCTTCTATAAATCAAACGTGACACCTGTATTTACGAGTCCTTTTTTATGGGGGTTTGAGTCTTATGGTTTCCTGGAGGTTTTTATATTTTTGTAAAATAACACATCATTAAGATATCTATACCAATTATATTTACATGAGCGGACATCATAATCATTGTAAAAATGCGTTAAATAACCTGAAAGTACAAAAATGCTTGTAACTCACTGTTGCTGCGTCAGATGCACATTTCCTCGTATTAATATTTACAGACATATTATCATGCTTAAACATTGCTTTAGAAGAATTTGTTGTGTATGTTCTGGCGACAAAACATAGAATATTGACTAATTATTTATTATGTACTTCCCACCCATCCTGATCTGGTTATTTAGTTATCCTGCTTGTACATATTGCGTTATGTAAACAAATTACCATATTTTAATAGCTATATACTTGCATTTTGCCGGTGAATCAAATATTATGTCATTCTGACATTTTAAAGCATTATGAAATCTATAGTTTGGAAATAGACTAACATATAAACCTAAAACATTTTTTAATATTTTTATTATAATAATACTTTAATTTTACTCTTACTACAGGGCCTAATATGCTCTTTAAAAATTTAAAAAAACTCGTAATTCTCTATACCAGTTAAACAAGGGTGTAGCTCTGTATGTTTTCTGGGAGAGGCCAAATTGAAACCTGTGCTGCAGACCGACATTAAGTTATATTTAATAAATAATTCAATATAATTCTAGGGTTGGCCAGAAGGCTTTTGGGTAGGGCCAATCACACCTGCCCGCTTGCTATGTCTATGCAGATATAACAGTATATATAGCTGAAATTATTCGCAAATCAGAATATGCTCATGAGAATTCGGATGCGAGTTTGACAGACGAGTTCTCCAAACCCAATTTTGAACTAATGGTTCCATAGCTTCGTCGATGATTTTGCCAATATCAAGGTTGGATTAATCTTTGGACTTTGCAAAGTCCGTCGCTCCATTACTAAACGGACCTGAGGTTGTAGTGCGTATATGTGTCCTTTAACGATGAATTGAATGGGGAAGCATCACCCTTATCCTATCTAACGAGATGGGGCCGCTCAGGCGAACCAGCACTGATAGGTGTCCAAACGAATGCAAGAGCGCCTGAAACCCGCGCGAAGTGCGCGTAGGGACAACTGGGGTTTTAGCTGGTAAGATACCGGTATGGTTTCAATAAACTTTAAACTGAAATGCAGTACCTAAATACTTCCTTCGCTTTACCAGTAAAACAAACACGACAGGATGTTCTATAATTTTAAATATTAGATCTATTAGTTATTTTGGTCTTATTGATTATAGTAGCATACATTCATCCATCCTTTTGAGCAGAATGGTGGCCCTAGGAATGAGAGATGTTTCTTTAAACATCTTCCGTGACTATCTAACAAATCGTAGTCAGTGTGTTAAAATTATCAACTACAGCAGCATTGACATGAACCTCTCTTTCGGTGTACCGTAAGGCAGTATCCCCAGCACACTGCCTTACGGTACCCTTTTCCTAGTGTATGTTAATTCGCTTTGCCAGCTTTCAATTCCCAATTGTAAAATAGTTGCTTACGCTGACGATACGGCGCTTATAATTGATGGAGATACTTGGTACGGTACTTACCGATATGCTGAGAGAGCTCTTGGTGTTGTGATGGACTGGCTTTCCCCTCGGTTTGCTGAGTGTAAGCAAACTAAACGTGGCAAAAACTAGGTACATAACCTTTTCTGCCTCATCTAAATCGCAACCTAGCTTTTGAGACCTTAAAGCTCATTGCTGTGCACCTGCAACGCAAGATACGCGTACGTGTGAACCTATACAGAGAGCCTCTGATGTTCGATACTTAGGTGTTCAAATTGATTGCACCCTAAGCTGGCGTAATCACATAAGTGCTACAGTCAGTCGTGTACGCAAACTTATGGTTCCACTAAAAAATTAAGAAACGTACTGGATACACTCCCCTTAAAGATGATTTATTATACCTCAGTACAGTCACTTATAACCTATTGCATTGCAGTGTGGGGAGGAGAGAGGAGCATTCAAAACTACAATGCTAAGCCTCGAGCGTGCGCAGAGAGATATTCTTAAGGTTTAACAAAAAATACCTTACCGGTATTCTACTACCCAATTGTACACAGATATTCGAGTACTAACCGTGAGACAACTCTGCGTATTCCATATTGTTTTACGCAAGCACACGTCACTTTTTTGTGATCCCAAATTGGTTGAAAATAAACGTAGAAGGACCTAGTATCCGTCACTACATTAGTCTTAGTAGCCGGTTATATAATAAAATAAATAAAACATGCAAAATATATCCACCCTTAAAAAAGAACTGCAAAGAGGAAGTCGTCAAATACCTACTTAAACAAACCTATGCTGAAACCGAAACTTTGTTCGCCAGTGATATATAAATACTAATGCCCTCACAATAGACATACACACCCTCCCCACACACGCAAACACGTTCACCCCCTACACACACACATACTCATACTCATAACATGGGTGTGTGTTTTGTGTGTGGAGATATGCGATCTACACACGCACACACACCCACACACAAACATACTCACACACCATGCTTCTCTTTAATCAACCTACTTTAATGGATTATATCTATATACATAATATATATTATCTATATTATTAATCTACTGCAATAGCTCTTGTTTGGTTGGCGGTAGGACTGAGGGATCGTATCCAACCTTTTTTTTTACAATCTTCTCGTCTTGTATATTGCATTTATAGCCTTATTCAAACAACTCATACCGTCCTTTGTGGACGTAATTTTTGATGACTTCGAAAAGGAGGAGGTTCTCAATTCGATGCGTATATTTTTTTATGTATGTACACCGATTACTCCGAGATTTGTCAACTGATTTGAGCAATTCTTTTTTAAACCTGGTGCAGAATACTTTCGAGTTGGTCCCATATAAATTTCATTACATTTGGTGGAATAGCTTTTTAAATAGCTTCAATAAACAGGTTAATTTTACTGCGCTTATCTAGATGATGTCTTAATAGTTTCGATTCCTCTCAGATCAGAGAACCGATTTGAGTCATTTTTTATTTTTACTGTTAAATACTGATACTAAATTGGAAAAAGTTCTTACATATAATTAAACCAAAAAGAAACAAATAAATCTTTTAACAAAAAATACCGACTTCAAAAAGGAATAAAATACTTTATGAAGTCAGGCGGGGCCAGGTATAAAATATAACTTCTCGTTGGTCTGCATGAACCATGGTTGGGACATACCTTGCCCCGCCCGACTTCATAAAGTTGTTTTTCCTTTTTGAAGTCGGTATTTCTTTGTTAAAAAGATTTATTAATGCATACAATCTGCACACGTACTCTTCAAGAACCCGGAATACCTCTCTCGATGTTGCTAATTCGGCACGCCCGGTGTGTACATAAAAGACTTGAAATTTCATATTTTTTAAAAAACAACTTCCACTTTTTGTGTTGGTAAAATTGAGTAAGTACTACACTTTATTCCCGATAGGAAAAAAATAAATTAGATTGTTATTAATGAATAAAGTGTTACCGTGAAATCGACAACTTCCAAGCGTAGGACTGAGATAGCGTACCACTTAATTTGTAGGACTATGTGGTCATTCCATTGTACAGATATTTACGAAGCTGTATACAGGATGTCCAGTAAATAGCACGACATACTGCAGGGGGTGAGAGCTTGGGTCAATACCTACCAAAAAAAAACACAAAATATGTTCAGCAAAATCTTACGGATTTACAGTAGTCAAAAAATTTCGATAAGAAAATTCTAGTGTGAAAATTTAAATAAAAATTGTATTTCTTGAAAACATTTTAGTTTTTAATAGAATAAAGACTTATCAATGAGTAAAGTAACTATTCACAAATAATTTGAGGTAAAAAAAAATAGAAAAGGAATTTTTCATTACGAGATGCTTAAAAATCTGTGTCAAGGTAGAGAGATTTTTCGATATTTCGGAAAATTTTATACTACTGTAAATCAGTTAGATTTTGCTGAACATATACTGTGTTTTTTTGGTAGGTCTTGACCCAAGGTCTCACCCCCTGCTACTGCAGTGGGTGTCCACTACTACCTACTGGACATCCTGTATAAAAAATCTTTGCCGTGTGATACCGGCTCAGAATACCACCACCCCATCTCCTTCCGTGGGTGTCGTATAAGTCGACTAAAAGATTAGCCGGAGGATGGGCAGCAGCGTCCTTCGAGTACATTAACAACTCAACTGCGATCGCCAACCCGTCTGCCAAGCGTGGCGATTATGGCAAAACCCCTCAATGAGCCCACAACACACCCATATCGGTCGTTGTGGCGATCTTTGGGTGAGGCCTGTGTCCAGCAGTGGACTTATTTCGGCCAAAATGATGAAAAAAAAGATGATGTAAAACATCTGCTGAATATTAATAATTTCATTTCGTCGTCATTTTGACATATTCGGAGCGGAGGACGCTTCAGTCAAACCATCGATTTTGTGGGACAATTGTTTTTCCGAGTTTATTCGGACAATTTCGACACTTCACCAAATTTACATGTTTTACAGTTGCATACTTCATTAGCTACCTCTGTCGAGATTTTTTGCAGAGCAAAACTCGGGCGTCTCGGAGAACCGAACCTACTCACGAAAATTTGGCTTTATTAATCACTGAAAAAAAAACAGACTGTGGCTGCTGGACTATATGGCTTATTGGGCGCAGCAATAGTATCAGCAGTAGTATTCCTGTGGTGGAGAAAAAGGGCTACCACCAGGGGCCTAACACAGATGGCAGTGCCTACGGTGAAGTTTTCGCGAAAGCAGAACATGGCTGAACGACACCCCAGTGATGTGAATCCTAGTGAAATTAATGTAATGAAATATACGCGAAAGCAGAGTACGGCTGACCGTCAGCCTGGTGAAGTGAATAGGGTAGCTAGCATATCTAGTTAATATAGGGTACAAGATATAGCAACTTCCTATATAACGAAAAAACGTATTATTTACAGGGAAGATGTAATTTAAATTTTCTTTTCTTGTTGTTTTGTTTGAAGATTTTGTTACAATTGATTGTATTACACACGGACCACAGTACTACTTGCAGTGTGAGTGGTGGGGAGGTTGCCTTATCGGCTCGTAGAATGACTCTGCGGCCCTGCAAGGAACAGATTATAAATATCGGCTCTGCAAATATTCATACTGTACAATCCGGCAGAGATACTTCATATCGGGCTCTGCAGGTAGTGCTTTGAGTCTTAAATAATTAAACGGAGAGCACGATTGACTATGACTGGTTACGAAGCGCGCGTGTTCAAAGACATATTTAAAGTTTGAAGATCGTGTCTAGTCACCCAAATCACTGGTACGCTGTCTCAACGCTACTACAGCCAATTACTTACCAGTGCTACACTTCCAAATGTACATGTAGCCAATAGGATTATCATAACAAACTGAACTGTCAATCAAGTTGTTACCGGGATAAATAAATTTTGAAAATTTCTTAAGCTATACAATAATCCAGATTTGTATTTTTTTATCCCAACAGTAAAAAGAGTTTCACACTGCTACATTGCTAACCGTACCTTCAATTGAATATATGGTTTTAACGAACATTAAATCAAATGAAACAAATCAATAAACGTATTCTCGAATTTATGGATATACAATGTCAATACCTTTACTGGTAAGGTGGAGTTTTATACATACTTCATTAGTGGTTTGGTGTTTCTTGTTTCTCATGTAGGTATAGCTTAAAGCATAATTTTAATACATCATTCTACACTTTTCCCAAGTTTTACTGGTGGCAGGTCTCTCACTGTAACCCCCGGGAAGACGGTAGCGTGACGTGGCCACGTACCTCCGTGTGCGCCAGCACAGCGCACAGCGAGTCTTGGGGGATCCTTTACTATCCTCCCCGGGAAGTGCCTGGGGGGCGGCCTTTTTACAGTCGCCTTCCCCCGCTAGAGGGGGTGACCGCTTTACAGTCATGCCCTAACGTTGCAGTTCACAACCAAGCGCGTCGTTGAGGCCATACTGCCGCTTGTCGGAGCCTGGCTTAGAAGGACGGGGCGCGTCGCCTACCACCTAACGCAGGTGTTCACCGGGCACGGTTGTTTCGGTGCGTACCTGCACAGGATAAAACGCGAGGTCACGGTACAGTGCCACCATTCAAAGTCAAAGTCAAATATCTTCCACCTTATCATCCAATTGACGTCCACTGCTAATCAAAGTCGTATCCCATATATTTTCGCAATATTGTCATCATTTTGGGTGGAATTTGCCAATACTCAACAAGCTTCCACCAACGAGATGAATAGGCCCAAGCAATCATTGTTAATATCCAACTTTGTACTGATTTTATATTGGTTAAAGGTGATAAGGTGCACGTGGTCCACGAACTTGTCATTAACCGCCACGCAGTGCCGGTTTTAGCATTAGCGGCGCCACCTCTGTACTCTCAAAACAAATGGATTTTTAAAAAAAACACTCTCTAATTAAGGCATCAAAGTCCATGTTTCTTGCAATTTCATTTTCGATTGACAAAGTTGCCAAGTTCGTCAACCTCGATTGAGATATTGTCGATCGTGGATAGGTTTTTATCAGCTTAAGCTTAGAAAAACGCCTTCCTTGATATCAAGAGCACATACACACCTTTAAAGGATATAACGTATTCATATAATAGTCTGTAACTGTAACAGTAACTTGTCTGGCGCCCTTGAGCGGTCGCCCAACCACGCCCTGCCCTAACGCCGCTACTGCCGCCAAGGCTAGAACGTTCTTTAAGTTGTTTGATATCAAGAGCACATACACACCTTTAAAGATTGAGAAACAGATAATACAAATATCACTAGATGCGATAAGCTACACTGGAACATAGTAATACCCTATAATTACGTTATGCAACTAACAATCTATATTAACTTAATTGCAGATATACTGGATGTTTATTAAAATGTCATCAGTTGCTGATTGCGTTCCCAAAATTGGCGATTTTCTTTTTGATCCTTTAATGTTTGAGTCATCCGATAGCTATAAGTCTGATGAAATAATGGTACCAGAAATGCAGATGGACATGTCTCTAGAGGATACAAACGTGCGATATGAAGGCTACATATTTAACGAAAATATATGTAAACAAATCAGCGGTAGAATACTCTGTGGCTACGATAAAAATAGAGGTGAATCAAGTGAGGATACTGTTGTTGACTTTGGTAATGGGTGTCGATCGCGTGGTAACAGAATTGAATGTGGATACAATAATGGATTATATAACAAGAATATTAGACATTCATCCGATATTAGCGAGCATAACGAGCAAAATGAAGTCCACAATGCAATGGCAAGACAATCGCCAACGAGAACTTCTACTGCGAAGATAACGACTCCACCTCCTACTATTACTGATTTTCTAAAGAATAACTTACTTAAATCTACATTAAATCCTATTTTAATAAAATCAGGAACCAGTGTAACACCAAGTGACTTGATCGAACTAGTAACATCTTCAAACATAACTTCTTCAAATAAGAAAACGGATTCTGTCATTGCTACTAATTTGCCAACTTTATCAACAACTGAAGCTGAATTAATACAAACATCTAAAATCATACAAACACCTCCTACAACCCAGATTGAAGCAACACAAACGTTATCAACATTAGAAATTACATCAGCACAAACGTTATCAACATCCGAAATTACATCGACACAAACTTTTTCAACATCCACAATTACATCAATACCAACAATTGACACCACAACAGAAATTTTATCAGATACCGAAGAAACAGTTAAAAGAATGGTACTACTAAATAATAATAGCAATGATGAATATGCATCAGTTAAAAGAAGCCGAAGATTAGCCGAAACGTTATCAAAATTATCGGAAATAGGTACTAAATTGAAGCCAGATATTGTTAATACCAATTCACAATTGGAAACAAATAGCGAAGACAAGATTACAACAGCATGTGTTGAAAAACAAGATCGCATAGTATGTTACGATTTTACGACATAATTTTAAAATCACTTGTGTTTTATTATGTACCTACTTAGGCCAATTTTTCTTTGTATACTCCACTCTTCTTAAATATTCATCATCATCGTATCAGCCAAATGACGTTTATCCTCCTCCCGAATACATTTCCCCAATTCTGGCATAATTTTTGGGAGAATTTGCCATGCGCAAATGCCTACTGTTCCGCAAAAGGTCGCCTTTTACGACATTCATTGGAGGACTTTAATGGTGCTACTCATTATTTATTTTCGTTACTTAATTCGACACTTAATCAGCACACCACACGAAGTCACCGTTCTTTTATATTATCTGCTAACCACATCTAAAGTCCTCTGGATGCAGAAAGTCATCATCATTATTTCAGCCGAATTAAGTCCACTGCTGGACACAAGCCTCCCCCAAAGATGGCCACAGCGACCAGTCTGGGTATGTTGTGTGCTTATTGGGGGGTTTTGCCATAATCACCACGCTTGGCAGGCGGGTTGGCGATCGCAATTGGGTTGTTAATGTACTCAAAGGACGCTGCTGACCATACTCTGGTTAATCCCATAGTCGCCTTTTACGACACCCACACAATGAGATGGGTTGGTGCTATTCGTAGCCGGCACCACACGGCACAGTGCAATAAGTACGTAACAAGAACTAGATGTAGGTAGTACAACTATCATGGGCTGAATTCATAATCATCATCATATCAGCCAAAGTGCGTCAACTGCTGAACAAAGGCCTCCCCGTTATAATATGTACTGAATTAGTTCAAAGGAGGAAAAGGTTTTAATCGCCATTCCACTGAGCTCTTATGCAATCGTAACCTTGCTAATTCAAGATTAGCAAAACAGGCTTCGGTAAAGAAAGAAATAAAGAAAACATTTTCTTGCTGCATATCCGATATGTAGTAATAATAATATCTCAAATAGTTGAACCTAGAAGGCGCCATTTTATAGTGGGTTGAACCTGGCATGTATTTTGGATTAAATGTAATAATAATAAAATAAACCAATAAATAATAAATGGTAGGACGAAAATAACTAGAGACTCAAAAATAAAGCATGTTTTTTGACTTACTAAGCGCGGCCTTCCTGCAATACTAGTTGAATGTCATTTATTTATTTTATATTTATGGCATTATTAACAAGACAAAGCAATTACATTATTAGTTTACAGATATAACATAAAAATTGTACTTATTACATTACAATAAAACAATTATACTACAAAAAACTAAAATCTAAAGCCAGAAACATTAACCATAAAAATAAAGTATGAAAAACTGAATGCACTAATAATATGCGATCTTCTCACAATATTCCAGGCATTCTTTCAAGATCACCTCACACACAATTTGGCCTGGAGTCAAGAAAATAATTGAGCGCAGCGAGTGTTCGTAGTATTGGGAATCGTGATCTAGCTACCACCGTACGCGATGTTAGAACCGAAGACAACTCATGTTTTCTGTTTCGCCGATAATTATCTGGAACAAAAAGCCGTAGTCACTAGCTGTTTAGAGCAGGGGCATCCACTTTGCCTCGGAGGACCTTCCTAAAAGGAATTTTGTCGGTAAACTAACGGGTAATACCCATATCTGCGCTATCTATACCTAAGAAAAGCCTTTTGAACTTTTCACAAAAAAGGGTATACATGCACTCGTACGGATGACATACACACACGCATTCACCTCAAGTTTACAGCGTACCAAGGCGCTGAAAAGAAGTTTCATAACGCCAATATTCTGGAAATCATTTGAGTTTCTAAGAACGAAACCCAATAGTCAGAAAGACTCTTTGGCCACTGTAGTGGAAGTTGGTCATTCTGTCAAATGACCCAGAATCCAGATCCAAGAACCCAGATCCTTTATCGTTGTGCATCTTGTTATGATGTTACCCTCGAGCTTATAATGTAATTGGATTGGATGTCGAATTCAGCTGAAAATCATCTGAAAGCATTTTTTGACTTGAACTCCATTTTACTGTCAACACTCCATTGGCAGATACACTGAGTTAATGTCTCGCTGGAGCACTAAACATTCCTCAACTGATTTCACCTCCATGAACAGCTTTAGGTCGTCCGCGTATAGAAGACATTCTGCATGTTTAATGAGAGTGGGAAGACCATTAATCATTAAAATGAACAGAAAAGGACCATGTATTGAGCCCTGACTGACTCCTGATCGCGTGTAATAGGGACGAGAAAACTTACTGAGGTTGGGAAGCTAAAGATGGAAGCGGTGATTCGGCTATTAATGAGTTCTGCGTAGGAGTGACGATTGCACAGGGCAGAGCGACTGGTGGGGCCAGTGGGCTCAAGGTTTATGGGGGCAAGGTATGAAGAAATGTCATATCGACCATTTATACGTCCACTGCTGAACAAAGGCCTCCCCCATTGATTTTCACAACTGTGTCATCATTTTGGGGGGTATTTGCCAATACTCACCACGCCTGGCAGGTGGGTTGGTGGGCGCAGTATGGCTACCGTTTCACAGAAGGGACGCTGCTGCCCATTCCTCTGGTTTGGATTCCCTTTGTCGCCTTTTACGACATCCACGGGAGGAGATGGAGTGGTGCTATATTCTTAATTCCGACATCACACGGATTTGAAAGTTGAAAGAGAAGTATCACAATCTATTTGACTCAAGCTTTCATACTTTTTCGGCTTGCCAAGAAGAATTTCTATTTAGTTCACGTACTTCTCAATTTTACTCTCATATCATTTGCTACAGAATACAGAAATCGATTGGCTGAGCTTCCCCTCATAACCTACTATCATAGTGGTAGAATGACTCAGTTGTTCTTGTACCGTCGACATTTCTTTACTCAGATCACGAAGTTCATGGGCGAGAAGAAGAACATGTCATAGCCGGCACGTGTTCTATACATTTTAAATTATGTATAAGTACAATGTTTATTAGTGTACTGTAACGATGGTCACCGCTTTAGTATAAGTAGCCTAAAAATAAAAATAAAATATATATGATGCATAATGTTGGAAACTACTTGACCGCTACTGAAATTCTTTACATTATTTCAGATGACGTAGTTGCGAAATGAGAGTAGTACTTTATAAAACTTCACAAATCGATGAATATTATTTTTCTATTCTATTGATGCCTGTCTTAATACTGGATAAACTAAAACTTTACATAAATCCTCAAGATGTCAGAAAATGTATACTTAAGAGCGTATACTAAAATATTCATATCTATGTAGTTGACCTTGCTTTAATGGTGGTTATATTACGATGTTGTAGTATATATTATATATATGTACAAACAATAGTATATAAAGAGATAAGTATGTATGTATTACATCAATATCTTAGCAGAATTGTGTGTATACTGTGCCTTGATCATCAGGCGTCGGATCATTTCTTCTGTATATAGAAGTATGAATACAATCCACAACCACATTCGTTTTTGTTTTGTTTTATTAGGAAATTTTAACCATGTGGTGCCTGCCGGCTACGAATAGTACCACCCCATCTTTTCCCGTGGTTAAAAGACGGCTATGGGGTTAGCCGGAGGATGGGCAGCAGCATCCTCTTCCAAGTATATTTACTCAACTGCGACCGCCAACCCGCCTGTCGTAATTATGGCAAAATTGGGGAAGGCCTATAAACAGCAGTAGACGTTTTATTTAACCGACTTCAAAAAGGAAGTGGTTCTCAATTTCGATGCGTATGTTTTTTTATGTATGTACACCGATTACTCCGAGATTTGTGGACCGATTTGAGCAATTCTTTTTTAAGAGGTGCAAAATGCTTTCTAGTTGTTCCTATATAATTGACAATACATTTCATTGAGTAGTTTTTTATCCAGCTTCAATAAACAGGTTAATTTGACTGCACTTATCTAGATGATGTCTTAATAGTTTCGATTCCTCTGAGATCAGAGAACCGATTTGTGTCATTCTTATTTTTAACACGCTTTTATTAGCTTGGTATGTATCTAAGTATCTATAGATCTATATATCTATGTAACGGATTTTTTTAACTCGATTGTCAACCTCTTCAAAACATCGCATTGATTTGAAACTTCACACACTTATCATGGACCGATGACAATGCAACTTCGTTCCGAAAATAACATGTTTTGCAGTTCATTTCGGCCGAATAAAGTCCACTGCTGGTGATCTGACCACAACGACCGACACCGGTGTGTTGTGTGCTCATTGGGGGTATTGCCATAATCGCTACGCTTGGCAGGCGGGTTGGCGATCGCAGTTGAGTTTAACAACTGTATTCGAAGGACGCTGCTGCCCATCCTCCGTCTAATCCCTTGGTCGGCTTTTACGACACCCACGGGATGAGATGGGTTGGTGCTATTCGTAGCCGGCACCACACGGCACGGAACCGTTGTTGATCACTCTTTTCTTATTTAAAACTTATTGAAAACTATTTTCTACTTTTTAGTTCGGTTATCTACAAAGCATGTGTCAATTGTTTTAAATATATTTGTAAAAGTAGCGTCATCATGAAGAAAGTTATCTGATACCCCACGCTTTTTACAATAAAATATTTTCTTTGATCACTCTATTTTTACTTAAAACTATTTTCTACTTTTTAGTTCGGTTATCTACAAAAGCGAGTTTTTTTTTAACTATTATTTATTAGTCTTAAATACTGATACCAATTTGGAAAAAGTTCTTACATTTATTTTCACAAAAAAGCAACAAATAAAACTTTTTAACAAAAAATATACCGACTTCAAAAACCCTACACGACATAAAAATATTAAAATCACTGAAAAGGAAATAAAACTTTATTTATGAAGTGTTATGTAAAAGAGGGAGTTCTTTTACATTTATTTAAATGATATATGACATTATCTGATTATTGTCTCTTTTAACGGGTCTATATCCTCTGCAAAGTAAAAAGGAATGTGGTCTTTTGATAGGCAGACGTGAGGACCTAGGTCCCACAAACAGCGGCCGCTTAGATAATTTTAATCTAAATTCGAATGGGACACTAACATAAATAGACATCTGAAACACTTATCTATAGTCCCGCGTTTGTTCAGCAGCGGACGTCCTTCGACTGATAATTATGATGATGATGATGATCGTCATCACGTCGGTCTTTTGTGACTGCATCAAAAACACGAGCGCGTAAAGCTTGCTTGCTATGCAACGGCAAAAATGTATAGTAAAAGGATACACTGTCTCTGTATCTATTAAAATACAAACTATAGGAAACCAGTCAAAAAAACTTACGCTCTAATACCAGCGCAAAGTAAAAATATACGTATTAGTAATACCATGTTTCGGAGAATTATTACAAAATGATAATTATACATAGGTACATCCGATGTCACTCCGTGGAATCTTCAATCATTTGTCATGTTAGCACACATGACGTAGGAACATTGAGTACTTATTATTTGTCCTTACGCATTACGTATCAAAGAACCTAAGTCAGCTTCAATTTAAATAGTACCTATGGCCGTGTGGTATCCGGATTAAGAATACAGCACCACTCCATCTCCTACCGTTGGATGTCGTAAAAGGCGACTAAGGGACTCCTTAACGTGAGGGACGGGCAGCAGCGTCCCTTCTTTTGTACAGTATCTATACTGCGCTCACCAACCCGCCTACCAAGCGTGAGGAGTATTGGCAAATACCCCCCAAAATTACGACACAATTGTGGAAATCTATGGGGGAGGTCTTTGTTCAGCAGTGGACGTATAAATGGCTGATATGATGATAATGATGGCCGTACACAAATTTTTTATTATATGACAGAATAAACTTAATTCTTCTTCTTTTACGATTGATTAGTAGATCCTTGGGTCAGAGATTTCAAGCCGCCCAAAGGCCTCCGACTTAGCATAACGACTGCCGTCTAATGACAACAACCCTCCGAAGCAAAGAGACGCTCAGTTCAAATACCACAAGGCGGGAACCCATCCATAGATTAACCATGCCTTATTTAAGTAAGTATATATTAACGTACATTATTCTCGTTATATGTTTTACTAATATTTTTATCAATCAACATTGTAATCTCAATTATGTTAAAAGAGTATTCATGTAGTTTCTTGCTGGGTCTTTTCCATAGGATCAACTAATTGGAACCGTGCAACCTAAATTCTGACGTTTCATAAGTGCTAGTAATTGGTTTATCTATACAAATAAATAAAATTGAAGTGTCTGTTTGTAATGTCAAAATAACAGCTTTTTACTAAATGCATATGAAAGTATATACAGTACCTATAACAAAAGAACCATTTTTAATTTTTTTGTCTGTCTGTCTGTTTGTTCCGGGTAATCTCCGAAACGGCTGGACCAATTTTGACGGGACTTTCACAAGCAGATAGTTGATGTTATAAGGAATAACTTAGGCTACTTTTATTTTAGAAAAATCATTAGGGTTCCGCGCAAAAAATAAAAAACCCTTGAAATCCAATATATATATTCTATGTCAAGTGTCTATGTCGAATTACTCTAAGTTTCTTTTAAATAAAACGCGGGTGAAACCGCGGGTCCCAGCTAGTTTGAAATAAAAATATTTGACTTTGACGCCATGTCTTACTTAACCCTACCGATTTTTACCGAGCAATTAGAGCAATTACTGTTAATGAGCGCCTTAAAAGTAAAACTCAACTATATAACATATGAATAGTGTATATCGTGCAAGAAACAAAATTTGTTTCGGTTGCAGTGCAATTCCCTAAACTCATACATCCTTGAATACAGAATTTAAATAACGGTGAAAAACCAATTTGATATTCGCTAAGACATGATTGAAGCTATTCAACGACACGTCGGAGACGGTAAACCATGAGAACGAGTCTTAGCGAATACTAAATTGGGTTGTCACCGTTATTATCTACGATTCGATTTAATTTTTCGAATGATTTGCGTATTAATTTCTCGATCTTAGTGGCGGTTATTTACCTACGCTTAGTCAGACGGAGGCGTGAGCATGTTGAATGTGTATATATAGTTCTCCACAAGCCTGCACAACAAACACTGCTTCACAGAATACGCGACAATGAAGACTGTAAGTATTAACCATTTCTAAATTCATAAATATAAAATTCCTTTATACATTTTATCGGTACTTCAATGAGTTGAAAAATTAATCTATATTTAATCACAATTATAAATATTTTCCATGTAATTTTATATATACATCTATGTACTCCGTGTGGTGTCCGGTTTAAGAATAGTGGACCACTCCGCGTTCTCCATGGATCTCGTAAAAGGCGACTGAGGGATTCTAAACCAGAGGTAGGGCAACACATCAGCAACTCCTTTGTTATGGTGAATGTTTATGAGCGACGTGACGTGACGCGACCCGAAAGTTCATTCGCACTCTTATTTTATAAAAAGGGTGGCCGGCAGAGTGCCTTCTCTGGAACAGCAGCCACCCTACTTGTAACTGTTACTACTTAATTCCTGAATTGTTATGAATTATAATTATATGGTATTAAACATTTTCAGTTCTTTTGCATTGGTTTGCTGGTATGCTCTTGCGTGGCGTACGCGTGGGCCATCCCTGTGGAGGTAGCAGTGGTTGGGGATGTGGCAGAACAGCCACCGGTTGCCGACGAGCTACTGCAGCCCGAAGAGTCACACTGGCGGCATGGCTGGGGTAGAGGAGGCGGCTGGGGTTATGGTGGAGGTAGAGGAGGCGGCTGGGGCCATGGCGGCGGATACGGGGGAGGCTATGGAGGAGGTTTTGGGGGTTGGTACGGGGGAGGATATGGCGGAGGCTTCGGGGGAGGCTACGGCGGTGGATTCGGTAGACGCTAGTAAACATTCTAGTGCGTAGTTAGTATATTATAATTTTTTGTCGGTATTGTCATCTGTGATGAACTTCTTTAACATTAAAGGTATAAATAATATATCTATTAATTCAGAATACCGTTGTGTTATTATCTGTATTTTTTTTAATAAAACCTTGTATTTCCGTTATAACACTATTCCATCTCATACAGTGGATGTCGTAAAAGGCTATGATGGGGAGCAGCGTCCATTGTGTACATTCACAACTTAACTGCGGTCGCCAACCCGCCTGCCAAACTTGGCGATTATGGCAAAACCCGCTAATGAGATACACAACATACCCAGACGGGTCATTGTGATAATTTTTGAGGGAGGTCTGTGACCAGCAGTGGACTTTGTTCGGCTGAAACGATGATTTGACGACGCAAAGATAGAATCAGTGATCAATTGTCGTTACCCCTAGTACGAGTACCTTGTTACTATAGAAACTACACGTTTACAGCGTTCGGCGCTGCGATTGGCCTGCTCCTGACTCTTCAACCAATCGGTAATATATCGGTATCGCTCAAATTTTATCTTATCTTAAGTAGTTAAATGAGAAAAATTTAATAAAATGAGTTAATTTTAACAGGTTATCTGTCAGAACGGTCACCGGTGACCTCAAGGCAGACCTGCAAGGCTATTTATTTTGTAAGAACTCGAACTAGCAAACTCACTTCTATATCCGAAGTGAAATCTCTAAATACCGTATTGTTTCTACTACTTTTCACTGCGGATTCATAAATGAGTATGCTTCACAAGCAAATTCACTTCTGAATCTGCAGTAAAATCTCTAATTTTGTATTGTTTTTACTACTTTTCACTGCGGATTCGAAAGTAAGTTTGCTGATGAGTTCTTACAGAATAGCACTGCTGGCGTGGCTTTTCTGTAAGAACTCAATAGTAAACTCACGTGTGAATCAGCAGTGAAATCTCTAATATCTTATTGTTTTTATTTTGTACTGGGGCTTCATAAGTGAGTCTGCTTCACTAGCAAACTCACTTCTGAATACGTAGTGAAATCACTAATTTCGTGTTGCTTTTACTACTGTTAACTGCGGATTCAAAAGTGAGTTTGCTAGTGAGTTCTTACAGAATAACATTGCTGTTTTCGAAAAACATTTGTGTGTTCATATTCATCTATATAATAATTAATATAGACACAGTGTTTGTATTTTTCGTATAAACTTTTAATGTAATTGCGGTACTAGCCGGTGCACGAGCAACAAAGTCTAAACCTTGACAAAATTAAAATCATAGTTATATGTAGACCTTGGTGATATTAACTTATTATATGTACAAATATGACACGGGGAGTGTCTAAGCATAGATAGTACTTTATCAACAACCCTAACTATAAGCCTTTCTCAAGCAGTCTTTTCATTATGAAAGCTAACGTGTTAAATAGTTAAAATTGAGTATTAGTTCGATCTCTGCCCGCATCTCAAACTTTTTGGACCCATCTGCAGATAAGAATTTGTTAACGGTGAAGGAAAAGATCGTGTGGAAATCTGCACACCAGAGAGATCCAAAAAAAGTTTACAATGGTGTGTGTAGTCCTCCAACCTTCACTACGCCAGCGCGGTGGACTAAGGCCTAACCTTTCTCATCGTGAGACTATTCTCACCGACTACACCCGTGCCCAGCAGTGAGACAGTATTAAGCTGATTATTATGGTCAAACTCAGTTAAACAAATCTTGTCGTTTATTACCTTTAACTTTCTAGCGCCGATTTACATACAGCAATCACCAGTATGTCTGAGAAGCATGGTAATTAAAAGGATTCATCATTGTACTGATCGGGGCATATTCAACAGTGGAACTTTACGCGATATGGTGAAAATGTTTAACAATATTCTCATCCTTGCACTATTTTCTCTTCTTTTAGTTTAATTTGTGTCTATCTCCCTATTTTCTATTCAAAAATTAAAACCCAACAACGACGTGTTGGCTACCTACCTAGAACCACAAGTAAGTAAACATATAAGTAATAACCGCAAATCAAGTTTGCACCAAAAATCTACTTAATGTTATGACTGAATATACAGTGGAGTTGTTGAACTTTGTAAAAATTCGAGCTCGTGACGAAGAAAACCATCTCAATTTAATATATTTACATATAAAGGGAGAAGCTGACTGACTGATATACCAACATTGGCGGGCTGTCTATTATTTTACTTATACTGCCCGGTTCATACATACAAATGGAGAAGCTGACTGACTGACATATCAACGCAGGCAGGCTGTCTATTATTTTACTCATATTGCCCGATTCATACATACAAATGGAGAAGCTGACTGACTGACATATCAACGCAGGCAGGCTGTGTTTTATTTTATTTATATTACGTAATTCATACATCATCATTTCGGCCGAGTGAAGTCCACTGCTGGACACAGGCCTCCCCCAAAGATCACCACAACCACCGATATAGATTTGTTCTCGCTCATTGGGGGGTTTTGCCATAATCGCCACGCTTGGCAGGCGGGTTGGCGATCGCAGTTGAGTTGTTAATGTACTCGAAGGACGCTGCTGCCCATCCTCCGGCTAATCCCTTAGTCGACTTTTACGACACCCATGGGAGGAGATGGGGTGGTGGCATTCTGAGCCGGCACCACATTCATACATATAAATGGAGAATCTGACTGACTTATATATCAACGCAGGCAGGCTGTGTATTATTTTATTTATATTGCGCAATTCATACAGATAAATGGAGAATCTGACTGACTTATATATCAATGCAGGTAGACTGTGTATTATTTTATTTATATTGCCCGATTCGATTTGTCAGTATTCATACAGACATATTTAATCAGTTGGTCCATAATATTGTACTAATAACTTTTACTGATATTATATTAGACAAAAACTGTAACGGCCTTCTATAACAACCTTTTTCCTAGTACGGCATATAATATTAATCGGAGCGGGCAGAACGGGAGAAAAATTAGATTTACGCGGGCTAGCCGCGCGGCTCTGCTAGTAATTTATAAACGCAAAACAACCCAAGCTTTATAGGTATAATTGCAACCGCTATAACTCAAGTACTCTGGTACTAAAACGCACTAACATACGTTCACTATAAAGGACTCTTCACATTTGTCACATTCACAATTATTATAACCTCTTATATTAACATGCGATTGACAGCAATCATCATATCAGCCACAGGTCGTCCACTGCTGAACAAAGGTCTCCCCCTTAGATCTCCACAACGAGCGGTCACATGCCGCTCTCATCCAACGACTCCCAGCGACCTTCACCAGGTCGTCTGTCCACCTCGTTGGAGGTCGTCCCACGCTGCGTTTTCCGGTGCGCGGTCTCCATTCGAGAACCTTTTTGCCCCAACGGCCATCAGTTCTACGAGCAATGTGCCCTGCCCATTGCCACTTCAGCTTACTAATCCTTGCAGCTATGTCGATAACTTGACAGCAATGACAATGACAGACATAAATCTGGACATGCACAAGATCCGGAACTGACTATATGTGCATAGGCTATACATTTATTTTATCCGTGCGGGCCGTCGACATGTGCCGTCTGTGAACCTCAAGGATAAGTATGAACCGTTTTCATTTTTTTTGTATGTATTTAATTTTATACGTTTTAGCGCTATCTCACCTAATGTTTAGCGACGATGCTGTCGACTATGTAGTAAGTATGCTTGGAGGTAACCTATTGACAAGGGCCTTGAAGTCCCTTCAGTTTCTCCGCTAATCAGTGGTTCTCATGAAAAAACCTGGAAGCTACATGCAGCTTCGTGTAGAATACCTCTCTCTGGCTGAACCAGTGTGTAAACAGGTTACTTCCGATGTCCCTGCCATTGGCTCTGGCCACTTCCCTGCCTGCTGAGTGCCGTGGACGTGAGCAGAGTGGACTACAAACTAGGTATATGGGTGAAACATCCACTGTATAACGGCTGTGCAATACCGTCCGTCTGGTTGTCCAAACCATAAGCTTGGGAGGATTAAAAAAACTAAGATACATTTTAGTCATTGCAGGAATTTTAGCTGGTATAAAAATAAGTTAAATAGGTATGTCAATTTCACCTTCAACATTTCATCATTTCGGCCAAATAAGTCCACTGCTGGACACAGGCCTCCCCCAAAGAACACCACAACGACCGCTATGGGTGTGTTGGGGGGTTTTGTCATAACGCTTGGCAGGCGGGTTGGCGATCACAGTTGAGTTGTTAATGTACTCGAAGGACGCTGCTGCCAACCCTCCGGTTAATCCCATAGTCGCCTTCTACGACACCCACGGGTTGAGATGGGTTGGTTCTAATCGTAACCGGCACCACACGGCACGTTCAATAAATTCCCGGGGGCGAAAGAAGTTCATGAAGAATTTCCACTAGGCACCAATAAAAAAAGGGTTGACAGTTTTACACCGACTCGGAATCATTTTTGGTTTGTTGCTACATAAGTATTAAATAGTTTTAAATTTAATTAATTTTTAACTTTCGCTTATTAATCGACAATCTCTGTAGTAATCATAATAGTAAACAGTAAAAAGTACGGCCTCTGAAAAAAAATACTAGCTTTTTTTTTGCATATCACAAAGTAATTAATGTATCGTCGGCCGGTAAACGTTTGTGGATTCACAAAGTTCACCTTTGTTTCCTCATACTAGAATATAACTTTTAGGTAGCGTTAACTTACATAGCAATTTTCTCAATACTACGTTATAGATTCACTCGCATGAAACAATTGTAAAAATAAGGCAACAGGAAGTGATAGGGCTGAAACTGGAACATCAAGTGGATGTAGTTCAACCAGTTCCGGAACTTCCAATCAACAGCAACACCAACAAGTGCTGCTTTCTACGGGTGGTATGCCATTCATCCAATTTCTTCGTCCAATGACCATTCTGCCAATTCTTGATCAAAGATTTGATCAAATTTCTTTGAAAGAAAGAAAAGTATTCTGCTGGAGCCCCCGTCAGAAAAGAAGTTTCTTAGGTGAATTAAAACAATAACAAAAATAAGTTTTAATAATATTTACACGTTATAATCAAACAACACGTTTAAATCAGATGGCACGGTTGGCGCAGTGGTTGATGCAGTCGGCTGCTGCGCTCCGTGTCGCGGGTTCGATTCCCGCACAGAAATATTTGTAAGATCAGCAGGTAGTTGTTCCGGGTCTGGGTGTATAGTGTGTAGAATTCATGTCTGTAAACGCACCCACAACACATGAGAAATCCTAATGTGGGGCAGTGTTCCAAAAAAAAAAAATTATTTATTACATCGCGTATATATAGTTTTATTTTTCTGATGGTTAGAATACTTTGCAGCTTTCGTGGTCACAGGATGACTAAGGTGACAGGTGTCGTTACAGATTTTAAAAAATTACGGTAGATAAAAAAAGATAACTGGCTCTTCCATGAGTAATGCAAAAGTAAAACAGGGATATGAAAAATTGAAAATGCATTTTGATAAATCGTCAATATTGGGCGTATCAAAGCCATAACGTAAATTTTTATTAGAACAGCGAGTTTTTTGTTATATTAAGATGTTGTTTGCAGTGAAAGTGCGCATTCATGGGATGCAAGATGATAACTGGGTTATAAAGAATTGAAAAGCAAAATTGGACTTCTGGGCTGGTGGTTTGGTGATCTGATACACAGGCTTCAGCCTAACTTAGGCACCAGTCTCCCACGGATAAATTTGAATAATACTATAACTAGGCAATGTTGTATTTTGTTGCAACTTTTTCATTATTGTGGTGAGAAAATTAATTACTTAGTAATAAGTTATATTATATATATATATATATATATATATATATATATATATAACTTATTATATATATACAGTATAACTTATTATATATATATATATAATAAGTTATACTGTATTTATGTGTTTTTTTTAATGGTGAATACATTGTTCAAGAGCCAATAAACAAACAAATAAACAATATGTACTAAAACCCTGTCCGACCCGTGAAGGTGTGATATTTAGTATCGATGTGTGATCATCTATGTTTTATCTTTTCCTGAAATAAAAACTACAATAACAAACCAAGAAGCCGAGCTAATATTTGGAACTTACCATGACCATGCTGAACACGTCACGCAACCGGAAATGTGTTCAATTAGCTGATCAAATTTGGGCCAATTTACAAGAAATGAGTATATTTTCATAATTATTGTCATTTTATGTAGTTACATTAGCGAAATATATACATGCTCCTTTTTGTTTGAACAGGGTTTAAGATATGTATTAGATAAAAATATAACTGAAAGGTTTATAGATAATATAGTAAACTGACGTGGCAATGGGCGGGGCACATTACTCGTAGTACTGATAGCCGTTGTGGTAAAAAGGTTCTCGAGATGAGCCCACGTACTAGCAAACGTAGCATGGGACGACCTCCAACGAGATGGACAGACGACCTGGTGAAGGTCGCTGGGAGTCTTTGGATGGGGGTGGTCTATGGGGGAGGCCTTCGTTCAGTTGTGGACGTCCTTGGGCCGATATTATCATATCGTAGGATAATCGGACAGATCGAATCTCTAGGAAAATCCTAGCTCGCTTGCAAAAAACCAGGAACCTTGGAATCTAAGGAAAAAAATCGTAATCATAAGAGCGATTATCCCAGTTTGTGTAGAACACTTAGAAACTTGAACGGTGATTGACGGCTGGCACACATCAGCCCCAAACGGCCCACAGCTGAACACAGGTCTCCTAATAGTTACTACAATAAGCGGTCAATATATTGCCATAGTCACCAGGTTTGGCAGGCGGATTGATGATCGCAGTATGTTATAATAACACTTGGTTATTTATCTAAACCTAACGGGGCTAGTTTATATAGCATTTTGGGCTTATTTTTTTGTCCCAGTGTAAATTTTTCATGAACATCCTCCGTCCTGGGGAAGGGCGAAGGGGTTTGCCCGCCTCCTACCGAATAAAACCACTAGAGCGGTCATCTACGGTACCTAAGGGGGACCTCCAGGACCTTGTTAATATTTCACATTTTTTTACGTTATTTACTTATATTTAATAACTTGACATTTGAGTTGACTCATTTAAAATTATATTCTTTTTTATCTTATTTACTTATATTGACATTTGAGTTGACTCATTTACTTTTTATGTTATTTACATCAATTTAATATTATGGTATTGACTGACTATTAGTTATTGTTAATATTATTCTTGGAATATTGAATTATAATGTTCATACACAACTGTAAATGTGAAAGCATTATGTAGCCATTAATGTTAGATGTTTAGTACCTACTTATTTTGAATGTGTCTTTTGCCTAGATGTATTGGTTTGTCATGCTCACTAAAATGTCTTGCTGGCGGTGACGTTGTGTATCGGGTCGTTCGGTTCCCTTCAATATGGTTGAGTCAAGCGATGCTGATGCATGATAGTCTGTTGGGATTGGTCAGCCGTTAACTGCCACGGCAAATATGTTTTACAATCATCATTTGTATCAATCAACATTATAATTTCAATTATTTTACTAGGAGGGATCAAAAAGTAGTGAGAATGAGATAGAATATAATGACTATTGATAACTTAATAATTTATTTTTCTACATAGTTTCCGAGTCTCTCTACACACCGAGTCCAGCGCTTTTCCAAGGCTTCAATCCCTTTCACAAAAAAAGTTTTGCCTTGGTCCTGCAAAAAGCTCTCCACGGCATCCATCACCTCGTTATCGTCTTTGTACCTGTTTCCCCTTAAGTATTTTTTCAATTTGGGTAACAGATAAAAATCGCTAGTCGCCAGATCTGGTGAATAAGCCAGCCATCGCAACGCAACGGCCGACCTGTGCGCGGGTGCGTTGTCGTGATGAAACAGCACGCCCCTTCGAAGTTTCCCTCTCCTTTTCTCTTTGATGGCATTCCTCAACTTGGGAATTAAAGCTGCATAATATTGGCCTGTAATAGTGGTTCCACGCTCCAGGTAATCAATCAACAATATCTCTTCTGAGTCCCAAAATATTGAGGCCATAACCTTGCCAGCCGATGCCACGACACGAAACTTCTTCGGGGTCGGTGATGATGGCCGTTTCCATTGCGAAGATTGCTGTTTTGTCTCGGGATCAAAATTATGGACCCATGTTTCGTCCATTGTTACGAAATGAGACAAAAAGATTTCAGAATATTCTTGAAACTTGTCCAACAATATCTTTGAAATGTCAAGCCGATTTTGTTTCTGACTGTCGGTTAACATTCTCGGCACCGATCATGCGGAGACTTTTCTCATATTCAAAGATTGTTTCAATATGGATTGAATACTTCCATATGATTTGCCCGTTTCTTGAATTAAGTACCGGACGGTAACTCTTCGATCGCTTAGTACAATTTTCTCAACTTTCGCAACATTTTCTTGGGTGACTGACGTCGATGGACGGCCGCAACGATGTTCGTCTTCCGTGCTCGTTCTCCCTACTCGAAATTGAGAAGCCCACCTTGCGACAGTGAAATACGGCGGAGCAGACTCTCCTAATGTTGTCTCCAAATCGCAATCAATCTCTTGCGTCGTTAACTTTTCTAAACAGACGTATTTAATAACGGCTTGCACTTAGTTTTTCTCCATTTTCGAGAACACGTTCCGACACGAAGCAAACAAATGACTATATTCAGAAAAAAACAAAAGAGAATCGAAGATTTTTTTCTTTATTAATATTACAAATATGTATCTGAGCTATGCCTGCCGGTATTTTTTTTTTCTTACCAAGGAATATGTCGTTCTCACTACTTTTTGATCCCTCCTCGTAAAAGAGTATCCATGGAGTTTCTTGTCGGCTCTTCTCCACGAGATCAATTATTTGGAACCGTGCAACTTAGATTCTGACGTTTCATAAGTGCCAGTATTTGGTTTGTTTGATATAAAAAAACCTTGATTTTGACTCGTATGATCAGCCCCCTGTCGTCGCTATGGCGGGGGCCTTGGGAGTCGCGGGACACCGAGCGTCCCACGTGGAGACGGTGGCGCGCATGTGGACAGGCGCCGCCGTGCGCGCAACATAGCGCAGCGCACAGTGAGACTTTGGGGGGATCCTTTACAATCTCCCCTGGAAGTGACAGGCTTACAGTCATCCTCTCCAAGACGTGCCTATAGGCGTAGCACCAGTGGGTAGTTCTAGTGTAATCGTACGAGGTCCTGGAGCCTTCCTTCCTTAGGTGCAGAAGATGACCACCCCAGTGGTTGTAGCCGGTAGGAGTCCGGGTTGCCCCTTCGTCCTTCCCCTGTCACTGCAGGGATCCAGCAGAATACCCGTGTCAGAATAATACCTGGCACATGCTGAGCTGTACACCCATTTGGTGCAATTTTGAGACACACATTGCACGCCGGTCGTTCCGAGACTGACTAGGTGACCTGATTCATTTTTTTTCTGTTAATGATATGTTTCGTTTAACTTGTATGTTTTGTGTCTTTGATAGAACCGAATAAACGCTTTTACTTATTTAAATATTTATAGTTTTTCATTTCAATCCAAAATTAGATCTTCTCAGGTCCTCGTTAGGCACACACTCTATCAAAACTTGCTGGACATCCTCCGCGATTCCACACTCAGTATAATTGGCAGATACAATTTACTTGCTCTAGTGTGATCTTACGAAGACCTGGAGCCAGGGGGGCTCAGTGCCGAAGATGACCGCTCCAGTGGTTTTAGCCGGTAGGAGTCCGGCATACCCAAAGATATTGGAAGAAAGAGGATGGCATCTCTTATGTAGATCAAAATGTATGTGTATATTATCAGGCAGGAAAAATGAAAATCTGGACTCCAAAAAAATGCTTGTGTATTCCAGCGAGAATAAGGTGGAAGTATTAACAAAATTACGGCGGTATGCATAAAAAATAATAAAACCAGAATCAGTTGTTTCCAATAGCAGGAAATAGCGTTAAGTCATGTAGCTATTATATTTTGGTAGGCGTTGCAGGCAAAACATGTTCCTTTTCTTAACATGCCCCCGAGCGTTGAAAGACTGCCTTTCAACCAGAATTTTCATGTAATGGCAGTGGACATATTTTGCTAAAGGCTCGCCGGATTGTTCCGTTGGCAATTCTCATATCAGCCACACGGGATATTCCATCACGTCCTGGGTAAATCTCTGAGACACTGTCTACTCGCCACCACCCCATCTCCTCCCATGGGTGTCGTAAAAGTCGACTAAAGGATTAGTCGGAGGATGGGCAGCAGCGTCCTTCGAGTACATTAACAACTCAACTGCGATCGCCAACCCGCCTGCCAAGCGTGGCGATTATGGCAAAACCCCCCAATGAGCTCAAAACACATCCATATCGGTGGTTGTGATGATCTTTGGGGGAGGCCTGTGTCCAACAGTGGACTTCATTAGGCCGAAATGATGATCTTTCATGATAACAACAAGACGCCTTTTCTCCAGAGCAGCAGCAGTACAGGACCTCCACTGTGTGCGCTGCTGCAACTCGGAATTATAATCCTTAACCAGAAATGTTGACGCAATGCCTCTATCCTCTCATGTCTCTTCAAATGAGGAATTGAAATAGGTTCATACGTCGTTGAAGGCAAGGATGTGAGTGGACATCCTATCAGGAAATGTTAAAGGGCACCAATTTGGACCAGCACTGTGTTTAATTCTTCGTATGTTATATTATAATCTCCCAATACTCTCTTGCCGTGTGGTGCCGGCTCATGCCGTGTGGTGCCGGCTCATGCCGTGTGGTGCCGGCTCAGAATGCCACCACCCCATCTCTTCCCATGGGTGTCGTAAAAGTCGACTAAGGGATTACACTGAGGATGGGCAGCAGCGTCCTTCGAGTGCATTAACAACTCAACTGCGATCGCCAACCCGCCTGCCAAGCGTGGCGATTATGGCAAGACCCCCCAATGAGCCCACAACACATCCATATCGGTGGTTGTGGTGATCTTTGGGGGAGGCCTGTGTCCAGCAGTGGACTGCATTCGGCCGAAATGATGAATACTCTCTTTAAATGGTACTTAACTGATTTGATACCTGCCTCCCAAAGATCACCGAAATGCGGAGCATTTGGTGGGATTAAATGGAAATTGATTCCTTGGTAGGCCAAGTCACCAGACAACGAATCGCAATTAGCTGATAAAAAGTTATCCGTTTCGTTATACGCGCCTACGAAAGACGTTCCATTGTCAGAATATATATGCAGAGGCTTACCTCTACGAGACATAAATCGACAAAGTGCTGATAGGTTATTATTACTTGTTAAGTCACCTACCAATTCAATGTGAACCGCCTTCGTCGTAAAACAAACGAAAAGAATCATGTAAACCTTTACATTTTGACAACCTCGTCCTTGTTTGCTAGCGGACATTATAGGCCCAGCGTAGTCAACCCCAACACATTCAAATGGATGACCACCTGGTGCTATGCGGTGCCGCGGCAGGTTCCCCATAAGGGGATTAATTGGTTTAACTGTCATACGACTACAAAGAATTTAGCTTGATTTCGACCTCCGATGGGCCAGTAAGTGTCTCTGGTGCAGGCTAATAATAACTATGGTCCCGCACGCATCAATTTTTTATGCATATACTCAAATAATTTTTAAAAACGATATGTGGACTGTATTACTAAGGGATATTTCTATTTCATATGAAAATTATGAATTTTTTAAGCGACCACCAACACGAATTTATTTAATTTTGTCTAGAAAACATTAAATTTATTAAGTGGACTACCTTTTGGCATATGTTGGTTTTGAGTTAGTTGTTTATATTCTGGTATTGTATTTGAGATAAATTTACAAGTTTAAAGAATTCTGCAATTCATCTTGACTAAGATATACAGTGATTGGTGGTTGCTTTTTACAAATGTTAATAAAAGTTGAAAACTGATTAAAAGCAATGAATGGTTTCGGGCTAACTGAATTAGTGAATAAAGAAACTTCACGACGAGTTTCAGGAAGTAGACCCATAGTAAGCGAACTAGAAGGCCTCTAGAAGGTCACTTCGGATTCCGTATTGATGAAATGCCTGAAGTAGTAAGACTGCTAGCATTAAATACTACCCTAAGCTTAGGGTTAAACTATACTCGCGCAAAACTCCATGATGAGGAATAAAATATGACGGCCGTTCAGAATAAACTGAACATTGCAGACATATAATAAAACATAATGTTATATACTCTGTCATAAAATCACAATAACGATTTTTAAAATCTGGCTGGCTCTTGAATCTCTTCTCAAAAGACAATACTCGTTGTTTAGCTTGAGCCAGCGAATCACCTAAAAATTTGTATAATTGTTTAAGAGGTATTTTTAAACAGAACTGACCATATGTAAGACAAAATGTGTTTTTTACTAAATGTTCTTCACACTTCCTTTCTTCATCAGAATATGACGATGACTGATGGCTCACTTTTTTTAGTGGCCAAAAACGCGAGAGACGGTTTTGAGTGTCATCATCAGATGTAAGAGTGTGTGAAGGATTAACATTGTTTTTTTCATGATTGACTAATGTAGGAAGCGAATGCGATACTTGATCACTATTTATCACAGGACCTGAAACTAGCCATCCCAACCTAGATTCAAATAGTATCGGCTTACCAATTCCTAAATTAATCTTTTGCCGCCCCAGTAGGTTCCAGAATATATCTGCACCTATTATTAAATCCACCGTTGAAGGCGTGTGGAAATGAGGATCGGCTAAGCAAATATCACTTGGAATATTTAGATCATTAATAGCTAATTGACGGCAAGGTACATCATCCGTAATTGACGGTAAAATAAAACAATGAATATTAGTTTTAAAGTGTTCGCTCAATGACATTATAGACACGCAACACATTTCACCTGTTTGGGATGTCGAATTATTAATGCCTTGAATAAACTCATTTACTTGTATTGTAGGTAATTTTAATAATTGAGCTAATCTATTTGTTATAATGCACGAAGTACTGCCACTGTCAAGTACAGCACGAGCAAGATGTTCATAATTATTTTTGCCATAAATCTTAACTAACGCTGTAGCCAACAGGACTTGGCTTTTATTGCCAAGATATGTCGGTACACATGCTGATAGCGTAACGTTTGTGTTAGATTTATTTTCTAAAGATGGGCTTGTAACTATGTCACTCTCTGTGGATGAAGCTGAAGCTCTGGCTGTAGGTTTATGTGTGGCACTTTGAACGTGAACTAATGTGTTGTGTTTACGGCTACATAGTCTACAACCATTAGACTTGCAGTGATTGGCGTAATGGCCTGAGCGAAAACAATTAAAACAAACTTTATATTGAGGCATAACTTCTAACCTTTGCTCAATACTGAGACCAAGAAACTGTGGACAGTTAAATAAAGTGTGTTTATTACTGCATGAAGGACATTTCAATTGTGATGAACTGACATAAGTTTTATGTGTTTCTGTTGTATTAGTGACAGATACCATTGTTTTGTGCTTATTTGGTTTAGGATCAGAGTGACTAGACTGATGACGAGATAAATCCAAAGTTTCTAGTAAATCTGCACGATTTCTCATGAATTCAAGAAAAATATTTAAATTAATTGATTTGATTTTATCCAAATTACCTTTCTGCTCCTCCCACTCACGATAGGTCTTTGAGTCTAGTTTTTGAGTAACAATGTGGATCAACAGCGTATCCCAGAACTTAACTGGTTCTCCCAAGGACTCTAAAGCACGCAGATTTTTATTCAAAGAGTCAATTATACGTTTTATGTTATCAGAGGATTCTCTATTTACTACTTGTATATTAAACAAAGCTGAGACATGATTTTGAATAAGCAGGCGCTTGTTGTCAAACCGCTCACATAACAACTTCCATGCAATAGAATAATTTAAAGCTGAAAATTCAATAGATTGCACGACCACGGCGGCTATCCCATCAAGCGAAGCTCGGAGGTAATGAAACTTATTTATTTCATCAATGTGCTCATTTGAATGTATTAGGCTTGAAAACGTGTCACGAAACTCCAACCAATTGTCATATGTTCCACTAAACTTCGGCAGTTGGATAGTAGGCAACTTAACAAGTCTATTATTGCTAAGGTGAGAGCACTTCTCACTGCTAGCAGCATCATTGTTGCGAGAAAGTAAGTCTTGAGTTCTAGCAATAAGCTTATAATACAACGATTCAAATTCATTACGTTCCGATAATTGTGCATTTATATCCTCTGCAATACATTCTAATCGTAACTGAATCTCATCATATTGGGTGTAAACAAGTTCAATCTTACCGATTCGTAATTGCAGTTCATTAATCTGGGCCCGAGTCAAAGATTCCTCTAAATTTTCCAAGTAATTAGAAAATATTGTTAAACGACCTTTATAGCTGGCTCGCCTTTTGATTAGCTGTATCTCTTCCTTATCAGTCATTTTTGGGAAGCAGGTGACCAAAACTGAAACGTTACAAGCTTAAGATTTAATAACGAATATTTTAGTTACAAATACTTATATTTTCCTATACAGTCTAAAGATTATATATATACTGTAAAGTGTCAAAATGATAATTATAATAACTGTGACGATATAACTTCAGAATCCAGAAACATGTTAGAATTGAGCTAATAAATTAGTTTATTACTTTATTAAAATTTAAATAATGACCTAAATATTTTCACACCCAAAGCAGTGTGAACCTGCTTAGCTTACTATGAATGGTTGCGTGAAGGTAACTTTAATACCACAAATACTCATATGTTAACAAGTTTTGATTAACATTACCATAATTAACATAAAATCTCAACGGAATACAATAAAACATAAGTAGGTAGCTACTGGGTATTGATAATTTGATTGCAGAAATCATATAATATCTATTGTTAATTATCTAAGGAAACTTTTAATGATGGTTTACAAACACTATAAACCTAGTTTGCTGCTTAGTTTAATTAAATTACAACAGACTAACTGCAGATTAATGAATAAGTAATCTGGTTTTTAAACAATCAAATTCACACATACAGCAGCGTAAATCTGCATACCTTACTATGAATGGTTGCGTGAAGATAACTTTAACACCACAAAATACTTATATGTTAACAAGTTTTGATTAACATTACCATAATTAACATAAAATCTCAACGGAATACAATAAAAACATAAGTAGGTAGCTACTAGGTATTAATAATTTGATTGCAGAAATTATATAATATCTATTGTTAATTATCTAAGGAAACTTCTAATGATGGTTTACAAACACTATAAACCTAGTTTGCTGCTTAGTTTAATTAAATTACAACAGACTAACTGCAGATTAATGAATAAGTACTCTGGTTTTTTAAACAATCAAACTAATGTAAAGCAATAGTAATACACACTACTAACCTTTGCATTTTACAATAATACTGTAAATACTACCTGGTTGAGAGTAATTGGGTGTGAAATAATCGAAAATGAATACACTGTACTGGCCAAACATCCAAAATCCTTTGTGGTGATGTCCTGAAGTATGAACCTTCTCCAATGACTTCATAAATTTTTAATCTTTTGAATATTAATATTGCCTGAAACTGATCTTGTATGCTGACTTTCTTAAATCCGGTTCGTATGGACCAAAATGTATATTATCAGGCAGGAAAAATGAAAATCTGGACTGCAAAAAAATGCTTGTGTATTCCAGCGAGAATAAGGTGGAAGTATTAACAAAATTACGGCGGTATGCATAAAAAATAATAAAACCAGAATCAGTTGTTTCCAATAGCAGGAAATAGCGTTAAGTCATGTAGCTATTATATTTTGGTAGGCGTTGCAGGCAAAACATGTTCCTTTTCTTAACAGTATGCAAGCCTAGAAATCCATTTTACCACCACCATTCTTCATAAAACCACACAGTTACAAGGTCTCACCCAATGAACTGAATAAACACAACATTATAATTGGCTTCTCATACTAAAACACACCCCACACCCACCACGACTTTGTAGGTAGCCAATCATACCGAGCGTACAGACCGCAAACGACAGCCGTACCACGCAACGCGTAAGTTTATTGGGAGTACCATTCGCTGTAATATTCACTGCGTTTGTTAATCACCGATTGCTAGTTTAAAGTGGTAGATAAGAAGCATTGTATTTTGAACAAAAATAATAATGTCGTGCTTCATCAATCCACATGTAACATAATAAAGAAAACAATAATTTTTAATTTATTCTTTTTATAGACAAATACAAGAAAATTCCTTCACTTGCATATTGTATATGATTCCTTCCTTGATAAAGTTATTATTTTCGCTTCGTTTTTTGCATGTTATCCCCAAGCAAAACGACAATTTAACAAAGTTTCACTTACGCGATCGAATCTCAACTGATGTTATAAAACGGCCATTTTTTCCGAATGGCCCTAATTGATCCAGTCGCGGTGGTGGTGTTTCCTATTTCTGTGGGCATACCCCTTCGCCATTCCCCGGGTTGAAGGAAATACCTACATGTATAATTTCCAATGGAGACCACCATTTTTTTTAAAACACAATTAATTTTATAAAATATTCAAATTTATTTTATGCACTAATGTCTGTAAATAAGGTTTTGAGTTCATCTCAAAGGAAGGAAGCCTACCTAATTTGAAGCCGGTTAATTGGGTTTTTTATCTGATTATTGCCTAATTACGACGGCGTGGTTGGTACAGTGGTTGATACAGTAGGCTGCTACGCTCCTTCGAAGCTATTCGAGAGAATAATTACACGAAGACTCGTTGAGCACCTGTCGCGAGTGGGTCCCGACCTGGCCGAAAGTCAGTATGGCTTCCGGCAGCGGCGCTCCACAATCGACGCGATTCTTAGCGTCCGCTCGCTGTCGGAACAGGCAGTGTCCCAGCAGGGTGGGGTGGCGTTGGCTGTCAGTCTAGACATCGTCAACGCCTTCAACTCCATCCCGTGGGGCGCGATTAGGGGGGCACTAGTCCATCATCGATGCCCCCCCTACCTGCAGGGCATCATAGGGGCCTATCTACGCGATAGGCACATTCGCTACGTGGGCAGGGACGGTAGCGTAAAGCGGAGGGAGATTACGTGCGGGGTTCCGCAGGGGTCGGTTCTTGGCCCCTTTTTATGGAACCTCGCCTACGACGCGGTCCTACGTGTCGCTCTCCCCGCTGGCGTCAGCTTGGTGTGTTACGCTGATGACACTCTTGTGTTGGCCAGCGGGGAGTCCTTCGAGGGAACCATCCGGCTTGCCGAGCAAGCGGTGGCAATTGTCGTGGCCAAAATCCACGCTCTGGGTCTGCAGATAGCGCCTCACAAAACCGAGGCGCTATGGTTCCACAAACTGCCGCGGAGTAGAGAACCACCCAGTTCGTGGATACGCGTTGGTGACGCGCAAATCAGGGTGGGCCAGTACATGAAGTACCTGGGGCTCACCCTGGACAGTCGTTGGGGCTTCGAAGAGCACTTCGCGCGCCTCGTCCCCCGAGTCGAGAGGGTAGTGGGTGCATTACACCGGGTGCTGCCCAATCTCGGGGGACCGAGCGAGGAAGTTCGCCGTCTCTACGGGGGCGTCGTGCGGTCTGTGGCCCTCTACGGGGCGCCTGTATGGTCATCCCGGCTGTCAGGCGTCCAGCGCTGCAGAAACAAACTTCACAGTCTGCAGCGCAGAGTGGCTATACGGATCGCACGGGGATACAGGACAGTGTCCTACGAGGCGGCAACTCTCCTGGCACGCTTTCCGCCTTTCGCCATCCAGGCGGAGATGGATGCGTGGGTCTACGACCAGACACGCTCTCTCCGCCAAAGTGGGGAAGGCGTGCCTTCAGGGGCGTTCGACAGACTGAGGCGGCTGGCTCGACGGCGCGCACTCGAGATGTGGCGTCATCGCCTACGGTTGCAGTTCGCGACCAAGCGCGTCGTTGAGGCCATCCTGCCGCTCTTCGGAGCCTGGCTCCAAAGGAGCGAGCGCGTCACCTACCGTCTGACGCAGGTGTTCACCGGTCACGGTTGTTTCGGTGCATACCTGCACAGAATAGGACGCAAGGTTACGGCACAGTGCCACCATTGTGGAAGCAACCAGGACACCGCACAGCACACGCTCGAGGAGTGCCCTGCGTGGGCGGCCGAGCGGCGGATCCTGGTCGACCGGATCGGGCAAGATCTCTCTCTGCCGGCAGTAGTGTCGGCTATGTTGGCAGAGCATGAAAATTGGAATGCAGTGGTCTCCTTCTGCGAGAGCGTCATGTTGCAGAAGGAGACTGCAGAGCGGAATCGGGAGAGGGCCGATCCCGCACGAAGAAGGACGAGACGGCGCCGGGGCAACAACCGTCCCGGCTCCCAAGTCCAACACGCCTGAGCCCCCTGCCGTCAATTCATGGTGGGGGGCCACGGGGGTCGCGGGTGCGCAGATTGGGGAGTCTGCGTGCTCACACCGAGCGACCCCCGGGAAGACGGTGGCGCGCACGTGGTCACGTACCGCCGTGTGCGCAGCACAGCGCAAAGCGAGGCTTGGGGGGATCCTTTACAATCCTCCCCGAGAAGTGCCTGAGGGGGCGACCTTTTTACCGTCGCCTTCCCTCCGCTAGAGGGGGTGACCGCTTTACAGTCATCCCTTCCGTGATGTGCCTAAAGGCGTGGCACCAATGGGCGGCTCTAGTGTGATCTTACGAGGACCTGGAGCCTCCCTTCGGTGCCGAAGATGGCCGCTCCAGTGGTTTTAGCCGGTAGGAGTCCGGCATACCCCTTCGCCCTTCCCCGGGGTGAAGGAAGTTCCATGTAGAATTTCCACTGGACATCAATAATAAAATAAAAAAAGGCTGCTACGCTCCGGGTGGCGGGTTTGACTCCCGCACTGAACAAATATTTGTACGATCTGCAGGTAGTTATTCCGGGTCTGGGTGTATTGTATATGGAATTTGAGCACCCACAACACAGCCGTGTGGTGCCGGTTCAGAATACCACCACCCCATTTCCTCCCGTGGGTGTCGTAAAAGTCGACTATGGGATTAGCCGGAGGATGGGCAGCAGCTTCCTTCGATTACATTAACAAATCAACTGCGATCGCCAACCCGCCTGCCAAGCGTGGCGATTATGGCAAAACCCCCCAATGAGCCCACAACACACCCATATCGGTCGATGTGGTGATCTTTGGGGGAGGCCTGTGTCCAGCAGTGGACTTCATTCGGCCGAAATGATGAACACATCACAGTGGGTGCAACTATTAAAAAAATACCCGTTTGTTTGGTCGTACAGAGAATATAGAGAACCTCTTTTGTAAGTCGGTTAAAACCGGATACACCAGGTTCACCAGGACCTCGTTGAAAACTGTTATAGAGTAGGTACTGTGATCTGAACCTTACTATAATATTTAGGTGTAACGATAATTCGTTAGTTATTGGAATTTCGTTTTGACATGTTTTGTGACACCCCTCAAACCATCAAATCACAATAAAACTTTAGAAGTATTATAGGTATTACTCCGAGATCCTGTTGTATTTGGTCTGGTTCTTTGTTTTATTGGTAATATAATTTATTAAGATATGCCACTAATAACATCCAAATAAGGCATGAACAAGAATTAAATACATATTATAAGAATTTATAATAAGTATCTTTCGTTGTAGATACTGAAGTAAAACAACTGTTATGTTTAATAAATATTTAAGATATACTGTTTCGTAATTACAACAGCCGAAATACAAATAAATTATTTAAAACTTTTTTTTTATATTTGTCAGTTCTAACGAAATCAAAAAAATGTCATGAATCAGCATTTTAGTACATCTGACTTTCGGGAGATTTACTCATGGAGGAAATGAAATAGTTTACAGTAACAATTAAAGAAATAAAAAGAGGATGACTGTTTTTGAGATGGTTTTTCACACAGTGCGTCTGCTAAATGTGTATGGTACCTTAGTACGTTGAGCTAAATAACAACGCTGCGTTGGTGTGACAGATAGGTAAAGAAAATAAGCAAGGAGCATCAGAAAATGTTATTCTCAGTAAAATAAATAAAAACCGGACAAGTGCGAGGTGAACTCGCGTGGCGAGGGATCCGAAATTGCTGAATATATTGTCTATTGTTGGATTCGGTCTTGCAAGACAAGCACCCCACGCTTTTTAACAATAAAATATTTTTTTGTTAATCATTCTATTGTTATTTTAAACTTATTGAAAATTATTTTCTACTTTTTAGCTGGGTTATCTACAAAAGCGTGTTACTTTGTTTTATTTTAAACTATTATTTATTTCATATTTTTTAGTGTGGCTAACTACAATAAAACGGTTTTTTTTTTGTTTTGCGCATGGCTGAATGTCCACGTTGCCTTTCCATAGTCTCAATAACTCCGGTTGGTAATTGGTAATTTACACAAGCATCTTCCTTTTGACGTTTAAGTTAGCAAATTCTCCCTCCATTACGGATAAAATCATCTGAAGAATAAAATACTATTCGAGTCTTATCGCATTCTTGCCGTGGAAAATTGAATCGACATCTTATGGAGGTATTATTTTTTGTGCAAGTTTGTGTAGTCGATGAATTTATCATTTGTGCAAGTTTGTGTATGTAGATGAAATTGTAATTTTTCCGGGATTCCGGGAAAAAATTGCTAATCCTAAGGATCCTGACGAGGATAATGGGACAAACTATTTAAATTATTGCATTTTCATCGGTCCTTGATAAATGAGCGGATTTTCAAATCAATCCGAAGTTTTGAAGGCGATGAAAATCGAGTTCAAAAAATCTGTTACATAGATTTATAGATACATAGATACACACACCAAGCTAATAAAAGGGTGTTAAAAATGTAAGCCAAGAGAAAAATTCAAGACTCTCTTACAAATAAGCTTCACAATTTCCAAGCAGCAAACCCTAACCGCACATTGTTAGGCCTTGTTGTGTAATTAGAATTACTGAACGGATACACATTAGTGGTCGTCAAAATGTTGGCTATTAGTGTCAACGTTAATACGCTTTTACATTGTATTTAAAGTATAATAGGTTTTAGATGTATATGACTAAATATAATCATTAAAAAATAATACGATCAGGTTCCTGTTCTTGTTAAGGGCTATGATGTAGCAAAGGTATATCCATAGTTTGACGTGTTGTTTATGATCAGCACGCTGAACCCGGTTCGTGTCTACAGAGCCAGCCTTGAATACAAGGCTTATCATACAGAGATAGCTCTGGTGAAGTCAATAAAATTAATATTACACCATTGGTCTTTCGACGATGTCTTGCGTAACACTATTATATGTATAAAAACTCGCATTTGATATATTCTGCATCCATGCAAATTTAATATGTCCGGTTTAACAATCTGAAAATTGTGCACTTATTATTATACAACCGATAAAAAATTGCTGTTTTAAAATCTAATCTCGTAGACTCAAATAACTTATAGTTGTCTATGAATATATATTATACTAGATGTGCCCCGCGGTTGCACCCGCCGTTGAATTTAAAAGAAATCGGACTATTTATAAATACTTATTATGTAATTAGTATATACATTCGATTTTATGTGTTTTTTTTTTGTGAAACCCTAATTAATAGTAGCCTAAGTTACTCCTTTTAACATCAGCTATCTGTAAAGTGTAAGTCCCGTCAAAATCAGTCCAGCCGAAAAATGCAGAAAGACAAACAGACAGACAGACAAAAAAAAATTGTTATTTTGTTATAAGTACCGTAGATACTTTTATATTCATTTAATAAAAAGCTGTTATTTTGACATTACAAACAGACACTTAAACTTTATTTATGTGTAGAGATATATATTGCTCTAAGCGTAAAGTGACTATTCTGAAAAGCTTTAAAAATAACCAACATTACTGTTTAGTCTATAAAAGTAAACGTCATAGAAACAAATTTAGTGAACACAATACATAAAAAAAATACGGGTTGCACTCCGGAATTGCCGACAGAAGTGAAAACTTTTTTTTTTTTTATTTATCTAGACGCGTTCACGGTCTGCTATATGTACATGCAAATATGCATACACTATAGCTGCGTCTCGTAACGGTGTCGCGAGTCCAGAGATTTTATCTCATCTAAAAATATACGTACCGCGCTAAAAGAATTTTTCACTTCAAAAACGGTAATTTTATGTTCACTTGACTGACATTTATTCATAAGAAGTCAGTCCATAAACCCACTTTCATCATCACGACACTAACGAATGGCATATGTAAACGGAACGGTTGGTGTGGTGACTAAGCGATTAGCTTGCTGCGCTACGTTTTGCAGGTTCGATCCCCACACGGAACAAATATTTGTATGATCTACAGATAGTTCTTTTGGGTCTGGGTGTTTGTACATTTGATTTTTATGTCTGTAAACTGTACCGATGACACATGGTACCGGGTAAAGATTAAAAAATACATTTTATGCTTCACCCTTTTTATTATACATCCGTGTGATGCCCCAGTTTGAGAATATAGCACCACTTCATCTCCTCCCGTGAATGTCGTAAGAGGACTAAGTCAGTCTATACCAGAAGGATAGGCGGCAGCATACCTTCTGTTGAACACGAGTCATTCTGCGCTCATCAACTCGCCTGCCAAGCGTATCAAAAAATCTGGCAACATCCACCTAAAATGACGAGACACAGCATGATTGTAAGCGGGCGTGTATGGGCAAGGCCTTTGTTAAGCAGTGAACGTCATTTGGCTGATACGATGATGATGATAATTTTTTTAGATTTTTTATTTTATATTGTCGGCATGTTTTGGCCCAGTGACGCATGGTTTTCTGCGCTACCTGTCACGGTTTCGATCCCCGCACAGACTAAATATGTGTGTTGCCTACAGATAATTGCTCTGGGCCTGTGTGTTGTGTATGTGAGATATGTCTGTAAGCTGTACCCACGACACATGAAAAATTCCAGTGTAGGTATATATCGATAAAAAAACATAAACAACTTAGGCAAATATTATTTTACATCTATACAAATAAATAAAATTGAAGTGTCTGTTTGTAGTTTCAAAATAACAACTTTTTACTGAATACATATGAAAGTATATACGGGACCTACAACAAAAAAGCTATTTTTATTTTTTTTGTCTGTCTGTCTGTCTGTTTGTTCCGGGTAATCTCCGAAACAGCTGGACCGATTTTGACGGGACTTTCACTGGAAGATAGCTAATGTTATAAGGAATAACTTAGGCTATTTTTATTTTAGAAAAACAATTAGGGTTCCGCGCAAAAAAAATAAAACCCTTGAAATCCAATATATATGTTAAATATATTTATTTATTTATTTATTTATTCCTCAAACTTACTACTATCATTACAGGTTTAAAAAATATACCTAATGCGATAGTGTAGCATTCAATATTTCATCTACTAATAATATATATAATACTTGTTAATTAATCTTGTAACAAATTTACTTTACTTCTTAATTAATCTTGTAACAAATAATAAACAGTGCTACCTTTGTGAAATCACTCAGATTATATATGTTATATATTATAATATATGTTATATATGTTATATATTATATTATATATGTTATATGTTATATATTATATATGTTCTATGTCAAGTATATATGTTGAAGTACTCTAAGTTTCTTTTAAATTAAACGCGGGTGAAACCGTGGGTCCCAGCTAGTAAAGAATATGAAAGACATCACATATGCACAATTAGCTATAACCAGTTTCACAACGTAATACTCTCGAATAACCGGTCGTGGATATGTCGAGTTGTCGACGTGCTCTATGACTAAGATCAAGTTCGAGTCAGTTTAACTAAACAAGTGTGAGCATAAACAATAAATGCGTCACTGGGGACGTTTGGATTATGTGTTTGCATGTTTTACTATTTACTTAGTAATCAAAAGTTTCTGGGGATTTCCACGGGTTTCCCAATCGACTTAAATGTGTATACATTGCGGGTTGCTTTGCACACACATTGCACATTGCTTACGTGAGGCGGGTCCGATTCCCGCCAAGACCCAATCTTTGTATAACATGCAATAGCCATGAGCGGTTATTACTAAAAAGTAATCGAAAATATAGACAATTGTGTAATCGTGTATTGAATTTTCGATTTATTCGTCTTAGTCAAATAACAATTGAATGAAAACCTGCGCCCAATTGTATTTGATTGCACAATCGAAAATCCGAATCGAAGTCCGTGTAGTGTCCGAGTCCGTGTGGTGTCCGGATTAAGAATATAGCACCACTCAGTCTTATCTCGTGGATATCGTAAAAGCCGAATAAAGGACTTAAAACCAGAGGGATGGGCAGCAGCGACACTTCTGTGGAACAGTAGCTATACTGTGCTCACCAACCCTTAATGATGACACAATTGTGAAAATCTATGCGGGAGGCCTTTGTTCAGCAGTGGACGTCCTTTGGCTGATATGATAATGATGATGAACTATCGAACATATTTGATCTGCGATGTGAAAACAGGCAAATTCAGAATCCCAAAACCAAAGATGTTGGATTAGATTTATTATTCAAATTGACCGTAAGAGAATATATCAAGGAGTCCCCCTTCGGTGACGAAGATGACCGCTCCAGTGGTTTTAGCTGGTAGGAGTCCGGTATACCCCTTCGCCCTTCCAGGGGGTGAAGAAAGTTCCATGTAGAATTTACAATAAAAACATAAATTAAAAAGATACGTCTAGGTAAGGTCTGGTTAAAGTCCAGAGTAAGTCCATACTCACCTGTCAACGTTAACGGGGATAGGTATATTAAATGGGGATAGAATTGATACCACATACATTCTCTGGAACAAACAGGTATAAAAAAAGAGATTTATATTATAACTACAAGCACTCGAATAATTACAAAAAAGGTAAGGGCTTAAATGATAATGAACCTAAATTAAAGTTTTTGTTCGCCGGTTAAAAAATCATTGCAACGAAGCAGGCATTGACCGTCGTAATTAATTTTTATAATTAATGCCTTAACTGAACAAAAAATCTATTCGACCTTTACATCCAATTACGAAAAGGTATTTGCAATAAAATGGCTCCAGCTGATACAAAATGTTAAAATCACATAGTTGATTGACCGCTTCGATGTATGTGTCAAATGTGTCAAATGTATGCTACAGATCCGCATTAAACTTCATTGGATTACAATAAATAATATAGTGAAGGATCAAAAAAACAAAATAGCCACATATTATATCATCATTTCAGCCGAAAAACATCCACTGCTGGACAGAAGCCAGAAGAAGGGTACAGTCACCCTCTCCGAGATGTGCCTATAGGCGTAACCAGTGGGCGGCTCTAGTGTGATCATACGAGGACCTGGAGCCTCCCTTAGGTGTCGAAGATGACCGCCCCAGCGGTTTTAGCCGGTAGGAGTCCGGCATACCCCTTCGCCCTTCCCCGGTGCGAAGAGTTCATGATTGCCACAGCAACCTGTATGGGTTTGTGTTGTGTGCTCATTGGGGGGTATTGCCATAATCGCCACGCTTGGCAGACGGGTTGGCCATCGCAGTTGACTACGGGATTAGCCGAAGGATGGCCAACAGCGTCCTTCAAGTACATAACAAGTATTTATAACACAACTGCCGTTGCTAAAAGGCGGGGGACCTCTGGGTTCGCGGGTGTGTAGATTGGGGAATCTGCGTGCTCACCAAGCGACCCAAGAGAAGACGGTAGCACGTATGTGGTCACGCGTTGCCGTGAGACGCTTTGGGGGATCCTGTACAATCCCCCCGGGGGGGTGACCACTTTACAGTCACCCTCTCCGAGATGTGCCTATAGGCGTGGCACCAGTGGGCGGCTCTAGTGTGATCATACGAGGACCTGGAGCCTCCCTTAGGTGTCGAAGATGACCGCCCCAGTGGTTTTAGCCGGTAGGAGTCCGGCATACCCCTTCGCCCTTCCCCGGGGCGAAGGAAGTTCATGAAAATGTCCACTGGGCACCAATAAAATAAAAAAAGGTTGTAGGGTTATCAAAAAACAAGTTGTAATTTATAAATATATACAGTATTTGTTTTTGATACTTGATATACTCGTATTAATATGTAAATTTGCTTTAGCCTATCTTTTTTAACACGCACGGCTGTAGTAAAAACGTGTAAAAAGTTATTTTTTTTGTAGATACTCAAATCTAGCATTGTTTATATAAATTAAAAACTTTTTTTTTAATAAACTCGATTGTTTAAATCTTATTTTTATTGGTGCCCAGTGGAGATTCTTCATGAACTTCCTTCGCCTCGGAGAGGGTGACTGTAAGGGATTGTAAAGGATCCTCCAAAGCGTTCCACGACTGCGCGTGACCACATGCGTGCTACTGTCTTCTCTTGTGTCGCTTGGTGTGGGCACGCAGATTCCCCAATCTACGCACCCGGTTTCAGGCGTACGGGAAAGGCACCAGGGCGGTGGTTACCCCAGCGCCGTCTCCTCCTTCGAGCGGGATCGATCTCTCCCGATCCCGCGATTAAGCAATCGCATAATCAGATCACCAAAAGTATAATCAGTAGATATAAGCATATCTACTGATTATACTCTTGCAATAAAGTTCACTATACTAAAGTAAAGCAATACTTGCATCATTGTGTGACGTCCCTGTAAAACATAAATATTTCTCCGAAAATCAGGGAAATAGAATGTTATAAACGGGTACCTAACTTAATTTATCTTATACTACTAGCTGGGATCCGCGGTTTCACCCGCGTTTAATTTAAAAGTAATTTAGAGTACTTCGACAGATAGACACTTGACATACAATATATATATTGGATTTCAAGGGTTTTGTTTTGCGCGGAAACCTAATTGTTTTTCTAAAATAAAAGTTGCCTACGTAATTCCTTATAATATCAGCCATCTGCCACTGAAAGGCCCGTCAAAATCGGTCCAGACGTTTCGGAGATTACCCGAACAAACAGACAGAGCGACAAAAAAAAATTCAAATTGTTTATTTGTTATATGTACCGTATATACTTTTATATGCATTTAGTAAAAAGCTGTTATTTTGACATTAAGAGCAGACACTTCAATTGTATTTATTTGTATAGATTAATTCTAGGATAACTAGACACAATAATAGTGTTCTTAATTGAACGGAGGCGAAGTGTTACTATTTAGTTTTTGTAATTTTCTCTCCTTTTGGTCCCTTTCGCTACTTTAATCCGTGTGGTGTCCGGATTAAGAATATAGCACCACTCCATCTCCTCCCATGGATGTCGTAAAAGGCTAGCTACTAAGGGATTCTAAACCAGAGTGATGGGCAGCAGCGTCCCTTCTTTGAAACTTAACCATACTGCGCTCACCAACCCGCCTGCCAAGCGAGCTGAGTACTGGCAAATTCCCCCCCAAAATTACGACGCAATTGTGGAATCGACGAATGCAAATATGTAAGGTGAGCTTAGTCCGAACATATTTGCGCATACCAAATAAGTATAAATCTGATACAAAAGTTTTGTAGTCATTCAAGCTGTTCTTGTTGTGGTTTATTTTGATGCCAGTCAAGATGACTGGCATCAAAATAGTCAAGGATTGGTAGAAGAAGGGACTGAACAAGCGCAATTTCAGTGGCAGCTGGTAGAGATTGCGTAACCTCAAGAATCCTGCCGGTAAAAATATTTTGCGACTTTAAAGCAACCCACATAAATAAAATTATTCATAGTTATGTTTAAACGCCATATAATGTAGTTTTTGAAGGCCACACGAGCATGAAGACTCCTGAGTTAACTGGTTTTCCTTCTACAAAACAAGTTTATTTTACAATTTAAACTTGATGACGACTGGCTTTTCAAAAAAATAATTCATCATTTTTTTCTATGTATAATAAGTATATGTTAACAAATTTTATTATAGTTATTGTATACTTCAGTTACAGTTGCCGTGTGCTGCCGGCTACGAATAGCACCAACCCATCTCATCCCGTGGGTGTCGTAAAAGGCGACTATGGTATTAACTGGAGGATGGGCAGCAGCGTCGTTCGAGTACATTAACAACTCCACTGCGATCGCCAACCAGCCTGCCAAGCGTGGCGATTATGGCAAACTCTTCCTACTTGTACACAAGGATGATGATTTGCGGAAAGATACATATGTTATGAAAATTATTTCGCATAATTTTATTGTTATAGATATGACATATTACCTATATCTTATCTCTAAGCTCATCACTTCGGCCGAATGAAGTTCACTGCTGGACACAGGCCTCCCCCAAAGATCACCACAATGACCGATATGGGCGTGTTGTGTGCTCATTGGGGGGCTCTTGCCATAATCGCCGTGCTTGGCAGACGGGTTGGCGACCGCAGTTGAGTTGTTAATGTACTCGAAGGACGCTGCTGCCCATCCTCCGGCTAATCCCTTAGTCGAATTTTACGACACCCACGGGGTGAAATGGGGTGGTGGCATTCTGAGCCCGCACCACACGGCATTGTTAACACTTAATCAGAAATGTTATTCTTTTAATATTATCTGATAATACTACTTATTATAATAAAACACTTTTAAACGGATTCTATCGCGTATATTTTGATTTTTGATTTTCCTGACGTTTCGAATACTTTGCAGAATCCGTTTAAAAGTGTTTTATTATAATGTGTAATAATCGCGAAAATCTAAGACATTACTATAATACTACTTACATTATATCAATATACTCTAAACAGCGTAAGACAACCCCAGCACGTTAGACCGATTACCTGAACGGGGTATTGGGGTAGATTGGTTGCACTGAATATCCAAGACTTAAAAGAAGAAACTTAGAGGGTTCTGTTCAGCTGTAAGTTGTAATTCTATTCGGTTGAACAAATTCGTGTGGCGTCCGCAGTACCACTGCGTCATGCGCCATGCTTCCCAGTGATGACATATGGAACAGAGACGTGGTCACTCACAATGGGCCGCATGAGAAAGCTCAAGGTCACTCAGCGAGCTATGGAGAGAGCTATGCTTGGTATTTCTCTACGAGATCGAATCAGAAGTGAGGAGATCCGTAGAAGAAATAAAGTTGTCGACATAGCTGAAAGGATTAGTAAACTGAAGTGGCAATGGGCAGGGCACATTGCTCGGAGAACTGGTGGCCGCTGGGGCACAAAGGTTCTCGAATGGAGACCGCGCACCGGAAAACGCAGCGTGAGACGACCTCCAACGAGGTGAACAGACGAACTGGTGAAGGTCGTTGGATGAGGGCGGCATGTAACCGCTCGTTGTGGAAATCTAAGGAGGAGGCCTTTGTTCAGCAGTGGACGTCCTGTAGCTGATATGATGACCACTGCGTCCCTTCTGTGGAACAGCAGCTATACTCTGCGTTCACCAACCCGCCTGTCAAGCGTGGTGGGTATTGGCAAGTTACCCCAAAAATGACGATACAGTTATGGAAATCTATGGGGGAGGCCTTTATCCAGCACCGGATGACATTTGGCTGATATATGATGATGAATAAATCACAGTTAAAGCATTGGTGATTAACGAACCTTTATTTATTCCGCTCCACCACGTGAGAAATATTGGTACATATATAATATAATACAAAACCACACACTTACCTGAACTCACATATTTACTATGGTTTTCCTGGTAAAGCACTAAACGGACAATGTTTATGAGTATCTCTAAATAATTGCATACAATAATTTATATTAAAACGCGACTGATAAAAAAGTGACTGATGCCCCTCATTGACCTTATATGTGTATATAAGAGAGTCACAAAATCACACCTAACATAATTCTGCAAGAACGGCCACTATGAACACAGTGAGTACATGAGTATTTTTTATCCCACAATAAATTAAATCAGTGTATTACGGAAATCGGATAATCGCCGGTTTAATCATTGGCTATAATATGTCGGGCTCAACTATCGCCGAAAGCACCTGGACCCTTTTGGACCTTTTGTGCTGCATGCGTTACCACAGTACCTATAATATCCTTACTTCGGATTCTGCACCTCCTTTAAATAATATATCAAAGCTATCGTGTTTAATAATGTATTATTTTTGCTAAACGGTTATAGTTTCACGCAAAAAAAATGTATTCAGTTTGTTTATTTATATCTTCACTGATTATTTTTGTGACAGGATTCCAGCAGGAATTAGCACTACAGTAATCAGTCCTCGGTTACATAAAGAGAATACAAAAAAGATATCTCTCATACCTTGTCCGAGATCAACAACTACAATCCACTTTACGTTTTTCTTTAACCCGCATAACAACCGCGGCTGGGAATAGGGCTCGCCCAAAGATCCCAACAACTACTGGTCAGGGTTTGGATGGTGTGCGCAATGGGGGGTTTCGCCACAATCGCCACGCTTGGCAAGCGGGTTGGTGATCGCAATCGAACTGTAAATAAACACAAATAATGCTGCTGAACATCCTTCGGTTAATCCCATAGTCGCCTTTTACGACACCCACTGCATGAGATGGGGTGGTGCTATTCGGAGCAGGCAACACACGGTTATTTGCCACGTGTTATGTTAACTATAAAGGACTACACTCCTTAATACTCGTACCTGTAATTACACTTGTGTTTATGATCAATCTTATTACTTATAAATAAAATTTGCTCATAGAGGTAGATGTGTGGAAAAGGATATACAAATTTTATTGATAAAATTTTATTGATGATGTTGATATGTGACGCCACGGGTGGCTAAGCAATTGGCATTTCTGCACAACAGGTCACGGGTTCGATTCCCGCACTGAACAAATATTCGTGTGATCTACAGATAGTTCTTTCGAGCCTGGGTATGTGTGACTGTGAAATATATGTCTGTAAAATGTACCTACGGCACAGGAGAAATCCTAGAGTGGGGCAACCTTCAATTTATAACAAAAACAAAAGAATTGTTCTAAACTTTACTTGACGCTGGCGGGTACAGCAAGCAAATAAATTAAATTACAATAAAAATGTGTTGGAATCATAGTTTCTTGAAGTTTTTATCTATTTATATATATACACTTTATGCAGCAACAGTATATAGGCGGATTTAATGCCGTAGGCATTCTCTCCAGTCAACCATAGGGTGATGAAGAGATAACATGGCAGGTGCAATATGTTTGCGGGCCTCGGGGGTCGCGGGCGCGCAGCTTGGGGAATCTGCGTGCTCTCACCGAGCGACCCCCGGGAAGACGGCGGTGCGCACATGGCCACGTGCCACCGTGCGCGCAACACAGCTCACAGCGAGGCTTGGGGGATCCTTTACAATCCTTCCCGAGAAGTGCCTGGGCAGCGACCTTTTGACACTCGCCTTCCCTCCGCTAGAGGGGGTGACCGCTTTACAGTCATCCCCTCCATGCTGTACCTAAAAGCGTGGCACAAATGGGCGTCGCTAGTATGATTCTACGAGGACTTGGTGCCAAAGATGACCACTTTAGTGGTTTTAGCCGGTAGGAGTCCGGCATACCCCTTCGCCCTTCCCTGGGGAAAAGGAAGTTCACATAGAACTTCCACTGGAGTCCAATAAAACAAAGGTGAAAAGGTGCAATATGTTTAAAACAAACGGTTGGTGCAGTGGCTGATACAGTCGGCTGCTGCGCTCTGGGTCGTGGGTTTGATTCCCGCACGGAACAAATATTTGTATGATCTACTGGTAGTGGTCTGGGTGTATTGTGTGTGGAATATATGTCTGTAAACGCACCCACGACAGGAGAAATCCTAGTGTGGATTTAACAAGTTTTGTTTTTAACATGCTTTTTTTTTTTAGAAAATTTAAAAATATACACAAATGAATTTATGAATTTATGAATAATAATCTATATAATATACATGGTACAGTTAAATTTTGACTTATTCAAGAAGAGGAGCTGTCATTCAAAACTTATTAATTAATGTTCTGTCTACCATGTGAGAATAAACATTTAACATTGATTAACAATTCTACAACTACGTCGTTCTAATATCAACAAGAGCGTGAAAATTACGATTTCTGGCGTGAAAATAAAACTGGGCAGATTTATATGGATGGTGGAATATTCCGGTCCATGAACCAGTGCTGCATATCTACCAAACATATACGTATTTACTTAAGTTATTTACACGTGTAAATAACTTAAGTAAATACGTATTTTGGTGTTTAATTGCACGAGCATCAATAACTGTCCCCGGGTTTTAAGTTTTGTTTTTATTGCTTAAAGCATAAATAGTTTTTGTCAGATCAGTTAGATTTGCATATTAAAAGAAAACCCTACTTTCTTCATCATTAATTCTCACTCACCCTCATACCTATGTAACAAGCTGGCCTGGACAAATAGGCACAAACCCTTAAGGGAAGGCAATGCGCACAACAACTATCTATCCCATATCATAGGTCTGCGGCTTTTAGAGGCAGTTTTCGGTACGAAGTAACTAAGTGTTCCTTACTTTTATGGATATAAAGTACACATTATATTCCTTTGACTATATTAGTGAAAGGCTTTCCTACTTTGCACTCTTACAATATTTAAACACCCCATGTATAAATATTTTTTATACGATAATACAAATCAAAGAAGTAACGTGTTTGGTGTATTCGAGCGTAGGCTCTCGTGGGTTGCAGCTGCAAACCAGCGTTAGGTGGCCAGTGCTCTGTACTGACACCTAACATAATGCTGAGCTGTTCGCCCCTTTGGCACTGAGGTATAAAATGTAAGACATAAAAGTTTAATTTTTCTTTTTACTATCTTTAAAATCTTTTGAACCATTTGTTTAAAGTGTTTTGTATGTGCCAAACGATTTATCTTTCTTTTCTTTCTGTCTTTCTTTTCACTGGGCTGCATTAAAAATTTAACTTACCGTTTAACGTATATATTATTATATTGTTTGTAGGAGAAAAATCAAAAGTATCTTCTTTCATTGTGAAGATAATAATATATACTACTATAGTGGCGAGCCACGGAGTTTTATCTTTTTGCTGTATGGATGTTTCGTTATTTTGGGGGGAATTTGCCAATACTCACCACGCTTGACACGTGGGTTGGTGAGCGCAGAATGGCTGCTGTTCCACAGAAGGAATGCTGCTGCCCATCTCTCTGGATTAGAATCCATTAGTCGCCTTTTACGACATTCATGGGAGAAGATGGAGTGGTACTATATTCTTAATCCGGACACCACACCTATGTACGATTATACAATTGAACAAGGAACTTATTGATATCTTCAATTTCAGTTCGCTTTCTTCGTCCTACTTATCTGCGCCATCGTATTTATGGTGGATGCTGCGCCCAGCCCGGTAGAGCCGGCTGAACTAGCGGTTGATGGCGCAGGGCCGAGCCCTATTGATGACATTTTTATGGGTGCGGAATCCCGGGGCTACGGCCACGGACACGGCCATTATCATGGACACGGCCATTATCATGGACATGGCCATGACCACGGACATGGCTATGGCCACGGACATGGATATGGTGGACACGGCTACGGATATGGCCGTTAAAAAGAATTGAATTGTTAGTTCATTGTTTTTATGTTATTCGAACATTTCGTTTATTGAAAGCAAGTGTATTTTTTATGAACTGAAATAAAGGAATATATTTTTAGAATCGTTTTTGTTTCGTATAATTTTCATATTTAATAACAATCTTTCATTAATCTGTGATAATCACAATGACAAAATAAAATATTAGGCATATGATTAAAAATGTCTTGTTTGCAAGTAAATTATATATTATAAATAAGATTAGCGACCACGAATGCTGCAAAGTATTCGAAACGTCAGGAAAAACAAAAATCTATAATATACGCGATCTAATCCGTTTAAAATTGTTTTATTATAAATAGGATTAGGTTGATGAAAAATAATTCAACAAATGACTTTAAATATTTATTACTTTTAGAATCTAAGCAGAGTTACAGTATTCTTATTTAAATTTTGAGTTTTATTAAAAACCCCGCCCCGCGGTTTTACCCGCCGTTTAATTTAAAAGTGAACAAGTGCGTCGTTGAGGCAATTCTGCTGCTCTTCGGAGCCTGGCTCCAGAGGAGCGAGTGCGTCACCTAACGCCTGACGCAGGTGTTTACCGGACACGGTTGTTTCGATGCTTATTTGCACAGGATAGGCCGCGAGGTCACGGCACAGTGCTACACTGTGGAAGGGACGAGGATATCGCACAGCACACGGCCGTAGAGAGCTCTGCGTGGGTTGCCGAACGGTATCCACCACCATGGTCGATCAGATCAAGCATATTTAACATAACAATAACATTATACTTACTACCTTACCAAAGATCTCTAATATTTAAATAACACTGATTTTTTTATTCTTTATTTAAGGAGCTTGGTCAACAAGACGAATCTTATATTATAAACACCTTTAAAATCTATACCTATTGGCTATAATAATGTAAATTACCGTCTACGCATACCGATCCATACAAGTCTATACAGTGCTCTTGCACTTTCTGAAAGAGGATAATATGCCAAAATGCTGTTACAACTTCCAACCTGTTTAACATCAATACCCTGTAATAATGTCTTAGGTTTTCGCGAGTATTACACATTATAATAAAACACTTTTAAACGGATTCTATCGCGTATATTTTAGATTTTTGTTTTTCCTGACGTTTCGTCATCCTCTTTCGTCATCCTGCGACCACAAATGCTGCAAAGCATTCGAAACGTCAGGAAAAACAAAAATCTAAAATATACGCGATAGAATCCGTTTAAAAGTGTTTTATTATAATCAATACCCTGATTTAAGACTAGCTCAGCTCTGAGATCTTCGTTCCGCACACACTCCACCATAATATGGAGAGCGTCCTCTACTTTACCACATTCGGTGCAATTGGGGGAGGGAACTTTTTTCATAAGAAATGCAAACCTGTTAAGGGGAATATGTCCCGAACGAAGTCTGAGAGCTGTAACAATTTCTGATTTTGCCCAACAACATGAATCAAACCAAGGTGATTTCCATGGTTGTCCCTGTATAGTTTTATACCACACCCCCTTCTCCAGGGATCTCTGATCAAAGTGCTCCTTCCAGTTTATAAAACAGTGTTCCTTTACGTGTCGCATGCAATCTGAATGAAACGGGGATATGTTTAATGGCACACCGTGACTTGAAGCTAGTCTAGCCAAATGATCTAACCCTTTCGTTACCTGCTAAACCAATATTGGATGGGATCCACTGAAGGATGATATTTTTTGAATGGGCCCTCAATCGGTATAGGGTGTCTATTATATGGTAAGCAATCGGTGTGCCTCTGAAACCAGAGGTGCATCGACCTAAATGTTGGAGTGAAATTTTAGAGTCAGTCAAAACTATAAAATTATTGAAATTGATTGACTCTAAATATGACAATGCTTCATAAATTGCTAGAAGTTCTAAATACATAATCGATATATTATTATAAATCTTAAGTTTCATAAATATGTCAGATTGAGGATCATAAAATGCCAGTCCCATGGAATTATTGTTTACTTTAGATCCATCAGTATAAATTTGAAAATATCCTGTATATTGGCTTTAAAGGTAGTTAATGCAATTATTTCGTAAGTTGATAACGTTAAAAAATCTCTATGTGGTAGTTAAAATATCTATTTGTGGTTTAACGATATCTGTGATGTTGTAGTAGCTCATCTAATATTTTAATGTAAACGACACTGATTTATCTAAATAACGTCAGCAAACCTATAACCTGTTTATACTACTCTGTCAAGAAAGTAACGGGAAAAGATCAATAATACACAAAATGTTTGTTATTCATCCAAATTGATCTTATCACCTTCAAAGTATGCTCCTTCAGAAACGATACACATACGCCAACGAATAATCCAATCATCAAAACATTTTTTAAACGATGTTTCCGGAATTGAGTTCAGTTCTCGCCGCGAATTCTCCTTTATGTCTTCTACCGATTGAAAACGGGTGCCACGAAGTGGTAATTTGAGTTTAGGATAAAGAAAGAAGTCGGCTGGAGCCATATCTGGTGAATGTGGTGATTGCTCGAAGGTATTTGTTGAGTGTTTGGTCAAAAATTCGTTCACAATGATGGCCGTGTGTGAAGGCGCATTATCGTGGTGCAAAATCCAAGAATTTTCTTTCCACAAATCTGGCCTTTTGCTTCGAATTTGCTCTCTTAAATGCCGCATAGCGCTCAAATAATATTCTTTATTTACCGTTTGACCTTCCGGCAAGAATTCCGAGTGCACAACACCGCGATAGTCAAAGAAAACAGTCAACATAACTTTGACTGTTGATCGACTTTGACGTGGTTTTTTCGGTTTTGGTTCAGTTGGAAGGCGCCACTCCGAAGCTTGTTGACTAGTTTGCATGTCAAACTCGTAAACCCACGTCTCGTCACCAGTAACAATGCGTTTCATGAATGTTGGGTCGGAATTAACTCGTTCTAGCATGTCCTCAGCGACTCTCATGCAATTGAGTTTTTGAAGAAAATTCAGGTCTTTTGGGACTAGCCGAGCGGTAACACGTTTCATACCCAAAGGATTTTCAGTCACTATTTCCTTCACTTTTGCGATGTTAACTTCAGTTGCAGAAGTTGATGGCCTACCAGAGCGAGGCAAATCTTCCATCATATCTCGTCCGCTTTTGAACGCTTTGTACCGCTCATAAGCACCTGTTTTTGATAAAGTTGATTCACCGTAAGCCTTCTGAAACATTTTCAGTGACTCCGAACACGAAATTGCATTGGCGATGCAAAATTTAAGACAAACTCTTTGTTCGGTGTTTTTGTCCATAATGAAATTCGCTATACACACTAGATATTATATAACTAAAAACAGCACTGTATTTAATATAAATAATAGATGCAACTCAAACTCCGCGCTAAAATGGAAAATAGTTGTGCCAATCTAACAACAACAATAAAAACAAAAATTTGTATTTGGAACCATAAACAAATCATCCATTCCCGATACTTTTTTGACTGAATGTATATATTACTTATGTCAAGTGTCTATGTGTTTATGTCGAAATACTCTAAATTTCTTTTAAATTAAACGTGGGTGTAACCGTGGGTCCCAGCTAGTTCTGTATAAAGACGCGTCAGAAGCAAAAATGTAAACCATGGCGATATGCTTTACAACTTTTAGAAAAAATTCAACCATTTCATGATAACTAGGTGAATTCTAAGAAGTATCGTAGATTCATTCCCGAGGCTACACTTTATTTATAAACATATACGTGCTGACCTTGCTTACATTATATTAAACGAACACACCCAACTCCGTTTCCTTACTTCCACAATAACAAAAACTAAAAGGTACTTACAACTTACCTACACTATACAGGTATAATAAAAGTGTTTTTGTTGTAATAATTGAATAGAATGACGGCACGGTTGGTGCAGTGGCTGATACAGTCGGCTGCTGCGCTCCTGGTCGCGGGTTCGATTCCGCACGGAACAAATATTTGTATGATCTGCAGGTTGTTGTTGTCCAGGTCTGGGTGTATTGTGTGTGGAATTTATGTATGTAAACGCACCAACGACACATGAGAAATCCTAGTGTGAGTTAACGTTTTCTTTAAAAGAAAAAAAAATAGAATATAATATTCTTTATTGTACACCATTTTAAAAACAACTACTAGGATTAATTCTGTGAACAGTAATTATTGTGCAATGGGCGGTCTTATCGCTAATTTAAAGTATATCTGATGACTGTTTCCGAAATAATCCTTAGTCGGGAAGTACCAGGTATATGAACACAAATATGACGTTAAATGTAAGACACATGGTTGTGGCAGCGTATTTTTCATGAAAATTTGAACAGCTGTAACTATTGACTTTTTGAGGAAAAGTCGTAGAATAAAAAGTACTTATTACCACCCATAGTGTTTACACTCTTTCGACTTAGTACACCCTTTCCGACTAACCCGGTCCATCTGAAATATTTTGATTAGTTTTTCCCCGTCCCGGGCGGGCAGACGTCACAAATCAGCTGCAAGTGGCAGGCGCAGGCGCTGCTCCGGTGGGAGCCACTTCGCAAAGACCGCTAGCTTGGCGTCTATCATCCCGCCAACTTCCAGGACAATGTACCGCCGGAGTGCAGCACCACGTTCTCCCTCTCCAGCCTCTCTACGTCCGAGTCCTTTCGGGCCGACCTATTGGCGTCAGGGGACGACCCCACAGATGCCTTCGGGAGGGTCTGCTTACGGCCCTCACCACCCAACACCATGTTGAGTGAGGCGTGTGAACCCTGAGGATCCAAAAACTCCTTGCTTGAGTCGCTCACCCCACCGGACGGCAACGGCGTGCCCAGGCGTCACAGTGACGCGATCGCGCGCGGCGCACCCCTCGCCGCACGCTAGCTTGGGTTTGGGGAATGTTTTTAGAGGCCTTCTTCCTCGCGATCCGGGCGGTAAAGCCAAGATCCTTGGTCCCAGTCGATGCCGCAAGACGTGACCACGACACTCCAATCGAGGTGATGAGGATATCGACGGTAGCAGAGAAGTGGAGTCCTCCCACTACCTGCTCGGGGCAGGATGAGTGCACACCGAGCCCGCCACTAGCCCGCCCATGCATTTCCATAAACGGAGAAACATCCTACGGCCTACCTACAGCCCAAACAACTGGGCCCATTCCTGTCAGAATATTAGCCACCGGGTAATAATGTCATCCAAAACGTAGAGTAGTTATTGCCCGATGCTCAGGATGCACCGGCCCGACGACTGCTGTTCCCCCGGACACATCAAGAGGGACCAGCCACCGAGCGCACGTGGAGTTTTTCTGACCTAGCACCCGACATTAGAAAACCTACCCCATTAAAAAATCATTCTTCAGTACAAGCAATAGTTATAAATAATTTCTTGTATAATAAGATACAAGTACAATGAAGACAAACCAGATCATTTCATCGTATTTACCACAGTGATCCATCTCAGTGGATGGCTAGATATATTTTTTAAGTATTCATTATAAAACTTTCTTAAGATAAACTAAAATAGTTTTCTTAAATATTAGGTTCTTTGACTTTGTCAATAAAGATCGATTCATAAAGGTCAATGTACTACATATTGGAGGCAATATCTTGGCCAATTTAATTGAGCTAATAATTATTTTACTGTTCCCAATTAACAAAACCGCACCGATTATAAGTAGGTACGTCAGTAAATATAACCAGTTTGGTAGGTGGCCAATTTTTATTACCTTACTTTTTTAGGATTCTTTATTCTGTGAGAAAACTTGAATATTCACCTTCCGAGAGTATCCTATAAATATTCACGGCAGTCCAAAACTAGATATTGTTCAACGTAAACTGACACAATGAAAACAGTGAGTATCTAATGCTTAATTTTTAACACGCTTTTATTAGCCTGGTATGTATATGTATCTATGTAACGGAATTTTTCATCCCCTTCAAAATATCAGATTGATTTGAATCTTCGCACGCTTATCAAGGACCGATGACAATGCAATAATTTATATAGTTTGTAACATTATCCTTGCCAAGATTAGCGATTTTTTCATCTCTGATACTCGGGAAAAAAATATAAATTCATCGACATACACAAACGCCGTGTGGTGCCGGCTCAGAATACCACCACCCCATCTCCTCCCGTGGGTGTCGTAAAAGTCGATTAAGGGATTAGCCGGAGGATGGGCAGCAGCGTCCTTCGTGTACATTAAAACCTCAACTGCGATCACCAAACCCGTCTGCCAAGCGTGGCGATTATGGCAAAACCCCCCAATGAGCCCACAACACACTCATATCGGTCATTGTGGTGATCTTTGGGGGAGGCCAGTGTCCAGCAGTGGACTTCATTCGGTCGAAATGACGATGATGACACAAACTTGCACTAATGACAAATTCATACGTGACATACACATTCTTGCACCGAAATAACACCTACATAAGATTTCACCTCGATTCAATTTTCCGCGGCAAAAGTGCGATGAGACTCGAATAGTGTCTCATTATTCAAATGATTTTATCCGTAATGGAGGAAGATTTTGTTTACTTAAACGTCGAAAGGAATATGCTTGGATAAATAATTACCACCCGGAGTTATAGAGACTATGTACAGGTAACATTCAGATTTTCATGATGACGCTACTTTTACAAATATTCACAAAAATATTTACAACGATTGACATCAAGCATCTCACGCTTTTTAACATTTTTTTTTCGTTTTTGTTAATCACTATTGTTATTTTAAACTTATTGAAAATTATTTTCAACTTTTTGGTTTGGTTATCTACGAAAGCGTGTTTTTTTAGTTTTTTAAACTATTATTTATTTGTTTCATCATATCAGCCAATGGACGTCCACTGCTGAGCAAAGGCTTCCCCATAGATTTCCAAAATTGGGTCGCCATTTTTGAAGGAATTTGCCAGTACTCACCACGTTTGGCAGGCGGGTTTGTGAGCACAGTATGGCTACTGTTCCATAGAAGGGACGCTACTGCCCGTCCCTCTAGTTAAGAGTCCCTTAGGCACTTTTTACGACATCCACGGGAGGTGATGGAGTGATGCTATATTTTTAAACCGGACACTACACCGAAATTTTGTTTAATATTTTATTAAATGCAAATTATAATGTATTTGGAGTGAATATACTGACAAGTTGATCGACATAGACCAATTATTTGCTAAATTTAAGTGAATGAAGTAAAGTGAGTGAAAGTTCTGAAGTATCCCACCGCGTACCGAAAAATGCTGCGTGGGCACACTCTCTAGAATGTGGACCGACGATCTGGTAAAAGTTGCGGGAATCCGCTGAATGCGAGCAGCGCAAGGGCCGGTCGTTGTGGCGATATTGGGGGAGGTCCTGCAATAGACATTATTCAGCTAAAATGATGATGATAAATTAACTGCATTTGGCCTGCAAGCCGTGGTGCCGGCTAAGAATACCACCGCCCCATATTATTCCATTGGCTATCGTAAAAGGCGACTATGGAATTAGCCGGAAGATGGGCAGCAGCGTCCTTTGAGTACACTTTAACTCAACTGCGATCGCCAACCCGTATTCCAAGCATGTTGATTATGGCAAAACCCCACAATGAGCCCATAGAACCATACCGGTCGTTGTGGCAATATTTGAGGAAGGCTTCTGTCCAGCAGTGCATGTTTTTCGGCTGAAATGATGGCCTGCAAGCAGCAGTAGGTAGTCAAATCGACTATATTGCATATCCATAGCATCGGTGGGGCCGACTGCATATATCATCTTCATCATCATCATATAGCTGAAGGACGTCCACTGCTGAATAAAGGCCTCCACAATGACCGGTTACATGGCGCCAGCATCCAACGACTCCCAGCGACCTTTAACAGGCCATTTGTCCTTCTCGTTGGACGCCGTGGGAATGTGGGTATTTCGGTACGTGGTCTTCACTCGAGAACTCTAGTAAGGATGCACTAAATAGAATGGATGTCATATAAGGTGTTTAAGCCATAAGGATGATCAGCTGTGTACCTTCTGTGTAACAGTAACCATACTGCTCTCACCAACCCGCTTGCCAGCGAGTTGAGTACCGGCAAATTTCCCTCTAAATGACGACGCAATTGCGTAAATCTATGGAGGCGGCCGTTTTTCAGCAGTAGACATCCGCTGGCTGATATAATGATGATGATTTATAAATTAACTATCAATGTACATAAGAAATACATAAAAAAGTTATCTCTCATTAATAACATAATTGACCAAAGTACATCAATATATCGTTATACTCGTATATATCGTTATTTCCAATTCCAGTTCGCATTATTCGCACTGGTGGTGTGCGCCATCTTCGCACTAGTAAGTGGCGCGACTCTGGTGCCGTCACCTTCACCGGACCTTGCTGTCGCGGAGTCACAATATTACGGATACGACGATCATCACCAACACGGATATGAACACGATCACCATCACCACGACCATGGATACGACCATGGGCACGGCCATGGATACGACCATGGACACGGCCATGGATACGACCATGGATACGGCCACGGCTACGACCACGGGTACGGAGGACATGGACATAACCACGGATATGACTCACAACAAAATTACGGAGGTTACTTCGGATGAAGACGTTAACTTAAGCTTGGAATAAAATGGAGTTAAGTAATATAGTAATAATAAAATGACCTCATATCTCCAATTAAATTATTTTTTAAAGACAATCTTGTTAGTTTTAACTAAATAACATTATTATATTAAAATACTAGCCGTACCCGCCCGCTACGCTAGGCGCAAATTATATTTACACCTATTTATGTATTCTGGACCCTGCTGCAAGATATAAAATTGGAACACACATGAAAATTTAAGTTATAATTCATGTATTGATCCCGAAAATTTTCATTGAGAACCGTTGAGCCATTTCGGCGCCTATTCGAGATAACATTCAGTATAGTAAAATGATAATTGTAAACGTTACTATTACGCTTGATGCATAAATAATAATATAATGGCCGAAAACTGTGGAGGGTGTGAGAGAAGGCTTATTGTGTGAGAGAAACAGGAGACCGGCTTCGGTCTCATCCCTACTCCGTGCTGTTTACTGGGCGAGAAATGACACCGGTAGACGCCTGGGCCCGATAACTTACCTTGATCAGCTATCGAGCGAGATGAAAAATTACTAAAACAACTATTAAAAAATAGGGGTTGGTGATAGAAGGGTGAAAATTTAGGGTTGTATGTATTTTTTAATGCCACATTATAAAAAAATAAAAACAAAATTTTTGGCTAAAACATTAAAAAAGAAATTTAAGGGTGGACAACCCTTCACTTAGGAGTATGAAAAATAGATAGTAGCCGATTCTCAGACCTACTGAATATGCATATAACATTTCATAAAAATCGGTCAAGCCGTTTCGGAGGAGTATTGTAACTAACACTGTGACACGAGAATTTTATATATTAGAATAAATAATTAGTAAAGATGATTTATGTTCGTAAGCAATCTTCAGATAATATGAAATTGCAAGCAGAAGAAATTCACTCAACAAAATATTTATTAATTTTTTTGAATATACTATAGATATTTGTGACATAAATATTTGTTAACTATTAATAAAGACTTATTAACAATTAATAAATGTACTTTCTTCCCAAATAAATATTTATTGAATGTTAAAATATATTATTTAAATTTAAGAAATTAAATAAATTATTAATAGTTAATAAATCCTTTTATCAGTGTATTGATAGAAAACAGTGACTTAATTTAAACAGTTTTCATTTGCTTATTATTTGACTTACCTTTCACAATAATAAAACAGGTATATTTATTAACCACGTATACGTCTTCGTTTTGATTTATTAACCACGTACACGTTTTCGTTTTGATTTAAAACAATTCCCAAAAAATGCTAATTACAATATATACAGGTACGGTAATGGCCGTTGTTGGCGGGAGCTTACAACACGTGTTTATTTACATGAGATCACTTAATTAACTGAGAGTTAAAACAGTCTCTGTCAGATTGATAAATAGTAAATAAATTATTGCACTGGAAATTAATGATAATTTTACGATGACAGTAAAATTAATATGAGAGTTGCAAAGGAAAATTAAAGTAATAGGTATAACAGTCACTGCTACGATTGATACACAAATAAAACTAAAAAAACATGGCTGAAAAATGTGTGAGTAAGACAGGAGACCGGCTTCGTCCTCATCCCTACTACGTAATGTTTGCTGGATAAGTGGTGGTGGGATAACTGATCGATTGATAGTTGATCAGTAGTCGAACGGTGAGGGCGGGAGATCAAATTGAATTTTAAAAAAAATCACAATTAAAGGAACTTGAAATTATAATATCTGGATAGGAATTAACAAATTAAAAATAGGGGTTGATCGTAAAGGGGTGAAAAATTGAGAGTATTATGAGATTTTTTATTGTAAGTCACCAAAAAATTTAAAATATAATTTGCCAAAGAATTAAACCCCATATCTTGTCCAGTAATTTTTTTTTTTTCCATCCTAAGGTTGCCTGGAAGAAATCGCCGTGTGCGATAAGGCCGCCCATTGTACTCTATATTCAAAGTGTTACTTTTTATTGTACTTTTTAATAACTGGTGTACAATAAAGAATATAATAAATAAATAAATAATAATAAATAAATAAAGTTTATAATTAACAAATAAAAAATAGGGGTTGATCGTAGAGGGATGAAAAATTGAGAGTATTATGAGATTTTTTATTGTTAGTCATCAAAAAATTTTAAAAAAATTTGCCAAAAAATTAAAGTTTATAATTAACAAATAAAAACTAGGAGTTGATCGTAGAGGGGTGAAAATTTAGGGTTGTATGTATTTTTGTATGCAGTGTCATAAAAAACTTAAAACAAAAAATTTTGCCTAAAAAATTAAAAAATAAATTTTGGGGTGGACTACCCTTAACATTTCATCATTCCGGCCGAGTGAAGTCCACTGCTGGACACAGGCCTCCCCCAAAGATCACCACAACGACCGATATGGGTGTGCTGTGGGCTCATTGGGGGGCTTTGCCATAATCGCCACGCTTGGCAGACGGGTTGGCGATCGCAGTTGAGTTGTTAATGTACTCGAAGGACGCTGCTGCCCATCCTCCGGCTTATCCCTTAGTCGACTTTTACGACGCCCACGGGAGGAGATGGGGTGGTGTTATTCTGAGCCGGCACCACCTTAACATTTAGGGGGATGAAAAATAGATGTTGGCCGATTCTCCACCCTGGCCGACAATCACGCTAAGGATCACAAAAATCGGTCGAGCCGTTTCGGAGGAGTTCAAGTTCGAACCCCGTGACACGAGAATTTTATATATTAGATTTATTTTAACCTTCCAATGCCGTGTGGTGCCGGCTCAGAATGCCACCACCCCTTTTCATCCCGTGGGTGTCGTAAAAGTCGACTAAGGGATTAACCGGAGGATGGGCAGCAGCGTCCTTCGAGTACATTAACAACTCAACTGCGATCGCCAACCCGTCTGCCAAGCGTGGCGATTATGGCAAGACCCCCCAATGAGCACACAACACACCCATGTCGGTCGTTGTGGTTATCTTTGGGGGAGGCCTGTGTCCAGCAGTGGACTTCATTCGGCCGAAATAATAAAAATAAAAAAAACCTTCCAAAGTACAGCGCTGCATTGATTTTCTAGCGGAGGGACAGAGTTATGATTAATGTGTTATAGATTGTATCAGCCATATTTATCAACATCGGTAATGTCGGAAACAACGTCGCCATAGAACATTTTAAGCCACACTAATAAACAGGGAAGGTATCGGCGCCACAACTCACTCAACTATCCACTATAGATGCGTGGCATCAGTGGATTCCCTAGTCACCTTTTACAACATCCGCGGAAAGAGATGGAATGATGTTAAATTCATAATCGGACACCACAAGAAACTTCAACGAAAATATTAAATCCTGTTCTGTTATAATACGGGTATCATTCATATCATTTGTTTAACTTATAAATATTTTAAATTGCAACTTAATATCGACTATATTACGCATTTCTTTAAGTTTTTGAATTGATTTATCAACATGGCAAAATAATTCAAGGGCCCCCAAAATTTGCGGTCGTTAGGCGGCGCCATAGTCGTGCATACATATATACATAGCACTTAAGTAGATTTTGGCCAGTATTGTGATCAGACAAGAAAAGAGAGTGAGTGTTGCTAATAGATATATATAGAATAGAATAAAATCAATATAGTTTTATTTAGGGTGGATAAATAAATGTGTTTATTTTGAAGCACGTGCATTTTTTAAAATTTGTTTTAGTGTTTAATTTCTAAAACAATAACACTACGTTTTCAAAAAAACATAGTAATTTTTGAACTAGGTATTCTGTATATGGGTACACAAATTATTATGCAGGGTATGATGGTAGTTCAACCCCACCGCACTCAAATGTTTTACCAGAGGCAATAGCTTTATATATAACTAGCTGCGACCCGCGGTTTCACCCGCGTTTAATTTAAAAAGAATTTAGAGTACTTCAACATAGACCCTTGACATAGAATATATATATATATATGTATTGGATTTTTTTGTGCGGAACCCTAATTATTTTTCTAGCCTAAGTTATTCCTTATAACATCTGAGGGCCAATTCTCGTAATTAATTGACACTGTGACTGAAACTTGACCGAACTGAGATTAAATTATGAATTGACCGAAAAAATGGTATTCTGCTACTCTTAAAGTTCAGTCCGATTTCAGTATAATCTCGATCTAGTCTCATTTCGATCTCAATTTTGACGTTTATTCAATGACAATTTAGTACATGTGACAGTTCAAAATGTTAGCAGAATACCATTTTGATTTCGATCTACTTTCGATCTACTTTCGATCTCATCACAGTGTAAGTTCACGTTTGACGTTGTTTGTTAGTTTAGGAGAATACCATTTGTGACATTTATGACACTGAGACTAGATCGGAACTATATTTTGAACGTTTTTAAATTACGAGAATTGGCCCTCAGCTATCCGCCAGTGAAAGTCCCGTCGAAATCGGTCCAGCCGTTTCGGAGATTACCCGGAACAAACAGACAGACAGACAGACAGACAAAAAATATAAAAATTTGTTTTTTGTTATATGTCCCGTATATACTTTCATATGCATTTAGTAAAAAGCTGTTATTTTGACATTACAAACAGACACTTCAATTTTATTTATTTGTATAGATGTATAGATTATTAATTGATATTGAAATGATAGGGGTAGCAATATACATCACCCTTTTCCGTGAAAACGATGGTGCTAATTTATAATAAAATAAGCAGTGATAAACGTTTTATTTTATTGATCCGGTTGAAATACATCATGTACTTAGCTGTGTGGTGCCGGCTACGAATAGCACCAACCCATCTCATCCCTTGGGTGTCGTAAAAGGCGACTATGGGATTAGCCGGAGGATGGGCAGCAGCGTCCTTCGAGTACATTTACAATTCAACTGCGATCGCCAACCCGCCTGCCAACGCGGGCCTCGAACGCTTGCCTTCCATACATACCGGAGGGACTGAGTTCGACCTTGGCTTCTGAATTTTTGAATTCATGTGCGGATTAGAACTTGATTATCAATTGCGTTAACAGTGAAGGTAAACAGTGAAGGTAAACAGGGAGGAAACCAGTACATCTGAGAGGGCTCCAAATTTTTTTTTAATGTTGTATGTAGTCCGCCAACCCACTCTAGGCTAACGCGGTAGACTAAGGCCTAACTTTTCTCATCGTGAGAAAAGGCCCGTACCCAGCAGTGGGGCAGTAATGACCTAATTATGATTATGATTTTACAGTGTTTTAGGTATACGTTTGGTCCGTCTCTTACTTTAATGAAGGTCTCTGTTAAACAGATAATATTGAAAGACAGCTATTTAACTAACAGTATTTAAGTAACAATACTCAACTATAATGCATCTAATTTGTTTAATAATCCCGCAGTATTTTGGTGGTAAGTATTAGCTTTTTCATCTATCTATAGTGGAATATTGTTGACAAAAAAACTATTCTGTCAATGTATTTGTTACCTGATGCTATTTATGTTGTGTAGAAGGTATAGTGCAAATTTGTGTGTTTAGTTATATAAGTTGGTATAAAAGGTTTAAACGTATGGTGAAACGTTAATAGCTGTAGTAATTTATAGTCCGATGTCTGTAAGTTAAGAAACGTCAGTCGTAGTATTTAGAATGTATCCTACATAGTTCTGAAAAATCGCGAAATTTATTGATAAGCTACTGATAAGCTTATCAATAAATTTCGCTACTCATAAATGAGCAATACGAGAAGTAGAACTTTTTAACAAATTATAAATCATTAATTAATTTAAACGACTTATTATGTATTACACTTAAAATAGTAGATAATTATTTTAAATTTGTTTAAGCATTGAAATAAATTCTGTTATAATTTTATTAGGATCCATCATTTTTACCAACAGAAACGACGACTAAACAGGCGTTCACAGAGTTTATAAGCTTATAACAATTGTTTTACGATATCCTGGGTTATTGAGTACGGTTTCGTGATAAAAGGAATGCTATACTTAATATGTTTGGATCTTGGTCTACTTATAATAATTTAGAAATGCGCACTACAGTCTCCCTAAAACTAATAATTTATGTTCCTGTATTTTTTTATCATGTTTATAGCATGATATACTTTTAAGATTACAAATGTTGGTACAAGCGCCATCTAATGGATTTTTCGGTGACTGGTAGGTGATATTCAATACCGTTTAGTGTCAAGCCTACGCGGTTCTTTTTTTAAATAGCACTGCCTATAGTATTTTCGTCGTCCGAATTTAGTTCCAAATCGATCGTACCCTAATGAGTGTCATCTTGCAGTTTGATAAATATAAGATTTTGGGGTTGTTCTTTGTAGTAGATTTATTAAAGCTGTTAGTAGGAGCATGCAGATGGTTTTTAATAAAAAAATACGATTAGTATTTTGTTGTTTCTGTGTTAGTTTTTCATGTAAATTATTATAACTTTATTATTTGCAAAAAGTAACTGCATCTGCAATTGGTCAATTAACTTTTTCAATTATTCCATCTTATCACTGTTTATTTACCAGTATCAGTAGCATCTACCGTATTTTTAAGAATAGTTATTGACAATAAATTAAATTGGAAAGAACATGTAGATAAAGTCTGCAGTAAAATGGATAAAATTGTATTTTTGCTCTTCGTAATCTAAAACAAATAACCAATAAAGAAACAGCTCTAAGCACTTACCAAGGCTATGTTTCATCATTGCTACGTAATGACATTGCGATATGTGGTAATTCTATGGATATGAATAGAGCATTCATTGCACAAAAAAACGGTGTCGGATCCGCATATACAGGGCAGAATATTTGGACCACTGTAAACATTTATTTAAAGCTCTAAATATTCTTCCACTTCCATGCCTATATATATTTGAAATTTGTTTATTTGTCAAGAGATATGCTAATTTTTTCCCATTAAATGAACACATTTCCAAGAGAGTTAACAACAGGAATCCAAATAAACTACTTGTACCTGTCCAAAGAATACATTTGTATAGCAAATCATAATGTTGACCTAATAATATCTTACCTGTCTTTGTAATAACCTGTCTGTGATTTTCATAAATAAACATTATGATTATTATAGCAGAATTACCTACTGTATAGCAATTAAAATTTTCAATAAGTTACCATCTCACTTCAAATTATTACCTGACCAGACGACAAAATCACGTTAGATCACATAAAGAGACTCGTGTTGTCTCATTCACTTTACTGCCCTCGCCGCCGAGGATGCCCGCCTCACCGACGTCGCGGAGGCCTATCGCCGCCTCACCTTCCCGTTCAAGTTAGCACTTCTCCCTCCCGTCTCTTGCTCGCGCCGGCCCGTGCCGAGCTTATAGTTTTAAATGTCCCCTAATACATAATCAATAATACCGATCCAGCTGTCCCCAAAACAATAGCTTGTTGTCCCCAGCAACGCTCTAAGCCGAGGTCCGTGTCCCGCAGGGGGCGCCCTTAGCGAAAGTTGCTTAGTTTTTAATATTAATTTTAAGCCTGGCTGGAGGCCTCTTTTGGCTTGAATTTGAATTTATACATTATAATAAAACGCTTTTAAACGGATTCTATCGCGTATATTTTTGATTTTCCTGACGTTTCGAATACTTTGCAGCATTCGTGGTCGCAGGATGACTAAGGTGACAGGCGTCGTTACAGATTTTAGAAAGTTATTTTATTTTATCTACCGTACAATTTTGATCAAAAAATTAGTTTCGATGCACGCAGTAATCATTCACAGTGTCTTGATGTTTCTTAGTGCGGTATCTTGTTTGGGACTTTATTATTTTAATAACTGGATTCCAAACAGGTGGTACTTGCCAACCATCTTCTCTATTAAAATTAGGATGTTTTTTAATTTCAATAGCCTCACGAAACATTCTAGGTACATATCGGTTCTCTTTCGCGAGTACTTGAGGTTGATCGAAACGAAGATAATAGTTAGGTTTGCCTAAGGCATGTTCACATACTGCAGACTTTGTGGAGCGTCTATGCTTGACATCAGCTATATGTTCTTTTATTCGGGTGGCTATGCTACGCTTTGTTTGCCCTATGTATGATAAACCACAATCACAGTCAATCTTGTAGACCCCTGCATCTTGTAAAGGTATGTGACATTTCACTGGTTTGAGAAGTTGGCTGATCTTCTTATGCGGCTTAAATAGGTTTTAATAGAAGCACGCTTTAAGATATGACCAATTCTGTCCGTGACTCCCTTAATAAATGGTAAAACAGCGGGCCGTCGATCAACCGTGGTGGGTTTCGGGCAGCTTCTGCGACGGGGATGTGGAGCTTTCAAATTATTTTGAAGAACTTGCTTCACATGGTTAAGCTCGGTGCCAGGTGGCCGGCGTCGCAGATGCCGTGTGCTCTCTGTAACAAAGATTTAGCTACTGTGGCCAAAACGTCAGGAAAATCAAAAATATACGCGGTAGAATCCGTTTAAAAGTGTTTTATTATAATGTGTAATAATCGCGAAAATCTAAGACATTACTATTTGAATTTATAATTTAAGATATCTTGGATTATTATGTAGGATTTTATAATTAGATACTATCTCAATATTTCTACATCAGGAACGGTAGTATATGTGAACCTACTTAAATAATTAAGATCTCAATGTATGTATTATATGTTTTTAGTATCTCGGTAATCATTTACCGGCTTCATAGGATAGCACGGGCGGAAGCCAAGTGTTAACCTTAGTGATTGGTGCTGGTGAGGTTACGATGAAATGTAATGACCTTGTGATGAGTTTGTTAGAGGGTGTGATTGTGTTTTGTGTTCATGTGGTGACTAATGATTGCGCGTGTGTGTATCACGTACGATGTTTTGTGAGGCCTTTTAAATTAAAATTCACTTCAGCCAGGCTTGTTTTCAGAGTAGCGATATCCTTAAGCAGCCTAGTGACGTCAACGTGGTCGAATGTGACGGGAGGCAGCTTACTCAGCTCTTTCGCCACGAAAGTAGGCACATCATCAGGGTCGGTCTCCTTTGACACCCGAATCATGTCTTGAAGACTCCTCTCACCCTTTTCGTCCCTCCTACGGGACGGCATTCGGTCGGTCATGTTGATCGACTCTTACAATAACACCTTGGCGCTGCGAATCTCGTTTTCGGTATAGCCCGAGGTGCAGATCTGCATGACGCTAACTTCATCCGTGACGTCCAGTTGGTGTTGCAGGAATGCCAGAAGCTCATAAACTATAAGGTTTTGTCAACTCATAGTATCAAAACACAGCGACAGCTAACGCTGTGCTTACTGTAAATTACGTATAAATAATTCGAAGCGTATAGTGAACCGCGACCGTTTCCCAGTGCACATCGCACTTTATCATAGTAAAACATTAACACATTACATCTCGTACAATGTTATTGATCTTTGTTTTTCCTAGTTTCGAACACTTTATTGGATCCTTGTTATCCTGCGACCATGAGTTCTTTATGTTAATAATTGCTACGTAATTTCAAAAGTTTATATAAAACCAATTACTAGGAACCTCGTGAGTGTCGGACCATACATAAAACTGGGATTTCCATTATCATTATTGTTTGAATAAAATAATAATCCAAAAAATATCATATATCAGCCGCTGGACGTTCACTGCTAAACAAAGGCCTCCCCCAACTGTATTAAAGATATAATAGATGTAGAAGATATGATAAGAAATAAATATAATGTGATATTGTCAAAGCCTAAAATTATTTTTTTCGGTTTTGTCTATCACCTAATAACTGCATAAGTATGGAATTAGATTCTAGCCTAAATTCAGCGTTTGACTTTCTGTGCTACGTGTCATATGGCCAACAGACGGATATGTAGGGCCTGCTAGGTTGCACAGAGACGGGTCCCGTGAAACAGTGACGGGCCGATACCTACCGGAGATGCGGTCTAATGCTGACAAGGCGAACACTTCACCCCCAACCAGAGGTAAGTGAAAGGACACAGTAGGATTTTAGCGATCAGCCAGAGTTTGGCCCCGCCACCCGTCTCAAGGCAGAGAAAGTTCATGAGGATTTCCCCACGACAAAAAACAAAGGTTCTGTGTGTCCGTGCATGTGAGTTTGATGCCTATTACCTGTCCCCACGAGACAGGAAAAATACTAGTATGGGACATGGTTCTATTAAAAAGAACGATATCTATGTACCGTAGATATATTTACAAAATTAATGCATTATACATGAAACAAGTTCCCTATTAAAAGCAAGCAATCATAAATTACTAAAGACATGAAGATGTATATAAGGGTTCTATCGATTTTTGAGCAACATATAATTACATATACACTGGACTTAAGACTAATAACCAGCTATTCCTAATTATTTTTTCCCAGATTTTGATAGTTCTGGCTTAACTTTTCGATTAACATCTATGGAAAAAGACACATTATCTATTAGACACAGTTTCGATAGTTTTCTGTAAGAGTTCAGATCCATCTTTCGTACCACATTCGTTTCGTCGAATTCGTTTTTTCCTTAACCTGTCCCATGTCTATAGAATTTAGTTCCCAAAAAAAAAAACCAGTTTCACTGACCTTTAAAATTTTATATATAAATGCCCGCACTAAATTAATCGAATATTGTTCTACAGAAACAAACTTAAATCAACATGAAATCCGTAAGTGAACTCTTATTCATTTATTTTAACTGAAATTAATAAATGGCCTATGTCCCAGTTAGGTTAGTGCAGTGCTCGTATTATTTCATACTTTTTAGTCTAATTATTATATTTTCATGCAAAATAATCATTCATTAGAATTTGAATTTGTGTATTTTACCGACAGCATAAACTTATCATGAGACTGACCCTAATATAATCTATGTAACTACGTGCGTACTTGGGTAAATGCTACGACAGTGATAACTCAACCATCAGCACCGAAAGTAAATTATTTTTTACTTCCAGTTCGCAATCTTCGCTATGTTTATGTGTGCTGTCATATCGCTGGCCAGTGCGTCCTTGGTAGCTGCTGCACCAAGCACCATACAATCCAGACGAGATGTTCTACGGCCAACACGCAGCATCCAAAACGTAGTACAACCAACATTAATTTCGTGTCTTTAATTCTAATAAAATTTCAATTCACGCTTATAAATTATCACGGTCTTCGGTCATTGGTGCTTATTTCTGATTGTTCTGATAAAGAATCTAAAACTATATAAAACTTAAAGGCTGCTTTTACAGATATAATTTGAATTGTGTCTGTATTTGTTGCGCCTATATTAACTTAGAACGCAACGCCTACAGTAAATGCATATAGTGAATGTGGAGTGTCACGGTTTGAGTAAGTCGTGTGTAATTGTTCAGACTTACTCAAGCGTCAGTTGAGAGGTCGGCAGCTCTGATGGAGTATGGACTGTGATGATCGCTAATTATATTAATTATCAACAATTTTTAAACCAATTTAATCAGTGTTGCCACGCTGTTGACAATAATCCTTAAATCAAGAGTTTAAGTTGAACTTGAAGATGGGCCTTTAGGACCTGGCCCTGGACCTGGACCAGGACCGTGCTGTGTTGCGCACATGGTGGCACGTGACCACGTCCACGCTACCGTTTTCTTGGGGTTCGTTCGGTATGAGTTTACAGACTCCCTAATCTGTGCACCCAAGGCCCCAGGAGGCGCCCCGCTGTATATAGATGGCAGGGGAGCTCAGGTATGTTCGGCCCTCCTCCGATCTTGCTCAGCGGTCTCCTTCTAGAGCATAACGCTCTCACAGAAAGAGACCACAGCACTCCAATTTTTATGCTCTACCAGCATAGCCGACTCTGCTGGCGGCAGAGAGAGATCCTGCCCGATCAATTCGTCTAGGTCCTAGGAAATCCGCCGCTTAGCAGTCCATGCACTCCTCGAGCGTGTGCTGTGTAGTATCCTGGTCGCTTCCGCAGTAGTGGCACTGTACCATGACCTCGCGTCATATCCTGTGTAAGTACGTAACTAAACAGCCGTGCCCGGTCAATAGCTGCGTCAGGTGGTAGGTGACGCGCTCGCTCCTTTTGAGCCAGGCTCCGAAGGCACGAAATTACCTAGTGTTGACACTGGCAGTTTTATCTTCCCTTCTCCCATGATATATTTATGTAGTATAAACCCTTGTATACTAAATGAGCGTTCTATATTAGCTGATGTACATAGTCCTGTCAGTATACGAAGTGCCACTTAACTTAGAGCAATCGAACCACAAATTTCCTTGCACAGAGTCGACGGCGTCTGCATCTTTCCATGTGAACTGTTTACTGCTCAAACCAGACTTCCCTCTATATTGAGCTACATATGTCAGCCAGCGCGCAACCCGCCCACGCATGTAGCCCCTTGATTGTTTGCTACTTAAAAAAAAATCTTTATAAAGTTTAAATAGAACGTCGTTAAGAAAATTGTTTAAAGTGCAGGGATATTCTGGTTATTTCATTTTCAATTACCTTCAATCCTTCAAAAAATAATCTTCCTAAAATAAGAAAATGTAATGATTTAGCACTTTAAAAGTACAAAGTAAACTACACAATTAGACAGTATAGTAACAATTAGAATAATTAGTACCCAAGAGATTTAACACAATGGCTCCATCTGCATATATATGTGTAACCAAACAGTACGTGTATACTGATATAAGTATTTGGTCCTTTCTACATGCGATTTAGGACCTTCTGTGAAAGCGTCATGGTCCAGAAGAAGACTTATGAACGGGATCAGGGCCGATCCCGCACGGAGAAGGACGAGACTGCGCTGGGGTAACAACCACCCAGGTGCCCAGGTTCAACACACGTCTCAGCCCCCTATCATCGCTATACGGCGGGGGTCGCGGGCGCACACTGAGTGACCTGAGTGACGGTGGCGCGCATACGGTCACGCGCCACCGTGTACGCAACATAGCATAGCGCACTATAAGGCTTCGAGGGGATCCTTTTCGCTTTACAGTCGACCTCTCCGAGATGTGCCTATAGGCGTGGCGCCAGAGGGCGGCTCTAGTGTGAATATATATATGAAGGCCTGGAGCCCCCCTTAGGTGCCGAAGTGGTTTTAGCCGGTAAGAGTCTGGCATGCCCCTTCGTCCTTCCCCTGGGCGGAAGAAGTCCACGGTAAGTTTCCACTGGGATCAGTAATAAAAGGTGCGATTTAGAAACAATGTCAGTGATAAGCAACTCCATCTTCTTACCACTAACAACAATATACGAGGAGGGATCAAAAAGTAGTGAGAATGAGATAGAATATAATGACTATTCATAATTTAATAATTTATTTTTCTTAATAGTTTCCGAGTCTCTGTACACACCGAGTCCAGCGCTTTTCCAAGGCTTCAATCCCTTTCACAAAAAAAAGTTTTGTCTTTGTCCTGCAAAAAGCTCTCCACGGCATCCATCACCTCGTTATCGTCTTCGTACCTGTTTCCCCTTAAGTATTTTTTCAATTTGGGGAACAGATAAAAATCGCTAGCCGCCAGATCTGGTGAATAAGGGGGGTGGTCAACCAATTCGAAGCCAGCTTGCTGAATGGCAGCCATCGCAACTGCCGACCTGGGCGCGGGTGCGTTGTCGTGATGAAACAGCACGCCCCTTCGAAGTTTCCCTCTCCTTTTCTCTTTGATGGCATTCCTCAACTTGGGAATTAAAGCTGCATAATATTGGCCTGTAATAGTGGTTCCACGCTCCATGTAATCAATCAACAATATCCCTTCGGAGTCCCAAAATATTGAGGCCATAACCTTGCCAGCCGATGCCACGACACAAAACTTCTTCGGGGTCGGTGATGATGGCCGCTTCCATTGCGAAGATTGCTGTTTTGTCTCGGGATCAAAATGGACCCATGTTTCGTCCATTGTGAAACGAGACAAAAAGTATTCAGAATCTTCTTGAAACTTGTCCAACAATGTCTTCGAAATGTCAAGTCGATTTTGTTTCTGACTGTCGGTTAACATTCTCGCCACCCATCTTGCGGAGACTTTTCTCGTATTCAAAGATTGTTTCAATATGGATTGAATACTTCTATATGAAATGCCCGTGTCTTGAATTAAGTATCGGATGGTAACTCTTCGATCGCTCAGTACAATTTTCTCGACTTTCGCAACATTTTCTTGGGTGACTGCCGTCGATGGACGGCCGCAATGATGTTCATCTTCCGTGCTCGTTCTCCCTACTCGAAATTGAGAAGCCCACCTTGCGACAGTGGAATACGGCGGAGCAGACTCTACTAATGTTGCTTCCAAATCGCAATGAATCTCTTGCGTCGTTAACGTTTCTAAACAGAGGTATTTAATAACGGCTCGAAGCCCGGCCGACACAAAGCAAACAAATGACTACATTCAGAAAAAAACAAAAGAGAATTGAAGATTTTTTTCTTTATTAATATTACAAATATGTATTTGAGCTATGCCAGCCAGTTTTTTTTTTTCTTACCAAGGTGTATGTCGTTCTCACTACTTTTTGATCCCTCCTAGTATTGCTTTCACGAAACCGTTTTCCGAGAGTGATTAGTCTATATTCCTCACACCTATTTTTAAGATGCCTATGTTATAATTGGCGGAAAAACACTTCTGGATTCTTGGAAGTCATATACAGAATGGTCCAAATAGTGATGTCATAAAAAATTAGATTCCTAGTTCCATGATTCTTGATAGTTTTCGAGATATTCTTTTTTATTTCATTTTTTTTTTATTGGAACTGCTTCAAATATTCTGTCTATTTTTACAAGGCTTTTTCACATTCTTTTATTGCAGTTTTCATTGTTATGGAACACTCTTTCAGACATAAAATAATTAACTTCCTATCATTAATTCAAGAACTAAAATTTTGCGAAATATGAGTAAATGAGAGTGTAGATGTTTTTAAAGCAACCACGAGCTTTCATTATAAGCAGTATATTCATAAGTAGTAGCATAGGCCACCACGCGTTGTTGAAGGCACCAAAGATATCAAGGAAGATGCCTATTACATACTTTTGTTCTGATGAATTTACTATTTTCCTGGCAGAGATTGCTGCGTCATCAGGTCAGCCATGCAGGATGGAAATCTAACGCTACTTTCACTCCTGGACTTCAGTAACGCTTTTAATATGGTAGATTTTGACATCTTGCTTGGAATATTGTGCTCTCTTAACATATCTCCAACGGTGATTGATTGGTGTCGTAGTTACCTGTTTGGCCGTCGGCAGCGTGTTTGCATTGAAGAAACTTTTTCTTCCTGGTGCAATTTGTCTGCTGGCGTACCTCAGGGTGGCGTTTTATCTCCGTTACTCTTCGCCATATTTATAAATACTATCTCCAATAGACTTCTTTCATCCTACCACCTTTATGCAGATGATCTCCAAATTTATACCCATGCACCGCCTGATAAGTTGTCAGAAGCAGTGGACATCATAAATGGTGATCTCAAACAAATAAGCCAGTGGAGCAAGGCCTATGGACTCTCGGTGAATCCTTTGAAGACCCAAGTCATTGTTGTTGGCAGCTCTAGAATGACTTCAAGAGTTGACTGGAACCGCTTACAACCGGTTCTCTTTGATCGCACCATAATTCCAGTAAGTGACAAAGTTAAGAACCTGGGAATATATATAGACAAAACCTTGTCCTGGGGACCTCAAATACAGGAAGTGAGTCGTAAATTATTCACATCTGCGGGGTCTTTACGAAGACTACGTAACTTCCTGCCAATTTCTACCAAAACTAGGATTGCACAATCGCTTCTTCTTCCGATTCTTGACTATGCCGATACCAGCTATCTTGATCTCACAGAGGAACAACTTGATAAACTTGAGCGACTCCAAAATTTCTGTATTAGATTTATATTTGGTTTACGCAAATATGATCATGTGTCAGAGTATCGTACTCAGCTCAAGTGGCTCCCTATACGCCTTCGTCGGAATACTCATATTCTTCATCTTCTATACAGTATCCTGTACAATCCATCAACTCCCTGCTATCTTAAAGAACGTTTCAAGTTCCTTCATAACACACATTCGAGATCCTTAAGGTCATCAGAGAATTTGACGTTGAAAATGATAATGCATTCCACTAATTACATGGGAAAATCTTTTACAGTCCAAGTTGCCCGCTAATGGAATGTGTTGCCAGTGGCAATTAGACGTGCTCAATCCCTAGCAATTTTTAAAAGACTAGTCAAGGAACATTATCTATCACTGTAGTTTCTCCTTTACTTCTTTTATTTATTAATTAAATTTGTATATTTATATGTATCTATTATAGTAATATTTAGAATACATTTTTTTTATCTACTATAATAATTATATTTTATTATATATCTATCATGTTATGTATTAACTTAAAATTATTGTTACACCGCGAACTACCCTTTTCTTTATCGCTTACAAATCTGTCCATCCCAAGGTTGAAATCGCCGTGTGCGATAAGACCGCCCTTTGTACATGTATTTTTCTAAATTGGATCTTATTTTTGTTATTTTTGGTGTACAATAAAGAGTATTGTATTGTATTGTATCATCCGTGGGCTTGTCACCGCTTTTTGGTATTACGCGTATAAAACCAGAACGCCATATACGAGGGAAAATGCCTTCAGCAATACAGCGCCTAAGAACGGTCAATATAGAGTCACCGGATGTTTTACAAGCTTCTTTAATCATTCTATTCGATATTTTATCTTCCCCAGACGCTTTATTAAGTGGCAGTTTATTGACAATGTTTATGAATTCGTCAGTGGATGGAAGGTTGGAGGGGATCTGGGGATACTGGTGGCTCAGCGGCCCATGATCTGATCTGTTTATGATACACGTTATGTATAATATAAGACTACTGAGAAGAGCCTCTGTGGTCTCTTCAATAGGTACCAGTGGTATACATATTGTAAATTTAAATGTTTCGGATATAATCAAGATCGACTGATCTGTTGGCTTTAAACTCATGGTACAGAGGAGACCACGGACCCTCTCTATCGAGTGTTTCCAGTAATTTGTGTAACAAATTGCCCTTCGATTTTGCTACCGCGGCTCTATAACTAGATCTAGCAATTCTGAATTTATTTAATATTACAGTGAATGTGTCTCCCGTGAGTTGTTGTTTTTGTTAAGTTTGTTTAATATACCTTATCCCATAGTGAGATAACGACTGCCCAGATGGGTTTATTATTATGTCTCTCTTGTCACCGGTAAGGGGGAACCCGGTCTTTTGATAGGCTTACGCGGGGACATGGGTCCAACACGCAGAGGCCCTTTAGAAAATTTTAATCTATAATGTAATGGGACACTAACCGGGGACTCTTTATGGCTACATGAGACATGGGTCCAACACGCAGAGGCCCTTTAGAGAATTTTAATCTAAAATGTAATGGGACACCAACCACTCTCAATAGCTGCACTATAAAATGAAGTCTTGGATTGTCCCCGGAGGTGTAAAACTATTGTATAAGACGTAACTACAATTATAAGGTCTATTGTAATGGATGCTAAATGGATTATATAAATTTCAACCTTTAAAGTGCAATTCTCTGCACTCGTAATTTACGAACGCATTTTGGTTGAACTGTCTGGTGTTCTATTGCGGGGAGAGGGAGGAGTGACGAAAGCGGTTAGATCGGGTTTGGATGAGGTAAGACTAGGTCACTTGTTCTTGATGCGCTAAAACATGTTTTCTGCTCGGAAACCAGTTGACAAGGAAGAAATATTGTTAAATTTGAGCATCAATGCACCATACAAAGCAACTGAATAAAATGCGTTTATCTTTTCTGACCTCAGCCTTAAGGAAACTTGATAACGCATTAAAACTTAACGGATCTCTGCCAAATTTCAAGTGTAAGTGTGATTGTGAGACAAACTTTCACATTTATATTAAAAAGATAGTATATTAGGAAAAGCTTAAATAAATGTATTGGTTGTTTTTTTTTTTGGAAATCAAATATCGTCATCAGCCTAACGTTTACGTTGGAGTTGGCTTATAGTCCTACCTGATGCGACTGAGTAGTAGTATTTTACACATAGTAACTCACATCTGACCTCCACAACCCAATTAGTGGGAGGGATGCATACATCTCCTAAGATTAAACTGGTTATCTCATTTTCGGGATTCTGACTAAAAGAAAACGCCCCGGAAAACGCAGCGTGGGGCCACCTCCAATGAGGTGGACAGATGACCTGGTGAGCTTCGCTGGGAGTCGTTGGATGAGAGCGGCATGTACCCGCTCGTTGTGAAAATCTAAGGGAGAGGTCTTTGTTCAGCAGTGGACGTCCGTTGGCTGATATGACGATGATGATGACCAAAAGAAAAATAAAGTCTGTCGTTGCTTTTCTTATGCCAACTGACACCGACGGTTTAACGTGTTCTCCAAGACACGAAGGGATTCCAATGTGGTAAGAACGGTTACTTATTATGGGCTTGATTGAAGCAGAAATCTATACAAATAAATAAAATTGAAGTGTCTGTTTGTAATGTTAAAATAACAGCTTTTTACTCAATGCATGAAAGTACGTAGAAGTGCGGTACCTACAACAAAAAAACTTTTTTTTTGTCTTTCTGCCTGTCTGTCTGTTGGTCTGGCTGTCCGTTTGTTCCTGCTAATCTCCGAAATAGCTAGACCGAATTCTACGGGACTTTCACTGGCAGATAGCCGATCTTATACGAAATAACTAAGGCTCCTTTTATTTTACAAAAATATTTAGGTTACCGCGTAAAAAAATTAAACCCATGAAATTCAATATTTATTTATTTATTTATCTCAAACACAATATATATATATATACTCTATGTCAAGTAGGTATACCGAAGTACTCAATAATGATTAATAAATAATTCAATTTCCTTTTAATTAAACGGTGGGTCCAGCTGGTCGTAAATAATTTTACTATAATGTTTATAATAAAAATATGCTTATATCGAAAATAGGGTTTATATATAAAATAATACAAATGAATCATTAAATTTCATAATCATTATATTAGTTTTCAATGACGTGAGCTTACAGATTACCGTATCTGGAAAATGAGATCCCTAAAACTAACGACGTAAAGTAGAAGCTTCTTAAAACATTTTTTTAATTATTCAGTAATCAACACATATAGCAGTTTTTTTTATAGAGACATAATAAACAAACAAACATAGTTATCTCAACAAAATTGAAGACGCTAAATCTACAGTCATCAATCACGGCATTAAATATCGAGCATCAAAATAGTGACGTAACCACCGTCACTGAGACAACGCCGAGTTGTATTTTACTTAAAAGAAGGAAACGCGCACACTGAGGGATGCGGAGAACAGGGGTGCAATTCTCTTAGCTCAAACATCTATACATCCTTGAATACAGAATTGAAATAACGGTGATAACTGAATTTCGTTTTCGCTAAGACTGGTCCTCATAGCTTATCTTCTGCAACGTGTCCTTGAATAGCTTCAATCATGTCTTAGCAAATACCGAATTGATTTTACACCCTTATTTCGATTCTGTATTCAAGGATGTATGGATGTTTGAGCTTAAGGAATTGCACCCCAGGAACGCACAGTTTGTACGATGCGCACACGCTACAATATTCTCAATTACAAAATCACCAACGGCTGGGAGACGGGTGGTAGGTGCTTAAGGGTTAAAGAAGATGACGACCACGCTCTTATTCCACGCCCCTCGGTTTCCCATCAAAGAGGACAGAGTTAAAAGGTTTAATGGAGTTCCTTCAACATGAGTATAGCCGGCTACGAATAGCACCAACCCATCTCATCCCGTGGGTGTCGTAAAAGGCGACAAAGGGATTAGCCGGAGGATGTGCAGCAGCGTCCTTCGAATACATTAACAACTCAACTGCGATCGCCAACCCGCCCGCCAAGCGTGGCGATTATGGCAAAACCCCTCAATGAGCACACAACACACCGATATCGGTCCTTGTGGTTATCTTTGAGGGAGGCCTGTGTCCAGCAGTGGACTTAATTCGGCCGAAACGATGGGTATACCTCCCGATTTCAGGAGTTCAATTGTAACTGTGTCCTCGAGCCGTCTCAATTGTATCAAGGCTGACTTCTGGCAGGTTGTACGCAGGCGCAAAGACAAAAATCCTATTTATGAATATGTTTGTCTCTTTTTGGTGTCGCTTTTTCGTTTCATTTTCAAATCACACCGATGGTAAAAAGTTTCACTTCAAAAAGATACAATTTCCATATGTTTTTGGGGATTAAATTCACATTTAGTGAATTAAGTTTATATTCGAACACTAAACTAAAATAATTTTAACTTTTTATTACGTAATGGCGCTACAGAACACGCGCCGCCTGAACCGTAATAAAATTTTAAAAACATATTTCTTTAGGTGCTAAAAAATCAAAAATTTGCATCTTTTTATATAAATGCAATCTCTACAGTCTACTGATTGTCCCATATACACTGAAGATATATTGTTTTCCTTGTGAATGTTATACCATATAATTTCGATGTTCTTCATTGATAAGATTAATAATAATTAATATTATTAATAATAATTCATTCTTCATTAATAATAAGCGCGGGACGTATAGCACGACACGCCAGTATTAATGATTCGTAGTGCTCTTGTCACCACCGCCGTGCCAGCTGTACTGGAACCTAATGGCTTGGCACGTGATGATGGGAAGAGACCAGACGGTATGTCACTATTGTCATGGAAATTGGGAGGGCCTCTGGTGTGGGATGCAACCTGTGTCGACACCCTCGCTCTCATCTTTCCAGTTCGGCGGGCTGTGCTGGCGCCGCCGCTGCCGCTGCAGAGACTCTCAAACGGCGCAAATACAGTAACCTCGTTGGAAATTACGTGTTTGAGCCGTTTGGGGTCGAAACGCTGGGGTCATGGGGACCGAGTGCACGCTTGGTCGACTCTTCACGTGACCAGAGGGCTGGCCTATTCTTTGGACAAAGAATTAGCATTGCCATCCAACGTGGTAATGCTGCCAGCCTCCTGGGTACGTTACCAGACGACAGCGATTCGGAGGAGTATTTTGCGCTTAGGTGTCTATTGAATATTTGTCTATAGATATTTTGTCTTATAGTATATAATATATTGTAATATGTAGTGTCATTAGTTTTAATGTGTATATATATTGTAAACAAATTAAATAAAATTGACAATTATCCTGTTTGGTACGTTGAAAAAATATGATAATTGATTATAGCATAAACAACACGGTCCTGACCTGACTTTCAACATTTTGTGTATATAAATATATGCAACTAAGATCCAACAGACGTCTACCACTATTCGCAAAATGAAATACGTGAGTTAATAATTACTATTATATACATTTGGTATTAATGCCAATTTATATAACCACTAGCTCGCCGCCGTGGCTTCGCCCTCGTGGATCGTTTCTTCCAAATTTAACCACACCGCCAATAAAAGAAGCAGAGTAATAGCTCCTTCTATAACACAGATTTTATACCACGTTTCTTGTCTTGCCTTTTTTAGCTAGACCATAGAGGTTGTTGTGGCTGGAAATATGAGCAAGTGCCATAAACTTCTCGAGATGTATGTGCTGATTCTAAGTGATGATGATGTATTTTAATTGTAAGACCCGTATTACAGATCGAGAATCAAAACTCAAGTAGAACTTGAGTCGAGATTGCCATAAATTTAATACAAATACTGGACCTGTTACGTAGGGTTCATATTCATATGGGCCTAAGTGTCGGCGAAAACAAGTTTTACAGGCATGGCAGTTCAGTGAGTATTATTCGAATAATTTAATCATCCTCTCCAGTTGCTATTCCAGTCTTGACAGTGGCTTGCACAATATTTTGCAGAGGAGTTATTTCCAACCTTTTGCCAGTGCAACGTCTTGGTGCATCAAGATTGCTGATTAAAAGGACGAGCGCACCGACTTTTTAATCTGAGCTTGTGTGAAGGCGCCCCTAGTCTTCCTTATCAGTATCCATTAGATTAAGGATCCGAACCTCCGAAGGAAAAAACGGCGGAACCCTTATAGAATCACTCGTGTATGTCTGTCTGTCTGTCCGTCTGTCACAGCGGATTTTCTCCGAATCTATTGGACCGATTAAGTTGAAATTTGGTACACTTATCGATTTAACCTTATTGGTAGGCAATATAAAAAAAATTAGAAAAAATTTTGCAAACTGTACCGTGTAATATACGAAATGGAAGGCCTTGTTTTGAGGACCTCAGACGTATTTATTTTATTATTTTAAAATGTATAGTTTTAAAGCTATTTAAGAAAATATACGAAAATTGACCATTCCCTCCCACTTATATCCAAAACTACAGTTTACAATATTGTGCGTACAAACTTATGTTTGTAATGTATGTTGTTTGGAATGTATGGGAAAACATGTTTTTCAACTACGATGTTCTTGGGATAAGTTATTGGTACAAAACCGAACCCAACAATAGACAATATATTCAGCAATTTCGGAACCCTCTTCACGCGAGTTCAACTCTCACTTGATCGGTTTTTTTTTTTCATTTTTAATTTTCAAGTTTGGATTAGATTGATAATTAATTTCGGCCGTTAGAGACATCATCAAAACGAAATGCTAAAAGATATAAATGAAATATTCCCAGCCAAAAAAATATCCACTCAAAATTTGTCAAAATAGTATTATGCGCATACCGGTACATAAACAACACAAGTCCTTCGATTTTTTTGATGATGTGCACTTTATTTGTAAATATAAACCTGTATTTTTTGTTGTTTGAGGACAATTTTATGGTGACCTGATTGACCCTTATATGCAATAGGTAGATATATAAAGGATGTGTGAACGATCAAATTCATCAGTGTACTTTGGAAATCGATACTATGAAACTCGTAAGTAGATATTACTAAATACTTTGTCCGATTTAAAAGTGTGATGTTCGGTATCGATATGTTATTATATTTTTGTACTTGTCCGTAATTACAACTTGTTTTTTTTAATAAACGCGAAGTCTCTTGTGAAATAAAGTTCACTGTTTTCATAGAAGGGGCATATACACGCTCGTTTTTGTTCGGACAGGGTTTATTATGCATAATATATATTTGTTTAAATAATATTATTAATAATTAATGCGTGGGACGGCGTCGAACGAGGTAGAATTTTGGTATAAGGTACTGTCGTTACTTGTGTATAATATCTATACTCAGTAGGTACTATATTAATTTCCCCACACAAAAGCCTACTGTTACACAAATGAGTAGTATTTTTTTTCTGGGTATTTTAAAATGTAGATAGACATATTTTATTGCATAAGTTAGTTTGTGTGTTTTATCTAGTCTGTGCGAAGATGATAAAATAACAGAAATGTAATCCTAATTACCGATCTTTATGTCATAGTAATTAGACTGTACCCCGTGTGGTGCCGGCTGAGAATCTCTTCCCGTGGGTGTCGTAAAAGTCGACTAAGGGATTAGCCGGAGGATGGGCAGCAGCGTCTTTCGAGTACATTAACAACTCAACTGCGATCGCCAACCCGTCTGCCAAGCGTGACGAGTATGGACAAACCCCCCAATGAGCCCACAACACACCCATATCTGTCGTTGTGCTGATGTTTGGTGGAGGCCTGTGTCCAGCAGTGGACTTCATTCGGCCGAAATGATGAATTAGACTGTCATTAACAAAGAGCTGGTAGTTACAGCTCAGCGCACCTCCGTTTAACTCTTCGTGCGATATTTTAGCTTAAAAATTAAACAAGAAATTCTTTGCTTGTTTTCAGTTTGCTTTCTTCGTCATGGTTATGTGCGCCATCCTGGCTTTGGTAGGAGCTCAGGGTGTGTACGAAAATCCAACATATAGAGTGGGGCGTAGCGTTGCCAAAGACACGTTACCAGACCCCCACCACCATCACCACGGTCACTGGGGACGTTGAAACTTGAAAAAGATTCAGTTTTGGAACATTCAAGAATCCAGGGTATTGTTTTGTAAAAATATGTATTAAAATTTTGTTTGGTATTTCAATTTTGTTGTATTATTTTGTACAGTGTCATAAATAGGGATTGCAATGCCGGTACTATTTAGATTATTTATTTATTTACTAGTATACCAACAGCATACATATAAAACAATACAGATAGATACAAGATAATAGTGCTCTTTATAGGGACACACAACATTCTTGATACGACTAAAAACGTTTTACTTTTATAATATTGTAAAAACCAGTAGTTGTTAAAATATTTTCTCGGTATTGTTACATGTAAAATATAGTGAAATAAAAACAGACTAAATTATTTGCTACTGAAGTTAAATAAAAAATACAATCCAAGTTAAATCAAGTGAAAACAAATATTCAAATTTAAATCAGTCTAACAGTAATTAAACAGACAAATTACATGAACCTAAAATAATAGAATTATCTAAAATAATCACAGTTGTTTCACAGCTTTCTTAGACCTATAGATTGACCCGCATGATTATCTGTATTTGCCAATTTACTGAGAGATTTGGAATTACCAGCACCACCCCTGCAAGCCATGCTGTTAAGCTATAGAATACATCCCATACCCGAAATAAAGAATGAAGAATAAAGGATGAGGTCATTTATGTAGGATGTACTGGTGGTAGGTCTCTTATTGTAACAGCTTGACTAGGTAGGTGCCTCCCACAGACATAGTGTATGTCTGTGGTACCACCGCAGTGCCAGAAAATACCACCAAGCAGTACTTTAAAACACTACTGATCGTGTTCTTGTTACAAGGACACATTTTATTATACTAGAAGGTATTGTATTAAGTATATGTATGTAATATTAAGTATGTATAACATTGAACATGTACACCTAGACTACTCGTTATCTCTTTCTTATCTCGCATATCCATCTAAAGGTTGTCTGGAAGAGATCGCTGTGTGCGATAAGACCGCCCACTGTGCATTAGCTATTGTGACCTATATCCTTGTTTATATTATCCGGTGTACAGTAGTGTATATAAGAGTGTATATAAATGTAGTATGTCTAACGTAGATTTGAATAATCATCATCATCATCATATCAGCTCAAGGACGTCCACTGCTGAACAAAGGCCTCCCATATCGATTTAAATAATAATAGATTGTAATAAGTTGTGTAAAAACTCTTGTGAAAGCGAATTCATCACATCAGCCAAAAAACGTCCGCTGCTGATCAAAGGCCTCCCCATACATCCACAACCGTGTGTTGTCATTTTGGGGGCAACTTCGCTTGGCAGGCGGGTTCATGAGCGCAGTATGGCTATTGTTCCACAGAAGGGGCGCTGCTGTCCATCCCTGTGGTTTAGAGTACGTTAGTCGCATTTTACGACATCCACGGGAGGAGATGGAGTGGTGCTATATTCTTAATCCGGATACCACTCGGAATCGAAAAGCGAATTTACAAATTTACATTTGCCATTTCGACTGGTGGGTGGCGTTGTAGATTGTATGTATACTACCTGAGAAATAGACTAGTCTATACATATATTAAAATCGTAACGAGGTGAAAACTGACCATTGTTTTATTTTTAAGTAGGGCGCTTTTTGTTTTACTGAGTGCATCTATCAATCAATACCACGTTTACCACACAAACATTTTCTAAGTGTCTGTTAATCCTCTGCTGCAGCTTATGGGCTCTAAAATACCTAAAACAGCTTTTAAGGCAGGTAGCAAAAGCTGCTCTGTTACAATAGTTACGATCGATAAAACTTTTTACGCTTGGGTCAGTAAATTTAAGTACCTATGTCAGAGTTGTGGACAATATCAGCAATGATAGAGATATTGAAAGGGAACGTAAGTTAGATGCAATATGCTGGCTCGAAAGTTTGCACGTTGTTCAGATCCAGTTAACCCTACCCAGTTAACCCTACCCAGAGCATGCGTAGCATTTCATTGATCATTGTTGCTATTAGGTCTAAGACAACTGCATCCTACACATCCGCCTTTGACTGTCAGTCATTTTACTGCTGCCTATGGGTCTGACATCGCAGAAAGCTTATAGTGGCCTACGGGTCCATTAAGATAACGGTTACAGGTGACTGTTGGATCTGTTTCGCTTCTGTAGAGCAACAGGAATGTTTGCAAAAGCTCATATAGATGACTTTTGTGCAATCATGCTAAATATGATTGCATCCCTGTTGCGTTGGGAGTGAGTTTAACAGTTCGCTGGCCAGCGTGACTATACAAAATCCAGCAGCCATGCTATTCTCAGTTAAATAATATCCATTAACTAATTGCGTTAGCCGGAGGATGGGCAGCAGCGTCCTTCGAGTACATTAACAACTTAACTGCGATCGCCAACCCGCCTGCCAAGCGTGGCGATAATGGCAAAACCCCCCAATGAGCCCACAACACATCCATATCGGTCGTTGTGGTGATCTTTGGGGGAGGCCTGTGTCCAGCACTGGACATCATTCTGCCGAAATGATAGATGATGAATTGCGTGTGGTTCCAAAATAGATTATTTAATACTAATATAACCTGTCGACACCCCAAGCCGCTCACGCTGGTGTTGCTCCCTGTCGCCTGTAATGGTCATTTAGTGGGTCCATTTTGAGACTGCCACTAAATTTTATGTAAAGGAGTAAAGTCAGATGCCGTTGTTTCTGTTAACTTGAAGGTTTCAAACTATATAACAACCATTACCATAGTCCTATAGAGTAGCGATAGCGAGTAGGGTTACATTTAAGATTTAAATTATCTAAAGGGCCCCTGCGTATAGGACCTATGTCCCTGCGTTACCCTAAAAGAAGACCGAGTTCTTCCTTGGAGCGGATTGTAACACGTGAAGAGAGACACATAGTTATAATACTAATAGTGTAAAGTCAACCGGAAAAATTGCATTTAATTTTAATTCACACATCTTTAATGTGCATTACTTATGAAATTCTGAAACAAAATCTTATTACTAATTTATTTAAAAATTATTTCTGGGCCAGCTTCATTGTTTTATTTCTTCCAGAAGTTACTGTAAAAGAAAAAAGGAATTTTAGACGATTTTTTCCGTGCGTCATTATTAAATTAGCTTTACCTTTGAAGACAAATTTCCTTTTTTTGCTTTAATTGAAGTTTTGTATACGAGTCTTTCTGATGATGATAGATTACGAGGGCAGTTTGGCAACTCAATGACTTTAAGGTTGAATAAAAACTTTTTTAATATATTATTTTTGTCTCATATTTGGAAACTCAATACGAAGCGCATGCATTCTTTTTTTCAAATTTGGCGCGAAAACAAGCTTTTTAGAAACAAAAAAGTTAGGCGACTTGTTGTTGTTGTTGAGTAGGACATGATTTAAAAATGAGTTTGTATGAGTAGCCTCTTTTTTGTACCGAGCCAGTACAATGTCCCACTTCAAATGAGGCGAGGCGTCATGACGTGAAGCTTGGCGTCATGACATGAAGATTGGCGGTACATTTGAAAGAACGAGTATTTCATGTACTGTTGCTGTATTTGTACTGCCCTGTCTTACAAAGTGTGATTGACGTAATACTTAAAGAAAACTAATAAGAAGCGATTGATTATAGACAAATGACAATTGTATCGACGTTTTTACTTATATGTAATACTGTAATATTATTGTGCAGGCGACTTATTTGTAAAACATGATTATGATTTAAAATATACCTAATACACAGACATAAACAGCAACACAAGCAAAACAAATAGGTATTTATCAGGCATTCATGAAATCTTTTTTTTCTAAAACTGTCGCGTCTCGTACTTTAAACTAGTACATTTGTAATAGAGTGAATAAAAACATCATGTTGTCTCTTGCAGTCACGATAATGTCTGTTGAATAAAACGCCGTGCTTTTGAAGCATGTGCCTCATTCTCTCTCTCTCTCTCACCCTACAGTTCATATGCGAGGAGTAGAGTAACGCGACATAAAATTTGAAGTGGTACATGTTATAATGTTGAGCCGCTCTTACAATATTGTGTCATGTACGGGACAAATGTACTGCCTCTTGTGTGTCCTACTCAACACTAGGCGACTTCTAAGTATTCTTTGAAAATGGAGAAAAGCGAGTTTCGAGTGCTCATTAAACACTATTTTTTATGTGGCAAAACTATTAAGCAGACCGAAGACAAATTGAAAAAGTATTATGGTGATTCTGCGCCTTCTCATGGGATGGTACATAAGTGGTTCACTGAATTTCGTTGCGGACGTACTACCACCACTAATGACGCGGAGCGCCCAGGAAGGCCGATTGAGGTCACTACGAAGCGCATGGTTAATAAAATACATGATATTGTTTTGGCAGACCGTCGAGTGAATGCGAAATATGTGATGCTGTGCACATCTCGACTGAACGAGTTTTTTATATTTTGCATGATATTCTGGGCATGAAAAGCTTTCTGCAAGATGGGTGCCACGTTTACTAACAGTCGACCAGAAACGAAATCGTATAACAGCTTCTGAGGAATGCCTAGCCATGTATAATCGCAATCCGAGTGAGTTTATGCGTCGGTACATAACAGTTGACGAAACGTGGGTCCATCATTATACACCAGAGACTAAGCAACAGTCGAAGCAATGGACTTCTACCGGGGAACGTGCCCCAAAGAAGGCAAAAACTGTTTGCTCGGCTGGTAAAGTGATGGCCACATTCTTTTGGGACAGCCAAGGGGTTATTTATATCGATTTTTTTAATAAAGGCATGACAATAACCGGAGCTTACTATGCTGCATTGTAGATAGATTCTATAAAAAGTTGATCAAGAAACGACCGCATGTGGTAAAGAAAAAAAACTATTTCATCAGGATAATGCACCGGCCCACTCGTCTGCAATCGCGACGACAAAAATTGTCGAATTAAGATACGAATGATTGCCACACCCTCCGTATTCGCCAGATTTAGCCCCCTGTGACTTTTTCCTCTTCCCAAACATGAAGAAATGGCTTGGCAGGCAAAGATTTTCGTCAAACGAAGAGGTGGTAGCCGAAACCGAGGCCTATTTTTCAGGGTTTGACAAAAAAAATGTTTTTGATGGGTTGAAGAGGAACATCGCTGGACTAAGTGCGTAGAGTTGAAAGGAAATTAAATAGAAAAATAAAAAATGTATAAGTAAAAAGAGTGTTTCTTCTTTCCAAAGTCATGGACTTATCAAACCGCCCTCGTATATATTAAATAATCTATCTACTTGAGATGATGTTATAAAAACTGAGAAAATACGAGTTTTTCATAGACTCATTAAGAAATAAGAAAGCTAGACGTTCAGAACATTTTATTTGTGTAACCAAAGTTCTACTACAATCATGTCAAACTCAAAGTCACTGGTGGGCCAAAAGCAAAAGCCAAAAGCCGTAAAACCTAATCTTAAAGAAGACATACTTATTACTGAAAATCTTAACGGATAAAAGTACTATTATAGGACAAGTATATTATTAAATTTCCAATAAAAAAAACATTACAAAAAAGTACGTTAACATTAACTTCTTTTGCCAGATATTTGACATCTTTTGTCTTTTATTGGTATTGAACAGGCAAGTACTTATAAAATTCGAATGTACCAACACTATCAAATTTTTGTTTTAAATGGGTCTGACACTGAATCTCAATCGATTCAATCTGCAAGTGACAACTCTATCAATATCGATAGTCAAAAGACCAGTAAATAAAGAAAAATTGTTTTCTAGGGACTTAAAATCCTGAAAACGCTTTTCAAATTCTTCAGAAGGCTTCCGATTTTCTCTGTATACATGTTGTATGATATTGGGTCACTTGTACTTTCCTGATACGCCTTAAGTACGAAAATGTGACAGATTATCCACTGTTTTTCCCACACCAACATCCAACAGTTGAAAGTTTTCACATGATCATGCATATCTGTTATAACTTGAAGTGGTCCTTGCAATTTCGTATTTAATTCTGACAAGTGTTTTGTGATATCTACTATAAATGAAAGATCTTATAAAACAGGTACGTTGGATAATAAGCTGATATCTTGTCCTTTAACTTCCATGAAAAAGCATATTTCTTCTTGGGTTTCTAAAACTGATCGAGAACCATAGAGCACAAAAGCCATCGCACTTCTACATAATAAGGTAAACAAGTGATCTCACTTTCTAAATCACGTAAAAACGCAGAAAACTGTCGCTGATTAAAGCTAAGTGACCTTAATCATAACTAATAAATGATATTAAATGAATATACTAGATAGTGACACCCTTTATAAAATCATGTATGGCAAATAAAACTTGACTACTAATAGGTATGAGAAATATCTTCACGCTTTTATGTAATATACGGCCGAATACTGAAACGCCACTTAATATTAAGTCCCGCTATAACTATTCGAGAAACCCGTTTCGATAGGAAACCGGGCGACTGAAATAGTTAAAGCGGGACTTAATATTAAGTGGCGTTTCAGTATTCGGCCATTAGTTAGATAATTGTATTTATGACTTCCAAAAGACAGACCGTAAGCTGAATCAACTTAAAAAATAGTTAAGTATTAACAACCAAATAATACTATATAACAAGAGCAGTGATATGCCAGTGGTTGAATGTTTCACGTCCATACTGGAGAGTCTTAGTTCAATTCCCAGCCGCACCTCTAACTTTAGATTTATGTGCGGATCAGATTGAGTATCAATTGCGTTAACGGTGAAGGAAAACATTGGGAGGAAACCTGCACACCTGAAGCCAAGCCACACTAGGCCAGCGTGGTGGACTAAGGCCTAACCTTTCTCAACGTGAGAAAAAGCCCGTGCCCAGCGGTGGGACAGTAATGGGCTGATTATGTATACAATAACAGACTATCAAAATCAACATAACCTATGAGTATTACCTCGGGGTTCAACAATAGTAACAGATATGAAAGTTGACAATATAAAATAAAAAATACTTAGCAATTAAATCAATAAAATTATAACTTCAGGCCAGATTAGTGAACCGCACTCTAGGCTACTATGCTCAGCAAAGCAAGTGTTTATATGAATATGAACATTTTCTGCATATAAACAATGTTCATATTCGAACGTTCACGACGGAATCCGAAAGGCGAGCGATTTTTCTTCAAAATAAGTGCGCCTGTGTGTGTAACCGCAAAGCAACAAATGCTGTGATCGGCCGATGCCACGATACGCAGTCCCTTTCCTACGATTTTATGCATGGCATATAACATAGTTATGGTTATATAGGATGTCGAGCTTGACGTGTAGCCGTGTGTACAATGGGCGGTCTTATCGCGCATAATACAGCGATCTCTTCCAGACAACCTTGGGATGGATTTGAGAAATAGGACAGAGATAACGAGCAGCCTAGGTGTACATGTACAAAGTAGGACATATTTTATATTATACAAATATAATGATTAAAGTACATACTAGTACAATAAAATAAATAAATGCTACATACTAATAAATATTGTATGTGTAAAAATCGTACATTAGAATAATGAAGAAGAATGAGTAAGGAATAGCAAGTGACAAATAATGTTGTTACACTAACTTTTTAAAAATGGGCAGTGCTTGTGCACGTCTCACAGGCAGTGGTAATGCATTCCACAGTCGAACAGCTTGAGTGGTGAACGATTTGTCAACGAAATTAGTCATAATCAGTAATGTCAAATTCTCTGATCATCTCAAGAACTTAGAATGTGTGTCACTCAGGAACTCAAAACGTTCTTTAAGATTTTTATAGAAGATAGAAGAAGAAGATTATTACTGATTAGTAGTAACGTACCTATAAGTTATAGCATAAGCTGAGTGATTGTTTAGTATTGTAGTCTCAACAATAATGCAAAATCTTAAAATGGTTATTATTTAAGCTTATAACATGGCTAAGTCTAATGTTCACATGGTACCTACATAGCTATGTTACGGACGGGTCGTTCACTCCGCTTCCCTTTAGTAAGAAGGCGACCTTGACCGAAGCAATAATATTTAGAGACATTGAGAGTGGGAGAAAGGCTTTCTAGTTACATAACTTTAAGAGCCCTACAAGAAAGCTTAGTTTGGTGCATTTCTTTGTGTGGTGCAGTTATTATTTTAAATAAACGCATACTTGTAAGAACATACTTCTATTATGTTTGTAAGTATTTTTTATTATTCAAAATTTATATTTATAATAATCCAATGTCATCATAATATAAGTAGTGCAGTTATTATTTGAAATAGACAGACACATTGTAAAAACATAGTTCTATTACGATTTTAAGTATTTTGTATTTTTAAAATTCCCATTTATCATAATTCAGTCATAATATACGTATATTTATGTACCCTATCAGACCAGATTAACTTTTCGCAGTCTTGACCACAGCTAGCTTAGACCGGTTTGGGGATTTTAATTTAATATTATCCTCATTTTTAAATACACGGTATAAGTTACACTATTATAATAATGAAATATTAAAAGTATAAAATCAGCGGCCTACCGACCGTCAGGAACAGATGGTCAAAGATACGTTTTAGTCACGAATATAACACATACACACAAACACATTTTAGTAGTAATGAACATATCAAACTGACACTTTTACACGTCAAAGTGAAACAACAGAGGGCATTCCGCTATATTCCAACCTCCGAGAACAAATGTCGAAACTTAGAGGATTACTTACCCGATATTTTGAAAAAAAACACTTGAACCGTACGACGTTGCCGACATATTTGAGGTAGATTTTATGAATATGTAAAGATTTATTAATCTAAATACCGTACAACGTTGCCTTATACTTGACATTGGCGAAATTGTGGAAGATACTCTACAGAAGCCATAATATAAGAGAAGAAGAAGAAGATTACTTACACACATATACAATTGCCGAACGCATTCACGATCAAGTAGCGCACTTTGGCATTATTTATATTAATTTTCGCATCATTAATGTTATCATTTGACTATTATGATACAATCATTTTATACTTTTTGTATTTTCATATTTATAATTTTAAATTTGAACTATAATTCTAATAAAACAATAGCAAGCATCGCTTCATTTTTGTTTATTTTTTATTTATCATATAACCAAAAATCAAACAATGAAAGCCAAGTGTGTATTAGGTATAATAAACCATATTATGGTACTTAGTACTCGGCGGCCTTTTACAGGCGTTGCAATCTTTAAGGACAATTCAACAATATAATCATAAATGAGATTAAACTTAAATGTAAACGTAGGTGGATCACCGTACTTTAGTCCCGGTATTAATTCGCTGTAGCTAAGAACTTACATGGTTTTAAATTTTCTTTTACCGAATAAAAACATTGCTAAATGAGAAAAGATTTTAGTTTTTTACTGGATGATATAAAGGTTTTTCATTTTTAATAATTTGTGGGAGTTTATTGTAGGTAATACCTGCTAGCCAGGTAAATGGGTTTTGTATTAACATTTTTTTTTTTCACTGTGGCAAATATAGTATATTTTTGTGGCGAGTGGATATACTATGGGTGTCTTAACACTTTGACAAAGGTAGGATGTGTTTTGAATACAAATAACTATAATAGGTATAGTTATTTGTATTTGTATGACATAGGTCATGCATGTATAAAGAGGGAAGTATCAGAAATGTATATTTAAGTAAGCAAGGTTTGTAACTTTGACCGTTATTAATCTGGGCCAGGATTCTGATGCATTCGTTTTGTATGATGAGTAGTTGGTGTCATCATATCGGCCATACAATGTCCACTACTGAACAAAGACCTCCCCCATAGATCTCCACAACTGTGTCATCATATTGAGGGGAATTTATAGCATAGTACTCACAGTCCCTTAGTCGCCTTTTACGACCTCTACGGGAGGAGATGGAGTGGTGCTATATCCTTAATCCGGACAACACACGGTTGGTGTATATTGACACTATTTACCAATAACATTATGCCGTACTATACTGTACGTACTGTTATATCGCGCCAAGGAATTTGGTTTTAAAAAAAAGAAATCGAGTTATTCCTAAACTTATTTAATATTTGAAGGATATAGAAATTACATGAAATTAGGTTATTAGAAATGTGTGGCTCTATCGGAGTACGGAACGAGACTGACTGGTACTCTGGTCTCATCGTAATGCCGGATCCTTATCGGGGAAGTGCAGAATTGCACTTCTCATATTATTTATTATTTATTTTGGTTTTGCATACAAAGCTGGGTTATAACAACCCCCCGCTTAGGTAGAAACTTACGCTATTTAAAAGCGAAGTTTACCGGAATGAGTAGTGTTTAGTTGGTTCTCAACCGGGGTTGGTGATTTAGTGGGATGGCGTCTACGTGATGCTGTGCATTGCGAGTATTTGAATCATGACTTTCCGCGTTATCATTGATAGGTTTGAATTTACGATAGAGAGCCAGGCATTTCCTATTACAACAATAGTACAGTAAGAACAATATAAACAGACTTATAAAAACATAGGATACAATAGAATGTGATGGAGGTGAGTATGACATTTCTTCGAGGTTCAATTTCTTTATTATTTCTAAAACATCGTCAGTTTTATCATTAATTTTGTTTAGACTATCATAATTCAGATTAGAAATCTTTGGCAGACTCTGGTTATACTTGAGTTTGTTAAAGTGAGAGAGATTACAACAAGAGTCGTTAACTAAATTGAAATCTGAGTGAATATAATTAACTACTAGTTTTGGGTATTTTCTACTTATTAATTTCGTATTTTTACAATAACCATTACAATTTGATCTTAGTGTCAGTATGCCTGTGCCAGAGATAGTATATTCTGATATTTTACTTTCACATTCGATGTTTAGCCTAGTTGGTTCAGAGTGCGTAAATAGCCATTTATTGTTGCCTAAAGTTTGCCAAATATCAATATGGCCGTAAAGAAATTTAGTTTTACACTGTTTTGGGAGTGAATTGAGCACCTTTGATATAATTTCTGTTTCACAGATAGGACTATCTTGAACGTTGTATTCGTTTATTTGTTTACAAATATAAATCTCGTTAAGAATGGTTTTACAATCAAACTGTTTGTTCAGTATAAGATACTTAGATCTATCTTGGCTTAGGGCTATATATGATGCAGTAGGCAAGATTAGTGCATAGGAATCTGATACATTGGCATTATGGGGTACAGGAACTGGAATGTTTTCATACAAATTATATCCTCCAATAGAGACTAATGGAACTTTCAAAGTAAAGACTAACTTATTATCTAAGATATAAGATACAATTTCTGATATACTTAATATTAAATGTATATTATCTAAATCTAGGCTTACAGGGAGTTCGGTGTGTCTGGGCAAATGCTTTACATTGTCAGCAAGGTCGTAATACAGATCTTTCGGTGTTATGATCGATGGGTGCAATGTATTTGAATTTGCGAACAATATAGAGTTAACAATGTCTTCTAATTTATAAGAAATACTTAACATACTAGATTGGAGCGCATTAAGTGTGTTTTGTATGGCGGATTTAAATAGTAACGAGTTAGATGTTATAGTGATGTTTTTGATGTGAGAAGATAGGTTTTCGATAATTGAATTAAGTAGTTTTTCATTTTTATTGATTTCCATTATTGAGTCGTTAAAATTGTAAATTGCTGATTTTGATATAAGGATGTTTTCTTTTACTAGTTGCAGAAGTTTCTTATCATTTGTTTTTAATGTCTGAATAGCATAGTTATATTTATTTGCGTCATCTTCGTCCATGGTTCCAAAAATGTGTTTGAGAATAGTGCCAACACCAGGTATCCATGCGGATCGCTTGGTTTTTGCGGATGTTAGGTGGGAAATGGAAAAGTAGTCCCGCATTATGTCATCATTCATTGAAAGGAGTGGTTGAAACATATTCTGACATCCTATGTTATCTGTTGTGCTGCCTTTAGTACAGAGATATCGAGCCGAATGTAGTACGCTTTTTATATTGTCGATATGTGGTTTAATATATTCTATTTCTACGGGGACTAGGATATGTAGATAGTCATTGATAAGTTTTATGGATCCTGAAGGGTTAAAATAGATGCCCGGGCTTTTTGTGATCTGTTCGATGGCGGTGAGATCTTGGGCGCCGTGACAGAGTACTGCCAGACTGTAAGGAAACATAGATCAGATAATTTTTAGTAATTGAATATAAACTAATTTTACTTTTATAAACTAGGACTTAATATCTATTATCTTAACTAAATGATTTAAACTTATGGTCTAGGAGGATCTCCGTTAGCTAGTTTTACTTCGTCATAATGGTGTTTTATGTGGCGACGGTTTATCAGAAGGGAAAGAGTATGATTGCCATGGATCTTGACTACCTTATATGGGCCTTTCCATACTGGCGATAAGGCTTTTCGCATCCTCAGATGACTTTTTAGGTAAACTATGTCACCTACTTTGTATGTGACAGGGCGAGATCGTTGATCATAGTATCCTTTTGAGGTTTCCTTCGATTTGGCAATGTGTTCGAGGGCTTTAGCCCGTGATAATTTTAGACGATGGTTTAGCATTTTAATGTACTCGTGGTAGGTACCTGCGGAATCAAGTTCGTAGATGGCGTCTGGAAGGTAAGGTTTATGACCAAAAAGCAACTCATATGGTGTGAATTTAGTAGTGGTATGAACGTTAGTATTATAGGCTAGGATCGCAGTGTACACGTATTTGTGCCAGTCTGTATGATCACTGTTAACGTAGGATTTTAAGTATTCTTTTAGAGTCGAGTGACTTCTTTCCAATGCTCCTTGTGTCTGAGGGTGATAGGGTGTAGACCACAGTTGTTTAATTTTCAGGAATTCGCAAGTTTTCTTAAATAATTCAGCTGTGAAGTTAGTTCCTTGGTCAGTCAGTATTGTTTTAGGTATACCGAATAAGGAGATGAAATGTACAAGGCATTCACAACATTCTTCAGCTGAGGTGATGGATATAGGATAGGCGAAAGAGAATTTGGTTAAGTCGTCCTGTAAGGTAAGTATGTATTTGAACTTGAATTCACCTGCTTCGGGGAGAGGACCTACGATATCAAGGCTGATACGCTCAAAGGGTGCCGTTGATGTCGAGGTTATCTCCATAGGGGATCTATTAACTTGACGAAGAGCCTTGTTTAATTGACACTGGGAGCATTTCTTTACATAATTTTCGATGTCTGATTTCATATTTTTCCAGTGATATTTTTCCTTGATACGGTTATACATTCTGGATAAGCCAACATGTCCAGCAATGGGCAAGTCATGGTTTTGTTTTAGTATTTTAGGTATTTCACTTGGGACTGGAAAGATTATTGTATTTCTATAAATTTTAATGGTAATATTAGTGTTATGGAATAGGTAAGCCAGGATGTTGTAAATTTTTGTGTATGATAGCTTAACAAAAGGATCCTTGAAGTCTGAAATAGCAATCTCGTGGGGAGTTTCATTGCTTCCGATGAGTAGTTCATTTCTAAGGTTTTTCAACGATTTGAACAGATCTGGATAAAGGATATTATCGAAGTGGTGCACCTTAGTGAAAAGGAAATAGTAAGATTTATCTTTTGATTTTAGATTTCTGAAGGAGTACAGTGTTCTTTCACTATTTACGAACTCGGAGGGATCATCATGGTTAGCAAGGACTTCTTCGACATAGGGGTTTGTTTCATCAAGGTCAATGGAAGTGGGAACGATGATGATTTTGGAATTAGAAGTAAGTAAAGGGTTTGTACATTCATGGATTATGGTGCTGTATGTGTAGTTTTTACTGGCGATCGCCTTTAGGAAGTCGGAGTATGAGTCTTCATGGACATCAGGGCTTGGTAAATCGACAGGTAAGTCAGTAGGTAAGTCTTTATTATTTGGATTTATAGTCTCGTGGTTGGTATTATCGTCGTTCTTCTCATTTGCAGGATTAAACGGCGTATTTGGAAGGTCAAAGTCTGCTTCTTGAAGAGGATCTAAGGAAGGTAAGTCATAGTCATCGGGATTAAAGGGATTAGATGGTAATTGTGCATCTAGCGAGTCTGAATCAGGTTTGTCCAGTTGTGTGGGGTTTGGAATAGGTAGGACTGGAATCGGGCGAAGTTTCTCGGGGACTATAGTATTCGCTGGTGCAGGGGAATTAATTGGGTATCTGGATAATGCGTCTGCGGCGGAGTTAAGTCTACCCTTCTTATATATGATTTCATATTCGTATTCTTCTAGTTTTAGTCTCCATCTTTGCAATTTATTTGAAGGGTCTTTGTGGTTGAAGAGCCATTTTAGTGGGCGATGATCAGTGATGATTTGAAACTTGCGGCCGTATAGGTATGGCCTGAAAGTTTTACAGCCAAATAGAATTGCCAGCAATTCTTTTTCAGTGGTATTATAATTAGTTTCGCTCTTATTGAGGGTTCGGGACGCATAGGCTATAGGCCTTTCTTTGCCCATATCTCCTTGTGAGAGTATGGCACTGATCGCATAGTTGGAAGCGTCGCATGTGAGTATGAATTGTCTGGAGAAGTCAGGGTATGCTAGGAGGGGTGGAGAAATTAGTCGGGTTTTCAGAGTTTCGAAAGCGAGTTGATGTTCGTTCTGCCATGCAAATGGAGTGTCCTTTTTCAGAAGAGAAGTAAGGGGTTTCGCGAGTTTTGAAAAGTCGGGTATGAATTTCCTATAATATGACATGAGACCGAGGAAGGATTTTACATCCTTCGCGGATTTAGGAATTGGGAATTCGGATACTGCCCTGATTTTTTCTGGATCAGGCTTTACTCCTTCGTCCGTGATCTGGTGACCAAGGTAAGATACTTCTTTTCGGAGGAATTCGCATTTGTCTGGTTGGAGTTTTAAATTGAAAGCTCTGAGTCGTTGGAATACGGACCTAAGATTTTTGACATGCGACTCTAGATCATATGAGTAAATAACTATATCATCTAGGTATACGAAACACTGGATACCTTGTAGTCCCGAAAGTACAGAGTTCATTAACCTTTGGAACGTCGATGGAGCATTTTTGAGACCGAAAGGCATTCTTTTGAATTCGTAATGTCCTTGGGGCACGCTGAAGGCAGTTTTTGGTGCATCTTGAGGAGCCATTGCAATTTGGTGGAAGCCAGAAGATAGGTCTAAGGTCGAGAAGTATTTTGATTTTCCGAGTTGGTCTAATATCTCAGTAATGTTGGGTATAGGATAGGAGTCGCCGATTGAGACATCGTTCAGTTTCCTGTAGTCTATCACAACCCTCCATTTACGCTGTCCAGAAGCGTCTAACTTTTTGGGGACGATCCAAATAGGTGCAGACCAAGGGGATGTAGAAGGTTTAATTATGTCGTCTTTTAGCATTTTATCTACTTGCTTCTGAACTTCTTCTTTGTGACACTCGGGGAATCTGTATGATTTAGCATGAATTGGTTCATTAGTTGTCGTCCGTATTTCATGTTGTAACGCATCCGTAGTAGTGAGTGGCTCATCAGGTAAATGGAATATGTCGGAGTAGTCGGAACAGGTCTGACGAAGAGCATCAGCTTCTTCGGAATTCAGGTGTGATGTTCTGAGTTGATTCAGGACTTCTTGTGTACGATGGTAGGAGCTTTTTGGTTGGATAATATTCATTGGATACTGCGTGAAGTGGGTTTTGGAGTGTAAGGTAGGCTGGGACGTCTCTACCGGGATAAGGGTTAGATTTAGGTCAGATTTCAAGGATATAGGGGATTCCGATACGTTGATTACAGTCAAATTAACCCTGTTGTTCTCTTTTACTTTAACCAGGCAGTTGGCTATCAATATGTTTTTGAATTGAGTTTGATCTAGAATTAGGCCTTCCCTCGTTTCAGGGTTAGAGACGGAGCACTCAATCATCATCTCAGATCTGGCAGGGATGGAGTAGGTAGGATCATGGAAACGGAGTGGTAGTTGCGCGTTGTCAATCTGTAACTTCCTTTTTGTGTAATTTATGTTGCAGTTAAAGGAGTCTAGCATGTCGGTTCCGACGATGCCATCATAAGGTAAATTGATATCATTTGCAACGTGAAATTTATGACTTATGGTCTTACAAGGAGAGTTTGTAATGTGAAGTTTCAGCATGAAATGTCCTAACGTCACAATGGTACTTTGTTTAGGTTCTATTCCTTTAAGGCTTATTTGTTCTTTAATGAGCTTAGGAAAATGTTGAATGCATGTGGATTTGATGAGGCTTATTGCCGATCCCGAATCTATTAGAAGCGAGATTGGAGATTTTGATATTGAGGAGTTAACGAGGATGTGCGGGAGTAAGACTTTAGTGGGATCAGTGGCAATTTCGAAGATTTCAGTGGGCTTGGTTACTTCAGGGGCCTTTAAGGATCTAGTAGGATTGGTGGGTTTAATAGATTCAGTGGATTCAGTGGGTTTAGTATGTTCAATGGACTTGGTAGGTTCAGTGGATTTAGTAGATTCAGTGGATTCAGTGGATTTAGTATGTTCAATAGATTTGGTAGTTTCAGTGGGTTTAGTAGATTTAGTAGGTACAGTGTTCTGAGGAACGGTGTCGAGTGTTATAGGTGGGTGGTGCCTCGTACGACACCGATACGAGTCACATAGTAGTTTTTTGTGTCGGTGTAGTCTACTTCATCGTAGGAGTCAGGCTCTTCTGGGTCTCTTAATTCCTCAGTATAGTTTATGCGCTGTGGTGGTTTGTAACCGGATGTAGGAGGGTTTCGCTCCGTGTTACGGTAGCGGTTGTTATTAAATTCGCGTTTGCGGCAATTTTCAATCGTATGCCCTGGGAACTTACAGTACCTGCATAGAGGGGGTTTGGTAGGATTGTGATCGTTTATGTAATTTGGGCGTTGTTGTGGAGGTGCTTTAGAGGGTGTCGGAGTTTTGTTTAATTTCGAAAACCTGTTTTCTGTAGGCTGAGACCGTTTGTACATTGACAACTGAATGCGCTCTTCGTTTATGGCATAATTGATTGCCTCATTTAATGTGTTAGGAGACCTGCATCTCACCATGTTAGAAAGACGGGGATGAAGACCCATCATAAAATGATGGAGGGCAAGATCCTCCATGGCTGCTGTACGACCAGGTAGTTCTATCGGTTTAATTGTGGAAAGAGATATTTCCGTTAAAAGTTGTGAGAGGCATGTCTCTATTTTAAGTGCGAATTGGTTAACACTTTCTTGCGGACCTTGTCTGTTCTCCTGAAGTTCTGTGAGTAGATGAGAGTAGTGTTTTCTCTCACAGAATTGGGTCTTTAAGAAACTTTTAAGTTGTTCCCAGTTAGAGAACTCTTTTATAGAGCAGACAACCTCCGCTTTATCTTGTAATTGGCTAATAATATATTTAAACAGAATTTGCTTTTGGTCTTCTGACGCGAGACCGTATGCGTTATTACAATTTGTAATGAAGGAGTTTAACTTCTCCCTGGTTCCGTCGAAGGGCTTTATGAACTTGAAAAGGCTGTTTAGGTCCATTTTGGTTTGCTGAGGTTTATGTAATAATTTTTTTGGAGATAGAATAGGTGATTTAGCACTTTCACTAAGTTCAGTGGTTTCCAATGTAGGTTGATTTTCTTCAGACTTTGGTAATTTGGGCATAGTATGATTCCGTTAGTATTTATACTAACTTAGGTACATCTGAATTTATATTAAGAATTGTCCGGACTTACAGGAAGCTAGCGCAGGCGGATGCGATAAGGCGCATTCTTGAGACGGTAATACGAGCGCTTCTGCGTATGCGTCGATGCACTGGATAGCGGAGTGGAATGTTTTGTATGTCGCACAAACTTGGTTTTATTTTCACTTCGTAATTTTGGCACTTTCACTAGGAATGTTACTGTTTACACACTTGCATGTTCTGCAGGACGGAGACGAACCGGGGAATATCAAGTATCCCTTTACTGCTGCCACCAATGTTATATCGCGCCAAGGAATTTGGTTTTTAAAAAAAGAAATCGAGTTATTCCTAAACTTATTTAATATTTGAAGGATATAGAAATTACATGAAATTAGGTTATTAGAAATGTGTGGCTCTATCGGAGTACGGAACGTGACTGACTGGTACTCTGGTCTCATCGTAATGCCGGATCCTTATCGGGGAAGTGCAGAATTGCACTTCTCATATTATTTATTATTTATTTTGGTTTTGCATACAAAGCTGGGTTATAACAGTACGTAAGGATGGGCATAGTAGGCGTAGTAGGCTGATAGAGCTGTATCTGTATTAGTACTATGTTTAAGTAGGACGAGGGCGTATGTGAATTTAGATAGTTTTGATTCTACCTGTTCTATGCAAATTTCTCAGCTGATGTGTGTGTATCTATGTTTACGACTAACAATTTAAATGTTTCAACATTTTCTAAGTATTGGTTTTGGAATTTTAAGTTTAAGTCAAAGTTCTACCTTATTACAAAGAAATTACTCTTGCCCAGTCTTTACTTTTACCGCTTCTAGATTATGCTGATGTCTGCTTCCTTGATGCGAACGTTTGCAGAATTGGTCTATCCGCTGCATTTTCGGCATTCGGAAATACGACCATGTATCGGAATTCCATGCGAAACTGAGGTGGTCGCCAGAAACGTCGGGACTCTCATATTCTCATGTTTCGGGAAGTATCTGTGTCAAATAGGACTGGACTCCCGGTTGTCATCACTGCGGAGACTACCCGGATGACACGGCGCAGCACTCCAGCCCCTGGCTGGGCACTACTCCAACGTAGTTCCGTGATCTCGTCGCGGCGATCGAAGAGTGTGACCTCTCGCTTCCTGCCGTGGTTCAGTCCATCGTCCGAAGCGAAAGCGCGTGGGATGCCGTCGCCTCATTTTGCGACAACATGATGCAAGCAAAGGAGGTGTCAAAGCAGGGACGGGATAAGACCACCTCTGATCCCCGCCGTAAAACGGAGACGGGGCTCGTCAAACGGGCCGATGTCTACCGAGGGTGCAGTCTAATGCTCGAAGGCGAATACCTCGCCCTCAGCCATAGGTAAGTGGGTAAGTGGAAGGACACCGTTGGGTTTTAGCCGGTAAGAGTCCGGCTTGCCCCTCCGCCCTTTCCATTAGCGGAGAAAGTCCATAAAGATTACCTCACGACAAAAAAAAGGATAATTGAAAGTGTTTTCGCGTGCATGTCATCTTATCGGTGTATTGATGTTATTCCCCTTTGGCATTTTACATACGCAGGCCTGGCACTTCCATATAGTCTTATATTCTGACGTCATGGTGTTAAAACTGTTGCGAACTTACAATATTGGTACATTTTATGTCGTAAAACTGTTTACAAAGTAAGGAAGGATTTAAGGAATCGTTTTAAGGGGTGCTTCGGTGGCATCTCCGCATTGAATCTTCTTATAAATTTTAATTATAGTGATCTGATCAGTTTGTAGACTGGTCGTGACCTCCAGTGGATAGTTTATATTACTTTCGTTACGTTCTTCTGTATCCCCAAAAGATGGCTCCGTTTTACATTTCTGGTTGTTATGAATGATGTAGCGGATTTGAATTATTGTAACTTCATCATTTTAAATTTTTCAAGATTTACACTGATTGTTTAATGCTTGAAATGAGTATAACTGTCTTTAGCTTACATAATAACTTCGTTATAACGTTGTTTTTCATATCTAGGTATAGTTTGATAAGCATGGTAGTACTTACTTGAGAAAAAACGTGAATACGTAAGATGTAAATCTTCACTTAAAACAATGTTACTTTAAATAATTTACGGCTGATACTCAAACGTTTGTTAACACGGTCAGTGCCCTCTATCTATATATTCGTAAAATCCATTGAACAAACAGCTCCCCCATAGATTTCCATAATTGTGTGGTCATTTTGGGGGGAATTTGCCAGTACTCACCACCTTTGATTGGCGGGTTAGTGAGCACCGCCACAGTATAGGTACTGATTCACAGAAGAGACGCTTCAATCCATCCCTCTCGGTTTCCCCTTGGGCATCTTTTACGACATCCACGGGAGGAGATGGATTGGTGCTATATTCATAATCCAAACACCACACGGAATTATATTAAATCTAAGTAATGAATATTTTTTCATCTACACAAAAGTATGAAGTGCTATTATTAGTTACCCTAATTTGATTAATAATAAAACATAACTGATGTTATGCATCTAAACTTTCTCATTTCAAGATGCTCTCTTTAGAGAATAGAAGAAACGTAACAGATTCCCTCTTCTTTCTTAAAATCGTACACGCCAAAATAAACTGTCCTCAACTATTAGGCAAAATAAAATTCCGAGTTCCAGCTAGGTACCCTCGCGCACCTATTACTCCCTTTTATCCTCCGCTTCGTAGGACAGTGCTTGGCGCCAGCTCTGCCATTCCACGGATATGCAAATTATTGAATGGTTGTAGCGATCTCTTTGACATACACGCTGACTCACTTGGCAAGCTCCGTGATACCATTAGTGACATGGCAATATAGTTGATTTAGTAAATCACTTATTTATATTTATATAAACTTAATGTATATTCCACATTGAAAGTATGTTTGTATATTTGTAGACGTTACACAACGTCTTAGATTAGTTTTTTCTTTTACACCTAATAATATTAGTGCATGCAGTGCTTACCTGTAAGAGATTGTAACACGTGACTTAGATATAAGCTCGATTTTTGTAATTTTAGTGGTGGTAACAATTGTTGGTTAGCCAATAAAATAAAATAAATAACTGCAAAAGTCACTTTGTCTGTTTGATACTATTTCAAAACGAAATTATGTTCATACCGGAATTTGAACACGACGGCGACGCGAGGCGGGACAGCTACTATCGTTTTTTAGGGTTACGAACGTCTGTCTGTCACATCCAATTTGCTTAGAATCTACTGGAGCGATTAAGTTGAAATTTAATATGTCTTCAACTTCTTCTCTTAGAGGTCTTCAACCTCGCACTCATCAAAAGACAAAATGATGTCTAGAGCAAAAAGCGGCCTATTAAAAAAATACCCTGTATAAGCCTACTGTCCTATATTTAGTACACCTACAAGATACATATTATAATGATTGAAAAGTGAAATATTGTAATAAGATGAATACATACTCTGAACAAGTAACTAATTATTATATACATAAAATATCCATAGTATTAATACCAGGAACAACCATAAACTGGTTGTTCCTGCCACTAGGCTCCAGAAGATAACCAAATCATTTAATGTCAATCTGTACGTTTTTACAATAAAATCCCAAGTCATAATCAAAAATTAAGTCTTAATAAATTCAAGTCCATTAAAAAGCAGAAGCTGTGTAGAAAGGGTTTCTATAAAGTTACAAAGTATATGGACGGCAAAAATGCTTGGGATTGAGCTGCTCTAATTTTCATAGCCTTAAATTGACATTCTTGGTTTTTGAAGTGTTTATCAAATACAATTTTATGTTGACATTTAGATTACGTCATTATCACCTATAATGGATTATATTACATTAGACTGTTCTATTATTTCAATTATTTTATATTATTTGTTTGTTTATTTTTATATGTGCAATTTATTTTGAAGTGAAAACTTCTTTTAGCACGGTACGCATATTTTTTGATGAGAAAAAATCTCTGGACTCGCTACACCGTTACGAGAGGCAGCTATAGTGTGTGCATATATGCATGTACATATAGCAGACCACGAACGCGTCTAGATAAATAAAAAAAATAAGTTTTCACTTCTGTCGACACTCCCGGAGTGCAACCCGTATTTTTTTTTATTGACCTGGTAGTTGTCTGGCAGTTTAGGTATGTCATGCTCACTCAAGTGTTGTGCTGATGGTGGCGTCTTATATTAGGTCGCTAAGTTTCCCTACAATATGGTTGAGCTAAGCGATGCTGATGCATGCGTCATGCTCGTGAACGAGTGCCGTCTGTTGGGACTGGTCAGCCAAATGCTGCCACGAAACTGAATCAAAACTTTAAACATTCAGGCTTGTTTAGTAGACTTTTTAAGAAGTTTAGACTCTTTTCTCCTGCATTGTTTTCTTACAACCTTGATTTTTACAACAATGTGCTCATAAAATATTGTAACATTTAATATGATTTAAAAAGAGTAACCACGGAGTTTCTTGCCCGTTCTTCTCTATAGGAAATCCACATCTTGGAACGCGGCAACTAAAGTCTCGACGATTCATAAGTACTTGTATATGGTTTACATGAATAAAAATATATTTTATCTTTATCACAAGACATGACATGAGGGCCCAACACCGTGACGTCGGGCTTCCCCATGGATGGCGCACCGAAGGCGAAGACATGTCTGTGCTCAAGGCAACGGTAGCATTGCAAAATCCGTTTCGCCAATGCCTCTACCCTGGCTGACGCCCACCCCACGCAAATACGCGAGGCGGACGCAACCTTTATAGTCGCCTCCAGTGGGCAGCGCACCCAGACGGTTCCCAAGGCCATGGGTGAGCGGCGAATGTCACCCACCTTCACTACCACGGGCTGAAGGCTGCCCACTGCCACGATAGCATCAGCCACCTCTGCCGGCGTGACGGGGTCATCCAGGTCGCGCACCCTCATACCTCACAAAGACGGGAAGAGCACCTCCCGCATACGGCTCGCCAGGCTATTGGCCTTGGCGCCGCATTCTTCGCCAACGACGGACCGCACCTTTCCACCACTGAATCCCTATAACCTTATCGTCCTCTTAAAATGTCCCGATCCCTAAATAACTCTATTTATTTACTACTTTTTAGTCAATTAAAGTTATTAATGGCGTCACAAAGACAAAGTCAAAGTTTTTTATTTCAAATAAACCAAATATTGGCTCTTATGAAACGTCAGAATCTAAGTTGCACGTTTCCAAATAGTTGATCACGTGGAGAAGAGCCGGCAAGAAACTCCATGGGTACTCTTTTAAAATAATTGAGAACACAATGTTGATTGATACAAATTATTGTAAAACATACACCGAGAAAAATGTAGGTCAATGTGTTAAGACAATAATATAATAATAATAATTTATTTAACGGCTGACCAGTCCCAACAGGCGGCACCCGTTCACGAGCATGACGCTTGCATCAGCATCGCTCAGCTCAACCGTAATGAAGGGACCCGAACGACCCAATACATAAGACCACCGCCAGCAAGACATTTTAGTGAGCATGACAGACCAATACCGCCAGGCTAAAGACACATACGGAGGGCTTGTGCGGTCCATGGCCCTCTACGGGGCGCCTGTGTGGTCAGCTCGACTGTCAGGTACCCAGCGCTGCAGAACCAAAATTCACGGTCTGCAGCGCAGAGTGGCTATCCGGATCGCACGAGGATACCGAACGGTGTCCTACGAGGCGGCAACTCTCCTGGCGCGTTACCGCCTTTCGACATCCTGGCGGAGATGAATGCGTGGGTCTACGATCAGACACGCTCCCTCCACCAGAGCGGCGAAAACGCGCCTCCAGGGGCGTTGGACAGGCTGCGGCGGCTGGCTAGGCGACGCGCACTTGTAAAGTAGCGTCACCGCCTGAGGATGCAATTTGCGACCAAGCGCGTCGTCGAGGCCGTCCTGCCGCTCTTCGGAGCCTGGCTCAGAAAGAGCGAGCGCGTCACCTATCGCCTGACGCAGGTGCTCACCGGGCACTTGTTTCGGTGCGTACCTGCACATGATAGGACGCGAGGCCACGGCACAATGCCACCATTGTGATAGCGACCAAGACACCGCACAGCACACGCTCGAGGCGTCCCCTGCGTGGGCCGCCGAGCGGCGGATCCTGGTCGATCGGATCGGGCAAGATCTCTCTCTGCCAGCAGTAGTGTCGGCTATGTTGGCAGAGCACGAAAACTGGAATGCAGTAGTCTCCTTCTGTGAGAGCGTCATGCTCCAGGAGGAGACTGCAGAGCGGGATCGGGAGAGGGCCGATCCCGCTCGAAGAAGAAGGAGACGGCGCCGGGGTAACAATCGCCCTGGCGCCTAATTCCGATACGCCTGAAAACCCCTGCCGTTGCTATAAGGTGGGGGACCTCTGGGTTCGCGGGTGCGTAGATTGGGGAATCTGCGTGCCCACACCAAGCGACCCAAGAGAAGACGGTAGCACGCATGTGGTCACGCGCTGCCTTGGGACGCTTTGGGGATCCTTTACAATCCCCCTGGGGGATAACCGCTTTACAGTCACCCTCTCCGAGATGTGCCAATAGGCGTGGCACCAGTGGGCGGCTCTAGTGTGATCATACGAGGACCTGGAGCCTCCCTTACGTGCCGAAGATGACTGCTCCAGTGGTTTTAGCCGGTAGAAGTCCGGCATACCCCTTCGCCCTTCCCCGGGGCGAAGGAAATTCATGAAGAATTTCCACTGGGCACCAATAAAAAAAAAAGGCTAAAGTCACAATAAGTACTAAAAATAACATTAATGGCCTACATGCTCACCCATTTACAGTTTTGTATGAATATTATAATTTAATGTTACAAGAACAATATTAATAATGCGGATTAACATAATTATTATATGAATTTCAGATTAGTTTTCCTATTAGTTTCAGATCGCCACAGTATGGTGCATGTACATTTGTTCTGTGGAGGGCGCTGTCCTGGATCCTTCCCTATACTTGTACCCAAGTCCTCCTATGAGAGATACCAGTGACAGCATTCCACCAACTATCTCGTGGACGAAGCCTTCGGATAGCAGGGCGGCCCGCGACACTAGGAATGCTTTCTCTCAAGTGCTGGAAGAAAGTGAGTACCTACCTTTCTTATAACCCCTGAGCAAAACCCAAATCATTATTATCATTATTATTATTAAACCTTGTGTCGTCGAAGTTACTCAATGTCAAAAATCATTTTCGGTCAGATAGATAGACTATCGTTCTTATTGGTGATAGGTCTCTTATTACATGAGGCCGGCTAGGTGGATACCAGAAATTCGCCACTAATCAATAATGTTGAATCTTTAGACATTACTGTGCTCCGGTTAGAAGGATCTTGTAGCTAGTGAAATTACTCGGCATAAGACTGTCAATAGCTTTACGTCTCGAGGTGACGAGCGCAGTGTGTGATACCTTGTGCATTATCTTGGATAGCATTCTAATTGTTATGGGCAGTCATGTTGGTTACCACCAGACGAATGACTTGCTCGTGTCGTCTCCGAGTCGTATAAACTATCTACCTGCCCCGCAAGTGAAAATGTCGAGAGTTTCCGGTAAGAACATCGCAAGTTACATTCAACTTAAATCTGTTTTTTTTAAATCTTCGTATCCATGCACGATATATGAAGGTGTTAAAATAAATCGGGAAGTCAAATAAAACTCATTGTGAATCACTTTTGCGCAATGAAATGATAAATTTAAACTGATGTTTTTCCCGAAAAGGTTCGATATAATCAAATCAAAGGTACTAAACGCGTCTTACAATAAAATATAAAACAGCTCTAAAGTTCATGTTGCACCATGATAACTGGCTTCTAATCATACGTGTCTACATACCTACCCATGATCCAATATGATAATATATCATCCAATTTTTACCTGTTTAGTTTGTACTTGAACAAGTCCCGCTCAAACCTTCATAAAACTACTTTACCACTTCACATGAACACTCGCTATGAATTAGCTTGTTAATTAGGATTTTAATCTTCAGTATTAAGAAAAAAATAGCAATCACCGTCTTTATTACGATGATTAGAAAACACTACTAAGTACTTAAAACGCAACTGCAATGCAGTATTTTCTATGTAAGAAGCGATACGTTTATTTTTGGAGACAGAAACGTTCATTGGGCTTCCGAGCTTCTGGGGGGAAGCCGCCGTGCGTGGGGTTCTTATCCCGCCCTCGTTTGTCGTCACGCACGTACGTAGGGTGTGTGTGATTTCCAATGAAATGAACCGTCACTCCTCCAATGAAATCCTTCATGAAAGGTTATAACGTGAATACAAATAATATTAGCCAAATGACTGCTGAGCAAAGATCTCCGCATAGATTTCCAGAATGTTGTATTCATTTAGTGTCGCCAGTACTCACCACGCTTGGCAGGTTGGTTTTGGTGAGCGCAGTATGACTGCTGTTCCGCTGAAGGGACGCAGCTGCCCAAGGCATCGTTCCCTCTGGTTTCGATTCCCTTAGTCACCTTTGCGCCCATGGGAGGAGATGGATTGGTACTATATTGTTAACGTGGAATTACACGGATATTCTGAAACAATACCCTCCGGTCATTTATATCTGGAGTCCTGCTTGTACCCTAAAAAACGTAATTTATAATACTAATTCTAAAACATTCTTTATAAATACCGGATTAGTCGGAAAGGATGTACTAAGCCACGACCAATTTAAAGTGTCACGATGAGTGTATCACAGTAAATGCCTCATCTTATAAAACGTATGTTTTTATTTTCATACAAAAGTAAAATAATGACTTGTTTTTAAAAAAATACGCAAATTGATTTATTATGTTCATTCTGAAATAATCCTATGTCGGGAAGTACTAGATCTGTAAACCCAAATATGATGTTAAATGTAAGACACAGCTGATGATATGTTGTGTCAGCGTATTTTTCATGAAAAGTTAATTTACATTTAACCCTAGGACCAGCTACGAAGAGAAAACCACAACCAATGGAAAAGGCGAAACTTTTTTGGCCGTCCCTACGTCCTACACATTACAGCGTAGGCACTGGAAATATCCAAGTACCTTTGACATTCAGCCTATCTGGATTGTATGGCAAATATTCTCCGGAGAAAATGGCATCAGGAGTTATTGGCAGCACATACGGAACTGTCTCAGAGATTGGGGGTACGGTCGTCTCTGGACTGGCTGGGAGCAGTTATGGGAAATACCGAACATATTCTGGACTACGAGTGTATGGTGGAGAGAATGGACCAGCGTGGAGCGGCTGGGGAAATGGTAAATGGGGCAATTACGGTAAAGGATAACTATGATTCTGAAAGATATTATAGTTTTAAGAACAGAAACTTTGAAATATATGTATTTATTTTGCGATTATTTGTTTTAATTTATGATAATTGAATGCGGTGTAGACTGCGCCAAACCTCTTGGCCGCTGTGGAGATTAAGTTTGCGCAGGTTGATTACACCGTGCTAAGGTTATCCGGACGCACGATGCACACTGCATACTCGAAAATTAGGCGGTCGTTATGGCTGCGTGACTTGCACGAGGGTTGGCTACACTCCTAGTTCCTAGGTTTTATTATCTTTGCTCTGCGCACACCTCTTGTTTAATACCGCCGAGAATTGAGGCCCAAATATTTAAAAACAAATCCTAGAGTTAAATACCATCATATTTTTTCAGTTGATTGATTCTGATTTTAATACGTATAAAATTCATTAGGAGCTTATATACATTGCACCTATGGACCAGTGAGAACCTGAAAAATGGTGAAAATATAGGTATGTAAAATTAATGACAAAAACTCCACAGCGTGCTACAGTCTACCTGCTACGGTTTTCTATTGTCCGGCAACCGTTCTCCTAAGACCGATTTGCCATCGAACTGTTCGTCGATAGAATGATTCATTTTTTCCGTTTCCCCAACAGTAAACCTACGGACATTTCGCCGAAAGAACCTTTCATCTACGTCACTTTCGACGACATGCCTTTCCAGCAACAGAATGCTTCAACGACACGACGATAAACCTATAACTCTTTTAACTACAGAACTTTCCATCTCCGAAGAATTCGCCGTCAATCTTAAGACAAGCGATATTAGCGTTAACCAAGTAAAATAGGTAGAATTCGGTTCTGGCACTAGCCGACCGCTGCCGGTCTAAACTAAAATTATAAATCTAAAATTGTTAGACTTTGTGAAATCATTCAGTAATGAGATATCGTTGTTTTATAAGGTACTTGTCATAGTCACAGCTTGCTATTTATGAATAAATTACAATCACAACCTTTAAAATACTTATTCTATGGTTCTATCTGAAAATCAGCGTTTCCAACACTTTGTGTATAGCATATCCTGAGATAGGGTCCATTTTTGGATTAGGGAAGCAATGTTTATCTTTCTGTACACCGGTTGATTTTCCTATTTAAATGTTACCTTTTATGTTTTGCGAAACCAAAATAAATATTTTTCTTTCTGCCTATTTAATTTTATTAATAATACGTTTTCATTGTCATTGTGTACGAGTCCCTAATAAAACACTTTCTTTCTTTTTCTTTCTCTCTTTTAATTTAATTCTTAATAGATATTAGTAACTGGGATGTTAGTGGACTGTAAACGCAAGTTTTATATGTAAAAATATATTAAAATTTAAGGAAACAAACAAGAAACCATTACAAGGAAAAAAGCTGAAGTAGAAGACAAAGCTGACAGACAATACTTTTTAAAACATTTGTCAAAATATATAAAAATAAAATAAAACCTTAGCTGCCAGTAACACTTTAGCTGCCAGTTCGCAACACTCTCGCCTCCCGTGGGAAGACTATACTAATTACAACATAATATAACATTTTGAAAGTAACAGAACTTAATAGGTAACATAGTAATAAAGTTTACATGCATAGGTAAGAAAAATGAAAAGTATCATGCACATACATACAAAGTAAAAATAATAAAAACAATATTTTTTTGCAATTAAAATAACTTATCTAATCATTAATTCCTACAGGCAACCGCACCAACTTCTTTGCCGGTCTTCGAAGTGTCCCTCCGGCAGTTACTACCTCTGCTACCCGCACCGAACCATCTTTTCCAGGGTATATAGCAGACACTCGTCCTTTGGGCCAAGTACCCCGAGGAAGGTTTCCATCTACAATTACTACAATGTCCCCTACCTCGAGATTTCGTTGGTTGGTTCGACTGGGCTGTTTTGGTATGAGTGTAGGCAGATATTCGCGAAGCCAGCGTTGCCAAAAATGGTCAGATAAACGGATGACTTTTTTCCAATTTGACCGGCCAACGAGATCTAGGTCAGTCAGTGAAATAGATGCCGGCGCTCCAGAGGACGAACCTAAAAGAAAATGGTTCGGCGTGAGTGTCTCCTCAGTAGAGTCGGTAGCTACATAAGTCAGTGGACGACTGTTAATGAGTGCTTCTGCTTCTGCTAGGAGTGTCACCAACAGCTCATCTCGCGGCTTCTTCTCGTTAAGCGTTACTCTAAGAGCCACTTTAACAGACCTGACTAGCCTTTCCCAAGCACCTCCCGTAAATGGTGCCGCTGGAGGAATGAAGCGCCAAGCAATGCTAGAATTTGTAGCGAAGTCCTTAACTGGAGTATCATACAGCTGTCTTAGTTCTTTAACTGCACCGACAAAGGCGGTTCCATTATCGCTCCAAATTTCGGTTGGCGTGCCACGTCTAGCCGTGAAACGACGTAAAGCCATAACTGCAGAATCTGCTGAAAGGCTGTGTACCACTTCTAGGTGAATGGCTCTTGTGGTAAGGCATGTGAATAGGGCCACGTACCTCTTTTCAGACCGTCTTCCGACGCTTACTGCAACAGGTCCGAAATAATCTAAACCAGCGTAGGAAAAAGCGCGATGATGATGTGCCAGACGAGCTTGGGGAAGATTTCCAAACGATGGATTACATACCATTGCTTTTCGGTTTTTGCAGTATTGGCAGTCATGAGTAACCTTTCTAATTACGCTCCTTAAACGAAATATGAAGAATTTCTGACGCATTTCATTCAATACTGTTTCATTATTTGCATAAGCTGCCTTCTTGTGATAATGGGTTATAAGTAGGTGTGTAACTCGGTGATTTCCATCTAGCACTATGGGTGTTTTTACTATTTCTTCAACAGCTTGAATCGATCCAATACGTCCAACTAAACGCATAAGGCCGTCGTCATCCAAAAAAACTTGGCAATTCTTTAGCTTGGAGTCTCGAGAAAGTGGCTTTGTAGCATATAGACACCTTAATTCGTGTGTGAAGGATTCTAACTGCGTGACCCGAAAGATGTGCAGCTGTGCAAGATGAAGATCTTCTGACGTTAAAGAGCTACTGAAGAAGGTGCGGGTGCAAGAGGAAGAAGAATTTAACCGAAAAGTAGTTATAAAACCCGGTAACCATTCTAAATTATTTATGTCTAATCTCTTTCTACGAATTGCTCGAAATCTTAAAATTCGTATGTATTTATGCGCCATTGCTGTAGAACGCACAAACTTTAACCAAGAGCTGAATCTACTGGCCTCTGCCACGAGACAGCTTTTACTTAAAGCTTCATTATAAAAAATACTAGCCGAATTGAAATATTTTGTTGTTTTTTTTAACTTGTCGATAAGGAATGGCTTAGCGAGATCTATCTCTTTTGGCCATTCGTTTGGAGAAGAACGAAGAAATTTTGGACCTTGAAACCATCTGTCGCTGTAGGATAAACTTCCTGACCCGAATCGAGTAGCAATGTCAGCGACGTTTGATAAGGTCGGAACCCAATGCCACTCGTCGGGTGAAGAAATTTCACTAATCTCTCCAACCCTGTGAGCGACATATGGCTTGAAATTTCGCGCGTCGTTGCGTAACCAAGCGAGTACATTTCTGGAATCGCACCAGAAGTAGCGATGATGAGGTTTATGGGTTACCGCACAACATATTGTAGCTGCAAGACGCGCTGCGATTAAAGCTCCTTGCAGCTCCAATCGTGGAATAGAAACGGGTTTGAGGGGAGCTACACGAGCCTTGCTGCATATCAAAGAAATCTGAATTTCGCCACTAGGGAAAACAAAGCGCCAATATGCAACAGCCGCAAATGCATGCTGACTTGCATCACAAAACACATGTAGCTCCCGCTTTACGTCAGATGAATATGTTTGGAAATACCAACGCGGAATTTTTAGTGAAACTACAGAAGAAATATCTGCAAACCACTGCTTCCACTTAGCATTATCCTCTTTAGAAACCTCCTCATCCCAATTCAGACCCGTTCGCCACGCTTCCTGAAATAGCATACGACCTCTTATGGTCAATGGTGATAATATACCTAAGGGGTCAAAAACACGCATAAGCTGTGATAAAACTGTTCGTTTAGTGAGTTTTTGCGGAATAGGACAAGAAGAACTAATATTGAAACCTATCATATCAGTACAAGGGTGCCATATTAAACCTAAAGTTCGAACGCTACCAGAGAAATTCCCCAAGCCAATCTCAGACCCCTGTGCCAAACGCAGGTGAGGGGCCAAAAGCTCCAATGCTGCGGCGGCGTTAGACACCCAGGCTCGCATTTCAAAACCTGCTTGCTGATGGACATAAACGATTTCACGGGCAATCTTTGCTGCAGCTTCGACACTGTCTAGGCTACCCAGATAGTCGTCCATATAATGGTTATTTAAAATAGCTTGCACTGCTTCAGGATACTGACTTTGGTATTCTAGTGCATTTTTGTTTTTAATATATAGTGCAGTGAACGGACTCGAGGCTGCACCGAAAATCATGGATGACATTCGGTACGTCGTTACAGGAGACTCTGGAGACTTACGCCACAGAAAACGTTGGGCATCCCTATCTTCCATCCTAATTTTTATTTGAGGAAACATTTCCCGAATATCAGCAGAAAGGGCAACCCTCCCCTCCCGAAATCTTATTAATATGTCAAAAAGGGATACAAGTAAGTCTGGACCAGGTAATAACATTGAGTTCAAACTAACTCCGTCGCACTTGGCTGCCGCATCATGAACAACCCTTAGTTTCCCTGGCTTGTTGGGATTCATCACACCAAAATGTGGCAAATACCACGTAACATGTTTCCCTGCTATTGAGGGGCATGTTTCGGCATAACCCTTGTCGATTGTAGCTTGAACATTACATCTGTATTGTTCCGCGTATTTGGGATCTTTAGAAAACTTCTTCTCTAAAGTTGTCAACCTATTCCTGGCTAAGTTGTAACTAGATTTTGGAAACTCCATGGCATCAGCTTGCCACAGTAAACCTACTTCATAATGGCCATTTGGAAGACGAGGGGTAGTATTATCCAAAATACCTATAGCGCGATCGACATCAGCCGAATGAAGCTCCCTTTTAGTAATACCAATAGAGTCTAGTTTGTAGTATTCGTTAATCATGGAGTCAATTTCATCAAGCTTAGAGCTAACACAATGGTTCACGAACTGAACTACATTGGTCTTACTATGAGCAAATCCAAAAATTACCCAACCAATTGCAGTACGACAAGCGACAGGTTGCGAGCGTGAACCCTTTCGAATTTCTTTCGGAACAGAAAGATGCCAGTTATCTATACCAATAAGAAGCATTGGTTTGGCATTTTCGTACGAAACTAAATCACACAGATCAGATAGATGAGAAAATTGTTTTAATTCCTGCACGGAAATAGACTGTAGCGGGCCTAAATTAAGATCTTTAATAGATCGAGCTTTTTGTACACGGTATGTTTCATTACACTGTCGACCTCTTATTTCAAAATCAACGAATTGTATCGGAGAATTTCTGGACAATCCATTAATGCAATCCATGTGTAACAATGCATTAGGGCCACGAGAGCCTATCTTTTCTGAAATTTTAGAATCAATAAAGGTTCCTGTGGAGCCATCATCCAGTAATGCAAACGTGTCTACGCTCCCCAACGGGCCACTGACTGTTACGGCAATGATTTTAAGTAAAGGCCTCAGCGGCCATGAAGGCGAGTTAGAAGACGAAGACATGTGTGCAACTACTTCTTGACCTTCCTCGGATGCCAAAGGCAAATTAATTTGACTCACCCTTTGGTTCTTCTTTGATAGACCCACAATCGCACAGGCCAGGTCTTGTATGTCATTGTTTTGTGTAGGTTTAAACTTGGATTCTTTATTGTTGTGACAATTATTATCGTGTGGTGTGCCTAATGTACATGTATGTAAAGTAGCTTTAGGCTTCTGACGATCCGCACTCTGCACGTCCAGGAAGCCGCTAGGCAATTTAGCCGAGGCGGGCGGGCAAAGCGAAGCTGTGGGCATTGGCACACACGTTGGCACCGACACGAACGCCGTAGCGGTCATTTCGGCAGGGAAGCCAACGGTTGCACCCACAGAACGGGTCCTTTCAACAGATACCTGCGAAGCACATTTAGCATTTAAAGAAACCACATTACTGTCTAACCAGTTTTGTACCTCTCGACTTCTTTGAGAAGTAACTGAACTTCGATGACTGGAACAGTATGACGTGCGACTCCCTCGCACACCTTCATTCTCAGCCTCAATTGCGGCTAATTTTGCCTGCAGTTCGAGATCAGCTACATGTTTTTCTCTCTCAGCTGCCTGTCGGTCTCTTTCGGCTGCCTGGTCCGCAAGGCGACGCGCGTATTCCGCCCGCAGGGCGATCATTCGCACCGTCTTTGATGAAGACGACGTATGGTGCGAAGTTATAGACACACGTGAAATAGTATGCATATTACCTACACTACCTTGGGACGGACCTTGATCCTCACTTACAGCTTTTGAATTTTTAGGACGCTCCTGAGCAATACCTGAAGCACTCGATTCATTGTCCTTGGATGCACAGATTTGGGCTCTTGTTCGCACCATTTTAAATCTTTACAATTTTGAATGTTATTATACTAATTTAGAGACGGCAAGAATGGACCAAAAATATTAGTAACTGGGATGTTAGTGGACTGTAAACGCAAGTTTTATATGTAAAAATATATTAAAATTTAAGGAAACAAACAAGAAACCATTACAAGGAAAAAAGCTGAAGTAGAAGACAAAGCTGACAGACAATACTTTTTAAAACATTTGTCAAAATATATAAAAATAAAATAAAACCTTAGCTGCCAGTAAAACTTTAGCTGCCAGTTCGCAACAATAGAAAAAAAAACAGTTTAAACGTCTCTTAAAACAGTTTGTTATTTTTACTACTTTAATCTTTATTTAATCAAATGTATCTACTTCTTTTATAACAGCAAAGCTGTATCAAAATACTATGAAAGCAGTTCAAAATTAAGCGGTTATGGCAAAGCCCCCCAATTACCACACAACACAATTTTTGGGGAGGCTGCTGTCGAGTAGTGGACGTTTTACGGCTAAATGATTAAAGCATTTATACGAATATCAGGTTCCTTAAAAAGCTTTCATAGTATTTACTTACTACCATATTATTTTAAATGAATTCTAGGATACTAATTTATCCGCTACTCGAAAATGCTATGAACAATAATATTACGTTTGATTGGTAACCAAATCTCAACACTAGATACATTTATTAACTTTGAATTTAATCCATTTTCCCTATTTTCATGGCTTGGCCGTGGAAATCTTAAAGACTAGAGCAGACTTTAGACTAGACTACACTTCAGACTTGACCAGACTTTAGACTGGCCTGGACCGGACTAAACTGGACTCGACTGGACTGGGATGGACCGGATCGGATACGCTGCCCAGCCAAAAGCTACATCATTCGTGTTTGGTCGTTTCACATTTTATGATCCCAACATTCGTAAAGAACACAGAAGCTTCGCTTCAATAATACTTCTAACTGTAATAACTTCGATGGCATTAATATTTTCTCGTCTGGTTTTGTTGCATATAATCTACCTACACCCGACTGAAACACTGCAACTGAACTAATTCATTTCATAATCTGCGCCCCATTACGCAAAATGGCGTCGACGTGTTATAAAATAAATATTTGTTTATAAATGCTTTTTTATTAATAGTTATAACTTAGTAACTGATGAAAAGCTATACATTAGCATTTGCGTGCATTTCTTAAAATTATTTGTGCAATATCTTAAGACACGCACATATATGATGTTGACGTTGACGTTGATACTGACGGTGACGTTATGACGTTCTGCTATCCAAATTCGCGTTGGCCGGTTTTACTCCGGATCTATTGAAATTCTTTGCAAGCTACCTGGGCAACCGTAAACAATATGTGGAGTACGGTGGTTACGTCTCGAACTCGTATTGCACTCTCTCTGGAGTCAGTCAGGGCAGTAATTTGGGTCCATTAGAATTTATCATAATGATAAATGATCTTCCTGAAGTGATACAGAATGCAGGTTAGTTACTCTTTGCGGATGATCTTAAGCTGTTTCTACAGGTTACCGTTGAGATGGACTGCGTAAGGTTGCAGAGGGACATTGACCTAGTGGTTGAGTGGAGTTACACAATAGGCTGCTCTTTAATGTTTTGAAATGTAACGTCATTACCTACACCCATGCAATCCTGCCATTGCACTACGAATACCAGATGGACGGGATAGTCACTCCGCGAGTAACATCTATCCGCGATCTAGGCGTATTATTTTCAAACGATTTGACATTTCGTCGCCACATAGTACAAGTATGTGCTAAAGCTTTTAAGAGTCTGCGCTTTATAACGCGTGAAACACGGGACTTCAACAATACGGGAGCAGTTAAATCGTTTTATAACTCATTAGTAAGTAGTCAATTAGAAAGCAGTGCCATCATCTGGAACCCTTATAAAGTTTAATATAGTTTCATGGTGGAGAAGATGCAAAATAAATTTACCCGGTATGTACTTAAGACAATATGGTGTACCCTTTCTATCCACTTTTTTAATAATAGGGATGGTTGGATACTTTAAGTCAGAGGTAAGACGTAATTTAGCCTTAGTTAAGTATGTGTTCGAAGTCTTTCGCGGTAAATTAAATAATCCTTGTATCTTGGCATCGTTGAGGCTGCTTGTTTCTAATACCAGGTTACGACAGGAGCTGAGGGGAGGCTGATCGAGGTCCCAGTGGCCCGTACTAACTTGGCCAAGTTTGCTCCAGTCGCAAGAGCCGCGCGAACAGTCAACAGCATAGCACAAAGGCTTGACATTTTTAATTGCCCATTGGTGGAATTCGTGAAACTGACTCTTGACTTACTAACGACTGTGGAATGAATTTGTGAACGTTATTAACTTCCTTATCATATGGGGTAACCTGTCATGATAATGTAAGTTTAAATAAATAAAATTTTTTTTTTTGCAAATAACATTTTTTTTGTGAACACGGCGTACAGCCTTTGTAGTGACTGGGTGAAGTGTGGTGATCTCGCCGCAATTGATTAGGACATCGTAATGAAGTGCAGTATCTCCTCTAGTACGTAGAAACACACACTGATTAAAGACTTTCGTCTTGAGGCACTGCGGTGTTTTTGACGAAAAGACGTTGCGAAATTTCCCAAACGCTGCCCGGCCGATTCGGATTCGGCGATTGACCACTTATTCTTTTTTGAAGGTGGTTGCCCACATTCAAAGAATTTTTTCTATTGATCTGGTAGAAATCAATCATGTGCCTCCTCCGTCCCGGGGAAGGGCAGAGAAGTGTGCCGGGTTTCGCCGGTAGGAGCCGGCTAAAACCACCAGAATGGTCATCTTCGGCACCGAACTTAGCCGAAACTACTGCTGGCAAAGGCAACTGGCACTACTCTTGCCCAAAGTACAGTTGACGAAAAGATGTTGCGAAGTTTCCCGAATGTCGTCAGAATCGACGAAGGACCTAAGTCTCGGATCTACCTAACCGGACGGTTTGTCCTAGCTAAACAATTCGTCAACAACCTCCAGACCAGAGTTCCCAACGGTTACTAGGATGGGCACCAGATGGAAGTATAACTTCGTCTTGCCCGTTGCCCGTGTTCATTTTAAGATATGTGGATTCGCTTCTTTAGCACTGAGATACTGAGTGAAAGTAACCTGAGATGCATCAATATGACTTCACTAATGTCATGTGTGGTGCCGGCTAAGAATAGCATTTCATCCCGTGTGTGCCGTAAAATGCGATAACCAAAGGATGGGCAGCAGCGTTCTACGATTACATTAATTACAATTCAACTGCGATCGTCAACCCACCTACCATACGTGGCGATTATGGCAAAAAAACCCCAATGTGCACACAACATAAACCCAGATCGATCGTTGCACGTGTCCATCTTTGGGAGCACAGCTGGCTTTATTTGGCCAAAATTACGAATATCATGAGTACTTCTCAGTAAATCTAAGACACCGCTGAGACATTTACTCTAGTTGAAGGAAAATAACATTAGGAAACCTTGATCTATGTAATGGACTGCAACTGCGAAAACTCAGTGAGCAACTAAAAAAATAAAAATAAAATAAAATAAAAAATTATTTAAACTTATTACAAAAAGAATACAGATAGTCGCAGTAATAATAATGGTTAAACCTTATATAAAGGTTTTATTAGTTACTAAATTAAAACTAGTGTATAACTAAAATATATTGATTACGGTTACAAAAATATTACTTACTTGGAATTATAATTATATGAAGCGACTTGTGTGACTTCTTGTTGTTGTTGACTGTGGTGATCAATGCTGGTTTATCCCTGTATGAGAAAAGACCTTTGCCCTACAGTGGGATAGTTACAGGATGTTAGCAGTAGTTTAATTTATTATTAAGTATCCCATCGTGTGGCAAAAGCCTCATCCGAGCAACAGAAACCTTACTGTTTAATAATCTTGATTTGGTTTGTCAAATTTATCTAATTCGAGTTATAACGGCCGAATAAAAAACGCCACTTAATAATTAAATCCCACTTAAAGGTTTGAGACGCCGTTTTTCCGCCGGGGTCTCAAATCGTTAAGTGGAATTTAAATTTTAAGTGACTTTTCAGTATTCGGCCATAAGATGCTTAAAACTCAATTTATGGAGATGTTATGCCTTTCGGGATCAAGGGACTGGATGATGATAGAAGTTCGACCTTATTAAAAATAATTTATGTAAGCAGCTATTATGATGTAATTTCATACAGAGTTTGTATCACTAACGTATAAATATGCGTAGTTGTAAATTTGTATGACAATAATAGCAGTTGTCCGTATTGTAATCAGTCTTCAAATTATTGTTCTGAAAAGAGTTCATAGGAATTCCACTACTTCCGACAGGCACGTGTCGGCTATAATGATCGGGTTTCCTGTACAGATCTAATTTATATGCATGGTTGTTATGTTAACCTGTAGTTCCTTACGATGGTGGGTACCGTGATTCTACTGTCGCTCCTGCCTACCTGGGTTGTGTGTTCTGGAGAGGGGAACATTCGATTACTTGAAGATGAAGTAGCAATTGCTTTGAAAGCATGCACGTACCCTGACGACAATATAAGTACTAAAGATCCTGTCAGTAATGCACGCCAACGTCGTTCTGACGACTCATACGATAGATCGCCCCGGATTGATGACAATGCGAAACAAAGAAATCAATACTACCATGAAAGACGCAACACCAACGATAGTCGTGACCAGATACAGATTATGAACGCTACAGATTATGACTACGAAGGCTATGGTACCGGGAACATGGGAGAAAAACTGTTAACATCAGTACCGCACCCCGCAACTGCCGCCTACAATAATGGTAATATGAATAATACTATTAGGACTCGACGAAGCGAACCTCTTTTGAATAAACCCGATGCGGATCAGGTATGTTAAATATTCACTCATCAAATTTGTAAAACCAATTTTAATACAACCATTAGAATAAAAGAGACTAGAAACGGAAAGAAGAAAATTGCAACATTGATTTAATTTAATCAATAATTGTTCTTTTGGAAGATTTTTAATTACATCAAGTCATGCTTGGAGTACCTAATTCCCCAAGATCAGCATTAGTAATAGTAGAACAACTTTATGTAACCATTCCATGATCTTCGTGTCTGACTAAAAGACACAAAACAAAAAATACGCAGTGGTGGTTTATCATCTTCTGCGCCATATGTATCATTTACGATGCACACTGTCAAAACACATGTGTATCTTTTTAGATACACATACCCCATTTAAGTTTTCACCGGTTAACCACCTACTTTCTTTATAATTTTATATGGTAAATAATAAATTATAGTATAAAAAAAACACGCTTTTGTAGATAACCGAACAAAACAGTAGATAAAAATAATAATTTTCAATATGTTTAAAATAACAATAGAGTGATTAACAAAAAATATATTTTATTGTTAAAAAGCGTGGGGTGCTTGATGTTAATTGTGGTAAATATTTCTAAAAGTAGCGCCTACTACGATAAATGGTTTTATTTTTGGTTTACGCATGGCTGAATGTCCTTGTTGCCTGTCCATAGTCTCAATAACTCCGGGTGATAATTATTTACTCAAGCATCTTTCCACGCTAAAGTGAACAAATTCTCCCTACATTACGGATAAAATAATCAGAAGAATGAGACGGTATTCGAATCTCGTCACACTCTTGCCGTGTAAAATTGAATTGACATCTTATGGTGGTATTCATTTTTGTGTAAGTTTGTGTATGTCGATGAATTTGTCATTTGTGCAAGTTTTTGTATGTCGATGAAATTGTAATTTTTTCCGGGTATCAGAGATGAAAAAATCACTAATATTGAGGATCCCAGCGAGGATAATGGGACAAACTATTTAAATTATTGCATTGTCATCGGTCCTTGATAAGTGTGCGAAGTTTCAAATCAATCCGTTTTGAAGGGGATGAAAATCGAGTTTAATAATCTGTTACGTAGATTCATAGATACATACCAAGCTAATAAAAGCGTGTTGAAAAGCCTTGGCCTAGGAGATTTTCCGATTAAACGTATTATCCTTGAAATGATCGAATTTGCACATAGAACTTGACACTGAAAGTGTTAAGAATATCGCGAGACTCGATTCTATCGAATGAAAGTACTTATTACTCAATACTGTAGCTATTAGCCGACGGCCACCATATTACTTTTGCAATAGGTTGACACTTGACCTGCAAATGTAATGATCTTTCCCTCTCCCTCACTCGGCACTCGTTGACTTATATTTTAGAGAGAACTATTATTTTTAGCAACATTATAATAACAGTTTGGCTAAAGAAAATATTAATAACGATTAAATAAATATGAGCTACAGCTTGCTTTATCTCACTCAGGATGTTTACTTAAATAATATCCATTAGAACCTTGGAATAATGAGAGAACCTTTCGTATATAAGCAAGCAAGTATTTTGGTGATTGTGTTGATTATTCTAGATTGGTAAGACAAACAGCAATATAAGGAACCGGTTATCAGAGCTACATCTTGAAAAGTGCTCCTAGGTCTCAATGGAATTGGCTCTAGTGTGATCATACGAGGACCTGGAGCCTCCCTTAGGTGCCGAAGATGACCGCCCCAGTGGTTTTAGCCAGTACGAGTTAGAGAAGAATTACCATTGGGCATCAATAAAAAAAAAGAAAAAAAAAAGGTACCCCACATATTTTTAGCTGATGCCGTAATCCGTCTCATGTAATAGGGAGCAAACTTATTGTAATCTAATGGACACTTCCAAATTCCAGGCTATTAGTGATACTTTTCTTACAGAAAACTGTCTTATGGCTGCCCGACCAATAAATCGAACCCCCGATTTCACGTTGAGCAGTCGTGCAGTATCCTTGGATTTGCTCATTTATACTAATATTATAGCCAGTTACACTCGCTTATTGGTAAACGATCGGTGAGGTTAAGCAACGCCTGGCGCGGTCAGTCTATAGATGGGAGACCGCATAGCGGTATTTTAACTGAACGTCTCCGTGCTTCTTTGGGGGTAGAATGGTTGGCCCCGGTTGTTTTTATAAGATGACAGTCGTTAAGCCAAGTCTTTGGACGACTTGAATAACTCTTACGCAACGTTGGCCAATCCACACGAAAAGAAAGAAAAAAGAAGAGGTTTTTCCGTATGTAGGGGTTAATCTTTGGATCTACTAAATCTATTCTAATATTTCTTTCACAAATAAAAAGCTACACTATGCCTGAGCGATATATGCTATATTTATAAAAATAAATGCGCAGGTGAAACCGCGGGCAACAGCTAGTAAAAGTGCAAATTTGTATAAAAATAATAGCAGTTGTCCGCATTGTAATCAGTCTTCATTTCATAGGAATTTTACTGCTTCCGACAGGCACTTGTCAGCTATAATGATCGAATTTCATCTACAGATCTAATTTATATGCACGGTTGTGATGTTACCCTTTATTCCCTTACGATGTTAGGTACCGTGATTCTACTCTCGTTCCTGCCTGTCCGGTTTGTGTGTTCCGGAGAGGGCAACAGTCAATTACTTGAAGATGAAGTAATGACATGATCTTGATTTAGTAAGTAGGTTTCAAGAAACACTTTCTCTCGTCAATAAATTTGTCGAAACCGGAATTTCCTACTGACTGCCTTTGAGAAGAAACGCCGAAATAAACTCAAAGGATTCTGTTTTAAAGTCCAGACATATTTAGATACAATATTACGGGAGAAAATGTAGGGCAACGTCATGAATGGCCTTTTGAAGCAAAATCCATAGGCAATTAGGATGACCTGTCGTTCTTTTATTTTTTATTGGTCCGGTGTAAATACCTCATGTACTTCGTTCGCCCCGGGAAAGAGCGAAGGGGCATGCCGGACTCCTACCAGCTAAAACCACCGGCGTGATCATCGTCGGCACCGAAGGGAGGCTCCAGGAACACGAAAGATCTCCATCTAGAGCCACCCATTGGTGCCACGCCTTTAGGCACATCTCGGAGGGGATGACTGTAAGGCGGCCATCCTCTCTAGCGGAAGGATAACCTGTCCTAACAGACAGCAATCATGTTTCGGTCATCGTGGAGCTCAGCCAAATTTTAGGGAGCTCAACGACCCATCGCACAGCTACACCATCAGTATGACATTTGTGTAGGCCCAAAACCACCAGACAGGTATTAAGTTTAAGGTCTACAACTAGCCTACATAGTACTCGCATACACAAATAAAAAATATTTTATCATCAGAACAATGTCAAAAATATTAAAATGTCATAAATTATTCAATAATTATCATAAAAAAGCAATTATACATTCAGGTGCCATAAAAATAATGTCCGATTAAATGTCCAAATTCAATAACAAATAATAAGTATGTTAGATTTGAGCAGCTCAATCCCAAACATTTTTGACGTCCATATAATCTATAACTGTATATAAACGCTTTTACATAGTTTTTTCTTTTTTATAACGGACTAGCTGGGACCCGCGGTTTCACCCGCGTTTAATTTAAAAGAAATTTAGAGTACATCGACATAGACACTTGACATAGAATATATATATTGGATTTCAAGGGTTTTATTTATTTTACGCGGAACCCTAACAATTTTATAAAATAAAAGTAGCCTAAGTTATTCCTTATAACATCAGCTATCTGCCAGTGAAGGTCCCGTCAAAATCGGTCCAGCCGTTTCGGAGATTACCCGGAACAAACAGACAGACGGACAGACAGACAGACAAAAAAATTAAAAGTAGTTTTTTTGTTATATGTAACGTACTTACTTTTATATGCATTTAGTAAAAAGCTGTTATTTTGACATTACAAACAGACACTTCAATTTTATTTATTTGTATGTATATTACTTTTATATGCATTTAGTAAAAAGCTGTTATTTTGACATTACAAACAGACACTTCAATTTTATTTATTTGTATGTATGTATGTATAGATGTATAGATTTAAATTTATTAAGTCTTAGGCCCGTATTACTGATCGACAATCAAAACTCAAGTAGAATTTGAGTCAAGATTGCGTTAGTCAAAAATGAACCTTACGTAATAGGTTCAGCATTTATATTCATCTAATGCAATCTCGACTCAACTTCTGCTTGAGTTTTGATTCTCGATCTGTAATACGGGCCTTAGTATTTTAATACTACTTGGGATCTTATTGTAGAAATAATAATAAATAAACCGGCTGCCACAGAATTTCACTTTAAAGGCTGAAAGGCAGACGCCGTTGTTTCCGTTTTTAGAAGTATATAATCCATTTAGCACCCATTACAATAGACCTTATAAATGTAGTTTCCATCTTATACAATAGTTTTACACCTCCGGGGACAATCCGAGACTGCATTTTATAGTGTAGCCATAGGCCCCGGTTAGTGCCCCATTACATTATAGATTAAAATTCTCTAAACGGCCTCTGCGTGTTGGACCCATGTCCCCGCGTAAGCCTATCAAAAGACCGGGGGATATAAACCCGTGACAAGAGAGACCTGTAAATAATAATAACGGCACGGTTGGTGCAGTGGCTGATACAGTCGACTGCTGCGCTCCGGGTCGTGGGTTCGATTCCCGCACGGAACAAATATTTGTATGATCTGCAGGTAGTTGTTCCGGGTCTGGGTGTATTGTATGTGGAATTCATGTCTGTAAACGCACCCACAATACAGGAGAAATCCTAGTGTGGGGCAACGTTTTTATTAATTAAACAACAACAATAAACAATAATTTATTTATTTGTTTAAACTTTTATGTACATTGAGTATACATAAGGCGGACTTAATGCCATGAGGCATTCTCTACCAGTCAACCTTTGGGTTAAACAAAGCACTTCGAAAGAAGTATAAAAGCAAAGCTATATTATTATAAATTAAATAATCAACAATTATAAATAATTGTTGATGTTACAATCCCACATGACCAGAATCTCGTGAAAGCCGAGAAAGATAAACAAATTAAGTATCTGGACTTGGCACACGAGATTGTCGACCTGTGGGACGTGGACTCTGCAATCATCGTACCGATAATTGTGACAGCCAATGGCCTCATTACTAAGAGCCTCGACCAACATCTAAAGTGGCTCTCGTTAGGTGGCTGGATCAAGGGCTTGATGCAGAAAGCAGTTATCCTCGACACGGCACGTATTGTGAGGAGGTTCCTTTCTCTGGAACCATCGGCAGCTTGGACCCTGTGCCTGATGCCGGTTGGTCACTATGTTTTATATTTTTAAATGTATATAATTTGTTTTTTATATCATATTTAAAAATGTAATATATATGTATAAAAACGGCAATAAATGGAATAATAATAAATTAAATAATTAAATAAACCGGTGTTGCTCTTGTCGCCTGTAGTGGTGGCCATTTAGGGGGCCCATCTTGTGAGTGGCAAGTCACCGCCTACCACAGAATTTCACTTTAAAGGTTGAAAGACAGACGCCGGTTTTTCCGTTTTTCCATTGCAATAGACCTTATACTTGTAGTTTCCTACCTCCGGGGACAATCCGAGACTGCATTTTATAGTGCAGCCATGGAGAGTCCCCGGTTAGTGTCCTATTACATTTTAGATTAAAGTTCTCTAGAGGGCCTCTGCGTGTTGGACCCATGTCCCCACGTAAGCCTATCAAAAGACCGGGTTCCCCCTTACAGGGGATATAAACCCGTGTAAAAGAGAAAAAATAAATAAACTGAACTCTTGATTCAAAATAAAAATATTTTGAATAAAGAGTTGGCGAACAGTTACCATTACAGTATGTCCATAGAGTTCTTTTTTGGGGTACAAAAATGGCAAAAACTTGCTTACTTTCAAAATTGCTCTTTGAGCTCGTTCTAGTCTGAGCATGGATGTTTTTGTTGCGCCACCCCATGTCGTAATGCAGTATGAAATTAGTGACTGGCACAAAGCTAAATAAACCATTTTCATTATTTTGGTATCTGCTACATGACGAAGATTTTTGAAAATGTATATAAGCTTTCTGGTTCTTTTGGCGAGAACACCTATGTGTGGATTGAAAGTAAGCATATTGTCCAATATTACACCCAGATACTTAATTTTGTCTGTTTCTTGTAGGGGACATGAACAACAGGCAATATTAGTGTATAATCTATGACAACAGGTACTATGACACATATGCGAGTACGAGTCCAAAATAAAACTTTCTCTTTCTTTCAATATGTTGATTTATAAGGACACCGACCATCGCCTATACCTACTAAGTCCGGCCCACTTCGACGACATGTCAAGAGCGATAATATAATCAAAATACCGCCAAAAATACGCAAATAATTATAAACATTTTGACTTATTTTGAAATAAAAATGCCGTGGGAATTCAAAGATACTGAGTGTAAAGATACAGATTTTGGTGTTACACGGTGGTATATTTTGCAAGACAGCGAGGGTAGACAATGCTAGTGATAGCTAAGAATAAATACATAAATGACACATTTTAGAACTGTAACTGCTGTTTCAAATTGTATATTTAATAATCTTCATATTTATATTAATAACCATTTTTACGTAACGTTTGATTTGATTTGGCATTTAGTATTTAAGCCATAGACAAAATATTTATAATTATAATATACAAATACTTGCGAAAGTGTCTCAGAAAACAAAACTGTGGTTTATAAAGCGAGATAGATCATAATGGTAATTTAAAGTCGTGAGTTATTTATTACTAGAAGAATATCATAATATTTTGCATATGGCAACTCACTCAAATTATAAATATAAATATTTCTTTCAGTGCCTCAGCCAGTGTGTATTCGCCAATTTGCAAATTGTGAGTACCTAACTAACTGCCCATGAAGTACGTAATACCTACGTTACTTGCAAAATATTTGTATATCTAATGATTACGATATACGTAATTTTTATTAAATAGGTGGACTCTCGCGGTATCCCCCGCGAAGCTGAGTTGTGGAATATAATACAATCGTCAGTTACGTCGCAACAGTCTCGCTCTGCCCTTCATGACCAGATACGTGCCTGCTTTCTTGAGTTACAGTCAGGTATCCATCGTCATCACGATAATATTCACATACGGTGAAGATCAGTTCATTTGAAATATTAGCACTGTTACACTAAGTAAGGGTTATTAACTACCTACCTAGTACCTTGTTTGTAAATCTAATAACGGTTTGGGGTTGTTATTTTTTTATCAATAATATAATTACGGAAATATTATGCGTAGTAATGGGGTAGGCAACTAATAAGAACCAGAAAAATACTGTTTCACAACGGTGTAGGGATCAAGGGGCGCAGCGGCCGCGGCGTATTGAAATATATTTAACTAAAAGAAGAAACTGGCATCAAATGTCAAATACAAAGAAATGCTATTTGTCTTCTTCTTCTTCTTCTCTTAGATTATGGCTTCTGTAGGTTATCTTTCACAATTTCGCCAATGTCAAGTTTAAGGCAACGTCGTACGGTATTTAGATGAATAAATCTTTACATATTCATGAACAAAATGAAAAAAAATCTAAAAAAGATGTCGGCAACGTCGTACGGTTCAATTGTTTTTTTCAAATGCTATTTGATACATCTATACCAAGAATGACAATATAAGTCTATGAACATTAGAGCAGCTCAATCCCAAGCGTTTTTGTCATCCAGATAATCTATAACGTTATAGAAACCGTTTCTGTTTTATAATGGACTTTAATTTATTAAGACTCAAGTAATTTTTGAATATGTCTTGGGATGTTATTGTAAGAACGTACATATTGACATTTAAATGATTTGCTTATCTTCTAGAGCCTAGAGGCAGGCACAACCAGTTTTTGGTTGTTCCTGGATAAACACCATGCAATGCAACGTTTAAAAAAAACAAAAAGTCGCGTGTGTTATCATATCATATTCCTTCGAGCAATAATTCACTGCAGAGAAGAAATGATGAAATAGCTAAAGACGTAGAAATGTAATTATGCGATTAATTGAAGACTTGCAAATTTTCCATTTAACTTGATGAACTAACCTACCAAATTACGAAAACCTACTCTTAGGGTGAGATTCAGAAACGAGTCTGGCCCACAGAGTACCTTGTCTGGCCACCCCAGTTCATGAAGAATGTTCTAAATACACAATTTCTTTTAAAATTCAGTTATGTACAAGGAGATAATTCACTATTACAATTAATGACACATAATAAAAGCATGTATTCCCATGAAAGTGATCGCTCAATTAATATATTCGAATTAATGATTGATAATGAACACTGTGTTAATCATTCGCAGAAGCTGAAGACAACGGGTGCTCTTATTCTAACAAGCTAGAACGATGCCTGATGCTTCGGTTTTCCGATAGAAAGGTTGACAGCCAAGTAATCACCCAGAAACCAGCTTCTACTGAATAGATGGTAAATCATAACTTTAGATATATTTATGCCTATCGCAAGTATCGACCCCAGGTCGTGGGTTTATTCAACAAGCCCTGTTGCTAACTACACGAAAATAAAAATAAAATATTTATAAAATTATTTATTTCATAAATTTAATCATTTACAGTCTGTTTCTACTTTCAGAGAATCTTTCACCTGACAAACTAAACTGCAGCAAACATAAGGATCTACAGACAAAATCCGATATATAAAAACCTATGTAGATTAGTAATAATTAGAATTAAATTAGTTATTAAATTGCAAATCAGAATATAATCTGACCAAATCATGACTATAGTTTTACTGTGGAAGTACCTAGGTACTGTAGAACCTATAGGTTTAGGATTCTACGGCGAGGGCCGAAACACTCAGATAAGTAGGTATAACAATTTTTTGTTAGAATAAATGTATTCATATTATTCATTCTGCACGCAATACAACAATCCTTGAAAAATATTATAAAACAATTATACTGACTGATATACTTAGTTTTAAAATATTCCAATGTTTGTTTCGTTTTAGCGGGTACTAGGATAAGGCTAAAGCGCATAAGCGCTACAGTACATGTAGTTACTGTGAATCGTACGCATCTAGTGAAATGTCGCCATCCAATTGAATGAGTTCACCATTAAATCAATAATATAAAAATATCACTAGTTTGGTTTGCATCTTGTAGTCACAGTTTTAACAATGATAGGTACCATACCAGATAAGAAAACCTAGCACATAGTTAAATCTGGAATTTAACGGTCGCCTTTAATGAGAGAGACTTATGCTACCATAGCGCCACCTCTAACGTTTTCCCATTTTCCGTAGTCTCGTCGCATCGACTCAAACGTGTTCGTCTGAGTCGATACCTACTGCGTACTGCCGCTAAAAACTTATTTCGGCATCTAAATGATATGCCTCCTCTTGCTGAGTCTGAGTTTAAATTTGCAGAATGCATTATTCCGTAGGTGCCAGGTTGGTGTATGTTTTCATTTGTTGGAGGATTAATGCCAGTTTTAGTTGGTTTAGAAATATAGTACATTAGTTATAGTCATCATCGCTGCCTGAGGATGTTGTGTTTTCGTTTTTAACTGGAATATGACATTAAAAATTGGATACTCTGTCATCTTTTGTTTGAAGTACCCAGAACTACCAGATGTACCAACTTTGTAAAGATACCATTAAAGCACCAGCTTGTCTTTAATGGTCGGACAGAGAACCTAGTATAATTGGTTACCAGTATAAAGCGTAGGCAGCAAAAATAAACCAAAAGGTTGCCTTTAGGTTTTATTTTTTCTCCGACCGACCATACTATACTTACTGTTCAGTATGACGTCTTTTGGCTATGATGATGACCATAAAATATCGGCATACTCTTATCTTCCGAATTAAGGATTACATTATTTATTTCACTTTTAGGCAAACACAGTAGGCACCTATGATTAAAGTGCATGTAAATTTCAGCCAGAGAAAAATACGACATGTGTAATTTGAGTATCTATCTTCTTATCAATGTTACGATAATGCACTTATTGGCATCGATTGTCCGCCGCTGATGCGGCGCCTTAAGTCCCCTTACATAGTTAAAATATTGCGTAAGTTTAAAGGATTTTGTTGACTAATCCATTTGTGCAAATAAAAAAAAATGTCTTAAAGATATGTTATACTTAAGGTAATCACAGAAAAATTGTATTATTTAAAATTATAAATAAATTAGCCGAAATGTTGGAAAATAAATAAAGTAAACAGGCAGTTTTTAACCTAAATTGATTTTTTTCTTTATAACGGCTCAATAGTTAGGCATGAATTTTACACCATAAAAAGCGGAATAACGTCTGTAACAATTCGTATTCTTTATTCTCTCATTTATTTTAATATTTATTGAATAATAAATAATAGTAATGTCTTAGATTTTCGCGATTATTACACATTATAATAAAACACTTTTAAACGGATTCTATCGCGTATATTTTGATTTTTGATTTTCCTGACGCTTCGAATACTTTGCAGCATTCGTGGTCGCAGGATGACTGATCCTTTTATTTATTATAATAAATAATACCCTGAATTGTCACAAGCACCCCGTGAGAAGCACCCACGCAACGCCTGTGACGTATGCTCGGAACAATACATCAGTGTCTTGAGGACTCTTATGACAAGTGAACTGTACGAGCGTTATTTTTTACAAAAGCAATCCAAACTTGAACAGATTTGAATGATTATGAATTTAAGCCTATTGTAAATAATACAGATATAACAATGATGTAAAATTAATATAGAAATTAATTTTCTAAATATATTTAAAGGAATTAATAGTTTCGTTTTGTGTTTTGAACTTATGATAGAGTAAGCCTGACAATGCCTAAAAATAAACAAAAATGTAAAGTGAAGCGTGCCCGAGCTGTGAAAAAAATTGCATAGTACTTACATTATTTCTAAGTTGTTTATTTTAGCTTTTAGTTTACTTTAGTATTTTGTTTGTAACCGGTTTCGGTACCTACTACATAAAAAATGTTGAAAGCTAGGTGATCCTACCTAGTTCCGTCACTGAGATCCAGTAAGCATTTACCTGATCATCATCAGACCTTCAGAATGTATTATGTATAATATCGTAACACTTAATGCTAAGTGAGATAACTGGTGAAATTCATCATTGTAACGATTTTACTGTAAAAAAATGTATCAGGGTCTCTCAGAGAGCGAAAAAAATATAGACAAAATAATGACAACACTGCGACACATCTGTGTTGTTGGCTAATCTTTCTATTCTTTTCTTTTGTTGTAGTACAGTCGTTTATCGGTAGTTGGCGATAAACAAATACTAGTACAGAAACCGAATTATCAAGGTCACTGGGCAATATACCTAATGCCCTTAACCTAGACAGCCATCTAGCTGGAAACTCGAACTGACTCTATTACTCACATTAGACCTAGTTTGCGTATCAGTGCCTACTAATAAATGTGATAAACAGTCACAAATAAAGCACGACGGGGTATCCTGGGAACGAAAACGGCTGTGGGTAGAACATCACAGCTTTATCTAAACTCGTGTTCTTTAGCTGATGTGGAAGTATCTGCGTAGGCAGTGGCGGCAGGTCATAATTCTTAACAAATAATGATGAACACTGAAATAAAAATAAATTTATTTTTTATCACTTAACGAATTAACACCAATGTCATAAAATATATAATGATCGTGTCCCACAGCTTTGCCATGTATTATCTATTATTGTGTGTTTATTCTTTGTTATGGAGTAGGTATTCAATTACTACATAAAATTATTATCGAATTATACATGTGCGAAAAAGTAAGGCTACTAAAAAATTCTTAACTCAAAATTAAATTAAAGATAATTGTAACGGCACGGTTGGTGCAGTGGCTGATACAGTCGGCTGCTGCGCTCTGGGTCTTGGGTTTGATTTCCGCACGGTACAAATATTTGTATGATCTGCAGGTAGTTGTTTCGGGTCTGGGTGTATTGTGTGTGGAATTTGTGTCTGTAAACGCACCCACGACTCAGGAGAAATCTTAGTGTGGGGCAAAGGTTTTTAACAAAAAGAAAAAAAGAAAAGAATGATTAGACCACAACTTTCGATTCAAAATTTACGACACAAAATCATGTATCACTTAAAGTTTTTTTTTTTATAAAAATGTTGCCCCACACTAGGATTTCTCCTGTGTCGTGGGTGCGTTTACAGACAGAAATTCCAAAAACAATACACCCAGACCCGAAACAACTACCTGCAGATCATACAAATATTTGTTCCGTGCGGGAATCGAACCCGCGACCCAGTGCGCAGCAGCCGACTGTATCAGCCACTGCACCAACCGTGCCGTTTCACCATTTCACCATGTAGAATCTAAATTAAGTGATGGTGATATTAGGGGAGCGGCCAGGTTACGTTTCAGTAGTGATGTAATTGCGCCTTACTCTCCAGACACAATTACAGCTCTGAAAAATAAACACCCGACCCCAGCGGATGACCTCTCCTTCCCTGACCCTCCTGATCCGAATTTAAATACACTTACAATTTCAGCCCTCCAATTGGTCGCATCCATAAGCTCCTTTAAGAGGGGATCGGCTGGCGGCCTCGACGGCTTGACACCACAGCATTTCAAAGATCTGACGTCTACAAGCGCCGGGGAAGCTGGTGACTCACTTAAGCACTGAAGGAGCTTACTGCTCTGACCAATTTGATGCTATCCGGCAATGTGCACGAAGCCATTATTGATATCTTTTACGGGGCCAATTTATGTGCCCTGCACAAGAAGGATGGCGGCATTCGTCCCACTGACGTAAGTTGTACTTACCGCCGTATGGCAGCCAAAATTTGCTGCAAAGTTTACAGTGAAACGCTTTGCAACAAATTTCAGCCTCATCAACTTGGTTTAGGTTCAAAAGGAGGCTGTGAGCCTGCCGTGCACGCCCTGTCCACATTTTTTAATCGTGGCGAAGGCCAGGTGATCGTTAAGGTTGACATTAAAAACGCCTTCAATTCCGTTAACAGAGATACCTTGTTGAAGGAAGTAAAGTAAGGAAGTAAGAAGTGGCCAACAAGCTGGATGGCCACCGAGCTGGATGGCCACCGAGGTGGATGGCCACCGAGGTGGATGGCCACCGAGGTGGATGGCTACCGAGGTGAATAGCTACCGAGGTGGATGGCTACCGAGGTGAATAGCTACCGAGGTGGATAGCTACCGAGGTGGATAGCTACCGAGGTGGATAGCTACCGAGGTGGATAGCTACCGAGGTGGATAGCTACCGAGGTGGATAGCTACCGAGGTGGATAGCTACCGAGGTGGATAGCTACCGACGTGCATAGCTACCGAAGTGTATAGCTACCGAGGTGCATAGCTACAGGGGTGGATGGCTACCGAGGTGCATAGCTACCGAAGTGCATAGCTACCGAGGTGCATAGCTCCCAGAGTCCCTGCTATTCCAAAATGTCGGACAACCTCTGTCCCCTAGGGTTCCGTTGCCCATACCCGAATTGCCTCACCATCGCTTCGCGCTGGACGTCCCCCATTACAACAGTGAAGCGTGTCTCTATTTTGTACACGTACATACTGCCTACTTCATCATCTGGGTGTCGAGGTCGGGCGTAGACCGGTATGACCTTCAACGAATACCTATTGGATATTCTGATTATAAGATACGCTACCCTGGACACACTTTCAATGATAATTGTTGTTAACTGACACCACCTTGAAACAGATGGTCGCCTTCCCGGTAATAGAATATTATGTTCTGCTCCTCTTAAGTTTAGTCTGATCTCAGTATCTCAATTTAATCTCATTTCAATGTTAATTCACAAAGGTTTGTTTTACCTTTTAAATTTCAGTACCTGTGCGAGTTCAAAATGTTAGCAGAATATTGTTTTGGCTTCGATTAACTTTCGATTCATTTTCAATGTCATCACAATAAAAGTTCACATTCGATGTTGTATATTAGTTTATATCGAAACTATATTTTGAACATTTTTTGCTATGCGAATTAGCTCTCAGGTGTAGCGGGGCTGCCGCAAACAGGGGCAGGCTCTTATTGGTGTCGTCATTTTGGGGGGATTTTGCCTATACTCGCCAGGCGGATTGGTGCGCACAGAATTGCTACTGTCCAACAAAAGGGACGCCGCTGCCCATACCTCTGATTATGATTCCCTTAATCGACTTTTACTTGATGCTATATTCTTAGTCCGGACACCACACGTGTGTATATGCTTACAGAGGAAATAATAATAGTTTGTTGAAGATCGAATTTTTTACTTCGACGGCAGGGTGGGCGCAGGGCTAAGTAGTGGCTTTCTGCGCTACGCCTCGCGGATTTTATCCCCGCACGGAATAAATACTTTTATGATCTACAGATAGCTGTTTCAGGTCTGGGTGTTTGTGCACGTCAGATTTGTCGCTAAACTTGTACCAACGGCACAAGAGAGATCCTAAAAAAACTATTCAAAAGCCGGGTTTAAATTTGTAAATAACATTAGATATATTGTTTTTTTTTACTATAAAAAGAAAACAAGACATTCGGTTGTCACTATAACTTTATAAAACCGTGTTAAAATAACATACAGACCTGTACTTACACTAATTAAGAAAAAATAATCAGCAATCAAAATATATAATATTTTGCACTTCTTGAACACAATCATTGTGTAGGATTTCCAACAACTTCAATACTTTAACAGTGCTCATTAATAAGATTTATGTTGGCTATTAAATTATCAATTAACATTTTGATGGTTTTGGTATTTCCAGGTAGCATTCTACTGACGATATTAATGTACTGCAGGAGCTAATATAGAGAGATTCAAAGTGTTGAATGTGAGGCATGGCTGGTTTGTGCAAACTCTTGGCTGCGCTTGAATATGCCTTGTCCACCTGCACACATGCAGCAAAGATTCACGCTCTGTGACAGACAGCCGATTCTGAAAACGTTTAATTTCATTTAATTATAAAATGTATTGTTTTGTAACTGTTACACTAATTATTCTAAACCGACGAAATGGCAAACATTTTACAAACCACAACCACACTATAATAAGTAGAGGCTCCGCTACACTTAAAGCGGTTTGATAGCGGTATGGGCGCAGTATTTTTCACACGGAAGGCTAGCTCGCGGTAGGTCTCACTGTCGTACCACTACTGCTTTCTGCGTGAAATGCGACCAGCGACCCGTGCCCCAGCAATGCTGCTGAACCCAGCAATATTCCGGTATTTAACCATTATTGAATAAAAATAAAAAACAACAATTTCTCTAAAATGTATAATGGGGCAGGGGAAAACGATTCACTCAGTGAATAAGAAGAAATATTTCTAGTCTAGTTCTTCGGGTACACTTGTTATTTTTGCTGACCATCCATCCTGCCCAAGGTATTTGATAAAAGGGTTGCACAAGACGGACGCCTGCCAGTCACTAACCCTCCTTGGGTATGCTAGTGTTGTATATACGTTGTTATATGTTGTATATAGTGTTGTAGTATACCCGCCATCTGCGGGTAACCCAAAGTGTTAAATGGTACGCACTGGGTTTCAAACTCCCTTAGTCGCCTTCTACAACACCCACGGGATGAGATGAAGTAGCCCTACTCGTGACCAGAGCTACACGAATTTCTACTGACCATATCATTTTTAAAGCAATGTGTCAAGACGAAAGTCCTTAACCAGTGTGTTACCAGTGAAGACATATGGAACAGTGACGTGGTCACTCACGATGGGCCTCATAATAAAGCTGAAGGTCACTCAGCGAGCTATGGAGAGAGTTATGCTTGGTATTCCTCTACGAGATTGAATGAGGAGATCCATAGAAGAACTAAAGTTGCCGACATAGCTGAAAGGATTAGTAAACTGAAGTGGCAATGGACGGGGCACATTGCTCGTAGAACTGATGGCCGTTGGGGTAAAAAGGTTCTCGAATGAAGACTGTGCACCGGAAAACGCAGCGTACGACGACCTCCCAACGAGTTGGACAGACGACCTGGTGAAGTTTTTATATATGAGTCGTTGAATGCGGGCGGCACGTGACCACTCGTTGTGGAAATCTATGCCTTTAAGCCTTTGTTCAGCAGTGGACGTCCTGTGGCTGATATGGTGACATCATTTAAAAATTAAAAATACAAGCTGAATAACATAGGTACATAAACAATATGCCTTAATGACAGTGCATATCGTTATAATGTGGGACTTTATTTTTATTTATTTATTATAGTTAAATAAAACTGTGTAACATCAATTACATTAATTAAGATAGAAATAGAAACATACATAATGCAAAAATAGTATGCATCGCATATTATTAACGAACTAGCTGGGACCCGCGGTTGTACCCGCGTTTAATTTAAATGTTATTTTTTGTGCGAAAACCTATCATTTTTCTAAAATAAAAGTAGCCTAAGTTATTCTTTATAACATCAGCTATCTGTCCCGTCAAAATCGGTCCAGCCGTTTCGGAGATTAAACGGAACAAACAGACAGACAAAATAAATAAAAATTGATCTGTTGTTGTATGTACCGTATATACTTTCATATGCATGTAGTAAAATGCTGTTATTTTGACATTACAGACAGACACTTCAATTTTATTTATTTGTATAGATTAAGACCTAACATGGAACAGTGGACCTGGCATACTTTCTCTCACAGAACACCAGACATACACGCATAATTTTATTCCATTAATCTGCAAACACATCACATTCTGGATTAGCAGTCAGGATCGCTTTGAGCATCTTTAGAGTAAGACACACCGGAGACTCGGCTCTGGCGACAGTTTAAAGGTGACAGCTGAGCAAATAGAATAAATTATATTATATATATTATAAATATTTGGCTTTAACGGTATCCGATGTCATCGGCTTAGCGTCAATATAAAAAACAGGTCACTTTCCAGTGGCGTGAATTGATAGCAATTAAGCAGGGCCTACACTTCCTAAAGGGCTGCCAACGAACAGTGATACCAAAGGTAAACAAAACCAGTGCAAGGTCATTTACAAATGCAGGGATTCGCAATTTTTTTTGAAAATTATATTTAGAAAAATATTATATTGTTTATATCAGTAGGTATTTCATAAATATCTGGCTAATAAAGTATTATTCATATTTAAAAAGTTGTTAATAATGACAACCTTTAATAATAATTAAACAACAACAAATAACAATACTTCAACAGATAACAACGGAAAATAACAATACTTTAACAAATAACAACGGAAAATAACTCAAAGCAAACAACACAAACACAGAAACAGTAGATATCAACCAAAGCTCTTTCCGACACGGTATGAACCACGAATTTTAAAATGGTTGCTGAATATTGGCGGAGACAGACGACCTACGAATATTATTACCGTAAGCACGCGGCATTATGTCAAATACACGAGATCGAAAGAGATATATAATAGATTGTCTATTCCATAGCGTGTATGTGTGTGTTTGAGCAAGACATTAAAGTGAGCATGACAGATCAATAGTGCCAGGCAAAAGACACAGACAAGTACTAATTCTCACACATTTAGTTTTGTAATTAAATTTTATAAACTGTAGGGGACTGTATGTTGTTTACTAATGAAAACTAATAGGCTGGTTAAAATAATATAATTATGAATTTACAAAGATAAGGAATGACTGGCGGCGCGCGTATTATAATTGTTTACGGTCGCGGGTGTCGCTCGCTGTGGTCGATGGTGCTGTGTGTGCGCCGTGCGGCGGCGTGGCCGGCCGGAGCGAACTCGTCGTTCCCCGCGTCCCGCGCTGCCGCCTCCACCGCCGACGTTCGGGAATGTTCCGAACAGACTGCCCGGGTTGAAGTGTTGTCTTCAATAGGTAGAGGACATATGTTATTGAAGGCCCTCGTAATCATGCCCCTCTTCGTCTTGATTTGAGCCACCCTCGTGACACCATCTGGGCCAGGAAACACCTTGACAATACGGCCCAGTAGCCAAAGCAGTGGTGGTTGCGCCTTCTCTCTGACCAGAACTAATTGGTCAAGTTTTAGTTCACCAGTAGATGCCTGCCATCGATTTCTCTGCTGCAACATGACGACATATTCGTAGCTGAATCGATTCCAAAAATGTTGTCGGAGATGCTCAATCCTCTTGTAGCGATCCAGTTGATTGATGTTGATAGAGTGTACCTGCGGCTGAGGAATCGATATTAGCGGTCGTCCAATTAAGAAATGGGATGGCGTAAGAGCGGTCAAGTCTGAAGGTGACGAAGAAAAGGGGACAAGAGGACGCGAATTTAAAATTGCCTCTATTTGCACTAAATATGTAACCATTTCTTCATAAGTTAAATGAGGAGAACAAGTAATGGTTTTCAAATGTTTTTTTTGTTGAACGGACAGCGGCCTCTGTTATACCATTAAAATGGGGGCTATAAGGAGGTGTGAAAGTAAACCTTATACCATCTTTAGCAAGGTCGGCTTCCAAATTTGACTTGGATAAGAAACGAGCAAGTTCATTAAAGGTTCCCACAAACGCTGTGCCATTATCGGAGTGGATGCTATGTGGCTTACCCCGCCGAGCAACGAATCTCTTCAAAGAGGCCAGGTAAGCATCCTTGGTAAGGTCCGTTACAAGCTCCAGATGAATAGCCTTTACAGCTAGACATACAAACACACATATATATGATTTTATTAATCTACTACCTCTACCTTTACGGTCGGCTATCAGCATTGGCCCAGCATAGTCCACACTACAATTGTAAAAAGGAAAGTCAAGCTGTGTTCTCGTACATGGTAACTGACCCATGATTGGTTGCACCGTTTGTGCCCTAAATCTGAAACATTTAACACATGATCTAAATATGCGTTTTGCCAAAGGTCTGCCTCCTAAAGGCCAATAAGTTTGCCGAATGTGAGACAAAAGAAGTTGTGGCCCAGCATGCATAAGCTGAATATGTTCATAACGGAAAATAATCTGTGTGATGTGATGTTTACTGTCTAACAGTATGGGATGTTTGACATCATAACTATAGTAAGTGGAGTTTTGCAACCTACCACCCACACGGATGACACCTTGATCATCCAAAAATGGAGATAATGAAATTAATCTATTTTTTTTAGATAAGTGCTGGTTTAAAGCCATTATTGTGTACTCAAGTGCAAACATTTCCATTTGACAGACGCGTATAATAACTATTAATGCCTTTTGTAACTCTTTAACTGATAAATATCCTGTTACTTTATTATGAGGGTTTTTCAAGTTATGCATATATCGAAGTATATATGCAAAGCGACGTTTTAATGCAATAATATCTGATGTACTACATATTAACTTGCTTAATATGGATTGAGTTTGTTGATTATTGTTAACTAAATGAACTTTTACCTCTGGTATGTTAGAAATTGTGGTTGTACTTGGCATTTTTGGCCAATAATCATCACTTAGTTTTAAAAACTCTGGGCCCGACCACCACAGTGAATTAGTGCCGATCTGATCGGCCCTGAGCCCACGAGAAACGAGGTCTGCCGGGTTCTCTTTCGACGTGACGTACCTCCAAGAGTTCTCGCCAGTGCTCTCTTGTATCTCACTTACACGATTACGAACGAAAGGCTTTAATTTATTGGGTGATGTGCATAACCAACACAGAACTATGGTAGAATCACACCAATATTGGAATGTATTTATTTTAATCGTCAGTGAGGCTGCTACCTTTGCACACAGTCTTGCTCCCAACAGAGCCCCACAAAGTTCGAGTCGGGGTATGGTTGTGCTTTTAATGGGAGCTATTTTATTTTTCGAGGTTAAAAGAGTAACGGTTGTTGTGCCATCATTGTTTAAACAACGTATATAGACACATGCTCCATACGCGCATTCTGACGCATCTGTGAAAATATGCATTTCAATTAATTTATAGTTAGGATTTATTGCATGCCGCGGTATATTTAAATAATTAAGACACGGCAGCATTGTAACGAAAGATGACCAACGGTCTTGTATATCACGTGAGACTGGGTCATCCCATGAACATTTTTCCAACCATAATTTTTGCATAATTACCTTTGCCTGCACGACGCATGGCCCAACGAGGCCTAAAGGGTCGAAAATTTGGCTGATAATTGACAAAATATGCCGTTTAGTAATTTTGTTACTTAAAGATATATTTATTGAAAATTTTAATACGTCCGAGTCGCAACTCCAGTTTATACCTAATGTTTTATGGGATGTATTTATAGACTGACTGCGGTTTAGATCTATTATGTTATTGTTGCTTATCTCTAGACCGCCAATTTCTTTTAAAACCTGTGGAGTATTAGATTGCCATTTTCTTAATTTAAATTGTGCCGATGCGAGAATCGAACTTACTTCCTTACAGAGCTGGATAGCGCTGGATTCGCAATCAGAACCTCCCAAATAATCGTCGACATACATATCATGTTGAATGGCACGCTTTACATCGTCGGCTGAGGCTTGGGTCGCAAGACTAACAAGAGACTTTGTTGCTAAATATGGAGCTGAAGCGGTGCCATACGTAACTGTATTTAGCACGTACGTCTTAAGAGGTTCAGATTCATCAAATCTAAATATGATTTTTTGTAAGGAACGTTGAGATTTGTCAAGTTTTACCGCGCGGTACATCTTTTCGACGTCAGCCGATACTACGATTCTATGCTGTCTGAAGCGTAATAAAATAGAATAAAGATCGTCCTGAACTGTGGGACCGATCATCTGCAAGTTATTCAAAGAAATCCCCGAAGTTGTGACGGCTGATGCGTCGAAGACAACTCGCAATTTTGTCGTGGAGCTTTGCTCCCGTAAGACACCATGATGGGGTAAAAAATAATTATTTGCATTTTCTGAATTGACGTCTTCAGACATATGGCCTAGATCTAGGTACTCGCGCATGAAACACATATACCTATGTTTATATAATTGATCACGTTTGAACCTACGTTCTAATGAAAGAAATCGTATCTTTGCCATGGTAAATGAATCGCCTAATGTCTCAGGTGATTGTTTAAGAGGCATTTTTACAATAAAGTGACCGTCTTTAGCACGAGTTGTTGTACTTAAAAAATGTTCCTCGCATGCCTGTTCCTCTGCTGACAAGGAAAATTTACTTTCGATCGAATCCAATTCCCAGAAACGAGTCAGTTCAGTTGGCATATCCTGAACCAAATGACAAAATGGTTGGCAGGATGATCTAGGTTGAACAATGTACCCAGAAATAAGCCAACCTAGTTTGGATTCATATAATCGAGGTTTGTGTTTGCCTAAGTTGATAGAATTAGTACCTAAGATATTCCAAAACTGTTCAGCACCAAGTAATATGTCCACAGTTGATGGCTGATAATAAGAAGGATCAGCTAGACATATACCCGATGGCAGTGAAATATTACTAATATCTATATATGTTGTAGGCAATGATTTGGTAATTTCTGGCAAGATTAAACAGTCTATGTTTACCTTATAATTACCGGAAAAAGACTCCAAAGTTAAGGAACAAGACTGTGTGCTTCTAGATGTATGCTGGTTAATACCCGTTATTGTTGAATGTACGTAACGTTTAATTGAACCCAGCTTACCACACAGCTTCTCTGTGATGAAATTAGCGGTACTGCCGTTGTCCAGCAGTACCCGTGCGGTGTGATAGTCGCCCCTGCTGTCTCGCACCTTCACCCGCGCTGTGGAAAGCAAGACGGTGGAAGAAGTAGGAGACTGTATAGCATCAGTCGATAGAGCGATACTATCTACCATAGGAGTACAGTCAGGTTCTGTATTTTTATCCATGTGTAGAAGCGTATTATGCTTAGCCTTGCAGTACTTGCAACGCGCTAGTAGTTTACATCTTTGCTCAACATGTCCCGATCGTAAACAATTGAGACAAACTCTGAACTCCTTTGCCTTTAGATTACGAATTTCAGTGGACAGTGTTCGAAAGCTGTCACACTTATGTAAACTATGATTTTGCTTACACATTGGACAACTAATATTCAAGTATGAATACTTATTTGAATAATTGGAATCATTTGAGGTTACGGCAAAACTTTTTTGTTTATTAGTTTTATTATTACAATTTTTATTTTTATTCTTATCCGATTCCTCAACTGACTCCAACAAGTCCGCTCTATTATTTAAAAAAACTAAAAATTGTGATAGCGTCGGTGCCTCTGATAATGTGGTTCTATGTTCTTCCCAGTAGAAGTACGTATTAGAATCTAACTTTTGTGCCATTATATAGATAATCAAGGTGTCCCAGTGTTGTGTAGGTTGATCTAAAATTGTTAAAGATCTAAGATTTTTTGTGGTTACGTCAACTAAATAACGCACTGCTTTGCTGGACTCCTTTTGTACCTGTTCAATATTAAATAAATTTTGCACATGGTTGTTCACTAATAGACGATTATTATTATAGCGTTTTGATAATAAATCCCACGCGGTACTATAGTTGTCTGTATTAAAGTCTAAACTACGAATAATTAATGCAGCAGCACCTTTCAATGAGGCCCTAAAGTAATGAAATTTACTTATGTCGTCTAATAACTTATTTTTATGTATTAGTGAATCAAACGTGTCTCTAAACTCAAGCCAATGCTGATAACTACCATCAAAATGTGGTAGACTGATTTGCGGTAATTTAACAATACTATGTTTAGAATGTGTGATGTCATCTGTGGCTAGCACGGAACTCACCGGAATGCTGGCTTTTCGCTCGTTATGACGTCGCAACAAATCACGTGCTGAAGACACCAAGGTGAAGTACTGGGTTTCAAAAGACTCGCGCTCTTTGGTTGCCTCGTCGGGGTCTTCCACCAGCATCTCGATCCCTTCCTGTATTTTATCATAGTCATTATATAGTAAATCAATTTTTTCAAGCCTAATTCCTAGTTCAGCTACCTGTAGGTCGCTAAGCGAGGCACAAGACACAGCTACATTTATATAATTGCTGAAAAGCGTGAGTTTGGCTTTGCAACTGCCACGTTTCTTACTCAACTCTTTAATTTTGGCCTCCATTGCAAATAAAATCGTATAAGCTTGAGCACGCTAATTGAATAGGCAAAGTAAATCACTGTTAAGACCGGTGATAAATTCACCGAGAATGCAGGTAAGCGAGCGTTAGTGATCTCGGCTCGTTAGCGATCGTGCGTGACTAGAACAGGTTTCTGAGAAAAAAATGTACCTACGTTATCAAGTTATAACTTTTGTAATGATGATATTTTTAGCAACCATGCCATATTTATGGCAATAATGATTTAAATGGATAATGGAACAGATTTAATGACCAAATGAGAAAAGCGAGGCTAAGTTTTTAAAAAAAATATTAGGCGGATGGGAATATTTAATTGGAATGACACACTAATTACCGATCTGTAGACGCCGCAGGCATCGCAGTCTCGTTGTCCGTTTTCGTGGATGAGTCTCCTCTTCACGGAATTACCGATGTGCCACGTGTTGTCTGCAATTTTCTTTGTTCTTGTTCTTGGTATTATTTTTCTTGCGAAGGACCAATTTGTAGGGGACTGTATGTTGTTTACTAATGAAAACTAATAGGCTGGTTAAAATAATATAATTATGAATTTACAAAGATAAGGAATGACTGGCGGCGCGCGTATTATAATTGTTTACGGTCGCGGGTGTCGCTCGCTGTGGTCGATGGTGCTGTGTGTGCGCCGTGCGGCGGCGTGGCCGGCCGGAGCGAACTCGTCGTTCCCCGCGTCCCGCGCTGCCGCCTCCACCGCCGACGTTCGGGAATGTTCCGAACAAAACCTTAATTATATAAGAACAATATTTACAATAAATATCATACAATAAAAATCTTAAATAAGCCCAATCCAAGACAACAATCAAGAAAAATTTACATTCATAAAATAATTAATTACAATTTGTAAACATTAAATATTTGATGTCTGACTGATCTATTTTAATCAAAGATATTGGAAGAAAGGAGATATTCCATGTAGATCAAAATGTATGCGAGCCTAGAAATCCATTTTCCCACTACCATTCTTCATAAAAGCACACTAATGCACACAGTTACAAGGTCTCATCCAATGAACCGAATAAACACAACATAATAATTAATGGCTTCTCATATTAAAACACACCCACGACTTTGTAAGTAGCCAATCATACCGAGCGTACAGACCGCAAACGACAGCCGTAGCACGCAACGCGTAAGTTCATTGGGAGTACCATTCGCTATTCTATTCACTGCGTTTGTTATTCACCGATTGCTAGTTAAAAGTGGTAGATAAGAAGCATTGTATTTTATACAAAAATAATAATGTCGTGCTGCTCCATCAATCCAAATGTAACATAATAAAGAAAACAATAATGTTTAATTTATTCTTTTTATAGACAAATACAAGAAAATTCCTTCACTTGCATATTGTATATGATTCCTTATTATAAAGTTATTATTTTCGCTTCGGTTTTTACATGTTATCCCCGAACAACACGACAATTTAACAAAGTTTCACTTACGCGATCGAATCTCAACTGATGTTATAAAACGGCCATTTTTCCGGATGGCCCAAATTGATCCAGTCGCGGTGGCACGGTTACGCCCCCGTACCACTTCTCCCTATTTCCTATTTCTGTGGTTTTAATTTAAGACCACTTGTGTGAAATAAACATATTTGTATTGGTCAATCATGTAAAAAATTATGAAATTGGTTAGACAGCGCCCCTCTGGCGCACGAGTCACAGAGTGCAGTAAGGAATTATGACCAGACATCTCTATCTTCAATGTAGTGATTTATGCTATAGTAATGTTTTCAGACGATTTGAAATTATTCTTGGCTATCGGATGTGTACAAGACTGTGAAGCACTCCAGAGCGATATTGACAGTGTTGTTGCGTGGGGTGCGCGCAACCACATAAGCATCAAAATGCAAATCAATTACTTTTACTCGCTCTCGCTCATCTCATGCACACATTTATAAACATTCAGGTCAGCCTCTTGAGTGTGTCGGACAGATACGTGACTTGGGTTTGGATCTTGATGCCGGTCTCACCTTTAACATGCACATTTCTACCATCTGCAGGCGAGCTTATAAGTCACTTGACTTTATTATGAGACAATCTGCTCGATTTCAGGATAGGAGCGCTGTCATTATGTTGTACTTCTCTTTTGTTCGCAGCATCCTAGAATATAATTCTATAGTCGCACGAGGCTAAGTATAGCATAATGTTGGAGCGTGTTCAGCGAAACTTTGCACGATTTTTATATAGAAAACTCTATGGCTACTACCCTTATTTGTATCCGTCTTTGTTTGTATCAGGCATGGTAGGTATCAACACCCTTGAGTTGCGGCGTAAATGTGCTTTGATGCTGCACTATTACCAACTGCTATATAGTAAAATCGACTACCCAACCGCTCGGTCGCGCTGCTCCTTAGCGGTACCAGACCAGTACACAAGGCTACGCTCGCGCCGCCTACTGGCGATACCTCCAATAAGCACGCGTACTGCACAGTTTGCCCCTACAAGTCGGGCAGCAGCACTACGTAATGCCCTTGTAGCTCAATATCCGGACACTGACATATTTTTTGACAAGTATAGACACTTTTTAAATATTTGTACACATTTTTTCTGTGCATTATAAACTAGTTATTATAATTACCTTAGATCATTTAGAAGTATTGACTCGCTGCACGCGTTGGGAATACTTAAGTGCAGTGGATAGTTCATCATTTCGGCCGAATAAAGTCCACTGCTGGACACAGGCCTCCCTCAAAGATCACCACAACGACCGACATCGGTGTGTTGTGTGCTCATTGAGGGGTTTTGCTATAATCACCACGCTTGGCAGGCGGGTTGGCGATCGCAGTTGAGTGGTTAATGTACTCGAAGGACGCTGCTGCCCATCCTCCGGCTAATGTGAATCCCTTAGTCGCCTTTTACGACACCCACGGAATGAGATGGGTTGATGCTATTCGTAGCCTGCACCACACAGTGGATAGTTGAATACAAATAAATAAATAAATAGACATACAACATTAAAATGCGCTGAATCATGGATTTGAACTTTATTTCTGTTAAGTCGGTACCTAATACCAAAACGATATTGTCTCAAGCCAGGTAAAACCAGCTTGTTCTTGTTACGAGTATTTATGTTATGCCCGTCACTTTTCTTATTAAAATTAACTATGTTCTTGCGAACATACATAATAGTTTGAAATATATAAGGATGGCAAAGTGTTTTTATATCCTTTGTTTTGTTGACGTGATAGTTGTCTGGCAGTTTAGGTATGCCATGCTCACTCAAGTGTTCTGCTGATGGTGGCGTCGTGTATTGGGTCGCTAAGTTTCCCTACAATATGGTTGAGCTAAGCGACGCTGATGCATGCGTCATGCTCGTGAACGAGTGCCGTCTGTTGGGACTGGTCCGCCAAATGCTGCCATGACAACTGAATCAAAACTTAAAAAAAAATACATTCAGGCTTGTTTAGTGGACTTTTTACGAAGTTTAGACTCGTTTTCACATGACCTTGATTTTTACAACAATGTGCTCATACAATATTGTAACATTTAATATGATTTAAAAAGAGTAAGCATGGAGATTCTTGCCCGTTCTTCTCCATAGGAAATCCACATCTTGGAACGCGGCAATTAAAGTCTCGGCGATTCATAAGTGCCTGTTTATGGTTTACATGAACAAAAATATCTTTATCTTTTGGTTCAGCAGTGGTCCTTCAGCTGATGAATACGAAGTGTTCAAGATCACAACCTCTCTTTTTAAAAACTTTCCTGCATAATATTTATATAAATCAGTAAATAACTAGAATGTACTTACTATCAGTGGATATAACACATAATAGGCTGCAACATCTGTCACATTTAGGCTCTGTCCCATTAAAAATGTGTTCTTTTCCAAGGCCCTGTTAATATCCTGGATAGGAAAAAAACCACTGTATCAAGTTGTAGCATTCTTATAATTCTGGAATCAAATTAATCCACCAAGTCTATCACTAATCCACATTGCTTAAAAGTAGGAAATCGTGGGCCCAGCAGTTATTTGTATGAAAATTGATATTTTTTTAAATGGAAATACAAAATATGGTACTATTTTTCTATGTAGAAATCAAGACAAGTAAGTTATGAAACTAAATAATCAATTAAATGCATACCCAAATTCTAAGAATTGAGAATGATATTAATAAATTGGTCAAGTCTCAGAATGTTTATGGAAAATTTTAACTAGAGTAACAAGTACTTATGAATCAATTGTACACAGCGAATAGTTTCTTTAAATTATTTTACAGTTAGGAACACCAACTGAGAGTTGACAGACAAAATCAAAAACTGGTGCTTGTCTGTTTTATTTTGTTCTAAGTGTGCATGTATTTTCATGTTTTATTGTAGGTATTAATCATACAACCCCACAAACTCGCCTGTATAATAGACTATTTGATGGATCTTGCTAATTTGAATCACCTGGCTCTTATTCTACAATTGTGACAGGCTATGGTTATATTGGCAAAGGGGTCTTGGACGATGGGGGGCGATTTATCAGTTATTTGTCAATTGCATCCATTTTAGCTTCTAATTATGGTTATATATGATCATGTCACTACTTGTCATAAAACAAATTTTGTTTATATTTTAGTTCAGAACAGTCGAAGAGGACGAGATTTTATTGTAGGATATTATAGTAATTGTATTATAGGTAAAGAGCCTGTAGGCTGCTGTGACCATGTGATGTGCACAATATTATAGCAGTATAGTTGGACAAGATAGCAAGAAATTATTGTACCTCCTGTAGAATATTGAAGACTAATAAAAAATAAAAATAAACATTTTACTTCCTCTTCTTCTGTTGTTTATTTATTTTTATACTCTTGTTATTAACCCCCTTTTAGTAAATCCTAAATTTATTCCACTTCTAAATGTATTATTCACATAAATATCAAATTAAGAACCTCTGCATGGTCACCAGGATTAAGAACTATCTTTTTTGTGTGCTAAGTGCAGAATAGTCATTGAGTGTAGATTTATATTTGACTTGGTGACTATCCAGCATGCCTGTAGGCTGCTGTGACCATGTGATGTGCACAATATTATAGCAGTATAGTTGGACAAGATAGCAAGAAATTATTGTACCTCCTGTAGAATATTGAAGACTAATAAAAAATAAAAATAAACATTTTACTTCCTCTTCTTCTGTTGTTTATTTATTTTTATACTCTTGTTATTAACCCCCTTTTAGTAAATCCTAAATTTATTCCACTTCTAAATGTATTATTCACATAAATATCAAATTAAGAACCTCTGCATGGTCACCAGGATTAAGAACTATCTTTTTTGTGTGCTAAGTGCAGAATAGTCATTGAGTGTAGATTTATATTTGACTTGGTGACTATCCAGCATGCGCTAGACATATGAGTCTATTAGAATCAAATACCGCAATGTCCATTTTCGTGTTCTGGCCATAATTCATATTTTTTATATACATACACCAATGGATAATGCTATATTTGTAGCATACTTTAATTTTTAATGCCAGTTTTCTACATGACATTGCAGCTTTGGTTGCATTTTGAATATTCAAATAGATTCCTTTTAATCTGTAGATTCATACGGCATAGAAAACGCATTTTTGCTTTTTTATGGACATTGCGGTATTTGATTCTAATAGACTCATATAAGATAATCAACATGCCACAATTATAGGCTGTCTACTTGCACCCCATGCATAAAACCAATACACAACCAAAGCCATTCACAAATATTTTACAAATAACTATACTACTAGGTGTGCAACTATTTAAATTCTGACTATTCGTAAGTGGCAGTCAATGGTTTACATGAACAAAAAACTATAATAACGTAACCTCACTTTTACTACATTTCAAATAACTTGATCCCTGGTAGCCAAATTTTGGAAAAGTTTCACTGAGGATTTGTTATTTTCACATCTTTCATTTATGTCTGCTTTGATTGAGTTAACACCTAGGCCCTGGAATGCATGGAAACATTTTCCTTTGTATTTCTGAAATTGAAAATTACCTACCTTCAGAAATACCTTGGCAAATGCAGGATTAGCAGCAGCTTGGTTGGCATACATAGCAAGGTGTTCTAACCACTGATAGCTGAGCAGCATCTGTTCTTGATTCACTAGAACGCCGCCAGTTGCAGCTAACTTAAGTACAATAGTAGCAAAGCCTTCTATATTCTGCTTGTCTAAGACAGTGGTGAGTACCTTAAATTTATCAGATAGGTATATAGCAGAGAAACACTTTATAGTATCCACGGTGGCTAAAACCTCATTAAAAGATCACCTTATCTGTATTGTAACATACGGTCCCAACCTGTACATTGTAATATTTCCCGATTCGTTTTATCACTTCTACGTTGCAAGAGCTCATTGTTTTGTTTTATCAATTAATTAAAGTAGTAAAAAAACACTACACTTAAAAAACTGTTCTTCTTCTCACACTACTTCCTGCATAGTATTCATCTATGCATAGATTGTCCAACTACTTCTATCATTCTATGTTCTATGGTAAGTACACAGAACTATAGCAGGGTACACAAAAGCGTTTATCTTCATAATTTAGTTTTTAAGGTAGGTATATAACAGACTACATACGTAAATAGGTACTTCTTCAGAAAAGTGAGCATCAGGAATTCGAGAAAACCACGACAAAAAAGTTGACAATAAAATTACGTTTTTCCCAAAAATAAGGTTTCGATTAGTTTTAAGCAGTGTTCCGGTATGTATGCATTACTTACACTGTTATACTTTTCTTATACACTGTACTTTTTTTGTTGACTTTTCTCGCGGTTTTCATGTTGGATGCATTTCAAAATTACATTAAACTTAACTTTGAGTACACAAATAACGCCCAGAGAACGCAAGTACACATATGACTCAAAGAGTACACAATTCGTACGATTGCAAAATTGGTATCAAGATGTTTTTATAATCCATTTAGTAATCAATCACGAAAATTATAATCAGTTATATACGACTAATGGGATAAAAGATTCCTCGCTTAAAGTAAATTTTGGTCCTAGGGTAAATTATTGGGGTAATCAGTCAATCGATTACGTACATCACTACAAAAATCAGCCATTGAATTAGTTGTTGACACTGAATTTGATCGTTCGATTTTTATTCATTCGTTGTGTTGGAATTTTGTTCGTTTTATCCAGACTGTTTAATTTAATAAAAGTATTAATACTACAAAGATTTTTTGTGATTTGTATTTTATAATAATAATAAACCGAACTATGATTCCCTAAAAATATGTAAAAATCATGAGCCCAAGCAATTGAATGTAATTCAAATAGTGATTTACTTATTTACCGAATTATTTTATTCGTCTTAATGTTGACTTTATGCCACAATTATTTTCGAGTTACTACTAATAATAAAAACAATAAAGATGTGGCCCAATGCTTTAATAAGAGGAAGTTTGCGTTCGGCGTTTTCATACTGTTATTGGTCGTCGTTCTCTGGGTGGTATCATCTGAGATGACAAAAGTAAGTTTTATATAAATAATTACAATCTTCCTACAACAGTTCACCTCAAGTATTTTTTTTAAACTTGAATTGTTTTTGTTTACAGTACATATACATAGAAAAACATATCGAGAGACCATTCCTGGTCACATATGTAAGGAGTTCACTGCTGTTTATTTACCTTTTAGTTCTTTGTTTCAAACCTCCAACGAGGGATCCATGTCAACCTGCTGATTACACTGTGAGTTTACTTTAAAACAATGTTATAGAAGCAAGTTACATTACACTAATAATAACTAAGATTTTTTTTTAGTATGACTATACTGACTGAATCTCCTTGTCCATCTAAGTAATAATTATAGAAATGATAAAAAGTTTACTGAAAATTAAAGTATAAAGAATAATACAGCAATGTAAAAAAGCAAATAGATGAATACTTTCTTTTTTATATATTATAGGTTACAAAATTTTCATCATATTAAGGTTCAATGGAGTAGACATCCACACAAAAAAGTCATATCAGCTTGTGAATGTCCAATACTAGGCATCAACTTTCCAGTGTGCTTGCATGAAAATATGAATTTAATTATTGATCCTAGGCAGAAACTGACTGCAATGGATAGATACAGACAATAGTTGTTGTGGATCTTGGATTTGTCCATGTGAGATTTGTCTGTAAACTGTGCTTCCGATACAGGACAAAACAAAAATGTTATAATAGGGAAACATTACAAAAAAAGGAAGGAAATTTTGAAATAAAGGAAGGGTTGTTTGATGTCAGTTGTTGTAAATATTTTTGTGAGAATATTTGTAAAAGTAGCGTCATCATAAAAATATCTGATAAAGCACCCCACACTTGTTTACAATTTTTTGTTAATCTCTAGGATTGTTATTTTAAACTTATTGAAAATTATTTTCTACTATTTAGTTTCGCTATCTACAAAAGCGTGTTTTTTAAACTGTTATTTATTAGATTTTTTTTTAGTGCGGCTAAGTACAAAAACCACTTTTGTTTTTCGCATGCCTTAATGTCCATAGTCTCAATAACTCTGGGTGGTAATTATTTACTTGAGTAAATCATAGCATCTTCCTTTTGACGTTTAAGTAAACAAATTCTCCCTCCATTATGGATAAAATCATCTGAAGAATGAGACACTATTCGAGTCTCATCGCACTCCTGGCATGGAAAATTTTATCGACATCCTATATTTTTTTTTTGTGCTAGTTTGTGTATGTCGATGAATTTATAATTTTTTCCGAGTATCGGAGGCTAGCAAGGATAATGGGACAAACTATTTAAATTGTGCGAAGTTTCGAATCGACATTTTGAAGGGGATGAAAATCGAGTTCGAAAATTCCTTACATAGATTCATAGAAACATAAAAGCTTGTTTAAAAAGGAAGAGTTCAGTAGATACTTAGTTCACATGTAATTTGTAGTTACATAATCAAAATTTAGGGATCAGTTGACATTCCATGTGTTGAAAAAAATGCCATTGAGATTTATGTTTATCGAGTTAGGCTAATTTACCAATAGAATAGCTCACAAAATATCTACATCATGGTAATGACACCATTGTTTTACTGTGTATAAAAAGAACAAATTTGTTACATGGCACAGTTAGCGCAGTGACTAAGCGATTGGCCTTCTGCACTATGTGTTGTGGGTTCGATCCTGCATGGAACCATTTGTATGATCTACAGATAGCTATAAATGGTAGTTCCTAAGGTGTGGGTGCATGGGAGATCTTTGTCTGTAAGCTGTACCCACAATACAAGAGAAGTCCTAATGTGGGCCACTATTTGACTGAATAATAATGTGTTTATAAATCCACAATATTTCCATTTTCAGCAATTATTAGATCAAACAACGGAAACAGATGATGAAAATTATTTTACTGAATCCACAAACAGTTTAGTAAGTTTATTTTTGAAACAAGTATTATATATATAAAAGAAACGAAATATGAACATCCACCATCCTGTAACTTTCTATTAATCAGGATGTATTTTTTTAACCTTAGCAATATTGAGCAAGTTTATTTAACTTGGCAATATTGAAAAAGTTAATTGACTTTAAATGAAACTAGTATTTAAATATATTATCCCATAGGTTTTTGGGAGTCATGCTACCATTATTTAAAAATGTGCATCATACTATGTGCTGCATTCTAGAGTAAATAAATATAATACCTTCATAAAAAGATCATGTTTTGTAAAAAACAAGGGAACAGGGCTTTATTAAAGGAAACATTTTTTATTGTTTTAGGTTCAGAATCAGGTAAACAATCTCAACATTCAATATTGCTTGGGATAAAAATTACAACCTGTATATAGGAAAAGTAAATTTTATTTCCTGATAATATTTTAGGGAGACTCCACCTTTGTTCCTGTCCGAGCTGGAGAGACAACTGACAGTGATGATGCAGCACCAAGAGCTGTACGGTTTAATAAAGTTGCAGAGGTAATTTTTCATAAAGTTTATGTGTTTTTTCTATTTAAAGAACTTTGTAAATAGCAGGTACTGTATTACTCTAATTTGCGAACACTATTTTTTCTTTACTTGCAACAAGGAAATAATATACCACAGATGGTTTTGAAATATACATATGTCTGTATGAAATAAATGTAGTTCACACATATAGCTTCCCCTTGGACCGCGAAAGCGTTTGCTCGTGCATCAGTTTATGTTTTATTTATTTAAAAATAATAGTATTATTGGCAAAGGTATTACAATTATATCTGTTCAAGTACTAGGCGCGCATAAAGCAGTAATAGTGAATGTGGAGTGCAAGAGCAAAAAGGATAACAACACATGAGTCGGGATAGCTTCACGTCACCGCACAAGCACGCTCACGCTCACGCGCACATTCGCCAGGCGTAACGCCACCTTCGCTGCGTGCCACAATTGATGAGCGACAGCGATTAGCGAGAAATGCTTGTTAGGTGGTACAAGTTTTTAATATCTTACGAAGAATAAGAATAAAACGCACTATGTTTAAAACTCCAACTAAGAATATTCCGAACCAATATCCATCACGCTCAGAGTCGGACCTCCGGAAACCCCATGCTGACGAAGACCTAGAAGGAAGTATCACCCAACGAGCCAAACGCAGATGTCTTTCAGGTGAGGTTACCGGAGACGAATTAGAGATGTTTAAAAATGATTAATGAATTGATCATCACTCAGAATTCCTGCCTAGATAAGTTGGAAAATCAAAAACCATCAAACAAATCATCATCATCATCACCAAAAAAAAAAAAAAAAAAATTACGTCGAGATCAAGTCTACAAATACTGATCTTGAAAGTTCTTGTTGTTGTCAGTTGTATCCCACTAATTGACATCACTCGAAAATAAAATCACGGGATTAGAAAAAGAGCGTAGGTCCATTATGATCAAGTTATCTACGCTGGAAGATAAAATAGAATCCTTCGATCGTAATCTCGTCAAAACCGCCATAGAACTCCGCAATGTACCGAAAAATCAGAACGCAACAAAAACTATGCAATATGATATGATTTCGTACCTGTCAAATCACTTGGGTGTTGTTACAGACCCCACAAGTATTCGAGATGTCACAAGATAACCATCTAAAAAGGAAAACATTACATCAAGTTTAATGGTTGAGTTCTCAAACACACACGAAAATGAAATTTCTGTCTGCAGTTAAGGAATACAATAACCATAATACCAAGGATAAAGTGAACTCTACTCATCTCAATTCTACCATCACACTACAACATCAATTACGCAACACACACAATACTACTTCGACTACACACTCGTCTACAACTTCGAGAACAGAGCTCCCAACGGATATTGGAATGGGCACGACATGGCTATTTGACATGACTTTCGTCTTGCCCATGTTCATTTTAAGGCCCACCTGTTGGGAAACTCTGTTGAGATCATCGAGCATTGTGCTGAGCACTTGCAACAATTCTGCCATGACTACGATGTCGTCGGCAAATCGAAGGTGAGTGATATACTAGCCATTGATGTTAATGCCGAATCCCTTCCACTCCAGTAGCTTGAAGGCTGCGGTGAACAGTTTCGGGGAGATGACGCACCCCTGTCTCACACCTCTGCAATGGAATTGCCCCCGTGCTCTGTCCATGTACTCGGACCGACATGGTGGCGTTTCTATATAAGCACGTCAACACTTCAATGTACCGATAGTCAACCTGGCACCGCTGCAGAGATTGCTGCACTGCCGAGGTTTCGATCGAATCGAAGGCTTTCTCATAGTCTACAAACGCCAAGCATAGTGGCAGATTATACTCCTCGGTCTTCTGTATAACCTGCCGCATTGTATGGATGTGGTCTATGGTACTGAAACCTTTTCGGAAACCAGCTTGTTCGGGAGGCTGGAAGTCATCAAACCTGCGCTCGAGAAGATTCTTGATGACCCTTGAAAAAAGCTTATAAACATGGCTCAGAAGTGAGATGGGTCTGCAATTCTTCAATAGGGTGTTTTCACCCTTTTTGAAGAAGAGCACCACCTCACCTTTGTTCCACGTTTTCGGCGTTGTGCCCTCGAGTAAGACGGAATTGAATAGCTTCTGAAGGACTTTAAGTACCGGTGTGCCACCCGGTTTCAGAAGCTCTGTTGTAATTCCATCCCCACGGCGCCTTGTTATTTTTAAGCTGTTTCAAGGCCATCCTAATCTCGTATAGGCTGATGTCCGCGATATCCTCGGTATAGTGTCGGGTTAGTTTGGCTCGCGGGTCTTTGTCAGAGCCAATGGTAGGTATTCTTTCCTTTCTCATCACTTCCGTTATACCCGTACTTTACCAAAAAAATGACTAATAACATCAACTATGTAAACGATAACATTGACAACTTCCTGTATCTATAACTAATACATGCGCTCCAGAAGAGACACATAAAATTATACAACAACCAAATAATTTCCTAAAAATACTGTCGCAAAATATTCGATCTATTAACTGTAACTTCTTAAGTCTGCAAACTCTCATGCACCGTATTTATTTCGATTGCGATGTGGTGGTCTTATCCGAATGTTGGCTACCAAGCTTTAGCAACTCCAATATTTATTTATTTTATTTATTTAATGTTGAAAGACCAACAGCATTTAACAATTACAATAGTTATTTTACACTAGTTACATTCAGCCAATAACAGGTCTTCACGTGTAGGTCGGTCACGGTCAATATTCCGACCTTACAAAACTATGGCATATTCAAGACCACCAAACATATAAACCAAAGTGATGGCGTCGTTGTCTATTAAAATCGAACCTAATAGCTACATGCAAAGAACCTGACTTTCACCAATCAGCTTCTGGTCTCATAATAAAGGTTAATTCTGACGTGGCAATAGTGTGCGTTTATCGATCACCATCAATCTACAATATCAAGTTTTCTCTCGGTTCTCAATAATATTCTGACATCGCTTCTTCAATTCAGATCGGTTGTCATAGCAGGAGACTTAAACCTTGACATCAAACCCACAACACTTGACATGCGTTCTCATGAATATTTGAATTGTCTTGCCTTTCACGGTTATCTGTCTACCCATACCCAACCAACGAGAGGTGTTAATTGCTTGGATCACACAATCCTGAGAACAAACTCTCCTACCTATGGGTATTTGTCTATACCTCAACAGTAAGTAATCATTGTTCCACATTACTCTGTATACACAAAAACGCATACAGTTACTTCTTCAATCATCACTAAGATCGACTATGGGGGCTTGATATGTCAATATTATAATTGGACATTAATTATACTCGAACGTCTGATAAATAAAAGACTAGATCACTACCTCGAACATTATAATTTAGTATCACCACAACAATACGGCCTTCGCAAAAATAAATCAACTAGTGACGCAGTTCAAGATTTGACTAATCATGTCGTGCACAATTTAAATCAAAGCAAGAAGGTCCTTACTGTATTTCTAGATTATGCGAAAGCATTCGATACCGTTCCCGTCTCCACTCTCTTACTCAAACTTGAAAAGATGGGTGTCAGGGGGATTCAACTGGACCTCTTTCAGAATTATCTCAAAAATCGTTCACCGATGGTCAGGATTGATAATTATAAAAGCTATGAGCTTCCCATCAATTACGGTGTATCACAAGGTAGTAGTTTAGGTCCGACCCTATTCCTAGTTGTTATCAATGACCTATGCAATCTGAATATCACTACTGCTAAAGTCGTATCATTTGCTGATGATACTGCAATAACATCGTTGCTGATACATGGTATGAACTCGAGCATAACGCACAACTTGGCTTCAATTTAACCTTAAACTGGCTTTATTACCACACGCTCACTCTTAACTCCTCCAAAACCAACTTTATTATTTATTCGATCAGTTCAGCCTCTCAACCAATAATGCCGATAATCCTTAAAGCTCACTCTTGCCATACACAAACACAAGTTTCTTGCCAATGTCTTATTCCATATATATCCCATATTAACCTCATAACCGGCAGAATTCGCAAATTATTATATATTTTTAAAACCCTACGAAGTATTGCAAACCCAATAATTATAGGTGAAATATGTGTAAATGGTTATTTTGCACTAAGTCTATCTACAATGACTGTTACGTCCTCAACGTCGGCAACATTTTATTCTACATACGGTACTCTAACAGCACTGCAAAACCCCTTGCAAAAGAATAAACAAACGTCGAAAAGACCAAGTATTTACACTTCCCCAAGTTGGATTTTCCTGTAGTAAAAGATTTTTCTTTTTCTTGGACCATTTCTGGACTGGATTTTTGGATATCCCTTTTTGGACCATCTCTTTATAAAAAAAATTGCGAAAAATGTCCGATATACGGCTCACGGCCGAATACTCGAATACCACGTTAAGTCCCCGCTTAAACTATTTGAGCCGCCCGGTTTTGTACCAAAAACAGGTTTCTCGAATAGTTTAACCGGGGACTTAACGTTAAATGGCGTTTGAGTATTCGGCCGTTATCCTCTTATAACTGTAAGAAGACTCCGCTCATTCCTTCAAAACAAAACGTATGACGAAACAGAAAAATACCTAACCTGAGTAGTGATATGAACATTGAAACAGACTTTCAAGCTCACACACGCACGCACAGGCACACGAACACACATTCTGACACACGCTCGCTCACATACACACATATAAACGAACATTTATCCTGTAATTTTAATTGTTAAAGTTTAGCTGTCAATAACATTTAGCAATAAAGACAACACATGAATGAAACATAATATTGTATAGTTCAAAAATGGTAAAATACTGGAAAGGGGATCAGAACTGTTACTCCTTAACACAGGTTATTTTATAACCTAGCTAGGAGAACAGCACTTCACCCACGGGATTGAAGATAAATGTAGTAACTATATTTTAGAAATTGCTAATGTCCCATGTATAATCTTTATTATTATGAATTAAATATTATTATTGCATAGAAAAATAGAATGATGTTGAGATTTATGTACACTGTTATGGTGTAAGTAGCGCCAGGTTGGCTAAAGACAAAAACGTGGAAATGTTGAACAGGCGGGATTTCTCGCGCAGTCCGTCTCTAATCCACCGTCTCGCGGCTTTCGTATCAAATGCCAACGACTGGTGCGTTTTCTACAGTGGTTAGAGCGTAAATATTATTTTTGCTCTTTTAATACTTACGTATACCAGGTGCGGGTAATGTCAGCGGCGATGGCAAGCGAGGCGCTGCTAGCGCGGCTGTCGTGGGCGGCGTCGGTTCGTGCCACTGAGCACGCTCAGCGTCGTGCCGCCGCCGCTGCAACGAGGCGTCATCTCAGGCTGGCGTTACTCTTCTGTGTACCTGTGAGTATAACTGTTAGGACGTACCCAGTGCCACCAAGCCAGAGACGCGATTAAAAGAATTCCCGAGGCGTAACGTTTACATTATAAATAAATTTTATTTTTCAAGAACTTTGGTCGTCGTATTAATAATAAATGGTATTGTATTGTTTCAGTGGTTCATATCAAACTACTTGTACCGGCTAAGCCTCCTACACACGACGTCGGGCTCAGCCACAATATACACGTCAACGGCGGGTGCGTTCGCGCTCTCGCTCGGCGCCATATTCGCGCAAGTGCCTAACGACCGGTTCACTCTATCTAAATGTATTGCTGTCTTACTCACTGCAGCTGGACTGGTTAGTCTCTTAAGTTATAATGCACTCTCATAGCGTGATTATTCTACGTTCAGGGCACTGCTTACTTTGTCGTGTATATAGGGTTGCCAAATCGGATAACCGAAATAATATATGGACAAAATTGCAAAATGTCTGCATGAGAAATAAATATGAGTAAAATGTTTTAATTTTTTAAACGTTAATGTTATCTTCATAAAACTAAACATTGTTCTATTGAACAATGTTTAATTTTCAACATTTTGACCGATTAAACTCGTACCTAATAAATTGTCTGAATTAACAAAATGTTTACATTGCCACATGTATTTGCATTTGTTTTCACTGGCTCCACCAATTTGGATCCTTTATGAGTATTAAGAAAATATTAATATATATAATATATTTCTACAATTGTATCGTCAAGGAATTTACTAGTACTCACGTTTGGCAGGCGGGTTGGTGAGCGCAGGATGGCTGCTGTTTCATACTAGGATGCTGATGCCGATCCCTCTGGTTTGAGTCCATTAGTCGGCTTTTACAGCATCTACGGGAGGGGATGGAGTGGTGCTGTATTTTAAATCCGGACACCACACGGAACAGAAATGTCGGTCTAGCTAATTAAAATATAACATCATCATCATCTCAGCAGAGAGACATACACTGCTGGACATAGGCGTCAACCAAACTTTGCCACAGTGACCGGTCCTTCACAACTCTCATCCAGCGGATTTCCGCAATCTTCATCAGATCGTTAGTCCGACTCGGTCTGCCCACGCTACGTCTTCCGTTACGCGGTTTCACTTGAGAACTTGCCGGCCCCGTGGGTCATCCGTTCTATGAGCAATGTCACTAGCAATTCATTGGACTAAGTCGAATTTTCGATTCTATCTCGCAGGAAAACTCCGGGCATAGCCCTCTCCATTGTCCTTTGGGTGACTTTGAGCCTTCCTATGAGACCCATGGTGAGCGACCACGTCTCAGTACCATAAGTCATTACATAACACGCGCTGATGAAAGACCTCTTGAGACACTGGTATTTTGGACGTGAAGATATTGCGTAGTTTCCCGAACCAGCGGGCAGCCAGTAAAGTGGGATTCGACGATTGGTCTTTTCCTTGAAGTTGGACCAACCTAACTTGGCAGTTTCTGACTAGACATTTTTTGGCTGATATGATGATGATAATGAACACCATTTATATTTATATAAAACTGTAGAATGGCACAAATAAGTTGTGGGCCAGATTTTTACTTGTTATTTTGATTTCAGGTGGTATTGGGTATATCAGAGAGCCACCAAACCAATTGGATAGCAGTGTTAGCGGCACTAGGCTCCGCTTTATGCTATGCAGTTCATTTACTTTTATTTAGACAAGCTCTAAGAAATGGTGACGATATCAACTCATCTTTACTTGTTGGTAGGTACTGAACAGTAATTTACTACTGCATTTGAAAGAAGTAGGGTAGTGATTTAATGGGTCGACTCGTCCATGGGCTGCGCAGGCCATGACGTGCGAGAAAAAACGATACTCCACACGAGGATTTCTCCTGTGTCGTAGGTGCGTTTACAAACATAAATTCCACACACATTTTATGCTTGCTTATATCATTTTTATTATTCTGATGATTAATCTGTTGCATACAAAATTCCGCGTCTAATAATGCCAATATTCCCGAACCGTATCGGTGGGTCATCTTAAGTTAATTCACTGTTACTGGACGGGAAGAGTGGTTAAAGAGTAACGTAATAAAAAAAAATTGTTTACATAGTATAGTAAGTCGCATATACTCATTATGTAGTGTACAATAAAGAGTATATAAATAATTAAATAAGTCGTAATTCAATTATGATAAAAAATGTACTTTAAATATCCTAATTGAAATAAAAATCAAAATAAATGTACTAAAACAGAAAAGCATGCCGGCCGAGTTAGAGCTAGTCTTTCAACACCGTAGACGACTAGGCGCAACTTTAATAAAAAAAAAGGTGACAAGAAAATCAAGTTGGCCTTGGCAGCATTTTCACAAGTTTTTCGCTACCTATACGCCAAAGCCATTGCGCCCTGCTTGATACCGCCTACGATATGGAGATGTGTACACTCACACCCGCACATTGTTGGCGCAATTTGGGATAGATCTCTCTCAAGTTGCACCAGCCATGTGCGCCTGTATTCCAGGTCTAGCAGTGCGGAAGAAGCAGAAGCGAAGTAATCTTGACCGACTATATTTGATGACAGAAACAAATATGCACTGTCGAATTCTTGCACTTGAATATAGCCACTAGGGCATGGTTCCCGGTATTCGGTAGTACCGAAAAACCAGAACACCGGAATATTTTCGCCATTTTTAAATACCGGTATTGTAATCGTTTTCGGTATTTTGGATTTGTTATAAAATTTTCTCGACTGCGCATTCCTTTTACTGGCCGAGATTAGTCAAGTTGCTTGTAGCACACATTGAAACATATTTGTGCGAAGTATGCAACAACGTTGCCATTCCGTGGCGGTGACCCACGCCGTTTAACTTTCTTTATCACACACACAAACACACACACGTTTCTTGGTTGGCGTGCTCTCGCTCAATACGACGCAATAACACTACACCTAAACTTACAAGTTTCACTCTCGGTCACTTATCAGTATTGCCGAGATCTTCATAAATTCAAAACATTTGTTTGTAAAATGTACATCCAAAATTTTTTTTAAAAGTGTACTGAGATGAGTTAATCTCGAAGCTTCCCTGCTTTTCCAAGAAGTCGGCTAGCCGCTGTCTCCTCTGGAGTTTCGTTGCCTATACCCAAATTGCTCCACTATCAACTCACCCTCGCACAGTGTGGCAAAGCCAGAGATTGTGAGAGAGATTGAGAAGTTCTACTGACTCGGTAATGTTACCTGCCATTGGCTCTCACACAGGCCCACGCACAAAAAATTCCTGACATTATACCGAAGATACTCCGGACCGATCTAGGCCGATGCCTGTACGAGAATAGGATGACCTCGAAACAGCTTAAAAATAACGAGGCCGGTTCATGACTGAATTACGACAGCTTCTGAAAGTGAGTGGAACACTGGTACTTAAAGTCATTCAGAAGCTGTTCAATTCCGTCTTACTCGAGGGCAAAACACCGTAAGCATGGAACAGGCCAGCCTGTTGAAGAATTATAGACTCATCTCGCTTCAGACCCATGTTTATACGCTGTTTTCAAGGGTCATCACGAATCGTCTCGACCGCCAATTCTTCGGACTTCTGGTCTCCCGAACAAGCCAATTTCCTTAAAGGTTTTAGTACCACAGACCACAACCATACGCTGCGCCAGGCTATACAGAAAACCAATAAGTATAATCTGCCACTATGCTTAGCGTTTGTGGACTCTGAGAAAGCCAAGCTCAAGGTCACTCAGCGAGCTACGGAGAGACCTATGCTTGGTATTTCTCTACGAAATCGAATCGGAAATGAGGAGATCCGTAGAACTAAAGTGCTGACATAGCTTAAAGGATTAGTAAGCTGGAGTGGCAACGGGCGAGGCACATTGGTCTTAAAACGAATGGCCGTTGGGGTAAAAATGTTCTCGAGTGTAGACCGCGCACCGGAAAATGCAGCGTGAGACGACCTCCAGCGAGATAGACAGACGACCAGGTGAAGGTCGGTGGGAGTTGTTGGATGCGGGGGACAAGTAACCGGTTGTTGTGGAAATTTATGGGGGTGGCCTTTGTACAACAGTGGACGTCCTTTGGCTGATATGATAATGAGGAATTATTTGATGGCCATTTTGGTTTTATTGTGTAAAAAAATATAATACCGAAAAAGCGGAATTCCGGTATTGAACAATTAAATACCGGTATTGGCAAAATCTTCAATACCGCTATGCCCTAATAGCCACCACCACCTAGCACCGGAATAAAAACAACACTGGTGGGCGACAGTAACGCCATCTGTAACAGTTTTAGTTTTAAACAATTAAAGCTCATTATATTGGGATCGGGAGTTAATGATAATCTCTTCATTTAAGTTTCCATTTACTAAATTAGGTCTCGTGGGCTGTGCGTGTGGATGTCTGATTTGGGTGGTGGGCGGTCTGCTCGCGGTGACGGGAGTGGAGTGTGCGGAACTGCCGCCGCCGCGGCAGTGGAGCTGGCTGCTGCTTGATGCAGCACTCGGGCCCCTGCTCATTGACTCGCTATGGCTCTGGTAAATATAAATCCATTCGCGGCGAGAGTTTGACGCGAGTAAAATGATGATGATCGCTGTGATAGGAGTGGAGAGTATTTAAGACGTCAAGGCTGTTTAGCCGGCTGCTACTTGATACAGTATATCATCGGCGACCAGTGAAAACCTCGTAAATAGTAATTTTGGTCAAAAACATATTATTTCATATTATGCAAGAAAACCCCACAAGCCCAATTTTTTTGTTTGGCTGCACATAGCGCCATATATGTAATAAGACCAAAAAAAGAATAAACCTCTGCAATACTAGGTACCAGTCGGCCATTTTAAAACGCAAAAAACGGCTAGACGTGCGGCTTATGCGTTATTTTTTGTTTTTGCCAATTACGAGGTTTTCGTTGGTGGTCGACGACATACAGCAATGTCTTGCTTGGACAGACCAAGCCTAACATGAACTGAGACCTATCCATCTGCATGACTGCTTTGCATAAACGCTCGAGTTGCCCAGAGATATGGACATAGATGTAGAAATATTGTGATATTAGACACAGTCATCTTAAACCAATGAATATTTCGGAACTTAGAAATCGATTGTCGTAGAATTTAATTATTGCTCTAAATTTATTATAATATATTCATTACTATACATAGCAAAGATAATTCAAATCCACAATTTTGATTTTTTTACGATACCATACCATACATAATTGATAAACAGAACCCTTATAGAATCATGTTGTTCTCAGAAACTGATTGAGGTATCAAGTTGAAATTAATGTAGAATACTAAGCCCTATAGATAATCAAGTTTCAAACGCTGCTGTGGTGAAGTTTCTAATTTAACACTTGGACTATAAATATGTCATAATATAATCTAAGGTTTAAAATACGGCCTTTCAAAGCGTGTTTTCATACAAAAAGTCCTCTCACTAATTTATCATCAAAACCACCATAAAGAGTTCTTACCGGTGACCTGCAATCGTGAAATTCGCCACAATCAATTATTTTCAAATCCCATGGTGTATTGTTACGAGACAAACTTATATTTGCGATTAATTTCTAATACTTAGAGATCCCGATTTTTTCATTATTATGGTACGCAACCCTCTCAGGAGCCAGTCCAACTCGCACTTGACCATTCTTATTGTTCTTATTCTTTATTGTACATAATAAACACGATACATATAATCTATACAAATAAATAAAATTGAAGTGTCTGTTTGTAATGTCAAAATAACAGCTTTTTACTAAATGCATATGAAAGTATGTACGTTACATATCACAAAAAAACTATTTTTAATTTTTTTGTCTGTCTGTCTGTCTGTCCGTCTGTCTGTTTGTTCCGGGTAATCTCCGAAACGGCTGGACCGATTTTGACGGGACTTTCACTGGCAGATAGCTGATGTTATAAGGAATAACTTAGGCTACTTTTATTTTAGAAAAATAATTAGGGTTCCGCGCAAAAAACATAAAACCCTTGAAATTCAATATAAATATTCTAGGTCAAGTGCCTATGTCGAAGTACTCTAAACGTATTTTAAATTAAACACGGGTGAAACTGCGGGTCCCAACTAGTATAAAATAAAATTAATGTACAAAGGCGAGCTTAAACTCAACAGTTGTGTTTTCTACCAGCAAACCTTTGAGTAATAGAACATAGAAGCGAAAAGAGGACAGTATCAAGTGTACAAACAGAAAGAAAACAATAGTTAAGAATGATGAAAACAACAGATTTGTAGGTGCCATTAATAAATAAAATCCAGCATGAACATAATATACAGGATGTCCAGTAAATAGCACGACATACTGCAGGGGGTGAGAGCTTGAGTTGAGTTGATACCTAACAAAAAAAACACAATATATGTTCAGCAAAATCTTACGGATTTACAGTAGTACAAAATTTTAAGATAAGAAAATTGTACTGTAAAAATTTAAATAAAATTGTATTTCTAGAAAACAATTTGTCAAACAATGAGTCATTCACTGTATGTGTAGTGCGTCTTTGGAATTCGCTTCCTCATTGCTTGCGTGATAGCCCTTCGTCTGATGTTTTCCAGAAAAGAATTAAGGAACATTTTCTTTCACTATGACTTATATATATATAGTATATATGTATTATTATTTATTAGATATTGGTATATGTATGTATGTATGTGTGTATGTATGTATGTATGTGTGTATGTATGTATTATTATTATTATTGTTGTATATATTTGTATGTGACTTATTTTCTAAGTATATCTTTATGTATATACCTAATATGTTATGCATTTTAATGTACTTTTATTTTATAAATATCTGGTATTGCTTCATTCTTGTTGTACACTTCATTAGATCCTCATATTAACATTACTCTATCACTCAAAGGTTTGCTGTAAGAGAACTCAATAGTGAGTTAAGCTAGCCTATGTACATCAACTTTTCTTTAGTATTGTTTTAATCTGTAAATATGTGTGTGTGCAATAAAGAATAAATAAAATTAATTTTGTTTTGCGTTTAGGAGGGCGAATTTTGTAAGAAAGAAAGATAAGGTCATGATATGAGAAGGGAGCGCAGAGTTGCCTATGTGCGGTTATTTTGCTAGGATCGGAAATAAGTATTAGATCAAGGAGAGAAGGTGTAAAGTGAGGGGCACGGTGTGTGGTATTGAGCTTAAGGATATGCATATTGACAGAAGAGACAAGTGATTAGAGTTTGCGGCTGCGCGCATCATCTCTAAGCAGACAAGTGTTGAAGTCTCCGAGGATAAGAACATGGTCATAAAGTGAAGAAAGGTATTCCAGTTATGATTCAAAGAAAAGAAAAACGATGTGGCAGGAAAGACTATAATAAACACCCAAGAGTAGTTTAGTGTGATGAAAATTGATTTCTATAAACAGGTGTTTAGCAAATTTTAAATATTATCCCCCAGACTGATCAATTACTTTGTAGGTAATGTAGATGGCGACCCTTCCATGTCCGTTGCCTGTTCTATAAATTCATTACGCACAAGCTTGTAACCGGGGAACGAATATTGCGTAGAAGGAAGAGTTGGCTTGAGAAATGTTTCAGGACGGCCTGAATAAGATCAGAGTTGAAAGAAGACAGTAAATCGGAATAGTGAGCAGGAATGCTTTGAGCATTTATATGAACCACATTGAAATGTTTGCTGAAAGCAGAACAGGTAGAAAAGAGTTGGTCACGCAGGAGCACAGAATCGTCATCACTACTAAACGCACTAACAGCGCTCATCAGACGCACAAGAGGAGGAACAGGACACAAAACTATCATCGAGATTATCAAGCATAAACCTACAAAAAATATTAATATATATATGATATAATTCAAAATACTAGACTATTTATAATCAATACAACTTATTAATTATGATTCCGCTAATCCTCGATACATTCGCCGGTTTTTGCATTTATGAGATTAAAAGTCTCGTATAGCAAACAAAAATTAAGTTTAAATGTTCTTCTTCTTCTTCTCTTTGATTGTTGCTTCTGTAGAGTATCTTCCACAATTTCGCCAATGTCAAGTATAAAGGCAACGTTGTACGGTGTTTAGATTAATTAATCTTTACATATCCATGAAATATTTCACAAAAATGAAAAATTTCTAAAAAATCTGCTACGTCGTACGGTTCAATTCAAGTTGAAATGTTTCTGTACGAACACTACGAACGTCACATCAGCTGTCATTGTCATTTGTCAAACAAGTAAAGACCGTCAATGTACAATTACTCTACAGAACCCATAATTTAAGAGAAGAAGAAGAAGAATGTACAATTTTATATTAAATACTGTGAATGAAATTAAAATACTTTCTAAGGTATCTGTATATAAAGTCTGTTGCGGATAGGAGTAATTTTGCTGTGTCCCTTGCCTTGTTATTATTCATTTGTAAATAGATATAGATAGGTTGAAGTCTACTAGGGTTGCGTTAGCACTTTTATTATTTTCAAGATAAATAGATTAATAATAATACTTTGTTTGAATGAGGCATTACAGGTTTTAACAACGAAGCCCAAAGATTGAAATCTTTGACGAAGATTGATAAACTTGAAGATGACTAATAAGGTTAATACTAATGTGAAGATTATTAATATGGATATACTAATATGAAGATGACGAATATGGATATGACTAATATAATATTGGATTTTACATACAATTCTATGACAGACATTAAATAGACTTACAAAACGGAAGAAATAATTAACGACAGACCAGGCAGTATGGTCAATAGACTATAGCCTCCCCAAACGGGCGCAAGAACGAAAAACAAGTTATTTAATTTATTCAGAAAAATTTAATTAGGTACCATTATCATTTCTAGTGTGATCATACGAGGACCTCGAGCCTCCCTTAGGTGCCGAAGATGACCGCCCCAGTGGTTTTAGCCGGTAGGAGTCCGGCATACCCCTTCGCCCTTCCCCGGGGCGAAGGAAGTTCATGAAGAATTTCCACTGGGCATCAATAAAAAAAAAGGTACCATTATCATTTCGCTTGTTTACGCGATCTCTTATCAAGCGATGAAGAAGCTGCTGTCTTGCCAATTGCTTGCGATGTGGCTGCCGTGGTGTCTACAACCGGTGTGTTGTCGGTTGTAGTCGTAGCCACCGGGAACTGAGTCACTAGTTCTCGTACAGTCTCGATCTTCCGACGCGGATTATTTGGAAGCAGGATTATGACTTTACCCTCAGAAGTCCAGTATTAGCAGTAGGCCGACAGCCAAGGACACATAGTCTTCATCCTTCTCCTTAGACAGGCCATGTAGGAGCAATACCCGCCTGCGAGATGCCATTTCGTGCCGGTCCAGGCCCACAATCAACAATTCCATCTGGATCTTTAGTGTGCTCATTGTTTTCCAAATGAGACACTTAAAATCAATGAATTCTCGGGAGAGACTTGCAACCGTCATCTGTGTCACCTTATTGGTGCCAGCATGCTGAAGATCCTCTTCATATTGGTTCATCCGTGAGTGAAAGGTTCCATGCCTGCCGCTCTTCCATGCAGTTTGGCAACTTTGTATATAGATCCATAGTGCCGGTGAAGTGATAGATATAGGAGAATTAAGTAGTAAGCCTAGTGTACCAGAGGTATATATTAACTTTTATAGTAGTATGTATGTAGTATATTATATGTATTGTAGTACAGTATGACATATGTAGTACTTTATACTGGTAATTTATATTTTTAAATTTAAAATAAAATGGGAGCTATAAATTTCTTGCGTTTACTTTGCCCTTAAATATACGTTTTTATATTATTAAAACTTAGGAGAACTTAGGAGAAGTCCAAAATATTGATTTAGAGTACAACAGGGGTAGGTCCCTGACGTCGCCAGAAGCGGCGACAGGCATGTTGGGTCTGGCGGTGCCGCTGTCGCTGTGTGTGGAGGCGTGGCGCGGCGGGGGGGGGAGTGGCAGTGGCGAAGCGTGGCGTGGGCTGGCTGCCGCGCTGGCTGGCGCTGGCTGGGCCGCCGCTTCTACGCACCTGCCCCGTGACTTCGCGCTCTTCACATGCCTCACCGACAGGCTAAGAGCCGCCGAGGGCTTCACGTGAGTACAAATCAATACGATTGTACACGAAACGACTGCTATCTGTCTCCCGCAACCCAAATATTGAGTTATAACGATACCCCAGATTTAAACGGGTAGTTACACTTTCCAACTGGCCGTGCCGACTGTCAGTGGTATTCGTGTGACCACCAGAATCTACGGCTTAACGTGCCTTTCAAGGGCTTTATGTGGGAAAACTGATCACCCGTCCTAGTCATGACTAACTAACTACAGCACGGCTTTTAACCTTGCAAATCGATCGCTCTGTCAGCCAATTATCGAGAAATACAATTGAATTGCAAAGTCGTATATTCTGGACCAGCGGAGCTGTCTTATGTACTCTTACTGCAGTGTTGTTGACTGTACCATGTAAGACGGTAAACATGCACCTTTTAAAAATTGTATTCTTTATTTTACCTGGTGGATATACATCATGTACTTCCTCCGCCCCCGGGAAGGACGGAGGAGCATGCCAGCTAAAACCACAATCGTCGGCACCGAAGGGGGTTCCAGATACTCGAAAAATCTCCATCTTTGTCCGCCCTTAGGCACATCTCGGAGGTGATGACTGTAAAGTGGTTACCCCCACAGGGGAGGCGATCGCAAAGAGTCCTCTTCCCCAGGAACTTCTCGGGAGGGATTGTAAAGGTTCCCACAGAAACTTCGCTGTGTGCTGTGCTGCGCACACGGTGGCACGTGTCCTCGTGCGCGTCGCCGTCTTGCTGGAAGTCGCTCATTATGAGCACACAACACCCAATCTGCGCGCTCGCGACCGCTGAGGCGCCCTGCCATGTAACGATGACAGGAAGGGCTCGAGCGTGTTGGAAATGAGTGCCGAGGCGGTTATTACCCCGGATCCGTGCCCTCCTTCTCCGAACGCGATTGGCCCTCTCCTGATCCCGCTCTGGGGTCTCCTTTTGGAGCATGACACTCACGGAAGTAGACAATACGAGTAGTACCCCAATTCTCATGTTATGCCAACATAGCAGACACTGCTGCTGGCAGCGAGAGATCTTGCCTGATCCGACCGACCAGGATCCGCCGGTCGGCAGCCCACGCAGGAAACCCCTCGAACGTATGCTGTGTGGTATCCTGATCATTTCCATAGTGATGGCACTGTGCTGTGACCTCGCGTCCTGTCCTGTGCCCGTACGCACCGAAACAACCGTGTCCAGTGAATACCTGTGTCAGGTGAAATGTGACGTGGTTTGAGCCAGGCTCCGAAAAGCGGCAAGATGGCCTTGATATCGCGCTATTGCGGGTACTACGGCAACGTGAGGCGCTCGCGCCACAGCTCGAGAGCGTGCCGCCGGGCCTGCCGTCTCAAACTTCTGAGCGCCCTTGAAGGCATGCATCCTCCTCCGGAGAAAGCACCCATCTCCACCAAGATATCGAAAAGCGGAAAGCGCGCCAATTGAGTTGCCGCCTCAAAGGAAAGCATTCCGTATCTTCGTGCAATCTATATAGCCGCTCTTTGCTGCCGACTGTGAATTTTGTTTCTGCAGCGCTGAAAGCCCGAGAGTCGAGATGACTTCCCCGTAGAGGCGGCGAACTTCTCTCGGTCCCCCGAGATTTGTCAGTAGCCGGTGCAAGGCACTCACCACCCTCTAGACCCGGAGTACAAGACGCTCGAAGTGCTCCTCGTATCCTCATCGACTGTCCAGGTTGACACCCAGATACTTATGTACCGGCCCACTCTAATTTGCGCGCGCGTCACCAACGCGTATCCACGAACTAGGTTCCCCAACACGTGGGCCTTGCCAACCCTGCTTCGTGGCAGTTTGTGGATCCATAGGCCTGAGTTTTGTGAGGCGCTATCCGCAAAACCAGAGCGTGGATTTCTGCCATGACTATTGCCACTGCTTGCTCGGCAAGCCGGATGGTTCTCTCGAAGGACTCCCCCGATGACGATTGAGTATCATCAGCGTAACAAACTAAGCTGACGCCAACGGGGAAAACGGCACATAGGACGCGACATAGGCGAGGTTCTATATGAACTGACCCCTTGTGGAACCCCGCACGTAATCTTCCTCCGCGTTACGCTACCGTCCCTGCCCCTGATGATGCCTTGCAGGTACTGAAGGCCCCGATGGTGAACTAGTGCCTCCTTTTCACGTCCCACGGAATGGAGTTGAAGTTGACATAGACAATATCAAGGCTGGCCAACGCTACCCCATCCCGCCGGGACACTGCCTGCTACGATATTGAGCAGACGCTAAGAATCACGTTGATAGTAAACCGCCGTTCTGGAAGCCATATTGGTTGTCGGCAAGGTCCGGACCAACCCGCGAAAGGAGTACACCTGTATCTAATGAGCTTGTTCCCGTTCTCCATCACATTATAAATTTCTCATTAGAGACGTGCTCATTTCCTTCAGCTTGGAAAAAGGCTCATGTGTTACCGCTTCCTAAAGTTCCTAATCCTTCTTCCTTATCCCAATTTCGCCCAATATCTATACTTCCCGTCCTATCCAAAGTTCTTGAGAGTATTGTTCAAAATCAACAGTCTCACTATCTTTCTTCTAATAGCCTGCTAAGTCCGTACCAGTCTGGATTCCGTCCTGGCCATAGCACCGTAACGGCTCTAGTTAAGATAACTGATGACATCCGACTGGCCATGGAGAATAAGCTTCTTACAGTTTTGGTACTATTGGACTTTAGCAGTGCTTTTAATGCAGTTGATTATGACATACTCTTACGAATCTTGTCCACAATGAATGTTACTCCTTCTGTAATTGCTTGGTTCAATTCTTATCTTCGGGGACGCTCGCAGTCGGTCCGCTCCGTGGAGGCCTCCTCTGAGTGGTGTGATCTTTCTGCGGGTGTTCCGCAGGGTGGTGTCCTTTCGCCTCTTCTTTTCTCTATTTTTATTAATACCATCACTACTGTTATAGCTTTACATTATCATCTCTATGCAGACGACTTGCAGCTATATCGGCATTTTAAAATTGAAGATTTTCCAGAAGCCATTGATGCCATTAATAATGACCTGCGGAATATCAACCAGTGGGCTAAATCTTTTGGCCTTTTAGTAAATCCAGTAAAATCACAAGCAGTCATTATTGGTGGTAGACATTTTTACAGTCTTATAGATCACCAGTCTCTTCCCTTAGTGCTATACTACTCTGTTCCCATACCCTATTCGAGAAGTGCTAAGAATTTGGGCGTCTCTATAGACTGTCACCTGTCTTGGGATGTTCACGTTGCTGAGGTTAGCCGGCGTGTATATTGCTCGTTCCAGTCACTCAAACGCCTGCAGAAGTTCCTGCCATTTCAAACAAAAATTACTCTTGCCCAATCTCTTCTTCTTCCACTTTTAGACTATGCTGATGTCTGCTTTCTTGATGCAACGGAGGATCTTCTGAATAAACTCGAACGTCTGCAGAATTTGTGTATCCGCTTCATTTTCGGTCTTCGAAAATACGATCATGTATCGGAATTTCGGGTGCGATTGAAGTGGCTACCTATTCGGCAACGTCGAGATACTCACATTCTATCTTTTCTCTTTTCTGTTCTTCATAATCCGAATTCTCCTGCATATCTTCGCGAGCGCTTTGAGTTCCTTACCCCCAGGGGGAAACCTTGCCGCACGGTCTCTTCTCTTCTACTCCGTACTCAAGTTATTATGATAAATCATTCACTATACGTGCAGTGCGTCTTTGGAATTCGCTCCCACATTCGTTGCGTGATAGCCCTTCCTTGGATATATTGCTTCCTTCCTATATATATATATATATATAAATCTATATATATTCTATTTATTACATACGTAATATCTTGTATTGTATATTTATATCCATGTTTTATTTATATAGCTAATTTATGTTAAGCTTATCCCTATTATATGTATTGATAATAAATCATACTTTATTCGTGTTGTACACTCGATTCTCTCCTCATATAACTCTATCGCTCAAAGGTTTGCTGTTAGAGAACTCAATATTGAGTTAAGCTCGCCTATGTACGTCAATTTTTTTTGTTTTGTTTGTTTATACATTGAAGATATGTGTACAATAAAGAATTAAGAATAATGTGATTCGAGTGTCACTGATAAGATGGCTAAGTTACTGACCATTGGATAGAAAAGTAAAATAAAATCGTAAATGGTTGTTAAAATTGCTAACTTATCTCTGATAGCGCACGTTACATTGTGTTTGCTCTGCAATAGAACCGATATTTATGTTTTTAATCGAGTAGAGCTTATAATTGCTTTAACACTGTGTTATCGAGCAGGGTGATAAGAAACATTCCCGACTTGGACGAGCAGTCAGAAGCGCTGATGTCGTCCGATGAAGCCACGTAGCGCTACCTCGCGCACGAGTCCTGCTACGAGAGGAACCACTTCAAAGTCTGAGCTGCACCGGGTTTTACCTTCAAACTATCGCGACTGCTTCTAGAGTTACGCGATAAATTGACATAAGGAAACAATACGAGTCTCTCGACCTGCGACACTCGTGACTTCATTCATTCCGTATCGTATCGTATACGCAACTATTTATTATTTGTAAGTACATCACATATTATGATTCTTATGATATGCCTCAGTCCAATGGGCAAATGACTCGTGAGAGATAGTGAACTAGATCAGTTATATATTTATATTTAGATATCCAGGACTTGAAATACCATATAATATATTATAAAAGTATGCACATGCATAACCTCGAGACAGTATATTCTGGTACTTATACAAATATAGAAAAAGGTAAACTGCCTGTATGACAGCTTGCCCTTAAACTTTTAATAGATGGGTCGACTAGATTTAACATATCAGTTACCTGAAGATACCGAGACAAACTAGATTGAGACAACTTTGGTTAGTTTAACTTTTTAATTCAGTCCACGCACCATTATCAAGTGATACCGAACATAACCGGACGTGATCTGGTTTATCGGACCGTATGTTGAAACCCATTGATTTAAAACTATTGTACTTGATAAGGTACTTTTAACTAAAGTCATTTTGTATAACTTGATTAGACAACTTTACGAGATTTGTAATTCCATAGGTGTTTGATTTGATCCATGATTACTAAAAATGTGGTATATGCAATGGCGTAACCAGGATTTGAGCCAGTAGTATTTCTTAAGCGGGCGTGATATACTTCATCTATATCTTTACGTATGTACTACAAATATTTATTTCCTGAGTTTTTATGTGAATCTAGTCGGATGTGAACTTACCTAATAAATGCACTCTGAAGTATTTGTGTGACCACACTTTATTATTTCGCCTAGTCCAATTTATATTTATTAAAAATAGGAAACTATTAGGTGGGTTGACTTGAAAAAGTCTTTATTGATATACTAAATTAGAACATAAATTGTAAAATTAAGATATTAAGTAATACCTAAACAGTATATAGTATTTGTATATTGAAGTTTTAAAATATATACAAAACATTGTAAAGTGTATATTGTAAAAATAATGGTAGCTTTGTGTGATTAAATTCTTCTCTGTGCATCTGTAAAATATATACAGATGATTAAGTTCTTATCATATGTATCTATTCAGTCCATAAAATTCCTATAAAATGGTGATATTATGTATTTATTTTATTCACTAGGTGTGCCTTTGATCTCCTATGTTTATTGGCGATTAAAATCAATTAGGGCTTACATCGAGATAATATTTGTTCCCAAAAGTTGTATGTATGTATGTACCTAATTGGGATTGGTCTGCAGCCCTTATCATTTTATGTAATTGCATTTATGACGATCAAATATTAATTGTAGTTGGTGTTATGCTGTTTGAGCCAAATATTGTGTCTTTATTTTATTCAAATAAGTTTTGTCATATTTTCTTGTTTAGTTATTTATTTTACTTATTATTTCTGACAGTTTTGAATTTGTTGAACAAATAACAATTCGCTAGTAAATTTCTTAGCAGAATTAGACTACTTTTATTAATTAATGATTATAGTTTTAGAGTTATTATGTGAACTATGTAAATAGATAACAATAACTGCTGTATGTAATTATATATACTATTTACCTGTTGTTTATTGTGTTCTGATTATAATTGACACAGTATTATGTAAGTGAATTATTTTGTGTTATGAAAGTAGTTGCAATAGATTTTATATACATATTACGACTAGTTTTATTCTTTTTAAATTTGTAGGAATGCCATCTCCTGTAAGTACATTACCATATTTGGGACCTCCTGGTAGATACCGGATAATGTAGATACAGTATGCTTCGTAGCGCCCAAAACATGATAGTAGGCTTGCCGTTTGTTTTTATTTTGTTTTCTGTTTGGCTTCTCGCATACATCTCAAGGGAGATGTGGATACTTAATGTCCGGTTAGGTATTGGCGAAGCTTGAATAGCCTCCAGCCAGGCTTAAAAGGATATACTAAGTAACTGCGCCTAAGGGCATCCTCTGCGGGACACGGTCCCCGCCATAGGGAGTTACTGGGATTACATCAAACCAAACACAAAGGGCCTGCTGGGTCGATTTTGCTCTTTGTAGCATTCTCTATAACTTCATACTTTAGGTAGCACATCTACTATATGATGCGGCTACATTAACTATAGCCTATACCGCTGTACCGCGCCTTTAGGCACATCACGGAAGGGATGACTAAAGCGGTCACCCCCTGTAGCGGAGGGAAGGCGACTGTATAATGGTCGCCCCCAGGCAGTTCTTGGGGAGGATTGTAAAGGATCCCTCAAGCCTCGCTTTGCGCTGTGCTGCGCACACGGCGGCAGTTTACCACGTGCGCACCGTCGTCTTCCCGGGGGTCGCTCGGTGTGAGCACGCAGACTCTCCAGTCTGCGCGCCCGCGACCCCCGAGGCCCCCACCATGTAGTGACGGCAGGGGGCTCAGGCGTGTTGGACTTGAGTGCCGGGACGGTTGTTGCCCCGTCTCGTCCTTCTCCGTGCGGAATCGGCCCTGTCCCGATCCCGCTCTGCAGCCTCCTTCTGCAGCATGGCGCTCTCGCAGAAGGAGACCACTGCCCTCCAATTTACATGCTCTGCGAACATAGCCGACACTACTGCCGGCAGAGAGGGATCTTGCCCGATCCGATCGACCAGGATTCGCCACTTGGCAGCCCACGCAGGGCACTCCTCGAGCGTGTGCTGTGCGGTATCCTGGTCGCTTCCACAATGGTAGCACTGTACCATAACCTCGCGTCCTTTTCTGTGCAAGTACGCACTGAAACAACCATGACCAGTGAATACCTTCGTCAGAAGGTAGGTGACGCGCCAGCTCCTTCTGAGCCAGGCTCCGAAGAGCATCAGGATGGCCTCGACGACGCGCTTGGTCGCGAACTACAACCGTATGCGATGTCGCCACATCTCGAGTGCGCGCCGTCGAGCCAGCCGCCTCAGTCTGTCAAACGCTCCTGAAGGCACGCTTTCCCCACTTTGGCGGAGGGAGCGTCTCTGGTCATAGATCTACGCATCCGTCTCCGCCTAGATGTCGAAAGGCTGAAAGCGAGCCAGAAGAGTTCCCGCCTCGTAGGACACTGCCCTGTATCCCTGTGCAATCCGTATAGCCAGAGTTGAAGGCGTTGACGATGTCTAGACTGACAGCCAACGCCACCCCACCCCGCTGGGACACTACCTGTTCCGACAGCGAGCGGACGCGAAGAATGGAATGGAATCGTCCCCGCGCATACCTACGACGTTGTACAGTGGTATTGGTCAGGCTGTAGCAATTTATATACCTACTCTAGTCATAGGTCACCCATGACACAGAATAAAAAAGTGAACCGGACCCGGTTCCGACACACTCGATCATCATCATCATATTAGCCAACGGACGTCCACTTATAAACAAACATTTTGGGTGAATTTACCAATAGGCACTAAAAACTTGGTGAGCGCTATATGGTTACTTACCACTGACTGGACGCTGATGCCCATCCCTCTGGTTAAGTCAGTCGCCTTTATGACACCCACGACTGGAGATTGAGTGCTGTTATATCTCTTAGTCCGAATACCACACGGACTGGGATAATTTTATTCCTAATAGACTGCCGGGGACGGGGATGTCCCCGTCGCAGAAGCAGGTTGCAGGCAGGCAGAAGGTTGATCGAAGATCTGATGTTTTACCTTCATTAAGGAGTTACGGACAGAAAGCCAACGAGCTGTTGGCTTTCATAGTAGGTACATGCCATAGATACTATGGACGAAGTTAACATTCTGCAGATCTGCAAGTCTAACTTCAAAGAAGATGAGATAAGCAGTGGCAAAATGCTGCTATATCAAATACTTGGAAAGATGGAACGGAGAAGAGTATCCAGGACATTATCACATTATTAAAGGTGACCTATCCGGACGACGTGACGAGTTGCATAGGCTACCCCCGTCACATTTGACCACGTTGATGTCACCAGGTTGCTGAAGGACATCATGTTTCTGAAAACAAGCCTGACCGAAATGAAGTCCAAGTTGGAGGTTTCAAATAACACCATAGGTGAACTACGTGCCGAGGTAATGTTGTTACGCAACGCTGTTTCGGTAAGTAGGTCACCTGAAGCCTCTTAATGTGAACACGTGTCGCGGAGCCCTAAATGCTTCCATCAGCAGTTTTGAGTCGGCTAATTTAGTTGCATCACCGACTGCCGATATTGCGGGCGGTGTACCGCCGACATCTGTCCCACGACTCCGGTAGTAGAAGTACTCGCCTAAGTACGTCGAGTCCTAAACGTGATTACACTACTATAGCCGCCGCCAACAAACCCGCTGCGTCGCAAACGAAGTAATTAGCAGGTGAATCCATCCATAGGGATCTACGACAGCGGGATCCGGATAAGGACCAGTGCGACAAGGAGGTCTTTACCAAATTTAAGAAAGCCCACTTGTCGGAACCAGCGCGATACCGCACCGACCGGACCAAACCATCTATTGCGTCCTGCTGTAGTACCAACGACGCTTCTATACCCACGTTTCACGACTGCATTACTCTACACAATGTCCAGGAGATTGTAGAGTACGTCCGAGTCAAGACCAAATTCTCACTGAGGAACGAGCGGTTGGAGTCTCGTCACAATGTGAATTTCGATTCCTTTGTGGTGAGAATGAGTGTACTGTTTGTTTGTTGTTAGATTTTATATTGGGCTAGCTTTTACCCGCGACTTTGCACACGTGGAATTTGGAAATCTACATCATGTTGTTGAAAACATGCAATGACCTGCGCTTTTATTGGGAACGTATAATAGGTGTAGAGGGATCATGCTATATCTCTGAAAGACACGACCCATAGGCCTGCCGCATATTGCATCCAGCCCAGGCAGCTGAGTGCCAGACCGCGCGCTATTGTCTTGTGTTTGGAAACGCTTCCCGCATTGCACTAGGTGTCATCAATAACTTTCATAAAATGTAGTTTGCCCTTGTGCCGCCCAGTATTTACAGTCCAATCACCCACAATAACCATACCGCTCATTTTGTCATTTAAATTAAGTCGTGTGTTGTACACACGTCAAGCTCGACACCCTATATAACCATAACTATACTACATGCGATTGGTAAAATCGTGCGATAGGGGCTGCCTATCCCCGAGAGGTTCCTGGGGGGCGACCTTTTTACAGTCGCCTTCCCTCCGCTAGAGGGGGTGACCGCTTTACAGTCATCCCCTCCGAGATGTGCTTAAGGCGTGGCATCACTGGGGAGACTCTAGTGTGATCTTACGAGGACCTGGAGACGGTGCCGAAGATGACCGCTCCAGTGGTTTTAGCTGGTAGGAGTCCAGCATACCCCTTCGCCCTTGGGGTGAATGAAGTTCATGTAGAATTTCCACTGGACATTAATAAAAAAAAAATATATAATAAAATGGTCTGCCTATCGTATCAACGTAACAATAATTTTATTGATCTAATAGCTAACCAACTTTTATTTTATTTACTTTGTCAATTTTTATATCTGTTACTATTGTTGAATCCCAAGGTACTTAACACACATAGCTTATGTTCATTTTGATAGTCTGTTATAGTATACATAATCAGCCCGTTACAATCACGATGAGAAAGGTTAGGCCTTTGTCTACCACGCTGGGAGTCGCCACGTAGCTCGCTACAGTCGACTGCTCTCCAGTCGCTGGCGTCATACACTCAGACCGCCCCATGTAAGTTACCATTCGCGCCTGGCTACTGGAAACGGTAGTCAGTGTGCAAGTGGAAACACTGCCACACCCGGACGCCGCGACACCTGTCGCATACGGTCGCGTTGGAGCTACGCCCCCCTAGTACTCTTTTGTGCAAATACCTGTGTGTGTCGCATGTCGCAGCCACCAGAGAACATTCGCCAACAACCCGGCAAGCCGAGGCTAGATAGCGCCACCTGTCCGACCTTGAAAGGGCGGAGGGGCTGAGGTGGTTCACCTACTCGCTCCCCGCCCACAAGCACTTCAAAGTAGCCATACGGGGCCTCCCGGAGGACACGGACCCCGAAAAATCAAGAGTGATCTCTATGATCTTGGGTACGATCCGGTGTACGTGTGCCGCATCGATGCATGGATGCATCCACCATGCCGCCCTAAGAAGGACCCCAATATCACACCGGGCATATTTCGGATCACTGAGCTGCTCTGTATGCCCGGCGTGTCAATTGAACGCTAGCGAGGAAGACGCGGCCCGGCTCAATGCCACCGCTGTCAGACTTTTCGCCACTCATCCCACAATTGCCACCGCCCCGTAGCTTGCGTCAAGTGCAGCGGGGCCCACCGCGCTGGCGAGTGCCGTCGCCGCTCAGAGGAGCCCGCCACATGCGCAAACTGCTCACCCAGCCAACAGCGTGGACTGCCCTGTATTCCGCCGAGAGGCACGGAATAGGAGGGCGGGTGCCATCGCCATCACTACAGGAAAGCGCCAAACACCCGACCCCACACCTGACGAGGAGATGCAGTCGCCGCCAACAGCGATACCAGACGCCGCCATCAGCGACACCAGACGCTCTCCCCGCCCACGAGGAAACCAACCTTCAACCAATGAATTTATTTTAATTAATTAATTAACTGACCCGAAAAGTCAGAGGTGCGGCCGGGAATCGAACTCAGACTCCAATATGGGAGTGAAACATTCAACCACTGCCATCACTGCTCTTGTTATATAGTATTATTTGGTGGTTAATTAACTATTTTTTAAGTTGATTCAGCTTGCGGTCTGTCTTTTGGAAATCATAAATACAATTATCTAACTAACGGCCGAATACCCAAACGCCACTTAATATTAAATCCGCTTTAACTATTTGAGCCGCCCGGTTTCCTACCGAAACGGGTTTCTCGAATAGTTAACTATTCGCGGGCGGGAGCGGGAGTTAATATTAAGTGGAGTTTCACTATTCGGCCGTAGTAGTCAAGTTTTATTTGCCATACTTGATTTTATAAAGGCTGTCATAAGATGAATATGATTTATTATATTTTTTAAATTGTATTTTTATAATGCTCACATTAATTTAAACTGTGTTGTTATTATGTTCATTGTTGATTTAGTTTTTTTTTTTAAATTATGATTGCCCCCTAACCTAAACATATAGGTGTTTAGATTTTGTTAGTTATTTTATCTTAACATTTCAAGCGTTAAATAATGAGACAATATTCTATAACTACGTGGCCAGCGCGGTCCCCGTGTGGCTTTGTGAATTAAACTATTTTGGATAGTTAATTCAATTTAGACTTTCTTCGACTGATTCCATTTGCTGTCCGGTAATTTCGAAGGCACGTTTATAAATGCAATGAGTGACTAGCTTGGGCAACATGCATAAAGGACTATTCAAATGTAAGCGACCTTTGACGATACCAATGGATAGCAAAAAATTCCGAGCGGTACCTAAATACCTACCCAGCGGAATACCGCTCGGTACTTTCGCCACCCACGGTGGTAGCGAATATCGCTTATATCTGAATAGACAGAGGGTCTGTGTTCGATCCCGACCCGCACCTCTTGACTTTTCGGATTCATGTGCGGATCAGAATTTGATTATCATTTGCGTTAACGGTCAAGGAAAGCATCGTGAGGAAACCTGCACAAATGAGAGGTCTCCAATAGTGTTCTCAATGGTGTGTATAGTCTGCCTACCTGCACTAGGCCAGAGTGGTGGACTAAGGCGTAACCTTTCTCATCCTGAGAAAAGGCCCGTGCCCAGAAGTGGGACAGTAACAAGCTGTTTTTTTAAATTGAAGTCTCAATCCTTTAGCGACATTTCCTTAATAGTCATAGTTTTTGCTAATTCTATAAATTTATAATCATTCATGATAAATAATAATAGATGTATAGGCGCTCAGGCGCAGCGCAAATCAATAACAATGTATTACGAGACTAGCTAAACTTGCTTACAAATTATATACGTATATAAACGTATATTATGGATAGAGCACCGCATGGTGGGGCGTACCGCGCGCTCAAACTAAACACGCTTTGTATAGCTTGACGTGTCGCCGATATTCGAGTATGTGAAAGAGTGCGACGGAACGACGAATAGTACTACACCCTCTTGCACGATTCGCAGCGTTCAACTTCTAATAGTTCTAAGTCCAAACAGTTTAGGTTGATGCGTAGCCGTGTGTACAGTGCTTACATAATATCAAGAAAAAATCACGAGTGCGCTTGCAGCTGCCATCCTCCCGTCCCACTGACTGCGTACTTCAAGTGAGCAGACCGCGAGCATACAGCGCGCCGATTGCCAGTGATCTGCTTGTCGACGCCGCCAGTACCGCCCATTATACAGATGCAGCATGGCACATTCGATCGCTTGCGAGACGTTCTTCACGTCCTTCATTACTTTCAGGTGATCTAGACGCAGCAATGACAACTCGTTGGGCACATAACATGACCGGTGCTGCGGGCGGTTTCCTGTTAAAGTCTGTGCATTGCACTTACGTTTAGTAGCTAACCGAGCCTCACGATCATCAGCAGTTTTGAGAGATCGAGATTTTTTGCATCTCCGAATCCCACGAGTTTCGAGAGAGATTCGTCTACTTTCTACGAGGCATGTTTAAAATACCTTTTTGAATCCGATATCAAAAACAACCAAATCAAAGAAAATGAATCACAGGTCCGTAAGAATCGCCAATTGGTCAAATAATTCAGGTATAAATAAAATAGCGTAGGTAAGGATAGTTGTAAGTTGTTTATAAAAGTGCAAGCACAAAGACAATAAAGGTAACGGTTTTGCGTGGAGCAGCGAGTCGCGACAATCGACATCGGTAGCGGTACCCTTTGGCGCAGAATCGCAGATTAGGCGCGCGTGCTCGAATATGTTCTAGACCGCAAAGCAAATGTGAGAAATACTCGAGCAGTTATAGGCTTAATTTTCATCCTTGTGTTGGGCTTCTCGCATACATCCCGATAGGAATGTACGAGGGCAGTTTGGCAACTCATTGACTTTCAAGGTTGAATAAAAACTTTTTTTTTCTTTTTGTCTTATATTTGGAAACTCACTACGAAGCGCAAGCCGTTCTTTTTTATTTATTTTTTTCAAATTTGGCGCGAAGACACTCTTTTTAGAAACAAAAAATTAGTATTCTTTGAAAATTGAGAAAAGCGAGTTTCGAGTGCTAATTAAACACTATTTTTTTACGTGGTAAAAATTAACCAGACCGAAGACAAATTGAAAAAGTATTATGGTGATTCTGCGCCTTCTCATAGGATGGTACATAATCTTCGAGATGTGCCTATAGGCGTGGCACCAGTGGGCGGCTCCGGTGTGATCATACGAGGACCTGGAGCCTCCCTTAGGTGCAGAAGATGACCGGCCCAGTGGTTTTAGCCGGTAGGAGTCCGGCATATGCCTTCGCCCTTCCCCTGGGCGAAGGAAGTTCATGAAGAATTTCCACTGGGCACCAAAAAAAAAAAAGCATGGTACGTAAGTGGTTCACTGAATTTCGTTGTGGACGTACTACCACTAATGACGCGGAGCGCCCAGGAAAGCCGATTGAGGTCACTACGGAGGGCATGGTTAATAAAATACATGATATAATCATACGCATCAGTCAGGATGGCCGAGCGGTCTAAGGCGCCAGACTCAAGGTTCCCTTGCCTGTAAAACAGGTCCGAGTTGTTCTGGTCCTCTCTGAGGGCGTGGGTTCGAATCCCACTTCTGACAAATTCTTTTTGTACGATTTCTAGATTTAATACATAACGACTTAAATATACTGTCATGTTTTTAAAATCAATATCCATAGGGAATACTAACATAATTCCCTATTAATATATTGTATATAATTTTCATGGAAAACTACAGCCAATTCCGATTGCCTTCATACTATTTCTCGTAACCTTTTGTGCTATCTGAGCTCCTAAGTTTAACATTGGATTACCATAATGTGCGGCATATTAATGTAATTATCAATTTAATCATTCTTAACATGGTTTTATTGCGTTTGCTTATATTGTTCTGATTTTACTTTTTATTTTATATATTGGTATAATACTCATGTACTACCTACTCACACTATCATTCACAACCGCGACTTGTCCAAGTAGTATACTGTATAGCGAGAAAATAAATATATTATAAGACTTCGTCTCCAGCTTGCCTATATCGGTTGGCTGAAGTGATACCTTATTAGTACCGTTGGACCCTCAGCTCTGGCTTACATATTGTTTTGGCAGACCGTCGAGTGAAGATATCGCGAAATAAGTGATGCTGTGCACATCTCGACTGAACGAGTTTTTTATATTTTGCATTATATTCTGGGCACGAAAAAGCTTTCTGCAAGATGGGTACCGCGTTTACTAACAGTCGATTTTTTGGATAAAGGCAAGACAATAACCGGAGCTTACTGTGCTACATTGTTAGATAGATTTAATAAAAAGTTGATCAAGAAACGACTGCATCTAGCAAAGAAAACAAATCTATTTCATCAGGATAATGCACCGGCCCACTCGTCTGCAATCGCGACGACAATAATTGTCGAATTAAGATACGAATTATTGCCACACCCTCCGTATTCGTCAGATTTAGCGCCCTGTGACTTTTTCCTCTTCCCAAAGATGAAGAAATGGCTTGGCGGGCAAAGATTTTCGTCAAACGAACGGGGTGGTAGCCGAAACTGAGGCCTATTTTTCAGGGTTTGACAAAAAATATTTTTTTGATTGGTTGAAGAGGTTGGAACATCGCTAGACTAAGTGCGTAGAGTTGAAAGGAAATTATGTAGAAAAATTAAAGTGTATGTAAAAAGAGTGTTTCTTCTTTCCAAAGTCATGGACTTATCAAACCGCCCTCGTAGTTGCTTATCCGGACCAAGTTATACGTAATCTGAGCTAACCCCACTTTTTGCCAACGAAACTATTGCGCGATCTAATTCGATACTATCAGTAGGCCACATCCATACGCTGCGGCAGGTTATACAGAAGACCGAGGAGTCCGAGTACATGATGATGAACCGATGAACAGAGCAAGGGGGGAATTCCATTGCAGAGAGGTGTGAGACTGGGGGACGTAATCTCCCCGAAACTGTTCACCGCTGAAATGGAGGATGCCTTCAAGCTACTGGAGTGGAAAGGATTCGGCATTAACATCAATGGCGGGTATATCAGTCACCTTCGATTTGCCGACGACATCGTAGTCATGGCAGAATCGCTGCAAGAGCTCAGCACAATGCTCGATGATCTCAACAGAGTTTCCCAACAGGTGGGCCTTAAAATGTACATGGCAAGACAAAAGTCATGTCAAATGCCTATGTCGTGCCCATCCCAATATTCGTTGGGAGCTCTGTTCTCGAAGTTGTTGACGAGTTACGAGGACAAACTGTCTAGTTAGGTAGGTCTAACTCCGAGAAAGAGGTCAATCGTCGAATGCGACTCGGCTGGGCAGCGTTTGGGAAACTTCGCAACGTCTTTTCGTCCACAATACCGCAATGCCTCAAGACGAAAGTTATAACCAGTGTGTGTTACCAGTGATGACATATGGAACAGAAACGTGGTCACTCACAATGGGCCTCATAAGAAAGCTCAAGGTCACACAGCGAGCTATGGAGAGAGCTATGCTTGGTTATCGTCTCTCTATGTTAGGGTCTCTACGTTATCGAATGACAAATGAGGAGATCCGTAAAAGAACTAAAGTTGTCGACATAGCTGAAAGGATTAGTAAACTGAAGTGGCAATGGGCGGGGCACATTGCTTGTAGAACCGTTGGGGCACAAAGATTCTCGAATGGAGACCACGCAGCGTGGGACGACCACCACTAAGGACACACGATCAGGTGAAGGTCGCTGGGAGTCGTTGGATGAGAGCGGCATGTGACCGCTCGTTGTGGAAATCTAAGGGCTCCCCTTTGGCCTTTGTTCAGCAGTGGGCATGTGGCTGATATGATGATGTTAATTAAGGCATTTTGTTATTAGTAAGATACCAGTAGCAAAGATTTAAATCTTTGACTAGTAGTATGTGGTCGTTAGGTTAGGAATAATTTTGCTGTGTCCTAGTTATTATATTAAATGTTGTAAATAGATAGGCTGAAGCCTACTCAGGTTACGTAAATGTTCATGTGTAAAATAGTTTAATTCATCCAAAAATCTTTGAACGAAATATTCCGGATTATAACAACGAAGAGAGATTTAAATCTTTGACGAAGATCGATAAATGTGTAGATAACTAATATCGATATAGTATTGTGAAGATTACGAGAATATGAATGAATGATGAAAATAAGGATATGACTTTCTATTCGTTATTTAATGGATTATACATACAATTCTACTAAAGACATCAAAATGGAAGAAATGTTAACGTCAGACTAAGCAGTATAGTCAATAGACTAAAGCCTGCCCTAATGGGCGAACGATAAAAAACTTAAAATAACCTAACTTATAACTGTCAAAAATCAAAATAAAACAATGTGTGCGCTGAAGTTTAAAAATCTTAAAAGTCAATAAATAATTAGTTGGCCATGTCTGCTACCCGTTTATTTGTGGGGAATCTCCCAGAAAACACCGAAGAAAAAGATCTACGATCAGCCTTCTCTGTTTTCGGTGAAATAACAAACTTGGACCTAAAATCCAAAACTGGAGTAGCTGATGAAAATAAAAAATTTGCTTTCGTATCACTTTCTGCCCCTAACGTGGACGTGGAATCGTGTAAGTTCGATATTTACTTACCTGTCCGTGACAATTGTGAACAAGGCAGATTTCACATTTAAGTCACGGTTTTCTGGGTTATGGTATTTTAAACATATACATTTTTATAATAGGTACCTATGAAATTGCCCTACTGCAGTACTGGCATATCAAATAAAAATATTTTTTGTATGGCCATGAATTCTAATATTACAAATTTATTTTATTTTATAAACATGGTTTTCATTATGCAAAATCAGTCCTAAGTGTATTGACTGGTGTTGTTTCATCACGTTTGAACCTTTTTCGTCGTTATGGATACGAGTTTAAGAGTTTAAGAGTTTAAATTCGAGTAATAATGGAATATTAGTACAGCCCAAGCAGCAATGTGGCATGCTACATCAATGACATTTACACAGCGAACACTACAAAAGAAGGCACAGCCCATTTTGGTTTGCCTGCTTCCGTTTTGGAAATTTCGATCTGAATAATGAACTTCATGATCATCCAAAAAGTTAAGGCGACAATCTACGTCTGAATTAGCAGATGTTAGCATCAAAACAATATTGGTCCATATGTGCCCAATTGGCAAGGTATAAAGCTTGACAAATGGGTGCCCACGAACTTAACTATCACTAGCGCAACATGCGCGTCGAGGCTTGCCTTGCGCTTCTCAACAGTACACAACATGGACCTCTATATTTTATATCAAGTATATAATATACTTTTACAGGATGACTGATTCAATGAGTGATATATTGATAGAGGATACTAAATACGCAAATATCATTCCAAGTATGCTCTATAAATAATATGATATGATCTACTATGTTCATAATGATTTTGCACATATTTAAATATGGACTATCCATAATTATTTATATTTATCATATAATACGCCCGTCAGGTGCGCCCACGCAAGGGTGACCGTACCACTCTTTCCTACAGTTTCATAAACTTGTAATCTTCATGATTTATTAGTAATTGTTCTATATTTATTATTTTCTCAGCAGGTGCAGGTTAATATCAAACTCTAGAGGTTCTGATTTATAAATATGTACTAGGTTCTTTACTTAAAAAGTTATAAAAAAGTACTAAATCCATTTTTATGATAATTAACTAATACATCATGAAATAAGTTGTTTAAAACTTTACTTTACTTTACATGGCGGTATAACCATACACCTAACCAAGCAATTGGTTAGAAGAGGCTACAGCGAGCCTTGGGAACTAAATATTCTCAAAAATGTCTCGAGTAAGGAGACACAAGGTAAACATGGAAGCAAGATTACAAGAGAATTTACCCCAGGACGGTACCGGCCCAGCTGGAGAATCCCTCCCTGAGACATCCTCAGGCAGCCCCCATCGTATTCTGGGGGGGGGGGGGCATAATTTTGCAACAAAGTATAGAACATGAAACTGTGGGCACCCAGGCAGCTTCATTGGAGAACCCAACTGGTCCAATTAAAAATCCTAACAAAAAACTTGCACAGCAAACATTTCATCCCAGCATGTTCATGACTAGAACCAGAAGCTCATCTACAAGTAGCAAACGTGACCTTACAAGCTCTGTTTTCTCAGCCATACAACAGCCCCATACATCTATGAGTATTCCAACACACGTCATACTGAGTGGCAAAGGGTTCCAACTCTTAGAAATAACAAGAGATCGAAACCTTCACAAACACCCTCTCCTGAGCCAATCAAAACTTCTAACAAATATAGTGGATTACAAGTAGATGTTACAGAAGATGAAGATGAAATTAAACAGAAACGCCCAAGTAAGCCACCACCAATAATCCTATATGGCATTGAAGATGTTAACAAACTTACAGCACTCTTAACCACGGTTGCTAACAAAGAAGACTTTGTATTCAAGATTGTTAATAGAAACCAACTTAGAATAACAAGCTCAGACATAGAGTCATACAAAAAAATTATAACCTTGGTGAGAGAAAAAGGACTTATTGGACACACTTTCAATCTCAAAGACCAGAAATGTTACAGACTAGTAATAAAAAGCTTGCACCATACAACCCCACATAGTGCTATTATAGAGGAAATAGAAAAAACTGGAAATAAAGTACACAGTGAAATCATAAATGTAAAGTATGGACCAGAAAAAAAACCCACATCAACTTTCTTTGTCAACCTAGTTCCTAGCCCAATCAATGGTGCTGTCAAAACAATAAAATCGATACATCATCAAACTGTTGTAATTGAAGAGCCCAAAAGGAAAAATATTATTCCTCAATGCCAACGCTGCCAACAATATGGGCACTCTAAAAACTATTGTATAAGGCCGTATCGTTGCGTCAAATGCGCAGAATCTCATAAAACATCCGACTGCCCGAAGAAAGATAGAAACACACCAGCAAAGTGTGCTTTATGTGAAGGTGCTCACCCAGCAAACTATAAAGGATGCTCTGTATACAGAGAAATTCTAAAGAGAAAAACAGGAAACAAAACTACACCAAGAGTATTCTCAAAAGCACAACACAAAGCCTCATCAGATAAAGACACACTACATGACAGACCACACGAGATACATATACACAACATAATGATTTGAACCAACCAAATCATTATGTTGATGGTGATAACAGACAATCATATGCACAAATAACAAAAAATCAACCCAAATTAGATATATTACTCACACAACAAGCTCAAAAGCTAGATAAATTATTAGACCAAATGTCAACTATGATGAACCTGTTGACAATGGTTATTAACAAACTCGTCCGTTAAAGTGGGCACCTTCAGAGTTGCAACCTGGAACACAAATGGACTAGTGAAACATAAACTTGAGGTTGAATTATTTCTTAAACAACACGACATTGATATATTGCTTGTCTCAGAAGCTCATCCAACATCAAATCATTTATTTAATATAAACAATTACTGCACATATTCAACATGTCACCCGGATGGAACTGCTCATGCAGGGGCAGCAATAATTATAAAAAAACATATTAAGCATAACATCCTGCCAGAACACAAAACACATCAGATACAGGCAACTTCAGTAGTGGTGCACGATAAACATAGTACACTAACAGTGTCTGCTCTGTACTGTCCACCTAAACATTCTTTAAAGGAAGATAGCTTCACAGATTTTTTCAGAACACTTGGGCAGAGATTCATCTGTGGTGGGAATTGGAATGCTAAAAATATTCACTGGGGCTCACGATTAACACTGCCCAGAGGGCGGGAACTGAAAAAGAGCCTTGACAAAAATAAACTGCATGTATTAAGCACAGGAAAACCCTCATACTGGCCTACTGACTCGAAAAAACTACCTGACTTACTAGACTTCTTTGTGTATAAGGGATTTTCCAACCTATACTTAGTTGAGAGTTGCCTAGATGGCAGCTCTGACCACACACTCTTGATAGCCACATTAATAGCTAGCTAGCTCTACATTAATAGAGCGATCTACTAAAGAGTATCTCTACAACAACAAAACCGACTGGGAGATGTTCAGAAACTACATCGATATAAACATAAACCTGAAAACACCATTAAAAACAAATAGTGATATTGACGAAGCTGCTTTCAATATAACAAACTTGATACAGGTGGCGGTATGGAAATGCACACCAATGACCACCATCAAGACAGGTAATAAAAACATACCCAAAGACATAAGGAACAGAGTTCTAGAAAAAAGAAGACTAAGGAGAGTGTGGCACACAAGTCGTCATCCAGCTGATAAAAGTGTTTTTAACAGAGCAGCTGCAGAACTGAAAAAATACCTAAAGGATATTGAAAGCAATACATTAAAGAAAAAGCTAGAATACTTGAATCCCAATGCCTAGGAATGAATACTCTCTTTGGAAAACAGTAAAAAGCAGCAAGACACTGCCAGAGGCTGCACAACATCCAATAAAACTGACCAACAATAAATGGGCCAGGACAGACGGCGAACGTGCTGAAGCCTTTGGATCATTCCTGGCTGAGATATTTACTCCCAATGTCGGTAATACATCAACAGAGAGAAATACAAGACTATCTGGAAACAGACTTACAGCTAAGTCTACCACTGAAGTATTGCACAACCCATGAAGTCTGGCGAATCATCAGAGGACTTGAACTATACAAAGCTCCAGGTTATTGCCTGATAACAGCTGAGGTTCTGCAGCAACTTCCAAAGAAAGCAATAGTTTGTGTCACTCAACTATTTAATGGGATTCTTAGGACAGGGCATTTCCCAAGTGCATGGAAGGTTTCGGAAATCATCATGATCCCAAAACCTGGCAAGCCACCACATCTTGTATCATCATATAGGCCCATAAGTCTTTTGCCTGTTATGTCGAAGTTGTTTGAGAAAGTTTTTTCACATAGACTAAACAGTACACTGACAGATGGTAACATCATTCCACAACATCAGTTTGGCTTTAGATCAGGACACTCTACTGTAGAACAAGTGCATCGAGTGGTACACAAAATCAGAGAGGCACTAGAGCAAAAGGAATACTGCTCAGCTGTATTCTTGGATGTTCAACAGGCATTCGACAAGGTTTGGCACCAGGGCCTGCTGTATAAAATCAAAAGCCAACTCCCACATAACTTCTATGTACTACTTAAATCGTACTTAGAAAATAGAATATTTCGTGTAAAAATAAATGAGGCTTTCTCGGAATTCTACAACATCCAGGCTGGTGTACCCCAGGGATCCGTTTTAGGCCCAACTCTATACGTAATATATATGACTTACCAATTACGCAAGATATATTATCTGCAACCTTTACTGACGACACAGCGGTGCTATCTAATAACAAGGATCCTAAAATGGCATCTATAGTACTACAAACCCACCTGGACAAGGTAGATAAATGGATGAAAAAATGGTGCATACAAGCTAGTGCCAACAAATCCACGCACTTTACATTCACCCTTAGAAAAGATGACTGCCCACCAGTTAAACTAGGTTCGAAGACACTTCCTCACCGAGAAACAGTAAAGTACCTTGGCATACATCTCGATAGGAAACAAACATGGAGGTGCCACATCGAGAAAAAACGCGATGGGCTAAATAAACTGCTCAAAAAGCTCAACTGGCTCCTAGGAGGAGCATCACATGTTTCATCCGAAAATAAAGTACTCATATACAAAGCAGTATTAAGACCTGTCTGGGCTTATGGTGTAGAACTATGGGGCTCAGCTAAAAACTCAAATGTGGAAATTCTGCAAAGGTTCCAAAATAAAGTACTCAGAACTATTTCAAACGACCGAATCAACACACATACCAACAGCTTAGCCACAGACCTAAGTAAACCAATTGCAACAAAAAGGCTCAAACGTATGGGACCTCGCTAACTGAAAGCAAGCTATGAATATGAGGTAGATTATTCACTGGAATAATGGACCTCACCTGCCATTAAATCCATACAAAACATCTGCTAAAGGTTAAAAGAACCGATTGTAAGATACTTATTAAAATTAAAATAAAATAAAATAAACTTTACATATAATCCCGTGAATGTCATAAAAGGCGACTAAGGGATTCTAAATCAGAGGGATGGGCAGCTGCATTCCTTTTTTGGAACAGCAGCCATTTGGCGCTCACCCATGAATATTGCATATTCCTCCCAAAATGACGATACAATTATTGTATAAATCTATGGTGAAGGCCTATGTTCAGCTGTGTGTATCATACTCAATTAATGCAGGCATCATATGTTCACTATAAGTTCGATTGAAGAAGACGAAGCTGCTAAGTTAATTTTATTATCAGTTACACAAAAGCTCTGTGCAAAATTTCATTGAAATTAGTTTATTAGTTGAGGTGTCAAGAAGTAACAAACAAACAGATAATGGAAATAACAGATTACTTATTAGTGTAGAATAAATACACTACGCATAATTAGTATTTTATAATGTAGTTTTATAATCTTCAGACTTTACCTTTATTTATTTATTTTCAGGCATAAATCATTTTTTTAATGAGGATTTCCAAGGGTGTAGATTGTATGTTAGTAGAGCTCGAGAGAGCTTCTTGGAAAGATTGCAAAGAGAAAGAGAACTTGCACAAAAAAAAGATGTGGAGAAGGTAAAAACAAATTAACTATTAATATTTTCCAACTTAGTATAGAATGATTTTAACGCGAATATTTATCACCCCAGGTTGAACCTAAAACGATGTCACCCAAGAAAAATCCCATCTTGAAATTAAGCGAAAGATTAAATCCCAGAAAAAGGAAGTTAGAAAATAAACATACCAGTGATCTTAACAACAAACCAGAAAATATTATTAAAGAAGCGAAACTTAATGATGAAGGGCGTAGTTTTCCTACTGGTGATACTGTTGATAGCAAAAACGAATTCGTTATAACTGGAGCTGATAAAAAGAAATATGAAGCAGAGAAGAAAAGACAGGAGTCCATGAAAAAGAAGAGACTGGAATTTAAAACTAAGCAAATGATCATCAAAACCGGCTTAACTGGTGTAGTATGTCCACTTTTATTAAATCATAAGATTTTAAAGAGATAAGGTTGACCACAATGACAATAAAGCCACTTGACTGCGCATACAGGCAAAATACTCTCGCCCAAACATGCGCTTTGAACCTGTATTAGACTGCGGAACGTGTTCATCACTTTTAGTCATGCTAAAATCATATTCTTGAAGGAACTATGTTCTGAAAACATGTTCACGGGACTATCAAGTTCCGCTTCTTCATACGTATCTTTCGGTTCATATTCGTGCGTCATAGTTCCTGCGTTGCTACAGGACTATCTAATTCTGCTAGTTCATATGTACCTAACGGTTCATGTTCGTATCTCATATTTCCTCGGTTCTTTGGTCAAGATCGAAAACGAAAATCATCATCATATCAGCCAGAGGACGTCTACTACTGAACAGAGGCCTCCTCCTTAGATTTCTACAATGAGCGGTTACATGCCGCTCTCATGCAACGACTCCCAGCTACCTTCACCGGGTCGTCAGTCCACCTCGTTGGAGGTCGTCCCACGCTGCGTTTTCCGATGCACGGTTCCACGCGCTTTTCCACATCCGTTTCTGCTTCGGTTTCCGCAACTTTTATAACGGGTATTTTAACGGAAGTTTAGCGGTAGGGCGCACGCGGGTGTTCCCGAGCGAGCCGAGTGCGGGCTTTCGGAACTTGTCGCAACGCGTTTGTTAACATACTTTTTTTAACTTTCATTATGCGCCGTGACGGGGATGTAAGCGCGTAAAATTTTCTGTTGTTGTTTTATTCTTTTGTGTCGTGTGTGTAAGCTAAGTGCAATTATAAAACTTTGCCAATCGTCTCGAGCGCAGGTTTGATGACTTCCAGCCTCCCGAACAAGCCGGTTTTCAAAAAGGTTTCAGTACCATAGACCACATCCATACGCTGCGGCAGGTTATACAGAAGACCGAGGAGTATAATCTGCCACTATGCTTGGCGTTTGTGGACTATGAGAAAGCCTTCGATTCGATCGAAACCTGGGCAGTGCTGCAATCTCTGCAGCGGTGCCAGATCGACTATCGGTACATTGAAGTGTTGAAGTGCTTATACAGGAACGCCACCATGTCGGTCCGAGTACATGAACAGAGCACGGGGGCAATTCCATTGCAGAGAGGTGTGAGACAGGGGGACGTCATTTCCCCGAAACTGTTCACCGCTGCAATGGCGGATGCCTTCAAGCTACTGGAGTGGAAAGGATTTGGCATTAACATCAATAGCGAGTATATCACTCACCTTCGATTTTCCGATGACATCGTAGTCATGGCAGAATCGCTGCAAGAGCTCAGCACAATGCTCGATGATCTCAACAGAGTTTCCCAACAAGTGGGCCTTAAAATGAACATGGGCACGACAAAAGTCATGTCAAATGCCCATGTCGTGCCCATCCCAATATCCGTTGGGAGCTCTGTTCTCGAAGTTGTTGACGAGTATGTCTACCTGGGACAAACTGTCCAGTTAGGTAGGTCCAACTTCGAGAAAGAAGTCAATCGTCGAATCCGACTCGGCTGGGCAGCGTTTAGGAAACTTCGCAACATCTCTTCGTCAACAATACCACAATGCCCCAAGACGCAAGTCTTTAACCAGTGTGTGTTACCAGTGATGATATATGGAACAGAGACGTGGTCGCTCACAATGGGCCTCATAAGAAAGCTCAAGGTCACTCAGCGAGCTATGGAGAGAGCTATGCTTGGTATTTCTCTACGAGATCGAATCAGAAATGAGGATATCCGTAGAAGAACTAAAGTTGTCGACATAGCTGAAGTGGCAATGGGCAGGGCACATTGCTCGTAGAACTGATGGCCGTTGGGGCAAAAAGGTTCTCGAATGGAGACCGCGCACCGGAAAACGCAGCGTGGGACGACCTCCAACGAGGTGGCCAGACGACCTGGTGAACGTCGCTGGGAGTCCTTGGATGAGAGGGGCATGTGACCGCTCGTTGTGGAAATCTAAGGGGGAAGCCTTTGTTCAGCAGTGGACGTCCTGTGGCTGATATGATGATGATGAGTCCTCGCCCTCTCTTCGGACTTCTGATAGGCCCATGATATCCCAGTGCAACTTATCTGTTTGTTCTTCTAGCTCAACAATATTTTCGTCTGCCCTCAGTATGCGTGTGTTATACGTTACTAGGGCCAGTTTTCGTTTGGGGTGGTAGCCGGATCCCGTCCGGTGATTCTTAGCACCCCCTGCCCGCCGTTACCGTGTGACCAGGAATAGCAGGACTGGGACAGGAACTGGGGGCCGGTGCATTGATCGTGTCGTAATTTAGAGGGGAATATGCCAATACTTATCACGCTTGGCAGGCGGGTTGGTGAGCGCAGAAATGCTCCTGTTCGCAGCTGCCCATGCATCTGATTAAGAGTCCCTTAGTCGACTTTTATGACCTCCACAGGAGGACATGGAGTGGTGCTATATTCTTAATCCGGGACACCACACGAACAATAATTTTATTATAATCTATATATATATGTCTTTTCTTCGCCTATACCGCAATGCCTGAAGACGAAAGCATACAACCAGTGCGTCCTACCTGTTATGACTTACGGTGCCGAAACGTGGACATTAACGGTTGGACTAGTCCACAAATTTAAAGTTGCACAGCGGGCTATGGAGCGAGCTATGCTCGGAGTCTCTTTGAAGGATAAAATTCGAAATGAGGTCATCCGACAAAGAACCAAGGTAACCGACATAGCTCGTAGAACTAGCTTGCTGAAGTGGCAATGGGCTGGCCATGTCTGTCGAAGGACCGATAGCCGTTGGAGCAGACGAGTCCTAGAATGGAGACCGCGGCTCGGCAACCGTAAGGTAGGACGCCCGCCCGCCAGGTGGACCGATGACCTGAGAAAGGTCGCTGGAGGGGACTGGATGCGGAAGGCGGAGGACCGGGTGTTGTGGCGTAAATTGGGAGAGGCCTATGTCCAGCAGTGGACTATGATTGGCTGATTGATTGATTGATTGATATATGTCGGAGATACACCATTATCATTGGTGGTCACGGGTCTAGTAGGCGTCATCAGGGTTAAGTGCGAGCACAAAACAAAGTAATCACTGTTTCGTACAATTTAATAAAAGATTCACAAGCTTTTCGAGTCACTAAAGGAATAAATACTTCACAATTACGTTGCAATTAATTACATATTACTAATTTGAAACGTTAACTTATAAATTTATCCGAGCAGCGGGTTCGCGACACCGACCTAACTTCGCCAAACAACAACTATCACACTGATCCTCCTCGATCCAAGACAATTACTAATATATGAAATATATCCACATGATATCCACACGGCAACAGTCAAGATGGCGCCTCGACCCCACTCGAGGCCCAGCCTCTGCTCTGATTGGACATAACATAATATGATACAATACAGTAACTTTAAATAAATTATTAATATTTTACACGATAGAAAAATATGATTTAACAAAGTATTTTAGTAAACAATCGATCTCGCGTTATGAAATCAGCAATCAACTCGATTCAGAATCCACCTCCGACATATATATATGCCAAGACAGCTTAAAACTTTTTTATTTTCTCCCAAAATCTAACTACTGCGCGCACTCTGTGATATGTCAAAAAATATGGAAACATGAGACATATAATCGTGCCAAAGGAAATTAGGGGCTAAAGAAATTTGAAATATAATCATTTTTTATAAATTTCTCCATACAATTTTTTCGATTGAGTTCTCTATAGTGAGCAAAAACGTTCTTGCGAAAAAGGCATTAGTTGATCAATTCACGTAAACTAAACACATTTATGCAAAAAAATATAACATTTTCAAAGTTGATGAAGATTGATTTCCAACCCACTGTGTGACGCGGGACGCCTCAATTTTTAATACTGTTTTGTTAGCTTGGTATGTATCTATATATCTATGTATCTGCTGGATTTAAAACGTTATTTTATCTACCGAACAAAACTAATCAAAAATTGTTTCAATGCACGCAGTAATCACTCACAGTGTCGTCGATGTTTTTTGTTTGGTACTTTATTAATTTAATAACCGGATCCAAACAGGCGGTACCTGCCAACCATCTTCTCTATTAAAATTAGTCGTTTTTAATTTTAATAGCCTTACGAAACATTCTTGGTACATAACTATTGTTTTATTATAAGACTTACATCAACAACTTTATCAATTTTAAATCTTCAACATTTAAGCAGGTTTCATGGATTTACATATATTAGACCTCCGACCATACCAGTTAGATCCTCTTTTTTTAAAGTTTCACACTGCTGATTATCAAACTGCTCACATGCTATTATACAGTATTATTTTCTATATACTTTTAAAATGACTTTGAAAGAGATTATAATTTAACATTTCAGGATAAAGTACAAAATAAAAAGATAAAATTTTCTGACAATGATGATGATCCACCAATAGAAACAAATAAATATTATAAAAAAGGAAACAGGCAGGTAAATCAGAAAAATCTGTTTGATGATGATGCAGATGCAGATGATGATGAACTGGACTTTGAAATTAAGGAACAATTTGAAGGCAAAAAAGGCCAAAAGGTAATCATGTTGTTTTCTATCATATCATATATCACATTTTGTAGTGTTGAACAAAGTGTAAGGATTAATACTAGGTTTTAGATTTGCAATCAAGATACAAATCAGACAAACGTTTTACCTTAGATGAAAGGTTCGTTGATTATGATGAAGGGGAAGAAGAGAATGATAAGCAAAATAAAAATGATGAAGAAGTTGAATTAAGAACTGCCGACGAGATGGCCAGACAAATGAACATACTACAAGATGTACTTGGAGTTACTATTAAACAAAAATACACAGAATCAGATTGTAAGAAAAGCAAGTAAGATAAAATTAGTAATATTATCATCAGTATACTAACCGTGGCTACGAATAGCACCAACCCACCTCAGGTGTCGTAAAAGGCGACAACGGGTTAACTGGAGGGTTGGCAGCAGCATCTTTCGAGTACAACAACTCAACTGCGATCGCCAATCTACCTGCCGAGCGTGGTGATTATGGCAAAACTCTTACCTTGGTAATAAGCAACAGTAACATTATATCCCGAAAAATAGAATCATAAATATGTAATAAACCATTAATGTCGAAGAAATTATCTGTGTATTTGATTAACTAGGTATTTTTAATCAAAAATATAAATTGAGCAGCAACAGAAATTAACCTCAACATTTAAAAAAACTTAATGCTGAAATATTTCAGATACCCAGAGAGTTTCTAGCTCATCATTTCAGCCGAATAAAGTCCACTGCAGGATCAAATGCTAAAAAATAAATTAATGCAAATGCTAAAAAAAAATGCAGCCTCAAATAACGATAATAATCATATCGACAAATGAAGAAACGAACTTACAAAACAAAACTATTATAAGCTACAAAAAAAACTACTTTTTGAAATTTTATACTCATTGATTCGAAATAGCTTACGGAACTGTGTCACATTTGTTTCGTTTATTCTATATACCTTTACTTTACTCATATTTATATCACACATACGGATCGTTATAATTAATTATGAATTGGTTAAGCACCATATTAGGAAAGCATTTTTTTTTATCTCTATCATAAGCGTGTTACTATTAGAAATCATTAAATTACTTCCAAATACGAACTCGTCGTGAGCCCACTTCTGAATTCGCAGTAAAAATATATATTTTGTATTGTTTTCACTGCGGATTCAGAAGTGAGTTAGCTAGTGCGATTTTGCAGAATAAACTGCCGAGGTTAAATGTAAAAAACGTTAACGTAATCCGTTTCGAACATACTCGATCTGACTCTAACGCTAGTTTCGACCGAGCCGAATATTCGGCCATCTTTGGGCCAAGGCGAAACTGCTACCGAACCCTGCATTTTTGGCCGAAGCTGGCCGAAACCAAAACCAAAACTTCGGTCGGTCTCAAGTTTAAAGTCTTCTAATTTTTAAGTTATCTGTTTTTGATTTAGCAGGAAGTTGTGCAATATCTTGTAATTACTTTTATTTTCGGTTTTTCATTAAATATAAGTAATTATCATCAACTTCGGTTAGGATCTAGTGATAAAATCGTGGGCTCTGGTGATCAACACACACATCGTAGTAAAATATGTATCTGAGTTCTAAGTACTGTCTACTCAATTGTTGACACTACTTCACGATAGATGACGAACAAACTATATCACGGATTAAAATATTAATAAAAATATTAATATTTTTGTCGACAAAAAAGGCTTTAGGTAATCTAAAATCTATTTTAATACATTTAAATTTCAAGATAACAATATTTTTACGTAGTTTTTAGCTTTATCAAACAGTAAAACTATTGTTAGGAGACTAGAACTTATCTAATAAATACGTATAAATTTACTCCCAAGTGAAATGCGATGCCATCCACTATCATCAGAACTTTTATCAGAGTAGCTGTTGCAGGATAACACAGAACACTTCATCTTTTTTATGAAATAAAGCAATAATCATATAATGTGTTCGGAGCAGACAGCAGACTGAACAAAGGCCACGCCCACCGTGATGACGTCAGGACCTAGTTGGTATCACACAATGACAAAGCACAGTTGCTTAGGCCAACTCCTCTTTGTATTTGCTTAATGGTACCATCTGACGGCCAACTCTAGCACTGCGCGCGCTCATTGGTCAAATTAAATAGCGCGCGCTCATTTGGCAAATTAAATAGCGCGCGCTTCCCCGGCTTCCTGTTACACACTTTCGTCCCTTTTCACGAAATCACTCCCACAGATTGCAGGAAAGCGCGCGGAAAGATGTTACACATAAAAAATGTTATTTCATTTTAACTTTTCCGCTATTATTAATAGCTTGGTTTGGAGCTTTCACCTTGTTAAGTTTATGTATTTGATTCTGTATTTTCGTCTGTGTGGTGTCCAGATAAAAAATATAGTACCACTCCATCTCCTTCTGTGGATGTCGTAAAAGACGACTAAAGGACTCTAAACCAAAAGGATGGCATCTGTGAAATAGGATCATTCTGCGCTCATCAACCCGCCTGCCAAGCGTGATGAAAATTTTGATCCCCCAAAATGATGACACAGTTGTGGAATTCATTGGGGGAGGCCTTTGTTCAGCCGTGGACGTCCTTTGGTTGATATGAAGATTTGTATTCTATATTTACTTTACATCTGAGTTTAATAATAAGTATTTATTATTCTGGTGTAAAACTTTTGGTTTTTCCTTTTATTTTAATTTTACTCATTTTGTTATGTTCTATCAGACTAATTGCTGTTTCGACAAAACTTGTTTATGATTATTTCAATGCATGTAAAGCATTTCTAGAGCAATTTAAACAACCCCCAAGTGAATGACTGTTTCTGTACCCTAAAAAGTGTCACTTTTTAGATGATGGATCACACTTTGTTCCCGAATAGCACTATTATATATAGCGTTGATATTAGCGTTTAACGATATTTTTTCAGACCAAAACTAGGCATGCTGAGATTTGACCCATTGCAACCAGACCACGCCAAATTTCTAGCGCCAGTAGAAGTTCAACCGCAACCAACGAAGAAATCTAAAAAGAAAACTAAAGAAAAACGAGAAGTAAGAGAGATACAACCAGAACCAAAAATTGAAGTTTCAAAGGAACAATTTTATAAAGTCAGTGAAACATTGAAAGAAGCTATTGCACAACCAAACACCTTTAGTTTAAGAAGTTTGTTTGGCAACAATGAAAATGTTGATGAAGGTATGTTATATTCTAGGAATTAATACTAGCCAATGTTATTTAAATTCACATGACATAGTCGAATCCGACTCGGCTGGGCAGCGTTCGGGAAACTTCGCAACATCTTTTCGTCAACAATACCGCAATGCCTCAAGACGAAAGTCTTTAACCAGTGTGTGTTACCAGTGATGACATATGGAACAGAGACGTGGTCACTCACAATGGGCCTCATAAGAAAGCTCAAGGTCACTCAGCGAGCTATGGAGAGAGCTATGCTTGGTATTTCTCTACGAGATCAAATTAGAAATGAGGAGATCCGTAGAAGAACTAAAGTTGTCGACATAGCTGAAAGGATTAGTAAAGTAGTAGTAGTAGTCCTGTTGCTGATATGATGACATAGTTGACTTCTTTACTATAGAAGTTGATTTTCTTCCAGGTCCCCAAGAACAAGAAACTGACTATGTACCAATAGGAGCTCCAAAAAAAGGGAAAATTATCAATCCTCTACATCCTAAAGAAAAGAATCCGTTTGTATATGATTCATCTGATTCTGAGACTGAGGAAATCAACGATAAAGAAGTTTATCCCGTACAAACATCGGTACCCGCCACTGAAACTAAAGCTGTGTGGAAAGAAAACTTATTCTTCTCTAAGTTCGATCCACGTCTCAAAGGTACAAATACGAAAATGTGTTAATTTATATATGACTAGCTTTTACCCGCGGCTTCGCTCGCATTCAAGCCATTAAATAAGTATCAGAGATCATTACACTAGAAATGAATCAATCCCTACTGACAATTTTTTTTATCTTTCGTAAAAAAGTTCACATTTATAATATTAATATGATATCATGCAAAATGCAGGTATTATACCAAATTATCAGAGGTATACTTCGTACAGTTGCAAGCATAGACATGTAAACAAGTAGCTACATTATGATAACGATAGATTATGTTTCGAAATTTCGTATGTTTTCGCCTATACCTTGTGTACAATATTTTAGAACTCCAATGACTGACAGACTGTTACTTAGAAAATTATCTTTTTAATAGTTATCAAAAAGAAATTTTTGTCTATCGTTTTACATTATTTTTATGAAAGTATCGTTATACATGTACGCTCAAGACTGTACTTAACAGGTTCTAATGCATTCACTGTGCTCTGCCACATTCATCTGTTTGACTAATAGCTATCTTCAATAGAACTTTAGCCGTAGTCTTGCATTAGTGGCGAATACACCTAGTCTTAAATGTAACTGATACTAACGTGGCCTCCCACAGTAAACGAAAGTACAACTATAATTAAATTAAAAAAAAATATACATCTTAATCAAATAGTTATATTTACGCTCACCACTGACTCACTGACTGACTCTGTCACGCTGTAAGATGATTCATTCTTTTACCTTTCAACGCCCTAGGCGCCTTACATACAACTCACTAGAATGCAATAAAAACAATATTTTCGTTTTAGAGGCCTTAGCCTTCTTCGGTAAACCTCCAGATACCGAAGTTCAAAAAGAAAGAAGGGAATTGAAGTCACTGATGAAGAAACGAATTTATAACAAGGAAAGAAAGAATCAAATGTTCAAAAAGAAAATAGGAGGCAGGAAGAAATCAATGAAAAAGCCATATAAAAATAAAAGTTAATTTTTTAATAATAAAATAGTTTGACAAATATGGCATTTATTTTACTGCCATAACCCCTTTAAAAGAAGGTGTTCGTTTTCGGCGTAAGGTGTAAGTAAGATTCCGTATGGTATCCAGATTAAGAATGTAGCACCACTCCATCTCCTCCCTTGGAAGTCGTAAAAGCCGGCTAAGGGACTTGAGGGATGGGCAGCAGCGTCCCTTCTGCTGTTGAACAGTAGCCATACCCAAGCTGCGCTCGCCAACCCGCCTCCCAAGCGTAGTTAGTACTGCCAAATCCCCCAAAAAATTACAGCACAAATAAAAAACGGGCACAAATAAAACTCCCTAGACCAGTATCAAAAGGTCTCCAGATTTGGGGACAAATACAATATAATAATTATCCACTAGAAGTCACTAAACAATACTAAGGTTTGAATTGAAATCCAGTCTAATTAAAATATGCATATCTTAGTATACCATATATATATATATTGAAGAAATAGATTTTTATAATAAAATAATCGTTTAATGTCAAAATAACATTAAACAATTATCTATAAAAGTGCATCTATTTCGGAAATCTCGATTTCGAAGTAAAACCTATATCTTTCGGCGGTCTATGAAATGATCGAATGACTTAAACTAAATCTTGGCAGTCTCTTTAAAACGAAATGCATTAAGTATTTACTTCTGCTTCTTCTCTTAGATTATGGCTTCTGTAAATTATCTTCCACAATTTCGCCAATGTCAAGTATAAGGCAACGTCGTATCTTTACATATTAAATAAAATATTTCACAATTATTTTTTTTATTGAAGTATTTAACATTGACGTCAACACATTTGTAATGAATAATGATAGAGTGGCAACGATGTGCTTTGCACATATGACATACTACTTAGAAGATACTATGTTACGTCAAACGAACGCCACTTGAGTGGAGAAATCTCCAAAGGATTAATAGTGAGGCCAGTACCTTTTTACTTGATTTTTTTTATTGAAGTATTTAACATTGACGTCAACACATTTGTAATGAATAATGATAGAGTGGCAACGATGTGCTTTGCACATATGACATACTACTTAGAAGATACTGTGTTACGTCAAACGAATGCCACTTGAGTGGAGAAATCTCCAAAGGATTAATAGTGAGGCCAGTATCTTTTTACTTGTTATAAAACATATCTATACAAATAAATAAAATTGAAGTGTCTGTTTGTAATATCAAAATAACAGGTTTTTACTCAATGCATATGAAAGTATATACTGTACATATAGCAAAAAAACATTTTTTAATTTTTTTGTCTGTCTGTCTGTCTGTTTGTTCCGGGTAATCTCCGAAACGGCTGGACCGATTTTGACGGAACTTTCGCTGGCAGATAGCTGATGTAATAAGGAATAACTTAGGCTACTTTTATTTTATTAAAAATCATGAATGTTCCGCGCAAAAAAAATAAAACCCTTGAAATCCAATACATATATTCTATGTCAAATGTCTATGTCGAAGTACTCTACATTTCTGTTAAATTAAACGCGGGTGAAACCGCGGGTCCCAGCTAGTACTAAATAAATTCAATACAAAAGTTTCTGATACCACCCTCTGGATCTTCCTTAATACACTTAATAAACAATAGGAGTGCTGATATCGTCTTGTAATAAGGGTAAAAGTTCGAAAATAAAGAACTTCCGTTCAACTGTTTTCTTCCCAGTTTCAGTGAGCCTTCCCTGGTCATTCCGGATAGATGATAAGTTGATAACGGATTGACCTTCGCAGAGCCCATTACCTTAGTAAGTGTCATGCCCTTTGGGAGGCCGTTATGTTGTTGCTATGAGACCTCTATGAATTGCGCGTCACTTTGCGCTCTTCTGGGTTGTAGTGCCTGAGCGCTTTCGCTTATTCCATAATTCATTCTTTGACTTTGCCCGATTAAACTAAAAATTACTCCTCTGGTCCTGGTGCCTTAGATTGTCTAGGGCTGGTGACCACCACGGTTCCTTTTGCGATATCGCTTCTTTTTCCGAACAAATATTTTTCCAACTGATTCTAACTACCTGGACAATTGTTACTGCCTCAAATACTGTCTACCCACTAAGCCCACTGCTGGATGTGCCCACAACGACACGTCGGAGTGTGTTGTGAGCTCATTGGAGGGTTTTGCCATAATCACCACGCTTGGCAGGCGGGTTGGTGATCGCAGTTGAGATTTTAATGTACTTGAAGGACGCTGCTACTGGTCAGGCCTTACACAACACGCGTACGACGACATGCGCGAATAGGATTATGTTGCACCGGTTGTTCATTATGAATAATAATAATTGTTCGCGTGATTTCAAATTTTATATTGCCGCGGCGCGCCTCTCGCGCGTCCCTCGTGCCCTCCAAGACAAACCAATTCATCCATGGGCTGTCCATTCCGTTGATAGTCGTGTACCGCTTCGCGCTTGCTTAGCGTGGGAAGAACTGGTGTACAATTCCATAGACTCTGTGGTGATGGTTGAGTGTGTGGTGGTGGTTGTAATTGGGCATTTAGGTACGTAAACAATTGTCCGCGGTGATTTTGTGATGACCCATGTCTTTAAATATAATTTATTAGGGGACCGAAGGTCTTTTATTATTGTTTACTGTTTTTAATGACAGTGAGTATAACATTTAAACTCAATAAATAACAGTTCATAAGTCTACTTAAACGATAACTTATTATTAAAATAATGACGTGAATGACGAAAATATTTTAAGAACCTAAGATTTATGTTGTTTACGGGTGGACCAAAGAGCAGGCCATGACTGCGCTCACCTTGGGTCTTCGTAACCAGGCCTTAACAATTCTGGTGGCACTTTGCAAGGATGTCACATACGAGGAACTAGTTGAGGCGTTGGAGTCAAGATACGGTGACGCCCATCTGTTTTCACGTGTTTCGTACTCAGTTGAAGGACCGTGTACAAAGTAATGCCGAAAACCTTCAACAATGGGCGCTTGAAATCGAAAACCAGGTTCGCAAGGCATACCAGTCTGCACCTACAGTCACCGACGGAATTCTGGTACAAGCGTTCGTCGGGTTCGTCTGTGAGACTTGGGTACCATAAGACACTCAAGGACGCCTTGGCGGCCCATGCTTTGGAAGTGGAGGCCCATGCTTTGGAAGTGGAGGCCGTAACACAGGACCATCGAGCTCATCGTATCAGGGGGGTTGTTACGCCACCTGTGCGCGACCGTCTTCGAGGGTACGGCCCGAGATGGTATAGCTGTGGAGAAAGGGGCCTCCTCCGGTCGAGTTGTCCAAAGCGAAGTATGACAAGAGAAGATGGATCTCGGGAGTTCGATTTCGCAACTGAAAATCGTGGTTGGAGATTCCGCCGTAACTCGGATACATTGCCAAGGGCAACTCGTCCCGAAAAGCGTAAGCACTGCGTCAGACGAGAGGCTAAGAAAGCAGTGCCCGTTAGGATGCTAAAAACGGACCTGAGCAACGAATGGAAAGAAACCCATGCTGTAGGGTGCTCAGCAAAATTACACAGACATCAAGCCGACTCTGGACTGGATAAAAGCCAGTGTCCCTAAGCCCCAATGGAGTTGTATGTTGCAGCGATAAGTCCGATTACAAAGAGCTATTGGGCACAGTGGGACAGTTTGGTTATTCAGGATGGAGTTTTGTGCCGTAAATGGGGAAAATACTCGAGGAGACAGCTGTCACCCGCAAATGGTTATTCCTAAAGCCAAGGTACCGGATGTTCTTCAGCTATATCATAATGGATGTTCAGGAGGTCATAATAAATAAATAAATAAAAAAGCCTTTTATTTCCTACAAATTACAAATTACCTACTTTTACTTTACTACGTTTTTTGAGTTACTCATATACATGGTCTTAATTTAATAGTCCACGATATTTTGCATGGCGCTATAGTGATCGATGAAGATAATGTAGGTATAAAAAAAACTGGTGTATTTGCTGTTTAAAAAAATATTTTATTAAATCATTTATTTCATTACATCCTAGTTCTCTTAGTTGTGATAATATTCACATGCATCTAGTAAGACAATGGCGGACGGGGCTGGTTGACTGATTTAGATAGTCTGTAACGTTAAACAAAACAGACGGCGCACGGTAGCGACACATCACACATAAGAAAGAAATGGATTTTTACCGTGAGTTTTTTTTTGTGTTCGATACATCATCTTAAGCATTTACTGAGGCACCATGCAAAATATCGTGGATTATTAAAATAAGACCTTATATAATACGTTTAGTTTGTTTACATTTCTGCTTTACTTGTTAACTAATATTTGAAAAATCATTATAATGTAGCCTAAAATAATTTAATTTTATATTTTAAGTTTCTTAATTTTTACCTATAAGCTATTTAAATAAAAGACTTAATTTGTTTTATATAGCAATCTCTGTAGGAACCCCATATTGGGTAAAGGCCTCCTCCAAAGATGCCCATTTGTCTCTGTCCTGTGCGGTCTGTTTCCAGTTTGAGACGGCTGTCCTTTCAATCTCTTTATTCTAACGGGTCAGCGGTCTTCCTCTACTCCTTTTACCTGGAGGACCTTTCCAAAATGTCACTTTTAGGGTCCATCTCTGATCCTTGAGCCTTGCGACATGCCCCGCCCATTTCCACTTAAGTTTTTGTGCATAACTCAATGCATTTGTTGCTTTGGTTATTGACCTTATTTTTGTGTGTTGTATTTTATATAATTTCTTTATTTTAAGCATGCTGCGCTCTAGTCCTCGTTGGCAGGTTGTAATTTTGTTTTTTAGTTTTGAGGTGAACTTCCACGTCTGGCATCCGTACGTCAAGCATGGTAAGAGACTGGAGTTCATAACTTTCGTTTTGATGGCTATAGGGAGGTTACTTTTAAAGATTTCTTTTAAACTCCAGTATTTTTTCCATGTTTGTTGTACTCTTCTTTCGGCTTCATGTTCATTATTTTTCTGTCAAAACTGATTTGCTTCCCTAGATAGATGTACTTATCTGTATATTCAAGTGGCTCTCCATTAATTGTTAGTAATCTTCTCCCCTTATTCGTCATTGCCATAGTTTTAGTGAGGTTCATTTGTAAACCCACCTTGACACTAGCTAGATGTAAAGATTCGATCATAAGCTGTAGCTGGGAGCTGGACTCCGATAACAACACTAGGTCGTCTGCGAATCTCAAGTGACTTAGGTAATCGCCCTTTATACACAGTCCTGTCTTGCTCCAATCTAACTTGCTGATTATAGCCTCCAGTATGGCTATAAATATTTTTGGGGATAGCGGGTCGCCCTGCCTTACGCCTCTTTCTATAGGAAAACTAGGTCCGAGAGTTTCTAGTTTGATTCTACCCTTGTTGTTATTATATATGCTTTTGATGGCCTTTATATATACGTCTTCTACTCCCTGCTGTTTTAGGCTTTCCCATATACTTATGTGTGTTACCGTACCAAAAGCTTTTTGATAGTCGATAAACGCTATGTAGAGCGGTCTCTGTTGTTCTTGATACTTTTCTATAATCAATTCAAGTCTGTGGTATATGGTCAACAGTAGAGAATCCTTTTCTGAAGCCTGCTTGCTCTACCGGTTGTTTTGCTTCCAATGTACTACTAATTCTTTTGTTTATAATGGTAGAGAAGAGTTTGTAGAGGCTTGGTAACAAGCTTATAGGTCTGTAGTTGCCAATCTCCTTCGGGTCGCCCTTTTTGTAGAGAAGTATGATGTTTGATTCAGACCATTGCAAGGGCTTTCAGAATTTTGCAGTATTAAGTTAAATAGTTCCGCTAATGGTTCGGCTAATGTTGTGTGTGCTGTTTTCAATCATTCATTTATGATGTTGTCGGAGCCCGGGCTCTTTTCTAATTTCAAACTGTTAATTGCTTCTATGATTTCGAATTCGTCGACTAGTTTAACTGTTGGTTCGTTAACGCTTTCATTGCTAGTAACTGAGATGTTAGTCTTTTGGGTCTTATCGCTGTACAATTTCCTATAGAAGTCTGATGCCGCCTTAATAATGTCAGTTCGTTTACACAAAGATCTGTCTTGTTTGTCTAGCCCCTCTATCCAAGTCTTGCTTGTTCCGAGTTCTTTAAAGACCCTCTTTGTGCTTCCTGTGCATTGTAAATGTCTTTCTATGGTATCTTGTCTATATTTAGCATAATCCTTTTTTATGTATTTATTTGTTATTTTGTAGAGAGCGGAGAGTTCGTTTTTCATTGATCTAGTTTTATTTTTTGTTTCTTGTAGTTCTTTTCTCCTTTTTAATAACATAGCTGTGCGATCTGATATTATTTTTTGATGATTTTGTGTATTGCTCACATCTTCACTAGCTTTTTTCAAGCTCTGGCTAATAGCGTCCGTAATTTTATCATAATAGGTTTGTACCGAGGTATTTTGTAAGTTAATGGGTGGATAGAGTAGCATTGTCCTTAAATTTTTATTGTATCTTGTTACTTCTTCTTTGTTATTTAGTTGGATTACTTTTTTATTTGTAAATTTAACTCTTTGTTTTTGTTTGGTTATTTTTACTGGTGCTCTAATTAGTCTATGGTCTGACGGATAGTTTAAATTCATGACTTCATAATTTAGGAATATTTTTCGTTGGTTGGATAGAATATAGTCGATCTCGTTTTTGTGTTTTCCATTTGGGGATCGCCAGGTCCATCTTTGGTTATGGTTTTTCTTGAAGCATGTGTTGATGATGGTTAGATTATGTTCAAGTGCGTAGTCTACAAGTCTCTGCCCTCTGTCGTTTCTTTCGCCATATCCATACTGTTGCACTGTTAAGTACTCACCTGTTTTGGGAGCACCAACCTTCGCGTTGAAGTCGCCCATTAATATGATGTTTTTATATGTTGTTTCCATCGCTTTGTCTATGGTCTTATAAAATTCTTCTATTTCTTCCTCGCTTGCTGCGTCGGTCGGTGCATATACTTGTATAATGGATATCATACACCCTTGAAAGCTTAAGTTCAGCATTGCCACACGATCTAATAATCCAATAAAGCTCTCGTATGTGTTTTTTAAGATACTTATTTATAATGAAGCCTACTCCGTATTTACCCGGTATACATCCTATGTGGCAAAGTATTAAGTTTTCGTATTCCTCAATTCTGTTACCAAGTCGTCTCATTTCTGAAATACCTATTATGTCGTAATTAATTTCCTGTATTGTTAGTGCTTCTGCTAGTTCCAGTAAGCGTTCGTATTACGATAAGGTCCTGACGTTGTAAGTTGCGATTTTTAATTGAGTTAATCTTTTTTTTTTCTGTTATCCGTCTGTGTAGTTTCTTTTGGAGGGTTGTGGTCATAATCTTCAACGGTGACCAGCCGGGTTGGAAGATGTTTCGTGTTTCTGGTTCTAATAGTTTTATTTTTGTTTAGATCTATCTAGGAGGAGGGGCTTAGTTGCTACATATTTGTATCGTTTAAATCCTGGGTGTTATTTGTCTTAGTTGTATTTTTATTTACTAAAAAGTTTAAGATGCCAGGTTTTATTATTACTCCTTCTGAAATGCTATTTGATCTCCGGGCTGACGAGCCTAGTTGCTGTGGCTTATTCTTTTTATTGGCTTGAGTAGTTTTATATTGTTTTGGCACAGTGCTGTTTTCGGGTGATAAAGAAAGTTTTCTTTTACTCTTGCTTTCGGTGATGATCAGTTTGTCATATTTGATTGTGGCTATGTTTCCCTTTTCTCTCTCTACTTTAAGCTGTTCTTTTAATTCCTTCCTCTTTTCTAGTACGTGTTTTGGGTAGTCCGCTTGAATGTAATATGAAGTATCTTTCAGTATCTGTTTTTGCTTAAGAATTTTTATTTTTATTCCTAGCGTTGAAAAAGTCACAACTATTGGCCGCGGTCTGTCGCCTTTGTTTCCTAGTCTTTTTACTTCTTGTATATCGAAGTAGTTTAATTTAATAAAGAAGTATTGTTCTATCCATTTGATAATGTTGTTTTCCAGGATTTCATATGATGATTCTGTTTCTTCGATACCGAAAAAAACTACATTCCTCTGCCTTGCCTGTTTTTCCATGTAGTAGATTCTTTTCTCCTGGTTTTCCACTAATGCTTTTAATTTTTCATGCTTTTCATCCCATGTAGAAAACTTTTCTTCTAACATAACATTAATATTCTGTGTAACTTGTTCGGTTACCATTTCTCCACTTTCCCGGATTGTTGTTTTCTGCACATCCAATTCTTTTTGTATTTGTTTTAGTACATTCAAAACCTCCTTCATGGTGAAGTTCGTATGCCTGAACAATATAAAACATAAACAAATTATGTACTCGTGTCGCCCTCTGGTGGTGTACCTTTGTATTATTAAGAGCAACTAGTAGCTCGATTCGATCGATTTGTATGGCGAAATAATACTCTGGGCGAAGCAATGCCGCTCCTTTTAACTAGATGGCGTTGTAAGCCATTTGAATCTTGAGATACATTTGCAAGTCATGTTTGAAGTACAAACTTTAAGGTTATGTTTGTTTGTAATTTTCATAAGTTATTAGTCCGCACTTTAATTTATTTATTTCACTATCGTACCAAATGGGAAGGAGTCCGGCTTCAGTTCGATCGACTGTTTGCACGAAAAGAGTCCACAGGACAGTAACACTGGTGTTCGCTTGCACTTTATTTGTTTACCGTTTTTATATATTTATACGTGTCCAATTTCACATTATCTTCTATGCCTTCTTAAAATCACTTAATAGTTCAGTTATAGTTGCGTTTTTTGTACAAAATACACTGTTTTTCTATTTTTAAACGGGTGTTTTCTCCGGAGTTGATGTTTACTATGTCACAGTAGCGCCCTCTCTCAGGAGGTCATATGGGTGTAAAAAGAACTCTGTTGAAGATCCGAGAACTGTTTTATTGGGTGCACTGTCGGGATGATGTTGAGGACTGGTGTCGAAAATGTACCGGTTGCGCTACTGTGAAAGGTCCTCACACACGCAGAAAGGGGCATTAAAGTTGTACAACGTTGGAACTCCATGGGAACAGATAGCACTAGATGTAGCGGGACTATTCCCTGAAAGTGAAAATGGAAACAAATACTTTATGGTTGTCATGGATTACTTCACAAAGTGGCCAAGTATGGCATCATTCTTAACCAGTAACAATATTTGCCGATAAATTGGTCAATGAATTCTTCTGCCGGTTTGGAGTACCCCTAGAAATTCACACATCAAGGAAGGAAATGTTGAGTACAAATATTTCAGGAGACATGTCAAGTGATGGGTTCCCAAAAATCCAGAACTTCTTGCCACCCACAATCTGACGGAATGGTGGAACGATTCAACCAAAAACCAAAGAGGTATTTGGCAAAAGTCTTGGAAAGCAGACAAAGAGATTGGGATAATCTCATTCAGCCATTCCTTCTATCATATCGAAGTGCAGTTCACGACAGTACGACAGTGACGGCAGCTTTCGCGAACTTTGGAAGAGAGGTATGGTTGCCAGCAGACTTAATCACTGGCATTCCCCCCGACGCCCCCCGTAGTGTAACAGACTATGCGAATGACTTGCGCAACAAGATGAACGATGTATACGAGCATGTCAGACAGTCCAGTCAACAGATGTCTGACAGGATGAAAACGTTGCAACGTGAACAACAAAGGTTTCGACGAGGGATCACTGGTTTGGCTGCATACGTACATACGTAGCAAATGAAAGTTTAAGAAAGCTACAGGCAGAATGGGATGGACCACACCGAGTAGTGACCAAGATCAACGACGTCACCGAATACATAAAGGACAGCGGAGCAATCGATTCATGTGGATCAATGATATTATATATTAAAAGAGGTAGATCGATACATACGCGCCAAAAGTAAGAACCAAAACTCCCCCAATTGTAGCACTTTGCAATCAGTTCGGCTAAAACAGACCAACTAGCACACGCTGTCATAATCTCACTTTTTATTAATTATGTGATAACAATGCCGTTTTGCGTATATATAAAATGCAGAAACTATCAAGCAAACATGAATAAAGAACTAGGGATATCATACCACATGTGAGTAACAAATAAAATAAAATATTTAAACTAAAATACTATTCAAATTACTTATAGAATGAAATATTCTCGAAGAAAACCCAGGTAAATCAAAGAAAAGAGACAACACATATATTCTATCACAGGTGCGACAGAGACATCGAGTACACGTGTTGTCATTTTAGATAGCTATCTCTTTTACTCTCGTAGTTTTTGTATCTTCTTTCTTAACACGTTCAGTGCCACTAACACCTCTGTGTGTTAGCAGTTTCATACATTTCCACAAATTCTGAGCTCAGTGCCTTCAACACATATCCGTGTCTATTGTTTTTAGTTTGCAAAAATTAATCCTATTGTTCCAATTGTTTACTGCTTAGCATAATTATAAACAAAAGAACCCACTAAAAAGTTCATCAGAATGGCTGGAACACTATATAAGGTCTTTTACGTTTTAGCAAAAAAAAACATAACATAAACCTCTATTTTATACATAATCAAAATTAATTTAAATAATTCATGTTTCCGTTTGCATTTAAAAAAACCACGAACCTAAATTATCTGGTTCCGCCAGTTGTAGCCGGTATGGCGAAGGAACGTTACACCTCGACTGAATCATACAGAAATATCAGTATCTTCATTGTCTATATGATTTTAATTTATATGAACAAAATAACACTCTTATGTATTATTTTCGTGTTAGGAGTCATTGTATTTTTACCCGACTGCGCGACAGCAAAGGCAGTGTTAAATTTTGTTACATATTTTCGATGGGTCCACAACTACCTACTTTACAATATGGTAGGTAGGTACTTTGTTAAGTATTTAGAAGATAAGTTTTGTAACTGCAAGAAATAATAATTTCTTAGGAATGTATTGTAACTGTAACTTGTCGGTGCAATAAATAATTACCTATTTTGTCATTTCAACTCCCAGGATGAAAACGTCATCATTACCATTTCGGGTATTACCACTCTCATGTTATTTACTTGTACTTTCCTTGAAGTTTGCGTATTTATGGATACTCTACCTATTTGATATCTGGTAATGAATGATATGACCCAATCTACATAATACTATGATGCTGATCTCAGTTTTATTTTCCTGTCACGGGATGAAATGTCATGATTAGGTATTATTCCACGATTTCAAAGGGAGGTAATGCTCACTACCGATCCCTGGCTGTCACAGTAGGTTGAGGTGCGGCTGGGGTGGCCCAAAAGCCGCGAATATTTACCTATGATGCTCTCAGAATGATTATATAATTATTGCACATTTGTGGCATGTTATACTGTACACCATTATATTTGTTACCTACATAATTCTTAATAAATAATACAATAGGCGGCCTTATCGCTATCGGCGATCTCTTCCGGGCATATTTATTGTTTGCCTACCTATTTTAATGATCGGTTGTGAATATTAATTTCCAAAAACTAAAAGGTTACCTACTATACATTGTTTTATACACTCCAAAGTATAATGACCATTATTTTCACTATTACTTGTATGTAAACCACCTGCGACTCACGGAATTAGGTGTTATGTTCTCTTGCAAATGCGTCTGAGCAGTAAAGTAATAATCTGTACTATTCGTATGTTACTAAGTCGCTGTAATTTTCTCATAGGTAGGTAGGTAGGTACGTGGAATAGAAAAACAAGGGGGCCCACCACATTGAAGGACAATGCAGCTACATCACTCAATGTACAGCAATATATAAAGCGACTACTTTTATAACGGGTCATATAACCCGAGACCGAGCTGGTATTTCCAACTTTGCTGGAACACCCATGCGTGTACTGGGGCACTGAGAAGAGATTTTGGTAACACGTATGCGTGTTGAAGGCACTAGGTCGAGATTTTGTCGACACGTATGTGTGTTGGAGGCACACCCTAATAGCTATTTTCACACATATATGTGTTATAGGCACAGGACCATTGCCTCATATCGAGGGCACTGACCTCACATGTGGCAATATAGAAGGGCAGCGAACGAAGCATAAGTAAATGTGCAGTTTTGTAGGTTTATACATACAGCGAGACTGAATTTTGCGCGCCATATAATATGGACGTAACATATCTATGGTATAATATCATTGATGTGGATAGATTGGCGCGGTACTACGGAGCTAATGATACTCGGGACGAGCATGTCTTAGGCGGGGGCAGTGTTACGAGTAAATAACAACGAATTGTGGCGCCATCTGTTGTTTAGTAGCGGTACTGTAACTTATAATGTTCTGGATAATTTCGCGATATTAAGACACGTGGTGCCATCTATTATTCCGCAGCTGTACTACGTGTGTAGTAACTTACTGAATGCTCGAGATTGTTTCTCGTGGCGCCATCTGGTATCTAGTAGCGGTCACATTACCCAGAAACTGCGAGAATGTGATCATTCAGGAAAGTTCTACCTGTATCGGTCGGGACATATACATAGCGGCCGAGTCAAAACTGCGATACGACCTAGGGAAGAGCCAGTGGAATACCAAGTGATTATCCTATAAGTGTTATTATTGTGATCAAGAATACAGTGTTCCGTGTAATTTTGGTATATTTAATTAAAGATAAAGATAAAAATATTTTTATTCATGTAAAACCATTTATAGGCACTTATGAATAGTCAAGACTTTAGTTGCATCAATTTATCCCGAACCCCGGCTAGTAACAGTAATAAGGCCTGATACAGAAAGCGGTTCATCTTCACACGTTTCGTAAGAAGTTTCCTCTCTCTGGAACCGTAACGACCCGCAACTTGGACCCTGTTCCCGATGTCGCGCCAGTGGGTCACTATTTTAAGATAATTAAATATTTTTTGTTTTTTTATTTATATTTATAAATACAATCAACATTTAAGAAACTTAAGGGAATAATAATAAGCCCCTCTGGGCAGTTAATATCTCACCATGGGATAAACGCAATCTCTTTTGACACAAAAATTAGGAAGCTTACAAAACGCAGGACAGCTTGCGGCAAGCTATGCGTGAATGACGACACTGCGTACCCAAATGCCCCCAGACTCTGACTGGCTGGAGTGGACCCATTAGTGCCTGCGGGACTCTCACTCTGGCTTGCCTTAGCTGGGCGATGTGAGGGGCTAGAGCTATACGCTTGGAGGATGAAACCAGCTGTCTTCGAGACGCGCGATAGCGCAAACGCACCTTTCGGCCCCTCAAGCCACTCATCCGGAGATGCTCCTGTCGCCTGTAGTGGTGGCCATTTAGGGGGCTCATCTTGTGAGTCGCGAGTCATCATCAACCAACCACTAATGAGGAAAGGCATTGTTTCTGCGTTGTATTTTTTTTATTGCAATTGACCATATCATTGTATCTTCCAACTCATATGACAGTCCTACACCTCCAGGGGCTATTCCTGACTGTATTTCTATAGTGCAGCCATAGAAAATGACCCAGTTAGTCTCATTACATTCTAAATTAAAGTTCTTTTTATTTTATTTTTTTGAAACGTTGCCCCACACTAGGATTTCTCCTGTGTCGTGGGTGCGTTTACAGACACAATTCCACACACAATACACCCAGACCCGGAACAACTACCTGCAGATCGTACAAATATTTGTTCCGTGCGGGAATCGAACCCACAACCCGGTGCGCAGCAGCCGACTGTATCAGCCACTGCACCAACGTTAAAGTTCTCTACGTGTTGGATCCATAACCCCCGCATACCTAAGCCTATCAAAATACCAGGTTGCTCCTAACAGAGGAGACCTGTGAATAGACAGACATAAAAATAATAAAATAACCTGGCAACACCGTTGTCAAGCTGCCAAAGTTTTTCAAAACCATATATATTTTAAATAAAAAATTTATAATAACTCCTAATATACATCATATAGATACATAATGCCGTGTGGTGCCGGCTCAGAATGCCACCACCCCATCTCCTCCCATGGGTGTCGTAAAAGTCGACTAAGGGATTAGCCGGAGGATGGGCAGCAGCGCCCTTCGAGTACATTAACAACTTCAGTCTGTCGCAAACCATATCTCTCTTACAAAAACGTAGGAGAGATATGGTTTGCGACAGACTGACTCTTTTTAAGACTAAATTTTGCCAACGTTTTGCGAATTTTATTGGACCCTTTATTTACAATAAAATGAATAGAACCTTAAATATATATCCTATGACAAAAATTCAAGTAAAAAAAAAAGTGCGTGAATACCTACAAAAACTTAATTATGAGGAGACTGAACTTCTACTGCATATGGCACAGTGATTATTATGACAAAAGGATGCATACAAATCATTCACACATAGCACATGTACAAATTCATTCCAAATGCTCAACACTATCATATGACAACTAACACTTACTAACTCATACTCCCTCACATTACACACCCCTCTCACACTTCATTAACATACACAATCATCCCACACAAAGAGAGGACACACTAGCACCTTAGACATAAGTAATATTAAAAATAAAATTTACTGTTAAACTAAAACTAACAGGCTAACATTAGTTTGAATGGCTTAGACAATGTTGTTAATCGAGGGGATTAGCGCTGATAGCCGAAATACAGGCTTTGCTTAGTTCGGCTACAGATGCTTCATGTATTTTTGTAAAATTTTAACACATAGCCAAATAATATGTAGAAATTAATTGTAAAACTTTTTGTGAAATAAAGAAAGTAAAGAATAAAGAATAAAAAAACTCAACTGCGATCGCCAACCCGCCTGCCAAGCGTGGCGATTATGGCAAATCCCCCCAATGAGCCCACAACACATCCATATCGGTGGTTGTGGTGATCTTTGGGGGAGGCCTGTGTCCAGCAGTGGACTTCATTCGGCCGAAATGAGATACATAATAACGAAATTAAATATATAAAAAACGATATGGAGAAATATACACAACAAATAGTATCAAAGATTACAAGAAAATAAAAATATATTTGAAATGACATCGACACCCTGAGATGACAAATGAAAATTGAAAATTAAAATTTGGAAATTGGATAAACCTGGATAATGCTGACACGGAATAAAGCCAGATTGTTACTAAACGCACGCCCACCATCCTTGGCCGCCGACGTCACCAACACCTGCGCGTCGACGAGGAAGAGGCCGACCGCCGGCCAGCTTGGGACCGCGAGGCCCACCTGCCTCTGACAGGGTCCCCGCTTCCGGTGGAAGTGTGCAGCGCATGAGATGGACAAAACCCATCAATGAAAATGTCATGCGCGCATACTTTGGGGCGACAGAGGGGGAAACTAACCTGACTGCGTACCGTGGCAGGATGCTCTCTCTGTTTCAGGTACTTGAACCAGCCGTCAACGTCTCGGCACAACGACTTTCGGATCAAGTGCGGGTCATACAACGTGATTGGATACACGGAACAGGTTGGATGATGCCGTGCTTGATCGGCTACGCTCTGAGATGCAGGCTAACCGTGTCGTCTCTTCCCCATCACGGGCCGCGGTACAACCGCAAGAAACATCTGTGGTTCCGCCGCGGTCCAACCGCATGGATGAGGAAGAGGATGATGGTGCTAGTTTTGCAGGTAACCAGTGCAATGACATTTTAAGGAGCGCTTTGGATAGTGCGATTCAAGAATATCGATACGCACCACCTGCCCTTAGGCCACGCCTACCGCGTTTGCCTATGCATAAAAGAAATAGAGCGCTAATCTGTGCCCTGGATTCGCTGTTGTTAAATTATTTTGACAACAGCGAAGACCTCGGCGATACACATTCAATCCTGTACTGCGCAGCCGTTGCGGCATGTCGTGTGGCCCATGTAAAATTCCCAAATAATGATAGAGCCACACGACCTAAATCTGCCGTGCCAGCTTGGTAGTACAGGATTGAACGTCGTATTAATGAGGCTAGGGCACACATTGGTAAGCTAATCTGCTTTAGGGAGGGCAATACTCGCCCAAAAGTGATGCGCTTTGTGAGACGAGCATTCTCGGGGACTGATATCAACCCCGAAGAATATATGTCCCGTGTCACAGAGCGCATCGACTACCTAAAGCAGAAAGTTTATGCATGGGCGAATCGTATCCGTAGGTACAAACGGCGAGTGGAGCGGTATACCTTGAATCGCACATTCCAAAATTACCAAAGGTGGGTATACAGAACTTGGGAGCGACCTGACCAAGGTATGGGTGAAGTCCACCGACCAGATGATGATACCATGAATGCATTCTGGCGCAACATATGGTCGGTGCCAGTCAACCATACCGAAAGTGATTGGATACGGGAGGTCAAACGAGCATGTGAACCGATAGCAAAAATGGGGGTAGTTATAATTAGCCCCCAAGACGTAGCCAGTGCAGTCCGTCCATTACCAAACTGGAAATCTCCGGGACCGTACGGGCTGCACAATTTTTGGTTTAAATGGCTACGTAGCTCACATGTTCGCTTGGCGTCCCAGTTCCAGTCATCCTTAGAGTCAGGTTCGCTGCCTCAGTTTCTTACTACAGGAATTACCCACCTGCTCCATAAATCAGGTAGTACAACGGAACCCAAAAATTATAGACCGATAACTTGTTTACCGACGGTCTATAAAATTCTTACATCCATTCTGAGAACAAAAATTAACACACATATTGATAATAACCACACCATGTCTGCTTCTCAGAATGGATGTAGGAAAGGGTCCCGTGGTACTAAGGAGCTGCTCCTTATTCCTTATTGACATGGCTATTAGCCAACAGGTTAGACGTAACCACAAGGATCTGTCTACATGCTAGATAGATTATAAGAAGGCCTACGACTCGGTGCCGCATACATGGCTCATGAGGGTGCTAGAGTTGTATAAAATAAATACAACCCTACGCACCTTCATGATGTCATGTATGGGGCAATGGAGGACAGTCCTTAACTATCCGGGATGTAGGGAGATCCGAGGGAACGGTGAACCGATCAGGATCGAGCGTGGTATATTCCAGAGCGGATAGCCTTAGTGCGCTGTGGTTCTGTTTGGCCTTGAACCCTCTTAGCACACTGCTAGAGGGTTTAAGGCTAGGCTACCAGATGAGAAGAGGTGGTCAGATAATATCTCACCTCTTTTACATGGATGATTTGAAACTCTTTGCCCCCAACAATTTGCGGCTAATAGAGTTACTGAAGGTAACTGAGACTTTCAGTAACTCTATTAGAATGGAATTTAGTGTGGACAAATGTGCAGTCATGCATGTAAAACGAGGGAGGATTATGGAATCCGAGGGATTACAACTTTCGGATTTCATACATATCAGATTCCTTTCCTCACCTGAGACCTACAAATACTTGGGTATGTCGGAGGGGTTGGGTATCAACGGAGTTGACATGAAACAATCGTTACGGGGGCGCTTCCTTGGTCGCCTGAAAAAAGTACTGAAAAGTCTTTTGTCAGGCGGTAACAAGGTGCGCGCCTTTAACGGTTGGGTTGTGCCAGTTCTGATATACTCCTTTGGCATACTCAAGTGGCCTCAATCTGAATTGGACGCTCTGGATAGAAGAGTTCGTATATTGCTGACCACATATCGGATTCATCACCCACGTTCATCGGTGTTGAGGCTGTACATCCCACGAAAGTGTGGGGGTCGAGGCTTTTTAAATGCTAAGACCCTCCACAATCGTGAGGTGTGCAACCTCAGGGAGTACTTTCTCCAAGCCGATGTGGGGATGCACCGAGATGTGGTTGCGATAGACAAAGGACTCACCCCGCTCTCCTTGGCTAAAGAGAACTGGCATAAACCTGTAGTGCTTGACACTAATGACCGCATGGAGGTATGGCAGAGCAAGGAGCTACACGGACGCTTTTACCGGGCCCTTCATGGGCCCGATGTAAACTTTTTAGCGTCCGTGTCTTGGCTACGCTTCGGTGACCTCTTCGGGGAAACCGAAGATTTTATCTGTGCAATTATGGATGAAGTTATCATGACGAATAACTATGGGAAATATATTGTGAAGGACGGCACGGTTGACATCTGTCGGGCATGCCACCGTCCGGGTGAGTCTATCCGTCACATTATTTCCGGTTGTTCTCGTCTTGCTAATGGCGAGTACTTGCACAGGCATAACCAAGTGGCCAGGATTATACATTAGCAACTTGCGCTGCAATACAACCTTGTGAGTTCAGAAGTGCCATACTACAAGTATGTGCCCGACCCATTTCTCGAGAATGACCTTTTCACATTGTACTGGGATCGATCTATCATCACTGACAGGACTATTGTAGCCAATAAGCCTGATATAGTGGTGATAGATCGAGTAGAGCGCCGCACAATGATTGTGGATATAACTATCCCACATGACGAGAATCTCGTGAAGGCCGAGAAAGATAAGCAAATTAAGTATTTTGACTTGGCGCACGAGGTTGTCGATATGTGGGAAGTAGACTCTGCAATCATTGTGCCGATAGTCGTTACGGCCAATGGCCTAATGGCCAAGAGCCTCGACCAACACCTGAAGAGGCTCTCGTTAGGCGGCTGGGTCAAGGGCTTGATGCAGAAAGCGGTACTCCTAGGCACGGCTCGTATTGTTAGGAGGTTCCTCTCTCTGGAGCCCTGACCACCGGCAGCTTGGACCTTGTTCCCGATGCCGGTGGGCTACTATTTTTTATATTTTTAAATGTATATTTTTATATGATGTATATTTAAAAATGTGATCTTTATGTATTCAGTCATAAAGGAAATAATAATAATTAGAGAGGCCGGCTACCGAACAGCTTAGGGCCTAGGGGTCAACCGGCCCCGAGCCGGGCCTCCGCTGCCGGTGGTTATGTGCAGCGCATGAAATGGACTCAAGCTATGAACGAGAACGTCATGCGCGCATATTACGTGTCTACAGAGGGAGGAACCAATCTCACTGCGTACCGTAGTAGGATGCTTACTCTGTTCCAGGAACTTGAACTTGGAAGGTTTACGCATGGGCGAGTCGTATTTGCCGGTATAAGAGGCGAGTGGAACGATTTTCCCAGAATCGCATGTTCCTAAGCGATCAAAGGCGGGTGTACAGTACAGTTAATGTATTGTAACTGTGTAAGCCTTCAAATGTACTCAAAGTGGAAAATAATATGTAACACTAGGATAAGAAACAAACAATAAATTATTATTATTTTACAAATCACAGATCTTGGGAACAATCTATCCAAAGTGTGGATGACGTGCATCCCCCAGATGATGCCGCCATGGGTGCATTCTGGCGCAGCATCTGGTCGATGTCTGTCAATCACACTGAGGGCAGCTGGGTGCGGGAGGTCAAGCGAGCGTGTGAACCCATACAAGAGATGGGGGAAATTATCATTTCTCCCCAAGACGTGGCCAGTGCAGCCCGTCCGATGTCCAACTGGAAATCCCCAGGTCCGGATGGACTGCACAACTTTTGGTTTAAATGGCTACATAGTTCTCACGCTCATTATCGGGTTCTTCACAGTCCCGATGTACTTGTTAGCGTCCGTGTCCTGGTTACGCTTCGGTGACCTATTCGGAGAAACCGAAGGTTTTGTTGTGCAATTATGGACGAAGTTATCATGACGAACAACTACCGGAAATATATTGTTAAGGATGGTACGGTTGACATCTGTCGGGCATGCCACTGTCCTGGCGAACCCCTTAGACATATAATTTCTGGTTGTTCTCGACTTGCTAACAGCGAATAGCCAACAACAAGGTAGCCAGGATTATCCACCAGCAACTTGATCTAAAGTACAACCTTGTGGGATCTGAGGTACCGTATTACAGGTATGTGCCCGACCCAGTTCTTGAAAATGGTCATATCACATTGTACTGGGATCGATCTATCATCACTGATAGGACTATTGTGGCCAATAAGCCTGACAGTGGTGATAGATCGATTAGAGCGCCGCACGATAATTGTTGATGTTACCATCCCTCATGACGAGAATCTCGTGAAAGCTGAGAAAGATAAACAAATTAAGTATCTTGACTTGGCACACGAGATTGTCGACATGTGGGATGTGGACTCTGCAATCATCGTCCCGATAATCGTTATGGCCAATGGCCTAATAGCCAAGAGCCTCGACCAACATCTAAAGAGGCTCTCGTTAGGTGGCTGGGTCAATAGCCTGATACAGAAAGTGGTTCTCCTTGATACGGCACGTATTGTGAGGAGGTTCCTCTCTCTGGAGCCCTAACCACCGGCAGCTTGGACCATGTTCCCGATGCTGTCGCTTTTTTTTGTTATGTTTTTAAATATATTTTATTTTATATATTGTGTATTTAAAAATGTAATATAATACGTATATAAGTTAAATAAAGAGAATAATAGTAAATACCAAGTGACCCAAATTAATATTTTATATTTTCATAGTGTATACAATTCTGTATAAACTATCGCCTCTTCCAAGTTGGCTTCTTCCTTGCTCCAGGCTGCCCTGGCTTCTTGCGTTCACGTCGTCTGTTATCTCTTGTTAGTAAACCTGCTACTTGCATCTTCTGCAACATATCTGTATCCACAAAACTCCGCAGGCCCCACGCAATGCCCCATCTTATAGCCCCTGATTGCCCAGACGGACCACCCCCTTCAATGTTGCATTCTATGTCAATACAATCTTGCATCCCAGTAAATATGAGTGGAAACATTACTTGCTCTCTTGACTGGACATCCTCAAAGTATGTCAAGTCTTTGCCATTAATCATTATTTTACCAGTTCCAGGAGACTTAACTGTGACATCTCCTCTAGCTTTCTTTCTCAAACATTCATATGTCGTAATAAAAGCGCAGCCATTACTATCATAACTAGGCTTGGGGATTTCTAGTGCAAATTTTTGAGATGAAAGTGGTTTTCTATACTTCTCGAGAAATTCTTTTAGTTTGTAGGCATATGGTAACGTGGCTAGTCTCTCCATTACTAGTTTGAAATTGTCATATTCAGAGTCCGTAATATTTTCAACTAATGCTTGTTCAAGTTGTTCCTTTGAAAACCAAAGACTAGTACTCAAGTTCAGACCACCATTAGGATCAGGAGTAGCTTTTTTTCTAACCACTTTATCATGATAACTATGCATTTGCTCAATATGTTCAACAGCATCGTACATAAGTTTGAAGAAATTAGGTTTTCCAGTGTAGAATAAGAAGTGATGGGGCCTTCCTGCTTCATCAAATTCAGCTGCTTTTCGTGCAGGAAATATTTCTTCCGGTGGCTTCATAAGTGGCCGCGCGGCTGGATCATAAATACCACTGGGAAACAAATACTCGACAGCGCGATCTACGTCCTTCTGCGTAAATGACTCCGGATCTTCGCCCATCATATTAGCTAGATGTCGTTTACCAATATTATATTCGAACTGCTGTCTTTTCATAAACTCATCATGTTCCTGAGCTCTTTCCAAGTATGCTTTCATAGCTTTACTGATCTTCTTCTTTTTACTTAAGGTTTCCCAATCAGTTAAGTTATTGAGGACATTGTCGGAACTTAAAGTGGTAGCTTTTGTGCTATAATTAAAAACATTACATACGATCGGGTTTCTAAGCCTGACGCAAAAAGATTTCGTATGAGGGATTAGATGTTTTATAATTACAAGAGACATATTGACGACGTAATTGCGAATCTACACTATTTATTTTACGTCCATTCCTATATTTGAATCATAACCTTAAAAGATCTAGTTAGTGAAAAATGTCAGCTATGGCTTGATTAAAATATCGAATTATCGATATTTTTTCATAGGTTTATTGATATTTCAAATATCGATAGTTGATAATTTTTCGAGTATGAATTTAGGTAACATTTTTTTTTAAGTTGTTCTGAATCAATTTTCATGCGATGCATTTATTATATTTTGGGAATACATTTAGATAATATTGCCACATCGCTGTGGGCAAAAATAACGATATATCGAAACATCTATTTTTTTCACGATAAATATTCTTTAAACGATACTGTTATTAAATGCCGATACGATATATATCGTTTATTTTTTTTCACATCACTAATTATTGTTCTCAATTCTTACAGGTAGTAGACCAGGGCCGTGCAACTGTACAGCATTCGAATAATCATACAACTAGCGCCACCTAGTTATAAGGGAATGCCAAAAAATACTTTCGACTTTGTAATCTTCCATTAGATGGGACTAGTGTCTCGATAAGTACATAATTATATTAAATATATGTCAGTTTTTAATTTTTAGGTTTAATTTTGATTATCATTACTGTACTAAATACTTAGGAGTATAAATTCATTTTTTTATAAAATTGTAATTTTTAGGTTGACGCTTCTGATGAGTGTCGAATTAAGTTGTTCTAAAATGGCAACATCTAGAAACCTCAGTTTGTAAAACTTTCAAAACTTTGCCGTTTACATGTTTCAAATTTTCAGTGACTTTCTTGTGCGCAGATATTGTTTTAATTGTTAATTTCAACAACTTGGCTCTTTATAACGGACTCTCGGACTCCTGAATATTTGTGATATCACCTGGCTTCGTTTTTGGACTACCGATTAATACCTACACGATTGACTTGGCGCTATATACGGACTTCGAAGTTTGCAAGTGTTTCGGAATTTTGTGAACTTACTTACAATGCCGAGAAAAACAGAATTAAAATGTTATTTTGGATGTGTAATCGATGGTGAGTTCAAATTCAATATTCATATGACATCACTCAGCTTGCCGTGCGGTCTGGTGCCGGCTCAGAATACCACCACCCCATCTCCTCCCGTGGGTGTCGTAGAAGTCGACTAAGGGATTAGCCGAGGATGGGCAGCAGCTTCCTTCGAGTACATTAACAATTCAACTGCGATCGCCAACCCGTCTGCCAAGCTTGGCGGTTATGGCAAATCCCCCCAATGAGCCCACAACACATCCATATCGGTCATTGTGGTGATCTTTGGGGGAGGCCTGTGTCCAGCAAGTGGACTTTATTCGGCCGAAATGATGACTCAGCTTGTGTGTGTGATAGATAAAAGAAGACGTTGCGTTGGCAAATATTTCGGGGACCTATGTGTGCTTTAGCTGTGCAGTAATACAATTTGTAATGTTGTAGATTGCAATGTATATTGTTAACAAACCATGAACATAAATGTAAAATTTATGTTTCGAAGCAATTCTAGTCATAACATTTATCTGCGGTCCAATTGGTAACAAATGGGCTCTTTGTCTTGTTAATAAATAAGAGGCACCACACACACGACACATTTCTTTCCTCTTAGCTACAAGACTAGACTACAGAGTATTATGTTACTTTCACGAGGGTGGACAGACTTGACATTAGACAATTACAATAATTGAATGCATGATTGTGTGCAAATAAATAACTCACTGATGAGGATATGTTGAAAACACAAATATTCCGAGCATTCTGAAGTACACCAGAAAAGTTGAATTATATTTTGTATGTTATTGTATACTACTATATTGATATAATCATATTTTTCATTCATTAGTAGAATACTCAAAATATCTGTTTAAATATGTTGTAAATATTTCCAGTTGAGTTATAAATGTTGCCTGTGACTTGATTTTGGAATGTATGCAAGCTATCAAGGCCCTGCATTAGTTAGTAGTACCGAAAACTACAACTCAAATTCACAAAATAATATTTTTAATTCAAAATAACTTTCCTTATTTTTGATAATGGTACAAGTGCTGGCCAAAAATAAAACGTCTTTTATTACACTACCAACTTCATATACTATACATATTCGCAAATTATTTTTAAATTGGCTTTTAGAGATTTAATATTAAAATAAAAAAGCACCACATTAAAACAATTTTCATAAAAAATGCCTACTATAGGGCCTGGACTATGTTGACAATAGGGACATATGGTGTTAGCTACTTTCTGCACATGTGGCTTCCCTGGTAACCAATTATATGTGAGGTGCTCTTTGTACTGTATAGCTGCTATATTTATATTTCAGCAATGTGTTTGAACGGGATTGGTATTCTCGTTCACATATAATGTTTAAATGAAATACAAAACATTATAACATGAATAGAAATTTATTTTGTGACACACATCAGAAAAGACAAAAGACGACAATGAAGAAGTCCCAAAGAAAAACAATATGTGATTATTAAAACCTCTTTGCTTTAATACTCCTCCTTAATCTCATATCTCCTGGCACTCCTCTCATCACTCATCATCATCTCAACCCCATACTACTCACACACCACTCATACTTCTGTCTTAACAACGCCTTGGTCAGAACATCCGCTACCATCCGCGCTGTCTCCTTGTACCTTAATTGTAGATCACCTTTCTCTATTGCCTCTCTGACAAAGTGATATCGCACATCCACGTGCTTCGTACGTTGGTGGTGCACTGGGTTTTTAGCTATCGCCATAGCCGACTGACTATCAGTGAATATAGTAATTGATGGTAGCGTAATTGATTCTCGCCCCATCTCTGCTATAAACCTGCGAAGGAATACCGCTTCCTTTGCAGCCTCAGATAGTGAAATATATTCTGCCTCCGCAGTTGATAAAGCAATTGTTCTTTGTTTCTTGCTCTCCCAAGAAATCGCTCCTCCTTGAGACAAGAACAACCACCCTGAATTAGATTTACGATCATAGTCTCCAGCATGATCTGCATCTGCATATCCTACAACAAGTTCTTGTCGATTACCTCTCGTGTATCTCAATGAATAATGCATGGTTCCTTTTAGATAGCGTAGTACTCTCTTTGCAGCTATCCAATGTTTTTCATCATAACAGTTGTTAAACTGGCTTAGCTGATTTACTGTGTGAGCAATGTCGGGCCTCGTGCACACTGCCAGATACATCAGTGATCCAATTAATGCTCGATATGGAATAGCTTCATTCAATTTATGATCAGGTTGCGGCTTCTCTAGACGCTGTCCTGAACCTGATACAGCTGGAGTGGCGACTGGCTTACAGTCCTCCATTCCGAAAGATCGTAGGATCTTTTCTATGTACCGCTCTTGGTCTAACTTAATCCCTTCACTATCCTGAGTTATACGTATTCCCAACATAAGCTCTGCTTTGCCTAGGTCTTTCATCTCAAATTTGTTGGCGAGATCTATCTTGACCTTCCGCAAGTCTTCAGCATCGTTCCAGAATAATAAAATATCATCAACATATACTGCAATGATGATGATTTTTCCTTCATTAAATCTGGTATAAACACAAGGTTCATTTTCAGATCTCTTGAACTGAAGTTTTATCAGTTCGTCATGAAGTCTTTTGTTCCATGCTCTCGGAGCTTGTTTAAGTCCGTACAGCGACCTCTGCAACAAACAAACGTGATTTTCTTTACCTTTCTCTTCAAAACCTTCAGGTTGCCTCATATAGACAACTTCGTCTAGATTTCCATTAAGAAAAGCTGTTTTCACGTCCATTTGGTCTACTTTTAGATTCATATGGACTGCTAATGCCATCAACGTCCTCAGTGAGCTATGCCTCACTACTGGCGAGAAAGTTTCAAAATAGTCAATGCCCCGCCTTTGACTAAAACCTCTTGCAACAAGACGAGCTTTATATCGCTTCTTTCTCCCCGTCTCTTCTTTTATTCTAAATATCCATTTAGAATCCACAACGTTGCAAGATTGTGGTAGCTCCACCAAAGTCCAAGTTTTATTTCTCTTCAGCGCTTCCAGCTCCTCCTTAATAGCAGCTCTCCACATTTCTTTGTCTCTTCTAGACATTGCCTCTTCGACACTCTGTGGATCATCTTCATCAGCGGTTGTTTGGTAAGTGATATAACCTGGAAAGTCTCTTTTCTTCCTTTCTCTAATAGGATATCTCCTTTCCACATGATGATCATCATCTTCCTTTTCATCAGATGTCATCCACTCTTCATCACTAACAACTTGATTCTCTTCTTCAATGCACTCCTGCACTGGCGGTTGCTCAATCTTCTCTTCTTTATTTTCAGTATCTCCTTGAAAATCTTCTTGAGCTTTTCTCAGGTGCAGACCTTCGTCTACATTCTTAGTCAAATTTTCTTCAAGACTGACTATCACATGCCCTTCATTCTTATTCTCTATAGGCTTCACACTGTTGAAGTTTTTATTTTCGAAAAATACAACGTCCCTCGCCTTACTAAGTTGTCCGCTTGCCGGATCGATTAGTCGGTAAGCCTTTGACTCTCCGCAGATACCGACGTGAATAAGCTCTTTCGATTTTGGATCCCATTTCCTCCTTTTAGCGTCGGGGATATGTGCAAATGCTTTACATCCAAAAACTTTGATCATACTCAGATCTTGCTTCTTCCCCGTCCACGCTTCCTCTGGCGTTTTCCCTTTGACTGCGACTGTCGGAGACCTATTCTTTAAATAAACGGCATAATTTACGGCCTCGGCCCAGAAAGTTGTTTCCAATCCTGCCTCTTGAAGCATACTCCTAGCTTTTTCTACAATCGTTCGGTTTGCACGTTCTGCAACACCATTCTGCTCGGGCGTATACTCTACTGTAAGTTGGTGTAGGATTCCACAATCCTTCATCAACTTGTTCATCTGTCGGTTGACATACTCTTTGCCATTATCCGACCGAAGAATCTTCAGAGTCTTCCCAGATTGTTTTTCTACAAAAGTCTTGAACTCGTGAAACTTTTCAAATACTTCACTCTTATTCTTGAGGAAATACACGAAAGTTTTACGCGTGAAATCATCAATGAAAGTCAAGAAGTATTTGTATCCACTGAGTGAATTTTCACCCATTGGTCCACAAACATCAGAATGAACTAATCCGAGAACTTCTTTAGCCCTATTCGCACGACCTCTCTGAAACGGTTGTTTCGTTTGTTTCCCCATTAAACACGCTGTACACTCTAAGTTAGTTGAAGTGTTAGGAAAACTTACTCCTGTGGCTAATTTGTCTCTCAACAATGTAAGGTTACGTATGCCAAGGTGCCCCATACGCCTATGCCACAACTCCATATCTTCACTGATAGTCGAAGCTAGTGCGATTTCCTGTGAACAGAGTTTTAGTTTATAAACACCATTCTCCTCAACACCTGTATGTGCAACATCACCTGTAACCTTACATCCATCTTCTCGCAACAACTGAAAACCTTTCCTTGAAAACACTACCACAAAGCCTCTCTTTACAATAGTGCTCACACTTAATAGGTTGGTTTTTAAATCGGGTACATATATCACATTACTTACGCTCGCATTTTCTTTCTCGCATATCACAGACCCTACTCCTATACCAAACACCTTACCTCCATTTGCACACCCAATCTCTATCTTTCGGCCACACATCCTGAAATCTCTCAGCCACTCTCTATTATTGGTCATGTGGTTAGTTGCTCCTGAATCAAGAATCCATTCTTGGTACTCTCCTGCCGTTGCAAGTCCAAGTGCTACTGAAGCATTCTTCTTGATTTTTGGATTTTCAGGGCAAACTTTTGCTTTATGTGGTCCATTACAGATAAAACATTTTATCATATGTGCCTTTCTTGGCACAGGTTTCTTTGCTTTACGATGTTTATCGGTTAGAAGTGCAGTATCATTGGTGCTGGTACTTAGACCTGAACTGTATGAAGCTTCCATCTGTAACAGCTTGGTCTTCACATACTCTGTGGTCAACTCTACTCTTGAGTTTTCAATCGCAAGCCTCATCGGTTGAAAAGTTTCAGTCAAACCTTGTAACATCAACGTTGCTAATAACTCATCGTCAACCTCCTTACCGATGTCACTCAATTGCTGCGCTACTGACATCAGCTCGGTGACATAACTCCTAATTGATGTAAACTGTTCAAGCTTTAGGCTTACAAGCTTTGATAAAAGTCGGCATCTGTTATTTAATCCTTTATCCTCAAAAGCTGACCTTAAAGACTCCCACGCCTCCTTTGCCGTTTTTGCATGTCTTACGTGGATCAGGCAATGCGGTTTTATCATCAAGCATATCCTGGCTCTAGCTTTTTGGTCTCTTTTTAAGCCTAATACATCTGAACTCTCGGGTGTCGTCTGAGTGTACTCCCAAAGGTCGTCATGGATTAAGTACAGCTCTACCATAAACTTCCATGTGTTATAATTAGAGTTTCCGTCAAGTTTCTCTATAGACGTTAAGCTCATACCTGTATCATGTGGTTGCAATCTCTCCAGTCGCTCACCACTTGAAGTTGTACTTACAACTTTACCTTCAGTCGCCATAATAGGTAACAACTTTTTTCATTAAACATTGAATAGACTCGTGCTGGGCCCATAACCTGAACGGGATTGGTATTCTCGTTCACATATAATGTTTAAATGAAATACAAAACATTATAACATGAATAGAAATTTATTTTGTGACACACATCAGAAAAGACAAAAGACGACAATGAAGAAGTCCCAAAGAAAAACAATATGTGATTATTAAAACCTCTTTGCTTTAATAGTGTTGATAAAGTCTCAAACACATTTATGTGATATCTAATAATTTGTGTAATACCTATACTATATAATTCAATATTGTCACCTTAATTATTTTAAAAGAGTATCCATGGAGTTTCTTGCCGGTTCCTCTCCATAGGATCAACTAATTGGAATCGAGCAATTTAAATTCTGACGTTTCATATGTGCCAGTAATTGGTTTATTTGAAGTAAAAAGTATTTGACTTGACTTTGACTTAAAACTGTAACTAACACAAATTTTATGTTTTAGGCCCACTACATAAATTTCCGAATCCACAAAGTGTTGTACAGTGGGAACATTATGACACACAAACTGAACGGTTTAACAAATGGAAAGCAGTGTTGGACCGAACGACAAAAGAAAAGGGAGATAATTACATACATAATTCTACACGATTTTGCTACAGACATTTTGAGGAATGTTTTCGATTACCCAGTGGCAAGTTAACCAAAAATGCCATTCCAACATTGAGTATTGGTAAGTAATTTCTGTGCAGCTAGTACAGCTTGAGTATTGTAATTTATAGATTTTTTTTATTAATCTATTCACATTGGATCAACTTACTAGAAGCATACATTTTGGGCTTTAGTTAAAAAATATGGGATTAATGGTTGAACAGTTGGTGTTTTGCACCATGGGTTGTCAGTTCAATCCCCACATTTTTTGTTTTCAAACTGCCCCACACTTGGATTTCTCCTGATTTGTGGGTGCATTTACAGACATAAATTCCACACACATAAATTCCACACACATTGATTGATTAGTATAAGTATTTGTTGGGCTTACAGTAACATTTTATAGGTTTGGTGTCTATTAAGGCACTCATAGAATGGCAGTAAAGCCAAAATCCTAGTATGAGATGATACCTTAATAATTTTTCTGATTTTAGATATGTTTTGATATATTGGATGCATGTTGTTCTATCTGAAAGGTAACGGGGTAGTGAAACGACTGCTTGCAGAATGCACACTGATTTATTACGTCTAAGGTGGGTCCTTATAAGCGTGGTCGCAGCCACGCACACATACACAACATTCCTCCCCCATATTACAAGTAACAATATCAACGATTACAAGTACAAACTATAGAAAACTTTTATAATCAACTCTTGGTATTTTACGCAACAACATTCGGGATAATGGGTTATTCCTTTGTATTAGTTCCTCATTTAGCGCCGAGTCATTGTTACTGTCTGACAAAGCCTCGTGGAACTCATCTGAGTCTTCTGTATGAGCAGGCGGTGAAAACTCGGCCGTCGTCGCTGCTACTGAAGATGATGCAGGCTGTGGAGGGCTATCGGCGTTGTGTGGGGTGGTCGTTGTTTGCTCAGATATTGATACTCTTTCACCTTCCTCCACCACTGGTAACCCGGATCCATTTATCTCTGGTGATGTTCTGTTATCTCGTTGTTGTAACCCTATTTGAATATCGCCATCCTCGAATGAGTCATCATTAACAGTTATACCTTTATAAAGAATCAATTGATTTTTATGTTTTCTCACATTTACAAATGAGTACAAATCTTTAACTAAGTACATTACATTACCTAAACGTTTTAAAATAGTACCCCTGTTCCAAACACACTTATTCATAACACTGTTTTTATATAAAACATTATCGCCAATAGCAAATGTTTGTTTGTTTTTACCACCATATGATTCAATCTGCGAACACTGTTTATTTTTAACCTCATTAGATACGTTCAATGAAGATGTTAAGGCAATTAATTTAGGATGAAACAGGTCTAAACGTGATCTAAGATTTTTACCATAAACTAACTGAGCCGGTGACAATCCTGTAGTACTGTGAATTGAATTCCTATAATCGAAAAGGTACTTCAATAATTTTAATTTGCTTTCCCGTACATTGCTGTTTGATAAGATACATGACCTAATACCCTTTTTTACAATTTTAACGTAACTTTCGGCTTGGCCGTTACTAGCCGGGTGATAGCTTGGTGACGTCACGTGTGATATCCCGTTAGAATTGCAAAACTTCTTGAACTCGTGCGAAACAAAAGCGGTGCCATTGTCACTAACTATGGTTTGCGGTAATCCAAACCTTGACATGAACTCGTATAATTTCTCAATAACTGCCGATGAGGTGGATGTGTTTATCATGTCATAGACTTCCACCCATTTAGAGTAAGCGTCTACCATCACTAAGAACGTGTGTCCGTTAATAGGGCCCAGGAAGTCTATATGTATTCTAAAAAACGGGCTCGGAGGATACTTCCACGGCGATAGCGGCGCGCGGGGAGGGGATGGCCTCAATTGTGTGCACACATGGCACGAGCCTATCATTTTTTCCAACGCATCGTCTATACCTGGAAACCAAATACGCGCCCTCGCCGCCGCTTTTGTTTTAACGATACCTATATGAGAATTATGTAACTCTGACATAACTCTGTACCACAATTTTTCCGGCAATACTACTTTGTGGCCCCTCATGAGGCACCCGTCTTCGTAAGAAAGTTGTAACCTACAGCAAAAATACGGTTTCAGTCTTATATCCGTAATTTTTTTAGGCCATCCATTCATAACATTTTTAATTACGGCTGTTAAAACTGCGTCTTTAATTGTTTCTGAGCGCAATTCTGTGAGCGTCACAGGTAAACTTCCATCGACTACGAAGTTAACATAAGCGGCGCGCTCGGCGGACGGCGGCAACTCGAATGAGTCAGCCGCCTCATTCGTGTTCCCGCTTTGGGCGTCCGGTAGACTGGCCCGTGATAGATAATCCGCACAATTATTATTACTACGCACATACTCTATTGTGTAGTTATAGCCACTGAGAAATAAGGCATATCTTTGAAGCCTATTTGCTGACACTTCTGGAATACCTTTATACGGCCCAAAAATTGAAATTAATGGCTTATGATCCGTCCTTAAAATGAATGGATCCGACCTAGCATATAAATATTGGTGGAACCGACGTACTCCAAAAATAATAGCAGTTGCTTCCTTTTGTATCTGAGCGTAATTTTTCTCGGCTGCGTTAAGAGTGCGGGACGCGAATGATATAGGACGTTCGGAACTGTCAGTTCCTATTTGTGATAACACGGCTCCCAAACCGGTTGGCGATGCGTCAACGGTAAGAATCAGTTTTGCATTATGATTAAAATGTGTGAGGACTTGATCCGAAGCTAATAATTCTTTTATTTTGATAAAAGCTTTATTGTGGGACTGGCTCCAATTCCATTTTACCCCTTTCTTTAGCAGGTCATATAGCGGACTTAAAATACTCGAAGCATTTTTTACGAAATTCCTATAGTAATTCACCAATCCCAAGAATGACTGTAGTTTGGTTACATTGGTGGGTATTGGTGCCTCGATTATAGCCTTGACTTTTTCCGGCGACTTCTTAAGCCCTTGTTTGTCTATTTTGTACCCCAGATAGTCAATTTCATTTTTAAAAAACTCACATTTTTCTTTTTGTAAAACCAATCCCGCATCTTGTAATCTCCCGAGCACCGATTTGAGCCTTTGCAAATGTATGTCCATGGTGGGGCCTGTTATGAGGACATCGTCTAAGAGGCATAAGACTCCATCCATGTTAGAAAGGACACATTCCATCGCTTTCTGAAAAATAGATGGTGCACTTGATAATCCAAACACCATACGAGTATATTTATATAATCCGCGGTGTGTATTAATGCAAGTTAGTTTTTGGGAGTCCTCGTCTAATAAAAATTGGTTGTAAGCCATTGACAAGTCAATTTTTGAAAATTGTTGGCCCCCATGTAACCTCGTAAACAGTTCGTGAACCGTCGGCAAAGGATACTGCTCGATAATCAACTGTTTGTTTATACTAACCGAGTAGTCTACACACAATCTAACTGTACCGTTGCGCTTTAATACGGGGACAATCGGTGACGCATATTCCGCATGTTCAACCGGTTTTAACACACCCAACTTAACTAAGCGGTCTATTTCATCATTTATTTTGTCCTTTAAGGCGAAAGCAATAGGTCGCGCTTTAAAAAAAACTGGCTGAGAACCGGGTTTGATTTGTAGTTTCACCTTATACTTATTAAAAGCTCCTAATTGGTCAGAAAAAACATCTGGAAACTGTGATCGTAATTGTTCAAACATGTTATCTGTATTGTTTAAGAACTTGCAGGGTAATAACTCTAATTTAAACTTCGATATAAAATCTCGACCAAGAAGCGGCGGCCCGGTGCCGTTATTGACTACGTAAACATTAAGGTCATGTGATTGTCCTAGGTATGTAATGGGTAACCGTGTTACTCCCGTACATCCTATTTTGTTACCGATGTATGTATATAATTGTTTCCTAGTCGGCGACAATGGCATTTTTGAGAAACACTTACTGTACATAGTATTAGATATTACCGTGACCGCTGAACCGCTATCGATTTCAAATTTAAAATCTACCCCCAGGATTGTCACGCTTTCAATCATTGGTTCACCATTTTTACAAGTAACTTTAAACAGCTTACCCTCATCATCTTCATCCACGTCACTTGTCGTGGCAACGTTTTTTACTTTATTACACATTCTTTGAAGATGACCAGTGATTTTACATTTTTTGCACTTATATTTTGCGAAACGACACTTCGCTGATGTATGATTTGATCGACCGCATACCGAACACTTTTCTACCGATATCGCGCTTTTCGATGTTGTCTGTTCGATCTTGTACAGCTGTTGCTGCCCCGCGAGATGCGCGGTGGCTGCCGCACTGGCGCGAGCGCTTCTTAGCGTTTCTGCTATCTCGATCGCCTTAGCCAGCGTCAGGTCTGTCAAGTCTTGACCAAATAATTTGTCCCGCTCACGTCCCGGCAACATCGCCATCACGAACCGGTCGCGCAGCGCTTCTTCTACATTGCTGAAACCGCAGTGAGCGGTCAGCCCGCGAAGTCTTGCTGCCCATTGTGTCGGTGTTTCACCAACTTCCTGTGTTGCTGCATAGAATTTACAGCGCTCACCAAACCCGCAACGTTTCGGTGTAAAATGTCTATCCAACAATAGCAATATGTCTTCATATGGCACTTCTTGAAGCTCCTTTGGTAAGGCGAGATCCGAAGCGAGTTTGTAGGTGCCATCGGTGAGTGCGCTCAGCAGTATAGCACGTCTTTTCGAACCTGTCACGTCAGTTACTTTTGTAATGTCGTTGGCTATAAACCATTGTGCCAGGCGACTCTTGTAGGTTTCCCAAGAGTGCACAGTATGGTCAAACGTAGATAAAAATCCAAACAGTTGCACCGACATTTTAAACAATTTATTTTTACTTTCGTGGGTATTCGTCGCCACTGTTCTATCTGAAAGGTAACGGGGTAGTGAAAC